>CM048746.1:325491692-326784817 GCA_026315105.1 Locusta migratoria
CACTCATTCCACTTAGGATAAAAAATATTAAATTGTAATTCTTACCTATCATATGAAACATTTACGGGTTGTCCTCCAGTTGCCGGAACCCACGACTGAGGCAAGCCAGCCTGATCAAATGATATTGTAAGGAGAGGCTGTCTATCACGGTCATAAAATGTCTCTTGGCCGGTTACTTGATTAAACTCAATACCAAGAACTCTTGAACTGTTCACCTGTAATCAGATGTTATGTATGAATTGTGTTGTTTTGTTATTTATGTGTAATAAATGATAGATAAAGGAAAGAATGCAAGTTGGTTTACAATCCTTGAACACTTAATAAAAATTGAAAAGGAATGATTGAGATAAAAATCAAGATCATGACAGTTACATTGAAAATCAGTTTTCACTTTGTACAATTGAGTGATTAACATTAACATAAACATTTACAAGGTGTAAATGATAACTATTTACAACATACAGAAGCAGAATCGAGTCGAAAAATTTTACATGAACACTTATGGTCTATTGAGTTGGGAAACTGCCATAAATTGGCCTACAAAAACCACCTGAGTTGAACACGTGTCGTCCACAAGATTTTCCTCTGCACTTACAAAGTATTGATCCTGATAAAAATGATAGGGCCTTTTTAGCAGTAAATTTAATGTAATTTAATTATGCACTGTGATTTGTTTTCACTTGATACCATTCTTAATTCAAGTTACTCATGAAAAAAATAAAATTGACCTTGAAACGCCCTATCCCCCACAAACAGGATTTTTAAGTACATTCTTTATGGAAATCCTGCCAGTTTCTGACTATACAAATTATTTCCCATATTGAACAGTCCTTGTTCTTCACTGACTGGTCTATTATTACACCATCAGCTTAGTCTTGCACTTACAGATTGTAAAAAATATACTTTGGGGAAGTTTTACCTCATAATTTTGTGACTTAACAGCATAAAATAAGAAATAAACTGTATTGCTTTCTTGAATTTTTACTAAGAAACTATTATGCTTAAAGTGGTTATTTTGAATGAGAATGAATAAAACATTAAAACAAAGAAATGATGGAACTGTTAGTAAATCCAGTTATAGGGATTATTTAAGGTGGATTAGTAAATGTAATTAGTATCTGCTTAATGTTACCCAAAGTTTTGTTTTTGTTTGAATACTTTCATGGAAAGTTTACAGTAATATTGTTAATGAAATAGCTGACTAAGCAAATGGTGTAACAGCCCAGACAATAATATGATTCATGTAATCACAAATGTGATGAAACACATACTAAAAATTCTCATCAAAGGAGGGTACATGTTCACTCTGATTTACTGGAATGATGTACCATAGGTGTTATAAACAATTATTATTTTTGTTAAACATGTAAGTACATAAATATGGCAAGGAAATTCCTAGATGGAATGTAAACATGAACACGAAAGGAAACTGTCATTAACTGTGTATAGGTAAAACTCAGATGCAAATAGTCACATAAAAATAATATATAAAGTAGTTCAGGTAGGACTATCAACAATATTATAAAAAGAAGGGACTGTTACTCACTGCAAAGGCGACACGGTGTGCTACAGGCAGACATGATGAAAAGTTTAGTTAAATGAAGCTTCCAGCCAAGATTATCTTCCCCAGCAAAGAAAACACACACACACACACACACACACACACACACACACAGAGAGAGAGAGAGAGAGAGAGAGAGAGAGAGAGAGAGAGAGAGAGAGAGAGAGAGAGAGAGAGAGAGAGAGAGAGAGAGAGAGAAAGAAAGACCACTGTCTCCAGTCACTGGAACTAGAATGCTGACCTGGTTCGTGACTGCAGTTAATAGCTTCATGTGCATAATATGCTCAATATACCTGCCTGTAGCTATGTTAGCTGTTAGTAGCAATCTACAATTTTCATTATATTGTTTGTACAGCATAATAAATACACACCAAATACATGTCACTGGGTGTTTCTGCTTTGCCATTTAAGTATCCAAATCATCCAAGATAGAATATTGCAGATATTTCCCAGGGTTTGAGACATAAGTCATTAGTTAACAGTCACCGACACTATCTCTCATCAAATATTCTTTGTGGATTAAATTGTTGACATGATTACATAGAAAACTGTATATAAAATGAAGCTATATCAATACACTGGCCACATTTCTTACCCACAGCTCCTGCAGCAGTGTCTGATGTGGAGCGCTAACATCACCAACTAAGCTGTAGCTCCATGCCATGCTGTTAGTGAGACCATCACCTAATGATAATGTCTGTCTACTCCAAAGTGGTAGCATTTCTGCCTCAGTTGGCAGAGACAGTTCAAGAAGAGGATGTCTTGCAAGAGCAGAGCTCTCCATCCAACCACCCCAGGCCCACCGGACAACAAATGATCCATTACGAAAACTTACAGCTTCACTACTTGAAACTCCTGGAACAAATAAGAGGCTGTAATTTAAATGCTATCCCCAGCACAGTAATAGCAATGATTATAATAATAATAAAAAAAACATATTTGGAACAAGAATAACAACTCTTTTTATGTAGGTATTTAACATTTTGATACTACTGAATCCTATCAAGATTACGTATTTCCAGCTGTTGTAAACCATATTTCAGTAAGTGGCAGTGTCCGTGAAAGATTATACACAGGATGACAAGAGAGCACAGGACCTGTTTCCAGCACTATTCATCCTTTTTAAAAAAAGCAACTATACATAAGGTTATCTAAAGACAGGCAAAACCCAAGATTCATTATGGCATGACTAGTACATTAGAATTTTTTGTTGTCCTCATATTGAAATAATAATAGAAACAGTCTGGGATACAATTTTGTGCAAGGCTTAGTCAACAGTGTATGCTGTAAGGTAGATACAGTAGTGACTATGAATTTTGTACAAATCGATACACATTTAGTTGTGTAGCGACGAGCAATGGCGGTGTGAGAGACAAGTGAATTACGCGACATGGATGGTGCCGGGGGAAAAGGATGGGGGGGGGGGGGTGGCAAATATCAAGTGTTAGGGGTGCCTGGAGCCTGTAAGCACCTTCAAACAATTTTGATCACATGATACAGAAGAAAAATTAATTCCTCTAACTGGGGAGTTATCAAAAATGGGGTCCAATAAGGTTTGGTCTTGGGTCCTTTGCTGTTCTTAATATATATATTAATGACTTGCCATTCTATATTCATGAATATCTAAGCTAGTTCTTTTTGCTGACAATAAAATTATAGCTATCATGCTTGACAAACAGCAATTAACTGATGAAATTGTAAATGATGTCTTTCAGAAAATTATTAAGTGGTTCTCTCCAAATGGACTCTCATTAAACTTTGATAAAACCCAGTATATACAGTTTCATACACTAAATGGCATGACACCTTTAATAAATGTAGACTTTGAACATAAATCTGTAGCTATGGTAGAATATACAAAATTTTTAGGTTTTTGCTTGATGAGGGATTGAATTGGAAGGAACACATTGAATATCTGCTGAAACTTTTGAGTTCAGCTAAAATTGTAGTTTCAGACGCTCTGTCATGAAGTGCCAAGCCATCATTTTATTACTCTGCAGCAGATAAATTGTCTACTAAAACCAATGAGTCATGGCTATGGCAGTTGATTCTTGCGAATTTGTTGATCAATTGGGAGACAGTATACAATATTGAATGTCTATTTATTTTCGTGGCATATCTGAATGCATAAAATACATGGTCATTGTTTCCTTTCGGCAGTCTCCATAAAGACTTTTTTTTTTTTTTCATTGAGTATCTGTATTTCATTATGGATAAAAGAATTGTTACTTTTACAAATCTTATTTTGATAGAGACAACGATAGGATTACTTTTTAATTGAATTTTGCTTTTTGCATTTTTTATGTGTCTACAGTCTGACTCATGGTGATGTTATTGAATGGCATATGTTGGGTGAATATTTGTTTTGCTCCAAATGTCATTCCTTTTTACAATACCGCCTATCCATTTATGATGAATAATTCACCAAATGAACCCATGAATTAATTAAAAGAAACTAATAATTTCAAACATTGATAATGTATAAGGAACAATCCAGTGTGGGGAAAATTTAATGCATCATAATATTTTACGTCAAAACGTGTCTGTTTCACTTCACGCAAATAAACAAGTGATTCCCGGTACATACAGCAACCAGTGCCAACATTGTCATGTAAGTATAATAAGGCCTTGCCGCTTATCTAGACTTTCACCACACATAACATTTCTGCAGTTTTTTACTCTGTGTGTTATGTACATCCGCTTTATGAGCACACAGAAGCGTTGAACTTTGGTTGACTGTGCCACAGAACAACAATAAATGGATTGCACTGAAACAGCTGTCGATACCAAGAGGGGACATTTGATATAGGCTATATTGATACTCGCATCAGTCGCCACGTCATGGCAAAAGCAAAATAGTTGTATAAACACGCTGGCAAAGTTTTGTGATGCGAAGTTGAATTTTTTTGTTTGAAAAGAATAGCTACTGTATTAAGTTTATCTATCCACATGATTCTTGTATATGTCTTGAAATTCTGTGATTTGTAATGACAGGAGGAAAATCTTCAATATAGGCCACACCATGATTTTTATAACCAAAATCTTGGAAAAAAAGTGCAGCCTATATTCGCATAAATACGGTAATTGCTGGAGCCCACCCAAGATCGTCATGAAATTTGTTATTAACAATCCAAACCAATTCAAAAGTAATAAGAGTGTGCATAGCTACAAGACTAGGAGAAAGGCTGATATTCACTATTCAAGGTTAAATCTACTTTGGCACAAAAAGGGGTGAATTATGCTGCCGCAAAAGTCATCGGTCACTCACCGAGTAGCATCAAAAATTTGACAGATAGCCAACTGGTATTTAAAAAGAAGTTACAGGAATTTCTGAATGGCAACTACTCCTACATTTTCGATGAGTTTTTAGATAGAACTTAAAACATTATATAAAAAAATTTAAAAATGGAAATCCAAAAATCATTAAAATATTATCATATATAGAAACCATTTACTAAACTGACACGTGTCCCATCATTACGAAATGTTGAATATATGATCTATGGAACAAATATTAATCTAATATTTGAGTGATGCAGGAGACTGATGTGAACGGAGATGAGCTGTTTGAAGTACTGCAAATTTTTCACCAATGCTACCCCAGGAAGTCATCCAGCTGAAGCCTTGTCTTTCACATCCCAATGTAATTATGAGGACATTTTTTCTAGATGTTTTTGTTGCACTGAGGATTTCACTAATGCCCTATCAGTGGCCAGTGGTTAAATAAATTTCTTGAAGTTAAAAAAAAAAAAAAAAAAAAAAAAAAAAAAAAAAAAAAAAAAAAGCTTACTTGTGATTAATTTTAAGCCAAGAGCACTTGCGTGGTCTAGCTACTTTGGCCATGGAAATTGATCATGTTAAATGAAATGGAAACAGATTTGCCGCTGAACAAGTTTTATAAACTGAAAACCAGAAAAATATCTTTTTAATTTTAAAAGATTTTAACAGTGTAACAAATCAACAATTGTCATTCTATGTAATAAATGTTTGGTTTTAAGGTATTTTTGTGTATCCCTTTGCCTTCTACTTTTTGGCCACATTACACATATTTAGTAAACCAGGCTCTGGCTATGAGGCATATGACAATCCTTGGATCACTGCCTTCTTGCTTGATGGTTAAAAACACAAGATAGGATGTCACTGTTTACTATAACATTGAAGTTACAAAATGCATCCAACGATTGACTATTGTTTCTAAAACTACTGTTTTTAATTATATTCAGAAAATCTCTTTCCACAAGAACAGATATTAATTATCTGACATGGAAAAATAAATTATTCATGTTAATTATCTGGCATGGCACAATAATTTACTTTCCAGCAATACAAATGTTTGGCAAAGGGAGGGAGGGGGTGGGGTAGGGGAGAGAGAGATAGAGAGAGAGATGGGGCAATAGCACAAGGTAAGAACTTAGTTTCATCAATGTTATTGAAACATGGTGTATGTACACTAAAACAAAGAGATGGTGAATAATTATATTATTTATGTCAACATCTTCATATCTTAGAAGTTCAAATCAATAGCAGTGTAAATAACATTTACTTCCCAAAATTTTGCAAATATACTAAGTAATAAATATTACAGAACTTAAAAGTTTTCTGTGCTAACAAAGATACCTTCTAGTACAGTTAGTCGTTTCGCTCCTCTGTCCTCCATTCTCAAAGTGACTGAATGCTGTGGCTGAACTAAATCCCCAGCAGATAAGGATTGCATTAGAGATGAGACCTCTACAGTTAATCCATCTTCTGCTGTTAGCCTAGATGCCAAATTAACAGTTTCTCCCGTTGGTAGTATAACATCAGTAAGCCGTCCATTTGATTCATAGTGATACATGTATGTTTCACCACCCTGTAATGGAATTTCATAAATGACCATAAAAAACAGGAAAAACTGTACAGGGATAAATTGTTGCTAGTGCATTTGAAAATAATATCTATCTATTAATGCATGCTCTCATGGAGATATTCATTAATATAATTCTCTCGTATTTTGTAAGCACTTTACATGGCCTGAAACCCAAAACAATTTTATTACAGTAACAACTATAATTAATAAAGTTTGCTTGATTCCCAAAAGTTTATCAAATACTCAAATAAATTAACATATAAGTAAAGTACCAGTAGTGGAAATAATGTTGCATGAGATTACATACAGATATATGAACTTATCATAGAACAGTCATCAACTTAATGTGTTACGAAATAGATGTTTCCCCGTTCAGACCTACATGGGCAACAATTTTAATACAGAGTTCTGAAGAGCACGAAATCAGACCAACAGGGTGTTTGTTCTAACTGGAGACCACTTAGATATCTAAAAAAATAATGAATTGTATGAAAAAATATAGAACAAAGTGTTCTATTTGGAAAGTTATTATTACAATTATTACTACAGGATTAATTAATACAAAGATCCATTAATAAAAATGTTATGTTATATCTTTGTTATCTTCTGCAAAAATTCTTTATCCAGCATGTCCACAATTTCATTTATGTGGCCTGTTCAAGAATGTCAGATGGTTCCCATTCACAAATTTTCTTTGACCAACAAGTGATTTGGTATTCTCAACATATGTCCAAGCCATATTAAAAATTTTCTTTCAGTTCCATCAAGCTTTTTCATTTGCTTCATTTTAGCTGTTACTTCATCATTAGAGTTTTTTACTTTTATTTCTTTATTATTTTTACTCTGGTGCCCCAATATAAATTATTCATTAATAATTAAAATAAGACAGTCTAGATCGCAATTTTTACATGTATTGTTGGCAACTGGTTTCGGTTCTATAGAACCATCTTCAGGCCTTTGGCACCTTATTGGTGGATGTTGGCGGTGGCCGGAACAGGCGTGCAGTTGACGCAACAAATTGCGAACTAGACTGTCTTGTTTCAATTTTTAAGATCACTGTTCCAAGAAAATGCTATCAAAAATTACTAAATTATCCATTACCAAAAATATTAGGCAATCATCTTGAGGATGTTGTGGTTCTTCTTAATTATGTGCTTGCTAAGGTAAATTGGAGAGGAACTTTGCCTTATGCAAGACACCTTCTTGTATATCAAAAAGGTTTCGTACATAAGGTGGAATTTCTCTCTAGGGTATTAGTCTTCTTACGAATCAGTGTTTAAGATCATATTTATCTTGGGTATGCAGCCGGATACCGTCGTCAACCAGACACGATATTTCAGCAGACCAACTGGCTGCCATCTTCAGGTGAGAGCGCAGAACACTAACTCGCCGGAAACTGATAAAGAACAAGAAACAGCAGCCCCTTTATACACTGCTGACGACCCACCGCGCATGCGCGGAACCAAAGTAGAAGCCACCTAGGTGCAATGGAACCAGTAGCGCGCCGGTGGAGAAAACCGGCAAAAACGATGGGTCGAAAACAAGGCTAGTTAAAAGAAACTGCAGGTCAAAATGAAGACCGTTGTTGCTTGATGTCAGATAAAATCGGGTTCCAAGTTTTACTTAGTGGAAAACCCTTGTCCCTATTAATAATATTATCGGCCATACGAATTTCCATGGATTCTTTGAGAACACATTCCCAGTAGCGGGAAGCAGGAGCAATCAGTTTAGTTTCATCGTATAACATCTTGTGTCCCTCATTCAAACAATGTTCAGCAACAGCCGACTTTTCAGGTTGGAGCAAACGAGTATGACGGTGGTGTTCCACACACCGATCCTGAACTTTGTGGATCGTTTGGCCAATGTAAGTTTTACCACAATAACACGGAATACTATAAACACCAGGTTTCCTCAGTACTAAATCATCTTTGACTGACCCAAGGAGGGCGTCTTAGGTGGGGGCATAAAAGCACTATTACAGTAAAACCTCGTTTTTAAATTCTCGGTTTTTACGTTTTCCCGCCATTTACACCATTTTTTGTCGGTCCCATCAAATTTCCTATGTTTACAATGTTAATTCACCCTTGTTTTTGCATTAACATATTTACGCTTTTCCCGCGTTTTACACTTTTTGAAAGCATGTTCGTGAAGAAAAATGACGTAATGTACATACATTGACACTAGCATGGCTTTCCCCTTAAAGTATAGCGCTTAAAAATTATTCACATTCGAGTTTCTTGACACTTTGCGTTTATTCAAACGTATATTTCGCGTTTCGTTGTTGACTTAAAGACGCGCCGATTTGTGGCAATGTAGTTCTTCTTTTCACTAGCTTCTTTGCCAGAGCGGCTGGCGAGTACTCAAACAATCAAAACCAGTTGCTTTGTTGAAGTGAGAATAAATAGTTGCGTTGTTTTTTGTGAAACATGTTTCTGGTTAATAAAGAACTTTATCTGTCACAGTTGGGTATCATAATACCCACAACCTCAAAAAAGCGATAATAGTGAGAGATGCCGATCCCATGCAAACGTCACAAAAATACTTATGCATATGTTTGTACTCGAGAATGCGAATAAATTCTGGAATATTGTCATGTGAAACATCGAAAAATACAAAACTAACGGAACTGTAGGAGTTTTACTATGTAAATAATTATTTCCGGTAAAAGGCAATAATTTTGAATATGTGTTACATAGCCTGGCAGCGGCATCCAAATGATATCTATCGAAGAAGATGTGTTAGGCCTATAGCCCAGCAGTGGCGTCCTTGATTATAATGAATGAAATTACGTAAAAAATTTCTACTTCCCATAAAATTACCAGTTTGCCTGGCGCTTAAAATAGCAGCATCCTCGATTATAATGACTGAAATTACGTCAAAAATTTCCACTTCCATAAAATTACCAGTTTGCCTGGCGCTCAAAATAGCGGCATCCTCGATTATAATGACTGAAATTAGGCCTACGTCAAAAATTTCTACTTCCCATAGAATTACCAATTTGCCTGGCACTCAAAATAGCGGCATCCTCGATTATAATGACTGAAATTACGTCAAAAATTTCCACTTCCCATAAGATTACCAGTTCTGCCTGGCACTTAAAACAGCGGTGTCCTCGATTATAATGAATAGAAATTTTTGACGTAATTTCACTTCCCATAAAATTACCAGTTTTTCCTGGCGCTTAAAATAGTAAAAATTTGGATAACCTTTATTGTATAATCAACTCCCTGGCGAGTATTTAGATGTCTATTATGTACATATATCACACAAACTACGAAAATGCAAGGCTGATCCAGTAAGCATATTTTACCATTTAAAACATTATTTCCTGCATTTTACATTTTCCTGCATTTTACACCATTTCACTGAAGTCCCCTGAAAAGCGTAAAAACGAGGTTCTACTGTATATAGTATTCCGTGTTATTATGGTAAAACTTACATTGGCCAAACGATCCGCACAGTTCAGGATTGGTGTGTGGAACACCACTGTCATACTCGTTTGCTCCAACCTGAAAAGTCGGCTGTTGCTGAACATTGTTTGAATGAGGGACACAAGATGTTATACGATGAAACTAAACTGATTGCTCCTGCTTCCCGCTACTGGGAATGTGTTCTCAAAGAATCCATGGAAATTCGTATGGCCGATAATATTATTAATAGGGACAAGGGTTTTCCACTAAGTAAAACTTGGAACCCGATTTTATCTGACATCAAGCAACAACGGTCTTCATTTCGACCTGCTGTTTCTTTTAACTAGCCTTATTTTCGCCCCATGGTTTTTGCCGTTTTTCTCCACCAGCGCGCTACTGGTTCCATTGCGCCTAGGTGGCTTCTACTTTGGTTTCGCGCATGCGCGGTGGGTCGTCAGCAGTGTATAAAGGGGCTGCTGTTTCTTGTTCTTTATCAGTTTCCGGCGAGTTAGTGTTCTGCGCTCTCACCTGAAGATGGCAGCCAGTTGGTCTGCTGAAATATCGTGTCTGGTTGACGACGGTATCCGGCTGCATACCCGAGATAAATATTATCAGTTACTACCCCGGGAAAGTCTACGCAACCACAGTGTTTAAGATCCATTGTTCTGATCCAACAACACTGATTCAAGCATTATACCACCCACTCTTCTAATTTCTATTATAGTCCCACTCTCTTTTGGAGAGCCACAGTAGTATTACTTGTGATTTAAATTTTATAACTTGATGATGAGAGCATCATCTCTTTAAATGCATTGTTGAGCTGTATGTAGGCCAAAATATGGTTGAATGGTACTAATTGTTACCATAAATACATAACAACCATTACTTCACACTCAAAATGGATAATATTGGCCTATTGTCCCCTCATCTCATAGTTCCCACCCCTTTATACTACATCTCCCCCAATTCTTGTCTCATTAAGCACCATTTGTGTTATATATATTTTTTCTGCCTCCTTACTCCTTTGCAATTTGAATTTCAACTAATTTATCTGAAAAAATTGCATTTATATGGGTGTAGCACAACAAAAAGAATCTTGTTGTACTAATTTTGGAAACTAAAACTTCTAATTGTTTCATTCCAACACAGCAAAAAAAATTATAAGCTTATTATGCAAAAAACAAAAATTATCTGGGGAGGATCATTTAGCCATACTTCTATCACACTTCCCACAGGGATGAAAAATTGTAATAAATTAATAGACAAACACATGTATAACACAAAGGCTCATTATCTAAAAATAAACCTGCAAAAGATTTTGTGGGAGGTATGTTACTATTTAATGTAAGAAGGCATGGAGCATAAACTGATCATTTAAGTTAGGTGTAATTTAATTCAAGATTCTTTTTCTATAACAAAACTATATTAGTCACACTTTGTTATTTGCATCAGTTTTCTATTAACTACAAGTGTTCCATTCATCTCCTATATCTAAATCATATCATTCATTTAATGGGTGTTATGAGGCCAATAAATTTCAGATCTGTTCTACTTATCTTATTCTTGTGATTTTATTTTGATTCTGAGCTCTTACTAACAGAGGTGCGAAACAATTGTTTTCTTCTCATGTGCAACCCAAAAGCAGATATTACTGTTGAAGGAAGTGTAGTAGCAACTTACTTTATGCAATATGAAAGTTTTAGACACTTGTTACTCTAGGGTGTTGTTCAGGTAACCTATCTAGCCTATGTGTCATCTGAAAAGATACTTACACCGCCACCTCTAGAATCTGACCGACTGGTAAGCAGACCTGTTGTGCTGTCATATTCAAGATCAATTTCAGTCTTTCCTTTCTCTAGGAATTTCACCAAGAAACCTACTCCAGAAATCTTAAGATCTGATTTGTGATCCTGAGTGTTTTCAATAGTACTGACCTGCAACAAATTTGATAGTCAAATATTCACATTTATTCAATTTAGTCATTGTCTTTATATTCTGAAAAATTATCTGAATACTGAAAATATTTATTTTAGTTATTTATTCATTTACATCTTTTTGTATGAATCCATCTAAATGAAGACATAAACAGTGTAATAAATAATATCATTACAATGTTATATGTTGCATAAAACAATTATTGGTTGCAACTTATATCTGTTTTATACATTGATTAAAATATTCTTCACAAGAGATAGAAGGCTGGAAGTAAGGTGACCAATGACAGAGCAGATGTAGGCAGCCAAACAGAATGCAGCTGGTTTTAATTGTTACATGATAAATAAATCACACAAAAGAAAAGACATAAAAGAATGTTTGATGCCTCCTCCTTCACACATTATGACATAGAACAGTTGTACATAGGGCGGTAGTGGTGTAGTGAACTGATGTTGTCAACAAAATATTCCCTTTACAGTGATAATTAATTTACTGACTAGAAAAGAGTTTGTACAAAAAGTGGCAACCAAAGAGCAGGAGCAGCATTAATTATTTACTCAGTGGTAAAAAAAAAAAAGGATTATGCCTCTCATTCTATGACTTAAGTAAAATTTTACGTATGAGGGAAATAATCCTTTGTGTTGACAGGTTCTTATTTCTATCCTAGTCTGCTACTAAATTATCATAATCAAAGGAACATTTCATCGTCAACATTAGCTCTCGTGCCATATTGCAACAAAGCAAAACATTAAACTATTAAACAACAAAATGCATATGTATATACCACATAATAAACAGCAAATATCATTGAATACTGTATATTTCCATGTGATTGGCTAATGGCAATGCCACACAATACCTGCCATTTTCATCCAATGCCAATGTCAACACACTAGACCGGCAACATCGTAAATAAAATTAACCCTAGAAAAGGATTTGATGACTTGGGCCTATTAAAATTAGTGCCTATATTGTAACAAATATAAGTACAGTATTTCAGAGCAGAAAATTATTAATATGAAGGATTGGAAAGTAATGGACAACAATTTGTAACCTCTTGTATTGATGCTGGAATGTTGAAATTTCACGACAGTGTAGTTTGAAGTTTGTGGCACAGAAGCTATTTTATTTTTATGTGCAGGTCTAGCAAGAGAAGCCTGAACAACAAAACAAAACTGCCAAGCATGTTACTGTCATCAACTTGTGAAAAGCAGTGAAGTGTATTTGATATTTTTGGACCAATTTACACCTGAATCTACATAGTCTGCAAATCACACTTAAGTGCCTGGCAGAGAGTTTACTGAACTGCTTTCTTAATACTTCTCTACCATTCCATTCTCTAATAACATGTTGGAAAAAGGAAAACCTAAAAGTTTTAAGTTTTCGATCTGATTTCTCTTACTTTGTTATGATGATCATGTCTCCCTGTGTAGGTGGGTGCTAAGAAAATATGTTCACATTGGAGGAGAAAGTTGGTGAAAGTAATTTCACAAATAGGTTTCGCCTTTACTGTAATGATTTCTACCCTAACTCATGCATCAATTCCATGGCACAAAATGAGCTTCTTTATTCCCTCCATCTGCCCCTCAGAGGCCTCACAAAGTGCATCAATACTCCAAACTAGGATGGAGAAGTGTAGTGCAGTTTATTTAGTTGAACTGTTGTGTTCTTTAAATCCTCTACCAATGAAATGTAGCCATTGGTTCACCTGACCTGTGATATAATCTATTTGGTCTTTCCAATTAAAGCTGTTGTTAATCGTAATTCCAAGGTATTTAGCTGAATTTACAGCCTTTAGATGTGATTGATTTATTGTGTAATAGAATGAAATTTAATGTTTTTCTTTTAGTGCTTTGCTTTTGATCTTCTAGTGATGTTATTACTGATAAATGACAGCATCATCCACAAACAGTCAAAGAGAGCAGCTCAGTTTCATAAATTATTTATACAGACAAGTAACAGTTGGGGCTCTGTAACACTTCCCTAGGGAGTGCCAAATATCACTTCTGTTTTACTTAGTAAGTTTCCATCTTATACATAGTTTACTGTGTCCTTTCTGACAGGAAATTGTGAGTCCAATACACAACTGTGACAATATTCCATAACCACACAATTTAATTAAAAGCTGCTCATGAGGTGCAGTGTCAAAAGCATTCCAGAAAACTACAAATATGAAAACGATTTGCGATCCCATTTTGATAGTATTCATCATTTTAGTTGAGTAAAGAGCTAGCTGTGTTGCACAAGAATGATACTTTCTGAATGACTACTGGTCAATAAGTTGTTCTCTTTGAGGCCTTTAATTTTGTGGATAACTCTTATTGTGTTTCTTGAATACTGGAGTGGCCTGTGCAACTTTCTAATCTTTGAGTGTGCTATTGTATTGGTATACTCTGAAAAGAACCTAATTGGAATACAATGTGGACTGAACAACTTGCTTTTGTTAAGTGATTTAAGTTGCTTTACTACTCCTAGATAACCTACTTATGAAATATGCATGCTGGTGGCAACTATTCTTGAATCGAATTATTGAGTATTTGCTTCATCTTGTCATTGTCACATTAACAAAATTGTCATTAGTAACATCACTACTGCTATTGTGTAGTGAGGGAATTTGACTGTTTTGCCACTATTATACTTTCCATGCGAACAGCATTGCTTTCTACAAGACTGCATTTTGTTGTGCAGACTATTATAAGCATTTTACATTGAATTTTCAGCTATATTTTTGATTTTCTGTAAAATATCACCTGCCTTAAGGATTTTTGTCTTTTGTAATAGAATTGCCCACGCCATAATAATTAATTTTGTTAACATAAATTTTCATTAATGTTTTACTAGATGTAACTTTGTAGTATTTAAATGCTTCATTTCAATATCGATATTATTGTTTTCTTTGCAAGAGTCGTAGTGTGATATCCATGCCCGAACTGCTTTGAAAAGACATTGCGCGGGCTCTCTTTGAGTTGAGCTGCGGAGAGAGCAGCATGACGCTGCCGAATCACAGGACTGTAGTAATATTTCCAAGTGTTGATAAATAAGTATTTTCAAATTGATGAAACGAAAATTATAGAGGGAAACTTTCCTGGTGGGATAAACAAAAATAAAAATAAAAATAGAAAAGAGATGACTTATCTCTGGATTTAGCTAGCTTTTGTTATCTATAATGATTTGCCCTTCTGAACTTTCTATTAGTGCTTGGAGCACTTGTACTTTCTCCACACAACTATGACAACTTACAATTGATAGGCGAATGGTTCTTCGACTGTATCCTTTGAGACTGAAACCCTTTTTGTGTGTCCTGAGGCTTCCTAACCTAAAAAAAATTGCTCACTTCATGCTACCCATTTAGCCCCTTCATACATGTGGCTGTCTGATCTATTCAGTGGGGACTGAAACCCCACCACCCAATGGCAGAGGTCAAGGAATCTGCAGCCTAAATGGTCACAGACCCGCTTGAGTCCCTGATTCAGGCCCTCCACTGGCTTCTGTACCAGAGGTCCACCATTGGTCCTGACAGCTATGCTCCATATGTTGAGCTCTGCCTTTATCTTGCAATCAAGACAGGCAGTCTTTTCTTCATATAGCCTCCAAAACTGGAGAGATTCTTTTCCATTCCAAAGCGACACACATCATTGGAACAACATGAATCATTACCTGCAGTTGGCTTCACCCTGTGCTCTTCTTGGCATCTGGAAAGATCTGTTCCATATCTGGAATGACTCCACCCACTATGTACCTGGAGTGCACACTGGATTTCTTTCCTCAATAGAAACCATGTCCATAAGAGTCCCAATGATGCACCTAATGTTGAAGCTCCAACCAATATCACCCTCTGTGAATGCTCTGATCTTGCAGGTTGAGACATGACCTTGAGACAAGCAACATCATCAGCCACAGATAGTACATCGAACTTGCTGGTAAGATGAACTGGGGAGACCTCCTGATCAGTTCCCTGGGAAATCTTTCACTGCCTGCCATACCCTGGGGCGACATCCCACGTGAACACAGGTGGGGGTTATGCCTCACTATGAGCAGTAACAAAGCTGGCAGCAACCTTGGGACGATCAGTGGACATAACAGATGTACTGGATGCCCACTGGTTCTCCATGATTGGCCCATAACAGTGATACCCCTTGATCCCAGCCTCCAGCTGTGCAGTCAATACTGCCTGAAGACAGACACATAGTGTCACCAACTCAGCTTGAATCCAGACACAGCATGACTGCAGTACCCAGAAAAATGCTTCTAAAGATGTGCTGTAGGACTCTACAGTAGGTAATTACATAAATGCGAGAACTGAACCAAGTAATTAGACTATCACAGAGAAGTCATGGGCAAAAACCAAGTGAAATTCATAGGGAGATGTGTGACATGTATGGGCATGATGGAAAGGACCATAGTAATGTCTCTAGCTGATGACTATGTGATCCTAGTGATTCGCCACACTCTGGCACTCGGTAACAGCTGCAACCCTGCAGGAGTGCGGTGTATGATAATAAGCTCAATATGTCATGAACAGTAAGTTTTGCTACTCTTCATAAGTTGAAGACAACAATATGCATACCATTTATGTTTCATACTTAAGGATTCTCTTACGAGAGCTGTACACGAAAAGAAAATACACTCCACAAACTTTAAACTACATTGTCATGAAATTTGAACATTCCAACTGCAATGGAAAAATTAGTGTGCTTTACTTTTCAATACTCCATATATTTCCCAAATGGTACTTGTTAAAACTACTACATAGCAAACTTTTCAATACTTACAACATTGCTATAGTCCCTGAGGAAAAGTATCTTGTTTCCAGAGCTGTCAGTAACAGTTGATAGTTTACCAAAACTTGTATTCTTGCTGTAGAGAAATGAATAACGAGTTTTTCCAGATGTCAGGTCCTTTGTTGCTACATGCTGACCATAACGATTGAAAACATAAATTTCTTGAGTTGGTGGATATGGAATCCTGAAAACATGAGAATTATATGATAATTTTCTAACAATGGAAAGTTCAGATTGAAATGTCAGTTATATAATAAAGATAGGTGGCAACTAACCCTAAAGATGAAACTCTCTGGCAGATTAAAACTGTTTGCCAAAACCGGGACTAGAACCTAGGACTTTGCATTTCTTGGACAAGCACTCTACCAACTAAGCTATCCCGGCACACTTCATGGTCTGTCCTCACAGTTTTACTTCCGCCAGTACTTCACATCCCACTTTCCAAACTTCACAGAATTTCTCCTGCACTCTAAAGATAATAACTTAGCTATAGGCAGGCTTGTAGAAAAGAATCACATCCACACAACTTTAATTTTCAGCCCAGGTCAAAGCAGCTGGACGCGGTCATGAGTGCATGAGTTGTACCTAAGTGATTGTGTAAATGTATGTATGTTCCTTATCTGATTAAGGCTGTGGCTGAAAATTTAAGTTGTGTGGACATTACGGTCTTTTCTACATGCCTGACTGCAGTGCAGTGATCATCTTTAGGATGAGTTATTACCTATCCTCATTTCCATATAATGAGTTTCCTTATGGCAAATAAGTATTCTGTAGTATACCATTATTAAAAAATGTTATTAATAATGAAATTTATAAACTGTACATTCTTAAAGTCAATGTAATGAAATAAAATAACTGGAATCAACACAGATAAAATAAAGATATGGAATTATCAGATACATCCCTTTCAGAATAGCTCAACCCGTAATGTCCAAGTCAAAAACAACTGGCTCCACCCAAAATTGTGCCCCCACTGCTCACATTGTGCCAAATGGGCATACTGGGAGGTGGACTATGGTGGAAAGAGTGGTGTGTCAGGTGGTATGGATGTAGTGAAATGAGAGGCAGAAGGAAAGGAGGGGTTGGGATTGGGCAGCCAGTGGCTCAGAGAGAGGCAGCAATTTTTGCATGCAAGGGATTTGGGAGGGAGGTGGTGACAGGTGTATAAGTATCAAAGCTGGTGGGATACAGTACACAATGAAGGTGACATTAGAGTCCTACAAGCATGTGTCCTGTGTGCATGGCCTGCATGTGCTGGTGATGTATGAGTGAGAGGACACATACACTTCATGAGAACTAGTGTAAGCTGCCCAAGATGACTGGTGCTTCCTCACAAGTGAGTGGGCGTTGCATGGTCAAGCACAAATTATTCCTATCTCCCTAAGGATAGTCCTGCAAATGTTTACTTGCAAATTTGAATAGTTATCTAATACTTGTAGCATATAAATCGAAAAATGTGGGGTCATTCAATAAATAATTTATGCATGAATAGATAACCTTAAAAGTCACTACTATGTTATTGCACTGAAATTGATGTGAACTGTTTGACTAGATTACAAATGGAGACATGTTATAAATTCCAGATTCATTTCAGTTTCTCTTCACCTAAGTCAACCAATACATTTATTTCATGAAAAGACAGTGGAGTTAAAAATGAGAGACACTGGAGGTCACACAGAATGATCTTCACTCTGTAAACATTCATGAACGAAACAAGAAAGTGGGAAATAGTAGTTTTACTGAAAGTACCCTCTTCCAAACACCAGATCAGAAAGCAATTTATTATGGCACTGTCATCCAGCTCAAAGTTATATTGAATGTTTCAAGTCTACAAGTAATCAGGAAAAAATATACTCTCCACTACATAACCAAGAAAAGAGCAGGCTGATACTGAATTAAAGCTACTCTCCGTTACATAACCGACAAAAGAGCAAATTGATACTGAATTGTCACCCAATTCAGTTGTGAGATGACCATGCTACACACCTCAAGCACTATGTGCTGTGTCACACTGCTGGCCATGCCACTTCTGTCAGCTATATGGCAGCCGATGAGGCCACTTGCTTCCTGCCTCACACTCGGTGAGTTTTCAGTGCATTTGACACATGAGATGGCCACTGGCTGGCTACTTGCTTATTCATATTGGAATCACATGGTAGGCAAGGAGTGGCACTTAAACACTTTGGCCATGCAGATGCAGTGCTCTAGATGACATGGAGGTGTGACAGAATAAAGGAAGCAGAAACTGTTGAGATAGTGTGTGTGGACAAGGAGCTAACAGAGAAATGAGATCACGAGGGTTATGGGAGTGAAGGATGTAAGCTTTATCTGAGTAAAGGGATTTATTTTCAAAGCAAAGAAGATTTCATTATTCTCTTTTGTGTGCCTGTCAATGACTATTCATTAGGTGGTCTTGAGCCTACACTTCCTTTCAGAAACATGGTCTGTTTAAAAATTTGCCCCGGGATGTTACACCCTAAGCTTCCTTCCTTTTTTTTATTTAAAAAAGAAAAAGAAGGTGCACCACTTAAGTGTCATTTTTTTCTTAGCCTCTTAGCATTCAGATGCATAACCTATGTGTCATTTTGAGGTGCAGTTTGCAGATAAGTGAACTTATGTCATTTGTCTGCAGCTTGTAAGTCTTTTTTAGGCTTCAGCTAAGTTTAATACACATTTTTAAAACTTGTGAATCAGTGTTCTGCAACTGATATGTGCAGTGCTGTAAATGTACATAAACACCTGTCCTCTACAGAGCTTGCTGCCAAAGTTTTCAATCAAACGATGTGAAAGAATGTGCAACATTTGGACTTTAATCTTATATAGTAAAAATCCATCCTATACAGACGCAGATGCCAATGGTTAACAATTATTATTCACAACAGAAGCAGAGGTAAGTATTGTTATTGAAAAATATAAGTATCATTTCTCCAATAGTTACCATATTTGCTTGAATATAGGCCACACTTACTTTTTTTCTAAATTTTGGCTTACTTAGTAGTGGAGTGGTCTATAATAGAGATTCCATCCTCCCCCCCCCCCCCCCCAACCCCTCCTTTTCCCAAAGTCATTAGTTTCAAAAATTACACGCACACGTTTATTTTGGTTTGAGAAATGTAATAAACAAGATATTCTTCAAAAAATGCTACAGTAACTGTTTCGCAGAACTGCATTTACCTTTTTTTTACATGTTCACAGAAACAGCGCGGCAATTTGTGGAAGGTGATATTTTAATATAAATCAAATGGTATCATTCTGTACCGCAGCCAACCATAGCAGATGACTGTTTTTAACATGTCCGCGCAGCCTTAAACAAAAGAAGTACATATCACACAATTCCTAAGCGCGTAAATGATTTTAATTTGATAGAGTCAGTGAAGCTAGTCTTCACGATAAAAGTTTAGTGTGGGTTGCGGCAGGTCTTACCGTAATGTTTACTTTGGTACAGTAACACCTATCGTGAGCGGTGATGGGAGGTTAAGATAGCGGAACAACTGATTTGTGTAGCTAATACTGATGTTGAGTTTGAACGCTACATTTTAAAATAACATATTTTACTAAGACTAGATTCACTGGTTTGACATTTGCTGGGGGTTATTTCCGTGAAACGATGTACGTGGAACTCAGGGCTATTTTGCAGCCTTGCAACTGAATCATTTCTGTTGTAACAGCAAAACCACAGTTCCTGTTTTAGAATTACAAAGTCAAGCAAGTATTTTTCTACATGTCGATATTTACATTTTAGCCCTTGAAATACACAACGACTCTTCAAACATTTTAATACTTTGTATCACTTACACACTAGCATTAAACATTTTTTCATCAGTGTCAAATTTATGTCCAACTTTCCACTTTCCATGTCTGTTACAGTGACTGGGTAACATGAAGCTTACATTTGGCAGTGTAACCCATACATTCTCTTCCCATTAACACTTACAAGCCAAAACATCATCACACACACACACACACACACACACACACACCATAAAAACTCAATATTTCAGCAACACACACCTACACTATACAACACTTGAAACACCCAGTAACACGCCTTGGTTCGGCGTCCCCTCACTTGGGGCGTACAGATTGGCCTGTCATCTCGCTTTCTTATATGTTGATTTACAGTTTTCGATATTTGTTTTGAGTTCACATAAAAGAGAACATGATTTTGTTAACATTGTGTTTCTGATTATGAAAAAGTTCTATTATACAAAAAATAAATAAATAAAATAAAAAATTAAAAGACCTGCTGCCTATACTTGAGATTTTTTCCTATAATCTTGTGTCAAAATTTAGGTGTGGCCTATATTCGTGCAAATACGGTATTTTAGTGTGAAATAAAGGTTTTCTGCACAGCATAAGTGAAGTAAGTGCTGAATCATATTTAAATTTTTCTAGGAACGTATTATTGAGGAGTGGATACTAATATTACCACACTCATAATCTCACAAATTTTACCATTATTGACAATGCCTCGTAACCTTCTTTTTTTAGTAAACATATTAATGACAATAATGGAGGACATAACAACTCACCATGAAGCTGCTCACTAAGCCACTGACAGGCACATAAAATAGACATCTCTGGCTGGAAATGTGGGTCGTGTGTGCAAGTTAGTTCTGAGCGATTGTGCGGATGTATGTGTTTCTTTTTCTGACGAAAACCATGACCAAAAATTTAACCTGTGTGAATGTGATTGTGTATTTTACATGCCTATCAGCAGCTGATATGGATGTAAACTGTGCACTGAAGACAACATTGTATCTTTAGCATCATGATCACTACTGGTTAGCATCATTACAGTGGGTTTTATCTATCCTCTATTTTTGATGTTTCAATCAAATTTTTGATAGTTAATATCATTTATTTTAGAAGAACCGCTTGTAGGCTGGCACAATCTGAACACTGCAGCAGGTGGATTTCACTACATATGTTACAGACACAAACAAATAATCTACCTGAACTCTCCATTTTCATTGTGAACTGGAAGATAATGTTCCAGTGCTAATATATGCAAACTGCCTTGATCAGCAACATTGAGCACACCATCTGGAGAAACAGTCAGAGCTGATATGGATGTAAACTGTGCATTTGAAGACAACATTGTCTCTTTAGCATCATGATCACTACTGGTATCTTCAGGCATTCCACAAGGACACATTCCTGGAGGAGCCATTGCTGAGGAACTTCCATTATTCATGCAGTCACAGTTTTGTGCTCTGTGAACAAAATACAAGTAAATAATTGATGCGCATAACTTCATACTTATAATATACATATACAATGTTTTGTGCTACCTGTATGGCTTCTCTTGTTGCTTCCCAGCAAAATCAATTATCCTACCAGCTGAATCAACTACACGTATTGCATTTACTTTTTTTGAATCACTCTCTGCAATAAATAAATCTCCAGTTGGACTAAATGCCAAAGCAAGAACTGAACCAAGTACAGTCTGTGTTGCCTTTAGACCATCTTCATTTTCAGTATCAATCTGTAAGAAAGAAAGTAATCCAGTTATAGTTAACAATAAATAAGTTGCCAAACAATGAGGCAGCACACACATAAATAACTATTTCTTGCATGAATAACATCATTCAGTGAAGCAGAATGGAAGGCAAGTTCTTATCTTAAGGAGGTTGATTTCAAGAAGTGATAAAAGGTGGATTTATACGTAGAAAGGACTATTCCTAGCTTTCATGACTTCCTCAGGAATAAAAAGAGGGTAAGTAAGTCTGGGAAGGTGTGGATTACTCAGATCTATAAGTTGATAAGCACCCACCAATTTCAACAAGTGTCTGAAAAAGGGCCCCTGTCAGCTGACTTCTGGATTGGAAAATTGTCATACTAAAGCATATGAACAATTTATGTAATGCACTTCCCTTAAGGATCAGTAAGATGATAGAAAAATTAAGTCCAACACTACCAACTACAAATTAGAGAAAGGAAATTAGTAGTAAGGAATACCACAACTTTTCTCAACCTCCAAGCCAAACTCAGTAGTTCTAAACACAGTTATTCAGGACTCTCAAATAATAACACACCAAAATAACATGGTTAGCTATCTGTGGGTATCCTCAGGCATGACAAAGTATATTATGTCTCCATGAAGCCAGTTTGTTTGACCTTCTCAAGAAGCTATGGAAGGAAAGAAGTTCCACTGAGATGAAGAACCACATGGAATAGGAGTCTCTGACCAGATACAAAAATTAATTATCTTCTACAAGAATTATAACACTTTTTTGTGTCAGCAACTAAGCATGAAGTAGGTTATGTCGAAATATGTACAACTTTATGCTGCATGTTTACAATAAGTAATATTTAAAAAATTATGTATGGTTTTTATTTCTTGAAAAATGCATTTTCTGCTTGTCCAGGGATACTGAAGGCCGTTAACTTGTGAAATAGTGTAATTCAGAGAGGACGGTGGGGAGTGGAAAGACCAAGCACAGCCCACACATTGATAAATGAGGAGCGAATAGCTGTGCAGAGAGAATGTAACTGCTGCCTCCTGTAGAATCACGCACAGACATAAAAATTATGAAGTTCTACTGAATGGCAAGATTCTTGGCCAGTTCTGTATTTCTTGAAGTGAGGTCTTCTTTGCACTTCAACTGTAATGGTTTCACTAGTAATTTTTCCCCAGAAATAGACTCAGATGTAAAGGTGTGTGCAGCCAGCAGGTTAGGGGGAGAAATAGGAACTTAAAAAATAATAGTACAATGAATAAAGTTATTTGCAAGAAAATTTATAAACAATTAAAATAAATTTTACAAATCAGTCAAATTTAAAGAAACTTACATAAAAGATAACTAAATGGCCTGTGCAAACACTTGGCACCTTTAGTGGTCTGTCACATAAAGTTGAAAAAAGTAAATGTAAATATTTATCAAATCACAGTATTTTATTATAGACTTTAACATAACATACAGGATTGTTGTTTACAGTACTTCCTTCCAGACAATGTCATCTGTTTGTCAACCCTTAGGTTTAATTTCTACTTTTACATTTTTGTATGTTTGACTCCAGGAACAGGCAACATGCAATTGTCCACAACAAAAAACTGTATTGGACAAATAGTTTCCAACTCAATAAATTGTTTGACCCCTCACTCTGTTGATCATAATACAAAATGCTAATCTAATTAGAAACAGTCATTGCTTAATTCATTTACATGAAAAACTGAACAGTTTTTATATTTAATATGTAGTTTTGTGCCTCTGATTAGCTTATCAGACACAGAAAGCAACGTACCTTAACAGTGTCCTCTGGATGGGAGTTTTCACTGTTACTGCCAGCTGATGTCTTTGGATGATTGTCAGCTCTATTTGAATGACAATGCAATGGTGTACCTGCAACTACTTTCACCTTTAAATCATCTGTGAGTTTCAGCACCAGACGGTCATCAATAAAATGTAGACTACCATCAAGAGGACTTAGTGAAAGACCTGTTGGCCACTGCAACTGGGCCTAGAATATAAACATTATGTTGGAATTATTTCATTGTAATGAGTTTAGCAAATCATTATAAACAAAATTAGCATCAATGAATTCAGTCATTTCACAAGTACTATAATTCTTGTTTTGTAAAATAATAACCATTTTGTAACATTAACAATAACTACTATCAGGTATAACATCTTTTCATTAACATTAAGTACAAATACAAGATATGGATGAGCTTATGAATTAAGTTACATGGAACTTCTGAATCTCCATGAAGAGAAAGAATATAAACACAAAACATATCATAGCAAGGAAAAAAGGAAAGCACAAAAGAAAAAGTGGAAAGTGCATATATTCAGGAATGTTAACATTAATTATGGTACATTATTTTTAAATTCTGTAATTCTCTTGAAGTTCCAGTTACCAAAAATGAATGATTTGCTTTGGTAAAATTTATTTAAGCAAATTACTGATAAATGTTTGCATGTATTACAGTAAGAAAAGGAATCATTTCCTAATAGTTTTAAATAGTTTGATAAATGCTATTTGTTTTAGTATGAGTTTTCAAAATTTTCATTACAGATGAAAGTAGTATTTACCTGTTGAGCAGGAATTGCTCCATGACAGGGAACGGGAGTCCAATGATTATGGTGACCATGATGTCCAACAAGGGTGTGAATTATTCCTTTGGGATCCACAGCTCTTATATTTGTTCCATCAGCAATATACATAGTCTTATCAGCAGCTATAGCAAGACCTAAGAATATAAAATTCATATATTTCTGACTTTGTGTGGCTTTTTAGAGGACAGTCTGATTTGTTCTAAAACCTGCAGAAAAGCACAGGTTGCCGAAGATCACTTCACAAAACTTTTATTCTTCTTACTGGTTTCAGCAGATCTGGGCACCATTCAAAGAATTAGTATTTTATTGAAAGTTCATGATTATTAGGTCAACAAATGGTATAGTGTCCTCTTATTTTAACAGGGTGCTGAGAACGTAAGTGCGTCAAAAGTAGAACAACATTAAAATAAAATAAAAAACTTTTTAACTGATATTCCTAGATATTTACCCTTAATAACACAATGGATAATGACTCACCATTGCTGACATTCCTACCATGCTGATATTATAAGAAGACACAATACTAATGGTTGACCTATGAGTCATGAACATTTAGTAATATGTAAGATTTGATGATGGCAGTTTAGATCTTCCAAAACCACTAAGAAGAATAAAATATTTTTGAAGCAATCTTTAGCAACTTGTGCTTTTTTACCATTTACAAAGTTATGTTTAATTGCTGTAGGTTACAAATAAAACTCAATATTTCAGTAAATAGTAATGTTATAGAACAGTGAATTTAGTTTACTACAAAAAATGACCTCCAAAATCTTCATTGTAATTATATTAAGTTTGAGTCCAGCCAATAATTATGGAACGTCTTACAAAACACTCTCAATGCTTCTAATAGCAGAAATTACACACACTGTATTAAACACAAGTTTGCGTTCCCAGCAGGGCAAAAATTTAACTACTGTGTATCTATATTGGGCAGCAACTGCTATCAAAAGTGTGCATGTTGATGCTAGCAAGCAACTAACATCTTAATTGGATAAAATGCTGGGTGACTCAGTTAAGTGCTGGACTGCAGATACAAAGGTCTAGGATTTCAGTCCCTACGGTACAACTAATTTTTATCTATACTGTATGACTCACCAACAGCAATGTTTCATACTGTGCAAGTACCAAGCTACACTGTGTTCTAAGACCACATTACTGTAGGTACTCAAACAACTGTTTGGGTCAGTTATTTCATATGTTAGAAGAAAACAAGGGCATCCCATATCCAAAATGACAAACTAGTGTGGTGTTGAAAACAATCTTTGGGCTGATGACAACTCCAACTAAGCAGAGTACATAATAGTATACGTACACCCCTCTCTGTACTGATAATGTCTAAGTGTTGAACGACAATGGCTCTAAAACCTGCTTACTATTTACACTTTCGGTCACACAAAAAGACAAGGCCAATGGTCTGTAATGTATATGGCCATTTCATGCTCAGAAAAAAGCTGAAAGCACGATGAGAAATGATGTCGGAAGGTAAGTATAAGGGTAAGTTCCACTCCCTGGCCCTAGAGAGCCTGTCAGGCATGACTGACCATCATTTCATCCTCAGACAATGGCATCATTGGATGTGGTACGCAGGAGCCTGCGATCAGTACACCATTTTCCCCATTATTGTCAGGTTTTTTGACCTTAGTAATGCTAATAATTGGCCAAGTAGACCCTGTTTCACTATTCTTGCCAAGGAAAATCCACTGGCAGCACCGAGAATCGAACCTGACTCAGTTACATGAAAGGCAGGCAGGCTGACTATGAACAGATCAACTGCTGAATGTGACGTTCCCTTTGTGATTGGTCATAAAGAGGATTCTGAAAATGCAGACTATAGTTTTGAAACAGTACGATTAGAACATAAAGCCTACTGCTTTTTTTCATGTCTTGGGTTACTGTGGTGGCAAGAGCCTCAGATGATGAGAATTATATTACCGTATTTGCTCGAATATAGCCCGCACTTTTTCCCCCCAAATTTTGGCGTAACAAATCGTGGTGCGGCCTATAATCGAGATTCAATCCCCCCCCCACAACCGCTCCTTTTTCCAAAGTCATTAGTTTCAAAAATTACATGCTCACTTTTATTTTGGTTTGAGAAACGTAATAAACTAGATAGTTTTAAAAAATGCTACAGTAACAGTTTCGCAGAATTGCATAAACGTTTTTGTACACGTTTACGGAAACGGCACGGGAATTCATGGAAGTCGATATTTTGATATAAATCGAATGGTGTCATTCTATACCACAGCATACAAAAGCCGACGACTGTTTTTTAACCAAGGCGGTTATTTTTTAACACATCCGCGTGGCCTTAAACATAAATAGTATGTAACACACACTTCCTGAGCACACAAATGATTTTAATTTGATGTAGTCAATGAAGCTAGTCTTCGTGATAAAAGTTTAGTGTGTATCATGAGAGATTTTACCGTGACGTTTACGTTGGTACAGTAAAGGCCAATTCACACTGTCCGTCACGTCAATTCGCCCCTCTCAAACGCGATGTTGAAAGTGAGGTTATGAGTGGCGAACTGTTTGTAGAAAGTCATAGCATAGCACTATGGTCATATTTAAATACTAGAATTGAGATAACAACAACACTACATGTTATTGACGGCCAAAGAAAACTTTACAGTGTATGTTTTTGGCCAACTTACTGGGAACTAAAACAACATTTAACACAAAATCTATTTTCAAGCGAAAAAATAAACATATGAAAACATCAAACAATACTTATAAGAGCTCATATAGTGCGTGTTTACTTTATACATTACGATTTGCCCACTGACACTTTTAATACCATCGTAAATAACTGAATTTTTGTGTTTCATTAGAACTGACTTTTTCATTTAAAATGTTATTTAATGAAAAATGCACAATCAAATTACAATCTTATTCAAATAAACAGTTTGCTTCAGTCTCTTCCTTTACAATGTCACGTAACATAAACCATTCTTTGGTTTCAGATATCCGACCTCGATTTTAGGGGGACACTCAATTGACAGAAATATTTAAGTTGTTATGAAACATTTGAGATTTACCCCTACAACTAAGTATAACAACAAAATGAAGATGAATAAGACACATTTGCATATAAACAGTACAATCGTCGATTGCAACATGTAATTTGCGTGACGAAAATAGGTTAACTTCCGATGTTAGCAGACGGCCATTCCGTCAAAACATTCTTCTCAAGAAAGCCTGACGTGACGTGAAGGTCCAGTGATGGACAGTGTGAATGCTGCCATTAGAAATAAAATTGCGGGATGTTCTGACAGACGGTGACATGATGTGACGGATAGTGTGAATTGGCCTTAACACCTACCACGAGCGGTGATGGGAGGTTAAGATAGTGGAACAACTAATTTGTGTAGCTAATGCTGATGTTGATTTCCAATGCTACATTTTAAAATAATGTATTTTAGTACGACCAGATTCACTGGTTCCACATTCTTTGGGGGTTATTTCCATGAAACGATGTACATGGAACTCGGGGCTATTTTGCAGCCTAGCAACTGATCATTTCTGTTGTAACAGCAAAACCACAGTTCCTGTTTCAAATTATGAAGTCAAGCAAACATGGAGATATTTACATTTTAGTCCTTGAAATGCACAACGACATTTTAATAGTTGGTCCTCACACAATAGCGTCGAACTGTTTTTCGTCAGCGTCAAATTTATGTCAAACTTCTCGTTTTCCATGTCCGTTACTGTGACTAGGCAACCTGAAGCTTACATTCGGCGGTGTAACTCGTACATTCGTTTCCTGCTACAAACTTACAAGCCAAAACATCGTCACACACACCGAAAAAACTATATTTTTGCAGAACATGCATACACTATACAACACTTGAAACGCCCGGTAACACGCCTTGGTTCGGCGTCCCCTCACTTGGAGCGCCCGGATCGGCCTGTCGTCTCGCTTTTGATTTACAGTTTTGCATATTTGTTTTGAGTGTATTGAAAAAAGAACATTATTTCCTTAACATTGTGCATCTGATTACGAAAATGTTCAATTATAGAAAAGATAAATAAAAAATAAAAATATATAAAATAAAAATTAAAAAATCTGCAGCCTGTACTCGAGATTCCCCCCCCCCCCCCCTAAAACCTCATGTCAAAACTTTAGGTGCGGCCTATATTCGCGCAAATACAGTATATCTTTTATTCACTTTATGGTATCTGACTATCCTGATGTTTATACTGAAGGTAGCAAAGTGCTCCCCACACATTTAATTAAAAAGCAATACAATCTTCAGATTAATAAGAATATTAGGACAGAAGTACGGCTCAATAAGTAAAACTGTGAGATTTTTTGGTCAAACTAACTAAAAGAAACCAGCATTGCATTTAATGTATATGCTACTAGAAATATTATGATATTATGCTCCAGGTGACTAGCCAATTCAATTTTCACAAAAAAATATTTGTCACCTGTGGAGGAGTATGAAGAACACACCCTCTTCTACATTTCGCGTCCACCATTGCAGTTTGAACCTTTCAGTGATGACTATCATGTATCTACACTGTATGACTCACATCTGTGGTTGATTCATAGTACTTATATCAATAGAGCATATTACCAATGTTGCAATGTAAAGTAATTTAGGTACCAGTAATTTAGATCAACAATGAACCTGGGTCACTGGATCCAACAGAAAGTACAAGAACTCAATTCATTTTTTAAACCGAAGTAAATATGATCTACAGTCACTCAGTGAAGTTAGGTATAGTTGAACCTAAATAAAATGTTTCAGTACTTAAATTGATCTTCAAAACTGGATATTAAATATCTAAAAATTTGCATAAATTACCTTTAGGGTGTGCAAGCTTTGCTTCACGAGCTGGACCCTCATCACCACAATGAGTTTCATCTCCAGGAATGCATCGCTCACCAGATCCTACAACGGGCTCCCAATTAATTGCTGGGTCTTGTATGGGTTCTACGGATAACACTCTAAGAACTTGATGTCTTTCTGGATCAGATATATACAAGTGGCCATCAGCAGGGGAAACACTCAAATAGTACTGGTATGACACCTGTGTCGCACTGTAAGAAAAAGACGACAATTTAAATGAAGATATAGATAAATAATAACAACCTAACAGAAATGATAACTAATTAATTACTTATAATAATTAAAGAAACTGATTTATACAAATACAATGGTCATAACAGAAGCTGAAAGTTACAGACTTCGTGCAGTTACATTAAGAACCTACAACTTCTCTGTTTGTTTGTTTATTTACATTTAAAATTTTGTGTTGATGGCAGTATTACTTTAAAGTTAAGTAGTCAATAAAAGGATGGAACAGAGTATAAGTTTTACTCCATTATGGCTGTTAACAATTTCATCTTCTCTTTGTATGATTTTATTGTGCAGTGAGTAGGATAATGTGATTAAAACACAACCTGATAAAATAAATAAATTAATAAAAAATAAAAACAATATTATCTACTGGCATTATTCTTATACACCACATCAGTTGAGATAGTATAGTGTAACAGTTATTGCGTTGATTTATAAAGATAAAGTGAATCAAATCCGTTAGAGAACATATGATGGTTTACAAAATAATATAATAATTTGCTATATCCATTTCAATTTTTATACAACAGATTCTGACCTCTGCATATAGCCACTTCCAATGTTTCATTGTTATTGGGACATTAAAACTTTAATCTTGCTTCCTTTTGCATATTCAATGCAACATATGCAAAAACTAAACTTAATTTTTCGTAGTCTCTTTGGGTTTTCTGCTGGATGCTAAAATCAAACTGATTATCGGCAGTCGAGTTTCTTGACACTTTGCATTTATTCAAATGTATATTTCACATATTGTTGTTGGTAGTACGCAGCTAGTTGACTCACGGCATGCTGATTTGTGACGGTGTAGTTCCTCTTTCCGCTAGCTTCTTTGCCAGAGCGGTTGGTGTGTACTCAAACAATCAGAACCAGTTGCTTTGTTGATGTGAGAATAAAGAGTTTCGTTGTTTTTGTGATACATATTTCTGCTGAATAAAGAACATTATCTGTCGAAGTCGGGTATCATGATACCCACAACCTCAAAAAAGCAATAATAGCGTGAGATGCCGATCCTATGCAAATGTCACAAAAATACTTATGCATATCTTTGCACTCAATAACGCGAATAAATTCTCTAATATTGTTGTAAACATTGAAAAATACAAAAAGAATGGAACTTTAGGAGTTTTACTAGGTAATTTTGAAGATGTTTTACATAGCCCAGCAGCAGCTATTACATAAAAAATTTGTACTTCCCATAAAATTACCAAATCTGCCTGGCATTTAAAATAGCGGCGTCCTCGATTACAATGAACGAAATTACGTCAAAAATTTTTACTTCCCATAAAATTACCAGTTCTGCCCTGCACTTAAAATAGTAAAAATTTGGATAACTTTTATAGTATAATAAACTTCCTGCCGAGTATGTAGATGCCTCTTTTGTACATATATCACAAATAATCTATGAAAATGCAATGCTGAACCAGTAAGCATATTTTACCATTTAAAACATTATTTCCTGCATTTTACACCATTTTATTGAAGTCCCTTGAAAAGCGTAAAAACGAGGTTCTACTGTAGTGTTTTTATGGGAATTACAGACCCTTGAATGTCTTAATGAACTGTACTGTAGAATAAAATGACTAATTAAAATACTAATGGAAGATTGTTTTGGAAACTCTTACCTTAGCTGCAAAACTGTAAATACATTTCCTTCTGGTGTAACTCGACGAACTAGATTAAAATCACCCACATACAAACTGCCATCAGGGCCACTTGCAAGAGCTACTGGGGTGAGCAAGCGAGCATCCTTTGCAACACCATTGCAATCAGAACACTGCAGAGGTCTCTGAAGTCCTGTTCCCATTACTACTTTCACAGTTCGAGGATACTGCTTATAATGCAAAGTTGATCCATCTCCTTTTTGTAAAATACCTGCAAATACAAAACATGTTAAATTACATTTTCTCTCTTCAATGAATCTTCAATATCACCATAACTCAAAGACACAAAGTCAGTAATATTATCATGTTTATTTTACATGGTCTTTTTATTAAATATATAATGTTACACAATCTTTTCATTAGCCATATGTGTCATACAACTGAGTCACATAAAACTGTTACCCTTGTGGTGTGATGAGCACTGATTTAATCAAGAAAAGTACTTCATCTAAAAAAAAAAAAAAAAAAAAAAAAAAAAAAATTTTCTTCCTCATGCTTTTTTCTTTGATATTACATGATATGTTCTCCCACATATGACACAGAAATTGTTACAATAAGAAGAGTAAAGTAGCGAACTTTAAAACCAATTATCTTATGTCACTATCTTCTGACAAACTCAAAGTTCTTGAAAAGTGCTTTTATCTCTTACTGGATATGATTATTGAATAGTCACACACACACACACACACACACACACACACACACGGCTATACTACACTGACAATAATTTTAAGAATACCTTACAAAATCTTGTTCCAGTGTCCAGTACAATATCACTTTCATATAGGGATTAAAGTTCATACTTATTGTATCTAACATAAGAAATCTACTCATTTCATTTACTATAAAACTAACCTTCATGAAAATTGTAGTGATGATGGATGTCAAGGCTCCAACCTCCCACATCAGATATGTCAACATCAAAACCCTGCAACATTGCTGTTTGCGTTTCCCAAATTACAGCAGGACAACTAGAGTACTGGTAACCTACAGATATTTTTGCTTGAGCGACTCCATATACCTGTAATAATAAATCAGATCCAGTCATAATAGAACAGAATAAATGATATATTTAAGTTTTCCAGTAAATCTTATCAGTTTGGAGACATAATATTAGTTTCATATGTGCAAAGGCATTTAAGGAATCTTAGTTTTGACATAAAAAGAAGGGGGAAAAGAGCTATATTCAAATACAAAACATGTTACAATGACTGAAAAGATTTTTTTTTTCATCCTCACTTTTACATTAGCTGTCACCTTCTTAGTTTTTTGTGAAGCAAGAGTCACAATTTCAGCATCATTCATTTAGTAAAAATATTTTTTGTTAAGCTTAAGGGACTTAACCGCTGGGTCATCAGTCCCTATTCATTTAGTAGTAAACAGTATTCATATGCTTTGATCTTCAGTCACTTATTCAACTTTCCTTTATCAATCATCTTCAATAGTATTATTTGTGCAGTTGTCATCTCTTCAACACTGAAACCTTGAAAACAACTTCCTTGTATATCTGGAATAATCTTCCTCCTTGACCATACTAATATATATGACTTGACTTGTCTAAAATAGTCAACGTCTTCCAAAATGCCACCAAATCATTCACATCAACTGCATTTTCAGTAGACCAGCCTGTTATCACTGACTTACTGATGAAATTATGCTTTGCTCCTGTGGCTAAACAATGGTAATCACATTAGGAGATGAAAAAATTAAAATAAATAAATAAATTAATTAATTTAAAAAAATTGTTACATAGACATCAAACAGTAGAAATTCCAGGAAAGATTCAATAATATTTTTGAGAAGGATGGGTTGCTTACTCACCACAAAGACTGGTCAACAGTGGCCAGAGATGGCAGTCATGTTTGTGTGAGAGTATGTATATTTGTGTCTCTCTAACTGATGAAGGCCTTAACAGCCGAAAGCTTGAATGTTGTATTCTATTATTTGTACATTTCTGCAACTCATTGGAATTCTCTGTGGCAAGTAAGCAACCTACCTTTCTCAAAAATATTGTTACAAAGACATCATTATCAGATACAAGAATCCTCACACTGAGATGTGAATGGGGATTGTCAAGCAGTAGAAAATCTTTTTGTGGTGATCCTTTCTTTTCTAGAAATCCTCAAACTTGCGGTACAAATGAGTTGCTGTTTCTTTTTTTTAATTATACTATCCATAATTACAATTAGGCAGGAAGGGTTGTTGTGGGAATTTTTAGGGTCCCTATCCCTGTGTTTGGTGTTTGCTATTGGCATGGCAGTACTTATCATGCAGTATCTCTGACTTCCATGCATAATCCACCATTACTTCCATCATGGTCTAGGTTGTGAGTAACCTTTCCCTTCTGTTCCCTTTCTCTTCCCTCCTCTCCTACCTGATGAAGGAAAACAGTTACAAAATCTCAAAAGCTATGGTCCTCATTTATTTTAAACTTTTTTTGTGACTACTGGTAGTACAGAACTGAGATAAGTACTGCTGGCCAGCCAGTCTGTCTCCTGACAAAATCCTAATTTTTGCTTATTCTTCTTAATGTCACAAACAGTGTGCATTGTAATACCACAATCAGCACTTAGTTTTGCAAATGTTTCCACCTTCTCATACCTTTAAATTAATTCTGACTTTTTGTTTTAATGTCAACACATTTCTTTCACTTCTTCACCATCACTTTACCGATCTCTTTTATCTTGCTTTATTAATTCAACGTGCCAATTAACATCAGAAAACTGAAGTTCTTTTTTCGATTTACACAGAACAGGCTAGGAATTTACAATGTAAACAGGATTTTGTGGTCAAGCAGCAGTGATTTAAACATAGCAAATCACATATATTGTGATGTGGCAGGTTATTTCTTGCTGTGTGCTAGAGAAAAATATTGGCATGTGAGGATTGGAGGAATGTTTCTCCATGAGGATAGTTTAACACATAATGGAAACTTTATTGAAATGTTTTACCTCAGTAAGGAATACACTTAAAAAGCTGTCAATGAGGATATAATCCATACTAGTTCAATGTTATATATTGTTCAATATAATACAGGGGAGTTTATGATTCTAAGCAAATCAATATAAATATATGTTTTACTCTTTGAAGATACGTCCTTGGCTGAGAAAATATTCTATGAAAATTAATTTCCAGATTAAATAATTTAGTTGAATCTGTATCAATGGCACCAATGAATGTTTTCTTTCCCACAACCAACTCCACCAGGGACTTCAGATTTCTCTTCCTGAAGACATGTAAAATACATGATACTGTTACATGTTAGCACTAACACTGTAAAGATCCCTGAGCTCTTGTATTTTATTTTCCTAAAGTTTTAGTGCACCATGGTACTTCTTTGCAACATCATTCTATCTGTCTTACTATTAATGGTTTAGTGTGCTTTTATGTAATCAAAATTTGACGTAAATATGTAGTTAAATTGAAAATAGGAATGAAACTACCAGTTATGCACATCTCATTTCCAATAAATAAAAATATAGTTGTATACTGCATTGAAATTTTCTTCCTTCTCTATTACAACATACCTTTTGTTTATAAACATTTCGCTTGTTCCAAGCAAATGTATGAGTGAGGTGAGGATCTGCTTCATAGGTTCGGGTGTGTACTGATCCTTCAATTTCTACACGTACATGAACATGGGTAAGTGTTGGAGGAATTGTTGAGTGAGTCAGTTGCATTAGAACACGTGACAAATATCCTGGAGCCTGGCTGCTTCGATAGACTAAGTGTAAACCAGATCCTGGAATCCGGATACTCTCCTGAAGAATCTGTAGAAGAAAGACAAAGATTCACACTTCATATAATGTCCACATCATGTAGGAAGGCACCCCAGTTTTCATCCCTTCTGCGCATCCCCCTCCCTTACTGCACTGGAAGCCAAGTTACGAAATGTTTCCCACTACCACTCCGCCTCTATGCATGGAAGTGCCTTCTACATGACATCAACTATACATATGTATCTACAATATTGAATTATAAACCACATGGTCATGCATGCTTAGTAATATGGAAGCTGTTTTATTCCAGACCAATAACAATATTTTACACCAGTAGAAGAAATATATTTGGTAACATAAATACTTATTTTTTTGCTGTTGCAAACATTTAGCAACAATTAAGGATTAATTTACTCACTTTTTAATTTTAAAATTCAGCACATTTCAGAACTCTGTAAGCTCATTACTATATTCATTACAGAGGTATGAAAAGAAAAGAACAGAAGAAAAGAAACAGAAAAATCCTAGAATTTTGCATACAGTACCATAAAACAATATGGGTTTTTCTTCATCTATATTGTCCAATCCATAGCTCAGTGGCAGCACCACTGAGTGCCATGCAGAGGGCCAGGGTTTGATTCCTGACAGGGAACTGAGTTTGTGTGTTTATCCTCATAAGCTTTTTCATTATCAGCAACACACAACTTGCTGAAGTGGCTTAGTAAAAACACATGTAGTAGGTGGCCATACAAATAATTCATTTCATGTTGTCTATTGTGATGTGATCACTACCTGAAAGCCTCCCAGAAACCTCATTCTTTGTCACACTTGCCAGTTTCATCTTGATATACAATTACTTTACCTTTGAGGACCAGATCTACAACAAATCAGAGGAACAGCTATGGAAACCAGGACTGTCCCTTCCTACGCCAACCTTTTATGGGCCACATAGAGGAGGCATTCCTTAAGACGAAGCATTCAGAGATGTCACTTTTGTGGTCTGGACTCCTTCTCTAACCTGGATTTTACCTGGTCCTTTTTCAGAACCCAAGCCACATCCCTATGTGTTGCCCTCCACCTTTTTGGGTTCCATATTAAACCCACAAGCAAACAACAGTATCTCCACTTCAATAGCTGCTATCCATTGCATATCATACTAAGCCTTCTTTACAACCTAGGCATCAATGACAAATGTATCTGCTCCAATGACGAATTCCTCACCACTAGACCAACAACCTAACCAATGATTTCCTCTCCCCCAGCTACCCAACAGACCTTGTCCGCAAACAGATGACCCAAACAGTCCATCCCCCTTTCTTCCAACATCAATGTTCCTAACACCGGACCACCCAGAAGAATTCCCTTAGTCATCCAGTACCATTCTGGTTTGGAAACAGGGATATACAATTTTCAAGTCATGTCCTGAAATGACACCATCCCTCCAAAATACCTTCACTACACCACCCAGGGAGGTTTTTCCCCATCCTCCCAACCTCTGCAACATCCTTGTCAAAACTTACACCACCCCAAACCCACACTCCCTACCTAATGGTTCCTAACCCTGTAACAAACCATGCAGCAAAATCTGTCCTATGCATCCTCCCACAATTGCCTATTCCAGCCCCACCACAGGACAGAGCTGCCTCCATTCAAGGCAGGGCTACATGTGAACAACACATGTACTTCACCTTTATATTATTTTTACTGTATTTCAATCCCCCCCTCTCCCTCCCCTTCCCCATACACAGCACTACACCTTCCCTTTTTTGCCATTATGCCCCTTCCCTTTACTGCATTCCATGCTGCATCTCTCTTTCATGCTATCAGAACCTTTACAATCCCTCATTCAATGCACAACATTCCATCCGTACCCTTAACCAGGATTTTTTACCTCCAACCACTTCCCCTTGTCACTAACTCACCATTATTCAAAACATTTCTCTTTACTTCTTGTAACTTTTTTGACTTCCACCTATCACCCTTCACAACATCCTAACTTAACTGCCTGGTTATGATTAACTGAGCCCTATTATTCCCTTTCTCCTTACTCCTCTCTCCAAGTTGACGAAGAAATTAAGTTCCGAATGCTTGTGTTATATATTTATTTTCGTGTTGTTTTTGTGTGACTATTAGTGATACTGAGCTGAGGTAAATATAGACCAGCCAGTCTTTTTCACTTTCTCTTGAATAATTTCTTTTGCATCTCTTTGAAGAATTTCCATAAGTTCAACTGATTAAGTGACACTTGCATCATCTGTAAATTGTAGAAACTATTTTCTATTTTTAGGCATTTGCAAATTACTATACAGATATTTTGGTGATTGGTTTTAATGGAAAAGGATTAAGTCAAGAATGAAACAGAGTATGTCAGCAAGAAGATTTATGTTTTTTTGAGTGTGTACATGAAGTAGGAAAGATAAGTGCTGTTGTAAAAACAGCAAAGCAAAGCAAAGAAATATCATATGCTGCATTGTGAGGTGATTCCCTGTGTTAGAGTAGGCTGAAACATTTATAAAATATCACATTGATAAAGAAAAATTAACGTATTTTGTTGCATCTTTTATAAAGAAGTGTAATATAAAACACAGGTGCATGAAAGACATACTTAGTTACTACATACAACAGCCAGATAATAGGACAATTGTAACCATCCAAATTCCCACATATTCTGAGTAATAGGAGTTTGAAAGGAGAATATGTCATATTCCCCTAATAGCAAACAGGTGTTTTAGCATTATTTGCTTTAGGAATATCCATGATGCATTAACTACCCCAACACACGTTGGCCTCATCGTAAATATATGATTCACTGGAGAAAACTGTAAAAAAAAGAAAGAGTTGTGGGCCAGGTGACCATGAGTAGTAGGTTCAGTCAATTGATTAGAAAACCTTTTCTTCCTGTATACACAATGATTCATTTCAACATGGTCTGTTAAAGTTGTGTCTTCAGTGTACTTGTTCAGTGAATGTGGAAAATGAATGTGTATATAGTGTTATGTGTTGGTACCTGGGACCCAAAAGGCCATGGGATAGATGTCCAAAGATTATTACACTGTAGTTTCAGTCTCACCATCTCTCAGTGATGTGAAGATTTGTCCCTTTCCCCAGTAAGAGTAAACAAATTGAAGTATTGTCCTATTGAAAAAGTTGCACCACACGACTCAGCCATATGGAATTTATTACTGTAGTGTTGTGTCATTTGTGTGTTGTATGAAGATGAGTGAAGAAAGTGGGTGAAATTTAATGCTTACAAACAGAATCATCAACACCTTCTTCGTCCTTTCAAGAATTAGGCTGCTGCCAGTTCCAAACTCTGGAACAAAATCATTCCCATCTCTTCTGCGGTCTGCCAATATCTATTTTCCCATTCAAGGGAATTCTGTGCTTTGGCATTCTCAGAAGGTTGTCTCCAATTTTCATGATACTGTTGAATCTTACACATAGCTAATAGTTTTTAATAACACCAAGTGGGCCACCAAGTTTACTACCCTCATCTTACTGATGGATCATCATCAGTACCCTATTCCCTCAATTCATAACACCACTGTGGGTAAGTTTCAAATTTAATACACAATGTAATAATAATAATATGGTTTTATGTTATGCAGGATCTAATTGAGGAGTAAGACTCCATGGTCATGGAAGAAGTCAGTACATGAAGTTTAACAGAAGAATGGTTATAGGGGGAAAATATCTGGTGAGGAGGTGTTTTATGCTACCACCTCGTCTTTCATCACCAGGATTTCAGCTGACTTCATCTAAGGTGTGTGTAAGTGACATCAGCTCTGGGAGTTGGTAAAAGTATTAAATTACAAGGAGGCTGAATGGCTAACCAGTGCCTTCTTCCAGGGCACAATATTCCAAATACTGACAATAGAAATGGTGAACCATTCTGTAAAAAAGCTTATAGTAACTTATACATAATATTATAGAGGGAAACAACCCTGTTCAGAAAAATATTTACAAAAATGTAAAGAAAGTTGGATTTAGCAGGCGAGAAAGCACCGGTTCGTTGATGCACAAATAAAAATAAAAACATACATATACACACACAACCTAAGGTTGCTTCATCAGAAGGCATTTTGCATATGTCTGCCCTGGTGTGTGTGCGTGTATATGTGTGTGTGTTTCTTTACCTATCCTTTTCCCTCCCACCCCCCCAAGGTAAGTCTTTCCTTTCCCGGGATTGGAATGACTCGTTAACCATTCCCTTAAAACCCTCATCCTTTCCTTTTCCCTCTCCTTACCTGCCCTTTCTTTCTTTCTGATGAAGCAACCTTAGGTTCAAAAAGCTCAGTTTTGTGTGTGTGTGTGTGTGTGTGTGTGTGTGTGTGTGTGTGTGTGTGTGTGTTTATTTTTATTTGTGTATCAATGAACCAGTGCCTTCTCGCCTTATATATAATATGGTACTGAAAGTCCAATATGAGGCACAAAAGTAACAAAATTAACTAGACACCAAATTTTAAGGTGTTATTTGTTTGACAGGACTATAAATAGGAGTGAAAATATTACTTGGTCAACAAAGACAATTTATCTGAATTTGTTTATTCTATTACTTCTACAGATGGACAATGTCCAGCTGTATTCCTATCTTGGTTACATGCCTGTCAGTAGCTCAATGCTTTAACCATACAGTGACTGCTTACCCTTCTTTCTTTCATTTACTGCAAGTGTTTTGTTACACATATGATTTCTTGGTGCCACTTAAGTCTCAGAACAGAAGGAAATTTATGAATAAAAAGTAAATCTATGTTAGTCTCTCCCATTCTGCCATCCTCGACTCACTCATTCCCTATACATGTATCACTCCCTCTTCTTAGCTCCTCTAGTAAGGAACTTGCGTGTACGAAAGTGTGTGTGTGTGTGTGTGTGTTTTCTCTCTCTCTCTCTCTCTCTCTCTCTCTCTCTCTCTCTCTCTCTCTCTCTCTCTCTATATATATATATATATATATATATAATATTATAGAAGGAGACCTTCCAGGTAGGAAAATGGTATAAAATAAAGATTTTTGACTTACCTAAAGTACAGGCTTGTCGATAGAAACACGAAACACACAAAAACACACAACCATTCGAGCTTTCGCCACCAGTGGTGGCTTCTTCGGGAAAAAGAGGGAGGAAGGAGAGGAGAAAGGGAAGGATACGGGTTTTAAGGAAGTGGAAAAGGAGCCATTCCAATCCCAGGAGTGGAAGGACTTACCTTAGGGGACAAAAAGGAAGGTAAACAAATACACACACACTCACACATATCCACATCCAAACACACATATATATATATATATATATATATATAACGAAAATTATAGAGGGAAACTTTCCCGGTGGGATAAATAAAAATAAAAATAGAAAAGAGATGACTTACCAAAAGGACCGGCTCGTCGAGAGAAACAAATAAAATCACACACATACAAGCTTTCGCCACCACTGGCAGCTTCTTCAGGAAAAAGAGGAAAAAAGGGGAGGAAAAGGGAAGGATATGGGTTTTAAGGAAGTGGAAAAGGAGTCATTCCAATCCCAGGAGTGGAAGGACTTACCTTAGGGGAAAAAAAGGAAGGTAAACAAATACACACACACTCAGACATATCGAAACGCAAGCACACCTAGACAGACATTTGCTTTCACAAATGTCTGTCTAGGTGTGCTTGCGTTTCGATATGTCTGAGTGTGTGTATATTTGTTTACCTTCCTTTTTTTCCCCTAAGGTAAGTCCTTCCACTCCTGGGATTGGAATGACTCCTTTTCCACTTCCTTAAAACCCATATCCTTCCCTTTTCCTCCCCTTTTTTCCTCTTTTTCCTGAAGAAGCTGCCAGTGGTGGCGAAAGCTTGTATGTGTGTTTGTGTGTGATTTTATTTGTTTCTCTCGACGAGCCGGTCCTTTTGGTAAGTCATCTCTTTTCTATTTTTATATATATATATATATATATATATATATATATAGATGATGAGGGTTTTAAGGAAGGGGGTAAGGAGCCATTCCAATCCCGGGACAGGAAAGACTTACCTTGGGGGAAAAATGGAGGGTAAATAAATGCACACACACCCACACATTTACACAGACACAAGTACACTTAGGCAGACATACTGTAGAACTGTAGAAAGCAAAGAAGTTAGAAGTTAGACAGAGATGCCACTTGAGGCAGAGGCTCTGTCCAGAGAACCAAGGCAAAGATGTTAAGATGGTGGGTGGGAATTCGAATTTAGCGGAGGTTGAGACCAGGTGGGTAACGGGAAGAGAGAATATGCTGAAGGGCTAGTTCCCATCTCCGGAGTTCTGAAGGATTGGTGTTAGTGGGAAGTATCCAGATAACCCGGACGGTGTAGCACTGTGCCAAGATGTGATGGCCATGCACCAAGGCATGTTTAGCCACCGGGTGATCCTCGTTACCAACAAACACTGTCTGCCTGTGTCCATTCATGCGAATGGACAGTTTGTTGCTGGTCATTCCCACATAGAACGCTTCACAGTGCAGCCATGTCAGTTGGTAGATCACGTGGGTACTATCGCAAGTGGCTCTGCCTTTGATCGTGTACACCTTCCGAGTTACGGGACTGGAGTAAGTGGTGGTGGAAGGGTGCATAGGGCAGGTTTTACAACGGGGGCAGTTACAAGGGTAGGAGCCAGAAGGTAGGGAAGGTGGTTTGGGGATTTCATAGGGGTGGACTAGGAGGTTACGGAGGTTAGGTGGGCGGCGGAAAGACACTCTCGGTGGAGTAGGAAGGATGTCATGAAGGATGGATCTCATTTCGGGGCAGGATTTTAGGAAGTCGTATCCTTGCTGGAGAGCCACATTCAGAGTCCGCTCCAGTCCCGGAAAGTATCTGGTGACAAGAGGGCCACTTCTGGGGTTTTGTTGAAGGTTCTTAAATTGGGGGGATGAGGAAGTGGCTCTGGCAATTTGCTTCTGTACCAGACCAGGAGGATAGCTGCGGGATGTGAAGGCTGTTATCAGGTTATTGGTGTATTGGTTCAGGGATTCAGGACTGGAGCAGACTCGTTTGCCACGAAGACCTAAGCTGTAGGGAAGGGAATGTTTGATGTGGAAAGGATGGCAGCTGTCATAATGCAGGTACTGTTGTTTATTGGTAGGTTTGATGTGGACGGATGTGTGTAATTGGCCGTTGGATAGATGGAGGTCGACATCGAGGAAACTGGCATGGGATTTGGAATAGGACCAGGTGAATTTGATGGGACCAAAGGAGTTGAGGTTGGAGAGGAAATTCTGGAGTTCTTCTTCACTGTGAGTCCAGATCATGAAGATGTCGTCAATGAATCTATACCAAACTTTGGGTTGACAGGCTTGGGTGTCCAGGAAGGCTTCCTCTAAGCGTCCCATAAATAAGTTTGCTTACGAGGGGGCCATCCTGGTCCCCATGGCTGTTCCCTTTAGTTGTTGGTATGTCCGGCCCTCAAAAGTGAAGAAGTTGTGGGTTAGGATGAAGCTGGCTAGGGTATTAAGGAAAGAGGTTTTAGGTAAGGAAGTGGGTGGTCGGCGTGAAAGGAAATATTCCATCGCAGCGAGGCCCTGGGCATGTGGGATATTAGTGTTATAAGGAAGTGGCATCGATGGTGACAAGGATGGTTACAGGAGGTAACAGGCTGGGTAAGGATTTCAGGCGATCAAGGAAGTGGTTGGTGTCTTTGATAAAGGATGGAAGACTGCACATGATGGGTTGAAGGTGTTGGTCTATGTAGGCAGAGATTCGTTCTGTTGGGGCTTGGTAACCGGCCACAATGGGGCGGCCGGGATGATTGGGTTTGTGAATCTTCGGAAGTAGGTAGAAGGTGGGGGTGCGGGGAGTCGGTGGAGTCATGAGGTTAATGGAGTCAGGTGAAAGGTTTTGTAGGGGGCCTAAGGTTTTGAGGATTCCTTGAAGCTCTGCCTGGACATCAGGAATGGGATCACCTTGAAAAACTTTATATGTGGTATTATCTGAAAGCTGACGCACTCCCTCTGCCACATAATCCGGTCGATCAAGTACCACTGTTGTGGAGCCCTTGTCGGCAGGGAGAATGACGATGGAATGGTCAGCCTTCAGATCACGGATCGCTCGGGATTCAGCTGCGGTAATGTTGGGAGTAGGATTAAGGTTTCTCAGGAAGGACTGGGAGGCAAGGTTGGAAGTAAGGAATTCCTGGAAGTTTTGAAGAGGGTGATTTTGAGGAAGAGCAGGTAGGTTTCGCTGTGACGGAGGACGGAACTGTTCTAGGCAGGGTTCAATTTGAATGATGTCTTGGGGAGCTGGATCATTAGGAAGAGGATTATTTTTCTTCGTGGCAAAGTGATATCTCCATCAAAGACTGCGAGTATAGGATAGTAAATCTTTCACAAGGGCTGTTTGGTTGAATTTGGGAGTAGGGCTAAAGGTCAGCCCTTTGGATAGGACAGAGGTTTCAGATTGGGAGAGAGGTTTAGAGGAGAGGTTGACCACTGAATTGGGATGTTGTGGTTCCGGATTGTGTGGATTGGAATTTTGAGGTTTGGGAGGGAGAGGAGTTGGGAGTGGGAGATTGAGTAGATGGGAGAGACTGGGTTTCTGTGCAATCAGAGGAGGTTGAGGTTTACTGGAGAGGTTGTTGAGGGAGAGAGTATTGCCTTTCCGGAGGTGGGTGACCAGGAGATTGGATAGTTTTTTGAGGTGCTGGGTGGCATGCTGTTCTAATTTGTGGTTGGCCTGAAGGAGGATATTCTGCACTGCAGGTGTAGATGTAGGAGAGGAAAGGTTGAGGATTTTGATTAGGGATAGGAGTTGACAGGTGTGTTCATTGGCGGAGTTGATGTGTAGGTTAAGGATTAGGCGGGTGAGGGATATGGATTGTTCAGTTTGGAATTGGTATAGGGCGGGATGAAAGGATGGATTATAGCCAGAGATGGGAACTTTCAGTGTGAGGCCCTTGGGAGTGATTCCAAATGTCAGACAAGCCTGCATAAAAAGAATGTGGGAGCATAATCTGACTAGGGAAAAAGCATGTTTACGGAGGGAATGTAAATAAAACTGGATGGGGTGCAATCAGTTGGTAGATCACGTGGGTACTATCGCAAGTGGCTCTGCCTTTGATCGTGTACACCTTCCGGGTTACGGGACTGGAGTAAGTGGTGGTGGAAGGGTGCATAGGGCAGGTTTTACAACGGGGGCGGTTACAAGTGTAGGAGCCAGAAGGTAGGGAAGGTGGTTTGGAGATTTCATAGGGGTGGACTAGGAGGTTACGGAGGTTAGGTGGGCAGCGGAAAGACACTCTCGGTGGTGTAGGAAGGATGTCATGAAGGATGGATCTCATTTCGGGGCAGGATTTTAGGAAAAGAGATGACTTACAAAAGGACCGGCTCGTCGATAGAAACAAATAAAATAAAATAAAATTACACACAAACACACATACAAGCTTTCGCCACCACTGGCAGCTTCTTCAGGAAAAAGAGGAAAATAGGGGAGGAAAAAGGGAAGGATATGGGTTTTAAGGAAGTGGAAAAGGAGTCATTCCAATCCCAGGAGTGGAAGGACTTACCTTAGGGGGAAAAAAAGGAAGGTAAACAAATACACACACACTCAGACATATCGAAATGCAAACACACTTAGACAGAAATCTATGTATTCCCTGGATACTGTTATTCTGAATTACTCTGATCTAATTTCAATTTACTTAAAATTTTGAAAAATGAGAAATTTCTGCCTCTAATCAAATAATTAAAATTACGTAACGATGAAAAATGTTGAAATATGGTGATTCTAATGCTATAGTCGTGATGTGGTGTTACAAAATATATATATAAAAATAAAAAAATAGAAAAGAGATGACTTACCAAAAGGACCGGCTCGTCGATAGAAACAAATAAAATAAAATAAAATTATACACAAACACACATACAAGCTTTCGCAGCCTAGCTGCTTCGTCAGGCAGAAGGGAAGGAGAGGGAAAAGGAAATGATGAGGGTTTTAAGGGAGTGGATAAGGAGTCATTCCAATCCCGGGACAGGAAAGACTTTCCTTGGGGGGAAAAAAGAAGGGTAAACAAATACGCACACACCCACACATTTACACAGACGCAAGTACACTTAGGCAGACATACTGTAGAACTGTAGAAAGCAAAGAAGTTAGAAGTTAGACAGAGATGCCACTTGAGGCAGAGGCTCTGTCCAGAGAACCAAGGCAAAGATGTTAAGATGGTGGGTGGGAATTCGAATTTAGCGGAGGTTGAGACCAGGTGGGCAAGGGGAGGAGAGAATAAGCTGAAGGGCAAGTTCCCATCTCCGGAGTTCTGAAAGGTTGGTGTCGGTGGGAAGTATCCAGATAACCTGGACGGTGTAACACTGTGCCAAGATGTGATGGCCATGCACCAAGGCATGTTTAGCCACAGGGTGATCCTCATTACCAACAAACACTGTCTGCCTGTGACCGTTCATGCGAATGGACAGTTTGTTGCTGGTCATTCCCACATAGAACGCTTCACAGTGCAGGCATGTCAGTTGGTAAATCACAAGGGTGCTATCGCAAGTGGCTCTGCCCTTGATCGTGTACACCTTCCAGGTTACTGGACTGGAGTAAGTGGTGGTGGAAGTGTGCATAGGGCAGGTTTTACAATGGGGGCGGTTGCATGGGTAGGAGCCAGAGGGTAGGGAAGGTGGTTTGGGGATTTGATATTTGATTAGAGGCAGAAATTTCTCATTTTTCAAAATTTTAAGTAAATTGAAATTAGATCAGAGTAATTCAGAATAACAGTATCCAGGGAATACATAGGTCAAAACACCTCATATATCAAATATCATTTGTCAGGTTGCTATTATAAATAGTACCCGCAGTTGAATTATTCTCTCTCTACGTTTTTTGCTCTGTATGTTACTATATCTCAAAGTGTGATAGCTCTCCTTGATTAGTTTCGAAGTATCTTATGCAGTTTATTTCGAAGATGGGAAGGAACAGAGAAAAAGTATTTATTTATTAATATAAACTTCCAAATCGTGATCATCCTCGAATGCATAGATTATTTTTGGACTTTGATCGGGATAGGCTGGGATGGAAGAATTAGAAACTTCTGCCTCCTGTAATAAACTGATTAACATTCGTAATTTTGGAATTTGAGCTTATTGTCAATTTTAATGAAATAACTTTTTAAAAATGTTTCTGGAAGAGTGAAAGTATGTAAACAATATAACAGGATCCAGAGATTTTAATATAAATGAGACTTTGACGAAAATAATCACGCATTGTGAACTCATAAAGTGTTTTCTGTGAAAGTGATTTTGTTGTAAATATTAAATTCAAAATAGATAATCTGTGATACTTAAACATGTCTTAAACAATTATTCAAGTATTTAGTTCCCTAATATTGTCTAAGAAGATTCTAAAAGTGAACATATATCTGTGAAATTCGTAATGAATCAGTTAATATGTGAAAGAAAATATCTAACCGTTTTGATTAGAAGAAACTTCTAAAGAATAATTCGATAGAAAGGAATTAGGTAAAAATAATATCTTTTGTGACGGGCTTCAAACTGTCTGAACTACTGGGACTCAACGATTCAATTTTTTTGGTTTATTAAATATCAGCCCCTGAGAAACAGAATTTCATGCTCAAACATTATAAAAAGTCTTTAATTTTAATTGATACACAGACCCAATATTTACAGTATGAAAAATTCAACAAAGATATAAATTTTATTAATTACGAAGAAGTACCAGGTCTACCAACTTAAATTTCATACTGAGGCGACAAATAAAATTTTGAACCCATCCATCCACCACAACTGTGAAAGTTAAGCCAAATCTACATCTTACAAGTCACAAGCTAAAACCAAAATACAAGACAACCAACGTGAAGCCCCTCAACGAGTCACAATTTCTCACTTGTTAATTTTAATGTCTCTACTCCCCATGCCCCTCAGATACCAGCACTATTCAGTTCACTTCTCTTTACTTCTTGATCTATCCTTTTTGGTTTGCTTTTGGCACAGCTCAGTACTTATAATGTAATATCTCTGACTTTCACATGGCCTATGTTGCAAGTAACCCTTTCCTTGTATTCCCTTTGTCCTCCCTCCTACCTGATGCAGAAATTTAAGAAAGCTTGTGTTCTGCATTCATTTTGACTCCTTTTTGTGCGAGTATCACAGGTACTACACTGTTTTAAGTACTGGCCAGCCACTAATTCTCTTTTGAACAATTGTAATTTATTGGCTTACATGCACAGATATTCACAACACTTGAAATGATAAGAAATTCAGGCAAGACACAACTGAGACTGGCAGCAAGCATAACAGCATCAACTGTTAACGATTCATGCTACGGATCTCTGAATGCAGAAATTGGACAATTATCTGTTTCAAACATTGTCATTATCTGCTACAGATGTTGTTATTCTTGTTGGTGTTGTGGTCTTCAGTCTGGAGACTGGTTTTATGCAGCTCTCCACCCTACTCTACACTGTGGAAGCCTCTGCAACTCTGAATAAGAATGGCAACCCATGTCCATTTTAATCCGCTTACTGTATTTGTCTCTCAGTCTTCTCCTGCAATGGCCTCTATGATTTTAATGTAATGCAATTTGGATTATGTAATGTTCCGGTCTCATTCGAATGCATGATGGACAACTTGCTTCGACAACTTAAGTGGACAACATCTCTTTGATATTTAGATGACATTGGCGTTTTCTCGAAACATTTGAAAAACATCTGGTCACCTATCATCTGTGTTGAAGTGTGTTCTGACTGCAGGATTCTGTCTCAACCCAAAGAAGTGGCCTCTTCATCGCCAAAGAGATAAAAATCCTCGGGCACCCAGTCATTGGAAATGGTGTCCGTCCTGATCCAGATAAAGTAAGGGCAGTCACAGAATTTCCAACTCCTCAGAACATTCATGATGTGAGAAGTTTTCTCAGACTGTGCTCATACTACTGACATTTCATAAAAGGATTTTGTAACAAGGCACATCCATTGCAAGAACTTCTGCACGGAGACGCGAAGTTTCACTGGGATGAGACAAAAGAGCTTTCTGGGCACTTACGGAGGCTTTAACTTCCGCGACAGTCCCACCCTTATACAATGAGAATGCGGAAACCAAACTTCACACTGACGCTAGCAGGTATGGGATTGTTGCAGTGCTAGTGCAAATTCAGGAAGATGCTGAAAAGGTGATAGCTTATGCATCAAGAGTATTCTCAAAGTCCAAGATAAACTACTCTACAACTGAGAAAGAATGTCTTGCATTTATCTGGGCCATCAACAAGTTTTGGCCGTATTTATTCAGCAAACCATTAACTGTCGTGACAGACCATCATTCTTTGTGTTGGCTGACTAGCATGAAGAATCCATCAGGTCGACTAGCTAGATGGGCACTAAGACTCTAAGAGTATGATGTCGCAGTGGTATTCAAGAACAGGCACAAACACAAGGATGAGCGACTGCCTTTCGAGGAATCCATTAGTGGAACATAACAGCACAAATGAATTTCAGCCCTCACTGAATTAGGTGACGTTACAGCTGAACAGAGGGAAGATCCAGCACTATTAAAAACCATAGAAGCCTTGGAGAAAGGAGAACCCACGGAGAGTTCCAACTTATAAACAGGACACTGCAACTACGATCCACTGGGCCCCAAATGGCTATTGGTCATTCCAGCTCATCTCCAGCCAGCTATTCTCAAGTATTTCCACAATACTCCAATATCCGGTCATCTGGGATTCATGAAGACCCTAGACAGAATCAGATGCAGGTACTACAGGAAAGGTCTCTACCGATCTGTCAAGTCACTGTAAAGAATGCCAGTGACGCAAGCATGTGCCGCAATTACCTCCAGGACATCTTGTACCAAATCCACCTGCAACAGCTCCATTCCACCGAATCGGAATCAACTTTTTAGGGAGGTTCCCGAAGTCGACAACCAGTGACCAATAGATAATAGTCTGCACCAACTAACCCACATGCTACGCTGTCACCAAACATGTGCCAACTGCAGAAGCTTCAGAAATCGCAAAATTTCTTGTAGAAGTCATTATTTTGAAGCATGGAGCACCACATGTGATGATATCTGATCATGGAAAAGTGTTCCAGTCAAAACTAGTATCAAAGGTAATGGCACATTGCGACATTGTCCACAGAATGACAACTGCATACGATCCTCAGAAAAAAAGTCTTACAGAACATTTTAACAAGATGTTAGCAGATATGCTGTCAATGTATGTTGATGTTGAGCAGAAGGATTGGGATACAATACTGCCAGTCATGACGTTTGCTTATAATACTGCAAGACAGGACACCACAGGCTTCACGCCATTTTTCCTGACCCTTGGCGGTGAAGCTGAGATGACAATGGATACAATGTTCCTGTTCCAGCTGGATGACACTCAGGATGATTATGTGAAACAGCTAATCACCATGGTCAAAGAACCAAGACAGCTGGCTCACATAGAGACACTGGACACCCAGGAGAAGGACCATCAGAGGAATAATGACAAGCACTGGCCTGTTGTGTACAGCCCAGGAGATCTGGTATGGACTTTTACCCCTGTACGGAAATTTGGGCTATCAAAAAGGTTATTGAAGCGATACTTTGGTCCGTGTCATGTCATACGCTGCCTGTCAGACGTCATGTACAATGTCAAGAATTATGAGCCGTCATCAAAATGACAAACACTAACAGACATTGTTCACGTCCTCTGCATGAAGCCTTACTATGAACCTGAAGAGCAGATAGGCAAAAATGGCTTCTTTTTCAAGGATGGTCATCATACTGATGACGCCACGACAGGAAGTCTGTCGTCGGTAATCCTGCAGAAGGGAAGGATTCTCCAGAACAGCCATACAGAGGATCCATGACAAGGTCATGATCCAGGACATTGCAACTGGCTCCATAGAGAACCTAACAGCGGGTTGCTGTATTTTCAGAGGAAGCAGTGCCGCAAGACCACAAGTTATCCGACTGCTGGTGTGGCGCAAAAGATAGCGTCACTAATTGCAGTGCTGAAAGTCACTAGTTCAATCCTGCCACCGGCAAAAATTTAGTTCTTTGTATTTATCATTTCAAGAATGTTCTACATATTTCGTATGTTCTCTTATAATTTCTACATGTTTCTTATGTTAAATATTCTTCCAATTTCTGGAACATTCTGTCTGTGTATAAATAGCAGAGCACTCTGCCCGAGAGGCAGTCAGTGCTGCATGTATGTTTCAGTTCGCAATAAACCTGCTTTCAGTATAAGTGCTGTGTTCAGTCGACAGCCCTGCCTTCAAAGTCAAGCCTGCTACCATTTCAACATGACAATGTAAATGTGTTGGTCTTTGACGTCTTGTATCGTTGAACTTCAGACTCCTGTATTTCGTTATTTTCCAGCCAATGCTGTAAATTTCATCTATGTTCATATTTTCCTGCTGACCCACTATAGCTGTCTCTTAATAGATAAACAGCAGCTGTTGATAATTTTAAGCTCTTGCATGCATATTTCATTCTTTGTGTACCCAAACCTTTAAATCAGTGCCTTACCTGAGTTTCTGCAAAAACTAAACTTCTTCCAGGAATACCACCAACTTTCTCTGGCATCCAGGTTGACATAACAACTGGTCGCAATAACTCATGGTCATGATCTAGGCATGGTTCCCGTTGAGCAATATTTGAAAACAGTGGCATACTGCTAAGAGGTATACCTGTCCAACAACAGTGAAGTGTTAATACAAACAGTAATCACACAGTCATGGATAAGTTAAAACCTAGTGTCATATTTATGAAAGACTACAATTTAACACTGTTTAATCAAGAATGATTAAATTAGAGACACTGCCTAGCAGCTTACAGTTCCGCCTCCTAACTCAATGATGACAGTGATATGGTGTTTATGGTGTTACTATGTCCTGTCTCTTACAATATTTAGTGAGTTGAGGTTCATGACTGCTTCACTGATTTATTTATCAAATGGAGTAAAGAGTTGACAATAGATGATATCAGTGTCTAACAGTGAACTTCCAAGTGATTTGTAGTAATTACTGTATCAATTATCTGTTATAGCCTGAAATCTTTGAAGTTAATCCTGTCAATAACATTATTTTGTCCACAGTAGCAAACTATAATGGTAGACAGTGATACATGAAAAACCTGGTGTCTGTATGATCTTGGAGAGTAAATGTTTTATGTGAAAGAACCCACAATCTGACTGTGATCAAATTCTCTGATATTTTATGTCTTGCCTATCTTGAATCTTATTGCTAGTTTCATCATCCACAGTACAGGCCCATTAACACAAAAAAATTTCATTCACCACAAATAAGAGTGCTTTCTTTTCAGTACAAAATACATTTAATTCAACTGTTCATGAAAATAAATGTCCCAAATTAAGACTTACATAAGTGAATTCTCAAGAACCATTAAAATGAATAGCAGTTCTCAGAAAAATAAAATACCAACTCACTTATAATATGAGGCAACTAAGAAGTTCAGAAACTAGACAGATGGGCAATTACACGAGGAATAAGTTGGTGAAGTTAATAATATGAAGGAAGGAAGTATTAAAGTTAACTATTTTATTGGCATTTGAGTTATAATGCTGAAATCCAACCTGGGCTTTCCACTGTCAATGGGATACTAACTGTATATCTTAATTAATAAAGATTTTTTTAAAGGCTTACCAATTCCAAGTGCAAGGGAGCCCGCATTTTCAGAATATATATCTGTGTCGTCACTTAGCTGCATTGTCACAGGAGGCAAAACAACGATTTGGTTCCAGGGCACAAAAACTGTCCTTGTTAGAGGTCTAAACGGACTTCGTTGAAACTGCAGAGTTACTGCTCCTCCACCATTAACCAGAACATCAAACCTGTTAAACAAGAAAAAGAAAGTTAAAAACTGTTAGATATTAGTTACTTGTTTGACCAAGTAGCAAACAAAGCAGACAGCTATTTGCTACTTTTATCAGTAGTTTTCCTGTCTAGGCGACAGGGTACACTGTCCTCATGATTTACCAAATTTATTTTGATTTAATTTTGTGGCTCGAAATCACGTGCACCGAATGTCTGTAAATTGTGGAAACTTTGTGCATGACCATATTTTAACCATTTGTGTATAGTATTTTCTGAATCAGAAATTTGGCAGCACCCAGTATTTGCCTGAACAAAGATGAAAAACATCCCACAAACTAGGCTAATTAAGTTACAGTTGATGATTCAATGTGCAAAACTGATCTGCTATGACAAACCTTCCTATCTTACAAACTTGCATGCTATTGTTTGACAGTGCCAGCAAATAATACAGACCAAAAAGTATCATTTCTTAGTAACCAATGTGTCTGGCTACCATGGCTTTTGTGGGTAAGGAGATACATGTGTATGAAGTGGTCACCATCACATAGTAGTGGACATCAAAATATTATTTGTCTCATTTGCATTAATTAATTTTTCATAGGGAAAAGTTAAAGATTGTTCTATAATGTTTTCCAGTTTTACAATTAATGTCTGATGTTAACAAAAATTCTAAACTATTCTTGAATATTCTAGAATACAACTTTGAAATGGCACAGCAAATTAAGAATATGGCACTGAGGGATGAAAAAATATTTCAATTTGTTGATACAATTAATGTGTTTTCACAATAATGTTCCCATATGTCCTCTTTGGAAAACCTTTTAAACACCATAGAAACAGGAATATTAACAGGAGCGAAAAAAGTATTTATGTGAATAAATAAATAAATGAATAAAGGCTATCAGATGTGTTGCAGTTGTCTTCAGAAACAATGTATCTTGTAGGCCACTCTTCAAGAAGTTGGGTGTCATTACAGTTCCATCACTGTTTAATCTTAATTGCCTGGTTTTCACAAAAGAGAACAAGGAGACATACAAATTAAGGCAATCATTCCATTATCACAACACACATCACAAAGAGATGATTGACCAGCCCTTTACAATACTGAGTAAGAGCCAAAATAGCTATACCTACATTGGAATTAAAATGTTCAGTGCACTGCCACCAGTAGCACATATTAAGGAATACTGTAAATTGCGAAACAAAGAGGCAGCATTCATACTGTGAATATTACCCATTTCATCTAAATGACCATTCAGTTTTAAAAGACTTCAATTTCTAAAATAATTAACACATAGCACGACTTTCAATAAAAACATTGGAGTAAACATTAAAATTATTAAAACATTAGATTTTTTTCTCCCAGGCAACAACACACTATAAGTTGACATGTTGGGCAGCCACTGAATTTGTTTCTCCACCAAAAATCTAAATATCTAAGGCCACTGATAAGAATATTCTTTGAAAGAGCTAGATGTAATACAAATGAGATAATTGTACATTGTTTTCAGTTTAGATGATACATGAAGAGACAGAAAAAGACCATGAAAAGTAAGTGCTTTTTGGTTAGTTAAAAATATAAAGTCATAGAGACAGGATTTCATAGTACATTTACATACCATACTGCACTATAAATGGAAAGGTGAATGACAACCTACAAACAAATTCATGACACAGCCATGGGAACCCATATGGCACCTTCCTATGCAAACCAGTTCTTGGACCATCTAGAGGAACCCTTCCTGACTACCCAGAATCCCAAACCCCTCCCTGGTTCAGATTCATTGATAATATATTCATAATCTGGTGGAAGGTCAGGGCACACTACCAACATTCCTCAAAAAAGAAAAGAAAAAAAAACGCCCTCTACACCTTCTCCTCCATTCACTTCACCTGGTCCTTCCTTGCAATAACTTCGGCATCAGGTACCTCTGACCACATCAAACATACAAACCATCAACAATACCTCCATTTTGACAACTGTCACCCATTCCACACATAAAATTCCTTCCATACAGTCAAACAGCCCATGGTTATTGCATTTGCGATGATGAGCAATTCCTCTTCAAATATGACGAATGCCTCACTGAGGCATTATGGAAAAGATAGCCAGTGATTGTTCCTTCAGTGCAATTGCACACCACAACAGACTCTTACAGCAATTGGAGAAATGCTAAGAGTATTGAGTAAAAATGAGCAGGAGCTCTACTTTAGTAGTTTGTGGCTAAGCTGAAAATTTTGGTCTGGTAGAAGGCATGCTAGTGTAGTCTGTGGCCAAGGTGATCACTATGTCTGAGTGGTTTAGTGGTCAGTGTGACTGCCTAAGAAGCTGGAGAACCAGGTTAAAAACCCATCTCAGCACAAATTTTCAACTTTCCCCTTTGATTTAATTGAATGCCCACTAGTGGCAGATGCCACAAATTTCGTTGTGTCTACATTGGTAATAGCTGCAATATTGAAAATGGTGTGTGTTGTTTTGGACAAGTCCAAAAGAACAGACACCACATACATAGTAATATTTTTGAGAAGTGTAGGTTACTACCCACCACAGAGATCTCTGAAGAGCCATTGGAAAGGCACAAATAACAGAACACAATTTAATAGCTTTTGGCCGTTACAGTCTCCACCAATTAGAGACACACATACACACACACACACACGCACACAAACACAACCGAAAGCTATTAAATTTTATTCTGTTATTTGTGCTTTTCCACAGCTCATTGGATGTCTCTGTGGTGAGTAGCAACGTATCCTTCTCAAAAATATTGTAGAATCCTTTCTGGAATTCACATATATAACAACAATAATTATTTCATCTTTTAAAGAAATATGTAAAAGATTGTTCCATTGATGTTGCCATTGCAATCTGCATTGAGGGTCTGACACTGTCATCTATGAACTGGAGTGGCGACATGTACTTAAATCAAAACACACAAGACTACAGTGAGCTTTTTAACACTGGCATTTTTGTTCAGACCAGCAAAATATAGTGTTTTTCCAAGAGTTCATTTTCACACGTGTTTTAGAAGTTATGGTAGCTACAAGTGAATACACTACAATATGTGACCTTCACTGTTGCATATTGAGAACAACCTGAACAGAAACCACTACTGCAGTTAAGACTCAAGAATCAAGAGCTCTCTTTCAACTGCAAGGAATTCCACAAGCATTATATCAGAAAGAAAATATTCAGCTTTGCATTTAAAGAAATGTGCATGCCTTTTTCAATGAAAAATAGGTTTGATGCTTTCATTTGTTGGCACTGTTGTGTTACCCATCAATGTTATCTGGGATAAGGATGAACCGAAACTTTTTCATCAATGTGTTCATCATTGTTGACTAATTATGGACTTGTATAGAAACTGCATAGGAGTTTTTCCAGAAACAAAGCTGTGTCATTTATGATTGCATACCATAAATACAGAATCAATTTCTCAATTTCATAGGTTATGTACAGTTCTGTGGTCTTATTAACATAAATATTATCATGTAGTATAAGGTATGATAAAGACAAAAATATCCTTCCATTATTGAAATTTCCATAAACATTTGTAATGTTCAACATGACAATTATCTGCAATGCAGAAGATGAAGACCTGCTCTGCTTGTTGACACCAGCATAACTAAACTACATTTAATAATGAGAGACAAAGAAAGGTTCTAAGAGATGACAATATAATGAGAATAGTTTGCAACTCACCACAAAGACATTTGTCACACTGCAACAGACACAAAAAAAGACACTCATACACACAGAATTTCAGCTTTGGGCCATTGTCCTTTGACAAAGACTAATGACCAAGGGCTGAAGTTGTATGTGTATGATTGTCGTTTTTTATCTGGCTTTCACAGCTCGTTGAGCGTCTTTGTGATGCATTGCAACCTATCCTCATTATATTGTTGAATAACAACCTGGATTTCCATAGTTAAGTGTGATGTACGCATGCTTACAGCAACTTTTAGTCAAAGGTTAAGCAAGAAAATAGTATGTATTTCTCACTGACAACAGTAGATTAATGCATTTCTACATGTTTCATTTGAGTTTTATTTTTTATTTTCATTTCATTCCTTAGCAGTTTCTACGAAATACAGCATCTCCAAGTGAGGCACTTTCATTAAAAACAGTTATTGCTAGTCCTTAGAGGTAAAACCTTTGATTCTTGTACAGTTTTTAATGTTGAAGGAACATCTACCAAAGATGTATCCTGCACTACAGTTGCTCAACTGACACCATTATTTACATATTCACTAACCAAATCTTATAAGCATTACATAACAAAACAGCAGCAATTGGTATTTCCTGTGACCTATCTGAACTATCTGTCTTTGTGAATCAGAATATTGTCCTAGATAAGCTGAGATTTTATGGAATTAATAGTATATCATGATAACTTCACATATAGTCTAAGAAATGCAGAAAGCTGACTCAATTCAACCAATGAAATCAGAATAACACTCAGTTAGAAATTTAAAAGAATAAAAACAATTGTCTGTTTCATTTCTATGCAAAATGTTGCATTCTGCCACAAGTGACACTTTTTAACAATGAAAAGTCCAGGTTGGAATTAATATAATGAGGCTGATTTTCAGCTCACTGCAAAGACATTCATTGATCCATGACAAACACACAAAAAAACACAGTCATACACAAGCAAATTCAAACTTTCAGAAACCGAATTCATCTGAAAAAGACACAAACTCTAATACAAACAATCAAACACAGATACACAACTGTCACCTCTGGCTGCTGTATTCCAGAGTGTAGCAACCAGAGATGACAGTTGTATGTCAGCTGTTGTACTCTGGAACGCAGCAGCCGGAAATGCGAGGTTGTGTGTCTGTGAACAAATCTGTGTCATGTATGAATTATAGTGTGCGTCTTTTTGCGATAAAGGCTGTGGCCAAAAGCTTTAAGTTACAAGTGTGTGTGTGTGTGTGTGTGTGTGTGTGTGTGTGTGTCCGTCCTTTGTGGTGAGTTGCAAATGATCCTCATTACAAATGACATTTGAATAGACAAATACAAAGTGAAAACATATCACTACCATAGGAGATAAATTATACATACAGTAAAACCCCATTTATACATCTCGGTTTCACGTTTTCCCGCCATTTACACAATTTTTTGTCAGTTTCGTCAGATTTCCTAGGTTCACAACGTTAATTCGCTCCCGTTTTTGCATTAACATATTTACACTTTTCTCATGTTTTACACTTTTTGAAACAATGTTTGTATAGAAAAAACAACGTAATTGACATAAACTGATGTTGGTATGGCTTTTGCCTTAAAGTATAGTGTTTATTAATGTTACGCATGAAGTTTCTTGAGACTTTGCATTTATTCAAATGTATATTTCATGTTTTGTTGTTTGGAGTACGTGAGTAGTTGACTTAAAAACGTGATGGCTGATGGGAGTATAGTAATCCCATCCGCCACCGCAGCAATTGTCAGCTTGGCTTTGTTAATGCAACTAATAATTTTTCATGCTTTGGATGATGTGTTTCAATAATTTATTCTTGTTGTGAAACCCAAATATTTTGTCCAAGTATTTTTTGTGACATATTATAAACGATGAGACTGATGGTTTGCTTGTGTATGTTTTTCGGCACATTGAAGGGGCAAAGTACATTATAACCTCAAAATAGTGGTATGAGTGTCAGATGCCAACCTTGTACAAATCTCACAAAAGTACTTATGTATATATTTGCACTCAAGAACATGAACAAATTCTCGAATATCATCGTGCAAAATATGAAAAATACAAAAAGAATGGAACTTATGCAGTTTTACTACATAAATAATTAATGCCAATTAAAGGCCTGCTGAGTAATTGATTATGATGAATGAAATCACATCAAAAATTTCTACTTCCCATAAAATTACCAGTATCAGTTCTGCCTGCAGCTGAAAATGGTAAAAATTTGGATAACCTTTATTATATAATAAACTTCCTGGTGAATTATTTTTCAAAAGAGATATATTGGCTGGCCAGTACTTACCTTTGTGTTGAACTGCTGATAGTAGTCACACACAGAAAGAAAAAAGGACAAAAAGAGAGTAAGCTTTCGGAACAGGGTTCCTTCTTCAGGTAAGAGAAGGGAAGAAGAAAGGAATGGGAATGGAGGGGGAAGGTAATTCATGACCCCTTCCGTTCCCATTCCTTTTTTCTTCCCTTCTCTCCTACCTGAAGAAGGAACCCTGTTCCGAAAGCTTGTTCTGTTTTTATCCTTTTTTTTTTTTTTTTCCGCCTCTGTGTGTGACTATCGGCAGTTCAACACAAAGATAAGTACTGACCAGCCAATGTATCTCTTTTGAAAAATAATTTATAATCTCTGTGGAGAATTTCCATCATTAATCAAACTTTCTGGTGAGTATTTTGATGCCTATTACATACATATAACACAAATAAACTATGAAAATGCAAGGGTGACCCAGTAAGCATATTTTACCATTTAAAACATTACTTCCTGCATTTTACACCATTTCATTAAAGTCCATTGAAGAGTGTAAAAATGGGGTTCCACTGTAATTCAGTGGCATCAATGTATAATTACATTTTCACTTGACTTTATCCATTTGGAAATGGATTTAAAAAGCCTGTGATTTTCAGATTAGATGGGTTTTAATAAATAACACTTCTGCTACCAGTCACAATTTTATATTTTGTTTTGCACAACGTGTTTTGGGAAATAATTTCCATTTTCAAGTGTGGGGTTAGTACAAAAACACACTTGTAAATGGGAATTATTTCTCTAAACATGTCAAGCTAAACAAAATATAAAATTGTGACTGGTAGCAGAAGTGTATTTATTAACAAACCCTTTACATTGTCAATCTACAGTGCCAAAAACACTCAGCTTAAAGTAATTGTAATACCAGATAATAATAATAATAATAATAACAATAATAATGTTCAATATTATTGACTAAATAAAAAATTTACCACAATAAGACAGAAATTATAATTAGAAACTGTGTGTGTATCTTGAAGTTGATTTCACACAAATATTTCAAATTTCCTCATCCAGACTCAAAAATGATGACAGTGATTTCATACAAATTTCACATACAATTTCAAACTTTCAGAAAACTTGATATCACTGAACACCCCCCCCCCCCCCCCCCCTAAATGATGAAAGGAAAACACCATCACTAAGTAGATTTTCAGCATTCGTATGATTAAACTGAAACATCTGCCATGACATTTTAATTTTATTAATTTTAACTGTGAACTCTATTGACGACATACACTGGATATATTACAGAATCCATCTGCAAAATTATATCACTCTATGCCACATAGTTCAGAAGGTATGACAAGATAGACATTTAGATACAACAAAAATAACTTTTGTTTCAATTGGCATACAATAAAACTTAAACATTAGAAATGATGTTCCAGTTTATTACTTTTTTACTATTAACACTGTTAGCAAATATTTTGCATATAGTACATCTAAATATATTAGTAACTGCACCTGCAAAATTAGATCACTCTACAACAAATAGTGCTGGGCATATGCCATAATAAGTTATGAGATTCGCCAGAGACATGCTTTCAGTGTTCTATATCGAGAGCACAATTTCATTTTTAAATATCTCTTATCATCTTATCCTTAAGACTACCAGAATCAGAGCGTTATCATGATTGTTGCACACTGGGAAGACCATGTGACCAACTTTGGCCAGGGCTTTAGCCTGATCATGTGTAAAAGGAAAATAAATACACACCTACTGATAGTGTCACATGTCAGTGACCTTAAAACATATATAGTCTTTACTTTTATAGCAATCCTTGTCTTATTTTTTCAAACAGTCCTTTAGTAAAGCTGAAAATGGAGTATAAGAGAAAATGGTCAATGTTACCACATCTGGATACGAAACTTTCATCATTGTGGTTCCTCGGTATTTATTTTCTAGACAAGTCACACACACTGTAGGGTGAGCTGTAAAAATTGAATTTTGAGTATCGACTTTTAACATAGCTCGAAAGTTGCATATTAATGTGCTGATTAACGGAAAAATAGTTTTAAAAATCCAACTTCATATCTTCAGTTCGCACAGAGAGCTTAAAGTTTCTAAAAAAATTTAATTCAATGAATTTCTGAAGGGAATATAAGAAATATATTGTTGTGTGTCGTGTCCTAATAGGTTGCTAAAACTGTGTATCTGTGTACAGGTTAACATTAAAATAATTTTGACAGTCCTAGCTTATGTCTTCAGTTTGTGCTAAAGACGTTAATTATCAAAAGATGACAACTATTTCTAAATTTTCAAAATGTTACCGAAATTTACAAATACTTCACCTGTATGTCAGGTTTTATTTCTTGTGTTTTGATTATTTAGAAAGACAACATCACATCATAACTTTGTAGCTCTTCGCCCATTTCACCAGCAAATTTGGTTAAATGACCCAGAACTGACCACGAGGAGAGGGCTGCCATTCGAGTTAAACCCACACCCTACCCAACCAACCAACCAAGAGGGTGTACTAATGATATATTTATATTTACAGTATATATATACGTAAAAAATAGATGAAGTACACTTACCAGGCGAAGGGGCACAGGCAGTAATAGCAACAAATAAACACACAGACACACACACACACACACAAAAATGCTAGCTTTCGCAGCCTAGCTGCTTCATCAGGCAGAAGGGAGGAGAGGGAAAAGGAAATGATGAGGGTTTTAAGGAAGGGGGTAAGGGGCCATTCCAATCCCGGGACAGGAAAGACTTACCTTGGGGGAAAAAATGGAGGGTAAATAAATGCACACACACCCACACATTTACACAGACACAACTACACTTAGGCAGACATACTGTAGAACTGGCTTTCTACAGTTCTACAGGGCAAGTGACTTGCGTCTGTGTAAATGTGTGGGTGTGTGTGTTTTTGTTTACCCTCTTTTTTTCCCCCCAAGGTAAGTCTTTCCTGTCCCGGGATTGGAATGACTCCTTATCCACTCCCTTGAAACCCTCATCATTTCCTTTTCCCTCTCCTTCCCTTCTGCCTGACGAAGCAGCTAGGCTGCGAAAGCTTGTATGTGTGTTTGTGTGTGATTTTATTTATTTTATTTGTTTCTATCGATGAGCTGGTCCTTTTGGTAAGTCATATATATTACTTCTTAGACATCGGGGAATCGTAAATTTATTATTGGAGGGAAGTGTGTGGGGTAAAAATCGCAGAGGGAGACCAAGAGACGCGTATAGTAAGCAGATTCAAGTGGATGTGGGTTGCCGTTCTTATAAGGAGATGAAAAGGCTTGCTCAGGATAGAGTAGGGTGGAGAGCTGCATCAAACCAGTCTCCGGACTGAAGACCATAACACACACAACATATATAGTACCCCCTCTTTGACTGGTTGGTTAAGGAGTAGGTGAAGTCGAATGGCAGCCTGGTGAGTTCTGGGTCATTTAAATAAATTTGCTGGTGAAATGGGCAATAACTGCAAGGTAATGATATGATGTCTTTCTAAATAATAAAAACACGAAAAATAAAACCTAACATATTTTAAATGTAGATAAAATATAAGTATTTGTAAATTTCTGTAACATTTTGAATTATTGTCATCTTTCAATCATTAGCATCTTTAGCACGAATTGAAGAGATAAGCTAGGACTATCAAAATTATTTTTATGTTAATCTGTAGTAGATACACAGCTTTTGCGCCCTATTAGGACACGACACTCAAAGATATATTTCTTGTATGACCTTTCAGAAATTCTATAAATCGTTTTATTAGTAACCTTAAGCCCTCTGCGCGAACTGAAGATATGAAGTCAGATTTTAAAAACTATTTTTCTATTTATCAGCACATAAATACGCAAGTTTCGACATAAGATGGCCAAATACATTTATTTTAAAGGGTTAAGGTAGGAGAGTAAGTACTGCCTTGAATTTTTGTCTGCCCAGGTGGACTGTTGAGGAAAACACTTGCTGTTCCTACAAGGAGAAGAGATGGTCAAGAAATACTGAGACTTTCAGGTGCACTAGCAGAGAAAAATAGATCTATCCTAGATATAATACAATATGTTGATAGTGAACTAGCTACAACTAAATTGAAGTTAGGAGTGTTAGCGATAGCTCCAAATCCGATTTATATAGAGTAAATGATACTATAACTTTGAATAGAGTTGACAAGTTAGAGCAACACCAGAATAGTCAAAATTTGACCTTACTAACTGATGAGTTGTGTAACTGGAAACACAGGGTAGAAGAAATTCTAGATAAGAAGCTTAAGGATAAGTCCACAGTTTCTTTGTGTGTTGAAGATAAGAACTCAGATTCAAAAAGGACAAGCAGTCAGTTTGAAAAACTATGGAAGGAGATAGATAGAAAGGACAAAAGCAGGAATAAGAAATAAAAACCAAGAACAGGGAGGTAACATTCAAGTAATAAAAAGTGGTATAAATATCACTAAACAGTTTCCCAAATTTAAACCGGATGGGGAGATACACCCCAACCATTTTTTGTGGGTATTCTCTCGGTCTCTTCCTAGTAAATGGGATGATCAAAGGAAAATAGATTTTACCCCAGATTATTTAGTAGGACAAGTGTCACAATGGGAAAGTACCTACAGAGCCGAATTTTGCTCTTGGGAGAATTTTAGTGAAGTTTAAAGAACAATTTTGGTTGACAGATTCTCAGGGAAAGCTTAAGATAGAAATGTCAAGTCCCTCATTCTATTCAAAACGGGTGGGCAAGTATCAACCAGTATAAACAATCATATCAAGGCAAAATTTTTGGACAAACCCATCGATAAAGTGTATTTGGCTAATGTCTTCATGAGACGTCTTCCAATCTATGCACGAAGAGAGATACCCTGGTGTAAAAAGTGGAAAATGGTTCACAAATTATTAAGAGCTGCTGAGGGAGTAGACACATTAAATAAGGCCAGGAATGATGGTGGCAACCTCAGCCTGTATCGAATAAGGAAAACACTAAAGGTGTATATTTATGTGAGTTGCATAGGAAGCAAGAAATGCAAAAGAACAATAAAAAACAATTTATGAATAACAAGACGTTTTACAGAAATCAAAACGCAAATTGTAATTCTGGAGGTAGGCCTAGTACTAATACTAATTCAGCACCAATGTCTACATAGACAGAGAATTAAAATACTAACCAGGACACGAGGGAAAGTCCTACTATTCAGGTAAATTGAAATTATCTTAGGATAGGGATGCAATTCCAAGATGGACTTTAGTGAGTAAGGATCCACCAAGGGATGTTAAAGTACACTTCTTACATTCAGTAACTAGTAGAGAATGGTTATTACAGGAGAAGGAAAGATACGAGAATAAATTTCTTAAACCATTAGTGAAAGGGCATATTTATGATGTACCTGTATCATTATTCATTGATAGTGGTATAGTTGGCGTCGGCTACGAAGGCAGCCCAGTTTTCAGCAGTTCTGCACATCCCTCTCCATTAGTACAATGACAGCCAATAATGTTAATTCTGTAGGTGCGTGGCTAGCCGTGCGTGGCTAGCCTGCAGGTGCAACTGTTGGCGCTCGGCCGTAGCTCCTTCCCTCTACGCTTTCCCTATCGCTCCGCCTCCATGTGCAGAAGTGCCTTCTTATATGACATCAGGTATATTGACACATCTATTATCTCACATAGTTTGTTTGAGAATTTGTCACAAAAATATTCAGTACTGGTACTTGTATTGTCTGTCACTGGTGTAAATATTGTAGGTGTTACTGGAGAAAAGAAATGAAGTTACCTATAAAAATTCCTGATGTAACTTTAATGCAAACATTGTTGATAATACTTAAGATAACCATTAATGCTTCATTGGAAACTGACTGGTTGAATATGTTCGAAGTTGATATTAATTTCAAACTTCACGTTATCACAGGGAACACCAAAGATACTTATTTCAGGGTGCCTTTTGAAACAAATGACAATAGCATGATAACAGCTAATTCTGTGTGAATTATGACATCTGCGTACACAGTTTTAGATTGGGAAGTGACGGTAGTTAGTTCCAATGATCTCTTATGTCTGAAAGATTTTGAGTCTGAATTACAAAGAAAAGAACAAAAACAACAGTTGCTTACTACATTAACTAAGTATCGAATTGTTTTTTTGAACAAACCAGAGACGTTAGGAGGCTATGTTTGCTCTTTTAAAATGAAAGATGTTAAAGTATTTTACTGTAAACCGTATTCAATGCCTAATTGTATTTTCCAAAAAGCAGAGTTTACCCTTTTTTCTATCCTATTTATCTATTAAGTATCTCTTCGACTATATTTTGGAATTTAGGTGAAGTTTACTTTGGTACGTAGTCATTACCAGCCATAAATTGTGAAGTGTGTAACGCTTGCTTAAATAGCAAACAAGGTGGGCATTTGGTATTGCCAACTGTCGCATGTGAACCTATAAGTAAAAGTAGATAACAATAGTTACGTAGTTAATGACTATGAAAAGGTACAAAATGTCTTAACAAGCAAACTGCTTTGGGTTAACATAGCGTGAAATCTAGGGATGTGAAGCATGTGCCATCACCTCCCCCTAAAAAATTCGAGGCTGTGCCCTCAGCAAGCAATGTGAAGCTCACTATCTCTTTTGATGTCCGAGGTTGACGTGTACTGTGAGACACTACACAAGCCTACCAAGAGTAAATGGCCTGGACTGCTCACAGAGGGAGCATTGCTGCTCCATGATAACACATATCCACACATCTACAGGGTCACACAACATGTACTGGTCAAGTTCAAGTGGGAGCAGCTTGAGCATCTCCCCAACAGCCGGTACATGTCACCCTGGGACTTTCATCTGTTTGGTCCACTAAATAAACATCTCAAAGGAAGTGCTTCAATTTAGACGAAATGCTGAAGGACACAGTAGAGGACTGGTTCTTGTCATAGCTACAGGAATCCTTTGGCTCATTAAAGAGCGTGATAGTTGTTCTCTGGCTTCTGGTGATTACTTTTGAAAAAAGACTTCTGTTATACCCACAGTGTTGTTTCACAGCTTTTCATTTCAACACCCCTAATTTATTGAATTTAATTGTAATGAGTTAAAAATGTAGTGATGGTGCTATCTAGCTATTATTCTCTTACTGTAGTAGTACTGAAGTATGCCTCTACAAAAAACAGAAAATCGAAAATCATCTGGTTAAGGTGTCATATCATAGCAAATTTTCCATTTATATAGCAAAATTACCATTTACTTATTGTTGTAGTAGCAAAGTCCACCACTGGGTGTGAAAGAAAGTTAAAAGGCAACAAAATGGTGTACTGCACAATACCCTGACATGCTCATTTCAGGTTTTGAATGGAAGAAACATAGTTAGCAGCAGGGGTTCAATATAAATTGTGTACCAAGTGCCATATAAAGAAAACCTCACAGTAGCCCTATAGAACTTTGTTCAAATTAATTGTAGCATTTGTCATGGCAAAACCCCAGGTTTCTCACAAAATTTCTGAGGCTATTATCTACCAAATGAGAGAGAGTATTGTTCAGAGTCATAGGAAATCAATGAATTGTGCATCAAAAGAACATGAAGTTCCTCACTGAACTGTCTTCAGAGTGCTATGAAAATGATTTCACCTGAAGTCATGCAAAATGACAATGGTACAGGTCCTTACAAACACAAATAAGGAGGCACCTAACATTTTGTGCAGATATGTTGTTATGAGGGATTGATGAAGTTCATAAACTACATTCTCGCATGGGGTTTTAGTGGCAAGTCAACATTTAATATCAATGGCAGGGTTAACAAACATAACTACAAGACTTGGCGCAGTGAAAATAAAAATCAAAAAGTGGAAAACATTCATCTTAGTGTGAAAGTGGATGTTCTTTGTGCATTAAGTATGACTAAGGTGTATGAACCTACTTTTTCATCAGAAAACTGCAAATAGTTTTATTATCTGGTTATGGTTGGAAATTTTCTGGCCCCAGAGTTGTATGCCAGTAACATTCAGGATGGATACTACAAGATGGAGCACCATCTCAATGCCTCTAGGAAGTACAAAATGCTTTAAATAACAAGTTTAGAGGTCACTGGATTTGTTGAGGGAGACCAACTGCATTGCTGCCCATTGCCCATTCTCCAAAATTCTTGAAAAGAACTTCATCTTTCCTCCAACGATCCCCAATTGAGTTCCCAGAACATTTCCACGACACTCGCGCATTGGTCGAACCTACCAGTAATGAACCTAGCCGCTCACTTCTGAACTGCTTCTAAGTCTTCCTTTAAACTCATCTGCTGCGGGTCCCAAACACTTGAGCAATACTCAAGATGTGGTCATACAAACATTTTATATGCAGTCTCCTTTACAGATGAAGTATATCTTGCCAAAATTCTCCCAATAAACCAAAGATGGCTGTTGTCCTTACTCACAATTGTCCTTATCTGTTCGTACCATTTCATATCACTCTGCAATGTTACTCCCAGATATTTGGACAATGCGAATGCATCAAGAAGTTCACTACTAATGCTGTATTCAAAAATTATGGGATTATTTATCCCACTCATGCATATCACCTTACATTTTTCTAAATTCAGAGCTAGCTGCCATTCTTGGCACTAACTAGAAATTTGGTCTAAATCATCCTGTATGCTAATACAGTCAATTAAAGATGACACCCTCCCATACAACACAGCATCATCAGCAAACAGCCGCAAATTACAAGTTACTCTGTCCATCAGATCATTTATATAGATATAAAATAATACCGGTCCTATCACACTCCCCTGAAGCACACTTATGATACACTCATTTCTAATGAACACTCGCCGTCGAGAACAACAAACTGTATTCTATTACTTAAGAAGTCTTCCAGCCAGTCACAAATCTGTGAATCTATTCCATATGCTAGTATCTCCGTTAGCAGTCTGCAATGTAGTACAGTGTCAAATGCCTTTTTGGAATCGAGAAAAACACAATCTGCTTGTTGCCCTTCATCCATGGCTCGCAAGATGTCATGTGTGAAAAGGGCAAACTGAGTATCACATGAACTCATGAACGATGTTTCCTAAACCCGTGCTGATTCACAGAAAGAAGCTTTTCCGTTTCAAGAAAATTAACTATATTTGAACTGACAATATGCTCCAAAATTCTACAGGAAACTGATGTCAATGATATTATCCCATAATTATGTGGTTCATTTCTCTTTCCTTTCTTAGAAAGGGGAGTCACCTGCGATTTTTCCCAATCACTAGGAACCTTATGCTGAATTAAAGATTTGTGATAAATGCAAGCTAAGTATGAGGTCAATGCCACAGAATGCTCTTTGTAAAACGAGGTATTCCATTCGGACCTGGAAAGTATGTTGCATTCAGCTCTCTCTGCTGCTTCTCTACACCGGAAATACCTATTACTATGTCCTCCATTTCAGAGTTAGTATGTTGATCAATGATGGTACATTTGTGCGGTCCTCCTGCGTGATATATTTCTTTAAGGTTAAATTTAGAACTTCAGCTTTCCGTTTGCTTTCTTCTATTATTGTTGCAGGACCATCAATGAGAGACTGGACAGTGGTTTTTACCCACTTATCAATTTTACATAGGACCAGAATTTTTTGGGTTCTTGGAAAGATCATTTGCTAAGGTGTAGCTGTGGTAATTATTGTAGGCTTTGCACATTGATCTTTTTATAGATGCACAAATCTCTACTAACTTTTGCCTATTATCATTTGCGTATTCTTTTTTTGAACTGCGAGTGCAACAGTCTTTGCTTTCTCAGTAGCTTCTAACATTATTATTATACCACAGTGGATCTTTTGCATACTTCATCAACTTTACAGGCACATATTTCTTTATTTACAATGTATTTAAATTTAGTCCACAATTCCTCTACATCGACTGTACCAGAACTAAATGATGTCCATTCATTTTCTGAGTGCAATCCTAACAATTGCTTATTGGGTCTTCCTAACAAAAATACAGTCCTAGCCTTCTTGATTGGTTTATGTACTTTGGTCACCACTGATGCTTGGACAATATCATGATCAATAACTCCTGTCTCTACACAGACATTGTTAATAAGTTCAGACCTGTTCATAGGTGTAAGGTCTAAATATTTCCATTACGTGTGGGTTGCAGGTTTAACAGCTCAAGACAGTTTTCGGAGAATGTGTCCAAAAGTAACTCGCAAAGTCTGTACTGCCTGAAATGAAACTAGAGGGGTCCCAAACTATACTCTTAAGGTTCAAGTCTTCCCCAAATAATATTGCATGGCCCGGATACCTACACGTTACCTGACATTTAAAAATGTTAAGAAAACCTCGACAGTACACGAAAGAAATGTGACAAATTTTTTAAGTGTATACTGATTATATGTCATTTTGTATGTCAACTGGAAATGTGCTACTTCTTAATGACATTATTTTGAATTTCTGGGCAAGCTGACAATTTCATTTTTATGTACCATCATTCAACAATTGAGGCACAGTCTTCTCCAGGTACCCAAACATATAATGTAAAACAAGTTTGGATGCCCATCTTCCACAGGAAGTGTTGAAGTATTCGCTTTTAGAAAAATAATCAGAACAAAAACAAAAACCACCTTCTAACCCTACAAGAAAATTATCACATCCAAAAAACCAAACAGAAAGAAAATATTGTCCATCCATACTCCAACTTTTTCACACACACACACACACACACACACACACACACACACACACACACACACACACACACACACACATGTTATGTGTATAGTCAACATCCACTCTGCTAATTTGGCAACACATATAAAATGAATGAATTATGAAAAGATACAAATTAAGTTGCTGCTGTAATACACAGATGAATAACACACTCACAACTAAAAATGCACAAGAATTACTAAGTGGAACAATTGTGCAACATCACTTGTATCCATATCAGAAGAACCACAAAATCCAAAACCAAAACAATAAACTCTAACTAACTGCTTATTTACATTAAAAACAAGGGTGTGAACTGTTCATAATCCGTACATACTACATTTGAAATCAAAACTATAGTTTCTAGAACTCACTGAGTATGCCTTAAAGTGAAAAGGCAAAATACAAATGGGTAAAATAAATTCACTGTAGCAAGAAGCAAACATTTCTATTTACAAAACCACATTATATATTTCTGGCTTTTTGCTGATCTGCCATGTAATGCTTTATTTCTGTAGAAAATGTGTGAAACTGTTTTGAAACAGAATAAAGGACGTGTTCCACAATGACAGAGTTGAAGTTTCAAATGGCAAATTATTTTTTATATCCTATATTGTAGTAGTGAGGCTTTGAATAACTTTAAAAAAATAAAATGTTGTGTTACCAATGAGCTGCTTAGTATCATAAGATAACAGCCCAAGACATTTGATTACCAACAGCATATCTATTATCTCTGTCTTTCACCATAGCTGCATGATCCCAGATGCTTATGCAGTATTACATTGTGAGTCAAAGAATAAAAAATGTGTTTGTTTGGCATGGAATTCAGAGGGAGATACTTCTGAGCGCAAAGTACAAAAATTGCTTTGCCTGTTATCTTTATGATCCAATAACTATTTACATATCTTTGTACTATCATACTAAATATGCTGTTTTATGTTGCATTAAATATATCATAGAGCTTTAAATTCTAATCCTATTAAAATTGCTACAATAATCAATCAAAAGACTGTAAATTTAAATGTTTTATATTTCAGAGCAAAACATCTTTAGGAATGAAACTTAAACTCTGCAGCGGAGTGTGTGCTGATATGAAACTTCCAGGCAGATTAAAATTGTCTGCCGGAACCGGTACTCGAAACTGGGACCTTTGCCTTTCACAGGCAACCACTCTACCGATTGAGCTATCCCAATATGACTCATGATCCGTCATCACAACTTTACTTCTGCCAGTACTTCGCCTCCTACTTTCCAAACTTTTTCTGAGGACTGATCGTGAGTCATGTCAGGATATCTCAATCAGTAGAGCGCTTGCCCATGAAAGCCAAAGGTCCCAGGTTCGAGTCCCAGTTCCAGCACACAATTTTAATCTGCCAGAAAATTTCATATCAGTGCACATTCCGCTGAAGAGTGAAAGTTTCATTCTGGAAACCTCCCTTAGGATGTGGCTAAGCCATGTCTCCACTACATCCTTTCTTCCAGGAGTGCTAGACTTGCATGGTTCACAGGAGAACTTCTGTGAAGTTTGGAAAGTAAGAGGCGAGGTACTGGCAGAAGTAAAGTTGTGAGGACGGATCATGAGTCATGTTGGGATAGCTCAGTCGGTAGAGCTCTTGCCTATGAAAGGCAAAGGTCCAGGTTCGAGTTCCAGTTCTGGCAAATAATTTTAATCTGCCAGGAAGTTTCATCTTTAGGAAACCTAATAAATTTCCAAGTTCTAAACTTAATACTCTAAAGGAAAGGACTCTTTGTGCATCAGATTTTTTCTTTTCTTTCATCATGTTCTTTGCAATTTTATGTGAAGCAGGGAGATAAAAGGCCAATGTCAGCTCACAAACTGGTCAATCAGTCAACAACAAGGAAAGAAAGATTGTGATTGTCAACCAGTGATAATTATAGCTTTAGAGATGAGGACAAGACCCACTGAAGGATGGGAAACTAAAATGGCCATATGCTTTGCAAATGAAGCTGAGTGCCACATTTTGTTTCACACAATAGTTCATGCACACAGACAACTAATTACTGGTAATTAAAAATAGCGACGTGAAAAAGCACAGGATCATTGATAGACACACATAAATAAAAACACACAGAAATGCTGAGCTTTTGCAACCCAAGGTTGCTTCATCAGAAAAGAGGAAGGAAGGAGGGTAAAAAGGAAAGGATGCAGGTTTAAAGGGAGTGGGTGAGGAGTAATTCCAATCCCAGGAGTGGAAGGACTTGCCTTAGGAAAAAAAGGACAGTAAACAAACACACATACCCACACACATACACTTGCAAACATACCCAGGATGACACATGTAAAAAGCAAATAAGTTGGACAGAGATGCCAGTTGAGGCAGGGGTTCTGTCCAGAGATCAGAGGCAAAGATGTTGTTGAATGGTGGGCAGGAATTTGAAATTAATGGAGGCTAAGACCAGGTGGGCAACATGAACAGAGAATATGCTGAAGGACAAGTTCCCATTCCTGTTTCCTTCCTCTGCCCTCCTCTTGTGCCTGATGAAGGAAAATATTTCCGAAAGCCTGTGTCAACTTCTTCCATTGCTATTTTCGTGTTTTTGTGTGACTTTCAGCAGTACAGAACTAAGGTAAGTACTGGCCAGAAAATCTGTCTCATTTCAAGAATATTTCAGCATCTCAGTGGATAATTTCCATCAGTAATCAAATATACATGTATAATAAATGGAATTTATGAGCTATTTTCAAAATGCTATTTTTGAATGTGTTGTTAACATAAATCAAGTTTGTTAAACACACTAGTATTCAGCGCAGCTTAATTTTTAAACTTTGAAATACTGACTACATAAATAGCTATGCACCACCATCAGTTATGTAACATTTTTCACTCTTTCAGTCAACAATATATTATTTTATGAAACATTTCACAAATTTGGTAAAAACATGATATTATTTGACAAGTGATAATGTGGATTCATTTTGTACTTACCAACCACCAGTTCTTGTAAGTGTAAATCCAAATCTAGAGTCACGATCAACACTGACTCTAATTCCAACTATTCCTAAACCTTGTGGTGTTACTACCTGTCCTCTCATGACAGAAACTCTCCTATTTATAAAGGAGTAGAAAAGAAGTATATAAGCAAAACATAGAGGAGCACAAAATAATTTTAACAGTACAAAAAAGACTAACTTTGATATCAAACTCTGAATGCTTTCTGTTACTGCACTGATCATGTAAAGTGATTGATACGTGGATACTTATAAGTAAAACATTATTTATGTTTTAAGAAAAATTTTCTTTTAGAACATCACAGAATCTCACACCTTAGTTGTCTAAAGTAACTCTGAAATAAAGCTTTCTTCTCAGTGTATAAAAACATGGTTTATACACAATAAACAGTGCTTTTAATGCTTCATGCTGATAGATACTTGTTTCCTCAGTATCCAAGGACTGATGTAAATAATTAAGATAACTAACATATTTGAAAAACTTCATTTCATGTCTGCTAACTCACCATTTTCATAGGATCTGGAAAAAAAAGGCATGAATACAACTGAATGTACAGGGATGTGCTGCACAAACACATTTACCCCACATACATGTTTGTCTGAGAAACATGTCTATTACTACATAAGAATAGTTATTATAGTCTCGATTCTTCCTCTGAAATAAGACCTTAGATGCAAATACCTGTGACAATCATTAGCAAAACTCTTGGTACATCTGAACAACTATAAATAAATTAATTACAAAATTTTCAATATACATACACATGCTGATGCTCTACGTCAAACAGAAAATGAAAATCTCTGAAAATTACTGGAGTATGAGCAACAGCAACAGAATTGACAGACACAAGAATAAGGTAAACACTTTGCTTTTAATATTTTAAGATTAGAATTTGTTATGCAATCCATATGTGGCTCTAGCCATTCAAATGGATTAGTACAAGCTTATTTCTTCTACTTCTCTTTGCACAAATTTCTCATCTCACCTTTCAGCAAGACTAAAGTTGGGAACAGGATCTCTGAAGGCAATCTTGGTTATTACTGACTAAAAATTGTTTCTTCATTCTTTCTATTCTGTTTCATATCTATTTAAATCTTCAATTTTTTCTGATTCCCTCCTCTATAATTTCAGTCACTTCCTGCTTCCCTTTTCTTTACCTCATTCTCTTTATGTAAATGTAATTTAATTCAGTTCTCACATTTCTATCAACAAACCTATTAATATATGTATTGACCCCACATATAATGTTTCTTCTATCTGTATAATTCTTTGAGCACCCTGAGGACAGTCTTTGCTCTAACGTTTCCTGTTCCTTGTCGGACCTTTTCTGTTGTATGGTGTACATGATTGTAACAAACATTCACAATATGTTCATTATTAAACATTAAATGATGTTAATCATCCAGTACAAGAATGGTTTCCCACAGTGGTGACCCCAGCTATGTGTTTTGATCATAAGTTTTCTCAAGTCAATCACACTGGTTACTCATTTTACATCAAGATCGCTACACATGGACAATGTCGCACCACAACAACAATGTGAAAGAGCAAATCCTGGAACATTGAGCATATATCATCACTACACGATCTTGATTTCCTTCAACCCAACACAATGATTACTTTACCTCAACTACAAATGGATCCAGGAACATTCAATAGGTAATCCAGTGAACAAACTTTAACCTGTTGTGAGACTCTATTTTGCAACACAAATTGCTACTTTCATGCCTCCCGGCTACATAGCTATCTGGTGTCGTATACACAGTTGCTATTGTTCCACCCTGTCACACACAAAAAACGCTCCATGGTTTTGTGTGTTGAAGAAACTTTCCACACACGGCACACACACCAGCCATTTTAGCTTCTTTTCCTCCCTCCCCCTCCTCAGCCACTGCACAGTTTCAGGGCCCATACTTGGACAATAGGTTGCAGTGCCCACTGGTCATCCACTGGCCACCAACAAATCACCAGCTATTCCAACCACGTTGGACTCCCACAGCCTGCAATTTATGGCACAACCTCCCACCCACTCCCCTCCAGCGTCAATGCCAGTTTCTGGGCCCGCACCTGTGACTGGCCCTGCACCTTTGCCCTTAACTTATTCAAACCCATCTGGCCTGCATGGTTCTTCAGCATTGAACACCAACTTGTCACCTCACCAGCACATTAACGTATCAATTCAGCAGACAACGATATAAGTGCCAGTGCCGACAGGCCCACCCTCTCCTCCACCAGGCCTCCTACTTAAACTGCCAGTCCTCTTGAAAGACAAACCTGTTGTTTGGTTTGCACTATTGGAGCAAATGCTTGAACTCATCTGCATCACTGATGACAACTCAAAGTTTTTGGCTTGATGACACATCTGATGATTTGTGACCTTTTGCTTCACCCACCCCTGTCCCCAAACTCGTAAATATGCATGGGCATAGAACACAATTTTTGAACACCGCCTGTGTTCTACACATAAGTAGATCCTATAGCTAAATTAAGAACCGGTCTTACGAGCCTGCAAGGCCTGTAAAATCTGGTGCTGCCTCTGCTTCCTTATCAAAGAGGGGTCCCTGCTAATGAAACTTTTGAACTATATGGCTCATCAAGCTGCCTGTCAAGCTTCAAATCCATCTCCTCCTAATGCCCATGTTCAGTGGACCAGGTCTACACTCTTACATGTCATGCTCTTCACCTCGAGCCAGCATTTCAGGATGGCACTACTGCCACACAGCCTTGTGCCAGCACCTGCGGACACCACCACCAGTTCTTGCACCACACATGAGTGCACACACACTCTCACCTACATTAGGGGCTTCCTCTACCTTGGCTGCCTCCTCAGCTTCAGAATTTGTATAGAAATTACACAATCACCTACCAGCTCTTCCTGCCAATCTGCCTCTCCCCAACTTTACTATTGGTATCAGACTACACATAGGAAAGAGGCTAAGAATTGATGACATCTGAAGAGTCTCCTGCGGCCATCAGCTGACAACTCCAGCTCACTGCTCCAACCTGTATAAGGACACACCAACATTGCATTCAGTTAAGATCAAATGGCTCCCTTTAACTCAATGACCTGCCTGTAAGCAGTGGTTCTTGGTGGACACTGGGGCCAATGAATCACTCATCCATAAGAGGATGGGGAAATGCACACATCTGAGCTCAGGCTCTTTCCTTCGAGCAGTCAACACTTTGATGCTACCTATATTTGGCACTTCCCAGTTACGTATATGCCTCAATAAGCACCTCTCTTGCCCAGTGACATTCTATGTCATGAATATAACAGAACCCTCTTGACTCTCCCCAGAAATTGTTCACAGCTCATTGCTACACCATGCCTCAGGCACACATTTTGCATGCACCTGTGCAAGCCAGTGTAACCCAAATGTCTATATCTTATGATAATTAAAGTTTCGATGTCAAGCTCTCACAAGTGGGTTGGTGAAAGAGACAAACAACATCCCCTCCATACAGAAACGACAATGCCAATAAAGCATATGAGGAACTTCACAAACAAACAAGCACTGTCTGCACCAAGAACAACGTTCTTGACACCCACATCCCTTCACTGCAGCAGGCGACACACTTTATGTACACATTTAACAACTTCAGGTACTATGCTCACCTGCACATAATGGTTCTATACACTACAATGAACTTCCAACCCTATCATTGTCCTGGACAATGACGCAGCAGGAGAGATGACATCTAGTGTATCAGCACTGTTTAAGTGCATCAACACTAAGAAACTCAAGGTTAGAAATATTCAAATTCATTTCAGTGCCTTCAGTACTTCCCCAGCTGCTGTTATATGCATGTGGCTGCACCGTGAGCATATGAAGTAACATTAAACAATAACATCAGCAGCTACATCATGCCCCCTCATCCCTTGTCACCAGGACAACAGAGTGTTAGTAAATAACCCACCCCATGGACTCATACTACTTGTCAGACAATAGTACTGCAGTGACTCAGCAGGCAACAGTGACAGCAGATGCTCACCCCAAAACAGGCTCCCCACTTACTCCTGCATGGTGCATTCCACCTGTCGAGCCACCACGTGCTCACTATGGATCAAACATTTAACATTTGTACTCCACCTAACAGAGCAATAACTACATGGGATCAATACATCACATCACTACCGTTCTATAGGCCCTAAGGTATTGCATCCTGTCCTAACCAAACACAGCTTGCATTATTGATGGGCACACAACCAACAACCGAAGGCTACACCACAGCTCTCCACTGTACAGCATCTAGCAGCTACAATAGCACTGTATCTAATCCATGCAGCACTACGATGTCTCCGAGTGCCTTGCCTCAAAGACACATAGTGTCAGCTTAACCAACGGAACTGCCCATAGAATTATTACCACTGATGACCCCCTGTTCATACGGAAGCAAGGCACCTGAACCTCATCAAACTGCTTGGCACATGTAAGCAGATTCAAGGGTTGCTTCAAGTATCATGCTGGAACCTTTTCATAGTAACTGGGCCTCACCCATCAACTTACATCCCAAACAGAATGACTCTTACATGATTTGTAGAGACTACACATGCCTGAATGCAAGTACATACAGGATTTTACCCATCAGTTCACATGTGTAACAGTCTTTCGTGTCATTGACTGTAAATGCCCTTACCACCAAATTCACCCTCACCTTAGACGACATACTAAAAGCAGCTATCATCACCCCTATCAGACTGTTCCAGTAAACATTCATGCCATTCTGACTAAAGAATGCTGTCCTGACTTGGCAATGATTTATCAATTCTCTTTTAGGTAAATACAAATTCCATTTTGCTTACTTGGGTGACATCTCATCTTCAACACTTTCGCTCTGGAACATAAGCAACACTTATTCTTCATTCTTAACATATTATCAACTAATGGAATTGAAATCAATAAGGAAATGCTGCAACTGTGCCTATATCCAGTAAATGTTTTGAGCTGTATTGTCTCTGCAGATGGCATCTGTCGAACTCAATAGCGTGTGCAAGCTATTTCCAACATGCCACTGCTGAAGACATTTAAGAGACTTGCATTGCTTCTTGGGAACAGTGAACTATTATCACAGGCTCTGGGCAGCATTTTTCCATTTGCAAGTAGCTCTTATGAACATGTTGGCATGCAAACAAACTTCAGGTACCTGCCTAGACCCGTGGATTGATGGGACGCACAATGCATTCCTTGCCTGCAAAGACACACTAGTTTGAGCTGCAACACTGGCAGAACTGACTCTGGATGTCAAACTTTTTATCACTACCAACACCAGCGACTTCTCTGTTGATGCCACTCTTCAATAATGCGTTGAAGGAGATGTAACTCCCCTCCATTTCTTTTCTAAAAAAATCTTTCACAGTCCCAGCAAAAATTCTGCATTTGACAGAGACTTACTTACTGTCTATGAGTGTGTTAAGCATTTCCACCCTTGGTTGAGGGCTGCCACTTCTACATGCATACAGACCATAAAACTCTCGCTAAGACACTGTGCAACACCCTGCCACCAACCATCCCCCTGAAGCTTCACCATTCTGGCTTTATATCTCAATTCACAACTTACATCTGCCACATCAAGATCACTGACATAGTCAAAGCCAACAGCCTGTCCTGCATCAATCCAATGTCCACATTTGGTGACTTTACAGATTTTGCACAGAAGCGCCAAACTGATGACGACACTCAAAGCCTTTTATCTGATCCCTCCATCCCATTGACCTTTATGAAAACACAGTTCCCAGGAATCAACGAGGATGTCTGATGTGACTCGTCTATCAGTACTCTGTGACTTCTAATCCTGTCGTGCCTACATTTTCAGATCATCAAGTAATAACACTGCCTGGCACACCAATGTGTTAGTGGCTCAAGCCTATTTGGTCACCAATCGGTTTGACTGGAGATGTCAAGCACAATTGTCTGTCTTGGGCACAGATGTGTGTAGCACACCAAAAAGGTCTCACACCACACAACTCCTTCCCTCGGGAAGTTCCACCAGGCCACTTCCATCCCATCCATTTGTGCACTACTGGCCCTCTGCCACCTTCCAATGGTTTTAAATATGTTCTCACATACATCAACCGACTCACGTGCTGGACAGAGACTATACCAAACCTGAATATTATGGCAGAGGCAGTAACCGAGGTCTTGTTTCCACATAGATTGCCAGATTTGGCTGCCTGAGCACCAGTGATGGCATTTGAATCAGCCACATTTTCTGACCTCTGCCATACCTGCAGCTTAAATAAGCACCACACATCTGCCTACGACCCTCAAGCCAATGTGATGGTCAAGCATTGTAATCAGACGATAAAAGCCGTAACTCCTTATGGACAGCCGCTCTCCTCTTACTCTTCCTCAGACTCTAAAAGACTTTCAAAAATGACCTAAAATGAGCCATGTCCAAATTCAGTTATGGGGAGATGTTGATCCTCCCAATACAGCCAAGAATGGTACCACAACACTTGACATCCCAACTATGTAAATCATGTGAGCTAACACATGGAAAAATGCAACTCACACCACCAAACTTCACACACACACACACACACACACACACACACACACACACACACACACCCATACATGCTGATTACACTTTAAGTGTTTGATTATATCATATTCAGGGATGACATTGCCCACAATTCATTTCGGCCACTGTACTTGATCTTTCAAAGTGGTATCTCAAACAGACAACACAACTGATATCTTGGTTAATGGAGTCCCATAGTCAGTCTTCCTCAACAAATGAGGATGTCATATGCCCTACAGTTCCCTCACCCTTCACCGTCCTCAGCTTCATCCCCCCCTCGTATTTCTACAGTGAGCCAGAGAGATGAGAACAGCTACCTCTCACCTTTTTGAGGGTTTATCTCTATGGCTCATACACTTCCAAAAATCCTGTTTGAGTCTACAGCCCCTTATGACATTAGTGACAGATGTCTCGCATTTATGCCATACAAATGTCATCTATATTATACTCAATGAACAACATGCGACCAACTGCCTTCTTTCACACACCATCCTGTAAACATCTCTTTTACCCTCATGTGTGAATCCGGTCAATCTTCAGATAGAAATCACAGAAGGTGGAATACTAGTTACTAATGCTTCACCATTACTGTCTTCCCCAGCCCCTCAAACACTGCTCATCTTCTCACACCTGGGACAACTGGAGGATTTCCATATCAAAGGCCTAGGCTCTGCCACTCGAGAGCTGCTTTCATTGAGCATGCCACTGAACATCAAGCTGTTGTGAAGTACCATAACCACACCGACAATGATGAACTCCCCACCTTCCTTCTACGGATCTCCAGCCTGTACTCCAAAATGTGGGGAGGGGCTATGTGGCAACAATAATCCCATTTATGAACCCCAGATAGCCTGGTTCTTATTTATATTAAGTTCTTTGACCACCTTGAGTATTGTCAATAACATTTATTGTTTATTCTGTAGCATGTTCTGTTCCACAGTGTACACAATAGTAACAAATGTTTGCAATATATCTATTAATTAAGAGGTAAATGGTGTTAATCATTCAGTTCAGCATCTAATTCCCACACTTTTATCTCTATACCTGTAGTCTGAAATAACTCCTGATATTTATACACCTTTCATTACTGCGGAGATATTATTTTAAAATGTGATAAGTGTTCTCTCTGTCCATGTGTCTGTAACTCTGTTAGTAAGGTGTACAGTATAAAATAAATTCACACACAATCAAAACAAATCTGATTTGTCATTTAATTAAAGTTATGAACAGAGATAACAGAAATTTTACTTCCCTCTGTGTTACTCAACTGACAAAGTAAGCTTCATGTCTTAATTAAAATAGGCTGACTATAACAACTAGTTAGATAATGATCTTTAAGAACCAATGTACATATCATATGTTACAATATACTGTTTAATATGTTTCTGTTACTATCACTATGGACTTTGCTAGTTGTAATTCTTATTTTACACTACAATTCACAAATAAATATTTTATCACAACAGTAATAACTTCTACATACTTAATTATTAACTAATCTCTTACTATTAATGGAAAACTAATGTTCACTTAAATTTTAATTAATGCTGTTATTACTTGAGGATAGTTTATTTAATTAGTTTTTTTCCTGTTTATGGGCTTATCGTCATTAACAAGACAAAACTAATGTGTACACAGCCACTAAACATGAAATGTTCCCGTGTATACCTAAAACAGAAGTTTTTATACAGAAATGGAGCTTCCAAGATGGAAATAGTAAACAAAAATGAGGGAAGTCACACTGACTTGTAACTGATTGATGCATGACACAATAAGAAACACCTGACAATAATGGTGACTTATTGAGATTTTGAGATAGGTCAACCATTTTTTTTGCATTGTTTAAGGAAACAATGTAACAAACATAACCAAAAAAATATGACCCAACAAACACATCAACAGCCACAGATGGGTAGCATGTTTAGATATATGTATGTGTGGAGGAAGAAAAAGGTGGTATCTCACTGTCAGTGAGACTCTGTGCTATTTCATCTTTGTATGTGAGATGCATGTATCAGATAGAAGTGAGATGTTGCTTTCTTCATATGAGAGTATTGTCACTGGAGTATTTGAAACTTGCTGCATGAAATTAGTGCAAAGAGGGTACGTACAAATTACATTAAGACTGATCTCAGGACCCCCTGACATATTTTATGTGCTTCTGATTAAAATTTCAAATTTCACTATCAAACATATATGTTAATTTCTTTACTGGCATTATTATAAAAATGATATCCACTGATTTTGGTGTTGTATGATCAAATAACATCAGAATTAATACTTGGCCTTCCCATGAAAGTGAACGATGAGAGTTATAACAAACACAAAAATTAAAACCTGAAAAATATGTCAATGAATTCAAGATCCAAAGTTTTATATGATCAGGTCAGTAACTTCGAACATTCAGAAGTATTTAGTTTCTCAAATTTCATTAACTATAAGTATTTGTAATAATAAAGAGAGATATCTGCACCAAACTGCTCACTATAAAACTTGATACTGTTTTTTTTTCTATGATAAACTTAACCACATCAAGTAATCATCATATTCAAATCGAATCATGAAAACATCAACTGCAGAAACTTTTCATCTAATTTTATAGTGAACATATTGCACAAATCTCTCAGATAAAAACTAACCTATTGTCATGCAACTGCAATAATGATAAAACAGATGAAAATAATTTATAAAAGAGAGAAAGAGAAAAAGCAATGAAATAATCTAAAAATAGTGCATTTGTGCAACACACAAAGGTAAAAAGAAAGTAACATTAAGACAAATATAGCATAAAATGGATTACACAAATAATTTTTAAATTAACATATCTTTGTAATTTTTACTACTCCTTAATAAGGTATAATTGAAAAATTTTCCAGGCATATGCCACTGGCTGCTTAGGCCATGACAGGAGAAAAACAATTTTAAATTGTAAAACTTCATTTTGAGAATGTCAAATGCATTAATCTTCTTTTGCATCTTTAGGACTAAAATGCAACAGAACTGTCAAATGAATGAATTGTTACATAAAAAACTGGGTTAGTTATTTCTAAGTATATGTAACATCAGCTCATATGGCTTTGGAGAAGAGAAGTATGAATTTTTGGGATAAGACAGATAGCTGAACAATGTTTATTTTGACATAATGAGGATACTTAAATGTGAAACAGTTCTTAAACTTATAATAACAGTTTAACTGTGAAGACATTATGCCAGAAGGTAGTTATTAGGATTAAATATGAAATTAAAGCACAGACAGAGGATGAATAGTAAGATGATAAAAATATTGTCATTAGATGAAAAAATAACTTCAGCACATTTTTAACATAATTTTCAAACAAACAGCTACAAAACATATAAGTAGATATACTAGGAATAAGGGACAATTGTGATGAACAGAGAAATTTAACTACAGAGTAAACTATAATAATTTATTAGGCATGTGCAAGAACACTAACTGTGAAATGACACTTAGAAGACAGAGCAATACAAAAATCTTATGAGCTGCAGACACTATGGTAAATGAACTGCTGCAGATCACAACACAAATAAAAATTGCATTACATGAGACTGCATAAAAATAAATTAAAAGATGTGTGAAACATATCTAGGTAATGGGCATAGAAGATGTACACACAAACAAAGAAACAACTGCAGCAAAAGGGCAAAAAACACAATAAGGGGGGGGGGGCAGAGTGAGGAGAGTAACACGAGTAGAAGGAGAGGGGTTCATATTAGGGAGTAACTTAGTACATAAAGCTATCTGTAATAACAAGTACTCCTATAATTCTGTTATACATCATTGTTTAATCCGACCTGAATGACGGAATTAAAAAACATACATTACTGGAATGGTCTCCTCTGTAATCAAAGAGACATTCTTCTTCAAGATATATAGTATTTAAGAATTGGTCTCTCAATAATTTTTGTAACAAGATCTTCGGCAACCATGATAGCAACATATTTTGTATGGAGTGTACTACAGAATGTAGTTTTAAATAGCTACTTTTGTCAGACCCTTCAAAATTCAGCAGTAATCTCTGTAAAAGTTTTTATTGCAGATGAAATGCTTTTATAAAAGTACCTAAATCGTTTTTTCAAACATACTCGTTAATCTAAACTAGGATTCCAGAACTAATATGTAATAAGAAATCATCAAACTGTATTTGCATCTTTCATTTGTGATTTATTTTCATTACAGGATGAAGTATTTCATACTGTGAAGATAGTGGTAAAAATGTGTGAGGGATATAAACATCCATGCAAAAATATGCAGCAGGTACTTACAGAAAACAAAGATAGTATTCATGTAATAGATAAAGTAATAGTCACATAATAAGAATTATGTGACTCATAAGTCATTACAAAATGTAGAAAATCCCTTGGAAAATTTCCTGCATTGCAGAATTTTCCAAGACTATTAAAAATGTTTTTCTCCCATCACAATAACAGTTTTGGACTAATATTTCATTTTACACTTGCAGCCTGATCTTATAACAGAAAAATATTGTACTATAATGTAGACTATTATCACAAAGCTCATTTCACTGAACACACAGCTAATTTTACAGTATCCTTCAATTTTATGTACCATAACCTGTTGCTCACCTCAGATCCTGAAACACTTACACCAAAGTTTTTTGCAGTATTCCACTCATGTTATAAAGGAGATGATGTGAAAGTTATATAAATAATCACTACACTGTCCCATCACCTGTGGGTAAATATAACAAAAAAATATAACACCTGGAAGTTATATGTGTTTCATCTTCTACAAGTTTCGGGTTTGCAGCTCCATGGTAGCAGCATTTGTGAGGAAAAACATTTTTGTAAATCACTTTGGTTATGATTAAATGCACTGTACCAATGTTATGTTGACACAGATTGTATAATGTGATTTTGAAATTTAAAATAAACCCAGTACACATGAGCACGTATTAACAGTTCTAGATTCCAAAGTATTTGAAAACATATGAATGTTTAATACAGGACTTGCAAATCCCTCGCATGTGGGGGCACTCGCTATCAAAATCAAGCACATCTAATATGTTATGGGATAAACTGCATTAGCTCACTATTCTCCATATTCTCATCCTACTATTGTCAAATTTTTGCAGCCACAAATAGACATTTTGCAGCTATTCTTTGTTGGAATTTGACACTAAACACGGTTTTTGTTTACAAAACATTATTTGGATTTTTATACTTCACCAAATGTTGACTGTGAATTCCACCACAACAATGTTTCAGTAAAGCAATAATTTTTAGGGCCTAAAGAACACCCAGTAGTTTTTAATTTGTATCTGAAGCATTTTAATAAGATCATTTATCTTTCCTCAGGAACTACCATAACTCCCATGCTTTAATACTTAGTATTTGGACCATTTCAGCAGCGTTTCAGACAGTGAGAGAAACTGTTAAATATTTCGCTTAACATTTTAATGTCAGATTTTTTAGTATGTCTGGTAAATCAACAAATGCATTTTCTTGATATCTTCTGTAAAAGAAATATCTTGAAGAAATATATCAGATATTTTTAGAACACAAATGAAATTTAAAAAAAGGAGTTTTTTGTTATATACTGCAAAAATGATAAATATTTGTTAAGACTAGGCTGCAATTGTAAATTATTAACTATTTACAGAATTTCAATTATACCTTGGTAAGAAAGAATTAAAAAAAATATTGCAAAGAATTTCCAAGCATATAAAAAAAGGTGATAAATGAAAACAAACAAAAAATAAAAACACATACTTGTGTTGGAAAAATTGAAGACTTGTAAATGCAATAAATAAGCACTATTTTATAATGATTTTAAGAGTTTTACTGAGTGTTGGAAGAGTGGGGTGAAGTGGAGGAATAGTGAAGGATTACAATGAAAGAGCCAGGAAAGAGGGCATGGACACAAATATGAAGAGGCAGACAAACGAAGGGATAGGTTAACAGAGCAACAATGATAGACGCAGACAAGGGACAAGGGACATAGTGGGCATAAATATACACAGGTTTCAAAATTTTGATATGTTAGACTACAAATTTTGGTGACTCTGAACATAATGAAACAATGAAACACACACATAACACGTTACAAGAAAAAAACAGAAACAACATAAAGCTCAAAAATACTGGACTGACATGACAGTGCAACGTCACACCAACACATAGACAAAAAACACAGCAGGAAGATCAATGATGAGACTGATCAAATGTGTTGCAACTGTACAGTCATAAATTGTTGAAAACTTTTGGGGTACACTTTCAGGAATGGCATCTTTTTAGACTGATCACATTTTTATCAAAGTGTTTTATAATGATTAATACAGTCAGTAATAATGTGCTAATTTATTTTGACTGACTGAAGGTGAATAACGCTCAAGTGAACACTCTGCAGCTTTGTATCCATAAATCATACATATAAATATGCTTTTTTTTTTCTAACTTCTTTTCAATACTGTTCTACATGACTACAAAACATAAAAATTCTATTGATAATAATGTACACTTATCAAACATTCACAAAACAAAGACATCTTTATTCATGATCAATAAACAACAGATGACCTGGAGAAGAGTCAATGTAAAAACCAAGATACCTATGATCAAAATTTTACTCTTTAGTGGAATATATGCCATAAAACTTCCTGGCTGATTGAAACATTGTGCTAGAATCTGAACAGAACTCAAATCTTGGTTTCTGATCTATTAAATGACCTTTCAAACTGTATGATTTTAGCCAACCAATGGAATTTCCAACACAATACTGGAATTCAGAATAATACCAACAGTGAAGTGCACAGCTGATGTTAAAACAGATAACCACTTAGAGCACAAACTACTAATGAGATTATGAGAAGAACACATGTTATAAGCTGTACAGGGAATCTGTAATTGTTAATGGGCTCCATTACCTGGTTTCATTAGGCCTGGTGGTCTAGTGATGCTCAACTGTAGAGTGACAGGTTGGGGGTTTGAAACCCACATGGATTTATCTATCTGCATATTATGCTAGTCTTCAGCTATCAACTATGTTAGGAATTGCCAGAAATGGCACATGGTTTGGAATCCACAATAAACTGTAGGAACCCTTTTCCCAGTTGGACAACGAGGGTACATTAGGGACATGAAAGTAGCCAAAGTGGCATCCAGTTGAAAGAGATGGACTAAGCTAATAAGCCATGCAAATTATTATTAATATCTGCTCTCAATTTATTTCACCATAATTATTTACTTCGAAAATTCTGTTTATGTTACAGACCAGGCAAGGGTGCAAATGCTTGTATATCTGCAGATGGTAACTCTAAAATCATAAGAAACTTCAATCAATTTTCAATGTGATCCCTTCAACAATTGTGATTGCATCCCTCACAATGACAAGTATCTTTCTTCCAATAATTTATTTCCTCTCAAATTAACAGAAACTAATTCTTCAAATTACATTTCTTTTGTGAAATGTTGTTAAACAAGAAGTTAACAGCACTGATAGATCAAACTGCAAAGATACAGTACTTCAATAAATTAATTCAACTGGTAAATATTACAGTTATGTGACTACAGTAATAATGCCATGATGAAAGGAGATTATACATTTTTTTCTTACTGGTGTTGCATTTGAAATGAAATTAAGATTGTTCTGCTTAGCTGAAGAAAATGTAATGAAGTACATACAGCCATGAAAGTATCATGCATAATTAAAAGTCATGTAGTCCTTCAAACCAAACTAAAATTCTAACTTATGTAAGAAACAGTTAATTGAAGAATAGTTTCAAAAATATTGTATTACTCAAGCTGTGATAAATTTATGAAAGAAATGACTCAATTTCTCTCAGGCTTGAAACTGTCCAAAGACAGGAGATGAGACAGTGAAGCTCTGGCATAGTCTTTCAGGTATGTTTAACTATTACAATGAATATTGCCAAAAACAGCAGACATCTACATTAAAATTGAGGTCCTGATAACAGTTGTCTCAAATGACACAAAGTTCAGGAAGGAACAATAACAATTTTAGGAATGTTTAGCTTCCTATTCACCATATAGAGGACATGTTGAGTCACAAACAGGCACGTCAGAAAGTATGATAAACATTTATGCTTCCAGATCATACAATGGGTGTCATAGTTACTAAAGTTCTATATTGGGGAAGTATGGCCAGTTCACCTGCAGCAGCCATGCTGGCCTATCCCACTGCTGCTTATACAATGACTGCAACAATGTTGTGCATGCTTAGAATTTTTATCAAATGATTTTGAAAAAACTTATCAAAGAAAAAAAAATATTTTTTCACATCATGTATAGTGGCATATTCATTGATAATGATCAGACTTTCTATTCATTATTCCTTGTAGTTACTAAATGACATCAGGTTAAGTAAACTACTGCACAAAAGTTTAAAAGAGTTCACAGACCAAAAAAGTCATTGTACAGACTTTGCATATGGTTAATTTTAGCACTTGGAAAGTTGCAGATGAAATGTACGTAAGATATTGAAATTTTATTTAAGGTAGAGAGCAGAACAATAACGTTTCATTCTCAAGCTATAGGGCACCATATCTGATGGACAAGCATGGAAAGTGCGCCCACTTCTGTCCACACAGACTAGTGACTCTACGAAGTACTCATTATCTTATTTTAAGAAAACTGTTTGGTTTGGGACTCCAGATCAAAAGAGTTCACCAATAAATTCAAACTGACCTATAGTGTAGCCCAATATTCAAACAGACTCTGAACATTTCATCAAAGGAGCAAAGTGTAGATTAAGAAAACAATTGAGATAACAGACAAGTCTTTTATGAGTATTTTCTTGAGTATTATATCAACAATACATGAACTACAAAAAATGCAAGCAAGGAATACCCACAACATGACTTTTACCAAAAACAGAGAAATTAAAAGAGGCTATACAATACCAATTATATTGGCATGTCTAATATTTATCTTGTAACAATACTTTGTTTCAGGTAAAAATACACTAAACACTTGTAAATGAATGAGAAAAGCTTGGTTTAGGAACTGTATATTAATTACATATCTAAATGAATATCTCTTTAGTTTAGTCAGTTATTTGTCAAAATTTCTATGTGCTCTCAGCAACTATCATACCTGCATACAAAACCAACAATGCATGAATAATTTAACCTCACAACTATATTCATGAATGGTCAAGTTAAAAAATATGTAGGTAGGCCTATCTGCTATGTGACCTAATGGTGCGTGAAACTGTAATCCATTAATTTTCATTATGAATTAAAATTATAACAGCACAGAACCGGGAGGGTTACTTCTGGGCTACAATAACACTCAAAAGCACTACACTGTGGCATTATTCTCACATGAACATTCAGAACACATCTTATGGCAATCAAGCAATGTATAGGACCAAGTTGATGGAAAAACTCATGTGACTTGATTTCAGCCACTCACGAGCCGCAGACGGTGGCAACCAGCATGGAAAGGGATGGCCATACTTTCCCTATACAGTGCTTTAATAATTACTGCTGAATCTTCTTTGTTTTAAGATCATTGTTCCTGAAGTTTCAGAACTGCAGAGCTGCACTGAACATCTCTGGAGGTGCTCATGGCAATTCTGAGTCTTGCTAACTGTCAGAGAGGCTCAATATTGCCAGGAGCAAATCTTAAGATGTCCTGTGCACCTCTGCCAAGCAAAAGTGACACAACCATGACCACTGACTCCAGTCACTACTGGTATGAAAGAGAAATGTGTATGCAATACTATGAATGGAATAGATTCCAACTCACTGTAAATACAGGAGGATGAGTTGCAGAGAGGCTTGAGTGAAAATCATAATCAAACAACTTAACTTTTGCCCTAAGGAACACACACACACACACACATTCACATAACCACACAACCACACAATAATTCTATTCTGCAGCCACACCATCAATGTTGCGTTAAATGGGCGGGCAAACAGCCCATTCCAAATGGCACAACTGTTTGACGTGTCACTTGATCTGCGGCAGCTGGAGACAACAGTCGAGTGTGGATCAGTTGATTGTATGAATGTGTGTGTATTTTGTCTATCTTCAGCAACTGTTTCATTGTCGACAAAAAACCAGAAACCAGTTTCACCAATGAAATATTTGTTTCTTACCTGTTTTGAGCAATTTATGTCCTTCTTGGAAGGCATGTGTCCAGTTCAGGGATGGTGTAAGGATACCAACTTGATGTTCAGTATCCTTACACCAAAATCAGTAAGAAATAAATATTTCAGCAGTGCAAATGGCAGATATTTTTAATAACAATCAATAATGTGTTTGTGTTTATTTTCTGACAAATGCTTTGGCTGAAGGTTAAACTGTGTGTGTCTTTTCATAATTCCGTCTGCAGTTAGTTGAATTGTGTTTATGGCCTGCTGCAATCTACTCTTTTTCATATCTGACATGGGCATTCCATTGTTTGAATGTTCATGGGGGGGGGGGGGGGACATTTGTTTTCTATTTCTGAAGGAAGCCTTTTGGCCAATAGCTTCAATGTTTAACAGCAACTCAACATCATTATTATGAGCAGCAATCAATCCTAATATTGTCCTAAGTGATCATATAAAAAACATTCAATTGTATGTAAAAATCTCTCTCTACATTAGGTGTAGTAATGATAATTGTGATTATTTTACACCTTTGATATTCCTAGTGTAATCCTAAATTACATTTTCAGCCATTTTTGATTTCTTCTTAAAACACTTTTGCATATAATGATTTTCATGTAAGTGTTACCCATGAATAAGCCAGTTACCAAACAAGTTTCATTTCCTCATTTTATGGCCTTAGTATAGGTACAGATATTTTCATTTATTCCCAAAAATTGAAAAGGATGTTATTTGATCCTTTTCTACTTTCTTTTTTTATTCTTCTATGCCTGGAAACAATTTCACTTATTCTGCAGTTTCTTATGTTTCACATCTCAAATACTTAAAATCTTAATTGCTTTTGAACAAGTATTTATTAGATTTTCTGTTAACACTGTGTTATTTTCAAAACTATTCTTTCAACAACCATGTCTGATACCACAATCTCTCATAATGATCCACTGTAGTAAAATTAACAAACATTTTTATCTTGGTTCTGAAAAATCAAAAACTGAGAAGCACTAAGTTCTACTAATACCAAGTTCATACCATACATGTTTCCTTTTACTGTAATTACAGATTTATGATAAAATGAAAACATTTTAGGGATGTGCTATAAGGGTAGTAAATGCTTAATTTCACTGATGGTGAAGTTTCAGTGAAAAATGGAATCATTGGGGTGGGGGTAGGACAAAATGGGTGAGCCAATACTACTGTCTCCACATTTCACTTCATTACCAGAAGTACAACATACAAGATAGTATGGAGTGTGTGCAGAAGCATAAATGACCACATTTGTGCTTTTCTATTCAGATTGCAAGAGAAAGCAAGTGTTAGTGTGAGCATCTGGATCATCTGCATCAAACTAATCCAACTGAGTATCGGATTGTTTCCTGATTTTCTAACATTTATGCAACTGATTTGCCTTAAAATACATCTCTGTGTTCAGTTATGATGACTGTGTGAATTTACTTGAATTTAGCAGATACTGCTAAACAATCTTATTATAGCTGTATTGTTCAGACAAGATGACTGTAAAACATGTATATGTAAAATTTTAATAATGATTTTAAAAATGCTGGAGATTGTTCGAATAATCAAAAGATCTTATCAGTAGATCATTTATTTTCTACTGAGATCATCTTTCGATTATTCAAGCAATCTCCAGCATTTTTAAAATCATTATTAAAATTTTACAATGAAGGTTGTATACCTATATCAAGACTTTCAGTCCAAAATAAGATGTATATGTAATTTCCTGAACTCTGATGTCTGAAGTCTATGTACAAATGTTGCCTTTTTCTGATTTTCACTGAATGCAGCATGAGTTGCAGTGCACATTCAGAGAGTAGTTGCCACTAGAATAAAATTAATGCTATGGTTTCAGTCTCTCCTCTGTACAGAATTTTGCTCTTAAAATTTGTCCACAGTGATAAGTTTTGCCTACCTTCAGCCAGTAGCTTGCTTAGTACCTAATTATTCTTCTCCCATTATGGAATGTACAAAACTCAGCTCCCACTCTAATAGATTTGGACATGGATTTAATGCCATTAAGCCACTTATTTAGTCACTGAGTATGGAAAAAACCACAAAATGTTGCACACTGTAATGTTTGGAGTTTTGGGAATGTTTCTTTCGGTGGAGTAAGTGAACATAGCTTGGCCACCTTTCCTTCCTCCCGACCGTCTCATGGTGCCTGTATGTTATGGCAACCTGTTGGTGAAATAGAAGTTGATGTGAATACTTCAGCTGCTTTAAGACTAGGAGAAGAGATGGCATTTTGTAAAATTTGGCTCCCTTCCCAATCATCTACAAATTTGCAAGACATCAGTAATGGCCAAAGAAGACTGTCACTTAACTTACAACAAAGTTACTCACTTCTCTGCATTGAGGACTTACTGTGATTAATTGTTTGTAAGGAACCAAATTCTGCTCATACTGTCATTTTCCCCCTCATTATGAGGACTGTAGTGTTCCAGTCCATTGCACCATCCAACCTGATTTCTTTCAAGGTTGTCGCTCAGTGATTTTGTTAATCTCTTTCACAACCTCTCTGACCTGTACAAGCCCTAATTTCTCATACATTTGTGAACCTTGCCCAAAATGTAAGTTGGAAGCAGTGTAATCATTCTGTAGCCATCTTCAAATGCCATCTCTTTTTAACTTCCTCAATAGTCTTCATCAGAGAGAATGTCATATTCATCCAGAGAGATGCATTTGAGTTCCTGGAATATCTCTGTAACACTCATGTGTTGATCAAAACTATTAGTAACAAACCTAGCAACCTGCTTGTGAATTGCTTCTATGTCTTCCTTTAAAATGATCTGCTGGGGATCCCAAACACTTGAGCAGTAATGAAGAAAGTGCCTCAATAGTATTATGTACATGTTCTCCTTTACATATGGACCACATCTTCCTAAAATTCTCACAATAAACAGTAGTCAACCACCTGCCTTCCCCACAACTGTCTTTACACACTCATTCCATTTCATATCGCTCTGCAGTGTTAGGCCTATTTATTTAATAAATACAGCGATGTCAAGTAGCACACAACCAATACTGTATTCAAACACTATAGGATTGTTTTTTGCACTCATCCACATCACATTAGCTTTTTCTATATTCAGAGCATCCTCCTACAGCCAGTTAACAATACCTTGCCATAAACCACAGCATCATCAGTAAATAGCCACAGATTGCTAGTCTCTCTGTCTTGTCAGATCCTTCAGGTAGATAAAAAAAAAAAAAATTTAAATGAATAAATAAATAAAAAATTTAAAAACTAGTCCTATTACATTTTTCTGGAGCAACCCCGACGATACACTTGTATCTGATGAACACTCACACATCAAGGTATCATTCATACTATAAACATTTTATGCCTGGACAAACAGTGGTCCTGACCACCTTTTGTATATCAATGGAAAGAACCAATACACTAACATTACATAAATTGCATTTACACAATTTAAAGCTTTGAATGAAACTTTATGCCTATGTTTGTATTCGAACCCAGATCTGTTGCTCACTAGCAGTTACACTGACTACTATAACAATGTATATTCCACAGCAGTAATTAGCCAAAGAAGAATTAAAATGTAACCAGTTGAAAAAAGCAGCTGTTGGAACACAAAAATGCAAATATGTTCGTGTTCAAAAGACTGACAGAAAAGTGGGGACTAGCTGTTTCAGTTCTCATTCCACCATCCTAACCAAAACGTTTGTTATGTGAACATATTCACAATCTTTTAACACATTCAAGACTGCCATAAGTCATCCTTGATGGGTCAGCTGGACTGCTGTTTTTAACAAGTTTTTCAAAAATTACAGGTTTTTAACTATGAATGCAATTATTGAGTTTGCTGTGTCATTTGAAACAATGAAACCTCTGTTATCTATTTAAAAAATATATTATTTAATAGTAAAATAGCCAGTAAATCATGTTTTTAATCCTAAAAGAAAGAAGGAAAAATTAAAAAATGAATCTGTACATATGATTCTTACAGATAATCACCTTCTCCTAAACTGTAATTGTATGTTTCCACTCTCACAGTACTGAAAACATCGCTCTCATCTAAATTCACAATGTCCAGAATATGTAGAATGTGATCACTTGGCAGACAGTAACATAAATTGCAGATGAAAGCAGTGTGGGGCTCAACAGATCGAGAAATAAAAAGTCCTTTTGTTGTATACAAATAGTTAGACCTCGACTCTATATGTGGCTGCACAATCCAGAGAACCTTTCTTCATTTTATGTGGTTGCCAACAGAGAGCAGATTGTGCAATGACTGCTACAAATTTTTTAGCGTTGCACAAATCAGACTCGGGTGCTGTCCACCTAACTACCATTGAATGAGTTTAGCTCAGGCACTGTCCATAATGTGTTAACACAGAATGTGCTAAATCCCTTCACTCAGCTGCATCTTGTAGTGAAGTTTATATACAGTAGCATCTCTTTCTCACTACCACTGTCCACTAGCACTGTCTTCACAATCAGCTATTTGTCTCTTCAATAACTCCTCTCTACATATGTCCTTGTGCATGTTTTGTTCTAGCTTGGCCATTGTCAAACTGTGGGCAGGATGCAGCTAGACCATCCTGTTGCAGAGCATGCAGCACTGCATGATGTGGCTCACTTCAATGACTGCTGCACAAACACCAGCTTTCCTGAACTGTGCAGATGGAAACTCTCCCTACAATATATTCTACTCCTTGCTTTTGTACTAATTGGTGTTATCTCCTATCCCCACCCCATTCCACACATCTTTGATTATTCTTCAATCATTATACATTTTTCCTTGAAGAATTTTATTATTATTATTATTATTATTATTATTATTATTATTTTCAATATGTTGGAGCACCACATTTAATTGTTAAGTGATTACTTAAGTTAATACTACATGAAAACGATCTAAGAGAGGAAAGTACTAAATATGAAGTGTAACTGTAATAGTTTTGTTGTCTCATCCTTATAATTTGTCTTGCATATATATCTTATGTTTTTGATGATAAAGATGCAGTCACTAATTTCTAAGATGCACACTCACAATTTGTTCAACAAAGCTGCAGAGTATTCACAGTGAAAAATGGGAAGCAGTAACAAATCTTGCTTTTATATTGTATGTTACAGCTGAAAGATAGGTGAGATACATTTTCTCCCCCTGGAGGGCACAACATATAAATGATATTAATATGGTAAACTGAAATTAAAGTTCAATGGAAAGTTATAAATATCACAGACACTCTTATTAGATCTAGTAATGTAACTTTACTACTGTAGTTTGTGCCCTTTCCTCTGCAAATGAATAAGTGATAAATAAAAAACAGTTACAATAATAAGTTGTTCTCAGAGCACTAAAAATGTCTAATACTTTTTTTAATTAATCATGTGTAGCCTAAAATTTGTGAAGATACACCAAGCAAAAGTTTTCAACAATTAACTGTACTGACATAAATTATGTACCAGTGAAGTTGCATTGGATGTGAAGTTCTGAATTTCAGTTTCAAATCTTTTAATTTTTGTTTTTTAATAAGTAACTGTTTCATTTCATTGCTTTACAAAAATTTTCTGCAATCCATCATTGTATATCTCTTAGTTACACACATTCAAAAATGCTTCAAGTTGGCAATAGTTGTTGCAACAGCAGGAAATCAAAGATACTATTTCCCTGTCAATGACATGGATACCATTAACAACAATTTCAGATATGACTTTAAATCATATGTATATTAATGTAATTAATCATAGGTAACAGAACAGCCCAAGTATGAGAGACAAATGTGAAGCAACCAGTACATCAAAAAATGAAGAAGTATGAACTATATGTTAAAATTTTATTTGAGTAATAAGTATCATCAAAATATGTTTATAACATACGTAATTGTTGATAAATCTGAAGCATTGAATTAAAGTTTGTTGGTAGTGTAGATACTGAGATGTAAATCATACCAAGTAAAATTTTCGTATAAAAATAAAACAATGATACATTTGTTAATCATCAGATGAAGACAGTATATATCTGATACTGTTGAAATAAGTGACTGTACACAGTGTGTACACGAGATACTTCAATTTTGCAAAACAGCATCCTTTACACAAAGTTAATCATAGCTTGAGAAGACAAGGTGTACAAAGATATTGTTAATATGTTGCCAGTTATACGATAAGAACCACATATTCTGACATTATAATGTAGTTAATACTGAATATTATTGTTATCATTGCAAGTTCAGAGTCATTTAATGCCAATTAGTGACTTTATTACATGCTGAAGGTGGCTTTATATTTTATATGTTTATGTCATATAAGTCAACAATTTATATGAGTGATGAAAAATATTTGATATACAGATATGACAAATGAGTAGTGGAACTGTAGTGTGAAACTTCTCTATTAATTTTTGAAAACACAGTTCAAAAAACTAACAATATAGTAATAGGAAAGTTTACGACTCACTGCAAAGACGTGACAACGAGCCGTGACAGGCTCATAAAAAAGCCACACACATACAACACTTTTAGCTATGGGCCATGGCCTTCTTCAGAAACAGCAACATTCATACAATCACACAGGCACACAACATAGCCTCACAACATAGCCTCACAACCATCGTATCTGGCTGCCACACTTCAAATTGGCGGAGATGACAGTTGTGTGACTGTGTCGTGTGCCACATATTTATTGACCTTTGCTATCAGGTGGAGAACCGTAGGATCCCCCAGAATAGATCAGGTATGCATTACATGCAGGATGTGGATTAAGAATGTGAAATAATTTGGATGAAGGTCAGCATTAAAAGTCACTGGAAGTTTTATAGACCAGCTTTATCAACAGCAGAAGTGGCAGAGCATTTGAGGAAAAACTTGGAAAATATTTCCTGTATGTTTCCTAGTCATGTCACAGTTTAAGCTGGAGATTTTAACTTAATGGATATAGACTGGTAGACAAGTGTGTTTAAGACAGGTGGCAGGGACAGAGAATCAAGGAATATTGTTCTAAATGCTGTATCTGAAAATTACCTCAAGCCACCTTGTGGAGATAACATGTTAGACCTGCCGATGACAAATAGCTCCAGTAAGATTATTTTGACAGTTACGACCTCTTTGTAATACACATAAAAAATCCTATCATAATCCATACCATTATAATATGTACCCACTGAAATTGCCATTCACATAAATAATTACAGGAAATCAGTGAGAATATAAATTACCAAAATTATTTAAGATTCCCTAGTCATTCCTAACTTCTGAATAATGTATTTATAGAAAACCTGATACCATAATAATAGTTTGTGCTATAAAATTTTCAATTCTGTTGTCATAGATCAGGGAATCAGTGATCAAAAGGTCATTACTGCATCAATAAAGACAGCTGTAATTAGAAATATCAAGAAAGGTAGGAAGATCATCTTATTTACCAAAAGCAAAAACTGTCAGATTTCAGAGTACTTGACTGCTCAACACAATAGTTTCATTTCTAACACTAACAGTGTTGAGCAACTGTTAATGAAGTTCAGGAGCACCATACAATATGCTTTAGATAGGTATGTAACAAGTAAAATTATGAGAGATGGGAAATATCAATTGTGTTCAACAATTGAGTTAGGAAACTGTATGAAAGAAAAGAGAGCTTCACCAAAAATACAAACACAGACAAAGTCTTGCAAGAAAGCATAAGTTAAATGCCAAAATGAATGCAATGAGGCATTCGGCAATTTTGAGAGCAATGTATTGTGTACCGACTTAGCAGAAAATCCTAAGAAATTTAGGTCCTATGTGAGATCAGTAATGGTGCAAAAAAACACCTGATTACCAGACTCACTGTGACCATAATAGTGCTGAAACATATGACAACACACAGAAGGCCAAAATTCTAAATGTCTTTTTCCAAAGCGGTTTCACAGAGGAAGATGGCACTGTAGTTTCTCTCTACGCCATTACATGAACAACAAAATGGTAGATACTAAAATAAGGGTAAGAGGGATAGAAAAACAACTGAAATTGCTCAACAGAGGCAGGCCACTGGATCTGACAGGATACCAATTGGAACTGGTACATTTGATCAATTTGCGAGTGTTACCGAGATGCTTTAGGAACTCAACTGGGTGTCGTTGGAGGAGAGGTGACATTCTTTTCAAAAAACACTGTTGCAGAAATTAATAGGGCCGGAATTTGAGGCAGACTTTGGAACAGTTCCACTATCGCCAACCTACATTTCACATAAAGACCACAAGGATAAGATTGAAGAGATTAGGGCTCATACAGATGCATACAAGTATATGTTTTTCCCTCTAGCAGTGGTACTGAGTACTGAGTACCCTCTGCCATGCACCTTCAGATGGATTGTGATGTATGTAGCAATTGCGTTTTTCATGGAGTATGCAAAGGAATTATCCCACACCCCTTCTAGCAGCAGTGAATTGAAGGCCTCTAGAAGAGCAAAGTGTTCCTAAGGATTGGAAAAAAAAGTGCAGGTCATTCCCGTTTACAAGAAGGGGCATCAATCAGCCAGTTACAGAACTTTGGAAAACATTTTATGTTTGGATATTATGCCATTTCTGGATATTAGAGATCTCCTTTCTACATATCAACATGGTTTCCAAAAGCAATGATCATGTGTAAGACAACTCGCACTATTCATTCACAAGATCCAGAGGGTAATAGATACAGAAACCCAGGTAGATGCCATGTTTCTTGACTTCTGCAATGTGTTCAGCACCATTAAGCACCATTACCTGATTAACAAAGTGTGGCCTTATGGATTATCAGACCAACTGTGTAACATGATTAACATTCCTAGATAACAGAAAGCGGCATGTCATTCTCAATTAAGAGAAGTCTTCATATGTTAAAGTGAAGTCAGGTGTGCCACAGGGGAGTGTTATAGGACTGTTCAGAATATATATAAATGACATCATTGATAACATCACAAATTCAATGAGGCGTTTTGAAGATAATTCTGTAGCTTATGAAGAAGTTGCAACACTGGAAAAGGGTAACAAAATGTATGAGGATCTGCAGCCTACTGACACATGGTGCATGGAATGGCAATTGAGCCTTAACATAAACATGCATAATGTTCTATGTTTAGATAGAAAGAAAGATCCATTATTATATAACTACACAATAACATGACAAACACTGGAAGCAGTCACTTCCATAAAATATCTGGGAGTAGATGTAAGTGGTAATCTGAAATGGAACAACCATCTGTCATTTCTTTGGTGCACTACAAGTGCCTCTATTGGTTTCTTAGTGTACTACACCATAGAATACACATGTAGCATAAAATTACAATATTGTTTCCTTCCCTGATCTGATTTTGTTGAAGCAAGGTTTACATGTTGTCGCTTTCTATTCTTAATTTGCCTGTTAAACACCATGAAAGTTTGTGTAGTACTTTTGGAAATTAGCCTGTACAGGTAGAAATACATTATTGATTTTAGACAAATATTTAAATTATGATATCTTTAGTTTCTCTGATCTGATTTTGAAGAAATGAATATCTAACCACATGATACACTCAAGTTATGAGTGGAAACCCCATGCAAATTCATGAAGTAGCTTTGGAGAGAAGGATTTTCTACTAGATGAACAGAAAGACATAACAGTCACTGAAAACACTTATAATTATGACATCTCATGATGTGATTTTGATAAAATTATGCATATTTGTTGGTCCAAACTTTGCTCGCATTTTCTGTGAAAATAACATGAAAATTTGGCTAGTGATTTTGAAGATTTAAGTGCACAAAACACACATATTTACAGTCAGACAGAATAGGACAATGTACTCTCTAGTGTTCTGTCATATAAATCAAACTACTTATGTACAGGTGAACAGAAACTGTTTCAGTTGGAAGACAGGCAGATTACTAAATGAAATTAATATAATTTCAATCTGGAATACCCACCAAGTGGGACAGATGGAGGATACAGAGGAAGTTCATAGATGGGCAGATTGTTTTGTATTATCACAATATAGGGGAGAGAGTATTACTGAAATGATACATGAGCTGGTGTGAAAATCATTAAAATAAAAGTGTCATTCATTGCGGAGAGATCTATTTGCAAAATTACTTTCGCCAAATTTCTCCTTCAAATGCGACATACACTGCCATTTGTGAGAAATGCAACCCTGAGAAGGAATGATCTGAATAGCGCCATACTTGGTAGAAGTGGCAGCAGATGTGTAAGCAATAAGTGATACATTTTGCAGTGAGATGGGGTACACATATGCCGAGCAAGGCCCTCTCATGTCAATCCTTCAGAGTTGGTGTTGCTCTTAGTGTAGTCGATGCAACCTGTCACACAAGGTGGAACCAATACAGTGAGTGACAGTATGCCTTGCCAACGTTAAAGGGAGCCTTATCGGCATGTGAGCAAGTTCAAACAGGGTGGATGATTGGTCTCCAGGAAAGGAGTTGTCATATTGTGACATTTTGGCTCTCACAGGGCATGCTGCTATGACAGTGATGTGTGTGTGGAAGCATTCAGAAAAGAAGGTTGTATACAGTGACCACCGGGAACTGGACCACAGAGCATGTCCACAGCATGGGATGACTGTCATCTTGTCCATATCGCCATAACGAACCATACAGCATCATCCACAGTATTGGCTTGTCACTAGAGCACTGCAATAGGTGTGAACTTGTCTGCATCAACAGTTCATTGCCATCTGCTACAGTTATGATCAGTTGGATGCATACCATTACATTAGCTTCCATTGTCGAGAAACCACGAGCTCCTCCGACTACAATGGGCACATGAACATCATCACTGGGGTGCTGAGTGACAAAATGTAATCTTTTCGGATGAGTCCTACTTCAACATGTCCTACAGTAATAGCTGCATATGCGTCCAGCTGTACCATTATGAGTACAACATGGAGGGCTGCACTGTGGAGTGTCAGAGCAGACAAACACCAGGTGTGATGGTTTGGGGCACCATTAGGGAGAACACTTTATCTCGGCTCCTGCATTTTGAGGAAACTTTCAACAGCAATCGATACATAACCAATGGTTGAGAAGCCTGACATACTTCCCCTATTTCAGGCAACTCCTCAGGCCACATTTCAACAGGACAATGCCCGCACACATAATGCAAGGAATGCACATTCTTCTTCGAAGAGTAACGGATACCATTGCTTCCCTGGTCTGCACATTCACCAGACATGTCAGTCAGTGATCACGCCTGGGATTTGGTTGGTTGGCACTTGGTGCATCACGGTCCTCCAGTAGCTACTGTCACAGATTTATGGGCTTGGATACAAACTGAGTGGATGGAAATCCCCTTAGAAATGCAGATATCCCCTGCAGAAATCCCCTTAGAAATGCAGAATCTGGTATTCAGAAACTTATTGATTCAATGCCATGACATATAGCAGATGTAATTGCAGTGTATGGTAGCCACATAACATACTGAATAGTAGGGCTCAAAGGACATGTAAAGATTTGAAAAGGTAATAGTTTGTCACTTGTCATGTACCTAACCTGTGGTATTAAATACATCTTGGTGTTGCAATTTGCACAAATGGTGCTGTATTTTATTAGCATCAACCTACATAGGGAGACATGATCATCATAAGTATGTAACAAGGGTCCCAGATGACCACAGAATGTAAAATAAGGTAAAAACCAAAAAAAGAATGACGACTTTTTAGGCCTAAAATTACAAATAGTACAGTAGTAAAATACATATAATTCGTTTCACAGCATTAAATAGATTGAAAGCCCACTGATGATGGCACAGAGGTGCTGAAACTAGTTTGGGTGCACAATAAAACAGTGTTCTGCATATCAGGCGGACCACATACCAAGAAAAAATAAGAGAAATCAGATTGAAAATGGAAAAATGTAGGTGTTCCTTTTTCCCTGTGCACTATTAGAGAATGTAACAGTAGAGAAATAATTTGGCGAACCCTCTGCCATGCTCTCATTAAGAAGCATAATTTTTCACATCTTAGCTACAGGGTCCCAATGTATATGATACTGATAAATACCACATAAGTGCAGCACAATCTTCCTAAAATTTCAATCTGCAATTTTAACCTACAGAGTTAAGTACAGCATTATCTTTCTTTCAGAGGTTTCCAGTTAAGATCACTGAGCTCTTCTATTCATTTCTGTCTTAGCAGAGTGTTTCAAAATTCCTTTGATATCTGCTATCATGTGAACTTGATAAGGTCTTCAAATGCTAAATCACTACTCTTGGAATGGTTTTCCTAGTGCATGGTGTATGATATCTTTTACAAATACACTCCACTTTCTCAAACATCTCTCAATGAATCCAGCCCTTCAATTTTCATTCCCTACAAATTATCTCTGTTCACATCTCTCTCTCTCTCTTTTCTCTTTCTTCTCCCCCCCCCCCCCTCTCTTTCTCTCTTTCTATTTTTAAAATAAAGTGTTAGCCACAAAAATTTAAATAATGTGATAGGAGGAACAAAAAATAACAATTTAATTTAGAAGTGGTTTAGGTACACTTCACTGAAAGAACAATATAAATGCAAATTTTCATAACAACAACAAATATATAAGGGAAAGTTTTGAAAACAAAATTTTAGAAACAAGGCATCCATAATTTTTTGTACTAATAGTTGAGCAGAAGGATTACGAGCCTAATATTATGCCAATTGTTTTATATAGTCTCTGCAGTGGGTTTTCAGTTCCCAATGTTTTATAATTTATGATACAACACAGTAAACACCAATTAATGCACCCTTTATGGTTATTAACAAAATTAAACACTACATGTGATTTGATATGTACATTGCAGATATCCAAATACACAGCATGCACTGTATCACTAGATTTTAATGGATGCTTCACATTTGTAATTTCTTATCAACAAATTTCAGAATAATTAACAAAATCACAATTACAAGCTAATGTTCACTCAATGTGTTAAGTTGCCTCTTATCAAGGGATTATAATAAAACAACTGGTCATATCTGAAATCATTTTTAAGTAAGTCACAGTCAAAGTTAAAACTGTAATTCTGAACACTGACTCTAACATTAGCATTTATTTTGTTTTATCTCTCATCAGTACAAAATTTCTTTGCTATATCAATGTCAGTTCAGATACAAATCTAGATTTAAATAAAATATGTAAATATGCCAAGCAGCATTAACAGGAAGAAAAGTATAAAAAATATAAATGGTTTAAATCATACAAAAAGATGAAAAATACATAGCAGCATTATAAAATAAAACAAAAATAAATATGAACAAATACATTTTTGAATGTGTGTGAAAACTCAAAGGTAAGAAGATAGTACGTGTAAGAAGAGGAATTTAATATGTAGAAAAATACTCTTGGTTGTTATATTCAACTTTACAAAATATTTTTCTATCATTCTTGACTTTTTTTATAATGAACAGTAAATTAAGAACATCTGGGACCAACTTACCGCGGTGTAAATGAATTCCAGAACTGACTACAATGTAGGGGAGTAATGAGAAGAAGAGGACGTTACGACGTAAGCAAATTACCAAAAAAGAAACAAACAAATACAAATCAAGCATTTGTGAATAAAAATACATTTTATAAATATGAACTTTTATTAATCATTGCCTGATGTGAGGGGGAGATGCTAATAGCACTAATACTGATGAAACTACTGCATGATACCATCTTAAAGAATAAAATATTAGAGTCACAAACAGTAACTGTAACTGAATATGACGTAGTTAGAAATGACTGAAATCAGCAACTCCAACAAAGAAATATTAAGCTACGATAACCACAATATAGTTTCAAATGGACAGTCTACATTTCATTCACTCTGGGGTAGCTTCCATTTACAACTACTGCTATCGATAGTGAACAATATATTTGTTGTCTTTAGATTCTTGTTGAAAAAAAATCATTTAAACTTACATCAATGAGTCAACAGGACCACTATTTAATTGTTACAGACTATAAAATAAGCCATTGGCTCACTGGCAAATACCTTCAGGGATGTGAGAGCAAAACTTAACAGTCAGAAAGTAACTGTGATGTCTCATATTACATTATAGTGCAAAGCAACTAGTATGTAAACTACTTCCATAAAATTAGTGCAGTCATAGAATAAATAAATAACTGAGTAAATTGAGAGGCAATCAGAAACAAAAGAAAGCAATAAAGAAAATTATCTGTAGTTTTTTAGTTTTTTTATTTGTTTGCTGTGTGTGTGTGTGTGTGTGTGTGTGTGTGTGTGTGGAAGGGGGGGGGTGTTCATGTTTCTGTGCATGCGAGCTTGCATGTGCCAATGCATTTGCACAACACACACAAAGACATGTATAAATGTGTATGTTTAAAACAATAAAGAGTATAATTACATAAAAACAACTACAATCAGATGATGTATCATACACATTGAAAGCATACCAATATTTTGAAAGATAGGTAACAACACATGCCAAAGAGGCTCACTGAGCTGCTGACAGACACAAAAGTAGATGATCACATTCACACAACTTAAATTTTCAGCCATGGTCTTTGTCAATAAAAGACACATACATTCACACAGTCTAGCTTGTGTTGCTGGAGTGGCTGGACATGATAGTTGTGTGTGAATAGTTGTCTGAGTGATTGCGTGAATGCATATGTTTCTTTTTTTTGACGAAGGCCATGGACGGAAATTCAAGTTGTGTGAATGTGATTATCTATTTTCATGTCTGCCAGCAGCTCTGTGAGCCTCTTTATAGTGAGATGTTAACTATCCTCCATTATTGATAATCCTATCAGATTTTCCATTGTTAATTTTGAAAGAGGTAGACTGCTAATCACCATCTTGATGAATCTATGTTTCCTATTTCAAAATAGCAAAAGTTGCATAAAATGTTGCTTTTTATTGATGACTAGTTTCAGGTCAGCCTACCCAAAACTAGTCATCCTTATAAACCAACATTGTATGCAACTTTGGCTGTTTTGATATAGTGAATATAAATAGTAAAGAAGTTGCTGTTCCTAGACAACCCAGCTTGTCACTGTTACTCACCGAGTGTCTGTATAAGTATGCTAATAACAATCTATCCCTTTCTAAATATTGTTGTAATCATTTTTGAACTTTCCATTGTATGACTGAAAGATATATTGAAGTAAATGTTGTGTAAGTCCCATTTTTGGAATCAAGACATCACAAGAAGCAACTGAAAAAATTGCAAAACTAATTAAGGATGTAGGCAGCAGAACTTCTTCATCTCTGCATAGTATGGATGAATTGATATGATAAATTAGTTCCTGTGACACAGACTCACATTCATCACACATGGGCTCCAATACAAAAAAGAGATTGGTTGGTTGACACTATTATGCCTCCCTCTGAATTGTGCAAATATTTTATAGGAGTGAAGGCCAACAATCAGGCTGGCCATGGAATTTAAGTGAAACTACAGATTAATGGGTGTCAGAGTTCTCTGACCACACAAGATGTCAGCAATATTCTTACTTGCAGGGGTCCTTAAATGGTTTGGAGATTACAGAAGATAGGGGTCATAACTCAAAGAAAACATCAGGTTTTAGGGGAACAAAAAATTGTGTTCTGTAATTGTATGTGCACATTACTGAGCTGATGTAAAGCAATTCTAAAGATATCTAAGTAAAGTGTACTGGAACCACATACTTCTATCACTACACAAATGGCAGCACTGTGCTAAGTGAAAATATGTAAGGGATTAAAATAAAATGTAAAGACAGTACTGAATCACATACTGTTCAAGATGACAAAGGGAAAAGTCTTCTTTATGTTATGAAAGGTTGTTATCATATGAAAGGTGGAAAGTGCATTAGAAATACTTGTCAGTTACGAAGACAACGTTCCATATATTGGTCCGTAACGATGTTGGGACTGGATGAGATGGAAGCTATATGGTCTTTTTCAGTTTTGGTGGTGCACACCTGCGGTTAATATCCATTCATGGAAATTATAACATTAACTGTGAATGGGTAAAGTTGAAAAAGTGTACGCAGCTGGGATTCAAACTCAGGTCTCCTGCTTACAAGGCAGTTGCACTGGCACCAACACCACTGGGGATACAGCGATCACCATAACTACATGAACTACTCTGGCTCACCTCCTATCAGATAAATTCTCAAGTTTTCCCTGTCCACTAGAACTCAAACTCTTAATTATTGTAAACTAATTATCATAAGAGTAAAATAAATAAATAATGAAAATAATAAAATAAAGTAATTTTTTTTTTTTTTTTTTTTTTTTTTAAAACTGGCCATCTCCCTGTACCCCATAAGTTCACAATAAAATAGCAAAATTCAAACAGATGATTACAGAATTAGTGCAGCAACTGGAGATATGTTTGTAGAAACTTGGTGATTACACCAAAATTGAGGTTTGTGTGAGATTCATGTTGGACTTTCCAAAAGAGTTTCCCTTATCTAGAACTTTCATTCATAGCTTACTTCTGGTCCTTAGAATATCACTGCAGAAATAAGTAAAATATCGTCTTTTCTGAAGTTGCATTTCGATACTCCTGACACACTTGCCTTGATTAATTAAGAGATTTATGTTGATTTATATAATTCTTGAGCTCTCTTCTGTGGTGTATCAAAACTACAACCCCTCTACATATCTGTTAACATATCATTACAAAATTTTTAGAACTAAAAGGGCTGAGTTAACTACCATCATACACAGCAAATGTCTTAGACAATGACTCAAGTCTTAACTGGAGTGGTAATATTTCAAAAATAAGTCTCACACAATTCATAGATTATTGGCAAACTTATTGAACTTACATGTAATAAATTAAATAAACAATTTGCTGTACAGACAATAATCCCAGATAAATTGGAATAGCTGTAATCTTGCTGAAGTTTTGTATACAGAATTCAAGTATTATTTAACAAATTACTTTATTAATCCACAGAAAAGCACTTTCAGGTAATAAGTGCACTGTAAACTTTCTACAATATTATTATAGCAGAACCTCGCTTTTACACTTTTCAAGGGACTTCAATGAAATGGTGTAAAATGCAGGAAATAATGTTTTAAATGGTAAAATATGCTTACTGAATCAGCATTGCATTTTTGTAGTTTATTTGTGATATATGTTCATAAGAGGCATCTAAATACTCGCCAAGAAGTTTATTATACAATAAAGGTTATCCAGATTTTTACTATTTTAAGCGAAGGGCAGAACTGGTAATTTTATGGGAAGTAGAATTTTTTGACGTAATTTCATTCATTATAATCGAGGGCGCCGCTGCTGGGCTATGTAACACATCTTCAAAATTATGTGAACCGATTCAATAGATATCGGTTGGACGCCACTGCCAAGCTATGTAACAAATCTTCAAAATTACTGCCTTTTACTGGCATGAATTATTTATATAGTAAAACTCCTAAAGTTCCATTCTGTTCGTATTTATCGATGTTTCACACGACAATATTAGAGAATTTATTTGCATTCTCGAGTGCAAGTATTTTAGCCATGTTTGCATAGGATCGGCATCTCACACTATTATCACTTTTTTGAGGTTGTGGGTATTATGATACCCAACTTTAACAGATAACATTCCTTATTAATCAGAAATATGTATCACAAAACATAGCATCTCTTTATTCTCCTGTCAACAAAGCAATTGGTTCTGATTGTTTGAGTACCTGGCAGCCACTTTGGCAAAGAAGCTGGTGGTAAGAGGAACTACACCGCCACAAATCGGCACGTTGTAAGTCAACTAGATGTGTACTGCCAACAATGAAACGTGAAATATATGTTTGAACAAATGAAAAGTGTCAAGAAACTCGATTGCAAATAATTTTTAAGTGCTATACTTTAAGGCAAAAGCTATGCCAGAGTCAGTTTATATAGATTAAGTCACTTTTTCACAAACATGCTTTCGAAAAGTGTAAAACACGGGAAAAGTGTAAATATGTTAATGCAAAAACGGCTGCAAATTAACATTGTGAGCATAGGAAATTTGACAGGACCAACAAAAAATGATGTCAATGGCAGGAAAATGTAAAAACCGGGAACGTAAAAATGAGGTTTTACTGTATTTACATAAAGAGAAATGAATTCTGAAAAAGGATTGAGAAAGTTTACTTTAGTTGGTTTTTTGCTTTTACCCATCAAGACTAATGATCCATATGATATCATTCTTTCCACTTTCTCTAAATTACCCATTGATCAGTACCAGACTAAGCACTTTTGTTCTTAAGCTGTCATTACCAGTTGCCTTCCTTTATCAGTAACAGAATCCTATTTATGCCTTTCAAAAATGCTCATATTTGGTGCAACTGTACTTGCATTATTCTTCTTTTTATTTTATTGTAATAGCTTTACATGTTATTAAAACATCATAATTAATGTATTTAATACTGAGATACAGGTAGAGAAAATACTATTTTGTCTGGAATACATTCAGTGTGATTCTGTGCCCCAACTAAACTATCCTTCACCAACTGAAATATTTTGGGACTAGCCTCTTAAATATAAAACTAATAATTCATTTTTTGTATTATAATTTGTGTTACTTAGATCTGGATATATGTTCTGTGTTTTTTAAAAACACAATCATCTTAACATTGGAAGATTCAAACTGTTGCTACTGGACTTGTCTCAACCCATAACTTTGGAAATAAAACATTTTTAGAGAGGGAATTTTTTTTTAAATAGAGAAGTAGAAAAATGGACATTTGGAAAACATCTACTATTAATGTCAACAAACGTCCAACTTTATGACAGTTTATCATTTTGGAACTGTATGCATTTGAAAATTATTAATCTGTAATCAATACAATGTCCCTCACATCAGGCAAATTTACTTGGAACTATTTAAGAATGAACTTACATAACTATTGTCTACACACAATACAAATTGATTCTCTGAAAGCGATGAAATAAAATTCAATTTTTTTTTTCAGAAATGCTTGATTGTATTGAAATCCATTTAACAAACAGAAAAATACAAGACTCCACAAACACTGATCTGACACACAAACACAAACAGAGACATTCACGCCACAAACACAGACTGAGAAAAAAAATATACAAATGATAGTATCTACATGACAGACACAAGTAGTTCACTGACTGAAAAGAACACAAATAAAGAGACAAATGATTTAGACACGTACACAACTTACTACAACAAATAGTGATTCAGGCAGAACATGGAAACTACTTTCAGAGTCACTTTATAGCATTTATTTAATGAGTATAAATTCTTCTAACTGGTGACATTTTTGCATGTTGATGGCTTTACAAGCACACAGTTTGGCTTAATTGTGTGATAAACTGAAGATCACTTGTGTCTACCATATAAATTTCTTAAAATTACAAAACTGTATTTAAGCTCATAGCAGTCCTCTTAAGACATACAACTCTATATGTATATATATTATGGCATCTTTCACAATTATGTTACTGAATTATTGTTTGGAAATACCTGCCACGCACATACAACAGCGTGAAACAAGAAAATCCTTTTTCTTTCTTTTATGGAATAGCCTACAACAAAATCATCTGCTAGACTATTTCTACCTATTTCTCTGATGTAATTATGTACGCTTATTTGTCACAATCTTATAAAAATTAAATAAATTATTCTTTATTTCAGGGACTAAAGTTTTAACTACTCCAGGTTTAGCAAGGCACAAATTGAGATGTTGGCATGCTTTTTTTCTCAATGAAAGGCTGTTTCTATGTACAGATGTTTAATTGAAAATTCCATTTGTAAATGTAGTACCATAAATTATGATAATATGTTTTTAAAATGTAAGGTGAAATGTCAATTTCACAATGCACTATTTTTAATTTTGTGTATTAACTGACTGGCAGATGACATTATGTAACATGAATGAATTCCTGACTAGATGAACAACAAAAATTTTATATGGTAACACTTTCATAATGGGCCTTAGTAAAACATGTTTCATAATAGCTGTAATGAATATTTATATTTCATACGCAAATGATTTTTTGAGTTAATAAACTGAAAATATATGAGGGAATTTATTGAGTGTTCATATATCCACCTACCAGATATAAATCTCATATATGATTTCTCACTATTGTGCTTCATTTAAATCTGAATGGGTATGTTGTCACTGTCACTTTCTTTTCAAAGCAAGCTACAATGTGAACAGCAACAATGTATTATTTTATGTCAAATAATCTTAGTACATATATCTAACTTTATAAGTATTTCTTATTCCAGCGTAGAAATTATTGAACTCTTGCGTCAAATGGAAAATTAATAACCAGAAACTTAATATGGAACCAAATTTAAGGTAACATTGTTCAAATTACACAAGATTTTTTTTGGATAATCTGAAGTCTGACCCATTGTAGGGTTGTATGGAGGAACACAATTCAATATTCCTCATCTATTAAGTCTAATGAAGAAACATAAAACCATACCATTCTGAAATTAACATCAGACTATGCAAAAAAAGAGAGAAGTTTCACTTTCATCCTCACATGAAAGTATGATGACAAGGACAGCTGCTGAATTAATATACATTACAAAAGAAGCATTACAGTAAAAATGGCAATGCATCACAATAGAGTTCTTGGATGAAATTAAGACTTTGGCAGTGAGAGATTATTTGGTACCAAAATACTGAAAATCATGCATTATATTTAAGAAAGAAGAATGGATCAAACAGCTTTTCTTCCTGTACAAAGATACCAGCCTGTAAATCATTACAGACAGTTTATTATTGCCAGTATAAAATATTTAGCTTTAGGAACAGACTCTAAAAATAAAGTGGAAAATAATGGCAAAATAACAATGTTCTAGCATAAAGTACAAAACTGTTCTAATTATGGCTCATGTAAGAGCAAGGAAATAGACTAACTGTTTGTAAGTGTTAAGAATAGAAGATTTAAAAATAATGTTAGAAAATTTAGCACTATGAGGGGACATCATAATTTAAAACATAGCAGTGTAAGTGTGAAAATGAAATATGGCTGATGAAATTATTGAAGAGATGGAAGTATGTCTCAATAGGTAGCAATACAGTTAATTTGGCTTTCAATAAATGAGAATCAGAATAAGTTGTGTGAACTTCAAAATATATTGTACCAAGATTATTACATATGCTATGCTCATATATGAGTTCCATAATCTGACAATAAAGAAAGCTTCATTTACAAGCTACAATTGCCTATGACCAACCCGTAACAGGGGTATTCTGAAAATCCAGCATATGTCTGCATAAATTTGTTTTACATTACTGGTTGTTTTATTTTTCTTCATGTGAATATTCAGAACTTATTTTGATAGCCTTTTAATCCAGAAGTGCACAGTTAACAATTGGTTTGAAGTGTAACTAATATTGGAGAGGGAGGACAATTTCTAGAGAAAAGTTATTTAAATTTTTTTCTTACATAGTTCATATATAATCCAAAGCACTGTTGATTATGTACTGAAGTGTGAAACTAAACTGATCACTGTAAGTCAGCAAAATTTTTAATATATGTGTACAGAGGTCTAGTAACCACACAAAATTCTTTTAAGGGAACCTAAATTTAGATATTCATAGTAAACTGAAATATATAAATGAATAATACTGGAAACAATCCCTGACACCTGAAATATTCATAAATTCTTTATGCATAAATTTAATGCATGCCTTGTTTGTTATTATTATTCATGTGACACCCAAAAAGAACATTTCAGCACATTTGGCAACAAAATTCATTTTTGGTTAATTTGCGTTTTGATTTTGTGTCAAACAGTTTTAAAACATCACTGTTGTGGGCATCAGTTTTTAAGATACCACTGTACTTCCCACTTAAATACATATTCCATGATATACGAAATGATTTTTGAAATACTACGTGAGAGGAGCCCCATACTGTAGAATGTATTTTGTAAATGAGAGAGATATTATTTTTTATCTCTGCAGACATAGTACTTCCTAAGAATGTAATGTGAAGGAAAACTGTTTCCTTTGACATAACAGTCACGCCATGGGCAGTGACAGCTAGAGAGTGTGTGTCTGATGAACTACACTGACAAACGTCCTAAGTAATAGCAGTTTTTGTCCAAGTTTCAGTTAAGAGTCCTATTAGTTGAAATGATTACCTTAACATAAACATTAAGACAAACACACAAAAAGTTAGTTTGGTAATGATAAAGGGGAAAACACTAGACAAAACACACAATGTTGAGGGTAATTATTAAGTCTTGATATGAAGGAAACCAAAATACATCATCACTGAACAACTAAATAAAAATTAAATCTGCAAAAGTTACATGACTGAAAACAACATAACTACATCTAAACTTTTCAATTCAGATGAAACACAAATGTCAAATAAAAATTAATGAAGAAGAAAATACATCTTTCTCTTGTAATACCGGTATATTATTTGCTTATTAGAACCTCATTTCTTACTAATATCATACTGAATTTGAGGGTATCAGCAAATATAGGATGTAATGGCTGAAATATCTCTGGGTAAGTAATAAAAGATCCATTAAATAATAATAATAAAATAATTATTTTTTTTTAAAAAATAAACTAAAAACCTTATACCTTGGAATTTAAATTTCATCTTTTGTAACAGATTCAGTCAAGTCCATATTTACTCCACAATCTCCCTAAAGTTTTGTTGAAGAGTCACTTGCACCGTATTTTTGTTTTCTCTTAGGAAAGTTAATTTAGCAATTTAAGAGGTAGCACATAAAATTATGAATCCTCACATAAAGTGTGAACTTATCGAATAAATAAATAAATAAATAAATAAAATAATAAATTAAAAAAAATCTAAATGATTTCCCATATCAAGACTTAATTGGAAAGAGGATCAGGAGAAGGAATAACATGAAGCGGTACTGATTCAAGATGGGACTAACGTGTTTCTTGTCAATTGTTATGACAAAATAAAGAAAAGAAAATAGCTACTGAATAAAGATAAACAAAAATTGAAAAGCTACTGGAGGAAAGGTTAATGTCAGTAGTTGAAAGAAACATAACACATCTTTCAAATAAAAGGCTTAAATTTTCAATGAAACAAAGATGGAATCAGTTATTTTTAGATGCTCCAAATGCAACACACAGGGATCAAAATTTTCAGTATCATAACCTCTACACTTATGTGACAACTGTAAGAGGGAAATGCTGTTTACCTTTGTTCGCCCAGTAATGTCAACATATTGTTATTGGTGCGATGACAGAATACAATCAGAAATTGCGTAACTTCATTATTATTCTCAGACAATTATTGAAATGAAGTTTCTTGGCTTCTTAGTTTGACTAAGGTTATTCCCAACCATAGAGCCTTTATATTGATACAATAAAAAATGCAATAGTTGCACCGCTGTGCTTTCTTAAAATGCTTAAATGCAAATATACATTGCTGTTTAACTATTCTTCTCTTTTCCCCAAAAAACCTCATAAAATATAATCATGGAGAAAATGGCAGTCTTGAAGAACAGCTTATAGGTATGAAAGAACTAATACCATGAAATTATTTGTAATTTCCATCTTTGTTTCTACACTGTATTTGTATGTGCTTATGTTAACAGTAATGAATAACAAAATCAAACAGAAAAATAATAAAGCTGTGAATGAGTTAGACTTTTCCCTACCTTTCACTGTATTCATCAATATGTGCATAGCTCTGAACACTATTTTCTTCAATGAGAAATTTGACTCTCTGGTAGAATGATGCTGTAACAGAGGGTGGCTGCTTCCGCAGTAACACCTCAACAGGATCACTTGACGCTATACACATTATGTGGTCGGAGCAAGAAGGATGTGAGCAGCACTCACTATCTGAACAATCAACCATTCCATCTGAAAAAGAAAAACCAGCTACTCTCCAAGCCATCAAGTTCATAACATGACATTCAGACTGTAACTTACCTAAGACACAAAATCTTCCAACCATAAAATCTGAATTAGAATAAACCAATATACAAATAAACAATTTAGCATTGCTAGTCAACAATGTGTTGTCCTGCAATTTACAGTGTTCATGAATATTTTAAAACTAAAGTCCGCCTGAACATGCCTTAGAAGTCCCATATGTACATAATAGCTACCATGTCAGCTTCAGCCCAATTCAACAATTTTCATGAAAGAGTTGAGGTAATTTATTAAGTTATATAATTCTGTTGTTTAAAACTGGCAGTGGCAGTCATAAAGTTATTGAGAATTAGCATACAAAATAGTACCATTTAGGAATTTATAAGGATTCATTACAATTCACTGATGTTTTCTCTTAATTATAATTCACATTTATACTTAATGTCATAGACCTTACAGAGAAATGAATAATTTGATTTTATTGTTACATACTGTGTCACCCCAAACAAGCTGCTGATATGAAAGAAATAATACAAAACTTATTTATCACAAAATGTCTTTACAATATACACATGGCAGTTAGTGTGCAACACGGTGATTTAATTGAATTATGCGATTATTTCAATAGAATAATGTGATAACAAAATTGGATACTACAAGTGGTACAGCAAGTGCAAATACATAAAAAAATATGATAATTTTGAAGCTTCTAGTGCTAGTGGCTCCTTCTTCTCGCAAAATGGTTGAAGGGAAAAGAGAAAGCTGGAGGAAAAGGAGTGGTGGGAATAGGAAGGGTTGTAAAGAATCCCTAAAGTCAGTAGTTTCTGTACCTTTTACCATTTCCTAAAGCATGTCACCCCTTTCCCTTCATCTTTCTTCTCTTCCCTTCAACCTTTCTGTCAAAAGTAGGAACCAATGGTTCCAAAATATTATAATTTTATTTTATTTTTTAAATAAGTGTTTCCCCTGCCACACTACTAGATTTTATTATCTATTAAATTATGTATATTTTTCAAACTGGATTTGCTAGTGCTCCAGAAGCCACACACCTCCAAACATAAAATATAACATCATGGTATAAATAAGGGTACATCCTGTATGTGGTGATTCAAAATCATTTAAGATTATTTCAAACAGAGAGCCCTTCAGACTTTCTTTCATGTTCAAAGTTCATTTAATTCACAAACACCCATCTTTAGTACTCAGATGGTCAACAAAACCCTATTTTTATACAGTTGCAAAACTGTCTCTAGTGTAAGGCATATCTTGACAAGAAATGAATCAAAAATTAAAGAAACAGTGCAAAAATTGGCAATTGACCCTTAATAATGATAAGTGTGAGGTCATCCATATGACCACTAAAAGAAATCCATTTAACTTCAGTTACACGATAAATCAGTCAAACCTACAGGCCATCAATTCTACTAAATTCCTAGGAGTAACAATTACCAACAACTTGAACTGGAAAGAACACACAGAAAATAATGTAGGAAAGACGAACCAAAGATTATGTTTCACTGGCAGAACAGTTAGAAGCTGCAACAGTTCTACTAAAGAAACTGCCTACATTACACTTGTGCTTCCTATTTTGGAGCAGTGCTGCACATTGTGGGATCCACACCAGGTGGGACTGGTGGATGATTTAGAGAAAATTCAGGGAAGAAGAGCCCATTTTGTAATATCATGATATAGTACAGAGAGTGTCACGAAAATGATGCATTAAAAGAAAAGTGTTATTTTTTGAAACTAGATCTATTTACGAAATTTCTCCTACCAACTTTCTCTTCAGAATGTGAACATATATTGTTAGCACCCACCTACATAAGGAGACATGATCGGTATAATAAAAGAAGAGAAATCATATCAGAAACTGAAGGATTTAGGTGTTCCTATTTTCCGTGAGCTATCAGAGAATGGAACTATAGAGAAATTCCCCATCGGGGATTCAAATCCTCTTTTGGGCATGGATGTTTGTGCTGTGTTTAGTATAAGTTAGTGTATAAGTAGTTTGTAATTTTAGGGACTAAAACCCCACTATTAAGTCCCATAAGCCTAACAAACATTTGAACATTTATAGAGAAATACATAAATGTGGTTCTATGAACCCTCTTCCATGCACTTCAACGTGACCTGCACAGTATCCATGTACATGTATATATATTGTTAGCACCCACCTACATAAGGAGACATGATGAGCATGATAAAATAAGAGAAATCATATAGGACACAGAAACAGGCTTTCTACAAATGTCTGCCTAAGTGTGTTTGCGTGTGCATATGTGTGGGCGTGTGTGTGTATTTGTTTACCTTCCTTTTTTCCCCCTAAGGTAAGTCCTTCCACTCCCAGGATTGGAATTACCCCTCATACACTCCCTTAAAACCTGCATCCTTCCCTTTTTCCACTCCTTCCTTCGTCTTTTCCTGACGAAGCGACCAACAGTTGCGAAAGCTTGATTGTTCATTTGCGTGTGTTTCTATTTGTGTTTTTTGTGTCTATCGGGTAAGTCAAATGATTTTTATTTTTATACATATAAGTATATATTATGCCATTAGAGTCGATTTAACATGACTTAGGAAACTGTAAGCATATACAGGGCAGGAGATTTCACTTATTAACTTTGAAACATTTTGGAAAGTAAAAATGTTGGTAAAAATACAATACCAACAAGATTTTTTAACTAAAGGAAGCTGCGGCCAAATAGCCATGTTGTTCTTAGCACAGTTTAGTATAGGTAGTTTGTAAGTTTAGGGACCAATGACCACTGCAGTTTGATCCCCTAACTTTACAAAAATTTGAACAACTGAACTAAAGAATATACCTAAAATCTCACCATACATACATTTAATTTGTACAGTTTATTTTCTAACATCACTATGTTATTTCAGCATGAATATGATTACAGGTACCCACAAACTTATTTCTTTGGCAATTAGTTCAATAAAATGCAACCAGAAGAGAATTACAGACCACAATTAAAATGATTCTGTCAACAACAACAACAATCTTTCTCTTAATCTTATATTTTTCAATTTATTATGAGAAACATCACAAGTGGCTTTTTTTTTACTTGTACTGCTCAAGCACACAAAAACTTTAGCTATTTTTTAAAGGTTCACTTAATTTTGATGAAATCTCTCTTCGTTAAATCTTTTTTTTCAGAAATTCAATTATTAAGGAATTTATGTACATAGTTTGGAAAAAAAGAGATAAAAATTTGATTTCACCTTCGTCATTGTCAATTTCGTCATTGCATTCCATTTCTAATCGGATACTGCAGTCATAGCCAGCCCATCCATCTGAGCACATACATCGATATTCTCCATCTTCCAGAGAACATGTACCATGACGATTACAAGCGCTTTTGCAACCAGCTGTCAACAGAAGACAATTTTTACTTTTTTACTGTTGATATATTTCTGTTATGTTTTGACAGAAGTTTCAATGAAACAATGTTGAAGTGACTAAATATTACTGTCATCTTTATTTTATGGAAAATTATGCACAAGATTCACTTTATAAGAGTATATTACAAAGATGAAGTTGTTTTAAGCAGGAAAACATTTTGCATTTCATTTAACTTGTTATATAATAATAGTGATGGAATGTTATGATAAAACTGAGTAGTGCTACAGTGATTCTTTGCCTCATGCAGAAATATTGCCAATAACTACTCTGTTACCGTAAAATTAATTTCGGGAAAAACTGCTTTGTAAGTAAAATAGAATAATCAAGAACACATCATCAAATATTTGAAAGGCAATTAAAATGGTTTTTACTGTTTGATTAGTACAATAATGCTCAGGAATTGTTAAAAGCATCAGACGCCTAAAAGAGGAATGCCAGTTTTAACTCTAGGTCCTGAGACAAGTTTTCACATGATATTTCAAATATGCAGGGTGTTTTCATAAAAGTGTGCAACAATTAATGGGATGTAGAGGATGCTACACTGAGCAATTTGAGGTAGGAAACCTGGGGTCAGATACGCCATCTTAAAGAGATAATAGAAATACAATCAAATTACTATGTACTTCTCTCTTGTTAATAGCAAGTATCATTGGTGACACAATGAATGTACTGTTTTCACTGTATCTTACAAAAAGTGCTGAAAGTGATGGCCATCTATCTCAATACAAGCTCAACATTGGCAATCAAGATTATGATGCACCCTGACAAATATCTCTGGTGTGTTTCAAATCACATCACATGTAGCTACAATTATGCCCTGTAATTCCATCCCCGTATCCACTGGGGTGAAGTGAATTTACAGATCCTCATAATAAATAATCAAGGGGATGCAGGTTGGTGACCTCACAGTCAATGAAAAAGGAAGAGGTGAATTCTGCAAATCTGTGCCAGTACCACCCAACTGTATTACACTGTACATTCCCGAATAGTTCTGTGTGATAAATGAGTCTGTCATTGATTCATAGCACATTCTGTCATGGAAGAATGTAAATATAATAGAGCCACCTTATGAACAAGTAAACAAAACCTGCATCACATCTTACTAGTAATCAGGCTCGTCCTTCCTGTTTCTTTGCAGAAAATAAAGAATGTAAATGTAATTGAACGGCACAGTATGTATAAACTTATTAGTTGTAAACAAGTTCTCCTTAAGCCGGCTTCTTCGACCCTAGGTTTGATACTTTAAATTGTTCAGTAGACCATCTATACCTCGTTAAATTTTATCATGGTCCTTCAGAAACACACTGTATATCATGTGATCACTGCAATAGGTAGAATTCTTAGTTTGTGTTCTATCATATGGAACACTTGTTCTGCACCGATGGATTGATCCTATGATACATGCGAGGAAATTCAGGTACTATGACTCATCCTGGCCCATACTTTCACATGAGATTTAGAGCTGTGAAAATGGTAGGTTTTAATTATCCAAGGGATGTGCAGTACCACTATTTATTGCTATACTGAAGCACAGCATAATTTGAAACACTGATTTATCAAACATGTGTTGAAATACAATCAAGTAAGCCCAGGTACAAGAAACTCAGCAGAAGAGATGTGTAAATTCTGTATCCCAGGCATTTCACTGGGACAAAATTATTCAGTACACTGACAATTAAAATGCAGCGATCATTGCTTTGACATACTGCTTTTCTCCTCTTCATCCAAGGTGAGCAAAAATTTTGCTGTTTGGGCGACCCATTTATTTTCTTTAAATGTGATTCAAATTAAAAGTAACATCAAAGATAAGATTCTGAATTCACAGTTGTAAGGAACAACCGACTAAGAAATGCGGTCCACTTTTCCAATACAAATATGCTCCAAAGATGTACCCATTTCCAACAATAATGTATTGATGATTTAATGAGAGGCAGGCTGGATTTATCGTGAAAAGACAAGCCTTGGGTACATTACACTATCTGTCATTTCAAGCTTCCTGGTACTGGTAAGGAGGGGGTAGTGGCATGATGTGAAGTAGGTATTTCAACAGATGACAGCTGTACAAAAATGTCAAAATTGGATAAGAGGGTACAAGAATCTGGATGGAGAAGGATGGGGAGAAAGAGGGTACAGAATATAATAGTTTGGAAGTGTTTTTAATCAAAGACAGAGGTTTGTTCTTTTGAGAGCATTTTATGCAGTTATAATGGAACAACCAAAAGAGAGCTCTGTTGTTTTAAATTTGAGGAATTTGGGATTGATCAGATGTTGGCGTGACAAGGGATATTAATTTAATTGTCAGGGTTTAGGATGAGCCAAATGCCTTCAGGCTGTGGGAGATCCTCTTGGATTTTTGGGATGGGATCATGATTATAACAACTGTATGCTCATGTATCAGAAAGTTCACAGGCTCGCAGTATCAGTGTCAGTATTATTCATGGCCACTATGGTGGAGTCTTTGTCTGTCAGAAGGATAATAAGGTTATGATTGGTTTTCAGGTTATGCTAGCTGTGTGTTCCATGAAATACATACAAACTATGAAATTTAAAACTAAAGAAAGGCAGCACAGTACAATGGACAATTATATTATGTGCACATTTCATTTAAGAAAATAAACATTATAAACACATCTTTCACAACACTTAATCAAACTTACGTAGTGTACAATGTCGACCATTCCATCCCTGAGAGCATACACATGTTCCATTCTTGCACTGCCCATGTTCTGAGCAGCGAGGATCACAAGGCAATAAGTCACATCTATCACCTGTCCATCCAGCATCACATTCACATTTTCCTTTGTCACATCGACCATGTGGCCCACAGTCAAGACTGCAAAGAGCTACAAAGAGTTCAAAATGACATTAATAACTGAGAAATTTGGAGTCTGGCAGTGGCTACATCTGCATGGGAGGAAAGATTAGAATCATTATAACATAGGAAGACCTATTTCCATAAACTTGACATGTAATAGGCAAGATCTCTAGCAGTGTTTGGGCACAGTTGTTACCTTATTTTCTGAGCTAAACAAACTAAGTCGAAACTGTAATGTTTTGATATAGGCCTACTAGGGAAAACATAAACAAATGCCCGCAGGACATATTTGAGTACACAGTGGATTATCTAAGTGGTACCAGGGGTGGGTGTGCAGTATGAAGTAGCCTATCGATTGGTGGGAGCATGAATTATGAGGTGGTTTGATGTAAATCAGCAAATGTAGATGAGCACATGGCTGACTGGATGGACATCTTGTGTTTCAGCTCAGATACCAATTTGAAGTGGTGTAACATACATAGGATCATTTGTAAGCATGTGGGCTTTTACTAATGATCACTTTTTGATTGCATTTTGACAAAATAACAAAATATGTCATAATTACTAAGAATAACACAGTATTTGGTCACAATAAATCTGTTTGTCAATCACAGATCAATTTTGCGTAGGTAACTAGCCATCATCAGTGTCATATTGGGGTATATTTTGCAAGCTGTGTTTGCTCAGTAATTATATCAATGGGTGCTGTGCACAACAATCCAATTATGGATTCAAAGATAGTTAAAATACATCATAAGTGCCAAATACAATGTGTAAATAAACACAGCATGTACATTGTTCTTTCCAATCAATCTTGCTACAGGTTTGATCATATATCTGAATGATGGCTACAAAAATGTTAGGAACAGTTTCCTGCTGATAGTCTTCAAGTTACTGCGACAGGTGTGACATTACTTGTTACTTTTCAGATTTATCTATATTTTCAGTTGCTGGAGGTATTTACGAGGGTTTAAATGTTATTGATGGATGCAGTCATATTCAGGCTTTATTTATAGAATATGAAATCTTGTTGATATTTGGATGATGCAGCTGTTTGCTGATGATGCTGTGGTGTATGGGAGTGTGTTGTTTTTAACTGACTAATAGCATACAGTATGACTTAGACAAAATTTCCAGTTGGTGCAAAGAATGGCAGCTAGCCCTCAATGTAGAAAAATGTAAGGGGATGTACATGAGTAGGAAAAACAATTCCATAATATTTGAATACAGCATTAGGAGTGAGCTTCTTGATGCAGTCGCGTCGTTCAAATATGTAGGCGTAACAATGCAAAGCGATATGAAATGAAACGAACATGTAAGGGCGGTTGTGAGTAAGGTGGAGGGTCGACTTCAGTTTATTGGGAGAATTTTGGGGAGATGTACTTCATCTGTAAAGGAGACAGCGTACAAAATGCTTGTGCGACCATGTCTTGAGTATTGTTCAAGTATTTGGGACCCACAGCAGATCAGTTTAAAGGAAGACACTGAAACAGTTCAGAGGCGAGCAGCTAGGTTTGTTACTTGTAGGTTCGACCAATGCGTGAGTGTCATGGAAATGCTCAAGCAACTCAATTGGGGATTGCTGGAGGAAAGACAATGTTCTTTTCGTGAATTTCTGTTGATGAAATTTAGAGGGCCGGAATTTGAAGCTGAGTGTAGTACAATCTTGCTGCCACCTACTTACATTTCGTGTAGTGATCACAATGACAAGATAAGAGAAATTAGGGCTCGTACAGAGGCATATAGGCATACTTTTTTTCCTCGTTCTATTTGGGAATGAAATAGGAAAGAAAATGCGTAGTAATGGTACGGTGTACTCTCCGCTGTGCACCTTACGGTGGATTGCAGAATATGTATGTAGATGTAGAAGTATTTTTTATATTTTTCAATGTTTCGAATGATGAGATTCAAGAATTACGTCTTTCAGATTATAACATACTTTGTCCCCTTCAATGTGTGTGCAAAAAAACATACATAAGCAAACCATCATTCTCGCCATTTATGAAATGTCACAAAAATAATAATAATAAATAAAAGAATCATACATAAATATTTCCATTTTACAATAATAATAAATTATTGAAAAGTGTCCTGCAAAACATGAAACACTACCAGTCGCATAAACTAAGGTATACTTTAAGGAAAAAACTATACCAGCATCAATTTATGTCAATTATGTCATTTTTTCTCAACAAACATGAGCTCAATAAGCATAAAATGTGAAAAAAATGAATATATGTCAATGCACAAATGGAGGGCGAACTGACATTGTGAACACAGGAAATTTGATGGGACCAAGAAAAAATTATGTAAATAGTGGGAAAACAAAATTTGGGAACTGACTCATGTAGCTCTGATTTATATGATATTTCTGCCTTGGTGTGTGTGCTTGTATATGTGTGTGGGTGCGTATGTTTGTTTACCTGTCCTTTTTCCCCTATGGTAAGTCTTTCTGCCCTGGGATTGGAATGACTCCTCACCCACTCCCTTAAAACGTGCATCCTTTCCTTTTCCCCTCTTCTTCCTTTCTCTTTTCTGAAGAAGCGACCTTGGGTTGTGAAAGCTCAACATTTGTGTGTGTGTGTGTGGTTTTTATTTATTTATTTATGTGTGTCTATTGACAAACTGATGCTTTTACACCTGGTAAGTTAAACCATCTTCCTTTGCGAAGGATAGGTTGCTTACTCACCACAGAGACATCTGATGAACCGCAGAAAGGCACAAATATCAGAACACTACATTAGACCCCTCGGGCATTTAGGCCTTCATTGGTTAGGAAGACACAAACGTACACTCACTCACACAGACATGACCGCTGTCTCCGGCCAGTTAGGCCACAGCAGCTGGAGACGGCGGTCATGTCCGTATGAGTGTGTGTATGTTTGTCTCTCTCTAACCAATGAAGGCCTAAATGGCCGAAAGCTCCAATGTTGTATTCTGTTATTTGTGCGGCCTATTGGATGTCTCTGTGGTGAGTAAGCAACCTATCCTTCTCAAAAATATTGTTGAATCCTTCCTGTAATTTCCATTTGTTTTCTATCTAAGGCTACCTACTACTCCAATTTGTCGATTAAGTGTTCATACATATATCCTGAACAGCAACTTTTCTTCACAAAAGCTAAACAATGAAGCGATGTTATGAAGGCACATTTCATCACTAATACTATCACACACAAAAGATAGCTGAAAACTTACAAATCTTAATTATTCTGATGGCAAAAATCTTGAATTACTGGTGACAAGCAGATTACTTCCTTATGTGTGAGATCAACTGGCTAAATTTTAAGGAGCAAAAAAACATAACACTTGCAAGTTTACTTGGAAACTACAGTTTTCCTCTGGTTTCTAAGTAAAGATCTGGATCTGAAAGGTGAGTCTCAGTATGATACACTGATTGAACTTGTCAGCAAGATTAACTACAGTGCATATCCCTTTGACAATTGAAATCTTCTTTCTGAACTTCAATTATATGTAAGAAAATAGATTCCTAATTATGACAACAGAAATGGTTAGATTGATATGTTTCCTTTCATCATTATGCATCTTAGCTACCCATTTCAGTTTTAATACAGAAGATGTGTATACAGAACAAACATTTTCACTCTATAGTCTATACATAATGTGTTCTGAGAATCTGTATATCTGGTTCCAAAATTTGTTCTTGAGTAATAATTATGAAAATTCATTATGGTACATGATATTTAGCTACATGCAAGATGGCTGGGATTATAGGAAACACAGATCATTCTCCTTTTTTGATGTCTTCTGTGAAATGAAAAATTGCCATAGGAGTCACAAAATACTTCACCTTGTGAGCAGTCGGGCCCAGTCCAGTAATTATCACAGACACATACGCCAGTCTCAAGGTCGTAAGAACCATGATCAGAGCATCCTGGCAAGCACTGGTATACTTGTTGATCTACTGAAGAGCAATTGATGCCCTGCCAGCCAGCTTTGCAGTAACATTTTCCACCAACACATGAACCATGTCCTGAGCATGTGGGATCTGGGCAGTCCACTAAAACACAAAAGAAGGTAATAACAATAAACTGGGGTTTTTAATACAGATTGCCAACACTGAACATTACTCTGAACTTTTAATTACACTTCTGCCATTACTTAATGGATTTTTGAGATTAGTGAATAAGAAAAAGAAAAATTAAGAAAACTGAATAGGGGTCACATATATAACCATGTGTTGTACTTGTATGCCATATGAAATCACTTATTGTGTCTTCTACAGATTAAGTGGGAGGGTTCGTAGCTACAATTATTTAGACAATGTGTTATGTGCAACTGGCAGGCATTATCTGAGACACATGGAACAGGACATAACAGTGTTAACACATTTTGATAAATAAATATGATCAGATGATTAGCAAGTTGGAGGCTGGTTATAGTCACTGCAAGTTAAGTCTGGGAAACGATGACACCCATAATATCTCTTCACAGCTGGTGAGATCATTAGAGAATAATATAAACATGCAATGGTAGTATGATTTATGGCAAACATATACTTCAAACATGAGAGGATCGAAGGGGGGTGAGTGAAGGGTTGTCCCCCCCCCCCTCGCAGGCCATCCTGGATCCGCCTCTGGCTACAACCTTGCAACAGTATCATTACATTGCATAAAAAGCATAATGATGCCAATCAGAACACAGCCTATCCTGGCTAGAAACTTCATGTCAGACTATTTCTTGTAGCTTCTATCAGTCTATGTATCATCAGCTATGTGTGGTTACTTTGTGCATTCAGAAAAAGGCACAACATAGCTAGAGAAATGGGTGTCTTGACCACTTGACCACAATTGTGTCCTGTTAATAGATAAGCTCGTATTTAGTGTGAAAAGTGATTCTCATCAACTTTTCAATACTGTTATAGTGTGACAATGGACTATTGTACCATAACATATTTTTTATTTGGAATCATCATGTTATAGTATAACACTGTGTTTCTTCTGGAGACAATGATGTCAATGGTCTGTAAGTAATGTAGAGGCACACAGTGTGTGTGTTTATTGTGATGCAGCCTTTGGATGATTCTCCCCGATTGTAAATGCCTGGCTTGGTGGAATTGTACTTGCAACATGAGAAATTCGTATGGATTTAAAATTCTTTGGGCACTGAATCATTTAGGACGAAGGACTGAAAATCATCACAAAAACAATTGCTGACTTTCAGAGTGTGCTCTTGGAGTCCACCAATGACAAGCATTGTCTTGAAGCCATGTTGGGCAGCCTGAGCTACCCTATTGTCATATATGGGCATTCAAATCCTCACTATACTAGCAGATGACTGCAAAATATGGTAAATGCCACTCAAAGGCATTGCTGATTTCCCATTGCATGCTCCATCTATATCTCAGAATTACTTGTCATATTGATGAAAATGTACATTTCCATGTAAACAATTATTACAGAGCCTTGTGTTGTTCAGGCAATTTCTATCACATAGCTCACTTACGTGAGTCCATATTCAGTGGTGAATACATACCACATGGCAGCAATAGCATTGACACAACTAAAAAAAGGCAATAACCAAGAAAACTGACATTGTTCTTGCTGTGCCGATCATGGATTAGCACACTACTGGCTAGGAACAGAAAAATTGCAAGATGAAGATGTGACATTTTCCATGCACACTGGTGCTCTTTGAACATATTTTTCACTGACATTGAATTGCCTTTTCTCCTTCTTTTTTTCACTTTTTCTGGTCAGGCTGCACTGTGCTAAGGAATCCATATATATATATATATATATATATATATATATATATATATATATATATAAACCTTGACATATTAACACAGTGCTATTTACAAAAGAATAAAATAATTACTTACAGTGTTTGGTTTAATAAAACTAGTAGGAACCAGACCCGGCAGTTCATATTTTTTTAAGAGTGGGTAGTGTTGCCAGTGTGTATCAATGTAAATAAATATTCCTTCAAATCAAGAGAGGATATTTTACCCACTCTCAATTTTTTAAGTGGGTACACTTCAACCGCTGGGCCCGGTAGGAACACTAATGTCTATGAAACAAAACAGATTATTATTCAGCCTACTATTATTCAAAATATTTTAAACAAACCTTGTTCACAGAATGGGCCTTTCCAGCCAGCTCTACAAACACACACACCACCCAGACATTGTCCATGTCCTGAACAGTCAGGCACCTGACAGTCGTGTTCTGGAGTGTCACACTCGGCACCCTTCCAACCTTCTTCACAGTGACACAAGCCACCACCATATTTGCCATGATTTGAGCACAATACCGGACACACACCTGAAAAAAAGGTGATTTCTGTAAATCTTTCACTGAAATGGAAACAATGAGGCTAGGAAATTATATTAATGTCCAGCATTAGTTTTAAAGTGTTAAGTTACCATATTTTGAAATTCTTGACATTTGTTATCATTCGGAGGATATCTACTAATCTCCAAAATGATTATCTTTACTAAAGTTGGCTACTGTGTGATCATTAACGTTACTGATACACTGACCGATACCTTGTGAATTGTCAAACAGTAACACCCTCCTCCCCCCAGGAAAAAATAATTTTCCCCAAACATTATATTCAAATATTTTGAAAATTTCATAATTTTTAAAGCTGGTTCAATAAAAGAAAGTTTCTTCAAAAATATTATTTAAATGACCTAAGTAGATTACAATTTTTCCAAACATAAAATGTATCAGTATAAACAATAGAGCCTAAATAAAAGTGTGAACATTCTTAATACCAGAAACTGAAAGTTAATGAAACTTACAGTACTGCTTATTGGCGATGACAGATTAATATGTTCGTTAATTTTAGTTGAATGTGTAACTAAGAAGAACATATGGCCCTTACAAATTATTAACGGACTGTAAATTATTTGTAAGTAAACGGTCTATAATTAAGAAATGAGAACACATTACGTCTTTGCGGAGTTGTAAATTGTCCTATTACTATATTGTTAATTCCAACATGGACTTTCCATTATTAGACACTTTCCTCTTTATGAATTGGAACTTGCGAACTACAGGCATAGGGAAGTTTTTGTTAGTTTATGAGTGAAATGTTTCTTCTAGAGTCAGTTTTAATCACAGACCGTGGTTTTATTTAGTAGCCTTTACTAGGGCTGGGCAAATGTTACTCGCGTTCTAACATGTTCGGTATTTCCCGATACGGCAGAGAACTAGATAGAGTATCGAACTGTACGAACACTAAGATAATAAATGACTCGCGCTGCGTATCTGCAAGTGATACGCGGGAAATTTTGAAGTTACTGGACTATCGTTTTGCTCAGAACTAATTTCATAGGAAGTAGAAGTATATATGTAAAAAAGAAAAACACACACACACACACACACACACACACACACACACACACACACACACTATGAAAAACCTTTTTTTTTTTTTTTTTTTTTTTTCCCCTCTGTGACCTGTCTGGCATCACTGCTAGATATGATCCATTGATAAACAAAATATCTGCTACTATAACACATTACTGAAGGCTAACATTCAAAGAAAAAAAAATGTTACCACCTTTTAATCGCTTTCAAAATAAGATTAAAAGATATGAAATAGGGAAAACATTAGAAATGTAATACCCAGTAACGGAAATAAGTCATATAAAAATAAACTGTAATTGCAATCTCGGAGTGAATGTGCACGAGCTGCTGTGTACATAGTATCAACAGGCGTCGCTACATCGCAGCACTAGAATTTTAACTCCCGATTGGTATCGTTTACTTATAGCCTATGTTCACTACTGTTTTTACATAGACCTGCACCCTATAAGCTACAACAGTCGGAATTTAACTCTTATTAATACCCAGAGTATATTAATGACACCCTATCTTCGTTATAAATCGTATACCGCACAGAACAGAAAAGATTTATGAATACCATCGTTGTAAATAGTAGAGATAGTACCTCCTGACATTGCTAGATAGCGTCGTGATCGAATGTTCGAACATTTCCCGAGATTTCCCAAACTATGACGTAAATTGTTCGAACAGTTCGAGTCATGTTCAAACCCAGCTCTAGCCTTTACATTTAGCTTTTACTTGACCAAAACACACTCTTTCGCTGAACATGACTTCTTGTGATGAAGTGGTTTGATATTACGTTGTTATCGTCTAGGGCCGGGTACACACATTGGAGCCAACGTTGGCGCCAACAGTGTTCGTCCAAAGTATGGATCGGTGAAACAGCATTGGAACCAACGTTGGTACGGCTCCGTTGCTTGTCGGTATTTTGACCGAACATCGAAGGACATTGGTCCAGTACGTCGTCCACACATTGGCGCCAACGTTCCATTCTATGTTTGACATCTGCTCGTCTCGAAACTATTTCTTTCTTCTTTCGTTTTTTATTTAGTAAGTCTATGTCTTCAAAGCCGTTATTTTAAAGTTTTAAAATATCTTTGTAAATATTTTAACCGTATCAGAGAGTGATTCATTTAAGCAACCACAAAAATCTAAAAGCCACGGCAGAACTTAGGCGCGATCAGTGAAGTTATGAACTCTTTAGACTATTGATACAATTACTGAATGAAATGTTTAAAATTAACATTAACATTTCCTGTCAAGTTTCACGTATTGCTTTGCAAACTTCAAGCACTACCAGTGATATTAATTACACGGTTATTTTAAAAAGGAAGTTTCCTGTAGCAAGAAATCGAAGCGTCAATACAAAAATAACTTTAGTAAGTATAGCGTCCCTCCGAAACGTTTTTTTTTTTTTTTTTTTTTTTTAATTTCAGTCATTTAAAGCAGCAGGCCTAAGTTTTAATAATGTGTATAGATTACTTGTAACATATTTTGTAACTTACTGATTTCGTAATTAATGTTCGGTAGGAAGTGATACAATGCACTCCATCACCTTTTACATGTGTTTCCTTTTTTGGTTCACAGTGACAAAATGTAATTTTTACACTCATAACCGTTAATGCATCGGCCGCGATTTGTGTGGCAGATGTTTACGTTCGCTGTCGACAAATTCAACTGAATGTTGGCTCCAATGTATGGGCGCTGTCGCAAAAATATTGGCAAATGTTGGCGCCAGCGTTGGTACCAATGTGTGGAATCGGTGCAATGCAGTGGTTTCCAAACTTAAGGTCGCAGGAGTTATTCAGATGAGTCGTCGAACAATACCTTAGCTACTGAAAAAATGAACTCTATTTTGTACTTTTTCACAATGGGCACATAGAGCAGTGGTGCGGAGAAATTCCCTATAATGTAATATAAAACTCTTCAACGTGTCCGATGGTTTACTCCAACAACGCAATGAAGGCCAGACGCAATTAGTTATTACGTCAGACATCACGCAGGAGGGAATAATAATGATAATACTCAGGGTTAAACCGTCTATTAAGCTAGTTATTCTATAAGCCCATCCAAAATATTAATTCCATTATTATCGCAATGGAATTTCTTTTTTACGTTAATTCATTCATAAAAAGCTCAATTAAGTTAACTTCATTAAATTTAATTTTTTGAGTGAATTATTTGATTAAAATACAGGAACAGGAGAAATTTGCCAGATTTTTGCCGACAGTATAATTTTCCGGTTTTAAGAAATGCAAATCGGCCAGAATCAGCCGAAAATCAACTGAGTTAGGAATATTGCTCATAACTAACTTGTTTTCAAGTTATGGAAACTTCATGGAACAGAATACTAGAGGTTAAGTGAATAGACAGAAGGAACTGGATAGCACGCAGAGAGGTAAGTAGTTGTAGTAAAACACAATCTATGTGGGCAGAATCGTTTGGACATGCACTGAAAGTTCGAGCATTGGTCAACAAATGGCGCAGTAATGTAGACTCATAGATGACAATGTCCACTACACCGCACGTAATGTCCAGTGTATTCTACCCTTGAATAGTGTATAGTCACCGAAAATAAAATCGGTATACTACAGAAGACCAATATATTGCGAAAGTATCAGCAGTTTGCACGAAAGTTACGGCTGAAGATTGTAAAACCAAATTTGGCACTCTGTGGTCACATTACGCCGCCAGATCGAAAAGAGCGGGAGTTATGCAGCAGATGTTTACCATCCTAAAGTGTGGTAGTTTGAACAACTTGTCGAAACACAACTTGTTCATTCGTAGGAAGTTCCTAAATACGTATGGATCTTCAAGTCGCAATTCGTTCACGAGCGTTCCGTGTATCCCTCTTCCTTCTTCTCGTCTTTGAAACCACGATCGCATCCAAACGCTTCTCTTCCCGCCTCTACGCTCTTTCTTTTTGCCGTCCTGCAATTACTACCGTTGCTGCAGCCAATACCACAAGATTTTCATCCTTTTGGCTGTGTTGGATAAAATGTTGCGATTAAAATGCAAATCAGCGCACTAAGTATTACGACGACGACAACAGCGCTAACACAGTACAGCAGACAGCACACACACAAATTTCGAAGCTATCGTATAAACTAGGGCACCTAGATATAGACGGGCATGCGCATCAATTTCTGCTATAGCGGCAGCTCCCTCCGCCATTTTGGTTCCAGGCGGTGATAGCGCGAGCATGTGAAACGCGGAGATTTTCTGCTGTTATTGCTTTCAAACGTCGCTCGTTTCATTTCTGATACACATACCAAACAGAAAAAATATATTTGTATCAAAAATTAATCTCGTCGTAATAACTTCTTGTAACATGGTTTGACAAATCGTTAAATATGTTTTCTGGTATTTGTCCACCTGGGTGTGTATTGTGAGCAACTCTTTCGCATTCGACAGTTGACTTTTATGGGACACCATATGCACTACGAAAGCTGCGCTAACACGCAAGAAATCTCCGCTTTCGAATGCCATAAATTTGCTCCAGAATAGGCCAACACACTCAGGTTGCTACTTTTTTACGACGTTTTATTCAGAATTCATATAAAATACTTTTTCAATGCACAAAATATATCACCATGATAAACTAGGATGCAGTAAAGGATTTATATATATGAGATATTTTAATTTCTCATTTAACAATTTACTTTCTCATTGGTCAATTACTTACGGCCTCGGCGGCGTAGTGTACTGATGTTGGCAACGACCTTTGAATGCTCTTTGAAAACTCGAACATGTAGAATGAGAGAAAATAATTTTTCATGTTTACCATCTTCTTGTATGTACACTTGCCCGGTCAATAAATTAATTATCCTCCTAAAGCGATCATTCTCTTGCCAATATGATCAAATTACGCCGCCGATGCTGTAACTAAAATCAACATCGCGGTAGCTGTGACTAAAATTAACACTGCAGTAGCTTCAAACATCGTTACGAGGCGTATGAGCCATTATAACTAGTAAAAAACAGCGTGCATCATTTAAATGTAAAATGTCCAAATGTTTGTTAAGCTTATGGGACTTAACTACGGGGTCATCAGTCCCTAAGCTTACAAACTACTTATGAACTACTTACAAACTAGGACGGCACAAATATCCATGCCCGAGGGGGGATTCGAACCCCCGACCGTAGTGGCCGTGCTGACCGTGACTGGAGCGCCTCAGTCACCTCGGCCACCGCGGCCGGTATTTAAATGTAATTAGTATTGTTATTGCCTAAATGTTGCTACTGTATTAGTGCGTAGCGTCGAATCCATCGCTGAAAAAAAAAATACAAAAATAAAAAAAATAAAAAAAAAAAAAATAAATAAATAAATAAATAAATAAAATAAAAAAGGTGTCAAAACCTGTCGTTTACAACGTGTAGAAATTGTGCGTAACTACAAATATGTCAACTCACCTCGCATAGTTTTGAACACCTTGTTGGTATCCATTTGTCACGACGAAAATTTATTAACCATATTTTACGCCCTTCAGGAATCAATGGAAACGAAAAAGAAAACCAAAACCATATTCTGAACGATTAGAACAATTCTGAGGCGCTTCAGTCTGCACGGCCACTACGGTTGGGGGTTCGAATCCCCCCTCGGGCATGGATATTTGTGCCGTCCTTAGGATAAGCTAGTTGATAAGTAGTTTGTAAGTTTAGGGACTGATAACCCCGTAGTTAAGTCCCATAAGCTTAACAAACATTTGACCATTTTTTTAGAACAATTCCGAGCTGCACAGCCCACCATACTGAAAGCGTATTGACTGTCCTATTCTACAATCGCGCGTCGAAGCGAAGGAATAAAAATGGCGGATGCGCAAGCCCGTCTATATCCAGGTGCCCTAGTATAAACGCACACGATTACGTAAAACAATTAAAACACGAAACTACCAGGGGCGCTGTAGTCAACCCATTCGGTTCGAGTAGTCAAGCGAGACAAGAAAGTGCGCAAGCCCGTCTATATCCAGGTGCCCTAGTATAAACGCAAACTATTACGCAAAACAAATAAAACACGGAACCACCAGGGGCGCTGCAGTCGACCCATTCGGTTCGAGTAGTCTAGCGAGACAAGAAAGTGGCTCGTGTAAAAGGGGCAGTAGGCGGCACTCACTCTTGGAGCAGTCGACGCCCTCGTAGCCGTCTATGCAGTCGCACTTGCCCAGGTAGCAGGAGCCGTGGCCGGAGCAGTCGTTGGGGCAGGCGGTGGACACGCCCTCGTCCTCGGCGACGACCAGCGTGACGCGGTGCGGGCGCAGGTCGTCGTTGTAGACGGAGAGGAACCAGCGGCCCGTGTCCAGGTACTGCAGCAGCGTCACGTTCACCATCATGAGCAGGCTGCCGCCCACCGAGCCCACGCCCAGCCCCGTGGAGCGCCGGCCGCGGTTCTGCGCATGCGCGTGCGCCTCCTGCTTCTGCTTCTGCTGATGCTGCTGGGCTTTCTGCTGCTGGCGCGCCGGCTGGTGGTGCTCGGCGCGCTTCGTCTCGTTCCTCACGATCTGCTCACAATCCAAGAACACCGCATTACCTCCCACGTGTTAGTGCCAGTTAACATTGAAGTACGAGCATGGGCAAACGAGTTATAGCCCCTCATCTACATCTACATGGAATACTCTGCAAATCACATTTAAATGCCTGGCAGAAGATTAATCGAACCACCGTTATACTATGAACAGAGTAAGTTGTAATTTGCCGCTGTTTGCTGTTGATGCTGTGGGAGGGTGTCGTCTTTAACTGACTGTAATAGCATACAGGATGACGTAGACAAAATTTCTAGTTGGTGCGAAGAATGGCAGCTAGCTCTCAATGTAGAAAAATGTAAGGCGATACGCCTGAGTAGAAAAAAACAATCCTATAATGCTCGAATACAGCATTAGTAGTGAGCCCAGGTTATAATCCCCTTTCTGGCACACAATTTCTTGAAAATTTATCTCGTTTTGCGTAGCAACTTTACAAAGCACGAAGAAGAAATTGTTTCAGTACAAAGTAAACACAGGAAGTCTGATTTTAAGTTTTTTAGGGAATATCAACCTTAGCTCGACATATTTACTGGCTGTTTGATTGTTGTAATGAAACAGCTACGCCGGATACAGTATTGTTTGTCCACGATAAATTGACGGTTCGTACGATGGTTGGAGGTATGTACCATGGCTGCCGGGAGGCGAGGAGCAGTGAGCGGAAGGCAGCGTCGCAGTGTTGGAAACGTTACCCGTAACAACGAGTGCAGTAATATCACAGCCTAATAGACTGCAGACTGATAACGAAGATACGAGCTTATGGAATAGGTTCACAGATTTGTGAGTGGCTGGAAGACTTCCTAAGTAATAGAACGCAGTACTTTGTTCTCGACGGCGAGTGTTCAGCAGTGACGAGTGTATCGTCAGGCGTGCCCCAGGGAAGTGTGACAGGACCGTTATTATTTTCTATCTATATAAATGATCTAATAGACAGAGTAAGTTGTAATTTGCGGCTGTTTTCTGATGATGCTGTGGTATATGGGAGGGTGACGCCTGTAACTGACTGTATTAGCATACAGGATGACTTAGTCAAAATTTCTAGTTGGTGCGAAGAATGGCAGCTAAATCTCAATGTAGAAAAATGTAAGGTGATGCGCAAGAGTAGGAAAAAAATCCTATAATGTTCGAATACAGCATTAGTAGTGAGCTTCTTAATGCTCTGCGTCGTTCAAATATCTAGGCGTAACATTGCAGAGCGATATGAAATGGAACGAGCATGTAAGGACAGTTCTGAGTAAGGCGGACAGAGAGAATTGGGAGAATTTTGGGAAGATGTACTTCACCTGTAAAGGAGACCGCGTATAAAACGCTTGTACGACCACGTCTTGAGTGTTTTGGACCCGCAGCAGATCAGTTTCAAGGAAGACATTGACGCGGTTCAGAGGCGAGCAGCTATATTTGTTACCGGTAGGTTCGACCAATGCGCGAGTGTCACGGAAATGCTCCGGCAACTCAATTAGGGATCGCTGGAGGAAAGACGACGTTCTTTTCGTGAATTTCTGTTGAGTAAATTTGGCCGGAATTTGAAGCTGAGTGTGGAACGATCTTGCATTATCGTGTGGTACGATCTTGCATTACGCGTAAAGATCACAAAGACAAGATAAGAGAAATTAGGGCTCGTACGGAGGCATATAGGCATTCTTTCTATTTCTTTCATTCGTTCTATTTGGGAGTGGAATAGGAAAGGAAATGCCTAGTAGTGGTACAGTGTACCCTCCGCCACTCACCTTACGGTCAATTGCGGAGTATGTATGTAGATGTAGATGTACTATTTATCCCCACTCCATTCTCGAATACCGCACGGGAAGAAAGAACACCTGAATATCTCCGTTCGAGCTCTGATTTCTCGTAATTTATTGATGATCATTTCTACCTATGTAAGTGGGAGTCAACAATATATTTTTGCATTCCGAGGAGAATGTTGCCGACTGTAGATTCGTAAGTAGCCCACGCCGCAGCGATAAGCGCCGTTGTTGTAATGATTCCCATCCCAGATCCTATATCATTCTGTAACGCTGTGCCCCCTGTATCGTGACCATACAAAACGAGTTGCCCTTTTTTGGACTCTTTCGATGTCCTCCGTCAAACCCACCTGCTAAGGATACCACAATGGGCAGCAATACTCCTAAAAGGACGGACAAGCGTAGTGTATGCAACCTCTTTAGTAGTTCTGTTGTATCTTTTAAGGGAGCTGCCAATAAAACGCGGTCTTTGGTTCGCCTTTCCCACGACGCAGTGGCAAAATCAGTGATATAGGAGTTTTACGAGGTGCACTCAATTTATAACACCTGCCATTTTTTTCTCAGGACTGGCTACTAATAGAAAAATGTGGTTTGTTTTAACAATGGAAGCACCATGTAGGTCATTTTTTACCCGTATGGGTGTTTCGAGAGCCCGCCTGCCACCATATTCTTTGTAGCACGAAACCCTCTCGTGACTTTTAATCATTTATAGACTTGTATAACTCACCAAAATTTCATCCCTCTAGGCTACCTAGAAGTATGAAAAATTGATCTGCAGTTTAACATAATCTGATATCAGTAACACCAGTTTTTAGACGCTATTCACTAGATTTTTGAGTATGTTATGACACTTTAGACCAATAACGAGAAATACGAAAAGTTTCCTTTAGTCCAACAGTGTTTCCGAGGGGGATCACTGTTCTGCGTGCGTGCTGTTCGTGCGTGCGTGGTGAGCACAAGGCCCGGAGCTAATGCTTTCTTTCCTCCCTGGACTGCATTTCCTTTTCCTTCCCCTCCTTTCCTATCCTCACTCTTTCCCACCGGAGGACTGGTGACATTAGCAGTTTCGCCCACCTGTCCGAACCAACTAACCACGAGTCTTAGTCCTGCAAATTCGCCGGAGAACTTCTGTGACTTTTTAGAAGTAACAGGCGAGGTACTGGCGGAAGTAAATATGTTAGGACGCGCCACGGAGCGTGCCTGGATAGCTCTGTCAGCAGAACGCTTGCCCACGAAAGGCAAAGGTCGTTGGTTTGAATCACGGTCCGGCAAGCATTTTTAATCTGCCAATAAGTGATTGATACTTAAAATGGCGACATTCTCAACACAAGAACAGCGTGTAATCATCCGTTTCCTCCATTTGCGTGACGTGCAACCAATTGAAATATAAGTCGTACGATTATTGGTATTGGCCTCTAAACTTTCTTTACGAATTTAGATCTGTATCTTTGGCCCTTGCCCCGCACACGCAGGGTCGGCACTGAGTTACGTGGATTTGGCATGTGTTAATATTTACATGATGGCCGGATGCCCTTCCTGCCGCCACCCCATGTCCCCCAGGAGGAAATGTGTACCCCAAATGTCTGCATATAGTGTTATATGTGTGTGAAAGTGTAAAGTGTTATTAAATGTTTGCGAATCGCGTAACTGGGGCGGGACATTAGGACCAGCCCGGTATTCACCTAGGGGGATGTGGAAAACCGCCTAAAAACCACATCCAGGTTGATCGGCACTCCGACCCATTTCGTTAATCCGCCGACCGGATTCGAACCGTGGCCGGTACGCCTCCGTCTTGGAAAGCGGTGCGTTAGATACACACGGCTAACCGAAATTTACGATTCTAGATGATCCGCACAAATAAAGGATTTTTGCCGCGGTGGAGTAGCCGAACGGTCTAAAGCGTCTCGCTGCGGAGCGCGCGGTTGCTCGCCGTGGAGGTTCGAGTCCTCCCTGGGGCATGGGTGTGTGTGTGTGTTGTCCTTATGTTAGTTTACCTAGGTTTAAGTAGTTTGTAAGCTGACCACGCAGTTTGGTCCGATAGAATTACAAACATTTGATCATCAAGGATTTGATACATGTAATATAGAACTGTGCGCCTCGGTTGCACAGTGGAAGAGTGCCAGACCACAAATCCACAAAAATACCGAGTAGCCCGAGTAGCACCGTGGTTCGGAACCCCCTATAACTGGCTGGCTGGGTAAGTCAGTTCGAAGGTCGGAGGAAGGCAACGGCATACCACCGCCAAACAGGACCATGCCTAGTAAAGCACTGTGGTGTTCAAACCAATCTTCGGATTGTTGACTGCTTTACCTTTTAATATAGAACTATCTCAAAGAAAGGGGGCCTGCCGACCAATGGCGGACTAAGGCTGTTGGAGGCTTGGGGCGGCGGCAAAGCAAAATGAGCCCCCCCCCCCCCACCCCAACTTGGATATACATGTATCTATAAAAAAGGATTGGAGGCCCCCCAGGACGAGAGGCACGGGACTAATAAAAATAGCTTTCGAGATTTGGAGGTCCCAGCAAAACGAGATTCCAAGCAGGCTCCTGAGAAAAAAAAAATGCTTTCGAGGTATTTGGAGGCACCCCAAGGCTGGAGGCCCGGGGCTGTCCGCTCCCTCCGTCGCTCCCCTTAGTCCGCCAGCTGCCGGCTATATCAGACTGCGAAGATAGGCGAGCAACTGACGTACCTGGTTCTGAACAGGAGAGAGATTAGACTCATGGTTGGATTGCTGACAGGCCATGGCAATTTCAAAAAACACCTACGTACAAAGGGAATAACAGAAGTGGACCCTAAATGTAGGATATGTGATGACGGTGATGAAACTGCATCACATCTAATCTTCGAATGTACTGCATTGGAGAATAAAAGACACAGAATATTTGGGACAACCAGACCCGAAGAAATTGTGTCTAATAAAGAACTGGTAAAGGGACTCATTGCACTGTTCAAGGGCATTGGTTGGCTTTACTAGATATACAGGGAACGATACCGCACAATACACTTAGTTTCGGTGCGGGCAGTGGCGGGTTGGTCCAAGACTGTTTTGGCTTCCCTGGAAAAATCAATCAATCAACGGACGTACCTGGTCGGGGCTGCGCTCGAGGTGGTTGCGGTTGACGATGAAGGCGGGCGCGGGCACGACGTGGCCCACCAGCTCGGCGACGACGCCGGCGCCCGGCGTGGCGGCGCCGCGCGTGAAGGTGACGGCCGCGTGCCTCGGCGGACGGTACAGCTCGCGCAGGGCGGCGTCGTCCTCGGGCAGCGAGCGCCGCAGCCGGTGGTCGACGCGCCCGCCCTTCACGAACTCCACGAAGTCGTACTGCGTCACGCTGGGCGCCACGTTGCGACGGCCGTACACCGCGAAGTTGGCGCCCCACGGCAGCGTGAAGTTGAACCTGCGGGCAGCGGAACACTGGCACTACTCAAACATTGATTTTGCACTGCGTAAATATCGTTTGGTTCGACAGGAGAAGAAACCGTAAAAGTTTGTCTTTCCATTTTCTGTTGTTCGTAAGCAACCCACTAGAGCGTGGCAGAGGAAACGTCAAACTAGAGAGTCTGTATAGGGAGAGAGTGGCCATGCGTAAGACTGCTCCTGAGTGGCTGACAGCTCAGGACGCCATGTTTTTACCAGATCTGGCGGGCTTTGTATGTGTGTGAATAGCTACAGTGTGCGTTTCTGTACTGTCGTGTGTCTTAAATGCTTCTGACAGCGATTTCACTGTACAGTTACGTACAGTTTGTATTACGGTAGGCACTGCTCCACTTTTGCTCGGTTCTATTTACGTGAATTAACGTGTTATCCGTCGGTCGTTAACGATAACCCTAAAATTTTGCGGCAGTTTTTAAGATTAAATGTTGATTTCAAATGATGTACTGAGTGTAATTAATAATGTGCATTACATAATGCAATGTTACGTAATTTGTATTAATGTAATTAATTAATATAACAATCAAGACAAATGTTACGAGGTTATGAGGTTAAATATATTACCTCAGTGGGTACTGAATTAATGAGTGGGGAATGTTCAAATTTAGTGTCGGGGAGGAATTCTAGCCTGGGTCTCCTTCTCACCAGCCAGGTGCGCTGACGACTATGCCACCCAGACATAGTGGTTACCACAACTGCTCATTATCCCGGGGCACTGTGTCAGTAGTGTGTGAATGTGATTTCGGCGCCTGTTCTTCCAGACATCGCTATGTGATGTTCAAGCTGTACTTAATATTGATTTAGTTGGATTATTATTGTCTCAACTGCTGGTACTTATTGTAATCAGCTATATGAACATGTAAAAAATTATGCAGGGACCGGGATTCGAACCAGGATCTCCTGTTTATTTGCACGACACAGCCGGCCACGGTGGCCGAGGCGACTAAGGCGCTTCAGTCACGGTCTTCACGTCCGCTACGGTCGGGGGTTCGAATCCCCCCTCGGGCATGGATATTTGTGCCGTCCTTAGGATAAGCTAGTTGATAGGTAGTTTGTAAGTTTAGGGACTGATAACCCCGTAGTTAAGTCCCATAAGCTTAACAAACATTTGAACATTTTGCACGACACAGGCAGACGGGCTTCACACACCTGCACGGACTACTCAAGCACATATCACCATCTGATCAAGACAACTTTGGTCGAATTGGGATCGTGCTTGTTGACTAGTCGTTGCATATGTGTGAAACCCGTGTGGCTGCGTGGTGCCATAGTTGGCACAATTACCTAGTACACAGGAGAACTGGGTTCGATTCCCACCCTAAGCACAGATTTCCACATGTCCATTTTGTTTGATCACACCTATCGGAAACTGAGAAAAAATTACGTTAACTAAATCTATAGTAAGTTGGGGATTTGCATTCAACAGGAGGTGTGCTAGGCTAGTACATGCAGTTCTGGTAACCAAAATGCCCGGATGGCATAGTGGTCAGCGCATCTGACTACTGAGCAGGAGATCTGAGTTTGAATTCTGGTCTGGATAATGGGCAGAGACATTGTGTCACAGTGTTTTGCTAAGTTGAGAATCAGGGTCTGACGGGAGGCATGCCTTGATTCATAGTGCATGTAGGGTCAAATGGCGTCTGTTCTTTCGGACTGTGGTTGGGTAAGAGCCTGTGCTAATTCGTTTATGATATTACCAACTTCAGCTCTTTGCCCAATACTTTGTGTATTCCGCTTTGCTTGGCGCGTTGCTCGTAGTTTCCTTTTTTTAATTTCGATATGAGTAAAAAGACTTTCCCGCGACAAAATAAAGACTAGTCGTCCTATGAGCCATGTATCAGTCATGCTTTCGCCGATAGTGGGCTGACGAACATAACTAGCGCCTGGACCACGATACTTTATTGGCGCCCTCCTTCCTCCATATACTTATAGCAATATAATATACTGATAGTACAAACATGATGGACTGTAGTACCTATCTTAAAATACCTATAATATAATACAAATAGTCAGAATGGCAATGGGAAGAAAAGCATTTTCTAAAAAGAGAAATTTGTTAACATCGAATATTAATTTACGCGTAAGGACGTCCTTTCTGAAGGCATTTGTGTGAAGTGTTGCCTTGTGTGGGAGTGAAACTTGGACGATAAACAGTGCGGACAGGAAGAGGATAGATGCTTTTGAAATGTGGCGCTACAGAAGAATGCTGAAGATTAGGGGGGTTGATCGCGTAACTAATGAGGAGGTACTGAACAGAATTGGGGAGAGAAGGAATTTCTGGCATATCTTGATTAAAATAAGGGATCGATTGTTAAGACACATTCTCAGACAACAAGAAATCGTGAATTTAGCATTGAAGGGAAGTGTCTGGGGTAAAAATTTCACGGATACCAAGAGATGATTATAGTAAGCAAACTCAAATGGATGTAGGTTGCCGTTTTTATGAGATGAAGAGGCTTGCTCAGGATGGAGTAGGGTGGAGAGCTGCATCAAACCAGTCTCCGGATTGATGACCACAACAACAACAACAACAGCAGCAGCAACAAGTCATTACCTAACAACCCACTACCAAGTACTACAATGTTTTTCGGGATAAATAGTGACACAGGCGCAGTTCAGACTTTAAATTCGAGAGGAAAAACCCTGTTAAAATTTTCTGGGATATTTTGTTCGTCTTGAAAACCAGTGCAAGTGGCGCTCGGGGCATACAGTCCTTCCCCGCCCCTCCCCCCACTACCACCGCGCTTCGCCAGTGCTCCGATGTGGAGGAAGGGTTTGTTCTCTCCTCTCCTCCGCTTTCCACCGCTTTCAGTGCAAGTTATCTCGTTTGTTTATACTCACGGCCGACTGCTGTGTTGAAGCATCCACTCTGGATTCCGCGAGGAGAGAAATTTTAGCAGTAGGAGTTTTTTAAATGAAAGTGATACTGTGATAATTAGTGTGATGTAGTTCAATGCCCCGGAAATACAAGATTATTGAAAAAACCTTACGTATATTTCCAAATTTTAAAAAACTCATTTCGCGAAATCAGATCTCATTAGAACACCCTTTATATATTTCAGATTTGCACGAGTTTCAGTTACATGTTCTGTTTGCTGTTGCATTAAATTGTTTTCGAAGCTCGAGAAAAATCGCTTGTTCGAAATAGCCTAGCCTTGCCGCTCAGCTAAAGCGTCGGACAATTAGAAAGTACTCCGAAAGTCTGACAGCTAGTCGTTTTAATTATAGTGTAATATTGAGCGCTATTTTCGTATCCCGTTTCACGTTCTTTCCACTAGTTTTGAGTTCAGGTTTAGTGAGTTTTTAAACAAGCTTATCATGCTTTGAGGAACTTGTGTTATGTCTTCATATATGTTTCGATGGTTAAGCCATTCAAATAATCTAAATTCAATTTCTCCCACCATACTTTGCTATTTTAGATTTCCAGTTCATATTGATAGGCACGACGAGGGAGTGTCGTTACTGTTTAAGCGCAAAAGGGTTTTCCGGTACTCTCCGACCAACTGCTTGAGAGCAGGATAACCAAAGGGGTCGACTGCGTGTGAAAGTTTTATTTCCTACTAACTGTAATATTGTTACCATTTATCACTCTCGCCGATTGTGCCAGTTCCTACTCCTCGTATGTGACCAGTACGGTAGGTAAGAAAAAAATTATAACTTTCTTGTGTAGCATATGACAAGTGAAAGAGGTCATAAAATGATATATGTTGGAATAAAGAAATAAATTCGGAAAGACAGAGAAAGAGTACGATACTTCAAACCCACACTTAGTCGTAGCCTTGAAATAATGAAAAACAGACAATGAACATTCACCGTTGTACACCAGGAGGCTATCACCAAGTTATGTGAGAAACCATTACAATTAGTTTCTAAATAAGTTGCCTCCAACCAGAATGTTACCAACTTTAAAAGTTGTACGTATCGGGCAGTAAGGTTTTATTTTGCAGTCATTTCCTAAAACGTCAAATGAAGTTCATATTTTTTTGAAGGAAATGTCTGTTCTAAGTGCAAAAGGGGAAAAAAAGACGCTTCACATCATCTATTCAAAACTGCATATCATATGATAATTTGGGAATACTTTGTGATAGTAGGCTTAATTTTTTTTTTTTTTTTTTTTTTTTTTTTTTTTTTTTTTTTTTTTTTTTTTGCAGTAACCTCCACTATTGTTGAAATTTTTAATCAGTTACTTACAAGTGACGTTTCAAACAATGGAAGACGTACTGTGCTTTAAATCCGGAAATGAGCGTGCCACATGATTTCCAGTCCACTACCCATCCCTTCATTCAGAGTTATGTTAACGGAGGTATTGTTAAATCACTTCCCTAGAATTCCAGTATTATTCTTTCAAGATAGCTTCGCTGATTTTCTTCCCTCATACTCACCCAGTTAAGCCAATACTACGTCTCTAATTCCATCCACGGGACGTTTTAGTGTAACCTTTTCTGCCCGGGGTTATTTCCGAGGGATACAAAATAGTCGTCACCTTAATGTCATAGCTATTAAAAAAGGCCAGCGCGGGAGTGGCATTATGTTATTACGCCCACCAGGGAGATAACTTTGCAGTTTTAGCAGGGCTCGCGTGTATGCTGTCACGCTCAGACCCGTCTGAAATACTACTCTACACGGAGGTTCTGAACCAAGACCTCCGATAGAATGGTTTCAGATAAAAGTCTGATAAAGTTTTAGGAAGTATTAGCAGATGCCAAATGCCTCCGTGACCTTCAAACCCCAGGTTCCCGAACAACGCAGTTTAAACAGGTATCGATTTCCTTATGTTCCAGTTAATACTGGATACAGTTTGCGGAGGTCAAATAAGCAGCATATACTTTGCAGTCAGAGTTACCAATTGAATGGTTCTTGATTTTCTGGTTGGGTGTCATGGAAGAGCATGCGTCATATATTATTCTGCAACCTAACAATGTCATATCCGTCAAAATATAAACGGTAAAAGGTGAGTCAATTTGTCGAGTTACATTTTTGTAAATTTGAAACACTTCTTTTTACAAATTTATTACGAATATCGTCAGGATGATCTCAGGAGAAGTATTTTTTTTTTAATGAAAATACATACATATTTTAAAACAAAATCATCAAAATGTTCAAATGTTTGTTAAGCTTAAGGGACTTAATCGCGGGGTCATCAGTCCCTACAAACTACTTATGAACTACCTTATGCTAAAGACGGTACAAACATCCATGCCCGAAGAGGTATTCGAACCCCCGACCGTAGCGGTTGCGCAGACTGTGACTGGCGCGCCGCAGACCGCTCGGCCACTGCGGTCGGCTAACAAAATCATCCCGCCACGTCTGTCTCCTCCTCATAACCTCAAATATTACTTAATTTATTTTCAATACGGTTTTCATCGGTGAACGGTGTGATTCATGAGAAAGGTTTAGATCAGGGTGTTCAACATTTCAGCTTACCTGCCCCACAATAGAAGAGGACAAGGATTTTTTGGCCGCACTATATTTAGCAACAATAACAGTAAATAAATAAATTTAAAACATTCTAAGTTTCCTTGTTTTTTCCATGACTTAACTTTATTATACTTCACTAAATCTTTACTTTCGCAGTTGCAACTGAACTAGCCATAAGACCAGTGTGTCTACCGGGTAGTCTGAAACTAAAATATTCAGTTAATCGCAACATTTTTAAATTTTTTTTTCACTGATTGTGTGGTAGATACGTGCTGGGCCGCACTGTCAACTGTTTTAGACCGCATGTGGTCCGCGCACCACAGATTGAACACCTCTTTATTATGTGTATGATTCATTAAGAGTTGTGGAAGTGGGTGACTGATGGGCAAAACTAAAAATAAATAAATAAAAAGAAAACGCGAAATAGAGCAATAAATACTCTTAGGAAAACCCATATATTTTGTCACTTACGAACTTTACACTACGAGTTTAAATACGTTTACTGTTTCATAATACGACGCTGGCATGGTTTCGTCATTCTGACTTTAATAAAGATCAGTCGTCTGTGGATGTGAACTCCGTTTATCCTTTAGATAAAGGGAAACAGTAACGTTAGAAGACAGACATCTCCGATTACTTAATGATTACTTAATTCTACATCTACGTCCATTCTCCGCAAGCCACCCGACGGTGTGTGGCGGAGGATACCTTGAGTAGCACTATCTGTTCTCCCTCCTATTCCAGTCACGTATTGTTCGCGGAAAGAAATATTGCCGGTATGCCTCTGTGTGGGCTCTCATCTCTCTGATTTTATCCTCGTGATCTCTTCACGAGATGTATGTAGCAGGGAGCAATATATTGCTAGACTCCTCGGTTAAGGTATGTTCTCGAAACTTCGACGAAAGCCTGTACCGAGCGACAGAGCGGCTCTCCTGCTGAGGCTTCCACTGGAGTTTATCGATCAGCTACGTAACGCTTTCACGATTACTAAATAATCCTGTAACGAAGCGCGCTACTCACGGTTGGATCTTCTCTATTTCCTCTATCAAACCCACCTGATACGGATCCCACACCGGTGAGCAGTATTCAAGCAGTGGGCGAATAAGTGTACTGTAACCTACTTCCGTTGTTTTCGGATTAAATTTCCCTAGGATTCTTCCAATGAATCTGTCTGGTGTAGATATTAAATTTCCGTACATATTTAGAAACTGCGGAGCGTTCCTTGTTTGCTAGAGTGAAATATTTACGAAGCGGCCACGTGGGAGTGCCCGCGTGGTCTAAGGCATCATGCTACGGTTTGGACAGCCATTCCTGGCGGAGGTTCGAGTCCTTCCTCAGGCATGAGTGTGTTTCATCCTTAGTGTAAGTTAGTTTAAGTAGTTTTTAAGCTTAGTGAGATGCTCGGAGCAGTTTGGTCCAATGGTTTTACAAACATTTTTAATGTGACGATGTAATCGGAGTGGCAGAATATTTTTATTAATTTCGTAACTGGTAACTGATCAAAAATATGTGTTTTACTTCTCGTAAAAATTCGATCATATTTTATTAGTACATTACATGGACATAAATGATCATGATGATGTCATACATACTCTTATACCTGTTTTCTGAGAGGATCGAGCGAAGAGATGCAATCTGTCTATAAAAGTGAATGGTTGAAATTTGGTTGCGAACAGTACAGTACCAATGTTGTAACATTCTTGTCATTTATCAGGTAAATAGAAAGAAAGACTTGGCTGATTTCCATAACTTTCTCTGTTTATTCTGGAACGTTAGGGGCGAATGTATAACGGAATGTCGTATAGAGCCGATGAGATACCAAGCGCAACACAAATTAAAAAAAAATAATAAATAAATAAATAAATAAATAAAAAGAAATTAAAAAAAGAAAGAAAAAAACCCTGCAGAAAAATATCAACAGTCACTTATTTATGGATCGCACACACAAAATGGGATCATGTATGGCACATGTCGGTCCGCGAAAATAGTAATTACTTCTAGAAAGGATCCAAAGTCAAAAGTTAAAATCTTGGCATAGAAATTTGCAACGTTAATTGCAATCAGAAGATCAATTTTCGTTAGGGCTCAGAATATAATCCATACTTAATATTATAAATGCGAAAGAAGCTCTATTACTCTCTCACGACTAAACCGCTTAACCGATTTTGATTAAACTGGGTATGGAGATAGCTTGAACATTAAAGAAGAACATAGGTTACTTTAGAAAGTGTGTAATTCAAGAAATTTGTTGTTTTTAAGTACATAACTCCAAAAATGGAACAGCTGAGCATCAACGTCTCTCTTCTACATTCCGAGACGCTTGAAGACTCTTAGGAAAATCTATTTATTCTTTGACTTTTGAAATTTATCACATTTATTAAAATATTTTTAATGGTTGATAGTTGTAGGTAATACGGTTAAAAATAATGAATGCAAAAATTACACAAGACGTCAACGTCTTCAAACCGCCAAATCGATTTCGATAACATTTGAATCCTCCATAATTTAGTCGTGGTACAAGTTATGGCTTCATCAGTCCTCGGTTTAATCAAGATGTGACAGAGTTTCATTTCGTATTTAATAATATATTTATTTTCACCTCGATAAACAAGGACAGTATTTACCGTCATTATACGCACGGCTTATATTTAGAGCGGAAAATTGGAAACTTTTCTTTTATCCTAATGATCCTGCTCATAACTTACGAACAAAGTTGCTAAATTATTGTACTTTCGATGGTCTTTGACATGTACGCAAGCACATCAATGTGAGGGAAACCGCGAGTAAAAGCTAGTACGCTATAATGAAACCAGGTGTGGAAAGGGGGGGATTGGGAGTAAAAATATTAACATTTTCCACGCCGCTGACAAACTAAAATATACAAAGAGGTTAAAAAAAAAAAAAAAAGAATTAACGAGCCATACGATGTACGGTATGATGGCAGTGGGTAATGTAGTGGTCCCTAGAAAATAGAATGGCGAGATTGCTGAGAAAAAAAGGCACATGGAAAGTTATTTTGGCTATTAACAGAGCTGAAACTATGTTTTAAAGGACCGACGGATTGGCTGCTTGAAAAAGGAGTAAAAGAAGAAGTATCCTAATGTGGCAATAATTTCGATATTGACCCTATATTAAATGCTAAATTTATTTACTTCCTTCCATTTCGTTTCTAAGAATAATACCGAATTGAAAATAGGCCTCATTGACGATAATAATGTTTCCTAGAATAGCTAATTTATAGACCTTGTTCCATACTTTGTAGCTACAATATTCATAGATAACTAATATTTATCTGAAGTGAAGACAATCACGTAAAGTTTCTCTGCAGAGTAAAGCTAAAAACAGTAGAGTGTTATGGTTATGAGACCGAAGTGCAGCGGCATAAAATAGAAAATCGCAGCAGCGGCACTGGCGTCACTGCGAAAGGACACGCAGACACGCTTACGAGGTATTTATACAGCTTCACGTTAATGGCTATCTTTGTCGTGAAGAATCGGGTAGCACGCGACGAAACACGCCGTTCTATATTCGGCGTGCCTGTTGCTCTGCGGAGTTTCTCGTATAATTTTGGACTGTAGTGCTAATTAAGGAAACTGCACGCACGCGTTTCGTTTTAGTCTTTATCTGCGACTGTAAAGCCAGAGTTCAGGTTTTGCTTCGTGTAACTGAGCTGCAACAGGCAGAGGGACGGGATTTTTTAAAGAGATCCTGTTTCAGGAGAAATGGCGACAAGGATGTGAGTAGCGGACTTGAAACTTGTTCGGATGGTTGTTTTGCATGCACAGGTAATGAACTTTCCTAAAATGTTCACACTGTTATCACGTTCTTGACAATCAACTTACCTTTTGCCTTAGATATGTTTTCAAACTAATTTTTCAATACAAATTAAACGTAAGTTTTTCCATATAGGTGGTAGTATATAAGTCATCCATGATTTCAAGTATATCAAGCTTCGTGGTCACTTCGCTGCAACTCAAATACAGGACATAATTTGAAATTTTGTAATTGTGCAATTCAGATTTTGATGAAATTAGCAAATGCATTACTGTATGCAACAGTGATACAACACACAATGCTGAACTTAGCTATTTCTCTCGTCATCGTTGTTAGATTTCGCCGATACTGCTAACTACTATCATAACATTGCTTGTTACAATACAAGTAATACTGAAATAATAGTCTGCGATTTAGGTTTATAAAGGCTATTATTCGTCACTTGGCAGTAATCTCGAATGGATGTGTGTGTTGTCATTTGTGTAAATTAGTTTAAGTAGTTTGTAAGTCTAGGAACTGATGATGAGCCGCATGGAGTGGCCGAGCGTCCTAAGGTGCCTTCCTGCAGATCCTGCGGTTGCTCGGCGTCGGAAGTTCGAATCCTCCCTCGGCCATGGGTATGTATGTGTGTGTGTCTGTGTGTCGCATAAGTTACATGAACTTAGTTTAAGTAGTTTGTTAGCCTAGGTACTGATAACCGCAGTAGTTAAGTCCCTTAGATTTACAAACATTTTTGAACTGATGTCCATAACACTTTGGCCCAATAGCTTTATAAATATTTGAACATTTAGTATTATCCACGTTACGTTTATTACAAAGCTGAACTGGACTTTTTGTAACAGTAATAAATTCTACTTCAGAAATCAATATGCTGCATGTGTATGGCATACCAATAATAATAATAATAATAATAATAATAATACCATACTTCAGACATTATCATTCGTTCTGGTTCAAGTAAGTCATGAAATAATTACTATCAGCACGATGTAAAAAGCAATGAGTTCGTTCTAACATCGTGAACCGATATACAAGTGCTATTTGTGGAGTTTCTTGATTGCAGGACCCTCTAGTCGTAACAAAATTGTTAGAAGACATAAGACTACAGGCCGTCACTGTTTAGACTGCAGCCACTGCTAACACTACAGGCTTATGAAAAACAAAATTCTGAGTGTAACGCTGAAATAGCCATTACGACTCAGAGGTTGATTTTCATTAAGTATTGTAACATGTATCTTCATCTTGTGGGCCATGGTTACGCAGCACCCGTACACTACGTTTAGCGTTTCGCGCTGAAAGTAAAAGTGAGAACTATAAATATTTACTTTTCATACCACAAGCACTTAGTTCTTTGATTGGTTAGTGAATGTTTTCAATTCACATATTCACTTAGTTGTGTATTGTGTGTGATGCTGTTCGGAAAAATCAGCATCATGCTAATCTTGTACTGTCAGTTCATGTGATATTATGTTAGTTGATATTTAAATTAGTTCAGCCAAACTTTTTCGTGAGTAATGTTGTACAACCTCTGACAATAAAGTTCGGTGAATAGTCCTTTAACATTAACTTAGATCAACTGTGAACTACAGTTACCTTACTATCCTTCGAAATAGTCACTCTCCGTAACTATGCGCCGCTGAATTCTGCGATACAAGTCCTGAAAACTTTGAACGAAGTCTTCCTTTGGGGTGGCATTCAACAGCCTAGTCGTCGTGTTTAGTTGGATTTCAGGAATATCATCAAACCTCTTTCCTTTCAAAGCGAATTTGAATAGAGGAAATAGGAAGTAATTTGAAGTATTGAGATCGGGCGAGTATGGTTGATGTTCAGCTAGAACAACCGATTTTTTTACAGGAACAATTTGACGATCTGTTTCTATGTGTGGGCGAGAATTATCTTGGAAAAAAAAAGAAAAAAACCATGATGTTCGTACTGGGGTCGTACCCTGCGTAGACGTTGCATGAAACGGGTCGAGGTTTGAACGTACCCTGAAGCGTTCAGCGTCGTTCCCTCACGTACAAATTCCTTGTGGATAATGGCTTGACTATCGAAAAAGGTGACGTCCATCGTTTTGAAGCGTGATTTTTTCGGCTCTGACCTCTTTACGACGAGATGATGTCGGAGAACGCCATTCCATGTTTCGCAGTTACGTTCTATGGTCGTACCAGAGACACCAGGTTTAATCCTCAGTGACAATATCGCTCAAGAAATTGGGTGTCGCATCCGCCGTTTCGACAAGACCCTGTAAAGCTTCTAAATGCTCCTCCTTCTTATCGTCAGTCAGTCCGCTTCCAAGTCCAGGGGACAGCGTAGTAGATTGCCACGCAGGGGGCCCGGGTTCGATTGCCGGTCGGGTAGGAGATTTTCTCCACTTGGGGACTGGGTGTTGTGTCGTCATCATCATTTCATCATCATCGACGCGCAAGTCGCCCAAGTGGCGTAACCTAAAGTCTTGCACCAGGAGGCCAAACACGATCCCAGTTGGGGTCTCATGGCCAAAAATGCCACAAGGAATCATCATCGTCGTCAGTCAATTGTTGTTGTGCAAGGCAACACGTTTGCCTCTTTCCTAACTTCTGGGGAAGGATTTGTCGCATGGATCCGCGATTAATCTGCGGTTTATCCGCTATCATGCGCACTGTTAATCGATGATGGTTCGTGATTAATGTCCTCCTGACCCTGAAACAAAACTGAGAAGCATGGAATGGCGTTCTCCGATATCATCTCGTCGGAAAAAGGTGAGAGACGAAAAATTACACATCAAAACGATGGACATCACCTTTTTCGACAGTCAAGGCATTGTGCACAAGGAATTTCTACGTAAGGAAACGACGATGAACGCTTCAAGGTATGTTTAAATCTTGGCCAGTTTCATGCTACGTCTACGCTGGGTACGACCCAACTACGGACATTAAGATTCCTTCTTTTTTGTTCTTGACAGCGCTCGCTCACACACAATGTCGTGAAAACTTTCTTGGCAAAAAAAAAAAAAGAGTGTGGTGCAACTTCAACATCCACTGTACTCGCCGATCTCAATCCTGTAGTTTTCTTTCTATTGCGTCAACACAAACTCGCTTTGGAAGAAAAGAGTCTTGGCAATATTCATGACATCCAACGAAACGTGACGGGGCTGTTAAATACCATACCAAAGGGAGATTTCGTGCAAAGTTTTCAGAACATGTATCAAAGAGCTCAGCAATACGTGGTTACGGGAGGTGACTAGGACAGAAAGGTAACTGTACTTCATAGATCATTTACTTTAATGTTACAAGATTATTAACTGAACGTGGTTGTCAGAGGCTGTACGTCATGTATCTTTGGTACTTTCTAAGAAGTTGTCATTCTTAGTATTTTTTGTGCGTGATACAGCCACCAGCGGCAGGTTCCTAAAATGATCAGTGAACACACAGGAAGCGACGCCACTCGTGTTGAACCAGTAAGGTGCACAGATACACGGTGTCCAGAAAAGGACTCCCTTACTTCAAAATTAAATATCTCGAAAACAAAGATCGATAGAGGAACGCAGTAAACGGTATGTTTATTGTGAAAGCTGTAAGAAGTTTATACAACCGTTTGAAATAATAGTTACAAAAGCTGCTAACAGATGGCGCTGTAATCGCCATACATAATGCCTAGTATAAATAGTGATCCGAAGCCCAGAGCGATCAGTTCCACTATTGAAACGTGAAAGGAGGTTAACGTAACGAAGGAAGAGATTAAAACCATGTACTCCATTGAACAACGCGTTTTTCTGGTGCTAGAGTACCACAGGTTAGAAGAGAGTCCTGCGGCAACAATCCGAAGTTTTCAAGCACGATTTAATGTTCCAAAAGGAACCGATGCGAAAACCATTCGTACGCTCTTCGCTAAATTTCAACGAACAGGCAGCGTACTGATGAGCTAGTGGGGCATGTTGGCCGAAAGCAAACCGCAGTTACGCCTGAAAATATCGCCTCAGTTTTTGGAATTATTCAGCGAAATCCAATGTCATCTGTTCGTAGAATTGCATCTGAGACTGGTTTGAAGCGTTCCAGCACGCAGAAAGTACTGAGAAAGAGCCTACACATATTTCCATTCAAAATTGAAACGCACCAGGCCATACCCGTACGATATGTGCAACAAAGGGTTGCCATTGCTAATCAGATGCTCACAATGATTGATAGTGAAGGATTTGATGTCGGCTGCATCTGGTTTACAGATGAAGCACACTTCCACCTGAATGGGAACGTGAATAAGCAGAACTGTTTCCGAAAAGCCATATTGGTGTGAAGCGAAACCCCTGTATTCTCCTAAAGTTACTGTGTGGGCTGCAGTATGCAGCAGAGGCATTACTGGCCCTTTTTTCATTCGAGAAACGGTCAGTGGTGCACGTTACGTTGCAATTTTGGAACAATTTGTCGCCACACAGAAAGCGTTAGAGGATCGACCAGGTGCTGAATGGTTTATGCAAGATGGAGCCCGGACACATCGGACCGAACAAGTGTTTCGCTTTCTTGAAGAATACTTCGGGAATCGAGTCATTGCTTTGGAATATTGGAATATCTCAAATTTACTGATGCAACCCTGGATTGGCCTCCATATTCGCCGGATTTGACTCCCTGTGACTTTTTTTTTTTTTTTTTTTTTTTTTTTTTTTTTTTTTTTTTTTGTGGGGCACAGTGAAAGACATGGTCTACCCGAAGCATCCCGCCACGCTGGTCGAGCTTGAATCGGCGATCTCTGTGGCATGTGAATCCATTTCGGCTGAGACACTACGAAATGTGATGGCGAATTTCATTCTTCGTTGCGCCACCTCTGTAGTGCCAATGGTGAACATTTTGAAAACATTGTGATGTGATTGTTTGCAAAGAGTATTTTCATACGATTATTTCACTTATGTATGCTGATATGAGCTGTACAGCTTTTGTAACTATTATTTCAAACGGCTGTATAAACGTCTTACAGCTTTCACAATAAACATACCGTTTACTGCATTCCTCCATCGATATTTGTTTTCGACATATTTAATTTTGAAATCAGGGAGCCCTTTTCTGGACACCCTATAGTCCGGCAGTGGGAGGAGGTGTGACGACTGAGTTCTCCCACGTCATCAACCCCCTCCCCCTGTCTCCCTTCCTCCCGCAAAGAAAATGAGTGTAAGTGTACAGCAGGCCAGTTGCGAGTGTAGTGTAGGACTTACCGTATGAAGGCGGGCTGCTTGTTGCGGAACTCGGAGTTCCAGAACTGGAAGGGCGGTATGGTGGCGGAGTGCGGCTGGCCCAGCTCGGGCATCTCGAGCACGGAGGAGGGCCACTCGGACGGCGGCTGCGACTGCTGCTGCACCAGCGCGTCGCCGCCCACGCCGCCCCCGCTCGTCGCCTGCCCGCCGCCCGAGTGCACCGCCGTGCTGGTCGGCAGCGACTCTGCGCAAGCACCAACACTGTGCGTCACGCCGCCGCCGTGCAAAGTGAGCGGAAGACACCAAAATAGCAGTAACTCTCATCAAAGTTAGGGGAAGACACCGAAACAGAAATAACTCTTGAAGGAAGAAGAATGAGAAGAATGCTTAGGGTTTAACGTCCAGTCGACAGCGCTGTTACAAAAAAAAAAAAAAAAAAAAAAAAAAAAAAAAAAAAAAAAAAAAAAAAAAAAAAAAAAAAAAACCAACAACAATCCTCACTGACGTGTTTTACGGCTCACTTCAGATTTGTAGTTTTATAAGTTTTTGCAAACATTTTGGACCAAAATACTAATCTAAGTAATAAAAAATTAATAAGAGTGTCTGAAACCCTTTTAGAAGAAAAAAATTTAGGTAGTGGCGGGTTCCGAACCACTGAACTTCAGCGTCACAGTTTAACGCATTACCCACTACGCTGCTTCTTCTTCTTTTTTATTTTTTTTTTTTGTTCAATGGGTAGTTCTCTTCGTTGCGGACGCTGATAGTCTTTGTTCGTTCTTTTTCGGTGTGTTGTTGGCTCAGCTTTTTTATTACAGAGGGCTCAACGCGTTGAGCTCCTCTGACCGGGCGCGCTGAGCCACGACGCCCGGTTGCTATGGCTACCAACTAGAAGGTGCGTTCCTTAATCTCATACTATTGATGGTCGTTGTTAACTGATGCAAATATGGCATTTGTAGACACTAGATTATCATTCATCGTACGAAGAACGATGTGGCTTTGTTAATTCTTCAGTGCGCCATTGCTTTGAAATGACAACGTTTAAGTTACAATAAGGAAATCAAAGGCCCACTTTTAGTGTTACTACCGTAACCTAAAGTGGGCCTTTTGTGACAGGAAAACGTGTTTAACATCTTGGATTGCTCACCGTAGCTGGACAGAATCAGGTCAGCAGCACGGTAGCAAAAATGCTCACTCGTCTTGCGTGAAGACGGCAGACGTTGCGTCGCCAACTTGGAAAGCCTACCGTCAGCGAACTGTTGTGTGAGACAGCTAGTAAACATTTCATAACTACACGTTACTCTGTCACAAGAGTGAATAAGACCGCGGATGCATCAGTGGTAAAGGCACATCGAGTGAACAGTGCATTTTCAAATGGAACACATTCGAACCGTTTACGTGATAGCTTCAACAAAATTTCGGTATTTATATTCTCGCTTTTAGAAGTAGCAGTCACTTGGTCTTCGGGATCGACGATGTCCAGGAGGTAGTCGTCCATTTACCGGCCTAATCATTGTGCTCAGTCTTTGTCACAGATAGCAGTACATACTGGTTGATGCCATACTTCGCACTAAGCATCATCTGGGGAAGATGGTGATCCGCTGTGCTGACGACTTCACAACCCTATGGTGGCTGCCTGAAACCAGCGCAGTCTTCAGTGGTTGGTTACCAAAGGCCAATTTTCCTGTCGTCGAGTTAGCTAATCCGGCCAGCCAGTATCCAGAGTCAGGTATCAGCACCGCATCCGACTTCAGAGGGGTCCACGCATGGATCCACTGGCCGCTGCATAGACTGCAGAAGGGACAGAGCATTTCTCAATAACAGTCCTTGCGTCGGTTCCCGGACGTCGCGGCGCGGGCACTACTATCAGACGGCTCACAGCAGTCGGAACACCGAGGTCGCAGCGTGACAGCGAGCGGACGCGCCCGAAGGCGACGCCACCTACTGCTCTAGCTCCTGTCGAGCTAGCGCCTTCATTAGAATTATTGTATGCTACGGAATAAACTTGTCAACTTTAATTCTGTTTCATTAGCGTCCTCTGGCGTTCAACCAGGTTCCACGCCTCATCCTGATATAAAACTGGGAACCCACCGCTCGCCTCCCAGCAGCGCGATCATTAAAGACGAAGCTCACGCTCGGATTTTGTGGGAAGGAATGGGAAAGGAAATCGGCCGTGCCCTTTCAAAGTAACCATACCGGTATTTGCCTGGAGTGATTTAGGAAAATCACTAAAAACCTAAATCTGGATGGCTGGAGGTGGATTTGAACCACCGTCCTACCGAATGTGAGTCCAGTGTCTTCCCACTGCACCACCTCGCTCGTTAAATAACTCTGATCAAAACACAGAGGATGATGATGATGGAAATGATGATGCTGGTAATGATATAATAACATTTCCAACCAAGTGATTCAGAGACTTTTACAAGTAACACACACCAGTGATGTATACATGCAGAAAGCATCCTGTGAAAAATGGTCCTTAGGCCGGGATTCGTACTCGGGTCTCCTGCTTACTAGGCAGCTGTGCTGCCCACTGTATCACCCTGGCACAGTGGCTTCGCAGAACACCCGGACGTATTTTGTCCAGACGTGCCAGAGAGGTGTAGTGGTGAAAGCAGCAGGAAACGCGGGTTCGAATGCCAGCCTCGGTACAGATTTTCAAACGATGCTTGTCCTATCGATGACATAACTGGAGGGGCATACATATACATCTACATCTACATACATACTCCGCAATCTACCGTAAGGTGTGTTGTGGAGGGTACACTGTACCACTACTAGGCATTTCCTTTCCTATTCCACTCCCAAATAGAACGAGGAAAAAAAATGCCTACATGCCTCTGTACGAGCACTAATTTCTCTTATCTTGTCTTCATGATCACTATTCGAAACGTAAGTAGGCGGCAGGAAGATCGTACGTACTACAGTCAGCTTCAAATTCCGGTCCTCTAAATTTCCTCAACAGAAATTCACGAAACGAACGTCTTTCCTCCAGCGATACTCAATTGAGTTCCCGGAGGTTTTACATGACATTCGCACATTGGTCAAACAGTAACAAACCTAGCTGCTCGCCTCTGAACTGCTTCTATGTCTTCGTTTAAACTGATCTGCTGCGGGACCCAAACACTTGAGCAATTGTGAGCTCACGATGTCGTTGTCTTTAGCAACCATACTCGAAAGTGGCGAGACAACAATGATTAAAATGGACGTTTTGGAAAAAAAACATGAATTGTTCTCCTAAAATAATAGTATATTTATTAGAAAATTGCGAAACGTTCCGACTTTTTGCTGCCTTCACAAGCTGGTCTATAAATTTGTGACAGATAAAACTTTTTGCGACGCACCGGGACAGGTAACCGGTCCTCCCGTTTTTCGCAAAAAGCTGGACACCAAGGGTTCGATTCCCGCCATGCATATAAATTTCATCTATTAAAAATTGACGAACCAGCTTCTGAAGGTACCTAAAAGTTGGAACATTTCGACAATTGTATAAATATCTCATTATTTAAGGTCTGAGTATATAGCTGCGATTCGACCCATTTTTTTTTTTTTTTTTTTCAACAGACATTGTAAATATTCACCCAAAAATTGTTGTGTGCTGATACACGCACCTAGATGAACTCCTCCTACCCCCTTCCACCCACACGCACAAAAAATTGTTTGTTAATAAAAATCATGAAACATAAACAGAGCAAACACGAGAAACTGAGTCACATACTAATACAAATACATGCGAGTCGCTAATTATCAGCTTAAGAAAGCATGATACCAATCTGCATGGGAATGACCGCGAGTTCTAAGGTGTCGTGTAACCAATCCGTCACAGTCCGTGCTTTATGAAGAGATGATCGATTGTCTTGAAAGTTACATTAGCCTTCCACGAATTGCTCTTTAGCATCGGGAAGCAAGAAGGTGCTTAGAACATCAATGTAGGTCTGTGCAGTGATAGTGCCACGCAAAACATAAAGGGGTGCAAGGCCCCTTCATGAAAAACACGACCACACCATAATGCCACCTCCGCCTTGAATTTTACTGTTGGCACTACACACGCTGACGTATGAAGTTCACTGAACATTCACCGTAACCACACCCTGCCATCGAATCGCCACATTGTGCACGGAATTTAGTCAATTCACACGTTTTGTCACTGTTCAATCGTCCAACGTTTACGGTCCTGACACCAAACGAGGCGTCGTTTGGCATTGATGTGATGTGTGGCTTACGGGCAGCTACTCGATCATGAAATGCAAGTTTCTTATTCTCCCGCCTGTTATAGTACTTGGAGTGAACTGTTATAGTACTTGGATTGGATCCTGGTGCAGTTTAGAATTCCCGTGTGATTGTCTGGATAGGTGCTTGTCTATTACACTGTACGACATTCTTGAAATGTCGACGGTCTGTCAGTCAACAGAGGAGGTAGGCTTGTACACTTTCGTGCTGTATGTGTCCCTTGACGTTTCCCCTTCACTATCACATCAGAAACAGTGGACCTACGGGTGTTTAGCAGTGTGGAAATCTCGCGTAGAGACTTATCACACATGTGACACCCAATCACTTGACCACGTTTGAAGTCTGTCAGTTCCGTAGAGCATCCCACTCTGCTCTTTCACGCTGTGTAATGATTACTGAGGTCGCTGGTATAGAGCACTGGCAATAGGTGGCAGCACACTGCACCTAACATGAAAACTGATACTTTTCATCACATTGTGTATAAAATAATACCATTATGATGATGTTAATTAGTTAGTATAGTTACAAAGACATTCTTTTAAAGCTGGATAGTTCACTACAAACGTTACTGGGACAGATTTTACGAATGTGTACCCACACGTGAAGGAAATATGGATTACAGCTGTCTGAGAGTTCTCTGCTCTTTTTCTAAATGTTCAAATGTTTTTTAAGCTTATTGAACTTAACTGTGGGGTCATCAGTCCCTAAACTTACGAACTATTTATGAAATAACTTATACCAAGGACAGCAAAAACACCCATGCCCGAGGGGGGATTCCAACACCCGACGGGGAACGGCCTCGCGCATCGTAGCATAGCGCCTCAATGCGCTCGGCCATTCCGCCGCGGCGCTCTTCTTCTCTCCGAGCTTGCTCACAAATAGCTGATGAGGAAATTCCAGCTTGTTCAAAACAACTTGTTTGTATTATTCTAGCAGACTTGTCACTGTCCCATTTGAATACCGCTTTTCATGATTTTTACGTCTTTCACCTCTTTGTTACTCGTGTTGCGGTATGTTGAGTTGTTGGAATACTTGTGACACCACAAAGTGAACCAATATCACAACACATCGCAAACTCGAGGGACAAAGTGGTAAAAAAGAAGTAAACAATCATGACAAATTGTTTTGAAACTGAACAGTAGCCAAGAATAAGTGTACATTACATTGAGCCCGTTTAATAAAATATAATGTAAAATTGTATCACCAATGACAGCATAAAAAGTGCTGAAATATGTCAGGGTAGAGTAAAATAAAATAGGTGTCTTGCAATTATTAACACTTATCTAAAAATCATATTTTCGATTTGGTTCAAATGTTCTAATGCTTGTTAAGCTTATGGGACTTAATTGCGGGGTCATCAGTCCCTAAATTTACGAACTACATATACTAAAGACAGCCCGAGGGAGGATTGGAACCCCCTACGGGAAACGGCCTCGTGCATCGTAACATAGCGCCTCAATGCGGTTGGCCACTCCAACGCGGCTCGATTTGGACTGGCAACAAATTTTTATAACATTACAAATAACTGCTATAGCTAAACGAATCCTTGTTGAAATACTGCTTTCAAATCTATACTTCCATTACAAATAAGTTTTTTCATCTAGTCCAAAACAATAGTCATATTCCTTAAAATCCATTACCTACTCGATACGATCATAAATCATGCATAAGGGTCAGACTAACTTGTTGTTATACGAATACAGAAAGTGAATGTCATTAAATGAAATTAGCAACAAAATTGATATAACAACTGGTGATCACAGAAAGAAGGGATTCTGCTCTCTTGTAAGAAAAAAACATGCTGCAAGAGTCAAGGTTGAAATAAAAAGAGTCTATCACAAACAAAGGCAGAACTTCCAGCCTTAATTTGAGGAATAAATGTCTGGGAATATAGTTTGAAAAACACAGCATTGTATGAAAGTGAATAATACGTTGTAAGAAAATCTGAGAACTCGACGACTCTAAGATGTGATGTTAATTGAATGAGGTTGAAACTGAGGTGACAAAAACAGGTTCTCAGCAGAATTACGGAGAAGAGGAGCAGTTATACGACGCTGAGCACAAGATGACAGGAAATTTGTTAAAACATCAAAGAACACGTTCCATTGTACTTTTTTTTTTTAAATGTTCAAATGTTTGTTAAGCTTAAGGGACTTAACTACGGGGTCATCAGTCCCTAAACTTACAAACTACCTATGAACTACTTACGAACTAGGACGGCACAAATATCCATGCCCGAGGGGGGATTCGAACCCCCGACCGTAGTGGCCGTGCTGACCGTGACTGGAGCGCCTCAGTCACCTCGGCCACCGCGGCCGGCTCCATTGTACTCGAGAGAGTTGTAGAGAATAAAGCCAGAGAATGGAATGCATTCAAAATAATTGGAAATGTAGTGTACGAATGCTACTCTGAAATTAAAAGGTTGGTAGGAGAAAGAAACATTGTTTTTAATTGCTTACCAAAATTTCCTGCGTCAACTTGACGTATTAAGATAAGCACGTATATGCAATCAGTATGTATACCTTTTGAAAAAAAAAAAAAAAAAAAAAAAAAAAAAAAAAAAAAAAAAAAAAAAAAAAAGCCTTCTGCAGTTATTATATTTTGTACCATCACAGCACATTGACATAAGATTTATTGGAAATATTAGTCCGTTCAGATTAATTCGGTAGCAATATTCTGGAGGGTGTCCTACCTAGAAATTATATTACCTTCCACCTTGCATGGTAGGTGAAGCACTGCTTGTTAAGCTAGTACGGGGCTTTCAGCCGAGTTCTTGGGAGTATTACCGGAGGTCGGAATTTCCTGCTTACCTATTACGGCCGTAACTATGCTTCATGTCATGTTCCGCCCCGCTGCAAGTTCCCTAGTGGGGTAGGGTAAGTACCTGCCGCCTTCAAGCAAGACTTGGTACGCAAGATTCACCGTGGCTCGATCTTCGGTAATGCTTCCTCGTCCTTCATCTGTAACCAGTACGTGCGCAGAACTTACTGATTAAATTTCACACTATGTGTAATAGTCTGCTATCTTGTACGTTCTTGTAGTGCTAGAAAAATATAGCGCTTCCAAAATTAAGCAGGTACTTCAACGAAACTCAAAATGAGTTCTCTATTTTCATCAAGAAATATAGAAACTTCCCAGTTGTGAAAAGGCACGCAGGTTATTCAAAAATTCTAGTAAAAACAATTCATTAATTTACAGCCATTTACATCTTTAGACCAAAGGTCATTTTAGGAGTAATAAAACCGCAATACGAAACAGTCCCTCACTCTGAACACAAAAACGGTATTTACAGAAAATATAACCGCTTTAAAATAAATGAAATAAACAATGCTTACATTGAATTTGATAAAATAGAGTGTAAAGTCTCAAAACACATAACACTGGGACGAAGTATAAATTAGTATCAATATTAGGGGAGAATTGCCTAAGTTGGACCACCTACGTATTTCACTGTGTGTTAGTAGCTTAAAGTTTTAAGTTGGCTAGACTGGTATGAGAAATATTGTCAAAGTCACCTGGCTCTGTCGGCAATCGATCACAGTCACTGGTGTGAGAACAATTTCCATTATTGTTTTCTTCGTTGTTGCTGCAAGTTTTATGATACAGATCATAAGCTATCCTTTGCTGAAAAAGTAAGTAAAAAAAATCATCAGCACTATAGCTCATAAGTGCCATTCATTAGCTAATAATTCAATACCGCAATACTAAAGTTTAGCGTTGTTTGTTCCTGCGACGTTATCTTTACGTATATTGCGTCGAGTTGCCGAAGTTGGACCAATGGCTGTTTCCTAATTTGGAAAGGGGCATTTTCACAATACGTAATATGTTAATGTTACGTTTCAGGTTTATTTTCCGGAAACCTAGAAACACGGAATTGATTTACCTTTCCTTGTCGATAAGCACTCATCACACCATGTGAGTAAAGAGCTAGCAGGGTTTCACGAGAACGACACTTTCTGAATTCGTGTTGACTATGGGTTAATAGGTCGTTCTCTTCGAGATAATTCATAACATATGAAGAAAGTATATGTTCTAAAATCCTGCAGTAAAAAGACGTCAATGATATTGACTTTTAATTTTGCGGATCACATATGAATTCTGCTTCCACACAGTTTCGGTAGCGGCACACATTCAATTCTTAAAATGTTTGAGCCTTACAGCTCAGATCCTGGGCACGATTTTGCACTGTTCGCTTTATAATTCTGTCCCTGACCTGAATCCGAGCAACATTTTCGTAGGACGAAAAGGCGCATTGAGCGCGGTGAAAAGTATTTGTAACGTGAAATAAGCGGTCTGTATTGAAAAACTTTCCTTAGAGCATTTGCAACGTACGGCACATTGGTAGCGCCCAGAACTCCGCGGCCAACAGCAGTTGCGTCTAGAGCGGCGCTCCGACTAATAAGGTGGCGTTACGTATTCTGGCTCCGTTCCGAATGGCATTCAGCACGTAGTGCTCCATACACAACAGCTGACGCGGCGGGCGACGCCGCGCTCCGCCGGATATATGACTCGGTCGCCCGAAACCATTCCGGGTCGTCTGCAGTCGGGCGAACGCGCGCCGCGCCGCGCATGCGCAGTCGGGCGCGACGCGAATATTCATCCCGCGCGGCAACGAAAATTTAATATATTACCAATTACTAGCGGGGAGGGGCTTCCGCCGGCAACTGAATTAGTTTGGAGCTGTAACTAAACTGCGTAACTGCCGCGCTTCGGACTGCAATTTCATTTATACATCCTCTCCGCCCGCTTGTCGGCCGTGTGGCTCGCAGGCACCGCCCCTATAATCTACCCGCGAGTCGCTTCTGTGCCACCAGAGCACTTCAGCGGCGGAGACACTCCAGCTGCAAAGAGGGAAAGGGGGACCGTCTCCAAAGCCGCCCGCAGTACGCCTTTGCGGAAAAGCTTCCGCGATGTTACTCATACGAACCGGGGGTAGGAACGTTTAAAAGGGCATCCACTACGAGAGAGCTGCCTGAGAGGAATTGCTATAATGGACAATAATTACTGACAGATTGGGACTGGACTTTAATGGGTGCTGACGACGCTGTTTTACGGCAATGCATCGACCATGTGTGTTCATACACATCCATACTCCGCAGTCCACTTCAAGTAGGCCCTGGATGGCAGAGTGTACTTTCCATTGTGCGACACATAAGGCCGGGGCCACCGAGTGCCATCTATACGCAACGGAAGGCGTACTTGGGACGAAATGCGAAGAGCCGAATATCGATTGACTTGTAAAGTAGTCAGTCTGCATGGTGTTATTAAGTGAAATTGTATATGGGAACAAAAGTTTTTATAAGTTATTTTCATGTTTTCACTCTTGACACTGCTGTTACAACAGATATCAATGGTTGACATGTGACTAATGAACTATTTACAATATACAAGATCTGATGCCAAAAGTCTTCCCATTATATTTTTGCGCTGAGGTACAGCAATCGTGTGAAGCAAACTGTCTTGGTTACAAAAATCTTTTTATTATGATGCGTTTCGTCCGGTTAGGACCTCTTCAGAAATCTAACGAAGAAGAAAAGGAGAACTAGTACACATAAGACAATATTTAAATGACAGCATTCCAATTTAAAAAAAATAGCTACACAACAATACTGGAATTGGTACTAAAGAATCATAGTAATCTAGGGAAATAATGTTTTACCTACTCTGTGATAGAGGGTGTTTTGATTATTACTACGAAATATCAATGGTTGACATGTGAGTAATGAACTGTTTATAAATACAAGATCTGATGCTAAAAGTCTTCAAAAATGTTCAAATGTTTGTCAAGCTTATGGGACTTAACTACGGGGTCATCAGTCCCTAAACTTACAAACTACTTATGAACTACTTACGAACTAGGACGGCACAAATATCCATGCCCGAGGGGGGATTCGAACCCCCGACCGTAGTGGCCGTGCTGACCGTGACTGGAGCGCCTCAGTCACCTCGGCCACCGCGGCCGGCGCTAAAACTCTTCCCGTTATATTTTTGCGGTGAGGTACAGCAATCGTATCAAGTCGACATTCTTGAATTAAAAACTGTCTTGGTTACAAAAATCTCTTTTTATTATGATGCGTTTCGTCCGGTTTGGACATCTTCAGATATCTAACGAAGAAGAAAAGGAGAACTAGTGCATAAAAGACAATATTTACAGGACAGAATTCCAATTAAAAAGAATAGCTACAAAACAATACTGGAATTGGTACCAAAGAATCGTAGTAATCTAGGGAAATAATGTTTTACCTACTCTGTGATAGAGGATGTTTTGATTAAAATGCAGTTATAGGATATCATTCAAAACAAGAATAATGAAATTCCTGGAACTGCGATAGCCTTAACCGTTAAAAATTTTGATAACAGTTTTAACTGAACAGACTGTTGAAAGAAATGTCGGAATAAAAAATTATTTCAGTAGTCCGTTCAGTTAAATCTAGTATTAATTTTTGAACTGCTAATGCTAGCGCAGCTCCAGAAATTGTAGTGTCCGGCCTGGACGTAATAAATTCAAGGTTGTGCTCTCGGCAGGCAAGGTGATGCTAACCGTCTTTTATCGACGTCCGAGGTCTGAATCTCATCGAGCACGGAAAAACGATTAACAGTGACGTGTACTGTGCAACACACCGTAGCCTACCCAAGTCCAAGGAGGGAATGATTCTGCTCCATGATAACGCGCGTCCACACGTTTCCCGGGTCACACACAGTGTACTGCCAAGTTCAAGTGGGAGCAGCTTGAGCATCCGCCCTACAGCCCAGACATGTCGTCTTGTGACTTCCAACTGTTTGTTCCGCTAAGGAAAGATCTGAAAGGGAAGCGTATGACGAACTGAAGGACACTGTGGAGGACTGGCTCTTGTCACAGCTACAGGAATTCTGGGAACAGGGAATCCTTCGGTAGTTGTGGTCAGGCCTCTGGTGATTACGTTTGAATAAAGACTTCAATTATACCCACAGTGTCGTTTCGTACATTTGAACACCCTTCGTATTTCGCATCGGAATAAGGTGCAGACATTTAGTTGTCTGAAGCTGTTGGTAGAAAGGTTTTTGGAAGCAAACAGAGAAGTATATGTCGTGGCAGAATAGCCGTGCGCACTAAGGCGCCCAACTGCGGTGCCCGCAGTCGTTCGCCGTCGGGGGTTCGTGTCCTCCCTCGGGCATGAGTGTTTGTGTTGTCCTTAGCATAAGTTAGTGTAAGTAGTTTGTAAGCGTAGGAACTAATAACGGACGTTGTTAAGTCCCTTAGATTTACAAACATTTGAACATTTTGAGAAATATATGTTTCTTTTTTTGATTGGGAAAAAGCATTTGACAGAATTGACTGGTGTCTGGTGCTGAATATTCTGAAAGATACTTGTATTGACTGGAAGGATAGAAGGCTGATAAAACAACTCTATGTGGGACAGAAAGTAGTTGTTCGAATATATTAAGATGAAACTGAAGAAGAGGCTATTGGAAGCGTCGTTGTATGTCACCAGCACTTTTTAATATATATGCTGAAAATTAATTGATAATGCCTTGGACAAAGCAAAAAGACTTGTAGTGGGAGGGGAAAGAATAAAACTTATTAAGTACGCATATGCTATTACTGTACTAACAGAAACAGAAGAAGAGCTCCAGGTAAGATGGAGAATTTTGTAAGGGTGGGGAAAGGATTCGGAATGAAAGTGAGCATCGATAAAACGAAAGTGATGAAAATCGGAAAAGAAGGTGACTCAATCAATGTATCACTCGAGGGAAGAAAACTGCGACAGGTTCAATAATTACAATATCTGGGAAACTTGATAACTTCCAATAGAAGTTGTACAGCAGAAGTCAGACGAAAAATAAACATGGGAAAGAGAGGGTTTGGGAGAGTGAAAGCCAGGAACATCCCCGTTCATCTCCGTAAGAGGTTCGCAAACTTTTTTGTTTTGAGGGTGGTGTCTTATGATTCTGAAACGTGGATAGTCAGGAAGAAAGAACAAAAATATTTATAAAGCTTTGAAGAAGAATGCAGAAAGTGAAATGGACTGACAGACTGACAGAATGAGAAATGAGAAGGTGTTGAGCAGGATAAAAGAGGAAAGGAACTTCATGAGGATGATACAGAAGAGGAAAACATCTGGGTGAGACAACAATACGCAGGAACTGTCTACTGAAGAGGATAATTGAGGGAAAAGTAGAATGAAACAGAGGGAGAGGAAGAAGGTTTGGAATGATAACAGATGTGAAGAAACGAAGAAGTTTCAAGTAAATGAGGAATTCCCAGGACAGAAAGACATGGGGGATGTCCAGTTCATACCTGCCTGAGAACAGATTTACTGAAGGATTTAATTCTGTTACAGGAGAATTTATATATAGTGCATATTTTAAAGGAAAATACAAGCTATTTCAATCATCACTGGAGTGTGGAATCTGTTAAGGGCACCGAGTTATATAATACTTGTATCGGAAACTGTTCTCGAATCGGCTCTGTCTTCTTATGCCACGTGGGTTGCTAGTTACGAAAAAAAAAAAAAAAAAAAAAAAAAAAAAACGCACTAACGTGTTTTACGGCCCACTTTAGATTTGTAGTTATATAAGTTTTTGCAAACATTTTGGGCAAAAATTAATAATCTAAATAATAAAAAATATTAATAAGAGTATCTGAAACCATTTTAGGAAAAAAAAAAATTACGCAGTGGCAGGTTTCGAACCACTGACCTTGAGCTTTACAGTCCAATGCATTGCCTACTACGCTACGGATAACACTTAGCAACGGCTTACTTTAATTCCATACTATTGATGGCCGTTGTTAACTGATGCTAATATGGCATTTGTAGACACTAGATTATCTTTTATCGTACGAAGAACGACGTGTTTTTGTTAATTCTTCAGTGCGCCATTGCTTTGAAATGACAACGTGTAAGTTACAATAAGAGAATCATCAAATACGCAACGCAAGATGACGTATGCCAGAGAGAGTTATGAGAGAGGGATGTCACGTGACATCTGCGAACGGTTGGTTTTCGTTAATTCAATGGAGGGGGTCAAAACTCAGTTATATTTGCAAATATCTCTCAAACGATACGAGATACGAAAGAAACATAAGGGAACAAAGTTGTAGAGAATTTTCTCCTCTACACATTAGTTTATTCAATTTTCGCGTCAGATGAACGGTTTATTTGCAGTTAAAATTACATTACAACGGATTTTTTTTTGGGCATTACTAACGTATTTCTTGTCCGAAATATTTGAAAAAGCGAGGTTCTGGTCTCTGGTAGCCAACAATTAAGTCTGTAAAATTTGGTGCCGATTGGTTGAACGGTTCGACCTAAAAAGTGGGAACATGTTACAGACAGACAGACAGACATATATCCCAAATCGCCGTTATTTTTGCAAATATCTCTGAAACGATATGAGATATGAAAAAACCATAAGAGAGCAAAGGTGTAGAGTATTTTTCCCTCTACAAATTCGGTTATTCAATTTTTATGTCAGACGAATGGTTAAGCCGTTATTTTCATTTAAATTTCGACTTGTCAAAATACGGTCGCAAAGGCCCACTCTTAGTGTTACTACCGTAACTAAAGTGGGCCAATAGCGCCTGATCACACGGGAATTAATCATTTGACCTAGTTATGGGTACGAGGCCTTACCAGTTGAGCGGGAGAAGACGAAAACCTCTTTACTAGGCATATCATGACAAGCCGAAACGCACGGCTTATTTCGGGGAAAATGGAGGGCGTAAAACATTCCTTACCGGGTATACGGGCCGCTGTCGAAAGCAGTAAAGTAATATTGACTGGTGGAAGGGTGGTGCGAAAACGGAAAATAATTTTATACGACTTAGGCGCGGAAAAGTGATACAGGCCGGTAGCGGGCGGGCAGATTCGAAACCGGTTTTATAGGCTGGAACATTCGAGCGGCGCGTATCAATGGATTTACGGCGGCGCCTGGTCCAATAAAAGTTGAACGGCGCCATCCGAGAGGCGCTTAGCGCGCCAGCGAGGCACATCTGCCCGCCAGTGCTGCCAACTGGCGCCGCTTTTACGAGACCAGCACGGCGGACATATTCATGTCTCCGGCGCCTCGCGCGCAGGCCGGGCAATCAAACGTATGACGAGCGTGAACGAAATATAATCTAATGCCGGCAACCGCGCCGTTCAGTCTGATGTACAGGGGCGTCCGGAAATACGGGCCCCCAGCCTCCCACCGTATTTCAAAGCGGAAACTCTCCTGCCCTGAAAGTATTCGTACGAATGGCTTTGTGTCGACGTGGCAGAGAGGCTCATTCCAACCGTTGTTGAAATATTGTGTACATGTATGCTGCAACGAGGCAGCCGTTTGTTCTGTAACATTTGGCACTCGGTATACGACAGGAAAAACTGAAGGATACTCTTTGTGTTTCAAGGGGAAAAACGTCTGAAATTGAACGCGCTTCAGTAACTAGATGGTGAATATAAATAGTGAAACCCTTTGCTGTATACTTGTGTCTACAGCCCTGATATCTTTGACAAGGGACGTTTTTCATTCGCAATTATTGATATGGTGTCTTCTTTCGGACATGTCAGAAATAGCAGATACCAATTGTTGACATTAACGGCCGTAATTATTGAAATATTTGGACCTTTTCGGGGCGTTGAAATAAATACAACGACAAAGTTGAAAATTTATGGTGGACCGCGATTCGAGCCCGGGCTATTGCTATGGTGCCTGTTCTTTTGGACATATCAATAATTGTGTCATGACCTAAGGAATAAACACCATATCAATAATGGTAAAATATGCCACCAACAGGCAGCTGACAATTTCAATGCGGACGCAGTCAAACGCTCGATCCCTTGCGGTAATCCAGTATAGGCTGCGAGCTAGAGGAAACAATGGCAGCTTTGTGTCCCAGCCTCGTCGCCGCTTTTGTGTCTCGTTTCCAGCGTAGGTGTCGGTGGCCGAGTAGAAAGACCGACACAGGAATAAATGAAGCACGCTTGTGCAGGTGCGGAGGTGAGCAGCCAGGGGGACAGCAGAAACTAGAAACACTAGAGTAAATTAGAACGAAATATATATTACACCGAATTTATACAATACTTAACTTTTACATAGCTCAGTACTGCAGAATGCTGATACATAGTTGAGCTAGAAGCCTGCCTAGTGCCTGTCCGATAGCCAAGTCTTCACTGGGGCCTATCTGATTCCGAAGTGTTAGCTGGTTCCTATCTCAGTCCCAAGTGAACGATGTCGTTCAGTGGTGGCCACGAGCGGAGTTGTAGCAGAGGGCGCTCGTGGCTGACGTCGTAAGAACGCCGCGCCGTGCGTGCATGGCGGCGCGCGGCGAAAGTAGGTGGCGCGCAGTTTGGACTTGTGCGACACCACAGGCAGGAGGTTACAAGTTGAGAATTTGGGTTGGAAGGGAAACGTGTCAGGATAGCTTAATGGGTTAAGGCGATCGCTGGCCCGAAGCGGGAAATCCGGGTTAGAATTCCGGTCCAGCACAAATTTTCATCTTCGTCATTGAATTTATTTCAACGCCCCGAAACGGTCAAAATGTTCCAGTATTTCGTATTAGTTTTCTATTTGGACTGTTATCAAATGTACTTATGCACAATGATTGCAGTTTCACCTTATCATACCATTCTCAAGTGGTTACTAACTGCAAAGCGTGTCAGATCATCTACATCCTTCTTAGAAGTCATTGTCGTCGCGTCGATCATATTTGCATAGTCCAAGAGGATAATAAGAAAAGAGTATTTTTAACAGCATTCCATGTAACAATTTATATCATTTCCACGTAATCTTTGTATACTAGTAACACCAGATCATAAACAAAAGAAAAAAAAATTACATGATTTGCTCTACAGATGAGGTAAAGTGCTAAATATTTGACTTTAACCATGTTACCAAGAGCAAGTTGAGAAAAAGTTTGAAAGCTTATTCGAAGTCAATAGGTGCTCTCACTGTCAAACAGAGGATAAATTAGGATAATTTGTACTCTGTTATAGTTAAATGACGTATTTCCTGATCTATGTCTCGTACCACGATATAATTTTGCAGGTAGATTCAATGATATTGGTAAATAATGTCTGCAATATGAATAAGTAATAAAAGATGATGCCTGATGCTGAAGTTTTATTACGTGCGCCAGTGTGAACAGCGGAAATGGTGTGTCCATACATTAAACTTTCTTTTGATGTGTCGTCTTCGGCTGCGCAATGAATCCTCGGAGATGAAGCGGCAAACTGCAAGTAGAGCTCGAGTGAGCACCGTTTATATTGGCCATCCAGGGGCGCCACTGTCAATTGCGTGGCGTCACACACACTATAGTCTCCTATATTGCCAACATTTTCGGTTGAAAATAATCGATTTTCATTTTGTCGCTGCAATGATAATATCCAAATCTTATCCGTTTTAACTGCTTCGTCTCTAGTATTAAAATTATTTCGGTGTTTGGATATCTGTGTGGCCTCTCTAAACATACGCGCATCATAATGAGGCTCGTTTCGCTAAACTTTCTTTCGTTATCACCTTCTTGATAAACATGTTTTACTATGCATGAATTTGGATAACATCGTCCCAGGAGAAAACAGCGATCTTCCTTAATATTTGTATTGTAACAACAGTCTTGATAGCAGAGGTAAAAAATTTTAAGGGCAGTTACCAACTTACGATCAAAAAACACCCATGCAGTCCTACAGGGTTCATCATCGGCAACATTGGCTGTATTATTATGATTTCTGAAGATGACATAGTTAAAACCGGTAAACTAAAAAACTTTTACCTCTGCGATCAAGACTTTTATTACAAAACAAATGTTCAACTACAGCCGATTTATCAGTATCTCCTAGGCGTCATGTCTTTTTATGTTCGCTCAGAGGGGTTTTAATACTTCTTTTTGTTGCAAGAAGAGGGGAGGCACGATCAGACACATGATAGCGATGGTTCTGGCACATTTGTGTAAACATGCCCACAATTACAAGGAATTTTATAAAAACTTGGTGTAGCCAGAGGATGTCGCATCTTACATATTCTTTTATTTACCTGGTGCAATTAAATAATAATAATAATAATAATAATAATAATAATAATAATAATAATAATAATGGTAATGAAAAGAATATGGCATCCAAGATTTGGAATATGACATGTTACTTCCTAGAATTGAGAGCCATAAACATCTCACAAATCTCTCACTTCTAGAACAGCGCATTCGCCTCCTCAGCCCTGTATGCGCTTAGCGGCAACTTTGGAACACTCCGGACCTCGATGCGGCTGAATAAAAGTATGCCATTGCCATGTCCTGTCAGTTCAAATAGAGAAAGTTACATCACAGTGTAACATACACAGTCGAGACACTTACTGCTGTGAAAGTTGTTACCAACTGACAATTGCAACGACACTAGCGCTGCTAGTGGTGGGCAAGGTGATGTAGAATAATGTTTGTTTATAATTACGTTTCTCTATAATTAACAAATAGTTTCTGTAAGTTTTGCGTTCCAAGCATTAGTAAAATATCGAAAGACATAAATAATCAGTCGCTTGGAGCGCTACTGTCGTGGCGTGTAACAAAAATCTATGGGAGTGTTATGACTGTAAATGTTAGACTGTGGTTAGATGCTAACATAGGCCGCGCGGGAGTAGCCGAGCGGTCTGGAGTGCCACGTTGCGGATCTCGCGGCCTCCCGCGTCGGAGGTTCGAATCCTCCATCGGGCATGGCTGTTTGTGTTGTCTTTAGTATAAGTTAGTGTAAGTTAGTAGTTGTAAGTTTAGGGACTGATGAGCCTGCAGTTCAGTCCCATAAGCTTTACAAACATTTGAACATTTTTTTTGCTAACATAGGAGGGAGGATATGAAAGATGTAAGATTCTGGTGTTGAATTCGAATTTTAATGTACTTACGGTCTCATTAACTGCCTTCCTCTGTCTTTCATTTAGTCTTTATTAACACTGTCAGTTGAATGACCTTTGTTCCCCCTTGTAATTCTGTGGGACTAAACTACGTTCGTCATCACTCCCTAGACTTACAAACTACTACATAAATTAATACAGATAAACAATTCCTGAGACGGATTTTCGTCTCGAATATGTCAAAGACATTATTGATAAATATGAATCATTGAATTAAAATTTATGGTGCGGCCGGGAATCGAACCCGGACCTCCATGCTTACTAAGCAGACGTCTTAACCGTTAGACCACCACACCACTAACGTCTGCCTAGTACGCATGGAGATCCGGGTTCGATTCCCGGCCGCACTACGAATTTTAATTCAATCCTTCAGATTTATCAATACTTACGTTAAACTAACCTAAGGACAATACACACATTCATGCCCGAGGGAGGATTCGAACCTCCGACGTGGGAGCCCGCGCGAACTGTAACGTGACGCTCCTGACCGCTCACTACTCCCGCGCGGCCGAGTGATATAAACAGATACTAGGAAGGGGTTAATGTTAATGTTTGTTAAACTTAAGGGGCTTAACTGCGGGGTCATCAATCCCTTAACTTACAAACTACTTATGAACTAGCTAACACTAAGGACGGCACAAATATCCATCCCGAGGGGGGATTCGAACCCCCGACCGTAGTGGCCGTGCAGACCGTGACTGGAGTGCCTCAGTCCCCTCGGCCACCGCGGCCGGCAGGAAGGGGTTACGCATGGAGATGGGAAGACGTAAATGTTCCAAGCTACGTTAAAGAGACAACTACGGAACAAGATAAACAGTTTATTGCATTTGTAGCTGTTGCAACAGATTATCTTGTCGGCCACGAAAGACCAGTCAGCGGCGGAGGAACAGACTGATTAAATGCCCGCAGGGACGTGCGCGATACAGCGCCGCCTTCTCCTGAAGGCCGCCCATAAATCTCTATGGATGAACAGCCGCGAACGGCGGCGCCTACAGCATTAAAAAATAAACGACGTCGCGGAAACTTTGTTTTATAAATCCCATAGCAAAGTTTGCTGCGCCAGAAGCGAAAAAAAGGGGGGGGGGGGGAAGAAGGAAAGAGAAATGGGGAGAAGAAGTCGAAGCGACGTGTGCTGGAACCAGAAAAGGCTTTAAACAACACTGGAACACAAATACAATTTGCATAACCGGTGGCGCGACTAAGTTGCGGCGCAAAGTTTGTGTGGGGAGGTCGGCCCTCGGGGCAGCGCCGTGAGCTCTGCGTCGCGCGGTCGGCTGCACTGCTTCTTGTCTGCGGTCCGGGTGCGCCGCTGCGCAGGCTCCCACGTCACCAGTCTGACTGAACACCGTGAGCCAGGCCTGAAGAGGACGGGCGATTCGCGAAACGCTTTTTAGGGACAAATAATACAATTCCTTTACACAACATTGTTTCGTTATACCAAAGGTATTAAACATAAGGAGAGGCATTGAATTAAAATTTATGCTATAGCCGGGATTCGAACCCGGGACCTCCTACTTACTAGATAGGTGCTTTAGAACACTTTTTTTCTTCTTCAGATGGATCTATGCTCTGCGGTCGTTCGTTCAGTTGTTCGTGGTTGTTCGGTGAATGGTTGGCTCAGCTTTTTTTTATTACAGAGGGCGTTCAGCCCCCCGACTGGGCGCGCTAAGCCACGGCGCCCGACATACCACTCAGCTACCACAGCGTTGCAGCCAAAGCAACAACACGGACTGTCTTAAAGCACGTCTCCCTCCACACCATACACAGGGTGTCCAGAAAAGGACTCCCTGATTTTAAAATTAAATATCTCGAAAACAAAGATCGACAGAGGAATGCAGTAAACGATATGTTTATTGATAAAGCTGTAAGAAGTTTATACAGAAGTTTGAAATGATAGTTACAAAAGCTGCTAACAGATGGCGCTGTACGCTGTACAGCTCATATCAGCATACATAAGTGAAATAATCGTATGAAAACGCTTAAAACCAGTCTCAGATGCAATTCTGCGGACGGATGACATTGGATTTCGCTGAATAATTCCAGGAACTGTCGCGATATTTTCAGGCGTAACTTCGGTTTGCTTGCGGCCAACATGCCCCACTAAATCATTAGTTACGCTGCCTGTTCGTTGAAATTTTGCGAAGAGCGTACGAATGGTTTTCGCATCGGTTCCTTTTGGAACATTAAATCGTGCTTGAAAACTTCGCCTTGATGCCGTAGGACTCTCTTCTAACCTGTGGTACTCTAGCACCAGAAAAAAGCGTTGTTCAATGGAGTACTTGGTTTTAATCTCTTCCTTCGGTACGCTAACCTCCTTTCACGTTTCAATAGTGGAACTGATCGCTCTGGGCTTCGGATCACTTTTTATACTAGGCATTACGTACGGCGATTACAGCGCCATCTGTTAGCAAATTTTGTAACTATTATTTCAAACTGCTGTATAAACTTCTTACAGCTTTCACAATAAACGTACCGTTTACTGCATTCCTCTATCGATCTTTGTTTTCAAGATATTTAATTTTGAAATCAGGGAGTCCTTTTCTGGACACCCTGTAATTTAATTCTGCCTCATGTTCCGTGTGAAATGCTTATCAAATTGCCAGTAGTAAGTAGGAGGTCTGGGGTTCGAATCTCAGCCACAGCATAAATTTTAATTCAATGCCTGTCCTTATGTTTAATATCTTTGGTATAACGAGACAATGTTGTCTCAAGGAATTGTATTATTTGTTGATATTTATATCACCTCGGCCTGAGGAACAAGGCGGGATAGTTCCTATTCGCGTTCTTTGCTGGGGTTCTACTCCAATGTAGGAGAACCCTGGCAATTTGATACGCATTTCACAGTGGACATGAGGCAGAATAAAAGTATATGGGGTGGAGAGAGACGTGCTTTAAGACAGTCCGTGTAGTTGCTTTGGCTGCAACGTTGTGTTAGCTGAGTGGTGCCAGGCGCCGTGGCTCAGCGCGCCCGTCAGGGGGCTAAACGCCCTCTGTAATAAAAAATCTGAGCCAACCATTCAACGAACAACTCCGAACAAACTAAACGAACGACCACGAACCATAGATCAACCAGATGAAAAAAAAAAAAAAAAAAAAAAAAAGGTGGTCTAAAGCACCTAACTAGTAAGTAGGAGGTCCCGGGTTCAAATCCCAGCCACAGCATAAATGTTAATTCAATGCCTCTCCTTATGTTTAATACCTTTTTAGGGAATACGCGGGAAAAGAAGCTGGAGCAATGTTTTGTTTATATATAAAAACAGTCTAGAGTGCAATGATTTTTATTTGCATCATTGTATCAACTAGTTTCGATCCTTTTCTCGACGATTTTCAAGTATGCAAACTCAATTGATGTCATGGTGCTGGGCAGCTGATTGGCAGCCTTCCAGTTCTGGAAGGCTCCCAAGCACCTACCCCTCTACGACATCAATGGGGTTGCTATCCTGAAGATAGGTTAAAAAAATAGACCGAAACTAGTTAATACAAATAATAATCATTGCACTCTAGACTGTTTTCTAATATATAAAGCACAGTGTCTGTGAGTTTGTGTGTACGTGTTGCATTACAATCTACAGCTTTTTTTCCAATCTTAATGAAATTTTGTACACGTAAACTTAAATCCATGATGACGGTCGCCGTAAGTGTAAAAATCACGTACGATACATAGTTCACGAGATATGACGCCATAAACAATGAGATGCGCGAAAAACTGCTGCATTTAGCGACAATGCTGCTCATTTTCTCCTTAACCACTGGACCGCCGGCCGCAGTGGCCGAGCTTTTCTGCAGTGCGCCAGTCACGGTCTGCACGGATGCTACGGTCGGGGGTTTGAATCCCCCTCTGGCATGGATGTTTGTGCAGTCTTTAGTATAAGGTAGTTCATAAGTAGTTTGTAAGTTCACGGACTGATGACTCCGCAGTTAAGTCCCTTAAGCTTAACAAACATTTGAACATTTCGAACTACTAGACCGATTTTAACCAAATTTGGTACACACATTCCTTACTGTGAGGTACCAATTGTTGCAGGGTTAAGAATCACACACGAAGCATGGTGCAGAAGGTATGACGTCATAAACAATAGGAATCGCAAAAAATTGGCACATAATGCGGCGAGTCTTTATAAATACGCTATATGACAACGAGAGTACTTAGTGACTTGCAACAAACTTTAAACACAATTTCAGACCTTTATTAAACATTTTCTCGCTGACAACCGTAACAGAAGTATGAAAGGAAAAAAGTTTCTCGCTTACTACTTTTCCGCTGTTCATTGACTAAAACTATGACATACGATATGATGTTACAATTTATAATTTTTACACTACAAATTGTAGCCGCAGGAAATTTTACAGACAGTATACACACATATAGTTGAATGTAACTTCTAAATTGTATCACAGAACGACACGTAGTTCATGAGATATGAGCACATAAACGGTAACATTCATGGAAAACCGCCCCATCAAGGACCATTCTTTGACCTATTACTCCTTTACTACTAATTATATTCCCAAGACATTTTACAGAGATACAGTCCTTATACAAATGAATATATACCTGAAAAATGGCAGGAATAAATAAATATCCGGACAACGTCGGGTTTTCAGCTAGTTTACATATAAATTTAAATGTAAGAGTGCTGTTTAACCCAAAAGTCAAACAAAAATGTTTCCAAAAATATGTAATATTGTTGTTGTTGCACACGTTAAAGGTACACCTATGATGAAAGGAAGGAATGTTACGACTTAACGTCCCGTCGAGACTGGTCATTAGAGACGGAGCTCACGCTTGGATGTTTTGGTAAGGATGGGGGAAGGAAATCGGCCGTGCCATCTGAAAGGAACCATCCCGGAATTAGCCTGGAGTGATTTAGGGAAATCACGGAAAACCTGAATCTGGATGACCGGAGGTGAATTTGAACCACGATCCTTCCAAATACGAGTCCAGTGCGTCACCAGTGCGCCACCTCGCTCGGTGCGAGTGTGTTGCCATGGCGCCACTCGGTGGTCACCATTGACTTCGTACGGGCGAAACTGCTAAGAACAACACTGGATCATAAAATCAACATTGGTCTTTGTCATTTGCATGCAAAAGGCCTCCCTTGTCTGCTGGCGCCATCGGACTGTGGCATGCTGTAGCTGCACTGACAAGTGCTCGAGGTCCGTGAATGATTTAGATGCATTATGAATGAGTATAAAAGTACTCGCATGTGGGTTACTGTGTACAGTGACATAATGAAAAGAATTACTCTTACTAATGTGGTCCAAATGTTAGGAAGATTAGCTGCAACGTGGCTCCAGATGGAGTCGTCTGTATGAATATGGAAATGTAATCGGGATAGAGGATATAATGTTTGCGGATATGTTATTCAACATAATATTTTTGAAATACTGTGCCCCTGAGTACGAGCCCTTCAGGGAGAGGCTCGTCCGTTGCAATTTGGTCGATCTGATCTCTGCTAGTATACGACAGAAGGTCGGGCACCCAAGGTTTGATTGTCGACACTGCACTGATATGTTTATGACTGGGACAACCTACCACAAATAAATTAATATGTTTCCAATCCCACGGTTCCGACCAAGGTTTTCTGTAGGTTTCCCTAGGGTATGAGATATGTGTCTAAAATGGGAAGCCCTTTCCAGTTATTTCCAACGAGGATCCCCCTTGCCCCACTATAAGCTTGCTAGTTAATTGGGGACTAGAACCGTGACTTTTTTTCTTTTCATTTTGAAAATTAAGGTAAACGGTAATATATATGTTGTTACATTGGATATAGTTATTTTGAAGGACAGGAAGAACCTGAATCTCAAGGTGGATCAGTGTTGTTAAAGTGGGTACGTATTCCTCCATCTGAAACATCGAGGTATTGGAAGATATTGATGACAACACTACAGCACATCACACATCCACCATTTGTACTTTGAAAATTGATATAAGTACTATCAGATGTGTGCTATATGGAGTTTTGAACTATTGTAATTAATGTCAACACGTGAATTTTGACACTGGTGATTCAAAATATAATGATACACGTACGTCAGTCAATAAAATATTGCGCGCGGGGATGGCCGCGTGGTATAAGGCATAATGCTACGGACTGCACGGTCTCTTCCGCCGGAGGTTCGATCCTTCATCGGGCATGGGTGTGAGTGTGTGTTGTCCTTAGTGTAAGTTACTTTATGTAGTTTATAAGTGTAAGGACTGATGACGATAACAGTTTGGTCCAATAGGTTTACTAACATCTGAACATTTCTGAGTTACGTATTAATTTCCCTCCTATGGTATTAAAATCTTGTTACTGTGCTCCTCCCTATTAGAACGTCACTTGTGTTAGGATTCGAAATTTCGTTAGGTTGACGTGAATTCGGGTAATCGCGGTTTAATATACACTAGTCTCTATCTCCCTCCACTCTCTCTCTCTCTCTCTCTCTCTCTCTCTCTCTCTCTCTCTCTCTCTCTCTCTCTCTCTCTATATATATATATATATATATATATATATATATATAATCCTGTACTCACCTGACCAGAAATCCTGTTCATCCTGCCACCGAACTTCACTAATCCCCACTATATCTAACTTCAACCTATCCATTTCCCTTTTTAATCTGTGTTATTTTACTGTCGGTGAATACTTGCATGGACAAATGCTTGCTTCAATGCCGAATTACTCACTCCAATTTATCTGAAAGCTCGGGTGACAATCTCATTTACTCGTACTATAGCGAACTTACCCGAGCTCAAATTCCTCCTTTACTATTTAGCCTGATGCAAGGTCCACAGAGTCATAACCTCGCAGGCCTAAAGCCCTACAGCAGTGCCTATTTCTCCAAAGGGCTGCGAAGAGGAGAAAATTTGCCAGAATTTGATAGCAGTCGTCAGCAGTTCAAGTGGGGGCCCAGGGTGGCTAGAGAGGTGTAATTACTATAAAATTATAATTCCAATTGTCGGAACCGGCGGCAGTAGAGCGGCATGTAAATGAGACTGCACGGGGTAGAGAGAGAGAGAGAGAGAGAGCGGGTCTCGCCGAAGCCGTGGAAGTATGCAAATTTTATAGTTGCCGTCTCTAAGTACGGGCTGTTTGTAAGATAATGCGGCGCGCGCCACTCACCCTCGGTCGGCGCCTGCGATGACGTCACGTCACGAGGCTCCTCGTCCTGCGCGGCCATCTTGGCGTCTTCGACGAGGATGCAGCCGGCGCCGTCCGGACCCGGCCGCAGGGAGCTGACGGCTGCAACACACCACACAGGACTGTCAGTCAAACAAAATGGTCAAATGTTTTATAAGCTTATGGGTCTTAACTGCGGGGTCATCAGTTCCTAAACTTATACACTACTTATAAACTGTTGTTGTTGTTATGGTCTTCAGTCCGGAGACTGGTTTGATGCAGATCTCCACCCTACTCTATCCTGAGCAAGCCTTTTCATCTCCTCATAAGAACGGCAACCCACATCCATTTGAATCTGCTTACTATACTCGTCTCTTGGTCTCCCTCTGCGATTTTTACCCCACACACTTCCCTCCAATGCTAAATTTACGATTCCCCGATGTCTAAGAATGTGTCCTACCAAGCGATCCCTTCTTTTAGTCAAAGTATGCAAAAAATTCCTTTTCTCACCAATTCTGTTCAGTACCTCTTCATTAGTTATGCGATCTACCCACCTAATCTTCAGCATTCTTCTGTAGCACCACATTTCAAAAGCCGCTGTTCTCTTCCTGTCCGCTCTGCTTATCGTCCATGTTTCACTCCCGTACAAGGCAACACTCCACACAAATGCCTTCAGAAAAGACTTCCTTACACTTAAATTAATATTCGATGTTAGCAAATTTCTCTTTTTCAAAAATGCTTTTCTTCCCATTGCCATTCTGCATTTTATATCTTCTGTACTGCGACCATCGCATGTTATTTTACTACCCAAGTAACAAAACTCATCTACCACCTTCATTGTTTCGTTACCTAATCTAATTCCATCAGCATCGCCTGATTTTCTAAGACCGTATTCTATTATTTTTGTTTTGCTCTTGTTAATGTTCATTTTATACGCTCTCTTCAACACATTGTCCATTCCATTCAACTGCTCTTCCAGGTCCTTTGCTGTCTCTGACGGCTGAGAACTTATAAACTTATAAAGTAACTTATACTAAAGATAGCACAAAAAATTGTACATGGTGGACCGACAGCTTGGGACAGTTCATATAGTCAATAATGGAAATTTTTTATTCCCTGCTTAATACACGGCCAGCGTACCACACTCAGCCGGCCGCGGGCCTGACCTGGGCAGATGTGCTGGACCTTCGGTTGTTTAGGAGTGTGGAAATCTCGCGTACAGACTTCTCACCTAAGTGTCACCCGATCATCTGACCACGTTCGAAGTCCGTGAGTTGCGCGGAGCTCCCCATTCTACTCTCTCACAATGTCTAATGATTACTGATGTCGTTGATACGGAGAAGTTGGCCGTAGGTAGCAATAAAATGCACCTAATATTGAAAAGGTTTTTTGGGGGTGTCGGGATACTGTTGGTGACATAATGTACGAATAGAATCGTTACGGAGATAACTAAAACAGCACCTCCTTCTGGAACAGAACCCAATATTTTTCATTTGATAGTCCATTATCTCCTATCAAGTCTTGTTGAAATACGCAGGAATATATAAATGAATGTTTGTCTGTATGTCCCCTACGAGTTCATAAACCATTCGTTAGACTGCAATGAAACGGTCGTGAACTGTTCACCGTACGCCCACTAAAGTTTCTGACCCAAAAACAAAAGAGCACAACACATAGTTCAGGAGATATGAGGACACAAATAATGAGAGGCCACCACGCAAGACCGCGTAAGAATATCCAGGTTTATGCTTCAATTATTGGAAAATGGGAGTACTTAGGGACCTGCAACAAAGTTTGCATGTAATTTCGGACGTTTATGGAGTGCTTTGTAACTGACTCCCTCCCCATCCCCAAACAATGAGGAAACGGAAAGAAGCCGCGGTGGAGTAGCCGAGCGGTCTAAAGCACCTCGCTACGGAGCGCGCGGTTGCTCGCCGTGGATGTTCGAGTCCTCCCTGGGGCATGGGTGTGTGTGTGTTTGTGCGTAGGTTACTTTACCTAGGTTTAAGTAGTTTGTAAGCTACGGACTGATGACCACGCAGTTTTGTCCGATAGATTTACAGGCATTTTTTGCTCTGGAATTTACAGTCAGCACCCACCATCAGGCTGTGTTCACGTGTTCGCCTGCGCACAGTCGGTCTGGCTGACGAGGGTACGACTCGCCTCCCACTGTAGCTGCGGTAGAGTACCAGCCGACCGAACAATCAGGAGACGAGGTGTGCACACGTGACGGCTCTTGCGCGAGGTGGCAAGAGTCGATCGACGAAGACGATCGCTCTCTTTCCAGCCAGCCTTCAGTCCGGACGGACGTGCCCCCTCCTTCCCCCAAAGTCTCCAACCTGTCGGGGCCCTCCTTGGCGCTTTCAACTTACACTCGATGTATCACACTATGTGACTTGAGATTTTTCAGTAATTAAGCGCCTTCGGTCGCAATTCAACTGTTTTCCCGTTTTCTTTCAACACCACTATTTCACATGGATGCCCACATCTAATCCGCTCCTGTCTTGAGCACAATCATGTTCGAGGGATGCTTCGAACCCACGACGAGGAACGGCCTCGAATGTCAGTCGCGGAGCGCACGGGGCGGCGTAGAAGTATCACGCGCTTTATGTGTTCTGTCTATGTTATCCGTGCCATGGTCAACAGGGTGCCTGTTGAATGACTCCCAATGGCATCAAACAAACGGATCGGCTCACATGGCTGATTTTTTTTTTAGTTCGTCTCATAGCTTCTCATCCAAATTTATCAGTACGTCTAGGGTTCGCAGTTGGCAGGATACTACTAAAACAGAGGTGATATCGGGCGTTCCACAGGGTAGTGTTATTGGTCCTCTGCTGTTCCTTATTTACATAAACGATTTGGGAGAAAATCTGAACAGCTCTCTTAGGTTGTTTGCAGATGACACCGTCATTTACCGTCTAGTAAAGTCATCTGAAGATCAAAAACAACTGGAGAACGATCTAAATAAGATATAATTGTGATGTAAAAATTGGCAATTGACTCTAAATAATGAGAAGTGTGAAATTGTCCACGTGAGTACGAAAAGAAATCCGTTAAACTTTGTTTACAAGATAAATGAATCAAAAGTGATGGTCGTAAACTCCACAAAAAATTTAGGATTACTATTACTTCAGACTTAAACTGGAAAGAAGATAATGTCGTGGGAAAGGCGAACCAGAGACTGCGTTTTATTGGCAGAACCTTTAAAAGATGCAAGTGAACTACTGAAGAGACTGCGTACACTACGATTGTCCGTCCTATTTTGGAGTATTGCTGCCCAGTGTGGGATCTTTTTCAGGTGGGTTCGACGGAAGACATCGAAAGAATTCAAAGAAGAGCAGCTCGTTTTGAATGTCACGATACAGGGGAGACAGCGTTACGGAAATGATACAGGACCTGGGATGGGAATCATTACAACAACGGCGGTCATAGCTGCGGCGCGGGCTACTTACGAAACTCCAATCGCCAACATTCTCCTTCGAATGCGAAAATATACTGTTGACTCCCACTTACATAGGTAGAAAAGATCACCAAATTAAAATACGAGAAATCAGAACTCGAACGGAGAGATTCAGGCGTTCTTTCTTCCCGCGTGCTATTCGAGAATGGAGTGGGAGATAATTAGTTATAACGGTGGTACGATGAACCCTCTGCCAGGCAACTGAATGTGATTTGAAAAGTATCCCATGTATATGTAGGTGAAGTGAAAACCCTTATTGGAATTCTCGTGCACTAAGCAACTGTTCACAAACCAGAACACGAGATGTATTTTTCAAAGAGAAATTCTAAAACGAAAACACGAAGGAAAACTTGTATTTGTGAATGAAGTACGATGTACTGCAATGGCAGGGGTAGCCGTCACATATTGTTCGCTGAGGAAGGGTCGCGCGCGCACTAACATCGCACGGTAATTAGTTTCCGTGTTATAACGTGTTAATTTGAGAAATTATAATTATAACCCCCCAGTATTTGGCTTAACTTCGGAATCCGTCTCACGGCGTAGTGTTGGGTGTTCAGATGTTGGCTACGGCCACTGCATATGGCCAGCCAATCAGGTGATAGTGCACGGGAGCAAATGACATTCGCTGATTTATATTCGCGCAATATTCGAATGTGTTTATTTCATGTTGCTTTTCTTGCCACTTCATTTCGCGTTGTTTTCTTATCGATTCTACCGGGAGAGTTAACGTTTGTGAATATGGAGAGAAAGCCAATAAAATATGCTGATCTTGTTTTGATGGAGGCAAAGATACGAATATTTATTTGTTTTGTATGTTTTCGCGTTTTAATATATTTTCGGAATATGTTGGAAGTTTTCGTGATTTCGTTACGTTTTTAAATAGAGTTGATTACTTTCACTGCCGGCCGCGGTGGCCGAGGGGACTGAGGCGCTTCAGTCACGGTCCGCACGGCCACTACAGTCGGGGGCTCGAATCGCCCCTCGGGCATGGATATTTGTGCCGTCCTTAGCTGTAGGTAGTTCATAAGTAGTTTGTAAGTTTAGGAACTGATGACCCCGCAGTTAAGTCCCTTCAGCTTAACAAACACTTTCACTGACCGGACAAGGGTACATACAAGAACCACTCAACCATAGAGCAGGTATAGCATGTTTTACTTATTTTATGATCTGTGCGAAACAGTGATCAAGTGATTCTAAATCTTTCTTTTACGAGGGCAATTACTTTTACTGACCGGACAAGGATACATACAAGAACCTGTCAACCATATAGCAGAAACAGCATTACTTATTTACTTCATCAATATGCTAACATAAATTACGTCGATTTTTATTTCGTAATAATAACAGTGTTTCAGATGTAGTCTATAATTTGCATTTACCAATGAAATGCAATAATGGTGTTGATTGTAACGTTGTCTCTTGCACATCTTTCTGTGCTTCCTTCTCAATGTTTTTCTACTTCCGCCAAAATTATTGCTTCAGCGGTGTGACATTAGTAAATAACAACGATATTACTAAGTCTTTCGTTCGTAAAAGAAGACAACAATTATTTTCGTGACTGTGCGTGTTTCAGATTACAATAAAAACATCACCTTTCGCAGGAAATTTAACGTGTTTCATACGAAAATATTAAATATTCCTTCTACAATCAATATTATCTATTGTGAAGGCCTAGCAAAACAGCTGTTACAGCAAATATCTCATTGGCTGTCACCGTCTGTGCTACTATTGGTCGACTGCGGCCGCTGCCAGCCTCTGAACACTCCACACTATGCCCCGACACGGACTCTAGAGTTTTACCCAGTATTTTTTTTATGTGTATAAGCTGCACACTCTCACAAGATAGGCTACGGTGAAGAGCTATGTAAGACCACTCCTGAGCGACGGCGCAGTGCTTGTTTCCCATCTTGTGGGTGCCGGTGTAAGACTGGCCACTCGAGCCTCCTCGGCGGCGCCCGTGTGATTAACGCCCTCGGCCTCGCCTCCCCGCCTGGTGGCACTCTCGCCGCCGCCCGCTGTCGCCCCGCCGCCCAAGAGGCCCTCGTATTGTCCGGCGCCGCCCACTCCGCGCCCGCGGCCGCCCAGATAAGCTCTCTCGTCGAACAACAGCCAGACTCCGGAAGCACTCGACCGCCTCGCTGCTTGACAGACTGCCCCCAGACACCTGTCGCGCGCCCAACTCTCTACGTGTCCTGCAGGCGTTCAAAGCCGAGAACTGCAGACGACTGTATCCACGTGTGAGTTCTGCTCTCTTGGGTTATTAATCGACTTCAAAAAAGGAGGTGGTTCTCAATTCCATTGTATTTTTTTCCCTTCATTGATTTTTAAAGCCCTATTTCAGCCAGGCTGACAGCAGCCGATGATGCTGCTCTACAGCCGAACGAATGAAAACAGTAGACAAACAGAAATATAAAATTAACAAGTTGATAAAATGTACAAGATGAGAAAATGGGAGAATGTTAAAAGAAACATGACTGTGGATAGACATACGTGGTTGTTAAAACAAGACATAGCTACGGTGGCTAAAAAACACTCACTGCAGACGACGAGACATAACGTGACGGCGACATTGAGGTAAAAAAAAAAAAAAAAACACTGAACACTGGTTTCCCACAGGCGTGTACGCAAACGTTAAAAAACACGGGGCGACGAAACACGATACACACGAAGCACTGAACACTGTTAAAACACTAGCACTGTACTGGCCCTGAAGGGGGGGGGGAGGATGGAGAATGCGCGGGGGAAGGGGAAAGGAGGTGGGGGAGGAGAGAAAGGGGGGGAACCGGAAGTATTCCCGGGGAGGCGGAGAAAGGGGGGGTGAGCCAAGCGGTGGACGGGATGGGGATGGGAGGGGGAGGAAGGAGGTGGCGATAAACTACAGAGAGAGGTCAAATTTGGAAGGAGGGATAGATGTTGGGACGGTTGTGGAGAACGACGTCTGGGAGAGATGAAGGGAGGGAGGGATGTGGCGGTGAAGGCGTGGCAGGGGCTCAGAATCGAGGAGGAGAGGAGATACTAGTGGGTTACGGAACTCTAACTTTCGGTGTATGTATTTGAGGCTGATGTGTTGAAGGAATTGGACCAGGTGTGGGATTGGGATGAGGTCGTAAAGGATCCGCGTGGGGGACGGGAGGCGGATGCGGTAGGCGAGGCGAAGGGCGAGGCGTTCGAGGATTTTGAGGGATTCATAATAGGAGGGGGGAGCGGAGATCCAGGCGTGGTGGAAGCAGCAAAGGACGGGACGCATGAGGGAACGGTAGGTATACAAGATGGTGGAAGGATTTAGTCCACATGTCCGGCCGGAGAGGCATTTCAAGAGGTTAAGGCGGGAGAGGGCTTTTTGACGGACGGTCTACTATCTAGGGTTAATCCGAGGTAGCGGAAGGTTTCACTGTATTTTTTTTTTCTTTTTTCTATGTTTGTTACCTCAGAACCTTCGAGTGTGTTGACCAATTTCAGAGGATCCAACTTGACAGATAGTAATGCGAGTGATGTGAGCCAGGAATATTCCCAGTGGGAAGAAACTTATAAAATGGAAATATTGTAGGGAATATTTCTTTGGCCCGTGTAACATCTCTGGAAAGGTCGCAAACAGTGGTCGACATGAGCGGTCGCGATACGGGCCGCCAGAGGGCGCCCGAGAGTGTGAGCAGAGCGCTCACGAGGGCTGCTGAGGCGACAGCCTTTTTCTCAGTCGCTCTCCGTCGTTCTCAGTTGGTGTTGAGATCTACTAGCAGTCATTTTTACTTGGAATTAGATATTGGATTGCTGCTGGTATCATTTAGTCTAAGTTGAACTTTATTTTATAAAAAAAAAAAAACTTCCTGGCAGATTAAAATTGTGTGTCGGAACCGGGACTCGAAGCTGGGACCTTTCCCTTTGGCGGGCAAGCGCACTACCGACTTTACCGACCGCTATACCGACACGACTCACGATGCCGCCTCACAACTTTACTTCCGCCAGTACCTCGCCTCCTACTTTCCAAACTTCACGGAAGCTCTCCTGCGAACCATGTAATACTAGCACTCCTGGAAGAAAGGATATGGTGGAGACATAGCTTAGCCATAGCCTAAGGGATGTTTCCAGAATGAAAATTTCACTCTGCAGCGGAGTGTGCGCTGATATGAAACTTCCTGGCGGAAGAAAAGTTGTGAGGCGGCATCGTGAGTCGTGTCGGGATAGCACAGTCGGTAGTGCGCTTGCCCGCGAAAGGCAAAGGTCCCACGTTCGAGTTCCGGTTCCGGCACACAATTATAATCTGCCAGGAAGTTTCATATCAGCGCACACTCCGCTGTGAAAGTTTCATTCTGCTTTTTTGTTATTTTTTATTTTTTAATTTCTTTTTTAAATTAGCTAATGATGAGCTGTAGTTTATGCCAGTTTTGTATGGCTCAAGCGTGTTGCGCACTGATTGTTACTTGCTATTAAAATATTATGTTCTCAGTTTTAGACGGTAACCAACTGTACTTAATGCTCCCCTGTTCCAATACGTGTTAGCCTGTCCCGAATCCATGGCATCGAACCTGCAATTTTATTAATCACCGTGATAAATATGGGACAGGGGCATGGAATTGTAAGAAAACGGCGTTGTTGCCTTCCACACGTAATTAATAAGGTAACTATGCATTTTTACGGAAAAAGGGGTGTTATACCCGGGAAGATTGCAAAAATTGGGAATTTATGAAAATTTTAATTTTTAAAGTTTTAACACTTATTAACTTTTAAAGAAACTTATAACTAGGTTAACTAAGTAAATCCATACATTTTAAGCCAAGATTTATCATTCTCTGCATTAATTTCCTTGCTAATTCTATGCAGAACATCTTTTAAGTCTGGGGGAAAAATAATTTGAAATATTCGCTAGGGCTACAATTTTTCGACAAGTTGAAACCCCACATTTCTCTGAATGTAACCTAAACTTAATGCGTAATTCTCAACCGGCCATCATCTGTAGCATTTTTTAATCTTTCGAAATGAATGGAGGTGTTTCACTTTCAGAATTCAAAGACCCCTCAGTTTCTACGATGAATTATGATCTATAGAAATTTATTTTCTAAAATATTGCTATCAATTTCAGTTTTAGAATCTCTAATTAATGTTTTACAATGTTCTACGTTAATAAAGTCACTTCTATTTTCAAGTAAATCATAAATCTCTACACTTTTATTTGCATAATTTTTCCCCAAATTGCCATTTTAATTGACTAATGTTTACAAATTTTGCACCAGTTTATTTTAAACTTTATTGGCTAAAATATCACTAATAATGACAGTAAACGTAACAAATTGAATAAACAAACCTCATCGTGAATTTAGTAGCTAATCAATAGATGGCATATCAATATTATAAATTCGTTTTTTCTAAATGTTGATTATTTTAAGGTTGGCAGTACTAGGAAACGTAAGAACCGTACATTCCGTGAAAACATAAAATGTGTTTACTTCAAACAAGGAGGTTAAGTACAGATCTATATAAACCTAAACATATCCAAATATTTTAGAAAGTAGGAGTGCGCAAATAACAAAAAGTATTAAAATAAAAAAATGCTACTTAAATAGATCATAACCATAATTTAGCTCTTAACCTTTATCTGCTGCTGTGCGGTCTGTGAGATCACGTGCGTTTTCCATCACGTGATTTAAGTAATTAATGGGTTTAAGGCAAGTAATTAAGCAAGTTGTATTGAGGAATCTGGCTAATTAATCATATATTCCTGGGAATTTATGAATTCTGGGAATATTTTCTCCATTTTAAATTCTCGGAAATTTCATAACAGTAAGTAATGCGACCAATAATGTATGAGCGGGGAGCGGGCAGGTGGGAAGGTGACCAATGCGACCGCTATTATTTTCTACCTATATAAATGAACTGATGGACAGAGTAACTTGTAATTTGCTGATGATGCTGTGGTGTATGGGAGGGTGTCGTCTTTAATTGATTCTAATAGCATACCGGATGACGTAAACAAAATTTCAAGTTGGTGCGAAGAATGGTAGCTAGCTCCCAATGTAGAAAAATTTAAGGTGATGCGCATGAGTAAGAAAAACAATCCCATAATGGTCGAATACAGCATTAGTAGAGAGCTTCTTGATGCAGTCCCGTCGTTCAGATATCTAGGAGTAACATTGCAGAGCGATATGAAATGCAATAAACATGTAAGGACAGTTGTGAGTAAGGCGGACAGCCGACTTCGGTTTATTGGGAGAATTTTGGGAAGATGTACTTCACCAGTAAAGGAGACCGCGTATAAAACGCTTGTAAGACCACGTCTTGAATATTGCTCAAGTGTTTGGGACCCGCAGCAGAGCAGTTTAAAGGAAGACATAGAAGCAGTTCAGAGGCGAGCACCTAGGTTTGTTACTGGTAGGTTCGACCAATGTGCGACTGTGTCGGAAATGCTCCGGGAACTAAATTGGGGATCGCTGGAGGAAAGACGAGATTATTTTCGAGAATCTCTGTTGAGGATATTTAGAGGGCCGGAATTTGAAGCCGAGTGTAGTATGATCTTGCTACCACCTACTTACATTTCGCGTAGTGATCACAAAGGAAAGATAACATAAATTAAGGCTCATACGAAGGCAATAGGCATTCTTTTTTTTCCTCGTTGTATTTGGGAGTGGAATACGAAAGGTAATGCCTAGTAATGGTACAGTGTACCCTCTGGCACGCACCTTACGTGGATTGCGGAGTATGAAAATGAAAAATGTTAGACTACTTAAAAGTAAATCAAGTTGTTGCCATAATAAAATGTTACAATTATTGTTACTTTTGGAGTAGGTGTCAGCTAAGGAAACATCCGATCCTACTTCGGTCTCACTATTCTCGTATTGTTTATGCTACGTATCTTGCAGTGTTAACTTGGCTGACAGCGACTCCAAAAATAACAATAGTTGTAACTACATTATATTACCGTAATAACTTGATTGACTTTTCAGTAGTGTAATATTTTCCATTTTATTTTACTTAGGAGAAATCTAAAAATATTTTGATCATTTTTTGTTGTTCATAGATATGTGTTGAGTGAGATTTAAAGTGGGTAGGTACCTACCTATCTTCTTGCGTGGTCAACACATAGATCGTACCTACACATTGATGAGTAAAAAAAGTGAGTTGATTATTAAGTTGTAGAAGAATACGCTATTAATTTTTTACTTTTTAGTGCATTTTAATTGAACTGTACTGGAGATACACGTATATGGCCCGTTACGAAGTCAGATGGTTTAACGTCCCGTCAACGTTGTGGTCATTAGAGACGGAGTACAAGCTCGGACAAGGTTTTTTTTAAGGGTGGGGAAAATAGACCTGACAGAAAAGGAACCTTCCCAGCATTTGAGTGGAATAATTAAGGGAAATCGTTGAAAACTTAAATCAGGATGACTGGGGGTGGATTTGAACCGCCGGCCTCCCAAAAGGCAGTGCACTTTATCTCGTTCGATTATGAACTCACAAGGGAACCATCAGAAGTGTAAATAACGAATTTTGATAGGTCTTTGATAGGTTGTAGAGGGACATACCCTGAGTATGAGGCATTCCGCATTCTTAGCGACGGACCTTGGTTTTCGAGAAAATTGAAGTTCATTGCACGATGTAAGACGCGTAACGTTAGTAATGTTTCAACCAAGTGAGCGAGGCGCAACAGTTAAATTTTTCCGGTACCACGCTGGAGGTACTGTGTTCGAATCCTCTTCGTGTATTTTTTTTTTAAATCAGAATAGTCCGACAGTTTTCCATTTATTTTACAGAATATTAACAACGTACATAGTGTAAAATTAGTAAGAAATATTAAATTTTGCCGTAGTAATTTAATCTTCATGTCATTACATTCAAATCTTACTCGCTGTCGCCTGCATCGTTTGCTATGGCACAACAGAAATACGGATGATATTTGTCGTAAGAGCAACCGAAACACAATGGCTTGCAGCACTAAGCAGAGTTCATAAAAGCTACTGTCTTCCAGGCGTACGGAGTTTGTAAGAGCGATACCAGAAAAAAGTTCATTTACATTACAAAATAATTCTCTTTCATCAGTTAACTTTCATGCGAACCATGCATGTTTGATCATCTTCGAACAAGCAGGTGCCCTGAATTGATACAAAATTAATGAGTGTAGTTTCACGTCTAATTTCATTCGGATTTGTATCAAAGTAAGCGATGCAGGTTATACCGAGTAAGATTTTGTAATAATGACGTACAAATTAAATTACTAATGACAAAATTGAATATTTCTTACTAATTTCATAAAATGAACAGTGTTAATAATCTGTAAAATAAAGTGGAAAAATGTCGGACTATTCTGATTAAAAAATATAAATAAATAAATAATGCAATAACACAGAGAGGAATCGAAAACGTGGCACCGGGAAACCTTAACCGTTGCGCCACGTTCACGTGCTAGCAACATGACTAAGTTACGCATCTTACATCTCGCAGTGAACATCAACACCAATTTTCTCCTGTCGGTTAAAAATCGGATAGCCTCATACTCAGGGTATGCCGCTCTACAACATATCTTAGACCAATCAAAATCCGTTGTTTACACTTCAGATAGTCTCCTTGTCAGTTGCGTTGTATGGTCGTGCGACGGCATTACAAAATTAAAGACAGCGTTTTAAAAATAAACTTACAATCGACAAAACAATGCGTGTCGTAACAAAATCAATATCGTGGTTTTAACCCTTTCCTGCTCGACGGCAGTTAAAAGTTGTTGTTGGATGTTTTAGGGGGACAAAACTGCAAGGTCATCAGTCCCCCCCCCCTTTCCACAGTTAAAAGTCCCTGCCCATTGTAAGCGTAGTACAACAAACCGGAAGCCGACATCTGACGTGTTTCTAAAGGGACGTATCATATGATGTAAGATATGAAACTCGCTGGCCGAGATCGTTCTATATCTCTGCTCACAGAGAGCAGTAAATATAGAGCAAGGATAATATGGACTGCGCGCGACGTCATTATGCTGAAACCAAGATCTAAGTCACGTGATACCGGGCAGAAAGGCGGTTTCGGCATTATGAGCAATGGAAATGGAACTAAAAGTCGTAATTTTTCTCATTTGTAGTTTAAATAAAGCGTAGGTGTCAGCAATAAAGCATCTTACCATATTCGTAATACAAATTTAGTACTAGCGTTAACGTTATTCATCCGAAATTTGTAATATTAATGCGATAGTTATAGTTTTTACATGTACCAATTTGAAACGCATAGACAGTTCTTTTTAGAAGAAATATCAGTTTGACAAGCAGCATCAGTTTCCTTATGATACCCAGCAATACGTGTAAAACATTTTGTTACTTGTTTTTAGCCTCGGCGGAGTGACCAAGCGCATTGAGGCGCTATGCTCCGATGCGAGAGGCTGTTCCCCGTCGAGGGTTCGAATCCCCTCTAGGTCATGGATGTTTGGTCGTCTTTAGTACAAGATTGTTTATAATTAGTTTGTAAGTTTAGGGACTGATGACCCCGTACTTAAGTCCCTTAAGCTTAACAAACATTGGAACATTTTAAACTTATTTTTAAGAACTGAAATCGGCTTGTATCCATAACGTCCGATTGTAACATAAAACTTGTCTTTATAATTTACGACTTTTATAGTGATTCTAAAACGACGACAAGCACAACATTGGGTATTTTCATTAAAGCAATGTGATGGGCAGACACTACGGTACCGTTATATTCGATAAGTACAAAAGGTTATATTTTAGCTGTGTACACTGTTATTAAAAGCAAATTTGCAGCAGAAATGACTAACTTGCTGACATATAAACTTAGTCAAGATCAAATGAAATCGTCTTCTCATCAATAATCACTTTCACCAGTGGAAAAAAAGGTAAAAGAGTCATATTGCAGCACAAACACTGAGGGCCTACAATCCTGCTCGTTTAAAGAACTGTCAATACCTTTCATCAGGTCATATGCGAAAACCACTACAATGGAATTAATATTACAGTTACGGGTGAGAACTTACATTACTTTTACGACTGCAAGTAAAATAGGAACACAACTCGCTTTGCTTCTCAAATCAATGATGTCCACCTGAACTAAGTTTTGAGTTGCCTCTGTGGATAAATGTAATCGAAAATGCTCCAGTAAAGCTCTACAAATCATCAATAAGGCTACTATGGAAGTAGATACCAGTTACAACAGAAAAAGAGAAATAATTTTATACCGGAAGTATAAGATAGTATTAGCTGCTCAACAGCTAAAAATCACCAGCCTCAGAAGTTACCGCGTAGTGCCGAGCATCTGCAAGTCTTAATGTAGCAAGCTAACGAAAGACATATGCATTCAATCTGTGCCTTCATCTGCTATTCTCAAGTAGGAGTCAAATATTGAAAGGCAATTGCGATGATTTCGTAACACTTACAGGTACCGAGTTAGTAAAACAGTTCCCTAAATAATTTGAAGAGACACTGAAGATAGTTATTAGGTAGTCTGTTTGAGAGTTTCAGTTGATCGCCGCAGTAAATGAAGCATCAGGAGTCCAAAATTAGCAGCATCGTCTTTACTAGTCAGGCGATCTGTGTCACATTGTGTGGGAACCAACAGCTGAACAAGCGGTACCTATTATCCGCCGCATCCGTCAACGTCGTGACGAAAGACGGGCTTCTTTGGGATCTGGGTGTAATTTTCCGGTTTCGTGCTTTCATGTCTCGCTGTGACGTTATTTTGAGAATAAACAGCGTACATGCATAAAATACTGGACATTATAAATTTAACTCCAAACGTTGGCCTCTGGAATTTCTTGGGCGGATTACATTCGACAGGAAATTGCATCTTCGGGAGCCCAGTTTCGGTTGTGTAACTAAGAGAACAGTGTTTATGTGACGTATCTCCAAGTATTTGCCTGCCTAGACTTAATTATTCGACACTCTACAGTTTCACTAATACGTTTATGTACAGCTGTAATCATTGCGTGGAAAACGTAATAGGAAACTATACGTATTAATCCGTGTAGATAGTAAGCTCACACGAGTTGGTCGAAGTGGAACTAAAGTACATGAATAACGTTCTGTTCCGAAAAACAAATGAAATTATATCACGTGGTATTAATCAAATATTAACATGGAACTGAGCTAAACGTACCTGAAACAGTTTTTCTTGTGCGAAGCATTACATGCAAACGGATCATGGGCCGCAGAAAATCTTGTAATAGTTAATTCTATTACATGGTACAATGCTTTACGACACGCCGACCGTGATAAATCGTGCGTGACAGTACAATATTTACTTTTTTCGTTCGTGATATCGTGCAAACAGTACATGCTGAAGAATTAATAGATTACATCTTCGTAGATTTCCGAAAGTCTAGATCGCGATGTTATAGAATAACTTTTCAACGGTATGACTGACAGAATTTATCAAACATCAACAACAGTTTCGTCAAACGTTTGCTGCGGATCTATAACATCACTACAAGTGTTTTCAATGTGAACTGCTCGCATTAAAGTGGGAAGACAAGAAAGGACAACAAATAATGTTTTACTTACTGTATTAACACACAACAGTAGGAAGAATGCATTAGCAAACTAGCTGATGAAATGAAACTTCTTTGCCAGAAACTTGGACATTTCCAAAAAAAGACAAAAATTCCGGTCAGTCATATAAAAAAGTCTTGAAAAGCCGGACCAGTCTGAAATAGACGAACATTAGGTAACCTTACTTTTAAATTAAATAATGATCAGAAGACCAGAATTAATATTCTTGAATAATGTATAAAGTACTCACAACTTTGATGACTGGCCATCGAAATGAGAAAGTGCATGGGCAGATGTTCAAAGATGTGATATTAATTACAATTTACTTTCGTAGGATGTTATGTGTAATCATTCCAGATAAAAGACCTTAGAGTACATGCTTCGTTGATTAGTACTGTGACTTATCGGTAGTCGTTTATATGTAATCGTACAATATAGTCCTCACAAATACCACTATCCGTTTAGTTAGATGTTGGCAACTGTCTGGCGGATACAAGAGGCTATTGTTAAATATTATGGGTAACTGCTCTAGCGTAGGATATCCTTATTAAGTAGGTATGAAAGCATCACTGAAATTATTGTCAAGAGATCTTGTCCGGTAAATATTAAAGGACCTTGACTCAAGTGACAGAAGCTGTACAAAATGAATGTTCTGTCATACACTTCAGAAACTGTGCTAAGCCTAATTCCCAGAGGTATAAGAAATACTCTTTCTCAATCAATAAATCAGAATTAACAGTCTTGTATTCATCTACTCATATGCGTTATCATGTACTTGACAACAGGTGAACATGAAATGTGACGTCGAACAGCGGGGATATACTTTGGCAAGAAGGAGACATGTTCAAGGAGCGGGATTGATGGAGAAGCCTCATTAGCGAACCCATCGAGTAAGATGAAACGACGTGTGACATGATGGTGATGACAATGATGAAGCTCATCTCTGTTGAAAATTGAGTTCTGAGTCACTATAATGACACGACTGCTACAGCAGTTACAAAGAAATAGTAGTAGTTTTTCCTCCAAATTATTATATTTCTCTGTGGTCGAGAAACAATGTAGAACGATTCTGCAGTCACTTCAGAAAATAATAATGAATGCCAGGAAAGCTTAGTTCAGACGTTACCAGTGTGGACGTATCGATGTTAAATCACTGTTCCTAATACTACGTCGATTATACCTGGCAAGAACCCGTTGGGCATATGCTTCCCTCGGCTGCAGCGCCTGGCTTCCAGGCAACCCGCTCATCCCAGGTGCCGTGCGGTTTGCCGGGTTGCCAGCGCTACAGCTTGTGGCCAGGATCTGCTGCCTTGAAGACACTGAGTCTCGCAGCTGGGTGGGGCGGAAGGGAGGGATTAACAGCGCAGAGGGGGAGCCAGAGAAATGGGATTCGGGGGGTGTCACGTCGCGCGGAAGGGACGGGTCCCGAAAACGATGACACTGCGTCGTCGAGATATAATTAGCGACTGGCATCCGGGGGGGACGGAAATCGACTTGCCTATCGGAAATCCACTGGGGTGTACGTCAAAAGGAACAGTTATGTTTCATAATATATATTTGTCCGTGGGGCACATATTTCTTAGACACTGTTTATACTGAGATTATTTTTTCTAGCGTATAAGATTATGATGTTATTGGAGTGCTTTTCTAAAGTGGATTCTAAAAGAGGTAGCAACCACGTGTGTGTACTGTCAAAGTCATAGTTCAACGTGCGTTTGCAAGTACATCGTATACTGTAAATTCACGTACTGCGAGGAATCGAAACGTTATGTGCATTTCCAACCGCGAAATTAAGTACCGCCATGCGGAAATGACAGTATATTCTCTTGAGTCCCGATGTCCATTTTTGCTGACCAGTGGCAAGAAAGTTCTTGTTGAACGCAGTCCGTTAAAAATCACCTCCGGGAACTTTCAAGAAGAACGTAATAACGATTGAAAAACAACGTTTTTGCCAGTTTGAAACTCTAGTTAGATAGGAAAAGACACAGAGTCGTAGGTAACAGAACTTATATGTCGTTCGGAGTTACTGCTCACCTGAATGTCCTAGTCAGCAGCTCAGTTTCTGCTAGTAAGCTCCAAATCTCTAAAGTTCTTTACGGTTGTTATTCAGGAACTCAGATACTGGTAAAAGTGGAATTATTTTCAACGTATCAAACTCTGTCTCTACGAAGTTACTAGAATCAATGCAAATTTTAGTTTCTTAATTTAGCAACTGTTCATTGACGAATGTAGTTAATCTACAAATGTTCATACTACAAATAGTTGAAAAAAATAAAGCGTATAGGGCGTGAGAGTGAGTGCGGCAATTGTTAGATTTTTTTCCTCATTCGTAACGGAAAAAACTACTGGAGTCTATGAAGCAATACAAAACGACACATTTCTAAGAAATATCGCAATATTCACATTGTTTTCGGGAACAGTGGTTATGTATTCTGTTAAAAATTAATCAGTCATTCATCAGCAGTGAATACCGCGTATTCAGTAGCTCATTAATCTAATGTACTGGTCTCGCGGAATGGCCGTTCGGTCTAAGGCGTCATTCTAAAGACTGGGTGGCCGTTCCCGTCGGAGGCTCGAGTTCTCCCTCGAGCATGAAGTATGTGTGTTGTGCTTAGTGTCAGTTAGTTTAAATAGTTTGTAAGTCTGGGGACTGATGACCATAGGAAATTGGTTCAACAGGTTTAACAATATTTGAACACTTTTGTAATGTTATCATTTACCACCAACTACCCTTATACAAAAAGTTAGATAGATTCTACATTAGTTACAACTGATTTAACCCTTTCCTGCTTGACAGGACTTAAAAAGTCCCTGCTCATTTCCAGCGTCATAAAACAAAATAGACTGTCATCTGGCCTGTGTTCCTTCGTAATGTTGGAGTCCCTCTGACGTATGATATAAAAATTACTGCCCGTGATTGTTCAATATCTCTGTTCATGAAGAGCAGTATGTTTGTTTAGCAGCTTGATGTCACAAACATACGCTGTTGTGAGTATTCTGCCATTGGTAATTTGGTTTTGTATTGCTTGAGCTAAGTAGTATTGTTCCATGAATAGAGCTCCTTTTATTTATATAGCGTTCAAAATGTGCTCGAGACTTTTGTAGCTGTCTTTTTGTTGCTAAAGGTCACTATAATTTTTGTAGCTTTGTTGTCTTTGTCTAATTACTTGTGCTGATAGACTGACGTTAACATTTTCCATATCAGTGACAGTGTGATGATCAGATAGGCATAGTACACCTATTACACATACAATATCTACATCCTCCACATCTACCAAACGTTCATCTATTTTATTCTTTAACCCCCAATATTTTGAGGAAATATACTGCCATTATGCCTCACTGTACTTTTGTGAAGGTATTGGGGGATTTTAACAGCTTTAAGGTTTATACTTGCCTGCCTGAGCTTCTCACTGTACACTGATGTTATTCTGAAAAAAAAAAAAAAAAATGTACTCCCATGAGTTCCAGTAGCCCCCCCCCCCACCCTCCCCACCTCCTTTGCGGATTTAGCTGTCAACTCAGTTTACCTTTCCCCGTTCCTATTGAGATGCAAGCCATGCCTAGAAAAATCCCACCTACCAATAGCATAAACAGAAACCAAATCCATGCCTGAACAAATATCCGCCCTTAGCAGCTGATCTAACTCTATGTTGACCCTCCTTGCAGAGTTGTTCAACTGGGGCTGATCATATCGCATGAAGTCAGGCACCAGCCCAACATTTGTATGGTTTGTTGCAGATGCTATTGTAACCAGATCATTTAATATTATAGTCCTTGTTCCTATAAATACTGTTTACCGCGTAAGCAACATATATCCTCTACAACCTGGCTCAGGCAAGCACTGGGCTTGAAAACGTTTTTGACGTTATACCTGCCACCTCATTTTCTGCATAATCTGGACCACACCTCTTCCGTGGCTGCCACCCAGAACAGAACTTTCCTCCTATCTTTTACTTTTTTTTAAACAGTTTGTTTCCTAGTGAAAGTCTGTTGCGACTTAATTACACCTACTTTTACTGGAACCTATTCCTTGCTTAACTGAGGTAGCAAGGCAAAGCTATTCTTGGTGCCCATGATGGAACTGTCAGACACTGTTCTGTGATCCCTGTTCCTTGCTACCACTTGCCATTTATCTTCACCCTTATCCCCTATTAACCTCATAAGTTCCTCCCTAGCATTACCCAATTCAGCCTGCAGGGTTCTATCTTCTCTTCCTGTTCAGCAATTTTCCTGTTCCTTGAACGTACCTTGCAAAAGACTGGAATAGTGTCCGCTTTCCCAATTCCCACGCTCTTACATTCTCCTCAATGAAACCACACACACAAAAGCTGCAAAAAACCGCTGAACTAACTTTCCTACAACAGTTCAAGCACTATTCACTCGTGGTCGATTGAGGCATGTCTCCATCCACAACACAGAATTCATAGACTAACATTAGTCTTCCAGAGTAAAGACCTCAAACACTGCGAGCAGGTACTGATGAGTGACCTGATTAAATTAAGTGATTATTTTCATAAATGGAGACTTCAATCAAACCCGAATAAAACTGAGGTTACTGCATTCCATCTGAATAATAAAGAAGCCCAAAGGAAGCTACATGTGACTTTTGATTAAATTGAAGTGCCACTTAACTACAGTCCTTTATACCTAGGTATCACTCTAGATTGGTCTTTGACATTCAAAGAACAGTGCTTAAAGCTCTCAAAGAAACTTGCCTCAAGAGGGAACACGCTTGGCAATATCGCTGGCAGCAATTTGGGTGCAGACGCCAATACCCTACGCTCTGCTGCGCTCGCTCTTGTGTATTCTGCTGGGGAATACTGCCCGTCAGTGTGGGAAAACAGTGCTCACACACCAAAGGTTGACGTCCACCTTAATGAGGCCATGAGGATTATCACTGGCTCATTCAGTGGTTACCTGTCCTGGCTAACATTGCTCCGCAAGTTCTAAGGAGGGAAGCAGCTAAGATAAAATTTATCAATATCAAAGCTCACAAGAACACTCAGTTGTATGATGCTCTACAGGATCCCCCAGCATGTCGTCTCAAATCACGGAAACCTCCCTGGTGTGAGACAGAAAGCACCAGTTCCTCCGATGTGACCTCCTCGTGGCAAGAATGCTGGAACGAACATCCACCGCACAACGCCCACCTCGTGCAAGATCCACCAAAGAAGGTTGAGGCATTCCATCTACCATGCCAAACCTGGTCGAGGCTGAACCGCATCAGGACTGGTCAAGGGAGGTGTGCTTACAACGTGAAGAAGTGGGGTTTCCTTCCATCTTCTGACTGTGACTGCGAAGCGGAGGAGCAAACTATAGAACACATCGTCAAACTGTGTCCGCTGCGAGCATTTAGCGGTGACTTGGAGAGCTTACTTCAAGTGACAGAAAGTGCTCTGGACTGGTTGTCAAATTTGTACATTTCTATTTAATTGTTATATGCTTGTAAAACCATACGATAAATAAATAATAAACTTCAATTCTGTCTGATGTTCCTCTATACAAATACGTATCAAAGTTGCCGAGACTCTCTAATAATTGAATAGCACCCCAACAATACCTTAAGACAATCCGTGCTGTTCCAGTATCCATTAGGTCAGGTTAGCTTAGTGGTTATCTAATAATCAGGAGGTCCCATGTTTCAAATCTGGCCACGGTACCAATTCTAATTCGATACCTTTCCTTCAATTCAATATATTTGGACATTGAGTTATTGTTTGATATTTATATCATCTGTGCCTGAGGTACAAGGCAGGATCGTCACCATGAAAGGCCATTGGCTAGGGTGCTGTTCCGCTACTGGAGAGCCTCGGCAACGTTTATATAGGGGAACATGAGGCAGAATTGAAGATTGTGTTGTGGAGGGAGATGTGCCTTAAGACAGTCCGTGCAGTCGCTGTATCCATTATATCACGGTAACTTAGTGGTTATAGCGCTTCCCAAGTAAGCTGGAGATTCGGAGTTCGAATCCAGGCCGTGGCAAAAATTTTAATTCAGTGCCTCTCCTTCAATTTACTATCTTATGTTAGACTGATAGTATCGTCATTGTGAAAAATATTTACAGCTGCATTGAGATTACAGAGATGCCAATTTTGAAAAGAAGCTATCCGTAATTTGAGGGGGGGGGTGAAACAGGGTTCTACCTAGCAATTTATTTCAAAAATTGAGCGTAAAAAACCACTGTTTGATGCTTCACTGTAGCGCTGAAAAATAATTGTTAAGCCTACTAAAAAATAAATACATCTCTGGCAGAGTATACGTGACTGTAGAAGAAACAATAGAATGAACTTTACATTTGTTTGCATATGTCCGAAACAGACAATGAAAGTGCGAGACTTCAGTGCTACTCAATAACTGATTTTCACTCGCTAATGACACAACAGTAGGAACATTAGTACGCTGAATTGCAACCTAATTGCAAGTTTACGTACCCACAGTACTGAAGTTATTGCGGCAACACTTCAGTGTTTGTGTATATTATACTGTTCGGAAATGTGTTGTTTCAGAAACCATACTAGTTCATAAAATGACCCAATAAAACAGTGTTGCGAAACTGCTAAAATAAATATCGAATTCCGTAAATTTAGCAGAGTCTCCCATAACATCGTAACTTTTGGCTATAAATCGTGATGATTACGGATAAATCGTAATACTTGGCATGTCTGATTATTTCGAGGAGTGACAGAAGTTTTCACTGTTTGTGTGTGATTAGAGTGTGAGAAAAGAAAAAAATAATAATGTAGGTGAATCGGAGGCGTTATAATTGTTCAAATGTTCAAATGTTTGTATAGCTTATGGGACTTAACCACGGGGTCATCAGTCCCTAAACTTACAAACTGCTTATGAACTGGCTAACACTAAGGACGGCACAAATATCCCCGACCGTAGTGGCCGTGCAGACCGTGACTGGAGCCCCCCAGTCCCCTCGGCCACCGCGGCCGGCCGTTATAATTGGATGCACCTCATGCAGACGTGTAATTCTAAACTAAACAAATTGAGTCGTTCCTTTTCGAGGAGAGCATTAAATTATTATGACTGCACCACGTAAATTACGTGACCTGACTGTCTTTGGCAGCGTAAAATTCCACGCAGACGTCGCATGTCAAACAGCCTCTTCCCGAGAGGCTCGGCATTAAACGGAGGAGCCTAAAATTGGCGAGCTACACCAGTTTTCGCAAAAATAATGAAGTGGTTTGACGGTAAAGGCCACTGCTGTTGTCTTCCAGGGATGCGTGAGACGTTGTGAGCGGACGCTACTCGCTCGCTAATGACTGCAAGGTGACGACGCAGCGTTAATCACCGGGGAAAGGAAGAAAAGAGAGAGAGAGAGAGAAAGAGGGAGAGAGAAAGCTGGGGACGAGGGCGCCGCTCTCATTCGGCAGAATTCGGCCTCGCTCGGGTTCGCAGCGCGAGTGGCCTTCGCGGCCACTTCCTTCCGGCGGCGCTGCAGACGCCGACTCATTACGTGGCCGCTAATGGCCCGGCGCACCTGATGCGGCGGTGTCCAGTGCGCATGCGCAGCCTTATTAGACGCCATTAGCCCACCCCCGCCGCCGGCGGAGATTTGCGCCCACCTCGGAGGCGGCGAGAGAGAGGGCCGGTCATCCATCACTTGCCGGAGTAAATCTTGCCCGCTACGGCTCGTTATTGGGGCGCGCAGTTATTTGTAACTGTCCCGCGGTCACAGCTGCGGAGCGGCTCCCGAATTAATGGCGGTTGCCATGCAACAAGCTGGCCGGGCCTTCCCCCCACCCCCACCTCCGGTTACCGCACGGTGTCGTTTCCCTGCGGACGGATAGCGTTTCGCGCTGCTCTTTGCGCGGCCCAGCTTCTCGCGACGGGGGAAATGTACGAGAGGGAGGTGACACGTAGGGTAAGGTGGCACAATTTCGATCATTTCCGATAAATGTCATTGTAACTGGAAATAAATTGAGAAAAATAAATAATTTTAACTATTCCACTTGTTCCCGGATGTTTAATGAATAAAAGGTAAAGCAGTCAACAATCCGAAGATTGGTTTGAACACCACAGTGCTTTACTAGGCATGGTCCTGTTTGGAGGTGGTATGCCGTTGCCTTCCTCCGACCTTCGAACTGACTTACCCAGCCAGTTATAGGGGGACCTACAGTTTAACGTGGGTTCCGAACCACGGTGCTAATCGGTATTTTTCACACAAACATTACTGCCAGAGGTGAAAGAAGTGGAAGTGACAGATAAAAATCCTAGGACCTGGCGGGGATTGAACCCGCGACCTTTGGATTTGTAGTCTGGCACTCTACCACTGTGCAACCGAGGTGCGTTTAATGAATATATAACACACATATTAGACAGTTACAATTGTTGGTACAAATACTAGAAAAGGTTACAGAATTGAGAAAAATCGATCGAAAATGTACCGCACTAGGTACAATTATGATCACTTCCTCGCCAGCCGTGGTGGCCGCGGGGACTGAGGCGCTCCAGTCACGGTCTGCACAGCCACTACGGCCGGGGGTTCGAATCCCCCCTCGGGCATGGATATTTGTGCCGTCCTTAGTATAAGGTAGTTGGCAAGTAGTTTGTAAGTTTAGGGACTGATGACCCCATAGTTAAATCCCATAAGCTTAACAAACATTTGAACATTTTTGATCACTTCCTCGTACAATTTTGATAATGGGCATCTTCCACACAGAAAGCACATTTTCCTTAAGGCTCCAGTGCATACGTCGTGGTAGCAAACATTGCATATTTAGCAGCGAATCCAATCACCCTTAACCAGAAAATGTATAAGAGCGCGTTGGACTAAATAGCTTCACTTACCTCTTATATCTCCTCTTATATCTCCGTAGGAAAAGACAGGAGGAGCTGTAGAAAACTGCTACACTACAACGCCACACAACGAGACAACATGAAATTGACAAATGGCACGAAAACTTATGTTGATCGGAATTGTACCTAAATCGAATTTGTACCACCTTACCCTACAGCTCTGCTTTGCTCGCAGGTGTGATTTGTCTTCGCGTGACAGCTTTCTTGCCACAGACTGCATCTATCGCACCTTTCGGACGAGTATGTGCCAACGGTTGTACTGACAAGGGGAACACAACGTATGGTACAACGAATTTTGATGGGTCGCAGGTATGTTGTGGGGGAACTCCTCCAGATCACCACGTGTGCCAACTTACTGGATTTTGCACGAATGGCAAAACGTCATGTTTTCGGTTGAAACCAGGTTCTGTTTACAGCATAATGGTAGTCGCATTCGTATTTTTTTTTTTTTTTTTTTTTTTTTTAACTGGGTGTTTGGCGACATCGCGGTGAACGCACATTGGAAGCGTGTATTCGTCATCGCCATACTGGTGTATCCCCGGCGTATTGAGTGCCATAGGTTACACGTCTCTGTCACCTCTTGTTCGCATCGACGGCACTTTCAACAGTGGCCGTTACTTTTCAGATGTATTACGACCTATGGCTCTTCCCTTCATGTGATCCTTGCGAAACCCTACGTTTCAGCAGGATAATGCACGACCGCATGTTGTAGGTCCTGTAGGGGCAGTATTTATGCCTGCGGCCTTTCCCCTCCACATACGGTTTTATGCACTCCCTCTGCTTCAATAGTCTTTAATTTTTTCGATATATAGGGTGTCCCATTCAACTGTTTCACCCCAGATATCTCTGAAACTACAAGAGATATTGAAAAACTACTTACTTTTATGGTCATGAACGTACGTCAGCTTATGAAAGTAGGTACTATGAAACACTAAAACGTGAAGAAATAATATTTCTAACACAAACTTATGTTTTTTTTAATTGGATACTCCATATCGATAGTATGAAAAGTCACAAAAAGAATGGCGTCGGTTGCATCGCGATGCGTCTGTTACATCCGGAGAAAATGCGAAGCGAAGATGACGTTTGAAACTCAAAAGGCGCGCTACTAGCGCGTGTCCGAGACTTAACCGTGAGTATAGCTTGAGACTCGGACACGCGCTAGCAGCGAATTTTTATCCTATCGATTGCTTCAGAAATAATATGGGGTATCCATAAAAAAAAAGACAAACATAAGTTTGTGTTGAAAACAATATTTCCTCACGTTGTAGAGTGTCTCATAGTACCTACTTTCTTAAGCCCCTGACGTACGTTCATGACCGTAAATGTCGTTTTACAATATCTCTTGTAGTTTCAGAGATATCTGGGGTGAAACGGTTGAGTGGGACACCCTATATATCTTAAATCATTAATATTAAAACAATGTTTATCAAATGAAATTCTAAAACATTCATTGTGAGGTCCTTCCAGAGAGGTGGCAATATTCAAAAACTAATTGCGTGTATGTGAATAAAAAAATCATTTATTACGCTTCTGTGCACTCATATGAGGGTAATTCACATCTTAGGAAAAAAATTGAAACCAAAAATAATTTCTTGATATCTGGGTTGCTGTGATGGAAGTAGTTTTGTCTGTGCCGGCCGCGGTGGCCGAGGTGACTGAGGCGCTCCAGTCACGGTCAGCGCGGCCACTACGGTCGGGGGTTCGAATCCCCCCGCGGGCATGGATATTTGTGCCGTCCTAGTTCGTAAGTAGTTCATAAGTAGTTTGTAAGTTTAGGTACTGATGACCCCGTAGTTAAGTCCCATAAGCTTAACAAACATTTGAACATTTAAGTTTTGTCTGCTCAGAGCCGCGGTAGAATCTCCGAGCGTCCTAAGGCGGTATGCTGCGGAGCGCACGGTTGTTGCCGTAGGAGGTTCGAGTCCTCCCTGGGGCATCGATGTGTGAGTGTGTTGTTCTTAGGTTAGATTAAATACTTTGGAAATCTAGCGACTGATGACCATAGTAGTTTGGTCCAACAGGTTTACAAATATTTGACCATTTATCTGAGCAGAAAGCTTGAGAGAAGACCAGCATGCTTCGAAGACAGAACATCAACAAATGAAGCCAGCACATACTCGCTATGTTTCTGCCGCCATTCATGGTAACGATGCAATTTTCAATCGGCATTCAGCCGTGTGTTCATTTGTGGGCACTGAAATCGCAATTTACCAGCCGCCGTTTCACAGAAAAGCCTGCACACCGCGCGATAAATAACAATAAACAGAATGAAATGCGCACGCTGTTATTGTGCAGTCACAGCGAGAGTTACACGAAGTACAATGTACTTTTCTATGCATGATTTAGTGCAGATTACCGGAAGGAAAAAAAGGTCGCTGTAGCTATTGTAAAACACTTCTTTTTGGTCATTGACAGGTCCATGTTTACGCTACATGTAGGGACGAGTGAATGAAAAATTTCACAGATAATAGCAACTTCACATAATGTACCAAACTACACGTCTACCATCAGAAAAGTGTAAGGAAAATTGACAGTTAACTTTTCGAGTATTTTTATTCGCAGCAATTTGTGTGAATTTGGGGAGGAGGAGAGGTTTGTCCGGGTAGCCAAGGGTTTAAGGTACTGCTGGCCCGAAGCGGGAGACCCGAGTTCGGATCCTGGTCTATAAGAAATATTTACTTGGCGCCAATGAATTATTTCAGTGCCGTAGAGCAGACAGGGCCAGTCCTCTTTCTTCTATTTCTTCCTATTGTTAAATTTTAAGTGTTATTGTGACAGCAAAGCGTGGAGCAGAGGCGGAACTAGGCAGCGCGGAATGGTGAGAAGGCAGTAAATAATAAACCTGAATAAAGAGCTGTAACGCGCTCTAAAAGTCAAAGACTTACACAAAAGTGTGATCGAATAGCACCCTTTCGAACCTGGGGTTTACGACACGTAGATTTGATTTTAAATTTGTCACTGTTCAACTGTATCACATTTCTGCTCCACTGCGAACTTCGACAATAATACGAGTTGCCAGCTTGCAGCTGTAGTATGTATGAACTCCTAACGTGGAGGAAGGAAGCTTAGGGTTTTTAATGTCCCGTCGACAGTTTGGTCATTAGAGACGGAGCTAACACTCGGAGTTTTGGGTAAGAATGGGGAAGGAAATCGGCCGTGCACTTTTGAAGGAGCCATCCCGGCATTTGCCAGGAGTGATTTAGGAAAATCATGGAAAACCTAAATCAGGATGGCTGGGGCGGATTTGAACCACCATCCTCAGTGCAGTGTGTTACACTGCGCCACCTCGCTCGGTCAGCTGTAGTATTTCGTATTATAGCCGCCAGAGAGTAGCAAATCATTTCAAAATTGCAGCGTTTAACCCGTAGCCCAAATTGGAGTCATCCTGACCGCCAGTGTTGCCAACTCTCCAAAACTATATAAGCTAAATGTATCTACAAAAAAAGGCTGAAATAAACGAGGCGACTTATTGTGGAGTTTAATTTTTGTATTAATGATACAGCTGTGTAGCTAAATAACAGGTATTTATATTTATTTTATTAATCTGCGATCTGTTGTACGATACTGTAGTATAGACAGTTGAGTGTTAATTTATAACATTATTTGAATTCCATATATAATAAGATAACAATGTTCTAATGTACGAGGGTTAGAACTGAATTATTGGCTACATTGCTGTGGAGACACTATGGAATGGAATCTACTATTGTCGCTGGCAGAACACGTTGTTGACATACCTACCTTTCCTCCAAGCAAATGGACTCTACCGTCCAACGTCATCGCCGTGCTCACAATCGAGGGAAACATAGTCACTTGTGAGCGAGCGGTTCAAATGTTTGTATATATTGCTTCAGCGTTTTTTTTATTTTTATATTATTTTTTTAATTGGCGGACGAAGTTTGTTTTGATTTTGTTTATTATTCGGAATGTCACACATTATTTTTATGTGATTTCTGACAGAAAAATATGTTTTGTTTAACGACTGTGTGGCATTTCAGACAATAAAAGATTTCGAATTTTTCAGTGTTATTTCTTTAAAAAAAATTAAAATCCAAGGGACTTAACTGATATGGTTATTAGTTCCAAGGCATACAAGCTACTTAAACTAATTTGAATTATGCTGAGAACACACACACACACACACACACACACACACACACACACACACATATACATGTGTGGACTCGAACCTCCGACGGCAAGCAACCGCGTGCTCCACAGCAACGCGCCTTGGATCGTTCGGCCACTCCACCACGGCAGAATCATTTATTGTATCAACTTCTTTTACCTATATATTGATTCCTAAAAACAGTTTTCAGACTTTGCGCATATTCATCATCAACATTCTGTATTATAAAACAATTAATAATGAATATTACACGAAGAATGGCGTAATTTTGACACTAAATATGTTTAACTTAGGTATAGTTTTTTTGTATTACTGACCTCATAATTATTTTATGGCGCAAATACTTCGTCCTGCTTTGGTCAGCCCCCCCCCCCCCTCCACCTCCCTGAGCAAGACTTCGCGACCCCCTGAAGTTCGCGACCACAGGTTGTAAAACACTGCTAGGGAAGACGCATTGGCGTATGGGGCCATGGCGACCCCACATGCTGCTGCTGATGATGATCCACCGGCATTTAGGGCCGTTAGACTCCAACAGGGGTAGTGATGAGCCTGTATGGTGCAAGTCTTTTTAGCTGTCGCCACTTCGGCGACTTGTGTGTCTATGACGATGAGGAAGACACAAGTCTCCATGTGGAGAAAATACCACATGCGAACGGGAATCGAACCCTGCGTGGCAACCCACTAAGCTGCCCACTGCGTCAGTCAAAAATGTTCAAATGTTTGTATAGTCTATGGGACTTAACTACGGGGTCATCAGTCCCTAAACTTACAAACTACTTATGAACTACTTACGAACTAGGACGGCACAAATATCCATGCCCGAGGGGGGATTCGAACCCCCGACCGTAGTGGCCGTGCAGACCGTGACTGGAGCGCCTCAGTCCCCTCGGCCACCGCGGCCGGCCTGCGTCAGTCACGGTCTGCACGGCCACTACGGTCGGGGGTTCGGATCCCCCCTCTGCCATGGATATTTGTGCCGTCCTTAGTGTTAGCTAGTTCATAAGTAGTTTGTAAGTTTAGGGACTAATAACCCCGTACTTAAGTCCCATAAGCTTAAAAAACATTTGAACATTTATTAAGCTGTCCACTAGACAACGGAGGCGGACTTCCAACTGCTACTATAGCTGGCGTCATGTAAGAAGGCGCTTCCGTGCATAGTGGCAGAGCGATAGGGGAATTGTGGAAGGGGGGAGCTATGGTCAAGCACCAACAGTGGCGCCTGCGGGAAAAACGTTGCGTAGCTTGCGGCTAGCCACGCGCCAAAAGAATGACTACTATTGGCTGCCAGTGCGGTAATAGAGGAGGATGCGCACAACGGCCGAAAACTGGGCCGCCTTCCTACGTGACGCGGACTATAGCAGGGTTCGACTAGTGAAGGACGACCGAGGGTGATTTACATCTCTGTTGCCAACATTACTTGCCGGTAAGCAGGTGTCTCGGCGGTTGTACTGCTCCGGAGTCGGATTCGGGCGGAAGGGACGGGAGCGAATGGATTTGTGCGGAAAGTGATTAACGAGGCAAGTTGCGCCTCGGACCCGGAGGAAGAGCGACGAGCCCTTGAAGGGCGGGGGCGCGCCTGCGGGCTGGGCTGCGGTGGCGGAGGTGGCGAGCCGCCGCCATCGCTCACCCGGGGCCGGCCACCCTCGCCAGGGGTCGCCGTGATTTAGCGGGGGCGGCGGTGGCGGCGGGGGCGGTGGGGGCGGCGGCGTGGCCGGCTAGGCCACTGGCCGGGGCGGCGAAACCCCGGCCGTCAGCGTCGTCTCTCTCTGGCAGCGCGCGCTAAGGCGGGGACACGGCTGAAGTGAGCACCGGGCGGACCACCGCAGTCTAACATATACAGTCGCATGTGAAAAATCTGTTGCAGTCTGACAGCTGGGACGACACTAGCGCTCCAAGCGGTGAGCAAGGGAGCCACCTGTTAACGTCATATACATCGTATGGATAACTCTTTATTTTTACACCATTTTCTACGTTTGATTGTATTAGACTCGAAGGCGTCAGTCTAATATCAGACGAAAAGAATGACGTTAAAAATAAACAGTAGTGGAACTACAACAGACGAATTAAATGACGAAACCTGGTACCTAGGTAGAAATATGCACTACTTGAGCGTGGTCGGCTGCGGAGTGACCAGGGAGATGTACATGTGCAGCAGCATCGCACGTGTACAGAATTTATGGCCCGCCCTCGGTTAGCGCAATATAGCAAAATAGTGTTTCTAGCAGAAAGTGGCTATACGCAACATTTCACGTCTACCGCGCCGTTCGTACTGGACTGCTGTGAGGGTTAATGTGGCAAACAACTGAACCTGCGTCTGACGATATTTTACATACATTGACCTTTGAGGAGAGTAACTGTAATCAGAAGTGTAGGGCGAAGGTGGTGAGTCCCTCTCATATTGGTGTAATGGAAATACATCAGTTAATAACTAATGTTAAACCCATGCTTCATAAATCCAAAAATCCTGCTGAAACAACCCCCATAACGATTTATGAACCGATCAGCCCTTATTAGGTCACGGTCAGTTCAAAATATATTTTTATGCTGCCATTCCGTTATTAACAATACCAACCAATTATCGCTTGTGGTGATTCAATAATATCATGGAAAAGATCTGGATTTCGTGAGAGGGCAAATGTTAATTTGTTGCTCAGTCTATACTGTTAAGTGGATAGTGGATAGTCATTATTTCTAGTACTGAAATTGTGGTACTGGTTGAAAATCTTAGTTACAAAGAACTATATTACAAATGAAAAAGTTTACGGATGGACGGCCGGATCCTGAAGTCAAATTCACACAATATTTCGGCAACCGAACCTGATGCCAATATCAGGTATGCTATGATGAACTGACTGCCTCCATCACCAGCACCCAGCGTCTGAAACGTCGTAAGAAGGGAGCAGATAAAAGCGTTGTCCCCGTTCCGAGGCAATCAGTTCATCAGCGCCCCTGATGATGGCAACTGATTCAGTTGACGAAACATTGTGCCAGTTTGACACAGGGATCCAACCGCATACACGTGAACTTTTTCATCTAGAATTACGCCGGGAGAAGCGAAAGAATCACGACTATATTAAATAACAAATCTACTGAGAAGTAGCAGCTAATACTGTATATCCATTTGTTTGATTAGGACCCCTAATGTTGTTCTTGAATGTACACCGCAAATGAGTCTTATTACACGCTTTTCGAAACGACGTCAAACTGCGTCGAAAACGGGAATAGGGGAAATGTTCCAGAACCCCGAGAAGTGACCTGGTGTTCTTCTCCAGCCACGCAGGGTTATACTCTGCAATTGAGTTTCTCGGCTAATCTCTATGTTTTACAGGTACTGAAACGCTAAAATGTTAGTAAAATATTCATAACCGTTTCTCAGAATTCGTAAGTTGAGGTGAGGTGCGTAAAACATAAGCCATATCGCGCACTTCCATTTTGCCACTTCCATTACCATGTCACTAGGTTTTTAATACCGCTCTCAGCTATTATATGCAGTGAATTGGAGCCGCATTCGTCTCTTGCATGAAAAAACTACAAAGGAAAATTAGTCTTTATTAGGTGCTGCAATTACACTAATTACCCATAGTGGTGTACATTTATTTTATCGTGCTGACATTTTACATGACGTTAATCAAAAACACACACACACACACACACACACACGCACACACACAGACACGCAAACAAACACACACTCCTACAAATGCTTGCTCTCTCTTTTAAATAAAAGTATTCAGAACACATGAATGGTCGTTAGCTCTTTACATGGATGAATATATGAGTATTCAGTATGGGCAAGGAACTATGTAAATGGGTTCAGCCATATGCGTAATTTTAAACTAATTATACTTAACGATGTTAATTTTTATACGCAAATTTGTTATGTGTGTATCTATCACAAAATAAGGCATTATAGACTGCAGGGGAGTATACAAAACCAGTGAAAAATGCCAAAATTTGCAGACTATATGAAAAAATTAATGCCAGTATGTAACTTCAACACTCAAGAATCCTTCATGGTCTGGTAGACATCTATCAGAACCATCGCATTACGCAGATTTATCCACTTGTAAAATTTCCTTCTAACTTTGATATTAAAGTAGTAAGACATTTCGTTAATTTCAGGTTTTAATGTAAAATTAATATCAATCTTGTTGACAGTAATCTCGAAATTTGTGCTCTGTTCGGATGAAATATTCTGTATGAAGCTGGTAGGTGTCAGTGGTGTCACTCGCGTACGAGTGGACGAATGAATATTCATTCAGAATGCCGAACTGTTTGTAGAAGCAAACTGGGTATGGGAAATTGAAGAAATAACTTGCGAAAATTGTTAGGTTTGTCGTTGCATACACCATCGCAGGCGCTCCTGTCTGTGATGCAACGTCAAGAGTACCCGCAGTCATGGCCTCCGAGCTGATAGTCCATGCTGCTGCAAACGTCGTCGAACTGTTCGTGCAGATGGTTGTTGTCTCGCAAACGCCCCCATCTGTTGACTAAGGGATTGAGACGTGGCTGCACGATCCGTTACATCCATGCGGATAAGATGCTTGTCACTTCGACTGCTAGTGATATGAGGCCGTTTGGATCCAGCACGGCATTCCGTATTGCCCTCCTGAATCCATCGATTCCATATTCTGCTAACAGTCATTGGATCGCTACCAACGCGAGCAGCATTGTCGTGATACGATAAACCGCAATCGCGATAGGCTGCAATCCGACCTTTATCAAAGTCGGAAACGTAATGGTACGCATTTTTCCTCCATACACGAGGCATCACAACAACGTTTCACCAGTCAACGCCGGTCAAATGCTGTTTGTGTATGATAAACCGGTTGGAAACTTTCCTCATGTCAGCATGTTGTATGTGCCGCCAGCGGCGCCAACCTTGTGTGAATGCTCTGAAAAGCTAATCATTTGCGTATCACAGCATCTTCTTCCTGTCGGTTAAATTTCGCGTCTGTAGCACGCCATCTTCGTGGTGTAGCAATTTTAATGGCCAGGAGTGTAGTTCCACAGAATGTGTAATGCTTCGTATGTAGACTTACTGCAATAGATTTTCTCGCCTCCTACTAGTTTGTAACTTACAGATGCTGAAACACCATATTAACTCTGTGTCGCAATAAGGAAATTTGTCTTTACAAATAGACAACATGCTGTATGTGCGCAGTTTGCCAACAACGGCATTTATCTGGACATATATGTAGAGACTGCTCTATGAAACGACCACTATTAATATCACTGTGTTCTCAGTGCCATGTTATATTACTCTCTCCGACTTTGCTCCTATTTTTTTTATAAGTTTGCATGAGAAAAGCATAGCTTCAACGATGAAGGCATTCTAGATTAAATTCTCTGGATTACATCAGGAAGAGTTATTGCGAAATTCATAACAGGCTGCTGTAGCAGCTTTGGGCGAAAGTCGCCGATGCGAGAAGAAAATTAAGTTCGTGCTTTTGTGAGGGAAAGAGCGCGGCGCGGCGCAGATGAAGGTACTTATATTTTTTGTGCGTTTCACAAACGGACAGCTGTGTCTCGCTGAAAATATGAGAAGTGGAATATAGTTTGTTTCTAATTAAACTGAAGAATAAGACGAGGCCGGTGCGCTCTGATGTTTATCTCAATGTAAAGTTTCGCTGCGGGATTGCGGAACTCTAGCAACCTTCGATTTCGTACGAAATACAATATTACTCATTGGTCTCAGCTGAATTTTCAAACAGCAGTTGTCACAGAGTAATAGGTTAATGCTACAAGACGGTATACAGGATTAGGGATATAGTGAAACGCTACGTAAAAATTTCTATTAATCTATACCATTCTGTTAAATAATATGAGACTGCGACCGAACAATTAGCAATATAATTATTTAAAAAATAGAAATTTGTATAAAATTGGTGTTTTGAATTACGGGTATGTCGATTATAGGAATATTTTACTGCGACTTCAAATTTGATTAATGAGCAATGGTTGAAAACTTAAGCTGAAAAAGTGAAACAAACTAAAAAGTAGAAAGAATGTTGGAACAGAAAGGAAATTTCAGAAGAATAATGAATACTTTTCAGTTAAAAATTCTGGACTAACAAGACCTTCGTCGATACATAAAATTATTCTCTGATGTTTTATTTCAAATCAAATGTTCAAATGTTTGTTAAGCTTAAGGGACTTAACTACGGGGTCATCAATCCCTAAACTTACAAACTACTTATGAACTACCTACAACTAAGGACGACACAAATATCCATGCCCGAGGGGGGATTCGAACCCCCGACCGTAGTAGCCGTGCAGACCGTGACTGAAACGCCTCAGTCCCCTCGGCCACCGCGGCCGGCTGTTTTATTTCTAACTGCGGCAGACATCAAGGTGAAACAGCAGACAGTTAAGATTTTCAACTCTGAAAATGTCTGCCGTAACCGGAGACGAAACGTTAATCCTCTTTTGCACCATAGACTTTGTCTCAACTGACTATTCGGGACGAATGCATCTACTACTGCCGCGGCGGAGCGGCCGAGCGCATTGAGGCGCTATTCTACGATGCGCGACGCCGTTCCCCGTCGGGGGTTCGAATCCCCACTCGGCCATGGATGTTTTTGCCGTCTTTAGCATAAGCTAGTTCATAAGTTTAGAGACTGATGATTCCGTTGTTAAGTCCCATAAGCTTTACAAACATTTGGACATTTGATTTGCAGCTACTACTGGGCAAGGTGTGCAATTCTCGCATGGAGTCTCGTCTGTATTAAGTAGTCAATTGCATTTATAGGTAGCGCCAAAATTGTGGGTGTTGTAAGTACTACCTTCTGCTTAGTTTCACGCCTGAAAGGAGATCAGAAAATATGAGGACCATTTCAGGAAAAAGCAGTCATAATAGTTTTTATTGATGATCGAAGGAAAATAGGAATGGAGTTTCTTCTCAAATATCGTGTGGTAAAGTCTCTGCATCCCTGACAAGTCAAAAATATGAAAAGATAAAAAATACTTTTCAAAAAATACATTTATCTGTCCGAGAAAAAGGCAAACAAATCAAACAACGTAAATAACTCAGAAGATACCGTCTTTGACATTATTCTTCGAATCGTGCTTGCTTTCCAGGTATGAAATCACGCAAATAATTATTTTCGTCGACGAATAATTCAGAATTTTCGCTCTTTACCTATTTTCGTTCTCATTTATTCATGATTGAGGCGATTTCTTAGTGAAACGTTATTAAATATTCGTTTTCAGACATTTCGTCTCTCTCGTGGGAGAAAAGTAGTAGGAAAAATAGCAGGACATCGTGCATATTTTCAGTGTTTCAAGGAAACGTAGAAAACAACAAAATGAAGATTAAGTAGGCGGAATAGCACTAAATCAATTTGTGTTATAGGAAGAGAGCGCTTAAGATCTGCCATTAGCAGACGGAGCTACAGTTACCTGTTTCTGCACCTGAGCAGTGCGCAGAATACAAGAAATTCAGAATTGCACGCTCAGCGCAACCTTTAGATCATTGACCTCTTACACCTCTTGTGGTTGGATACTGATTTGTATGTACACACGAAGTGTACACGTATTTCGTGTCGACAGTTCACATCAAAACGTCGCTAGTGATAACTGATTTGGGGAATAGTTTGTTATGTTATTCATAGTTTGTCATCGTCGAAGCCTACGTTTTTTGATTACGATAGATACAGTTATGAACTACAAACTTTCTGGACAATTTGGTACATTCAGGTAAGCGCGTAGGGAGCATACGCAGACCGGAACTAGTATAAACGATAAAAAATCTCAAGAGGGAGCTTCTAATGTAATATCTAAAATTAGAATTTTCTGCCTACTAAAAGTGCAAAGTGTACCGGTATATCAGAAGAATTATAAGAATTACGCTATCACAGAATCAGGGTTAAATGAGATGGAAGATGCTTGGAACATCATATTTCTACAATAAATAGTATCGACTAGTGTGAAGCATTGACACACAATACTAATGGAAACGATTCCGAACAGCACGTCTGTAGCGCAAAAATATAAGTAAATACAAATGGAGGATGAGAAAATAAACCGCGAGAAATGTGGAGGAATTTGATAACTGCTGCTATAGAAGGATGTTAAAACTAAGAAGCCGGAACAAAATATGAAACACGTTACATATTGAAAAGAAATCCCGTTGAAGAAGAAGGGGCGAGTAAGTGATGCGTGTATTGAGAGGAGAGTGACAAACAAGCAGAAAATGGAGGAGGAGACAGGGGAACGTTGAAATGTCAACAGCACGTTGCATATAGAAGATGTATAGTGACCTTTTTAATTCTCGTTATGTGTTAAAGACAATCAGATCATAGAACACTGAGTGAAATACGCTAAATTATATCGTTTATGATGGAATAATTTCGCATGGAGAATAGTATTGGTTTCCTAAAGACACCGGATTTGTGTTTACCATTAATTTTTGAAACGATTGAGCCAAACTAATAGCTGACATTATTTCCTTCTAATTCTATTGTGAATTTTAATGTCAACGAAAACTGCCATCATAAGTAAAATAGACCCTAACTTACTTCGTTTAAGGTACCAATGGAAACGAGCCTACAACTTCTGACTGCAATTTAGGTAAAAAATTGTTGCTTATCCTGACGAAAATAACATCACTTGCAAATTGCAAGCTATAAATGCGTTGTACAAAAGATCTAGTAATGAAGCAGACTAGAGAAGAAATAGTGTGAAATACGATCTGCAGATCTGGATCTTTATGGGACCGATAAAATTTCGTCGTTAATAACAGATCTAATAAACGGCTTATCAATATTTTAAAGACACATAGAAAAGAATACTATTTACAAAGAATTAGTCACGATAAGAAAGAGATTACGTTGCTTGTAGAGAGCGGTGATGATTTATTTTCCCTCCAAGCTCTTGGAATTGAGCTGCCTTACACCTGCCCTTCTCCTGCTCGCCAAAGTACCTCCACCTCCGTCGTTTGTCACGGTGTTTAATGGCCAGTCATATCATATTTATGCTAAAATGTGTTAACGACATTTCAGCCAATTTGCTCGTAACTAATTCTGGCCGAGTTCGACCTGAGAACAGACAAGAAGTGCTATATAAAGAAGTTTAGCCATTAAGAAAATTTCGCATTACTTAGAGGTTTTAGAGGCTGAGAATTAACTGCCCATGTAACTTTGAAGTTGCTAGTCCGTGCACTACAGAGTTCGCGGGACAAAGGGGATGGCTCTTAGTTAAGCGTCACAATAAGCTCAGAGAATTGTTAAAGAAAAAGTGACTCGTTAGAAGAATTTCCTATAGTTTTCCTTATTCACTCTGTTATAAAAGTAAGGATGTGAATGTGCCAGAAAAAAAATTGTCAGCAGATAAAGTACAGACCGACGCATTGCAATGAGGTCGAATTGTGTTCCAGGATCCTTACCCCGAGAGCAAAACATTGCCTCATTAGGCAAACACAGGATAAATATCTACAGAAAGTCGACTGGTTACCTACGACCATTGTCCTAGATCCGTTGACATGTAAGTCAAAGTTAAATAGCACAAAATATGTCAAACACACTTCTTATTCTTTTTACAAAGAGGTAATTATTAGGAAATGAAAATTATCATCAATGCAAATAAATGTACGATAGGCTAACGTTAGACAATACTACTTCAAATAAATTACCGGTATAAGAGGAGCATGAACCGCCAGAGAAACTTGGATAGCTTTTGATATGGAGTTGAAGAACTTCTGTTTTGTATACATTTTAGTCAAGTTATATATTAAACTTTTGTTTTAAAAAGACAAAATAAGTTTTAATAATTTCTTCAATTGGAATAGTCGTTTGAGACAAAGTCGACGGAGAAAAGGAACTTAACATTTCATCTTCAACTAAAGGAGACGTTTTCATTTGTGAAAACTGAACTATGTACAATTGCTACTTCATCTCCAAAGATGTCTCCCGCAGCCTCTAATCAAACACCAGCGAATTGTTTTACTTAAGGACCACGGTGTGCAATCCCTGAAGTTTTAACTGAACAGTTTCCATTCTTCTTCTAAAATTTCATTTCATTTCGGTCACTGTAGATCTTTTATGGTGTTATTTTATTACTGCAACTTAGTTATTCAAACATTGAAACATATTTATCATCAAAAGTAAATAATTCAGGTAGTTAGATATAGTATCGAAACTAGAGGTAAAGTATCCACAATCTTCCACTTATACACGCATGAGTAATCTACATCTACGTAAATACTCTGCAAGTCACATTGAAGTGCATGGCAGAGGGTTCATTGAACCGCTATTATAATATTCATCTACAGTTCTATTCTCTAATGGCTCGTGGGAAAAGAGAACTCCAAAATCTTTCTGTTTTCGATATAATTTCTCTTATTTTATAATTTTTAATTTCTCTTATTTTATTATGATGATCATGTCTCCCTATGTAGGTGGGTGCTAACAAGATATGTTCGCATTCGGAAGAGAAAATTGGTGAAAGAAACTTTGCAAATAGATCTCGTCGCGAAGAATAAAGCCTTTGCTTTAATGATTTCCACACCGATTCGTACATAATTTCCGTGACACTCTCTCCCATATATCGCGATAATACAAAGCGAGCTGCTCTCATCTGATCATTCTCTAAATCGTCTGTCTGTCCACTTGCTGGGAATCCAAAAATGCGTAGCAATACTCCAAAATATGCCGCACAAGTGTAGTGTAGACAGTTTCTTTAGTAGAACTGTAACGATAATTGGTACTGAAAATAAGAAAATTATAGACTATGTCATTACTTATACATATTATATATGAAGAGAAGGTAGATAAACAACTCTCTAGTTGCAGCATACAACGGCTCTTTTCTTCCTTGCGGACTGGGGTAAACTCAATTATTTTTTTGTTCGTGTCCGAGACGCAAGGCAGCATTTCATGTTTGTATTGTATTCAAATGTTTGTAAATCTATCGGACTCAACAGCATGGTCATTAGTCCGTAGAAACTAAGTTAAACAATCTAAGGACAACACAAACACACATACCCGAGGAGGGACTCGAACCTCCGACGGAGATCGGTCTCGCGCATCGCAGCACAGCGCCCCGGCACGCACGGCTAATCCGCCGCGTCTTGTATTGTATTTTGAGCATGTATATGACACGCGCGCTCCGATAAAAGAAATGTACTTCAAATACAGCTATACTTCTCCTTTTGTTTGATAAATGTTCAAATGTTTGTATAGCTACGGGGTCATCAGTCCCTAAACTTACAAACTACTTATGAACTAGCTAACACTGAGGACGGCACAAATATCCATGCCCCAGGGGGATTCGAACCCTCGACCGTAGTAGCCGTGCAGACCGTGACTGACGCGACGAAGTCCCCTCGGCCACCGCGGCCGGAAATTTGTTTGATAAACATGCTAGGTAGAAACCGTTTCGTTAAGGCATCGGGCCAGTTATATATAAGTGCTTCGTTCGGCTACGAGTGACAGTTTCTATGAATCCTTCCTTGCGACATTCACGCCTTTCTAAGCCATATTCACACTCAATTTCAAGAGGAAGTCGTTACAGTCCGATGTATCAACATATTTTGTAACTGAAAAACGAGTTATAGCCATAGATAATTAATAGGGGTAGAGAGGTTATATCCCGGCGGACAGTAGAGGCCACTTGGTGTTGCTCGGCTTTGCACAGAACAGCGGACGCTTGTAGTGTTTGGAATAAAGCGCAGGTGGCACCCTGCCATTTGCTAAAATTTCAGTGATTAACAATTGAACTTTGTCGTTTTCAGCTTTAAAGCTGATGAACGGTACTTTTTTCAACTTAGTTTATGAAAAAATGTTTAAATGTTTGTATAGCTTATGGGACTTAACTACGGGGTCACCAGTCCCTAAACTTACAAATTACTTATGAACTAGCTAACACTAAGGACGGCACAAATATCCATGCCCGAAGGGCGATTGGAACCCCCGACCGTTAGTGGCCGTCCAGACCGTGACTGACGCGCCTCAGTCCCCTCAGCCACCGCGGCCGGCAACAACATAGTTTATACTGCCATAGGAAAGAACAACACAGACAGCAAGAGGGAGAGAGAATGTGCATTTAGAAACATTAGTGGCATCTTACTTCATCTACATCTACATAGATACTCTGCAAATCACATTCAAGTGCTTGGCAGAGGGTTTATTAACCACTTTCATAACTTTTCTCTACCGTTCCATTCTCTAATATCGCGCGGGAAGAAAGAACACCTAAATCGTTCCGTTTTCGATCTGATTTCTCTTATTTTATTGGGATGGTCATGTCTCCCTAAGTAGGTGGGTGCTAGCAAAATATTTTCACATTCAGAACTAAAAGTCGGTGATTGGAACTTCGCAAACAGATCACGCCGCAATGAATAACGTCTTTCTTTTAATGATTTCCACCCCAATTCGTGCAACATTTCCGTGACGCTTCCCTCCCCCCTCCCCGTAACGTGATAAAACAAAACGAGCTGCCCTTCTCTGAACCTTCTCAATGTCTTCCGTCAATCCCACCTGGTGAGGGTCCCACAAGGGGCAACAGTACTCCAGGAGAGGACGCACAAGTGTGATGTAGGCAGTCTCTTTGGTGGAGCTGCTGCATCTTCGAAGCGTTCTGCCGATGAAACATAACCTTTGGTTCGCCTTCCCCACAATATTTTCTGTGTGTTCTCTCCAGTCAAAGTTGTTCAAATTGTAACTCCTAGGTATTTGGTAGAAGCTACGACCTTAAGGTTTGACTGATTTATCGCGTAATTGAAGTTCAGCGGATTTCTTTTAGTGGTCATGTGTATTACTTCACACTTTTCTTTATTTAGTGTCAATTGCCAATTTTCGCACCATGCAGAAATTTTGTCTAAATCGCTTTGCAGTTGCTTTTGATCCTCTGTTGACTTCACTAACCGATAAACGACAGCATCATCCGCGAACAATCTAAGGGAGCTATTCAGATTGTCTCCTAAATCGTTTATAAACACGATGAAGAGTAGGGGACCTATAACGCTTCCCTGTGGAAAGCCAGATATCACTTCTGTTTTACTCGATGACTTACCGTCAATTACAACGAACTGTGTTCTTTCTTAGAGGAAATCGTGGCCGGCCGCGGTGGCTGAGGTGACTGAGGCGCTCCAGTCACGGTCAGCACGGCCACTACGGTCGGGGGTTCGAATCCCCTCTCGGGCATGGATATTTGTGCCGTCCTAGTTCGTAAGTAGTTCATAAGTAGTTTGTAAGTTTAGGGACTGATGACCCCGTAGTTAAGTCCCATAAGCTTAACAAACATTTGAACATTTTTTAGGAAATCGTGAATCCAACCGCACAATTGGGGAGATATTCCATAAGCACGGAATTTAATAAGAAGCCGCTTGTGGGATACAGTGTCAAAAGCCTTCCTGAAACCCATAAATATGGAATCGATTTGAGATCCCTATTCGATGGCACTTAACACTTCATGTGAATAAAGGGCAAGCTGTGTTTCGCAAGAGTGATACTTTCTGAATCCGTGTTGACTACTGGTTAATAGATCGTTCTCTTCGAGGTAGTTCATAATATTCGAACAAAGTATATGTTCCAAAATCCTACTGATAATCGACGTCAATGAGATAGGCCTTGTGACTATAGTACATTCTGCACTTACCAGACAGCAAGGAGCTACTACGTTAAGGTCATTAGTGGTTTTGCGCAGTCTCGTATCACTGAGTCAGGTAGCCTTTAACAACTGTGCCCTTCATAGTCGTCAGTGCTAGATAAGTCGAAAGGACAGAAATAGAAACCACGCGTGCACGTTTGTTACGCTCACTCCTATACCAGATATCGGTCAACTCCCCGCAGGGCGATACGGAGGTACTAACCTTGCAAGCACCAGAATTACCTTTTCTCATTTACTGGTAAACTTTTTGTACACAGATTAAATTTAGCCTTATGGCTAAGTCAGACCATAAGATTCAACATTTAGCTTACGCTGAATCTTACTTTTAGATCAGATTATTCCAGCCCCGTTGAAATAATAAACTGTTATCATCACTGAGTGTCACCGGAAACATGTCTACACTAAATGTTGTGACGTTTACACTTTACAGATATGTATTCTTGATTTTATATATGTTCTAGAATATTAAAATACAGAAAAAAATTTAACTGGTGACTTGAGACGTAAAAAAATATTCGCATGTGTCCTTTTTATGTTTATATCTGCCACAATAAGCAATTTGTGTACATATTACAAGCCTAATTAACGTTGATAGGACGTTATCTTCGAAAACCGACGGAAAAAGCCAGGGCAAAATGTGACATGTCGTAGCTCACCCTCTAATTAACTTATTAAATAATATCTCACAGATGATCGCTATCTTTAGGCTATGGTCGTTCCAGTTTTTATTCACATTTGTAACGCACTTGTACTCACTTCTCGTGCGTTAACCAATAAAAAGAGTCGTACTTTAAATATTTCTTCTTCAATATTAACGAACTGTTTAGTTAAAGGTTGAAACTGTAGGTTTAAAACGGATGTTGACTGTAACTCGTTTCACGTTTCTAAACTTTGGGAGGACGTTACTGTTCTTCGACTTCGTTGCGTATTTTTAATTACACTGTTCCGACAGCGAGGCCGTTTATGCCCCAGTTAAAATAAACTTCATTCCGAGAACAGAATTTTACCCCGGAAGTGCGTCGGCTGCGCAACTGATATAATGTTGCGATATTCCACCTTTAGTTGTCTAACGTCTGACAACTTTTAACAAGGAAAATATTTATATTTCTTCCAGTAGAGTTTCGGCAGTTATATTAAAGCCATATTCGGTGTATTTGTTCCACAGTTAGAAATAAAGTACACGTCGTAGTTTTTACTGGAATAAAATGTTACTTACAGCTGCACTTTTTACATGCAAAACCCCCGTTTTCTCGTACCTGCTTTTATGTTAGAGAGATGCTTAGTGATTTCACTTTTGAAAATTTGGCACAAGTTCACTTTGAAACGATTTGATCCTGTAATTTTGACACTTCCTGTTTCTAAATCAAACGCATTGAAATACGGTAGCAATTATCCGACAAGAACACGTGTAGGAGGAGACACTCTAAGTGAAGAAAAATTGTTACGAGATAAATCGCTAACAGTTTTCGCAAGATACGTCTAAAGTTATTGCCAGTAGTCTTTCACAGCATATAGGTAGCATAATTTCAGTAAGAAAACGTAATACTAAAAGTTTTTGAAGTTGTAATTTTCAAAAGAGGAGTGACAGTATGCTCCCTAGCCTGTGACCATACAGGAAGAAATGCAGATCATCGTCACATGTTAAAGATAAACGTGTCGTTCATTATGAAACGATATGATGTACATTCGTTGAAATGTTAAATGCTTTCGTGATATACATTTCGCATTCTTCTGGGCCCGCTGCGTCATAGATGTCATTTAAGAGACACTGTAAAAATTATTTATTCCAAGGACGCTGCTTTTAACGAAAATAATTTATTGTGACAGACCTGTTTCGGCATGAATGCTATCGTCAAAATTGCTGTCATATTACAACAACATAAGAATCAATTTGATTTATGAGGAACTACATAAAGAACTAAACAAGCAACATTTCTTATATCTCCTAATATAACAACTAAACAGAATAGATAAACTGTGATATTACAAAGAGAAGAAGATTTACCAATGTATGTATGAGGAGTTTATTTATGAGTTACGATTATTCAGTTAACCCTCTCATGCGTAGCGTCCTCGAATGGGGACACATTTTGCCTCTTTTCTGTTATCTTCTACGTCTGAGGTAATCGTAAAATCACAGGTACCTCATATGAAGACTAATAATGAATGCTAGACTGTCTCGTAGACAGCAGTGTTAGTCCTTGGCCTAATAAAGAAATGGAAAGTAGAGGTTACAAGACAGAATAGAGGAAGGCCTTAAGATGAAAGGAAATTGTTGTCTGTACATCGAAAAAGAAAGAAAGCCTGTCATTCGGTACCCAACGAATTACGCTTCGATGGTGTGTAACACTGACCAGCCAAGTCAGGTCATACCGATGTCAAGAGGTGTCATGATCGGGACTGCCGACGGAAAACACGTTACATTTGAGAAAAGTGTAAACTTGCCGTGTGCCCCGAGTGTTTGAAACAATTTCACTGTACGAAAAATACAAAATACAAATACAAACGTATTCTTTGATGTTATTAATAGATGTTCCATGTAAAATGTAGTAGTTTTCGTACTCACTGTCCTCACATTTGAGGACACCTCCCTCTTGGTCTGTGAAACTACATTTTTAGATTAATTATGATGAATTCTGCACAAGATAGGCCTTAAGTCACCAAATAATGTATCAGAAATTTTGTTCATTGTCGGATTGATAATTCGTGCGTGAGGGGGTTAAATTTAATATTATATCCACCCATGTATTCCCTGCCAAAACAGGTCGGTCGGAATGAAACAATTCAGTTAAAAGCAGCTTCATTGGAACAAATAATTTTTACAATTTATTTATACGTCTGGATGAAGATTTTCAGTCAAGCACAGTTGAAGATAACAAGTAATGGTAGAAACCGACAATGTGAATATTTTTCTCTATATCTATGTGATTGTGACATAATAAATAATTATACAAATATCTTAAAAGGGAAGATTGGCAAACTGTCAAATTTAAAAGAACATTTGGAAATCAATATAATAACGATTCGTAGTGAGAGATTCGACAGGCATGCGGTAATCGTCGTTAGCTCGGCTCCAGAAGCTGTTCACCTGGAGAGCTGGCTACCCTGCGCAGCAAACATACAGATTCCTTGCTCAACTAGCGCGTCATTCAAACAAGTGAGCGGCGAGCAAACTAGCTACTGGTCAGAATTATGTATATGGGAACTTAGGAGGTACGGCTCGCCGGCCTGCTTAACAGTAACTAGTAATCGACCCACTAGGGGTCTAGCTTCGCGAGTCTATCGATGTCGTCGCCCTGCATGCTTTCATCGCCACCGTGACCTCATATAAGGTAGCACGGGCGTAGGTAATTTATTCTTTTTGGGGAGGGGGAGTGGAGTTCGTTCAAAGGTTCCAAAGGTTTGTAAATCTATCGGACCAAACTTCGTGGTCACCAGTCACAAACTACATAAACCTAGGTAAACTAACCTAAGGACAAACACACACACCCATGCCCCAGGGAGGACTCGAACCTCCACGGCGAGCAATCGCGCGCTTCGCAGCGAGTCGCTTTAGACCGCTCGACTACTCCACCGCGGAGTTCGTTCAGACCAGCATCCAAAATGAAAACAACTGAATTCCAAGCCATTCAAAAGTTTAAAATTGTGAAAAAGACCTGAATTGTTGATGATGATTGTGAGTCTGAATCGTTGTTTCTTCTTCTCTAAATTCATCTTTAGCAAAATTGGTGATTTGTTGTTTTTCTTCAGGTTTGAGAGAGTATATATATGCTAAAATATCTAGGCACATAAGGATTCACAGAGTTTTTTAATACTCTGTCAATTTAAAGTTTTCCTATTTTGGGAGCTGGCAAGGAAATACTATATTACATTGAGTAGTTCCGGGTTTCAAAAATGGTCAAATGTTTGTAATTCTATGGGACCAAACTACATTGGTCATCAGTCCCTAGTCTTACAAACTACATAAACTAAGTTAAACTAACCTAAAGATAACACACACACACACACACATCCATGCCCGAGGGAGGATTCGAACCTCCGACGCGGGAGGCCGCGTGATCCGTAATGTGGCGCCCCAGACCGCTCGGCTACTCCAGCGCGGCGCAGTTTTCATCTTACCAACATAGTCTATGTGTTTATTATAGACTGGTGTGGTGATTGTACTGTCCGAAATAAGAGTCAGCACACCAATCTATAATGAGTATTTACACGCGAAGACGTTCATTTCTTTCATCGCAGGTACGGTCATACGTTCGACCTTGAACGGGAATCTGTGATAGTGAGTGTAAGAGGGCATGGACGATGGGGGCGCTACAGCCCTATTGTGCGACTGGAGGAAGTTTGAGAGGGACGGGAAGTGAGCACGGGTAGTCAAGTGGTGAAGGTGACCGCTGGCCAGAAGTGGAAGATTCGATAGTCGCCATTGTATAATTTCAATGCTCCGATGCAGCTAATGCCATTCATTTCCGCCCTAATCCACCTTCCTTCCCCCTCTAATAAATAAGTTGTAAATACTCTATGTGGTCAAACATTCTTGGCCATCACAGACCATACTGACAAAACTCAGTTTATGAATACAAAACTATGTAACTGCATTACATTCATGTAAACATTCTAAATCTCTTAACGCAAGTGCCTGACTGACGTTTTAAGCTATTACCTATTCATTGCAATGAATATTTTTTTAAATCTCACATAGCTATTCATCTGACGACCTCAATCGTAGAATACTGCCAGAACTGTTGGGTGAATTACTGCTTAATCCTTTACATTCATCTAATCTGTTCCTTTGTTTCATAATGTGACTTATAATTGATTCGCTTACTTTAGAAGGAAGAAACCAATTTGTTGACATCTAATATCAATTTAAATGTTAGTAAGTCCTTTCTGAAAGCATTTGTCTGGAGTAAATCTTTGTATGGGAATGAAACGTGGACAATAAGGATTTCAGACAAAAAGATGATAGAAGCTTTTGAAATGTGGTGTTACAGACGAATTATGAAGATTAGATGAGCAGGTCACATAACCAATGAGGAGATGCTCAAAATAAATGGGGAAAAAGGAGTTTCTGGCATATCCTGACTAAGAAAAGGGACAGTTTGGTGGGACACATTCTGAGAGATCAATAAATTGTCAACTTAGCATTAGAAGGATGTGTGTGGGGAAAATGGTAGTTAGACCGAGGGACGAATACAGTAAGTAGATTCAAAAGGATGGAGGTTGCCGTACGTATTTTGAGATGAAGAGGCTTGCACAGGACAGGGTAGCGTGTAGAGCTGCATCAAACCAGTCTGCGGACTGAGGACCACGACAACATATTTCAAAAGGGCGCTAAGTCCACTTTTACGACATTTTGTGCTATCCACATTTTCGTGTTTTTTGGGGGTCGACTCCTCGTTGAGTGCGGAAAGAACGTTCGTGTTTTATCAAACAGACGAAATATACAGCAAAGATATTTTCGTTGATTTCAAAAGAGCCCCATGTTTAGGACATAAGGTACTTTTGCTCTTGACAATCATGAAGAATAGCTCCTTGTATTTCAATCAGATTCTTTGTCTTTCAAAAAAGGCGGGAGAACGATGTAAATAATGCATCTATAGTTTGTTTCAAAGTCAGTGTTGTAAAACAAGCCGTCGTATGTGACATTATGTCCTCATAGTATCTTATATCAATGTACGTGAATCTGATTGTGAAACAGATCCTATCCACAAGAAAAGCGAAAAAGAGGAAGAAAGGCGTATGTCTTCCTGAGCACGACGAACAGGATTTAAACAAAATTGTTAAACTAAAGGAACCGGAGCATATGAATTACCAAGGTAAACTAACACTAGGAAAACCTGTTGGACAATCTCGTACAAGCAGTGATTTGAAACCATTACTCAAGATGATCAGTTATCAGTACTAACACATTTGCCGGCCGCGGTGGCCGAGGGGACTGAGGCGCTTCAGTCACGGTCTGCACGGCCACTACGGTCGGGGGTTCTAATCCCCTCTCGGGCATGGATATTTGTGCCGTCCTTAGTTGTAGGTAGTTCATAAGTAGTTTGTAAGTTTAGGGACTGATGACCCCGTAGTTAAGTCCCTTAAGCTTAACACACATTTGAACATTTACTAACACATTTCCTGGATCTTAACAGTAAAGATGAACCAAGATCTTTGCCTTCAGACTCTAATACAGGAAGAAAAAGTAAAACGACGTAGATCACGGAAAGGAAACAGAGACAAGGATATGTCATCTGTGATTTCCAATATTGATAAACAGTTTGTTTTCATGAACAGATTTTGTGAATTCTCAAACATTGTCTGTAAAGTTTACTGATATGTTCATTAAACAGTTTGATGTAAAGGTTTTAAGATATTTATATCTCACTTACTTCAGAAAAGCCCTATGTCCAAGAGAAATATTTAGTTGTAGTCAATAAATCGACACCATATTTCAGTATATGATTAGCCAGAATAATTATTAACAGTTATTAATATTGGTATCTCTCACGTGGTTACTCCAAAAGGTTATGAAAAAGCTCTGTAAACTATTAAAACAGTTTTTCCGCTTATCTCGAAACTATGCCCTTCTGAAATTAGATACTAATATTTTGCCATTTTTCCACCGAATGTTTGTGAAATGTGAGATATTTCCAACATTTGATTGCCACACATTAGTATTTGTAAGAATGGTATAATTCTTGCCGTTTACGGTTCACTTGAATTCCTTCTCGGTACCCTCTCTCAAAGCGAGCGCAACTGTTTTCTGGATGTTTAATTGGAGTTTGTGTTTGTGGAACGTCTCTGTTGTCAAGTTTAACTGTTCTTGGAGCCTCTTAATGGCTGTTTGTGTACACAGCTTACGAATTAAGTTAGAATACTGAGCGTAAATACGGCCTTGTCGTATATTCCTACGCACTGCAGATTCAGCGCAGAACAACACTACGGCGAGCTCCATGCTTGCCTCGCCAAGCTTCTGTGTTCTTCTTTATCTCAGCGTTTCTACTAACTTAATCTTCAGAGCGTAGTAAATTTATGAAAAAACATCTATAATGGCGCAATGGAGGGACGTGTGGTCCATTCCATTTCAAGTCTGGTGGCAAGAAACCTTGCATTTTTGTGGGGATTAATTTTACTGTCAAAGGAAATAAACATTAATTTAGTCTCTGTGAGAAACTCACAGCTGTGATACGCAAACCCTTCCAGTTGTTTTTTAGGAGAGAAAGTAGCGTAATTTCATGAAATCACACGATTTTGATAATAATAGCTCGGAAACTAATGACAATAAAATTTTCAAATAAATTACAAAATGAAGGCACTATTGTATTGATTGATGCGGTATTTACTGCGTATTTTTAGGATTTAAATTTCATGTACTTTTCATCATTTGCAATATTTTGTCCATTAAAAGGAATTTTTAAATGGAATAAAATGCCATACTGTTCAGCATTTGATTTTAAACAGTGTCAGTAAACAGTTTTTATAGTATCTTGAATAGAGATCTGTAGGAAAAATAAAATGTCAGTGGTATGATGTTGCGACGACCTGAATGCCATCTTGCGGAACACGGTTGTATGGACATCTGTTGACACTTTTCCTTTCTACAATTTCGACCACCAGTGTGTACTTTCACGCTATTTTCTGTTATCTTACTTCAAGAAATTATCTAAGGAAGGACTTTTTTTGCGTAACTTATGTACTCTCGTTAAGACGAGCTTTCTTTCTTTACTTTGAAGTTACAAGAAACATTTGAATTTAGAGCATTATCCTCATAACTATGACAGGACATTGTGGATTAGGTCAGAAACTCGATGGGCCTGTTCACGGAAGGTGCTGTTGGATATGTAGTAGTAGCTACATCAGGAACTTGCACTGAAATGCAGGAAGTGGTGCAGCAGATCAACTCTTGGGGCAGAGCTTGACAATTGGCTTTCAGCATTCATAAATCTAGTGCAATGGGCAGAAATAGACGGAAAGTGCTATTGGCAGTAAGTGCTCATCGCATTTATGTTCTCTGCTTCTACCCCCCTCTCTCTTTCTCTCTTTGTCTGTCTCTCTCTTTCTCTCTGTCTGTCTGTGTGTGTGTGTGTGTGTGTGTGTGTGTGTGTGTGTGTGTGTGTGTTTGTACCTATCTATCTCCCTCTTCGCATTACTCTAGGACGACACCGGGACGGTTCCTTTCAAAGGGCACGGCCGATTTCCTTCCCCATCCTTATCGAAAAATTCAACCCGAGCGTGTGCACAGTCTCTAAAATACCAAGATGTTGACGTAACTTTAAAGCCTAATCTTCTTTCTTTTCTTCCTTCCAATTAGATTGTGCGGTAATTAAATTTTTGCAAAATTAATTTACTTCCCAAAAGCCTATCCTTCCCCAAAGCAGCAGTAAAAAACAACTTTAGTATGTCATTTTACTCCGAACGTGCAGCAACCTCCATATGTTTGGCTAGGATGAAATATACTGTGAGGCTTGACTTTTAAAAAATTATGAAACTGCTTCAGGTTTGAGGACACCGATGCGTTTTGGGCGGCTGTGAAAGTAATTATAAACATCCATTGCTGCCACTTCAATGACCCTAACGAGTTACATATAGGTGTAAGAAACACGAGGAGCACAATAATGACAAGTATATTATAAACAGACGAGGGATATCCTGCTTTAGTAAAGTGGATAATGAATGACGCGCACCTAACGTTGAATTAGATTCATTTGCTACAGCCCGCCTCACTAGTCTAGTGAAGGTGGCACTAGATTATTTTTATTCTGTAGGTCTAGTTAGTTAATTTAAGGTGGTAATAAACACTCCTGGCCATTAAAATTTCTAGTCCACGAAGGTGAAGTGCTACATACGCTAAATTTAACCGACAGGAAGAAGATGCTGTGATATGCAAATGATTAGCTTTTGAGAGCATTCACACAAGGTTGGCGCCAGTGGCGGCACCTACAACGTGCTGACATGAGAAAAAAAACCAACCAATTTTTCGTACAGAAACAGCAGTTGACCGGCGTTGCCTGGTGAAACTTTGTTGTGATGCCTCGTGTAACGAGGAGAAATGCGTACCACCACGTTTCCGACTTTGATAAATGTCGGATTGTAGCCTATCGCGATTTCCGTTTATCGTATCGCGACACTGCTGCTCGCTTTGGTCGCGATCCAATGACTGTTAGCAGAATACGGAATCGGTGGCTTCTGGAGGGCAATACGGAACACCGTGCTGGATCCCAACGGCCTCGAATCACTATCAGTCGAGATGACAGGCATCTTATCCGTATGGGTGTAACTGATTGTGCAGCCACGTCTACATCCCTGAGTCAACAGATTGGGTCGTTTTCAAGACAACAACCATCTGCACGAACAGTTCGACGTTTGCAGCAGCATGGACTATCAGGTCGGAGACCATGGCTGCGGTTATCCTTGACGCTGCATCACAGACAGGAGAGCCTGCGATGGTGTATGCAACGACGAACTTGGGTACACGAATGGCAAAAGTAATTTTTTCGGGTGAATCCAGGTTCTGTTTGCAGCATAGTGATGGTCTCATCCATGTTTGGCGACATCGCGGTGAACACACATTGGAAGCATGTATTCGTCATCGCCATACTGACGTATCATCCTGCGTGATGGTATGGGGTGCCATTGTTACACGTCTCGGTCACCTCTTGTTCGCACCGACGGCACTTTGAACAGTAAACCGTAACATTTCAGATGTGTTACGACCCGTGGCTCTACCCTTCATTCGATCCTTGCGAAACCCTACATTTCAGCAGGATAATGCACGGCCGCATGTTGCAGGTCCTTTACGGGCCTTTCTGGATACGGAAAATGTTCGACTGCTGCCCTGGCCAGCACATTCTCCAGATCTCTCATCAATTGAAAACGTTTGGTCAATGGTGGGCGAGCAACTGGCTCGTCACAATACGCCAGTCACTACTCTTGATGAACTGTGGTATCGTGTTGAAGCTGCATGGACATCTGTACCTGTACACGCCATCCAAGCTCTGTTTCACTACGCAATGCCCAGGCGTATCATGGCCGTTATTACGTACAGAGGTGGTTGTTCTGCGTACTGATTTATTAGGATCTATGCACCCAAATTGCGTGAAAATGTTAATCACATGTCAGTTCTAGTATAATATATTTGTCCAATGAATACCATTTTATCATCTGCATTTCTAATTGGTGTAGCAATTTGTCAGTAGTGTAGGTAAGAAGAGCCGACGCCTGAAGTGGCAGCTTAAAGGGGAAAAAAAAAATAATAATAATAAAGTGGACAGCGTGGTGGGTTGCCACGCAGGGAGCCTGGGTTCTATATCCGGTCGCGTCAGGGATTTTCTCCGCTCAGGGACTTGTTGTTGTGGCGTCCTCATCACCATTTCATCATCTTTGACACGCAAGTCGCAGAAGTGGCGTCAGCTAAAACGAGTTGCACCAGGCCGGCCGAACATGCCTGAGTTGGGGTCTAACGTCCATAAATGCCACATGGAATCATCATAATCTCCATTTGCTGCAAAGCCTAAACTATTTTGTTTGCAGAACTTCATTGCCATTGAAAAATGTGCTCTCCTGAAGATCTGGAGGAACATTCAGAAGAACCCCCAGCTACTCATACACAGTGATACATCAACAGAAGAACACCAACGTTTGCCGGCCGCGGTGGCCGAGGAGACTGAGGCGCTCCAGTCACGGTCTGCACGGCCACTACGGTCGGGGGTTCGAATCCCCCTTCGAGCAAGGATATTTGTGCCGTCCTAGTTCGTAAGTAGTTTGTAAGTTTATGGACTGATGACCCCGTAGTTAAGTCCCATAGACTATACAAATAAACAAACACTAACGTTTGAAGTCAAGAAAACCATCTTGGAAAACTGCACATCATCTTGATGTCACCAACTTCGACGTCAATGAAGCATGGAAAAGCCATTGGGAAGAATCGTCAGTGGTCAACTGTCATCTGGTTGGAAACCCTTCAATGCGAGTTCCAGGCTTCACACTCCCCAGACGTCAGTGGAAAATCATAAACCGCATCCGAACAGGACAAGGGAACTGCGGATATCTACAGCACAAATGGGGCTGGGTAACATCTCCCGTGTGTGACTGTGGGGCTGCCCTACAAACAATAAACCATATTGTAGGAGAGTGCCCGAAACGAGCCTTTGTGGGATCAATAGATGACATCTACCTTGCATTGCCTGAAGGACTCAACTGAATCACCTGTTTGAACTTAGAATTTTAAGAACTTGTGTAACGTTGTACATAATTTAATATAGCACCGTACATATGATTCTGTACATATATTGTCCTTGTCATACATATCTTACAATGTATACAATTATAACTATGAACCTGAACCAAGCTCTGTATCATCATTCGATAAATAAATAAATTGAAAAATATTACAATTTCCTGGAATAACATGTCGCCAGTGGCACCAGTACCTTCCTTTCCTCCCTTCATTTCTCCTGCCTCCTCCCTTCGAGAAGTACTAAGTGTTACTAACTCTCCCCAGCAGATAGACGCACTATTAATGGCAAATTTCTGGCACGGGTACAGCGATTTCACTGTGAAATAGGCGTTTAATACGTGTGAAAGAGGCAGCCCTCTCTGCCAAAGACTGCTGCTCTGTTGCAGGTACTTTTTGTCCGCGTTTCCCGCCCCTCCCCCCTTTCACCGGCACAGGTGCTTCTGTCACCGGAGATGGGCGCGGCGGGCCCTTCCTCGCAGTAATACATTTAGCGGGCCGGGCGGCGTTATCACACGACGGCTGACTGCCTGTCGGGGCGGGGGTTGGCCCACCAGGGGTGTGGGGGAGGGGGGGGAGGGGGTGTGTCGATCGAAGCGAGCCGCGCGGAGCGGCCTGTTTGCGCTTCATTTATTTTTCACGTGTACAGCTGCGCGTATTTATCGGCGCGGGAGCGGGAACCTGCGAAGCGCCGCGCATTGTCTGACAACTTTTCCCCGCGCGCGTTGTGACGTGTCACTCGGTGCGCGGGCTTCCCTGAAGTGCCATCGACCCATCTGGTGGACAACGTCCTCCGCTGCGCTTTTGTGTTGCTGGCAGCAAACTGTGTGTGTGTTCTTGGGTGTACTACTCGTGTTTGTGTACGCGAAGCTCTCGAGTGTTCTTAATGAATTAAATATAGTTTCGATGCGGCGAGTAAACAGAGACGCCTGATGCGGAATCGATTAACATTCCGACGAGGGGGCGAGAAATTAGTTCTCGTTTATAGTAATGAAGCATTTAGATTGAGATCCGATGCCAGCCAGCAAGCTCTGTTCCTGTCTGATTTCTATGCGTCTTAATACCCGAAATTTTTCAATGTTTCGAATTCCGTAACGTAATTCTTTGGTATATACATGTGGCGTCTGTTCCGAAAGAACTGACCCCACATGTGGGTGACGGGCAATGATCCTATCGTTAGTGGGGAGGGGTGGGCAAGTTTAAGCCCTTACTCTTACGGGAATTAGTTTCATAACTACGAGTTTGAGTACTGTGGGCAGGGCGAAGCTGGGAATTTGTATCTGACGGGAGGCGAGCTTAGGTAGTCCTTGCATGTGCGGTGATCACTGTGTCCCCAGTGTTGTAGTGATCAGCGCAACTGCCTAGAAAGCAGGAGACCCGAGTTCAAATCCCGGCTGGGTACACATTTTCAGCTTTGTCCTATCGCAGCTGATGTCATATATTCTGTGAATAGTAATTCTTTGGGTTGTTGTTTGTTTGGGATAGGGGGACTAAACTACTGAGGTTATCAGTTCCCTGGTGGGGAGGGGAACGAATGAGGATAGGAAAGGAGGGGAGGGGAAAGAAAATGCAGTCCTGGAAGTAATGAAGGAAGGAAGACTGCATTAGCTCGTGGCCCCGTGCTCGCCACGCACGTACTCACGAAAGAACCGTGAGCCCCCTGGGGGCCGTAATTCTTTAACATAAACACCACTTACATCTACATATATACACTGCAACTCACATTGAAGTGCATGGCAGAGGGTTCATCGAACCGCTTTTATGATGGTTTTTCTAAGTTTCCATTCTCTAATCACTCGCAGGAAAAAGGAACACCTAAATCTTTCCGTTTTCGATATGATTTCTCTTATTTTATTTTTCATGATCATGTCTTCCTATATAGGTGGGTGCTAACAAAATGTGTTCGCATTCGGAAGAGAAATCTGGTGAAAGAAATTTCGCTAATCGATTTCGTCGCAACAAATAACGCCTTTCTTTTGATGATTTCCACCCCAACTCGTGCATCATTTCTGTGACACTCTCTCCCCTATATCGCGATAGTACAAAGCGAGCTGCTCTTCTGGGAACTTCCTCCAAATCGTATGTCAGTTCCAAAATGTTCAAATTTTTGTAAATCTATCGGAAAAAAAACTGCGTGGTCATCTGTCCGTAGCTTACAAACTACTTAAGCTAACCTAAGGACAACACACACAGCCATGCCCCAGGGAGGACTCGAACCTCCGACGGCGAGCAACCGCGCGCTCCGCAGCGATGCGCCTTAGACCGCTGGGCTACTCCACCGCGGCTGTCAGTTCCACTTGGTGAGGATTCTACAATGCGCAGCAATACTATAAAATAGGACGCACAAGTGTAATGTAGGCAGGTTTTTTTAGTAGAACTGTTGCATCTTCTAAGTGTTCTACCAAAGGAACATAGTCTTTGGTTGGCTTTCCCTACAATATTTTCTATGTGTTCTTTTCAATTTAAGTTGTTTGTAATTGTTACTCCTAGGTATTTAGTTGAATTTACGGCCTGTAGTTTTGACTATTTAATCGTGTAAATGAAGTTTAAAGGGCTTCTTTAAATGGTCATATGGATGACTTTACATTTCTCATTATTAAGGATCAATTGCCGTTTTTTGCACCATGCAGGTGTCTTATCTAAATCATTTTGCAGTTGATTTTCATCTTCTGGTGACTACTAACCGATAAGTGACAGTATCAACCGCGAACAACCTGAGAGAGCTACTGAGATTGTCTCCCAAATCGTTTATAAAAATAAAGAACAATAGTGGCCCTACAACACTTTTCTGGGGAACGCAAGATGTCACTTCTGTTCTACTCGATGACTTACCGTCAATTACAACGTACTGTGTCCTGTCTGACACGAAATCACGAATTCAATCGGACAATTGTGATGATATTCCATAAGCACGCAGTGTTTCTCCACTCTAACATCATCATTCTACACTGCCCATGTCCTATCACAAACTTAACTCAATAATGATGACTAGTTGGCAGAGACGGGGCATCTAATGTGTTCAATGGATCAGTGATCCTTCCGGAAACGTTTATGGCCAAAAAAGAAAGGGAAAAAAGGTATTGCATATTAAAACTTCCTTGCTTGGGACAAGTGCATATTAACACCTGTTACATACCTAATAAAATACATTTTGTACTACCAGCTATTTTATTAAAATCTTTAGTATCTACCTGTTCTGGTCATTGACCGTCATCAAGTTACAGGTTTGTATTGTGTATTTTCCTAATCTGTTTTAAAACCTTTATCCTATGATGGTAGTCTACGACCGAAAGTAGTAGGTGCTAAATGGTTTATTAAAACAGCTGATGATTGAAACTGCCAAAACCGACTTAAAGTCGTGCATCAGGTATGAGACCATTTTCGGTAAAGCAATAGCAGAAAACAATTCTGATAGGTCGTTGAGTGTTTAATTAATAGAACTTGTTTATTAGCAACTTCTGCAGTGGTCCCTATCCAGTTAACTATTTTATATCGTTCACAATATACAAAATGAAGCTAAGACATCAGTGACTTTTATCCTAAGGGGACTGCTACCAGCCACCGTAAGATACATGTCACTAGTGTGTTAGCCATTTTACATGTGACAAATAATAATAATAAAGTTATCTGGGGACGCACCACGCCCGAAACTAGTGGTAAAGAAGTTCCATTAATTAAACACTCAACGACCTTATCAGCATTGTTTTCTCATATTGGTTGAAACTGTATTTAAAAAAAAAAATATCTTAGTTTAACTCTCGTATCAATGTATTTTATATTCATTTTGACTTAAAAAAATTATCGCGTGAGAAACTTGCAACTAGTGCAGAATGCACGCTTACGTGCTACAGCATTGTCTAGACACTGACTCTCTTCTGAACCTGTTGAGTTAGCCTATGGGCGCTCTTTCGGCAGCAAGAGTCGAGGGCAAACTTCGCAAGTAACCAGCTACTACAGTATTTGGCCTCTGATAGAAACGCACGAACTGGTCCGACAGCAAGACAGTGTAGCTAATTCCTGCACCATACCTTGCGCATGCGCAAAGCCTTCCTGACGGAAACATCCGCGCCTCACAGTTGTTTCTGTTGCATTTAAGATTTTGATCAAAAACAAGTCATATTTTATAAAATTTTCTTATAAATAGATATCAGCTAATGACGCATCAACTGCATAAGCCTCCAGAAGATCCTGTAATGAATGATAATAAAGTTAATAGCCATGACGTTTGAGAACAATAGTGTGGTTAAAGATATCGCATTGTGTAGTAAGAAGAAGAGGGTTTAAGTTTGGGAACAAGCTATAATTTTTGCCATCTCCGAGTTTATCAGAAATTCTGGAACCAGCAACGACTATTGTATTGTTACTTGCCACGAATGTTTGACCGTTTTTTTCCCGAATATGTCATCGTTTCGAGAGTCAATGAGGTTTATACCCTTCGTTGTCAGAAATATATACCTGTTTGAGAAGAGGTGAGGGAGAGCAGCCTTTGCGCATGCGTAATGGTGAGGGGCGGGTGCTGGGTATTTGGAAAGGTAAACTGCATAACACAGAAAAAGTAGTGAAAGGTAGGCGCCCGCCCCTACTACTGGTTGGGTGTGTGAGAGATTCTGATTACTAATTACTAACAACAGTTAAATTCTTGCCTCAATACTTTCAAAATGCTCTACTTCTAACTCAGTGATACCTTACTGTGATTCAATAAGACAACTGCAGTTCTGTTGCATATCACGCATAATCGGATTTAGATGTTTTATTAATGTCGGAAACAGTAAATTGAAGACAGTTAAAAAAGAGGAAAAATATAAACGTTTGACATGTATTGCTCATGGATACTGAAATTTAAATCAACTGATGAGAAGTGAGAAAGTTCTCCACGGAACAGGAGAGATTTGCTATAAATGGAAAAAATAACAACAAGAAGAAGGAAAAGGATTACAGAGAATGTGACAAAGGCATCTTCCATAGTACTTTAAGGAGCCATTCAGTGCTGAAACCAAAGAAAGGAAGAAAAGAGAACGTGACAAATTCTATTCACTGAGCTATACCAACAAACAAATGCTTTGTATTCTTTTTTAAAAGAAAACGCCTTCTGCTACTCCAAATGAAGGACTTTTTTAGTTTTACAATTCACCCATAAGCGTTTCGCCTTTTTCACAAGGCATCATCGGTGGGTGTCTTGCACGAAAATAAACTTCTCGGCTTTTGTTATCGCCGAAACAGACTATGACTGCTGCACTTAATTCCATTTCTCTTTATCCATATGTCACCTAATTAGCATGTTTCAAATAAGTACGACGGAAGCAGCAAAGGAAACACAGTTGCAGCAGTTGCAAGAAGCAAAATCCATTCGAATTCCGTTGACGAGTTACGAAGAGATTTAGGTGCCATATGGTTTACGAGAAATGGAAACAAGTATAGCAGTCATACTCTGTTTCGGCGATAACAATAACTGAAAAATATATTTTCTTGCAGTACACCCACTGATGATGCCTTGTGAAAAAGGAGAAATGCGTGTGGTGGAATTGTAAAAATAGAAAGTCTTTCATTCGCAGTAGCAGAATACTATATGAAAATACATAGTATTCAGCCGCTGCTAAAATGGCTACTACAAGCAACGAATCAAATGCTTTCTCCTTTGTTAATTACTAACTGAGATTTGAAGAAACTTTCAAAAGTATAGTTTCGATTCCAGTTTCTAAGCAGACGTTCGTAAGAAAGAAATGTAACATTGAGTCCCTTCATGGGTATTAAAATAATTTACTGGAAGACCAAGACCTATAGCTACAGAGTACTGTTTTACAGTCACTAAAGCTGCACGTGATATTATCTCGAGCTCTTAATGTCGAGATAAGCTCTCGCCTCGCCATGCTACATTGCCCCAGAGAGAAGTTTAACGGCAATAACACTGATCTCTGCTTTCTAGGTCCGTGATTCCAGTGCTAGGCAGTTACGATATCCGCGCGCCCTAAGCCGGTCACTAATTCCGGCACTTGAGAAGCTTAACCACGCGATAGTCAAAATAAATTTAACCTCTAATCTGTGCCCTGGTCCCGGGCCGTGGGCCGCGGCGTTGCTCTAAAAGTGCCAGATGCATTCCGATCGTTAAGAAATACGACGACGTTAGACTGAAACAATCCGGCTGTTCTAGATTCGTCTAGTTTCCTCAGAGTAAATAATTATTCTTCGTGCTTCTTTGAAAGGAAAAGGAAGATTAGTGTTGTAGACTACGTTGATGACAGGGCAGAATAAGAGTTGAAAGGGAAAATACAGGATCTGTTTCTGATCTTCTGGTACTGACGAGGGCTTCGACATCGTGGTTTGCTTTCTATACGCACCGTTCAGGCAAACAGCGTAACGATGAACAGGCATGAGAGGACAGATATATTCGACTGCTTCCTCCAAAAACTCCCAAACATAACAAATACAACTCTCACCTTGTCCCGCCAAGGAGTCCCACTCGTGTTTTAGTTCGAAGAAATCCAGAACATGTAATGTACGAGGTGTAGGCAAATAAAAACAGAACATCAGGCACACAGATTCATGGAATGGTACCATTCAAAAGTAATCATCATATATTATTTCTTTTTTGTCCTGTTTTCTCACAGTTGCTATATTGTAACACAGTGTAGATATTTAGGTTATCCGTCTATGCAACAGAAATATGCATTTCGCCTTTATTTGAAAGGCACCATTAGTGGCAATATTTCGTGGATCCTGCTTTACGTCTAGTGCAGATTGGTGACTTCAGAATTATGTGCCTTTTGAGTTTTTGTTTTCCAGCACTTCACGGATAGCTCCACTAGGCACAAGCCATTTAGTTTGTGACAAAATGGTACGTGACTACTGGTGATAGCTGTGAAGTGCTGGAAAACAAAAACGCAAAAGGAACATAATTCAAGCAAAACAACCTGAAGTCACCAATCTGCACTACAGGTGAAGCAGGATCCACGAAATATTGCCACTAGTAATGCCTTCCGAATAAAGGCGAAATGCTTATGGCTATAAAATCTATTATTAATCAGTTGCATAGACAGATAACCTAAATATCTACACTAGAATAAAATCATCATATGCGTTAAGATATTTATCACACTGCGAGACAAGACGATTAAGTCTTGTTTCGTTCAACGGGGTCGACGCTTACGGGTCCGTATCAGCAGACAATTATGCCTACTAAAACGACGTCAACTCATAGGTCTTTTTTTTTCCACATCGTCAAAGATGTTAAAATGGCACTACGATAAAATTCGGGCTGTACGGAAGATTTTGCAGCTTTTCCCAATCAAATAGCTGAATTTTAATCTCCATTGGCGATTAGTCAAACTGCAATAAACATGCCGAGGCATGGACCTAGGCGCTCGGATTATTCTGAAGAGAAAATGATTGACGCCTCTTACAGTGCCATCCACAAGTGTTAATGTGTAGTTGATACTGAAATCATGGAGCATACACAGGTATCTATAGTATTCTATAAATGCTCTAACTGATTAAGATTGGGAGATCTGAAATCGGAAGATGAAGGGAGGCACGAGGCCTCGTGGGTATGGCCCTGCGTTCTGGAACATCATCTTGCGTTCCGCGCATTCGCTCCCACCATAATGATTAGCGACTACTTTCGGGCTGATCTGAGCCGGGCCAGTTCAACTGAGACCAGTCCGATACTAGTCGTCAGCAAAAAAAACCTCGGCTGTTGAAATATTTAAAATAAAAGGATGAAGTAGGTGTTCCTTAAAATACAGCATGATGGAACTCGAGAAAATTCTGTTGTAAACTTTGAAGTCAGTTTACGAATCAATTCCTCGAAGAGGAACAAAAACAAATTATGGGTCAGTTCTTTACTAAAAAATAAATATTGTGTCTATGCTTGGTGTTTATATTACTTTGTACTCTCCGTGAATGAATCGTGATCGGAATTAAGTTCTGTATAGCTGTGAATTCACAATGTCGGTCCTAACTGATTTGAAAAGTGAGCAAATCCTTGGTGTTGCTATGAGGTTGCCTCCGTTTTCAACAGTCTGATGTCTCACGAGACGTGGATTGGCAGTATGGGAGCGGAATTATCGTTCAACAGGATCATCCAGTCTGACAAAATTCCTCAGCGCTTTCGTTTTATGGCTCGTCCCAGTTTCTACAAAGTGTCTTCACAGAACTGTAACGATAGGTGGGAGAAGTATTGTACGAAACGACAGCCCCCACACGTTCAGTCGGACATACTGAAGCGAAACAACTGCACGAGATAACCGCGCGGGACTGATCGTGCGTTCTAAGGCGCCTTGGAGAGTGAGCGCCTGCTCCCCATCGGAGGTTATGTGTATGGGTATGGGTATGGGTATGTGTTTCTTGTTGTTAGAGTAAGTTAAAGTAATTTGTAAGTTTAGGGACTGATGATCGCTGCAGTCTGTCCCATAGCTTTACAAACTTTTGAAAATTTTCTGCACGGGAGACCAATTCCAGTACGTCCACACGGTCGTCTGTTCCGGCTTACAGGTGGCGCTACTGGTAGCCGTGATGTGCGCCTACGCTGAAATGCTGATCCGTCGCCGCAAACGTATGCCGCAAATTTCACCAGAACTGGATGCTTCCTTCAGGATGGTGCATTTTCGGTAGCCAGCAGTGTATCTGTGGATTTTACTGTGATGCAGTCCATCACACTTACTGTAGCATACCGTCCCTACATCGTATCAATAATTCCCAGCTATTATTTTTCGCGCCGAGTTTTCGCAGAATATATTGTTTTATCATTAGTTAGCCTATTCTTGAACATCATGAAGAACACTGTAATCCCATGACTTTTTGTCAAACATCAGGATTTCGTGACCTTTTGTAACTAATCTAAGACAATCTCTTCAGTTTGAAGAAAATCGATTTACTAGGTATTTATCTGAAGAGAAAGAAACAAATGTGGCTACTTCGCTACTGAGTTGCATTACAATTGCGTGAGCTATCAAGTACTTTCCCCATAAAATTAGATCTCCTCCTCTCGTCGGACACAAAAATTGCGAATCTAGAATGTTGGGAGACACTTGCCTAAGCATTCGTCTTTCGCGCCATGTCTACGAGGAGAAGAGATGCAAAAATATTCGCTCGACGACGGACTCGCAGACTGAAAATTAAATGGTCAAATTAAAATGATTAACTTTCTAATTTAATTACGCGTTCCTTAGGAGAAAGATGTTCTATTTGCGTTTAAAGAATAAATTATCGCGGTTACTCCGTAAAATATTTCCGGCCGCAAAAATTAATTATGAAGAAGGATAAAGAATATTCGTTATTCTATTATTTCCTGAAAAAAAAAAATCTTGTCTAATTGTAGCCTGCATTATCGAAGAATAAAATTTTGCTGCGACGTAGATGTCTTCATTTCAATGTTACGGGTATGTTCTTCATCGCGTGTGTTTTACTGACAAATGGGATGAAAAATATCTCGTAATATTCGCACGTTCAGTATTTTAAAGGGTTCTGTATACGAGAACTTAATGATCGTTTTATTCGTTTCGCAATTAAAATTTAATTGCAAGCTGTCAGTGAGAGCCGTGTCGTACTTCACTTCTCTCTCTCTGACTCTCTTTCTCTCTCTCTCTCTCTCTCTCTCTCTCTCTCTCTCTCTCTCTCTCTCCCTCGCTTTCTCTCCAGTCTTTTTTCCTGCCTTCAAATGAAGAGGACCTCTCACACGAGACCACCTCCGTGATTCAGAGCTTTGTGAGCGACGGAGGCTGTCACGTCACAAGCTTAATGCCCGACGAGCAAAGCGAGGGGAAATAATGAACATGCCCTGCTTTCGTCTGGCTTCTTGCGTCCGGCAAATTGCCGTAGGTACAGCGTCATAGCGAGCTGAATGGCAGCGTGAAAAAAAAAAAAAAACCGCAGCTGGTAATTTACGTATCATGCAAACACTGATTTGATTAATGTGCTTTGTTCTGACTAGAACAGTTAAATTGATGTTTACTTTAATTTAGAATGTTTGAGAGAGCAATCCAGGCGTGCTGGCCGGTTACAAAACAGGCGAGTGCCACAGAAGTGGAACGCTGATTCACAAAGCAACGGGAAACGCGCGCATTTGCCATGACGTATGGCCAGCATTTGTCAGGAACATGAGCAATTTCCTCCGCTAAAAAAAAAGGGGGGGGGGGAACTCCATTTATGAAACGATCTGATCACGTGATCCCAGTACTGGGAGTTCTGTGGAATGCACTTTTTAGTCTGTTATATATATTTTTTTTCATCCGCTACGAATACATTTGCGTTAGAAGCTTATTAATTCCAGGTCCATTTACAGAGTATCCGAAATTAATTTTGTAAATAACGCGCTTGATGACCATATCTCACTAGAAGGCATTTCAGGAAGGGATGTGCTATTTCAGCAGTTCATCGATACTGACTTCATTTCATAATCGACAGCCGTTGGCAATCGACTCCAAATCATAGATATTTTAAATTCGATTTTAAAGGAGCCTTATATAGAATCTTTATATTATATAAAGCAGCTTGCCCGTGTGTTTGTTTGTGCGTACGTATTGTATACAAATATACAGTTTTGATCAGTCTTTATGAAATTCTGCACACGTAAGCTTCAATCCACGAGGACGGTCCCCGCAAGTGTAAGGGTCACGTACAACACGCAGTTCACGAGATATGACGTCATAAACAATTAAATTAAATTTAAATGTTAGGAAGTCTTTTCTGAAAGCATTTGTCTGGAGTGTAGTATTGTATGGGAGTGAAACATGGACGATAAGGAGTTCAGACAAAAATATGATAGAAGTTTTGAAATATTATGCTACAGACGAATGATGGAAATTAGAAGGGTGGATCACGTAACTAATGAGGAGGTGCTTAACCGAATTGGGGAGAAAAGGATTTTCTGGCATATCCTAAGAGAAGGGATAGATTGGTGTGGACACATTCTGAGTCATCAAGAAATTGCCAATTTAGCATTACAAGGCTGTGTGTGGGGTAAAAATCGTATAGGGAGACCGAGGGACGAATACAGTAAGCAGATTCAAAAGGATGTAGGTTGCCGAACGTCTTCTAAGATGAAGAGACTTGCACAGGACAGGGTAGCGTGGAGAGCTGCATCAAACCAGTCTGCGAACTGAAGACCACAACAACAACAACAAACAAATGCGAGAAAAACTCTCTATTTCTGCAAGAAAACAGGGAAGATCTAATTTTGACGAATTTTTAAATTTTATTCTGACATGTAAACAACGTAAGGGGTCCCAAGTTTTAATATACATATTATTTTTTCTTTCAATTCAAGAAAATGGAGTTGTTGTTGTTGTCGTCTTCAGTCCGCAGACTAGTTTGATGCAGCTCTCCACGCTACCCTGTCATGTGCAAGTCTCTTCATCTGAGAATACGTTCGGCAACCTACATCCTTTTGAATCTGCTTACTGTATTCGTCCCTCGGTCTCCCTCTACGATTTTTACCCCACACGCTTCCTTCTAATGCTAAGTTGACAATTCCTTGGTGTCTAAGAATGTGTCCAACCAATCTATCTCTTCTCTTAGTCAGGGTATGCCAGAAACTCCTTTTCTCCCCGATTCGGTTCAGCACCTCCTCATTAGTAACGTGATCTACCCATCTTCTGTAGCACCACATTTCAAAAGCTTCTATCATCTTTTTATCTGAACCCCTTATCGTCCACGTTTCACTCCCATACAATGCTACACTCCAGACAAATGCTTTCAGAAGCGACTTCCTAACATTTAAATTAATATTGGATGTTAACAAGTTTCGCTTCTTTAGAAACACTTTTCTTCCCATAGCCATTCTGCATTTTATATCTTCTTTACTTCGGCCATCAGACGTTATCTTGCTACCCAAATAACAAAATTCATCTACTACTTTAATTGTACCATTAAAGTTAAAGCAGTCAACAATCCGAAGATTGGTTTGAACACCACAGTACCTAATCTTATTCCTTCAGCAACACCTGATTTTCTGACATTACATTCCAGTACCCTCGTTTTACTCTTGTTGATGTTCATCTTATATCTTCCTTTCAAGACACTGTCCATTCAATTGCTCTTCCAGATCTTTTGCAGTCTCTGACAAAATTACTATGTCGTCGGCAAACCGCAATGTTTTTATTTCTTCTCCCTGCACTTTAATGCCCTTTCCAAATTTCTCCTTCATGCCTGCTCAATGTACAGATTGAACAACATTGGGGAAAGGCTACAACCCTGTCTTACTCCCTTCCCAACCGCTGCGTCCCTTTGTTGCCCTTCGAGTCTAATAACCGCTGTCTGGTTTTTGTATAGGTTGAATATAACTCTTCGCTCCCTATATTTTACCGCTGCTACCTTCAGAATTTGGAAGAGTATATTCCAGTCGACATTGTCAAAAGCTTTCTCCAAATCTACAAATGCTAAAGATGTAGGTTTGCCTTTCTTTAGCCTATCTTCTAAGATAAGTCGTAATGTGAGTATTGCCTCCCGTGTTCCTACGTTTCTCCTAAATCCAAACTGACCTGCCCCGAGGTCGGATTCCACAAGTTTTTCCATTCGTCTGTAAATAATTCGTGTTAGTATTTTGCAACCATGACTTATTAAACTGATAGTTCTGTAATTTTCACACTTGTCTGCACTTGCTTTCTTTGGAATTGGAATTACGATATTCTTCTTGAAGTCGGAGGGTATTTCCCCTGACTCATACATCTTGCATACCAGGATATACAATTTTTTCACAACTGGCTCTCCTAACGACATCAGCAGTTCAGACGGAATATCATCTACTCCAGGGGCCTTGTTTCGACTCAAGTCCTTCAGCGCTCTGTCAAATTCTTCTCACAGTATCAAATCTCGTATCTCATGTTCCTCCAATTCGTCTTTCATTTCTAGAATACTGCCTTCAAGTTTATTTCCTTTGTATAGGCCCTCTATATATTCCTTCCACAGTTCAGCTTTCCCCTCTTTACTTAGTACTGGTTTTCCATCTGAGTTCTTGATATTCATACAGCTGCTTTTCTTGTCTCCAAATATCTCTTTTATTTTATTTTTCCTGTAGGTGGTATCTATCTTTCCCCTAGTTATGCATTCTTCTACGGCCCTGCATTTGTCCTGTAGCCACTCCTGCTTAGCTTGTCTGCATTTCCTGCCAATCTCATTTTTCAGACGTTTGTACTCCTGTTTCACTTGCTGAATTTTTATATATCTAATTCTGTCGGATTTTTGGGTGTTGGTCTGATGTAAAAAAATTATCATGAGTTGGAAAAACATAAGAGAGCAAAGTTGTAGAGAATTTTCTCCTCTACAAATTCGTTTATTCAATTTTCGCGTCAGATGAACGATTTATTTGCAATTAAAATTACATTACACACGGATTTTTTTTAGGTATTACTACCATACTTTTTGTCCGAAAAAATTGAAAAAGGCAGGTTCTGGTCTCTGGCGACCTACAATCATGTCTGTAAAATATGGTGCTTATCGGTTGAACGGTTCGTCTTAAAAACAGGGAACACGTTACGGACAGACAGACAGACATACATCCCAAAATTGCCGTTATTTTTGCTAATATCTTTGAAACGCTACGAGATATAAAAAAAAAAACATAAGTTAGCAAAGTTTTAGAGAATTTTCTCCTCTACAAATTCGGTTATTCAATTTTCGTATCAGATAAACGGTTCGTTTGCAATTACAATTACATTACAAACGGCTTTTTTAGGTGTTACTACCGTATTTTTTGTCCGAAAAATTTGAAAATGGGAGGTTCTGGTCTCTGGCGACGTACAATCATGTCTGTAAAATTTGGTGCTTATCGGTTTGTCTTAAAAACAAGGAACACGTTACGGACAGACAGACAGACATACATCCCAAAATCGCCGTTACTTTTGCAAATATCTTTGAAACGCTACAAGATACGAAAAAAAAAAAACATAAGATAGCAAAGTTGTAGAGAATTTTCTCCTCTACAAATTCGGTTATTCAATTTTCGTATCAGATAAACGGTTCGTTTACAATTACAATTACATTACAAACGGCTTTTTTAGGTGTTACTACCGTATTTTTTGTCCGAAAAATTTGAAAATGGGAGGTTCTGGTCTCTGGCGACGTACAATCATGTCTGTAAATTTTGGTGCTTATCGGGGAACACGTTACGGACAGACAGACAGACATACATCCCAAAATCGCCGTTACTTTTGCAAATATCTTTGAAACGCTACGAGATATGAAAAAAACATAAGAGAGCAAAGTGGTAGAGTATTTTCTCCTCTACAAATTCGGTTATTCAATTTTCGTGTCAGATGAACGGTTTATTTGCAATTAAAATTACATCACAAACGGCTTTTCTTGTCCGAAATATTCGAAAAAGCGAGGTTCTGGTCTCTGGTAGCCAACAATTATGTCTGTAAAATTTGATGCCGATCGGTTGAACGGTTCGACCTAAAAAGTGGGAACACGTTACTGACAGACAGACAGACATATATCCCAAAATCGCCGTTATTTTTACAAATATCTCTGAAACGCTACGAGATATGAAAAAAAAAAACATAAGAGAGCAAAGTTGTAGAGAATTTTCTCCTCTACAAATTCTGTTATTCAATTTTCCTGTCAGATGAATAGTTAAGCCGTTATTTTCATTTAAATTTCGAGCTGTCAAGAGACGATCGCAAAGGCCCACTTTTAGTGTTACTACCGTAGCCTAAAGTGGGCCAAAAATTATCATGAGTTGGCAACACTGTGACAGGTACTCACCGCCGAAGTAGGCGAGCATGGCGGCGAGTGCGGTGGCGAGCAGGATGAGCGCGATGGCGCAGCACTTCCAGGAGCAGCGGCGGCGGCAGCGCTTGTCCACGTGGAAGCGCGACGGGCTGTACGCCGAGTAGGGCGCGGCGCGCAGCGGGAACACGGGCAGCGCCGGGGACGCGCCCGCCGGCGGCGCCGCCGCCATCAGCGCGCACGCCCCCTGAGGAGTCAGCCTGCCAACAGCGCGAAACGCCCAATCACCCACCGCCTGCAATACGCTGCACACGTCAGCACAACTACTCCATCACACAACAAGCAAAAGTTCTATGACAATGTACACTATGGTCAACTCGGAGTTATAATTTGTTCTATAAGCTTCAGGGTGTGGGTTCCTGTAGTCATGTCCTAGTTCATGAACCACGGGCAACGTATGAGTGGCCAAGTAGGTGGTCCTGACAGTTGGGATACCAGTTACTTTGGCATAAAAGAAATCCGCTGAGCTACATCTGTAGTTAATTAATAAACTACATATACTAGATTACAAATAAAAACTAAGTGCTAATTATACACACAATCATGATTTTCACACATAATATGTTATTATTGTCCATAGCAGGCTCATATCTCTCTCCAGTGTTCGGCACACTTCACTGCAACGTCGTTGGCCAGCCACAGGTCTTGGAAAGTGCATGGCGCCGGCAAGGATGGGCAGCTCAGCAGGTGTATCATTGATCAAAATATCCACGGGTGTACTGCCGGTCTATAGTGTCCAACGGGCACAATATTTCGGCGATCATACAAGTCGCCATCATCAGGTGAACTGACGGACTGAGCTCCTGGAAACGCGCCGGCACGGAGATCCGCACGCTACGGCTGCTCGAAGGGAACTGGGTTCTAGCCCGGTAGCGGGCCATTTAAATACCCTCGGCCCGCGGAGCGACCCCTCCGCGGAGCGACCCCTCCGCGGTCCGCGCCCCGCGCCGCGGCCGCGCAGTGGAACCGATTGCGACGGCGTCTGAGAAGACGTCGGTGTGAGGGCTCTGTCCGCCGTGGTCGTCTCTTCGTTACGTTTGCTAGATTTACTCTTAATTAACCCAATCGCTGGTTCCCAAGCTTTGCTAAGGTTATAGCCAGAGTCACTTGTGCGAATTTCAATGGCCTCTCTAACGACGCAGTCCCAGTATCTCGACGTCTGTACCAGAATCCTAGTGTGTTCATACTCCATGGCGTGATTCTCCGACAAACAATGTTCAGCGACCGCCGACTTGCTCGGATACATCAATCGTGTGTGCCTCTGGTGTTCAACGCATCGATCCTCGACGGTACGAATCGTCTGTCCAATATATGACTTTCCACACTGACACGGAATCTGGTACACGCCCGCCTTCCTCAAACCGAGATCATCTTTAGCGCTCCCCACTAGTGCACCCAGTTCCCTTCGAGCAGCCGTAGCGTGCGGATCTCCGTGCCGGCGCGTTTCCAGGAGCTCAGTCCGTCAGTTCACCTGATGATGGCGACATGTATGATCGCCGAAATATTGTGCCCGTTGGACACTATAGACCGGCAGTACACCCGTGGATATTTTGACCATCAAATACGCCGGGAGAAACTGAAGAATCACAGGTGTATCATTGTTTGTTTTTCTCCACATTGGCAGAGCTCGTCTTCTGCGTATCCCCACTAGAACAGGTTATCTTTTGATCTTCCCATTCGACACCTAAGTCTATTTAGGCTCTTCCAGACTCTCCATTCCAGTTGAGATCCAGCCGGAAGTTCTTCATTAATGTTCCAACATTGCAAGCTGTTTTTTTCCGATTTCTGTGTCCACATTGATTTCCTGGTTGTAGTTTGGCTTTCATTTAGTGGATGTTCAAATTGAATAAAATATTTCCTCGATTTTAATCTTGACACCACTGGCTGATGTCCGAACAGGGGATGTCTTCTGTCCTCGCACTGTCTGCTTCTTTCAACCATCGCCAAAGTTTGTCGTCTGATCTGTGGGGGAGCTATTCCAGAACACATATAAAGGAGATCACGGTTTGTAGGCCTAAGGCATCCCGTAATTAATCGACATGAATCGTTCAGTGCTGTATCTAGCTTGTGGACGTGCGTCGATCTTCTCCATACGGGGCAAGCATATTCAGCTGGAGCAAAACACAAAGCCAGGGATGATGAACGCAAAATTTCAGGATTTGCTCCCCAGTGAGCTACGTCTAAACCGACAAGAAATCCGCTGAACTTTAATTATGCGATAAATCAGTCAATCCTTAAGGTCGTAGATTCTACCAAATACCTAGGAGTTACAATTACGAACAACTTTGACTGGAGAGCACACATAGAAAATATTGTGGGGAAGGCGAACCAAAGGTTACGTTTCATCGGCAGAACGCTTCGAAGATGCACCAGCTCCACCAAAGAGACTGCCTACATCACACTTGTGCGTCCTCTCCTGGAGTACTGTTGCCCCTTGTGGGACCCTCACCAGGTGGGACTGACGGAAGACATTGAGCAGGTTCAGAGAACGGCAGCTCGTTTTGTTTTGTCACGTTACGGGAAGGGGGGGGGGAAAGCGTCACTGAAATGTTGCAAGAATTGGGGTGGAAATCATTAAAAGAAGGACGTTATTCATTGCGGCGTGATCTGTTTGCGAAGTTCCAATCAACGACTTTTAGTTCTGGATGTGAAAATGTTTTGCTAGCACCCACCTACTTAGGGAGACATGACCATCCCAGTAAAGTGAGAGAAATCAGATCGAAAACGGAACGATTTAGGTGTTCTTTCTTCCCGCGAGCTATTAGAGAATGGAACGGTAGAGAAAAGTTATGAAAGTGGTTAATGAACCCTCTGACAGGCACTTGAATGTGATATGCAGAGTATCTATGTAAACATATTCTGAGTCGTGGCCACCTTTGTGCTCAGACCAAATCCACCGGTTAGTCCCTCAACGCCGGCCGCGGTGGCCGAGGTGACTGAGGCGCTCCAGTCACGGTCTGCACGGCCACTACGGTCGGGGGTTCGAATCCCCCCTCGGGCATGGATATTTGTGCCGTCCTAGTTCGTAAGTAGTTCATAAGTAGTTTGTAAGTTTAGGGACTGATGACCCCGTAGTTCAGTCCCATAAGCTTAACAAACATTTGAACATTTTAGTCCCTCAACCGTTAGGGGTAAACCCAGTGGGGTCCTGGGTAAGTAAGGCTAGCACGGTGCTTCCCAGGTACTTCAATATCATGCTGGCAACAATCAGAGCAAAATGCCTCGGACCTTTGGAGGTGATGGAGTCCCACCTCTAACTGACAGCCCAGGGACTCCTCCGATACGACTTGGCAAACGATCTGGAATGAGATGGGGAGCTATTAATATCAATGGGGATTACACTGGGAAGAAGGTAGAGCTGACGGAGGCTTCAAGTAAGATGGGGTTAGATGTCTTAGCTTCAAAATGTTCAAATGTTTGTAGAACTTATGGGACTTAACTACGGGGTCATCAGTTCCTAAGCTTACAAACTACTTATGAACTAGCTAAGACTAAGGACGGCACAAATATCCATGCCCGAGGGGGGATTCGAACCCCCGACCGTAGTGGCCGTGCAGACCGTGACTGAAGCGCCTCAGTCCCCTCGGCCACCGCGGCCGGCTGTCTTAGCTGTTAGTGACGTTAGAGTAAGGGGAGAGAAAGAGGACGAAGTCGGAGAATACAAGGTCTACCTGTCAGGAGTCAAAGTAGGAAGAGCACAGTGGGGCGTGGGGTTTTACATCACAAAAGCAATCGAACCCAGCATAATTGCAATAAGTTATGTAAATGAACGACTGATGTGGATAGATTTGGCCATCTCCAGCAAGAAAATTAGGATTGTGGCAGTATATTCACCCCGTGAAGGGACAGATCAAGACGAGATGGACAGATTTTACAACGCACTTAGTGATGTAGTTGTTAGAGTGAAGGATAAGGATAGTATTTTACTCATGGGTGATTTCAACGCCAGGATAAGAAATCGAACAGAAGGTTATGGGTAAATTTGGAGAGGATAATAGATGGGAACAATGGCAGGAGGGTGTCCATAATGAGGAAATCAAGGAAAAACTGGGAATGAACACCATAAATGAAGCAGCTAGAGCGAACAGACTGAGATGGTGGGGTCGTGTTACACTTATGGGAGAGGCAAGGTTACCTAAGAGACTCGTGAGCTCGGCAGCGGAGGGTAAGAGAAGTCGAGGTAGACCAAGAAGAAAGTAGTTAGATTCGGTGCAGAATGATTTTGAAGTAAAATGCATAACATCAGACGAGGCATCAATGTTAGCATTGAATAGGAGATCACGGAGGAATTTTATTAGATGTACCATGCTCCAGACTGAAAGCTGAAAGGCATAATCAGTCTCTAATGATGATGATGAGGAGGAGGAACTCATTGTTGGGACGATCTAGAATTGTTTAAAAACAGGTTTGCAGCCAAGATCGCTATCTTCATTTAATTACATTACCGGTTTCGGCGTGCTAGACGCCATCTTCAGACCTGTAGTAATTTTACATGAATTCACTGCTGTTACAACAATTTTTTACATAGTAAAACGGTGTACATCCACACTGATGTGTCATCAGCATAAAATTTACAAGGCAATAATAAAACGTTTGAACCCACCTTTCTTATGGTCAGAATCCAAGTTCAATACTAACTCCTTTTATATAATTTGTTCATTGTAGGGAAAGAAAACATACTTCGGTTACAAATTAAGGACCTACCGAATACTCGGTTTCGGTCAATTTCGGCCAAAATATTGGTTTCGGTTTCGGCAAGAACACAGCGGAACCTTCGGTTTGGCCGAAACTGGCTTTCCTGAATATACAGATGAAGTCAGGTCCCGTTCAAGATGGATTCAGTGTGTGTAAAAATTGTTTTAGCCGTTAATCACAAATAACGCAATCCTCTCTTATAGTGATATTCAATTATTGTGTTTGTTCAAATATTCAAATCTTTGTAAATCTAAGGAACTTAACTATGTTCGGTCGGGGGTTCGAAACCCCCCTCGGGCATGGATATTTGTGCCGTCCTTAGGGTTAGATAGTTCATAAGTAGTCTGTAAGTTTAGGGACTGATGGCCCTGTAGTTAAATCCCATAAACTCTACAAACATTTGAACATTTGAATTTGAACTATGTTGGTTATCAGCCCCTAGGCTTACAAACTACTTACACTAGTTTAAAGTAACTTTTGCTAAGGACAACACAAACACCTATGCCCCAGGGAGGACTCGAACCCCCGACGGCGAAGTATGGGCGCACTGCAGCAGGGCGCCTTAGTGTGCATGGCTATTCTGCTGCGTCATTGTGTTTGTAACAATTTAACGTACTCAGTATTGTACTTAATGAAATGGTTTATCTTATCGTTATACTGAAAAGTTTTATTAATGTTTTTCCTTGAAAATGAGGGACTTCTTCTTTCTTCTAATATCCAATATGGGTTTAGGAAACATTTCCTGTTGAGTTTGCGTTAATTTACACTGACAACAATCGTACTGTTAATCAGAACTGTGAAGTTACTTGCGAAATACGGGGTGTCACACGAAAGACGCCTGCCAGGCGGCCGCGGATCGCACGGTACAGCTCTCGGCCGTCGCCACCGCATCCGCCGGCCACGGCAGCGCCCGATTCTTTGACTCTATTGTGCCGCGGGCTGATACACTGAGTTAAAGTCTAAACATTATTGCCATGTGAGTAACCTAAGCTTATCTTTATTTACGGTAAATGTTCAAACTGACATCTCTTGAACACATTTTCTAACACTCGACGAATTTCGGCTGAAGAAATCTGGGAAATGACTAGTCGAATCTTTTTCCACGAAACAATAAATTCTGACAGGTATGTGAACAATATCCTGCATTCATGTTTTCAAGAACTTTAACCCAACGAAAAGCTGTACGGTTATTTCGTGCAGGACAATGCAAGACCACACATTTCCAATGCTTTTATGGCAGAAATACGAAGTGTTTTTGATGATAGGATAGTTGACTTGCCTCCTCGTTCTCGAGATCTAAATCACTGTGACTTTTATCTTTGGGGAATGTTAAAAGACAGGTGTATACAAGCAATCCCCATACACTCGAAGAGTTGGAAGACAACATTCGACTAGTCATTTCCCAGATTTCGGTAGCCGAAATTCGTCGAGTATTCGCAAATGTGTTCAAGAGATGTCAGGCCGCTCTTTTCATAGAGGGAAATGTTATTTCTGTGTTACAGCGTCGTGAGCAACAAACGTGCCGTAAATGGGATCGCAAACTTTGTTTGAGAAGAATGCCTACTTGCAACAGCTAAGTACGTTTTCAGCTATTGTGCTTTGCACTTCGTTTAGAAATACGAAGCACCACAAGAACTGTGACGGATAACGACATACCTTCACTAATAACAGATACAATGTATTCATATGCGCTGGCTCATGAGTCCAACTGCCGGATGGAAACTTTTGGCCTATGAATCTGTAGGTGTCCTATGTCATCTTCTGCGGACTTCTTGTTAGGCTCAGACATACTCAAGAAAACTTACTACAGGAAGGGGATCTTCCAAAATGTAAGAATACTAGTGATTTGCGTTTAAAGTAAATTTACCGATACATTAAATTTTGGTTTCAGGTGAAACTAGAAGCGGAGCCGATTATTCGGTTACGATTTCGGTTTCGGCCTCCAACCTCAGGTCGGATTGTAATAACAATGAATGCATTTAATGTCTCTACAAGATACTTAAGAGTCATCAAAATCGGTGACCAATAGGTCTGGCGGTCCCCTTGTCAGACGATATTATAACAGTAAAATTTTATTTATCTGGAGTCTCTTCTCTTCAGCCCTTTTGCCGTACATGAAACGTCGGCTGTGTTATAACAGATTTGGCACGTTAGTATTGACGGGGTGGCCGGATGCACTTCCAGCCGCCATCCTCTGCCCCCTGGGAGGAGATGTGTACCCCAAATGTCTGTGTATAGTGTTATATGTGTAAAGTGGTAGATAATGTTTTCGAATCGTGTAATTGAGGCGGGACTTGGGGACCAGCCCGGTATTCACCTAGGGGGCTGTGTAAAACCGCTTAAAATCACATCCAGGCTAGCCGGCACTCCGACCTCCTTCGTCAATCCGCCGGGCGGATTCGAACCGGGGACGGTACGCCTCCCCGTCTCGTAAAGCGGTGCGTTAGACCACACGGCTAACGGAGCGGGTTAATTTTTCTGGATTACCATGTTGGAAATTGTGTGTATTGCAGTTATTCTGTAACGTATTCTCCGTGAGCTTCATGCTGAAGTAATCGACTATACTCTTAGCTAGATGGAACAGAGTTTCTAATAGTGTGCACCAAATGGAAGTGAGGCGACGTCGCAACAGACACGGAACACGTCCCCCTCCCCTCCCACACATGCCTTTTGGAAGATTCTTCGCCGAACCAGAATTGTGACGTGGGATCGTGCGCCGCCACGAGATAGGCTTCCTATTCTAAGTGTCGTGAATGCGGGACTCGGAAAACAGGTGGCCCGCGCGGCGGGCAGAGTTTGGGGGTTGGCCCTTCACCTGCTCCGGCTTTGGCTAGAGGGCGCACTGCGCTGCGTCGTTTTAATCATGGCGGGCCGATGGGAGCGGTCAAAGGCAGCCGGGCTCATCTACAAGTCTCTGAAGGGCAACTTTTGCTGCGCTTCTCTACAAGTCCGTCACCAAAGAGACGACCTGCGTGTGTGTGCGTGTGCGTGTGTGTGTGTGTGTGTGTGTGTGTGTGTGTGCGTGTACGCGTGTGCGTATTGTGGCAAATGCCCTAAAGCGTTGCCAAAGGGACTGCTCACGAGGACGCAGTACAACGCATTGCAAGTATTGAAGTCTAGGAGATTTAGTGATTGTTGCAAACACCGTTTAAGCCATCTTCAGCGCTTACGGCAAATGTGCTTGCATTCGAATACACATATCTGTAAGACAGTTTGGTTGGTCGGGGGTTCGAATCCCCCCCCCCCCCTCGGGCATGGATATTTGTGCCATCCTAGTTCGTAAGTAGTTCGTAAGTTTGGGGACTGATGAACCCGTAGTTAAGTCCCATAGACTATACAAACTTTACAAAACAGTTTGGTTACAGGTCAATTACACAAACTATCAGTGAGCTGCTGACGGGTGTTTTTCTGCAGACTCAGCAGACATGCTAATAATGGCAGTGCGTCCTAAGTGTTCACTGGTACAGTGAACCCTGGAAAAAAGCTCGTACCTAAAAAAAAGTAAGTAAATAAATAAATATAGAATAAAAACGGATAAACTATCATTCTTCGTTTCGTTCCTCCATAAGTTCATTTTTATATACGCATTCAAAGAATTTTTATCCCACGAGAAACGTTTCATGTCGCAGACAAAGCATGTACACCAATCTTCTTTCATTTTTTTATGGAGCTCTGTGACTGAAGACAATTTGCACTACTGGCTTTTAAAATTGCTACACCAAGAAGAAATGCAAATTATAAATGAGTATTGGACAAATATATTATACTAGAACTGCAATTTGAGTGCATAGATCCTGAGAAATCAGTGCCCAGAACAACCTTGATACGCCTAGGCATTGAGTCAAACAGAGTTTGGATGGCGTGCACAGGTACAAACGCCCATGCAGCTTCAACACGATACCACACTTCATCAAGACTCAAGAGTAGTGACTGGCGTATTGTGACGAACCAGTTGCTCGGCCATCATTGATCAGACGTTTTCAATTGGTGAGAGATCTGGAGAATGTGCAGGCCAGGGCAGCAGTCGAACATTTTCCGTCTGCGAACAAGAGGTGACAGAGACGTGTAACCATGGCACCCCATACCACCACGCCGGGTGATATGCCAGTTTGTCGATCACGAATACACGCTTCCAATGTGCGTTCACCGCGATGTCGCCAAACACGGATGCGACCAACATGATGCTCTAAAGAGAACCTGGATTCATCCGAAAACATGATGTTTGCCATTCGTGCACCCAGGTTCGTCGTTGCGTGTACCATCGCAAATGCTCCTGTCTGTGATGCAGCGTCAAGGATAACTGCAGCTATCTGTTGACTCAGGGATCGAGATGTGGCTGCACGATCCGTTACAGCCATGCGGATAAGATGCCTGTCATCTCGACCGCTAGTGATACGAGCCCGCTGGGATCCATCACGGCGTTCCGTTTTGCTCTCCTGAACCCACCGATTCCATATTCTGCTAACAGTCATTGTATTCTTTCAACAGGATGCTATACGACGAGACACAAGTTGTTGCAAACACCTCACATTACTGGGATTGTGTTTTGAAAGAATCAATTGAAATCAGAATAACAGATAACACAATTAATCGTGACAGTGGTTATTTTCTGAGTAAATCGTGGAATCCTGTGTTATCAGATCTAAAGAAACAGCGGCATCTGCATCAAATAGCAACGAATGATAACGATCTATCTTTTTGACATTAGCCACCACTGGAGGCGCTACAATTTCTCTCGCGCCAGGGGTCAGCAGCTACGAGTAAACTCACGCCCTCTGTACTTAGCGCATGCGCCTTCGTACTTTCGTTGCGTATATTGAGCCAGCCGTTCCACAGTTTGTCAGTACCGGCGAGAGCGGCTTAGCTTCCTCACCTGATGATGGCGGCCAGTTGGACCGCAGAAATATTGTGTTCAGATGAAAGAGTGATCTAGCTGGAAACCCGTGAAGAATTTAATCAAAGAAAGAATCTAATTAAAATTCAAGGATATCAATGCTAAGACCAGTAATGATACACCCATCCTCAGTAAACACGACGAAGAATTACATGATATGATGAACAGGTTGAACTTTAGAAATAGTACACGATATATACTGAGGACAAACAGAAGGCCGCGCGAGAATGGTGGCTTGGTCTAATGCGCCTTGCCACGGATTGTGCAGCCGTTGTCGCCGGAGGCTAAGAGTCCTGCCTCGAGAATGGTGTGTTTATTATTTATTTATTTATTATTTAACATGCCCCATTACATAGTAATATTACATGTTTGATGATTTGATTCAGGCGGTTACATCAACATAAGTTGACAGGGTTTACAAAGGAACAAACGATTTTATACATTAGGAAATCTGATTGAATTACAAAAATTGTAAAAGTCTGTAGTGTATTTATGTACTAAGTCATATTTACTGACGGGCCATCCTCCTCCTTTGGCAGCTATTTTTTTTTCCTGAGATGGTCCCTCTCTTTCAATAAACTGCGGCAGTCAAAAAGCACGTGGTCAATAGTTACATGTGCACGTTCCGTCTTCAATTATTTTGAACCGCTGATAGTAGGCTTTCAGTTTCCCATGACCTGTTAACATAGCTGTAAAATTCGGAGATATTGGAAGTTTAATCATTAAACGTTGTCGGATGGTAGGAAAATACGGTTTAGTGCTTCCCCCATTTTCTGTTCTGTGCCACGGTTGTCCGTAGCGAAAGTTAGTTTCAGTAGTATGTAAGTATAGAAACCGATGAACTCAGAAGTTTGGTCCATAGATTTACAGACATAATCTCATTTCTGTAATGTTTTAAGAAATAAATACTGCAACACAGCTATCCAAGAAATTTAATGTGATTAACTCCTTCATTTAAATACTAGAAAAAGGGACGACTGCGTTAATTAAAGAGTTTCATTAAGGTTTGGTAAGTAACTCGTTTATTTAAACTCGCGGTTGTGAGCCGCACCATTTTACAGTTAACTTCGCAATGGCGCAACACTCTGTGGAATAGCTTGCGTAGTTGTGGCTACACGAAGCCTCAGTCGCAGTGCTGTTCCAATATTCAGTGCCAGCAGCATTGACGTTCACAATGACACAGTGATTTCTTCGATTTCCCCATTATTCTGCTGCTGACCTTTCATCTGCGAGATTTTCCCGTTACCGCTGAATTGTAACGATTATACTCTCCATATTTGAACTCTGACCACCAGTAAATTACCGTGCGTGGCATACGAGGAGTAATAGGGCAGCTGCAATAGGGATTTATCCAACATATATGTTGGGCGTTCTTTCGCAATATTCACGGCTCGGCTGTAATAATGAAACCAGTTCTTTCTCTCTCCCTGTGTATCTCTCTCTCTCTCTCGTTCTCTCCCTGGACGCTCGATTTCCCCAATGAAAACCTATATTAGAACTAATAATAAAAGTCACTCGTTACATATTTTATATCTGATATTTCCTACACTTGCATGTAGATATAATTCAACAATCTTTTTTTACTAAGCTTGATTCAATAGCTAGAAAAACTGAATGAGTGGTGAGTAATATTCTTCATTCACCACTATTTGGGCATATATCTAGACTTCTCACGACCATAATTTTATAACTACTTCATCGCTTTACTGTATTTTGGCAATTATGGTGTCCCTGTTTCAGGTATTGGAGGAAAACAAGGTAGATTCACTTTCAACAGCAAAAGCCACAATAAAGCATCATAGTGTTACAACAAAGTTTTAGTTCGATGATTACCTTATATGCAAGATTCTCCAGTAGAATTCGTCATAAATTATCTGCCCCACTCAAAGAAGAAAAGAGAACAAAAGCAGCATTTGAAAAGTATAAAATATCATTACTTAACAGCCATCCGCCATCGGGGACAATAAAAATAAATAAATAAATAAAAAATTCTGATGATTTTCTCGATAACGTAAAATGTCTGAAGTAGTGGTAAAGGCCGTGGTGGATTAGTCGTGCGCACTGGGGCACCGTGCTGCGGTGCACGTGGCCGTTCGCCATCGGCGGTTCGAGTCCCCCTTCGGACATGCGTGTTTACGTTGTTCTTAGGTTAGTTTACCTTAGTTTAAGTAGTTTGTAAGCTACGGACTAATGACAACGCATTTGAGTCCGATAGATTTACAAACATTTTGACATTTTTTGTAGTGGTAAAGCAAATTTTAATCTGAAACGATATTATTACCTACGGATAAAATCTTTTAGACGGGGAGGAATGCCAAAGCGCTCTAAGGCGTATTGCTGCGAAGCGCGCGGTTGCTCCCTGTCGGAGATTCGAGTCGTCCCTCGGGTAAGTATGTGTTTGCGTTGTCCTTAAGTTAGCTAAAGTAGTTTGTAGGCGTAGGGAGTGATAACCTCAGAAGTTAAGTCCCATAGATTTACAAACATTGAAAAGCTAGTAGAACAGTAGTATAGAAGACAGAGGATTAATGTTGCTTGTTGCTGAATTAAAGTTTCAATATGTTGACGAGTAATGTAAACTTCTATATTTTTATTCTTATTAACTTTCCGCTGTTGTGTTACACTGTAACTGTATTGGCCAGTATGTAATCGTAGGTGCGAAAGAAAGACAGGTTTAAGTAGCCAATAGACTAGCTTTTTGTTGGGCCATTTCGATCAAAATTATATCTCATAACTAATGTTAATTAGCTATTTTACAACTGCAGACTCTCATTCGTCCCCAGAACTGAGTAAACAGTGTTATATATATATTCGTAATATTTTATTAATTTAAAAAGTTAAACTGTTTGTAAAGTTATAGGACCTAAATGCAGTGGTCATCGGTCCCTAAACTTACAAACTAATTAAACTGACTTATCATAACAACAAAAACACACACACATACACACACACACACAGACATGCCCGAGGGAGGACTGTAACCTTCGATGGCCAACGGTCGCGCGCACCGCAGCAAGGCGCCTTAGTGCGCACGGTTATTCCGCCACGGTGTGTTAATTTAGGATGGTTAGTTGATCTGTTTTCGACTCATTCGCAACTAGGTGAGAAAAAACTGGTGAGCAGTAGGTATTCAAGCAGGCAGTACAGTGGTTCTCCTTTTTTCATTCCACAGAGTATCCTATTCTACAAAGTGTTAGTAGCGGCCATGTCGTTCGCGAATTTCAGAGTTCTGGCAGTAGAGATTTTTTTTTTTTTAATCCTGAGGATCAAACGAAAAAGCCGCGCCTGTTCGCCCCTGCAACGACAGTGCGGTCGGTCGCCGAACAAATACCGTGAAATGCCGCAGAAAAACAGCTCGCGCTCACCTCCACATCGGTACACACGGTCTGTTGGCAGGGCTCTGCTATGTCATATGAGAATTCTCTTCTACTCCTCCCACCTCCCCCTGTCTCTCTCTCTCTTTCCCTCTTTTACTTTTTTTCTTCCGTCTCTCCACTGCAATCTGTGTGAATTTACGTAACGTACGTACGTGTGTGTTTACGCGAAATGTTCGCGTTTCTTTCTTTCGCCGGCGCACTTGTTTTAAGTTTATTTTAGGTGCACTCTCATTTCCGTGTGAGCGGGTCACGCGGGAGAGAGAGATAGAACCGAAAGCCGTTATTCGCTACTGAATGCGATGGTCCCGGCTGATTTCGGCATATTCACAAACGCTTCATTTTATCTGCATGGACCTCTCCTCTTGTACCGCGAGCTCCTTCCCATCAAAGTCTGAACGAGTCGTCCAAGAGATAAACCCGCTACTCTACAGTAAACGCGAGCGCTTTGGCTGATGCTGGTATGCGTCGCAAAAATTTAGTTTCATCTGTCACGATTTTTTTTTTCGTTTATAAAATTTCCGTTACCGGGATAGCCGTGCAAAACATAAACACTGTACGCTCACAGGTACGCCAAATCTTAACTGCCTTTGACATCATCATTTCAGCGCTTTGAAAGTGAGCCCTTCCTAAGCTTTGACTTTTTCTCCGTAAATGTCGACTTCAGTGAAAAGTAAGAGATGCGACAGATATCAGGCCTTCTCGTGGTCGGTGTCGCTGTCATGAGAGATGGATTAAAGTACGATAGTATTTTACGTAAGTTCGAAGGAAAGCTGCAACTAAAGTCAGTTGTTAATAAAAATACACCTTCTTTAAGTTGTTGCGCTAAGATCGCTGATAAAATATATTTATTTTCCTTCGTCGGTTTCATTGAATTTAAATCATCATCTTCGAATGGTTTACAAGGGCAGTTTCTCGTCGACACATAAAATGAATAAATAACCATGGTATACATGTTAAAAAGTACGTCATCAAAATTGATTGCTATCTTAGATTAAAGGGTAAAAAGTGACTATTTCTGACGTAAGTGTAAGACAGAAGGTTACAGCGTTACGCAAATGATACAGGATCTGGGATGGGAATCATTACAACAACGGCGCTTATCGCTGCGGCGTGGGCTACTTACGAAACTCCAATCGCCAACATTCTCCTCCGAATGCAAAATTATATTGTTGACTCCCACTTACATAGGTAGAAACGACCATCAGAATAAAATACGAGAAACCAGAGCTCGAACGGAGAGATTCAGGTGTTTTTTTCTTCCCACGCGCTGTTCGAAAATGGAATGGGAGATAAATAGTATAATGGTGGTTCGATGAACCCTCTGCCAGGCACTTAAATGTGATTTGCAGAATATCCCATGTAGATGTAGATGAAACCATGATGTCAACTGAGTGACGGTATATTTTTGGACATGAGTGCATTCATTACTATACTAAAATTACTTTTAAATCCGGTGTTTTTGTCGTCATTGTGCAAGATCCCCTGGTGTTTCTGAAAATAGGCACTATATAGACGCTGAGAAGAGCATTGTTAAAGTGGAGTTGCCTTTCGTGTGTGTTTGCAAAGAAAAATAAGTCGTACTTGGATTAACTTCGTGAATTTACGCGTCAGGCAATCTCCTATACGTTCTTTACAGTGTTTTCGTTGATGTCGATCCTCGCAGCGAATAAAATTGCACCTCTGGAATTTAGACATGGAAAATTTCTTTTTGAGCAATTTCGTACGACATATGAAGGACCGTACTTCGTCGATATCGTCTGCTATGTCATTTCTTTCTTAGAAATCAATCACTTTGTTGGGGCTATCTGATGTGAGCTGTTATATTAACAGACAAGACCACTTTATGTTGAAACATTTATTTCATAGCCAGTTTCTACAGAACTAGCTGCAATGCTCAAATGCTCTCCCTTAATAAACCTACCTGTCATTGTCGTCCTATAAATGTGGGATGTGATCAAGTTAAAAAATTGTTTTACCATATTCGCTCGTCACACTAACTCGTTCACTAGAAGTGTAATAATATTAAACAAACTTCAATGACTCTTAGAATATGCATCGCAGATGGGTATGCTGAATTCCAGTAATTAATATTAGCCGTGGCAGAGCGGCAAAGCGCATTGAGGCGCTATGCCCCGATGCGCGAGGACGTACCCCGTCGGGGATTCGAATCCCCCTTGGGCATGGATGTTTGTGCTATCTTTAGTGTAAGTTAGTTTATAAGTGGTTTGTAAGTTTAGGGACTGACGACCCCGCAGGCAAGTCCTATAAACTTAACAAACGGTTGAACATTTAAATTAATATTTGATATAAAATATCTGACTGCCTGCGTCGCATGTCCTTGCTCCGATAGGTACAGACTCATTCGTCGTTGGGGTTGTTACATAAAAGTGCACCTACAACAAGTTGACGAGGAGGATATCGAATTCTGGAGAACGGCTACGTATATATATATTGTTGATCCACAAAGAAGCGTTGAAGGCTGGGACTGGCACCTGTCTTTCGCGAAGTGTGAGTACTGGGTGCTGAATGGTTTATGTCAAATGAAGGTGACTGCAATAGCTGCGTGTGTAGTGTAGTGTAGTGTCGTGTTAGTGATGACTGTTGACTTTGCACTACCACCCCTCCTGTTCCGTCTGCCGTAAGGCAAAGGGGAAATTGTTAACAGCAGGTGACATACCCGGACGGTTACCCACCCAAGTACTGTCCACGCCCGACAGTGCTTAACTACGATAACCTTGCTGGAACAAGTGTATGCACCGCGGCACGTCCGTTGACACTCGCAATGTAATGAATTATTTCGTTACTGGGATGTGAACCGGCTAAATCCGCATGAAGACAACCTTAGCTCAGCTGCGAAGGTAACCGGTATCTCATGTAATTGTAATTCATCTTCAACTAAACAAACTGCTTAGAAATGGGGTTAATGGTACAAGCATGTTGCGTAATTCAGAAAAAAAACGTGGAATGCCTTGTGGAAGCTCATTATTCACCACAAGGCCACTTCTAAAAATGACTGTCGGTTCCGAAAAGTACGCACTTCTACATCTGCATACATATTCCGCAATCCATCGTACCACTAATAGGCATTTCCTTTCCTATTCCTCTCCCAAATAGAACGAGGGAAAAAAGAGTGTCTATATGCCTCTGTACGAGCTCTAATTTCTCTTGTCTTTGTGATGTTTACGTGAAATGTAAGTAAGCGGCTGCAAGATCGCTCTACACTCAGCTTCACATTTCGGCCCTCTAAAATTCCTCAACAGAATTTCTCAAAAATATCGTCATTTTTCCTCCAGCGATCCCTATTTAAGTTCCCAGAGCATTCCCATAAATACTCGCGCATTAGTCGAACCTACCAGTAACTAACCTAGCTGCTCGCTTCTGAACTGCTTCCACGTCGTCGTCCTTTAAAGTGATCTGCTGCGGGTCCCAAACACTTGAGCAATACTCAAGATGTGGTCGTACAAGCGTTTTATAAGCGGTCTCCTTTACAGACTGAAGTACATCTTCCAAATATTCTCCCAATAAACCGATTCGGCTGTCCGCCTTACAACTGCCCTTATATGTTCGTTCCTTTTCATATCGTTCTGCAATGTTATGCCCAGGTAATTGAACGAAGCAACTGCGTCAAGAAACTCACTACTGAAGCTATATTCGAACATTATGGGATTGGTTTTCCTACTCATGGGCACCACCTTACATTTTTCAAATTTAGAGTTAGCTGCCAGTCGTCACACCAACTAGAAATTTTGTATGCTATCACAGTCAATTAAAGAGGACATCCTCCCATACAACACAGCATCATCAGTAAACAGCGACAAATTGCAAGTTACTCTGTAGATCAGATCATTTGTATGGACAGAAAATAATAGCGGTTCTGCCACACTCCCCTGGGACACGCTAGACGATGCACTCGTCTCTGACGAACACTCGCCGTCGAGATCAACGTACTGCGTTCTGTTACTTAGCAAGTCTTCCAGCCAGTCACAAATCTGTGAACCTATTCCATATGATCGTATTTTCGTTTGCAGTCTGTAGTCTGGCATCGCGTCAAATGACTTTTTCAAATCGAGAAAATCACAATCTACTTGTTGCCCTTCAGCCACGGCTCGCAAGATGTTATGTGAGAAAAGGACAAGCTGAGACTCACACGATGTTTCCTAAACCGGTGCTGATTCTTCGCGTTGCCAATAAATGGTGTAATGTTAGGCGGTGCGAAGGTCACTGAGAATAGGGCTGCAACAGCTGGAGAGCAGTCAGAGCAGCGAAGCTCTCTTCTGGAAACCCGCAGGGGATTTCTTGTGCGTTAGTAGTTCAAAGAAACGACTGCGGCAACACGGAGCCCGTGCAAGATGACGTCCCAGTGCGTCGCTCCTGGAAGCAGGCGAGCATTAAAGAAATGAGAACCGAGGGAGAGCCGCGGCAAGGCGCCCCTCGTTGCCTCAGAATCCACCGCTCCCATTCAAGTTCCCTGCGTGTGCATCAAGGTGCATACTCTTCTAGTCACTGAGAACTGCGTGCTGGAGAGTATTTCGTGCGGTTATTTTTCACGCCTTGTCCAGTTCCAGTCTCAAACGGAGCAAGAAAAAATTGGCTGTACGTGTGATAATCAGTCGTATTTTCTTTTTTAATCGTCCGGAAATTACATCTACATACAAAGGGTGAATCCCTAACACTTGCACCGCAAATATTGCGGAAACTGAAAGTGCGATTGATGTGCGGTTTTCACAGAATGGATTTGTAGTCAGGGGCTCGTATTTTTAACCAACAAACATCTTGTAATATTACTTAGTGTATTTTTATGCAAAGATACAGTTAAAAAAAATTAAAAATGGTTATTTCTATCATGCACTTGTATTTTTAACACGAGATGTATACAAAGAATTTTGAATGAACTATTTATTACGATTAGTTTGGCAGCTACAACCATTCAAAGTTTCGGTCGCGGAGGCTGAGATAGCTCTTTCGATGTCCTCCGTCAAACCCACCTGATAAGGATGCCATACTGGGCAGCAATACTCCAAAAAAGGACGGACAAGCGTAGTGTATACAGTTTCCTTAGTAGTTCTGTTGCATCTTTTAAGGATTCTGCCAATAAAACGCAGTCTTTCGTTCGCCTTTCCCACGACATTATCTACGTGCTCTTTCCAGATGAAGTCTGAAGTAATAGTAATTACCAGGTATTTTGTGGAGTTTACGGCCTTCACTTTTGATTGATTTATCTTGCAGACAATGTTTAACGGATTTCTTTTTGTACTCATGTGGACGACTTCACACCTCATTATTTAGAGTCAATTGCTAATTTTTACACCATAGGGTAAATGACGGTAAATGACGGCGTCGTCTGCAAACAAACTAAGAGAGCTACAGAGTTTCCCCTAAATCGTTTATGTAAATAAGGAACAGCAGAGGACCAATAACACTACCCTGTGGAACGCCCGATATCACCTCTTTTTTAGTCGATGCCTTACCATCGATTACTACGAACTGTGGCCTCTCTGACAGAGAAATCCCCTATCCAGTCGCTACATAAACAGATGATTTATGTTTTTAGACGTCTGTAGAAAAGCACCTAGTTTCATTAGCGTCCTTGTGTAATTAATAAAAAAAACAGTACTTCAGTTTTCGTGTTTAAGTATTAATATTACGAGACCGACAAAGTGATATTGTGAAAGTGTCGAATTCCAAAATAAGTACTGCGGCACTTAGAATGAGAGAGCTGCGTCTAGGATAGTAGGGTAACGTAACAATCACTGTAGGCTGCTAGATCGCTGCGTGTGGTACCATTGAAAGGAAAAAAAAAGTAAGTGTTAGGGAGGGGGCGGTGGAGGGTGCGAGACTAAAAGCAGCTCTTGCGTGTGGTTTTATCACGCACAATAACCGAGATGCGCGTAATTTGCGCTATTGTCCCGACAACATCACTGGCATTATATTGCGATACAATCACCGTCTTTTGGAGCTATTACTTCAGTTTATAATCGCGGCAACGACAAAGGACAAATTTTTCAGTCGGAATCTTCAAAGGGCGGGCGGCGCGAACTGCCCGCGGTGCGCACAATGTTCACGGGAGGCGGCCGGCCGAGATCTGCGGCGCGACATCTGGACGCTCGGCTCAGCTGGGCTGGGCGGAGGGCGTTTCCTTTGCAGTGCGTAATTTAAGAGCCGGCCGGCGACTGTTCACGCCGCGTCCGCCGGACCATTAATTAGGCCGGCTGGCTGCCACGCGCAACTTCCGCACTCGCCGAAATCATTAATTACCGCGGCGTATCGTTGCGGGTCCATCTGTTGGCGAGATCGACCCAGGAGGAAGGGCCGACTGGAAGAGCGCAGGCCGCAAACTTCTGCTGTCTCTCGGCCCCAAGAGAGAAAATATACACCGGGAAAAACTCTCCACTCTGCCTATCTGGATTTCCGCTGCCTTGTACTGGCGGAGGATATATATACGGGTCACGTAATTTCTGAGGTGATTCTAGATAAAATAAAGTGATTTTGATTAAAACACAACGTATTTCTGTTACCAGTCACTATTACTTATTATCTGCCGGCCGCGGTGGCCGAGGGGACTGAGGCTCTCCAGTCACGGTCTGCATGGCCACTACGGTCTGTGGTTCGAATCCCCCCTCGGGCATGGATATTTGTGCCGTCCTTAGTCGTCGCTAGTTCATAAGTAGTTTGTAAGTTTAGGGACTGATCAACCCGTAGTTAAGTCCCATAAGTTCTACAACATTTGAACATTTGAACTTATTATATCACAACCCGTTTCAAGTGTTTAGATCTCCATCATCAGGTGTAATTTTATATTATACTGAGTACATTTGGGTTTTATGACAAGGTGGCCTGTTACACTGTCTCGAGTAAACAAACATGGTGTCTGTGTTCAAATGTTTGTAAATCTATGGGACTTAACTACACTGGTCATCAGTCCCTAGGCTTACAAAATACTTAAACTAACTTCTGCTAACAAATACACTCACGCACGAGGGCCTCCGCGGCGAGCATATGAGCGTTCGGCAGTTAGGCGCCTTGGAACGCTCGGCCACTCCACCGCGGCTGGCTTCTGTGATTTATTATGTATAAGTGAGGTTATGACAGTGCAAGGAATCTGTGACCACTGGAAACGGGTCACCTTGTCATACAAGCCACATATACAAAATATAAAATTCCACCTGATGATGGAGTAAACCCTTGAAACGCGTAATAGGATAATAGTGACGGGTAACAGAAATACCTAGTGATTATATATTTAAACTATTTGAGTCGTTTGTGCCTATATTTCACTCTGCAGCCAAAACTTCACATCGAAAACGAATAGTGTTTGTATGTGGCAGTAGGTATCAGTCTGCATTGTGCGCTATGGCGGTAGACGGTTGATAACGATAAGGGGTGGAAGATATGGGAGTTGAAAGTTACCGACTTACATAAAATTCTTCGTGTGGGTGTCAATATTTTGAAAGTCATCGGATTACATAAAATTCGGACTGAAGACCAGCAATGACTTTTCACACTATAATAGCAGAGATCTTATATACAGCGAAAATGAAAATTCTTCAGTTGTTTTTCTGCAACAAGAGTGCGAATAAAGAAAAATAAGTTCATATTGCAGTTTGAAAAGTAAAACTAACAAGAAAGATGCCAAAGCGTAAGAAAGAAATTTCGCGTTCTCGGTCCGTTTCCAAAAGACAGGGAACGGCACTAAAAGTGAATCTACAGACGATAGAAACTTGCATTTTTAGATGTTGTTTATCTTACACCGTAGGCATCAGCGATTTTTGGATTTTTCCCATCCCTAATGGGGTGAAATAGGGGATGATCAGTTTTTGAAAATACGTTGATATTAAGAAAATTTTGAAGCAAGAAATACAAAACTTCGGAATCAGATTTTTGATTGAAATTTTAAAAACACGTTACTGCAGTTTATGATAAAATACTTTACTGTAATAAAAAAAAACAGTAATATTTTATTACCAAAACATACAACACAAAACAAATAGGTTGTCAGCAGCGGAGGATCACACAACCACCTTATAGGAATTATACACTATCTACAGAGCTCTAAACCGAGCTGTGCGCGGTAGAGCTTATGTTACATCATCTGTTATACAGGAATGAATCTACATCTACATCTACATCTACATACATACTCCGCAATTCACCGTAAGGTGCGTGGCGGAGGGTACACTGTACCACTACTAGGCATTTCCTTTCCTATTCCACTCCCAAATTGAACGAGGAAAAAAAGAATGCCTATATGCCTCCGTACGAGCCCTAATTTCTCTTATTTTGTCTTTGTGATCTTTACGCGAAATGTAAGTAGGCGGCAACAAGATCGTACTACACTCAGCTTCAAATTCCGGCCCTCTAAATTTACTTAACAGAAATTCACGAAAAGAGCGTCGTCTTTCTTCCAGCGATCCCCAATTGAGTTGCCGGAGCATTTCCGTGACACTCGCGCATTGGTCGAACCTACCGGTAACAAATCTAGCTGCTCGCCTCTGAACCGCCTCTATGTCTTCTTTCAAACCGATCTGCTGCGGGTCCCAAATACTTGAGCAATACTCAAGACGTGGTCGTACAAGCGTTTTATACGCGGTCTCTTTTACAGGTGAAGTACATCTTCCCAAAATTCTCCCAATAAACCGAAGTCGGCTGTCTGCCTTACTCACAACTGTCCTTACATGCTCGTTCCATTTCATATCGCTCTGCAATGTTACGCCTAGATATTTGAACGACGCGACCGCATCAAGAAGCTCACTACTGATGCTGTATTCGCAAATTATAGGATTGTTTTTTCTACTCATGCGCATCACCTTACATTTTTCTACATTGAGAGCTAGCTGCCATTCTTCGCACCAACTAGAGATTTTGTCTAAGTCAACCTGTATGCTATTACAGTCAGTTACAGACGACACCCTCCCATACACCACAGCATCATCAGCAAACAGCCGCAAATTACAACTTACTCTGTCCATCAGATCATTTATATAGATAGAAAATAATAGCGGTCCTATCACACTCCCCTGGGGCACGCCTGACGATACACTCGTCTCTGATGAACACTCGCCGTCGAGAACAACGTACTGCGTTCTATTACTTAGGAAGTCTTCCAGCCAGTCACAAATCTGAGAACCTATTCCATAAGCTCGCATTTTCGTTAGGAGTCTGCAGTGTGGCACCGTGTCGAACGCCTTTTTGAAGTCGAGAAAAACACAATCCGCCTGTTGCCCTTCGTCCATGGCTCGCAAGAATCGTGTGGTAAAGCATGTGAGACACAGTGTGGCAGGAATATGACGCAGGGTGTCAGTGGGTTAAGAGCACTGTTGTTGTTCCACGAACAAAGTTGTTTTACCTTCTGGGTCCCAAAAGACAGCTGTCATGAGCTTCTGCTGTGAAAATGGTTCTTTCTAAAGACGCACTGAATCCAGCGAGTGATAGTAATGCAACACGTGTCAGCCATCTGTTAGACTCATCAATGAACTTTTCGAATTTTGTGCAGTGATGCACATAATGCATAGGTGTCACAACAAGAACGACCGTTACCGAAATAATTAACAGTTCATGATGAAAGTGATAAATGAGGCCATAAGTAACCAAATAATCAATATTTTTCACTCGGCACTTTCTCTAAGATCGTGTGAGAAAAGTGGTAGAGCAGTAGATGCAAGTGATGTACTCTTCTTAGTGGCACTGGAACACCTAAGGTACGAGGCTAATTCAACACCACTGCAAGATAAGGCTTTGTCGCTCATGTTTGACGTCATGCAAAGTAGGCCGAGATCGCGAAGCTAAACGGCTGTCCTAGCGGCTAGCCACTCATCTTAGCGATGTCAACCTACTTTGCATGACGTCTAACGAGAACGATGCGGCCTTCTCTTTCGGTGGCGTTGGCTAATCCGCGTCATGTGTGTGCACTCATATCCGCATACAAATGTGCTGGGCAGCGCGCTGAGACAGCTCGCAAACTTCGGTTTTTTCTTTGTGTTCTCACACGACGGTAGTCCCAGATCAGTGGTAACTTCTGTGCCCCCTGGGCAGGTGTGCCTGCTGCAGCAGAGCTTCATTCCCCGGCTGTGAGTGCGAGGCTCGGCGTAATCCCCAGGTAGATCGGTCGAGTGTACACACGGAGACTGCTCTCGGGAGGGAGAGCTCGTTACCTGCTCGCTCAGTCCACCGGCCGAGCCGTGAAATGCCCGCCCCTTGCTCGGCAGTCGCAAGCAGCAACCCATGGCGCCATAGCCGCTTTCACAGTCGCAGAACGTTATTTCCTGCGTCGGTCCTACCGCGGCCCTAACGACAACCTGCAGCAGGCGCCGGAAATGACGGGGAACGGCATCTGCGATGGAGGTGTGCACGTATCCGCTCTCAAGCACTTCCTTCTCGTATTGCACGATTTACTCATCTAGACACGATATACCAAGAAGTAATGGTCGAAATTAATATTCAACAATGAAAAATTTGTCCTTTCAAATTCCTTACAATCCCTCTTAAAATTACGTTCCGTCGCTCACCCAACATCTACAGTACCCTAGAACATCCATATGCCACTCCCATTCCCAACTCCTTACGACAGGATAGTTAGCGGTCGTGCCGCAGTGGATACACCAGTTCCCGCCAGATCACCGAAGTTAAGCACCGTCAGGGGTGGTCAACTGCGTACGTAACGCGCAGTTGACAATTTTCCCTTTGCCTTACAACAGAGGGGACAGGAGGATTGGAGGTACTAAACCCTTGATCACCAATCTTTGCACCAATGTCCTGGATTAAATTTCAAATCTCTCCGCACTGTCTCATGGAGTGAGGGCAGGGACACTGTTGATGGTGACCCGTCCGTCGGATGAGGACTTTGAACTCAGCGTTCCCCTTGGTGCTTTTCGAGAGTAGTAGGCTGTGTACCACCATCGGTTTTCACCCACTCCCTTCTGCCATCATCTCCAACACTAATATGACACGACACTTCACACACATCTATTACAGTCACCTACCTTAGCACAGATACTTCAGCACACAGTTCTCTCACTTCGCGAAGGAAAGGTACCTACGGGCGCGATGCATAGGAAAAACTTTCCATTAGGCGGCTGAACCTGCCCTTTGGGGTCTCCCAGCCATTTATGTCATACGACTGTATTTATTACTTTAGCACAGGGATCATATTCCTGTGCAAAACGTGCCCAATAAATCCAAACAGCACCTGATATTTCAGTCCCCTCACTGGCTTATCCTATCCCACCAGAGGCCTGGCTACCTGTAAAAGCAGCTATGTGATTTACCAATTGCTGCATCCTAGCACAGTCTTTTTCATTGATGTGACTACAAACCAGCTCTCGACCAGAATGAATGGCCACTGTCAAAGTGTAGCAAAAAGTAAGATGTCTTACAATCCATACCATCTGAATCCTCCCTTCCGCCACCATGTCTTCTGGCATGCACAGATGGGAGGTGTCCCTCAAAACACTCTACAGTCTTCAAATCATCCTGGTCTCAAAGTCAGATATCAGCCCTACGCCCCATGTCCAACAGTCCCCCTTCCCCACATACTATCCTGTATCTTCTTCCCATTAATATCTTTCTTACAACTGTGTGTTGCCTTTGTTGTATGTTATTTACTAATTTATTTAATATTTCAGTATCCCTTTAATTTATTTTTATGGTTTTACAGTTCTCCCTCTCTTCTTCACACACACACACACACACAAATACATGCATACACAGACACACACACACACACACACACACACACACACACACACATGCATACAACACACACCTCTACATTTCCTCTATTTTCTCTCTTTCGCCTCCTTTACTGTATTGCAAACTGCATCTTAAATTGCCGCGTATCAGAGCCTTTACAATCCGTCATACAACCAGGAACGCTCCATCCCCATCCCTGCGCGCGGCAGTCCGCCGTCGGGGATTCGAATCCCCCTCGGGCATGTATGTTTGTGTCGTCTTTAGTATAAGGTAGTTCATAAGTAGTTTGTAAGTTTAGGGACTGATGACCACGCAGTTAAGTCCCTTAAGCCTTACAAACATTTGATTTCGTCCTCTCCCCTCCGTTCCTCTTCTTACTGTCAAGATACTTGATGTGATGGAATGGCCACAGATGGTGGTCATGTATGTCTGAGTGGTGTATGATTGATTGTATGAATGTAATGTGTGTCTTGTGCTGATGAAGATCATGGCGGAAAATGTGTGTAAATGTAACTATTTTACCTGTCTGTCGGCAGATAAACAATGGTCTTCGTTGTGATTTATGTATCCCCATTATTGAAATGAAAAACAGAATACAAATTTTAGCAATAAGGTAACTGCTCAAAACAAAGAGCTGAAGATTAATATGCACGTACTATTATTGTAGTGTCGCAGATAGTGATGCCCCGAAAGACAACTACACGGCTATCGATAACGACAGCCACCACCAACATCTACAGTTGATGTTAGTTCCCACATTCCCGTCAGAGACCGCGCGATTTATAGAGACGATCACGTGGATATACTCTGATTGGCTAGACTGCACTTAAATACCTGTCACAAACAGCCTGAATCACAGTATTCATCGAGTCGGAACAAAGTTCATAGTTCGTTCAGAGACCGCTACGCTTCGCTCAACATAGTCCTCAGCTCCATACTGTGGTTCTCAGTACCTCAAGAATTCTTTACATATTAAGGCTTAGAAATAACCGGGAATTGCCAAGTGGGTTTGGTAGTATTCATTCAGTTGTGTGGACTTTATCAGGCTACTGGCGGGAATGGCGGGAATCCACACCAGTTGCAGACTCCTAGGAGACGGAACCTCTGTTTGTTTCACGGACTTGGATGGCCTCTATGAGAAGTCGAAAATGATAACATAATAAATTGTTTGTAAAAAATTACGGCTGTAGATTTCCTTCAATTTTACATTAACAGTTGCTTTTTAAGTTTCTCTTCACTTTGAGCACTGTCTTCCAATTAGGATGGTGCCTGTAGAGAAACATATGATTGTATTTATGGGCACCTCCATCTTCTGCGCTATACATTAAGTGCACATCGAGAATTTCAGAACTAGTATCAAATGGGGTAACTGAATAACTATCGAAGAGTTACAGCCTCGGGAGAGTGGCCGAGCGCTCTAAATCACTTTGCTGTGGAACACGCGGTTAGTCGTAGTCGGAGCTTCGAGTCCTCCCTCGGGCATAGGTATGTGTTGTCCTTAGCATAAGTTAAAGTAGTTTGTAAGCATAGGGACTGATAACCGCAGCAGTTAAATCCCTTGGATTTACAAAGATTTGGACATTTTGAAGACTTATAGAATCTAAGTATGGGGAAAAAGTAATTTCTGGCTGAATTTACCTAAAGGAAGCGATCAGTTGAAAATACACCGTAATATAAAGCTATCAAGGAACTGCCAACTTGGTAATGGAGTTACAAGCACGAGTGGCTAATACCGGAGTGTCGCACGGGAATGGCCGTGTGGTCTGGACAGCCACCTCATGGATCGCGCGGGCGCTCATGTCGGAGGTTCCAGTCCTCCCTCGCGCATGGGTGTGTTTATAGTCCTTAGTATAAGCAAGTGCAAGTAGTTTGCAAGTCTTGTGACCGATGGCCAGATAACTTTTATCCCTTTGGATTACAAACATATGAACATTTGAATACTGAAGTCCAAGGCTTGAATGTAGTTACCAGGTGTAAATGGTTGTCGATTGCGTAGCTATTAAGTCTTGAACTCAAAAAATAGCATATAAAAATGCATAAAGGCTAAAGTAATGTAAAATAAAGAAAACGTTATCATAACAGTCCCAAGAGGCACGACTTAAAACCCATTGCTACTCCTGTTCCAGTCTATGTTAACCAAAGAACCGTACCGTCCTTGGTCTGTGTTGTCCAGTGCAGGGGTCGCTGCTTATTCAAGAACGAAACAGCGGTGCTCCAATTACGTTACCCTAGCTCCAACACGCCAGCGAGCGGAAACCCTGCCTCTTACTCCATCAGTGACCCTCCGGTGCTCTAAGAAGCACTTGTTCCTTGCTGTCACTCCAGAAACGTTTCCTGCTCCACTAAATGAGCTCCCGCATCGTCTTAAGCACATGTTATGAATGCTTTTTTTTTCGAGCAAACGCAGCGAAACACTAGAATGCATTTTGTACGTTTTATTGGAAGACGCGAGTTTGTAGATGTTTAACGCTTTAATGCATGACTTTTTATTTGAAGCTATAAAAACTACCATGAATAATGTATAGTGCGTATAACTGAAAAAAGTATTGAAAAGAAAATTCCTTAAAATTATTATGCAATACTAGCAACGGAAAGTTCATAGCTGATCAGCTGTATAGTGCTTCCATGATGTAACTGATGCAGTAAATGTCACTATTAAGCCTCTAATCTTTCAAAAAGTAACTCATAATGCGATAGTAGTATGTGATTAACTACTTTTACATGGCAAAGGAGGAATACTAAAGTAAACAGACGCACACGTTAGGAGTAAATCAATGAAGCTAATTGTGGAACTGATTCAGTAGCACTCTACAATTTATAATTTCTGGGACGAGCTACATACATGTGTCACATAAGTACAGAAGAAACTACAAATGAATTTGTGGTATAATGTTGATCACTTTGAGAGATAATCGCAAAAATAAGGTATGTAGCTCATTAGCTGCACTACGCATTAGAGGGTTAACAATCAATATGTCAATGTTTCGTCCGTTTGTGCATATTTATGTCAAGCTGAACTTGATACTTTACATACCATTCCCATTTTCAATCATAGATTGTTCTTTCCGTTCACTTGGAAACTAAGAGTTAATTCTGTTTTACGTACATCTCCTGGTACACTAGAACACTGCACTTTTATTGTTAAATATACATTACTTTTTGTATACTCGTCTATTGCCTAATTTTTGTTTATTATCCTTACCTTTGCTCTTGTGAAATGTTTTAGGAAATTTGTTTCTAAATCTATGGTACTTAAATATTTTGGTTATCAGTCCCTGGCTTACAAACTACTTAAACTGACTTAAAGCAACCTAAGGACAAACACCCATGTACGAGGAGAGGATCTGAACCTCTGAAGCCGGGGAACCGCGAGCTAGGCAGAAATGCACCTTAGAACGCTTGCCACTCCACCGTGGCTTCTCTTGTCAAACATTGCTTTCATCAGCGTCGGTGATTGTTTATTGAACATCAATACTGACCCGCTGCTTTATGCTATGAATTTTATTCCAACTGCAGGGAGTACACGTCTGTTTAGTGAAATGCATTTAATACTTCTGCTTCTGTACCCGTGCACTTATTACGACGTTGTCAAGCATATGAGTTTATAAATTACTCTCCAGCGAAGAAAAATGTATGATAAATTATCTTACAAATGTTGTTAGCAGTTTAAATTTTAATATACCCGCTGTTTTTGTAATCTATATCTATAAATGTGAATGACTGTTTGGTGTACGTTTATCACGCCTGAACCACAAGACATAAAGAGCTAAAAATTTGTACAGTTACTAATGTCTAACCGGGGAAGGCTTTAGGCACAGTTTTATGGCGACCGGATAGCTATTTATCTATATATATATTAGCGTGAATGTCTGTTCGGTGTACACTCATCACGTCCAAACGACAAGACGCAAAGACTTAAATATTTGTACAGTTACTAATTTATACCTGGGGAAGGTTTTAGGTACGGTTTTATAGTGATCTGATAGATAATTAGTTATTTGAAGAATATAACGCGAAATGCGGAACAATAATTACTCTTTGAAAATTATATTTACTCTTTGGAAATGGTTTTGTTGGTTGCATTGTTGCTTGAGCGTTGATAATGATAAAAGGGTGGAATATATTGGGATGGAAAGCTATCGGTGTATATAAAATTCTACGTGTGTGTGTGTGTGTGTGTGTGTGTGTGTGTGTGTTAATATTTCGCTCTGCAGCGAAAACTCCAGAACGCAAACGAATGGTCTGTCTGTAATTGTTGTCAGAAATCTCACGTTGTACACCATAGCAGTTCCATGCCGACAGCTATAAGGGGTTGGAAGATATGGTGGTCAAAGTCGTCAAATTATAAAAAAAATCGAAGGCCAGCGATGACGTTTGCGACTCTATAGCAAGGAGGTTACATACATCGAAACGTGATGCCACGAACCATATCTTTGGTCTATGCGTAATACACTGTCTTCAGCTCTTTCTCTGTGAGGATAAGCACACGAATAAGGAAATATGTGAATCAATAAATAAAGCAGTAAAAAAGAAATTTCTTTTAATGCATCTCTTTAAAAAAATCGATTTGACGTTTCGCGCATTACATCAAGTACAATACTACAAATAACTTAGTTTACCAGAATGCCCTAAAATGAAATTAAAATGAATTTGGACATTACTCTCACCATACGTGTTGAGATGTTGCAAGACAGTCTATAAGGAATAATGTATGTATTATTTATTGTAAATCATTAAGCGCTTCATATAATTTTATTTTTTATTTGAATATTGATTAAAATGTCTGTTTCTAAAGAAGGTGTTGTATTTCATTACATCCTTCAAAACCAGTCTCATAGCACACTACTGAAAGGTAGGTTATCTATCACAATCAACCAACACGCGAGCGGATCCGCGGGTTTAGGCTAGTTACTGATAACTACGGGAAGCTTTCGACATATCTGTTATCACATAGCACGTTACGGTGTATTTTAACACTCAGCCCGTAAGAAGGAGAAAACAAATTTACTGATTCGTGTAACTTTCCGAAATTCGTTCACTAAAGAAGACGAAGTGAACACTCCGGTATTCAATCCAAGAACAGATGCCAGCATGCGAAACTTAGAAGTAGATGTTCCTGGAGTAGTAAAACAACTTAAATCACTAAACAAAAATAAATCTTCCGGGCCAGATTGCATACCGACTAGATTTCTTTCAGAGTATGCTGATGCAATAGCTCCGTACTTAGCTATAATTTACAACCGATCACTCAGCGAAAGATCTGTACCCAAAGACTGGAAAGTTGCCCAAGTTACTCCAATATTCAAGAAAGGCAATAGGAGTGATCCCCAAAATTACAGGCCTATCTCATTGACGTCGATATGCAGTAGGATTTTGGAACATATACTTTGTTCGAATATTATGAACTACCTCGAAGACAACGACCTATTAACCAATAGTCAACACGGATACAGAAAGTATCGCTCTTGCGAAACACAGCTAGCCCTTTATTCACATGAAGTGTTAAGTGCCATCGACAAGGGATCTCAAATCGATTCCATATTTCTGGATTTCCGGAAGGCTTTTGATACTGTACCCTAAAAGTGGCTTCTAATGAAATTGCGTGCTTATGGAATATCTTACCAATTGTGCGATTGGATTCACGATTTCCTATCAGAAAGGACACAGTTCGTTGTAATTGACGGTAAGTCATCGAGTAAAACAGAAGTGATATCTGGCGATCCACAGGGAAGCGTTATAGGTCCCCTACTCTTCCTCGTGTTTATAAACGATTTAGGAGACAATCTGAATAGCTCCCTTAGAGTGTTCGCGGATGATGCTGTCGTTTATCGGTTAGTGAAGTCAACAGAGAATCAAAAGCAACTGCAAAGCGATTTAAACAAAATTTATACTCGGTGCGAAAATTGGCAATTGACACTAAATAAAGAAAAGTGTGAAGTAATACACATGACCACTAAAAGAAATCCTCTGAACTTCAATTACGCGATAAATCAGTCAAACCTTAAGGTCGTATATTCTACCAAATACCTAGGAGTTACAATTACGAACAACTTTGACTGGAGAGAACACATAGAAAATATTGTGGGGAAGGCGAATCAAAGGTTACGTTTCATTGGCAGAACGCTTCGAAGATGCACCAGCTCCACCAAAGAGACTACCTACATCACACTTGTGCGTCCTCTCCTGGAGTACTGTTGCCCCTTGTGGGACCCTCACCAGGTGGGAATGACGGAAGATATTGAGAAGGTTCAGAGAAGGTCATCACGTTACGGGGGGGGGGGGGGGAGCGTCACGGAAATGTTGCACGAATTGGGGTGGAAATCATTAAAAGAAAGACGTTATTCATTGCGGCGTGATCTGTTTGCGAAGTTTCAATCATTGACTTTTACTTATGAATGTGAAAATATTTTGCTAGCACCCACCTACTTAGGGAGACATGACCATCCCAATAAAATAAGAGAAATCAGATCGAAAACGGAACGATTTAGGTGTTCTTTCTTCTCGCGCGCTATTAGAGAATGGAACGGTAGAGAAAAATTATGAAAATGGTTAATGAACCCTCTGCCAGGCACTTAAATGTGATTTGTAATCTATGTAGATGTAGATGTGAACTACGAAAGACATCCAGGATACGAAGATACAACCAGGAATATTGAGCTATACGAGCAAAGAATGTTTTTTTCTGATTGACATAAATTGTAGGGAACTTGTATACTCATATAACACACATTGTAACTTCTGTGATTTAACATTGGCCACAGTGCCTGTTGAGCGGTGTGTAATTCAGCAACAACCTACTCCCGTGCTCCGTTTACCGGTAATTGCAGTGCAACCCAGAGCGATTACTGGCCCTGCTGTATTGCAAGGCTCGAGTCAAACACGACGCCTGTGACCTGACGTGACAGTGTCAATTAAAGGGTGCACACAGCTGTAATATAACCAAACCTTTGAGATACAAACAGAAGTAAATTTTATTAGGTTTTATTGTGTGTTACTTCGATGTAATTTCAGGCCGCCAGGAAGAGGACACATCCGAAATTACAGTATGTAACAGCAATTAAATAATGGAAATTAAATTACGTAAATCAAATAACAGTTTCAAACCGAGAGAAGCCGCCTCTGTATGCGTGTCAGTGGAATATCAAATACTGTCTGTGAGCTGCGCTGCTGAATATTTGGTTGAAAGTTTTGTGTTTGCTAATAACAGACAGCCCTTGGTGTTGTCTGAAACCTGTTATTTATTTTCGGAACCACATCAAAGGAGCTACGAACCAAATAATATTTTGTTCCTGCTTATTGCCAAGTGCGTGCTTTTTACTTGCGGGGATGATTGTCAGTTTATTCAACAAAAACTTGCCGCGGTGGAGTAACCGAGCGGTCTAAAGCGTCTCGCTGCAGAGCGCGCGGTTGCTCGCCGTGGAGGTTCGAGTCGTCCCTGGGGCATGGGTGAGTGTGTTTGTCCTTAGGATAGTTTACCTAGGTTTAAGTATTTTTCAAGCTACGGACTGATGACCACGCAGTTTGGTCCGATAGATTTACAAACATTTGAACATTTTGAACAAAACCTTACGGGCCATACAGTAGAGTATTTTGTAAATTCATTCACCAAAAATGTTCAAATGTTTGTTAAGCTTATGGGACTTAACTTAAGGGGTCATCAGTCCCTAAACTTACAAACTACCTTATACTAACGACGGCACAAATATCCATGCCCGAGGGGGGATTCGAACCCCCGACCGTAGTAGCCGTGCAGACCGTGACTGGAGCGCCTCGGTCCCCACGGCCACCGCGGCCGGCAAATTCATTCACCTATTGTGCCTGTGCATTCTGTTCCAAACACGATGACAACGACGACCATAACCAACAACAACAACTTGTTGTAAAAAAACCTCTTTAATGACAGAAACAGACGTCCAAATTGACTGGCACGTTACAAAACGCATGCGACTGTAAAGAAACAGAATTTATAACGTCACTTCAGTCTTCTTCACTCGGTAAATTATGTTCAGAAAGGAGGCGGTGTTAGCGATTACAAAATATAGGAGATGAAAGTTAACAAACCTTAAGCTTGGCGAGTTTTTAGAACTGTGTAAACCCGTCCTCACGCACACACCATAGTTGACTGTGACGGATGTGAAAGCTTATGGGATTCAAATAAGTTAATTACTTGATCTAGAAACATATTTAGCTTCAACATTATCTAATATATAAAAGTTAATGTTTGTTTGTTTGTCTATTTATTAGTATTTTATGAACAACCCTAGCGTACATCCAATTGCGATAAAAAAATTGTCAACTCATTGCTTACACTCGAGCGAAGGTTATAGGCATACTGAAATTAAATTCGTATGGTGCATGGCGGAGGGTGATTTAAATATAGTTAATTCGTTTGTTTCGCCCTCACGCTGAACTGGTTAGACAGATATGAATGAAATTTGGAACAGAGGTAGCTTACTACCTGATTAATAAATGCATTACCTTTCATAAGCCACCGTACGGTGCTAGGCGGAGGGTGGTATCTTACAATCTAACATATAGAAATGTTTGTTATGTTTGTTCGTATTTTGCCGCGGTTGAGTGGCCGACCGTTCTAAAGCGCCTTGCTAAGGAGCGCGCTGTTGCTCGCTGTTAGAGATTCGATTCCTCCCTCGGGAATGGGTGTACATGTGTGCAGTCCTTAGGTTAGTTTGAGTTGGTTTAAGTAGTTTGTAAGCCTAGCGACTAATAACCACAGAAGTTTAGTCCCATAGCTTTACAAACATTTGACTTTTAAATTTGTTCGTATATTATGCCCTGCTGTGCCGTTCATCCGATTGCAATGAAACTTTGTACAATTAATCCTCAAAACAAGAGGAAAGTTACTGCTTACGTAAAATTTTCATGCTGTATGGCAGAGGGTACGTTACCTACGGACATCGCCGTCTACTAAGATTTAATTTGGTGCACAACGAAACATACCCTGCATTCAAGTTAGAAAGCTCTTCACTGATCACCATGAAAGTTAACTGAGTGTAATAATTTAATACAGGTAGTTCGATCTAGAAGGTGAAGGAGAAGTTCAACAAAGAGACGAGGAGGTCTGTGGCAGAGAAAGGGGAAGGTGGAGATGGGCAGAAGAGGAGTAGGAGGAGATGAACAGAGGGAGGAAGGGAGAGGGAGGGAGAGGGAGAGAGAGGGGAGGGGGAAGAGCAAGAGATGGACAAAAAGGGAAACGGACGTGGACAGGGGAAAGGATGGAAGAGAGAGACTGGAATAAAATAATACGTGCGCGGGTGACGCCAGGTTTTCACCTAGTCTCTAATAATTTTAACACTGTGTTATTCTTACTTGCTTTCTTAGAGATATGGAATCAATATATTTTTCGTGAAGTCTGAGGGTATTTTCCCTGTCTCATACATCTTGCATACTAGGTGAAACAATTTCTTCGTGACTAGCTCACCTAACGATAATAATAGCAGTTCAGACGGAACATCATCTACTTCAGGGGCCTGGAATCTGACGTTGGGGAAAATCAATTTGGATTTAGGAGAAATGTAGGAACACGCGATGCAATATTTACATTAAGACTTATCTTATAAGGTAGGTTAAGGAAATGGAGACCTACGTTTTTAGCATTTGTGAATCTGGAGAAAGCTACACTTTTTCAGATTCTGAAGGTAGCAGGGGTAAAATATATGGAGCGAAGAGTTATACTCATCTTGTACAAATAACAGACAGCAATTATTAGAGTCGAAGGGAAGGAAAGGGCTGCAAATGGTTGGGAAGGAAGTAAGACAGGGTTGTAGCCTTTTCCCAAAGTTGTTCAATCTGTAAATTGAGTAAGCTACGAAGGAATGAACTCAGAAATTTGGAGAGGGAATTAAAGTCCAGGGAGAGGAAATATAAACCTTGCGGTTTGCTAACGACAAACTAATTCTGTCAGAGACAACAAAGGACCTGGAAGAGCTATTAAAAGGAATGGACAATGTCTTTAAAGGAAGATATATGATGAACATTAACAAGAGTAAAACAGGGGTAATGGAATATAGTGTCAGAAAATCAGGCGATGCTGAAGGAACTAGATTAGGTAATGAGACAATAAAAGTAGTAGATGAGTTTTGTTATTTGGGTAGCAAGATAACTTCTGATGGCCGAAGTAAAGTAGATATAAAATGCAGAATGGCAATGGGAAGGAAAGCGTTTCTTAAGAAGAGAAATTTGTTGACATCCGATACTAGTTTAAATGTTAGGAAGTTCTTTCTGAAAGCATTTGTCTGGAGTATAGCATTGTATGGGAGTGAAACTTGGACGATAAGGAGTTCAGATGATAGAAGTTTTTGAAATGTGGTGCATCATACGAATGATGAAGATTAGGTGAGTAGTTAACGTAACTAATGAGGAGGTGCTCCACAGCATTGGGGAGTAAAGGAGTTTCTGGCATATCCTGACTAACAAGGAAAGAACAAACATATCTGTATGAACGTTTGGTTACAGGATCTCTACGTCCACCTCAATGTACTGGTGGGTGTCGTTCTTATGCAAAACTCTACAATCTTGCTGTAGATAGCACTGTAGATGTAACTGTAGACGCCATACGCAATGCAGAAATCTTAACTATAACTTATGTAATAATCATATACCATGTTCTTTAGCGTATTGTCGTCAAAAGCCGTGATGGTAGTTGCAACTATAACCTTCTTCTCGGAAGACTGTTGGTATTCACTGCTACTGCTTCCATCGCCTCTTCCCGCACTTACCGTACCACTACCGCTTGTAATGAGTTGTTCGTCATTATCATCCCTATTATAATCATTATGTGTTAGTGTTACAACAGTATCTAACTTATGCTCATATTTCTGTACCATAAAAGATACGAGAAAGCATGCGAATGATTAATCTTCTACACTAATACAATCTTCACGAAGAAGGGTTCTTCGTAATTTCAAATGTTCAAATGTTTGTATAGCTTAGCTACGGGGTCATCAGTCCCTAAACTTACAAACTACTTATGAACTAGCTAACACTAAGGACGGCACAAATATCCATGCCCGAGGGGGGATTCGAACCCCCGACCGTAGTGGCTGTGCAGACCCTTACTGGAGCGCCTCAGTCCCCTCGGCCACTGCGGCCGGCATCACTAGTGCAATAAGGGATCTTTACATTATCTCTCATACGATTTTAGTGTATATGTGTTTGTTCGAGCCCAAGTACTTCCCTTGTAAGAGAAAATGTATGTTGGTGGTATATCAAGGAATAAAAACTAAGTGTGTGGTGTCAAAATCGTAGAGGGAGACCAAGGGACGAATACAATAAGCAGATTCATAATGATGTAGGTAGCCGTTCGTATTATCAGGTGTTCAAATTTTCAAATGTTTGTAGAGCTTATGGGATTTCAGTCCCTAAACTTACAAACTATTTATGAACTATCAATAAAATTCTTCTGGGTATGAAACCGCGTCGTCATTTTATAAATTCCACCGACGTTTCGGCCACTATTGCAGGCGGCCTTCATCAGGGTCTGTGAAGGCCACCTGCAATAGTGGCCGAAACGACGGTGGAATTTATAAAATGACGACGCGGTTTCATACCCAGAAGAATTTTATTGATAGTGACAACAGCCACGGAAGCCTACGTTTGCGTTTATTTATGAACTAGCTACAACTAAGGACGGCACAAATATCCATGCCCGAGGGGGGATTCGAACCCCCAACCGTAGTGGCCGTGCAGACCGTGACTGAAGCGCCTCAGTCCCCTCGGCCACCGCGGCCGGCGATTCTCAGATGAAAAGGCTTGCACAAGATAGGGTAGCGCGGAGAGCTGCATCAAACCAGAATGCGGATTGAAGATGACGGCCGGCCGCGGTGGCCGAGGGGACTGAGGCGCTCCAGTCACGGTCTACACGGCCACTACCGTCGGGGGTTCGAATCCCCCCTCGGGCATGGATATTTGTGCTGTCCTTAGTATAAGGTAGTTGATAAGTAGATTGTAACTTTAGGGACTGATGACCCCGTAGAGTCCCATAAGCTTAACAAACATTTGAACATTTGAAACATTTGAAGATGACGTCAACAAAACAACAACAACAACAACATTCTTGTTACAAGATGCACAACAGTAAAATTTCCTTATTTTCTGTCTTGTCAAATGATGCAGTTTTAATGGACAGGCGTGTAGTTGGCCAGAGACGATTATACCGCGGTAAGCACTGGGGGTCAGTACAGTCGCCGGAAGAGTTGACACGGCTAACCTGGTGGGGGGATGGAGGCTGAGTTTGCGGGGGCAATTACAGCGTGACGGGCTGAGGCTCCACTTTAACTGAGACACAAGTTTAATTGGCAGCCGGCAGCCGGCAGAGCCGGAAGGCCCGACCTCTGCCCTTCGGCGCCACGCGCGGCGGCCCCGCCGGCCAGAAGCAAGTTTTGATTGGCACACATGTATTGTGCTATGTACCTTTGCTACCGACCGAGGAGCTCACTTCCGCTGAGCGAGCCGACTGTTCGCGGATCCGCGCGAATGAATCCTGCTCCAGTCGTGCGTCTGGCCGATTTCCGGATCTGTCTGTGCAAACAGTCCGCCCGTACAACGCAGAGTTCGGAACGAGTGGTGGACAACGAGCCGAGAGCATTGCTGTTTGCCTTCATATCGCACGGCAGATGAGTTAGCCAGAGCTGCAGCCTACTGCCGGTTTTGGTTTTCGGATTACTAGTCATAGAAACTCTGGCTACAGGAGTTCAATGCTTGCCGAATTTCCGGTGAAGATTGGGCATTAAGGTAAGACGCCAAGCTGAAATTTAAAAAAAAATCAATTGGAGGTACCCCATTCAGTACTGATAAGAGATCGGTTTACTTCTTCAAGTCAATTGGAGCTGACCCAGAATACTTCTTTTGAAGACTGGTTCCTTCTAAGGTTGTAGGGCGACCTCGTTTGTGGAAACTGATTTTCTTCCAGTCTTCTCCATGAAATGTATTCGATACAAACAAAATTCCTGGATGATATGCATCAAGGAGGAGCCGTACAGCATCTCGCATCTTGTTTTCTAGCAGCAGATACAAGTTGCCGAATTCGAGTGAACTGTAGAAGACAGCGAGCTTCTTTCGAGCACGTTTTGGAGTTCAACTGAGGAGGAATAGTTACTCATCAGCGTTGCAGATTTATCGTTCAGGGATCGGTGATCGGGTCGACGGGACAGATTGTGCACATCTCGTTGCACCACTACACGCGATGACAGGCTAGTTGTGTGCATCACGTTGGTGGATCGCTCTGACACATCAAGAACCATGTAACAATAAATTGTGTCTGTTTCGCAACACGTAGTGTCCACGAGTACCATTCGCTTCAGAGTGTAAAGTCCACAAGACGTCCATTACTGCTCTTCAGTCGTGCCACAATAGCTGTGCGTTCCAAGGCGCATTGCTACGGAATCCACAGCCGTCCCCCGTTGGAAGTTTGAGTCCTCCCTCGGGCATGGGTGTGTGCCTTATTTTTCCCGTAAGTTTTTTGAACTCTGAGTTACTATCGATATTTTTCACTATCACAACTACTGTCGGAGGGTCACTTCAAAACATATTAGTATTTCCATTTACTTGGATTCAGTTTTATATTGTAATTGTTTTATACACATTCATTTCAATTTCTTTGCAACTGCTGTAAATATGAGGTGTAAGAAAACCATACACTCATTAAAAAATATATTTTGATATCTACGTTTTTGAATTCTCAGTGCACAGGTAATTTTAAAATAACAAAATTTTCATTTTAGAAGTAACTCTTTTCCTTCATCTGCCTTGTCGGTTAAGGTCCAAATTATTCTCTGCAAGAGGATGTGTAATGTTTCAATGCGTAATAAAGAAATTAAGAGTCATGAACAATAATATCAGATTTTCTCGTTCTAGAATTACTGGGCGGGTTCTGCGAACATGTGAACCTGTTTTTTTTTTTTTTTTTTTTTTTTTTTTTTTTTTTTTTTTTTTTTCCATAGTAGTAACTACTAGAATCATTTTCCACGATTTCCTCTTCTGAGACGTCGAAATCAGAAAGTGTTGTGAATGTATTATGAGCACTGTTGTTCACTTTCAAAATGACTTATATCGGAATTATACCCTGTCTTCGTTCTTTTCTTACAGATTCATTTTCTATATTATGTAAATCGTAATTTCTTCCGCGGTCTTAACATATCCGTCTATGCGAATAGGTTACTCATTGTTATATTACACATGAAATTCAGTAAATACAATGGAATGTTGAGAAATGATGTGCACTTACGTACTATCCTGATGTGCACGTAAGTACTATCCTGGGGTCCTCAGTAACCCCAAGCCGGCCGCGGTGGCCGAGGGGACTGAGGCGCTTCAGTCACGGTCGGCACGGTCACTACGGTCGGGGGTTCGAATCCCCCCTCGGGCATGGATATTTGTGCCGACCTAGTTCGTAAGTAGTTCATAAGTAGTTTGTAAGTTTAGGGACTGATGACCCCGTAGTTAAGTCCCATAAGATTTACAAACATTTGAGTAACCCCAAAATCAAATTGCTGCGTAACAAACAATGTCACAATTTACACTACCATTTTCCTTACAGACGATTGACTTCTAAGAGAAAACATATAATCTTTCGCGCAAGTATGAAACAATTCCAGAGGTAAATAATGTTTATTATGGGGTAAGGAAGAGTGTTATTTCAGGCCAAACAGCACGGTAGTTTATTTCCGGTAGCTGTCTCAGACATTATTCAACGTATATTCGAATAATTCAGAGGGCATTTACCTCTTCTTTGCACAACGTCTTCGAAGATCCTGCTGCTGCCTCACCACATTACCCCGTTTTGTACCAGTTACAGTGCTGATAAACGGCTAACTGGTTTCTAATGGGCTCTTACCACGCTGTTGTCTCCTGAGACTGGGGCTCTACTATCGCACATCAGCGCGGGCGCCACGTTTCGGTCGTTCCGCTTGCATATTCAGCGACCATTACCATACTGGGCTACAGATTACACTTAATCTAGCGCCGTGAAGTATTTAGCGCCTGCGTCGGCGCCGTGAAATAAGGCCGTGCAGGGTGATGTGTCGCCCGGGACAACGCCCACACCTATCTGATTACCGAGAAACTCCCACGCTCCCCATTTACATTTACTGCTGTTTTCTGAGAACCCACTGGCTAATTACTCGTTGGGCCGTTATTGCTCTAGTTCTGTGTACTACTGGGTAGGGCGTGGGTGTTAGTTCCTCACCCCTCATTCAGTTTGTTCTGAATAAGGTGCGGCCAGCGAGCACAGAATAACATAGAGAGGCCTTATATCCGCGGCGGACTAGCTGTGCGCACTGGGGCGCCGTGCTGCGGTGCGCGGGGTTGTTCACCGTCGGGGATTCGAGTCCCCCGTCGGATACGGCTGTCTGTGTTGTCCTTAGGTTAGTTTACCTTAGTTTAAGTAGTTTGTAAGCTACGGACTGATAACCGCGAAGTTGACACCGAGAGATTTACAAACATTTTTTTAGAGAAACTTCCTGGCAGATTAAAATTGTGTGCCGGAACAGGGACTCGAACCTGGGACCTTTGCCTTTCGCGGGCAAGCGCAGTGGTAGTGCGCTTGCCCGCGAAAGGCAAAGGTCCCAGGTTCGAGTCCCGGTTCCGGCACACAATTTTAATCAGCCAGGAAGTTTCATATCAGCGCACACTCCGCTGCAGAGTGAAAGTTTCATTCTGGAAACATCCCCTAGGCTGTGGCTAAGCCATGTCTCCACCATATCCTTTCTTCCAGGAGTGCTAGTCTTGCGTGTTTGCAAGAGAGCTTCTGTGAAGTTTGGAAAGTAGGAGGCGAGGTACTGGCGGAAGTAAAGTTGTGAGGCGGCATCGTGAGTTGTGTCGGGATAGCACAGTCGGTAGTGCGCTTGCCCGTGAAAGGCAAAGGTCCCAGGTTCGAGTCCCGGTTCCGGCACACAATTTTAATCTGCCAGGAAGTTTCATACCAGCGCACACTCCGCTGCAGAGTGAAAGTTTCATTCTGGATTTTTTTAGGTCTTATAATGACAGTGAAATGAAGCCGGCTGAGAGCGCGACACCCAACCAACATGGCGGCCGCAGAGCATAAATCGCTGAGCGCCGCCCGGCCACAGCTCCGAGCACAGGGTAGTTTATTGAGTTCCCTGTCCGGTAATTCCTTTTTCATACATGTAGGGTATGGGGAAAGGAATAGTAACTATCAAATTTGAATTTTTCAAACCAAGTACAGTCAGACACTGGTAACCCTCATTTGTGCTAACTGGTGTAACAGTTTCGTCTTTTTTTTATGACAGATGGCAGCACAATGTTGATTTGTTTCCATGGTAACCAACACACGCTGTTGAGAAACAATGGTATGCCACAAATTCAAAATGGAGGCAGCAGCAGATTGCCGTGAGGGGGCAGTAGTGATATTTTTGCATTTTTAAATTAAGCGTGTGGTGATTCCAGTGATTGTGACTGTTTTGATGACGACATTAATGATTCAGATTTCAATTTAAACTGGGAGATCGAGGATTCTGCGTATATGAATTCTACTGCTAGTCATGTAAGTTTTGTTTTTCACATCACGTTGTTATTTGCTGATTGCCATTATCTTTGTGCTAGCTACGTATTTTAGTTCCGTATTCAACGTTTTTGTTCAAATGTTCAAATGTTTGTTAAGCTTATGGGACTTAACTACGGCGTCATCAGTCCCTAAACGTACAAACTACTTATGAACTACTTACTAACTAGGACGGCACAAATATCCATGCCCGAGGGGGGATTCGAACCCCCGACCGTAGTGGCCGTGCTGACCGTGACTGGAGCGCCTCAGTCACCTCGGCCACCGCGGCCGGCTCAACGTTTTTTCAAGATCTTGATACGTAGATGGAGTCAACATGTCTTTCAATGTAGCTACATAAATTATGAAAGAAATCAAAATCAAATGTTTGTAAATCTATCGGACCAATTGCGTGGTCATCATTCCGTAGCTTATAAACTACTTAAACCTAGGTAAACTAACCTTAGGACAACACACACACCCATGCCCCAGGGAGGACTCGAACCTCCACGGCGATCAACCGCGCGCTCCGCAGCGAGATGCTTTAGACCGCTCGGCTACTCCACCGCGGCGTTCCAGAATCCTACTGCAAATCGACGTCAGTGAGATGGGCCTGTAATTTTGGGGATCGTTCCCATTGTCTATCTTGAATACTGGAGTGACCTGTGCAACTTTCCAGTCTTTGAAGGTACGAATCTTTCGGTGATCGGTTGATTGTAATAATAATAATAGTAATAATAATAATAATAAATATCAAATATTTATATAGCTTATGGGTCTTAACTACGGGGTCATCAATCCCTAAACTTACAAACAACTTATGAACTAGCTAACACTAAGGACGGCACAAGTATCCACTCCCGAGGGGGGATTCGAATCCCCGACTGTAGTGGCCGTGCAGACCGTGACTGGCGCGCTGCAGTCTCCTCGGCCACCGCGACCGGCGATTGTGACAGCTAAGAGCAATACGGAAGCTGCTTACGTAAAACAAAGGCTCGAGAGAACAATTCCAGTACGCCCACACTGCCACCTGTTCCCCCTGTATGTAGCACATGCGGGTACCGCGCCTGTGCTGAAATGCTAATCACGTGCATCTCGCGTCACCGCAAACACGTCCTGCAGGATGCAGGTTGTTGCATTTTGGGTGGCCACAAGTGTATTTAAGCCAGCGGACAGCACTAGCAAGGCGCTGATTAAATTACACGTTTGCGAGACGTATGGAGATGAGTAGAGCGACTAACGCGGCGCTAACACATCGACGCTGGGGAAACACGTAAATTCCTGTCGCTGCGGCGACATCACACGGAGGTCCCTATACGTGCAGGCGTGTGGCAAGGAGCGCACAGTGTTGCGGAGGGTCAGACACCGCCTTTGTTACGCGCTACACCGGAGCGGGCCTTTCCCACGGGCGTGGCGGGTCCCTCCAGCCGGCCGTCAGAACAAACAGCGCACACGTCTAGCGGGAAGGCCGGCTCTTCCCTGTTTGTACAGGCCGCTGTTGGGATTTCACATGATACATTATGCATTAGTTTCCGTAGCGTTTATACGGCCCGAAGTGGGTCACTGGCGTCGCCCGCTGCAGCAAATGTCACGGCGGGGGATTGTCTCGCTACCGTAACACCGGCCGTCCGGATGTTTTGGCGGGCCTGGCTGCTCTGTCAGTTTTAGAGTGAACGGAGGAAAGAATTTTCTGCACGAGGAGTCCCAGACGTAACGACCCAAATGTGATTTGAAGTCTACATGTACGACTACATAAATAATGAGCTAGCCACGACATGGTACGTCGTGAAGGGTACATCGCAGCACTACTATTCAAATTCTTTCTTGTTGTTAGTCAGTTTGCTAAACATTGTTTCCTTATTTGGAAGAAACAGCGAACTTATTATTTAATGATAAAAATTAGTCTAGTTCGCAAAATTTATTATTGCAGATGACCGGTTTCGATCTAGGTTTACATCATCTTCAGACCTCTCGCTATAGATGTTCAGGCGGTGAGTGTGCGGCGGCTACAGTCCTCCTAGACTGTTAAATTTATCACTTTCTTGTTGTACTTCAAACAGAGCGAGTATAAAACGACTAAACTTGTTCTCGCTAATTTAAAGAGTCCCCATAATCGACCGTTCGCTGCGCAAATCTTAACGTTCTGCTCGATCGAATCACTTCTGTCACACGGGAGGGTCCTTCTTCCGCCAAAGCTAGACGTGGATTTCCTTTTTGTTCGCACACCCCTTCTCAAACGGACACTCCCCAGCAGTTCTGTACCTTGGACGCTTCGTCATTGGCCGATCGTCATCCCTTCCAAAATCGTAAACATTCCCCGTACACCGACTGCCGGCGTGGCGCAGGGGTAGCGTCACGGACTGCAGTGCTGAAGGTCCCCGGTTCCATCCAGGTTCAATTACAGTGTGTTCTTTATCTTTCTTATGTTCACTTGTAAATTCTACTTCTTTCTTATGCTAACTGTTCTACTAATTTCTGGTAAATTCTGTCTGTGTGTAAATAGCAGAGCAGTCTGCCCGAGAGGCAGTCAGTGCTGCGTGTATGTTAAGTTCGTAATAAACGTACTTTCAGTATAAGTGCTGTGTTCAGTTGCCTTCGAAGTCAAGGCTGCTCCAATTTCAATATAAATTAAAAAGGTAAAGCAATGAATAATCCAAAGATTGGTTTGAACACCACAGGCATGGTCCTGTGTGCAGCTGGTATGCCGTTGCCTTCTTCCGACCTTCAAACTGACTTACCCAGCCAGTTATAGGGGGACCTACTGTTTAACGTGGGTTCCGAACCACGGTGCTACTCGATATTTTTCACATTAGCAACACTGCCAGAGGGGGCAGAAGTGGAAAGTGACGAAATCCTATGACCTGGCGGGGATCGAACCCGCGACCTTTGGAAATATAGTCTGGCACTCTACCACTGTGCTATCGAGTTGCTATACATTCTTGATACGAGATATTTCTTAAAATAAAACTTGTCCATTTGAAACCATTTCCTTACTGATATAACATTATTTAAATACAATAAAGGATTGTCAATTTGTATTATTTGAAGTCTGTAATAAATAAATAGATATTTATGATGTTGGCCGCTCATGCCACACATTATATACGTAAATTACTGGAAAATTGTACAATAAATCGACAAATGTTCAAATGTTTGTTAAGCTTAAGGAACTTAACTGCGGAGTCATCAGTTCCTAAACTTACAAACTACTTATGAACTACCTCATGCTAAAGACGACACAAACATCCATGCCCGAGGAAGGATTCGAATCCCCGAAAGTCTAGACTGTATACGTCAGAGGAACACGGGGCCGACAACCGGCATCATGGTGTGAGGAGCCACGCTCTACACTGGCCGCTCTTCTCTGGTGAGCGTTCAGGGAACATTGAACAGCGCAAGGTACACTGAAATCATCATTCAACCCATCTTGGTACCGTTTATGAATTAAAAAGGCGACAGCTTTTCCAAGAGGACAATGTACGTTCACATCCATCCCGAACCACCCAACTTGATCTTCAACTACCATGTCCAGCACGATCCCTAGATTTCTCCCTCATTCATCATGTTTGGGTCGGATGAAGCGTCATCTTACGAGGTATTAACGACCGGTTCGAAATCTGGCCCAACTGAGGCACCAGATGGAAATTGCACGACAGGCAATTCTGCAAGACTACATTCGACACCTCTACAGTCGTCTCCACGGGAGAATTGCAGCTTGCAGTGGGGGTGCAAAAGCGGGGTATACACGGTACTAGCGTCGACTTTTCGCACGTTCTGGCTTTTAATCATATTACGTGGTTATGGTATATCGCTCCAAATTTGGGATTGGATAGGGGATTTCCTGTCAGAGAGGACACAGTTCGTAGTAATCGATGGTAATTCATCGACTAAAACAGAAGTGATATCGGGCGTTCCACAGGGTAGTGTTATTGGTCCTCTGCTATTCCTTATTTACATAAACGATTTAATGGAAAATCTAAGTCGCTCTCTTAGATCAAAACCAACTGCAGAACGATCTGAATAAGATATCACTATGGGGTAAAATTGGCAATTGACTCTAAATAATGAGAAATGTGAAATCGTCTACATGAGTACGAAAAGAAATCCGTTAAACTTTGTTTACAAGATAAATCAATCAAAAGTGAAGGTCGTAAACTCCACAAAATACCTAGGAATTACTATTACTTCAGACTTAAATTGGAAAGAACACGTAGATAATGTCGTGGGAAAGGCGAACCAGAGACTACGTTTTATTGGCAGAACCCTTAAAACATGCAACAGAACTACAAAAGAAACTGCATACAATACGCTTGTCCGTCCATTTTTGGAGTATTGCTGCCCAGTGTGGGATCCTTATCGGGTGCGTTTGACGGAGGACATCGAAAGAGTCCAGAGAAGGGCAGCTCGTTTCGTATTGTCACGATACAGGGGAGACAGCGTTACGGAAATGATACAGGATCTGGGATGGGAATCATTACAACAACGGCGCTTATCGCTGCGGAGTGCGCTAATTACGAAACTTCAATCGCCGACATTCTCCTCCGAATGCGAAAATATATTGCTGACTCCCACTTGCATAGGTAGAAATGACCATGAGAATAAAATACGAGGAATCAGAGCTCAAACGAAGAGATTCAGGTGTTCTTTCTTCCCGCGCGCTATTCGAGAATGGAATGGGAGATAAATAGTATAATGGTGGTTCGATGAACCCTCTGCCAGGCACTTAAATGTGATTTGCAGAATATCCCATGTAGATGTAGCTTATACTCTCGTAAGTATGGCTCTGTCTGAGTATACACCCTCAAGAACCTGTTGATAAAATTTCCCTCTGTTGGCTCGACGAATTCATGGCGTTCTCTATTCATTTTCCAGGAGAGTATTTTAAGACAGTGTGCAATGCAAACCTCGAAAATACGCACTTATGTGCATCTGTTAGCAAATCCCTCCAAGTCTGGTGCGGACGTAGCATAGCGACGTGCGTTCCCCGTAGGCGCAGGACTGAAACCTGCAACCGGAGAGGCAGAGAGCGCCTCCACTGTGCGCAGATCGCTGAGGCGACGTCAGCCCCCTCCCCCTGCCCCCCTGCCCCCTCGCTCGCCCCCGACGCTCGTATTAGCGACGACAATTACCGGGTGCGGCCGTCCAGGGACCTCTCTCGGCAATTAAGGCGACCCGACGCCGAGCCAAGCTACCTGGCCGACGAGACGGCCGTGTACGCTGCTGCTGCTGCTACTGCTGCTGCTGAGCCAGCACACCAGCCTAGTGTCGTGTGGCCGTAGGACTGCCCAGGCTCTAACTGCGCTGCGCAGTTGCTCCAGTTGTTACCCGACAATAAAATTAGACAACACAAATACAAAACGAACAGTTCATCTGCATCTACATGGATACTCTGCAAGTCACACTGAAATACATGGCAGATGGTTTATGAACCACTTTTATGATATTGGCCCACTTCAGGTTACGGTAGTAACATTGAAAGTGGGCCTTTGCGATCGTCTTTTGACAGCTCGAAATTGAAATGAAAATAACGGCTTAACTATTCATCTGACACGAAAAGTGATTACCGAATTTGTAGAGGAGAAAGTTCTTTGCCGGCCGCGGTGGCCGAGGGGACTGAGGCGCTTCAGTCATGGTCTGCACGGCCTCTACGGTCGGGGGTTCGAATTCCCCCTCGGGCATGGATATTTGTGCCGTCCTTAGTCTTAGCTAGTTGATAAGTAGTTTGTAAGTTTAGGGACTGATGACCCCGCAGTTAAGTCCCTTAAGCTTAACAAACATTTGAACATTTTTGAAAATTCTCTACAACTTTGCTGTCTTATGTTTTTTTCATATCCCGCATCGTTGCAGAGATATTTGGAAAAATAACGGCGATTTAACGATGTCTGTCTGGCTGGAACGTGTTCCCACTTTTAGTTTGCAAAAATAAAGGCGATTTTGGGATGTATGCCTGTCTGTCTGTCTGTCTGTCCGTAAAGTGTTCCCTGTTTTTAAGACGAACCGTTCAACCAATCAGCACCAAATTTTACAGACATCATTGTAGGCCGCCAGAGACCAGAACCCCCCTTTTTCAAATTTTTCGGACAAAAAATACGGTAGTAATACCAAAAAAGCCGTTTGTAATATAATTGTAATTGCAAACGAACCGTTCATCTGACACGAAAATTGAATAACCTAATTGGTAGAGGTGAAAATTCTCTACAACTTAGCTCCCTTATGTTTTTTTCATATCTAGTATCGTTTTAGACATATTTGTAAAATTAACGGAGATTTGACTCCCGCCATTGAGTTAACGAAAACCAGCCGTTCGGAGATGTCACGCGACATTCCTCGCCCAGAACTCTCTCTGGCATACGCCATCTCGCGTTGCGATTTTCTTATTGTAACTTACACGTTGTCATTTAAAATCAATGGCGCACTGAAGAATTAAGAAAAACACATCGTTCTTCGTACGATAAATGATAATCTAGTGTCTACAAATGCCATATTAGCATCAGTTAACAACGGTCATCAATAGTATGAAATTAAAGGTCTCATCTGTTGATTGACAGCCGTAGCGTAGAGGGCAATGCGTTGGACTACGGCGCTAATGCTTGGTGGTTCGGAACCCCCAATACCTAATTTTTTTCCCTAAAAGGTTTCCAGACACACTTATTAATTAATTTTTTATTATTTAGATTATTATTTTGGTCCAAAATATTTACAAAAACGTGTAAAACTACAAATCTAAAGTGGGCCGTAAAACACATCACTGCGATTTTTTTTCTTTAGTTCCATTCTCTAATAGCTCGCGGGAAAAGGGAACAACTAAATCTTCCCGTTTTCGATATGATGTCTCTTATTTTATTTTCATGATCATGTCTTCCTGTGTAGGTGGATGCTAACAATATATGTTCGCATTCGGAAGAGAAAGTTGATGAAAGAAATCTTACAAATAGACTTCGGCGCAACGAGTTACTCCTTTCTTTTAACGATTTCCACTCCAACTCGTGCATCATTTCCGTGATACTCTCTCCCCTATATCACGATAATACCTAACGAGCTGCCATTGTCTGAATTTTCTCTAAGTCGTCCGCCAGTCAAATTCAAATGTTCAAATGTTTGTTAAGCTTATGGGACTTAACTACGGGGTCATCAGTCCCTAAACTTACAAACTATTTATGAACTACTTACGAACTAGGACGGCACAAATATCCATGCCCGAGGGGGGATTCGAACCCCCGACCGTAGTGGCCGTGCTGACCGTGACTGGAGCGCCTTAGTCACCTCGGCAACCGCGGCCGGCCGTCCGCCAGTCCCACATGAAGTGGATCCCATAAGGCGCAGCAATTCTCCAAAACTGGAGGCACATGTGTTGTGTAGGCAGTTTCTTTAGTAGAACTGTTGCATCTTTTAAGTGTTCTGCCAATAAACGTAGTCTTTGGTTCGCCTCCCCTACAACATTTTCTATGTGTTCTTTCCAATTTCAATTGTTCTTTTTTGTTACTCCTAGGTATTTAGTAGAATTGACGGCCTGTAGGTCTAACTGATTTATCATGTTATGGAAGTTTCACTGATTTCTTTTAATGATCATTTGGATGACCTCATTTATCATTATTAAGGTTCAATTCCCAATTTTTCACCAGTCAGATATATAAATAATTTTGCTGTTGCTTTTGATCTTCTGGAGACTTTACTAACCAATAAATAACAGCATCATCCGCGAACAATGTAAGAGAGCTACTCAGATTGTCTCTTAAGTCGTTTATAAAAATAAGGAACATTAGCGCCCCTATAACACTTCCCTGAGGAACACCAGATATCACTTATGTTCTACTCGATGACTTTCCGTTAATTACATCGAACTGTGTCCTTTCTGATAGGAAATCACGAATCCAATCGCACAACTGTGGCGGTATTCCATAAGCAAGCAGTTTGATTAGAAGACGCTTGCAAGATACAGTGTCAAAAGCCTTCCGGAAATCTAGAAATACAGAATCAGCTAGCTGTGTTTCACGAGAATCACACTTTCTGAATCCGTGTTGACTATGGGTAAATAGGTCGTTCTCTTCGAGGTAGTTCGTAATATTTGAGGAAAGTATATGTTCTAAAATCCTTCTGCAAACCGAAGTCAAACCGATCAAATTTGGAGAAGGAATTAGAGTTCAGGTTGAAGAAATAAAAAACAAAAAACACTGCGTTTTGCTGATGACATTGCAATTTTGTCAGAAACACCAAGGACCAGGAAGAGCAATTGAACGGAATGGACAGTGTGTTGAAAGCAGCTTATAAGATGAACATTAACAAGAGTAAAGGAAGGGTAATGGAATGCACTCTTAGAAAATCAGGCGATGCTAAAGGAACTGGATTAGGTGACGAAATAATAAATGTGGTATATGACTTTCATTACTTGGGTAGTAAAATAACATATTATGATCGCAGTACAGGGGATATGAAATGCAGACTGGCAATGGGAAGAAAAGCGTTTTTGAAAAAGAGAAATTTGCTAATATCGAATATTAATGTAAGTGTAAGGAAGTCCTTTCTCAAGCCATTTGACTGGAGTGTTGCCTTGTACGGGACTGAAACTGGACGATAAATAATTTAGACAGGAAGAGGTTAGAGGCTTTTGAAATGTAGTGTTACAGAAGAATGCTGAAGATTGGTGGGTACATGGCGTAACTAATGAGGGGGGTACAGAACAGAATTGGTGAGAAAAGAAATTTCTGGCATACCTTGACTAAAAGAAGGGATCGATTAGTAGGACACATTCTTAGACATGAAGGAATCGTAAATTTAGAATTGGAGGGAAGTGTGTGTGAAAATTCGCAGAGGAAGACCAAGAGACGAATATAGTAAGCAGATTCACATGGATGGGGGTTGACGTTCTTATGAGTAGATAAATATAGAGTAGGGTGGAGAGCTGCATCAAACCAGTCTCCGGACTGAAGACCAGAACAACAGCAACTAAAACAAGACACCAGAATTATTTCTATTCAAGGTCTCTGTTGCGAAAAACGTCGTACTGAATCTTCATTGCTAACCTGATACATTAACTGTTGCATTTATAGGAAAGGATGTAAATCGGTAACGTCTCTTCAAATGTTCAAATGTCTGTAAATCTATCGGACCAAACTGCGTGGTCATCAGTCCGTAGCTTACAAACTACTTAAACCTAGGTAAACTAACCTAAGGACAAACACACACACCCATGCCCCAGGGAGGACTCGAACCTCCACGGCGAGCAACCGCGCGCTCCGCAGCGAGATGCTTTAAACCGCTCGGCTACTCCACGGCGGCGTAACGTCTCTAGAAGAGACGATAATTGTGTATTTTTCATTTTGTTGACATAATTCTGCGGGGCCTTTATTTAGTCTCCAGAAAGCCTGCTTGTTAATGTTATATCAAAGCAGGCCAGCTTACATTAAATTAAACGAGTGGATTTGTTAGCTTTACGCCTCCCTGATATTTTTTTTACTCTATCGGCAATTCCTTTCATGTACTTGTTAATTCACCGTATGATCTTCTATCCCACCAGGAGGAAAAGTTTTGCCAGTGTTCGGGAACCGGGAGAAGGAATGTATAAGTCGTCATTCTGTTACTGAGAACTACGCGCTCCTGCATCAGATTAAACGAATGAAACTGCGCTTGGCTGGTAATATTAAACCCCGACAGAAGTATCCGTTCCTTTGGGTGGAGGGGGGAGGCAGTTTCTGTGAAAAGAGATAATTAATAAAGTTTGGTAACGAGCTGCAGCCATGTATCGAGCGGCGCGCGAAAAGCCACCGATGGTCGGGATACCGAAAAACTGACCGAAATACGGGGAAACAAACTTTTTCACTGGGGCTTTTCAAGTACTCACGTCAAGAGAGTAGTATTTACGGCGGTGAAACTCACGGTTACCAAGTATCAATCAATGCTCACGTACTTTTATGTCTAATTGGGTAAGTGTCGTTACGTAGTTAACACTTCGAATGTTACAAAGGGCACACCTTTTTAGTCTAATGGCAATTGTAGTATTATGTAATAATTTTTAAAACTGCATGTAGAAAGTGTGCTAGTGATATACAGTTCCGAGTCTAGTCTAGGCGTAAATCGTGCCTGGATGACGAAGCTGATAAATACATTCATTGTGAAATGCAATAAGCGGAATTTCATTTCCACTTCTGTTCTATGTGCTTCTCTTCCTATGTCGGGTAGTGTATATTACATGTTATTGAAAGCCCGATATGACTTCTCTGTTCATTACCGTTCCGTATCATATATCGATTATATCTCGCCACGAATGTGTTGCAATTATTAACAATACCACTGTTGTTCCTATTCGAAGAAACATGAAGTGAAATGGCGTAATGTTACAACTGATTAATGAGAGAAGAGAAAATAATTACGAGACTAACGCAATATGGACATACGTCTGGTCTAGCGCATTGTAAGGGTATGCTAACACCATAGCTCAATGGCTAACGCTCTAATATACTGTTCAGCAGCTCCCTAAAACTACGCTAATTCTATTTGTCAAAATCGATTGAGAATCGCATTGTAATAAATCATTGTTTGTTTTTTTCTTGTTAAATAAGAGTCCTTGGATGGAAAAGATAATATTTTCGTGAAACGCAATTGAGTTTTGGCGATGCAGCTTTTGCGCCAGGTTACGAAGGGGAGTTGGAAAAGCTGCGTATGAAAGGGGGGGGGGGTGGGGGAGGAAATAAAATGAGACATTAAAGACATATCATTATTTTTCTACATAATTTCCAAGTACTTTGAGACATTTGTCATGCCGCTTTATAAGCTTCAAAAAGGCTTCCAGGACAAAAGCGTCGAAAGCCTCGTTTAACGTCAGCATTTATTCCATAGCGCCTTCCGCCGAGAGTCTTCTTTAAAGCTGGAAAGCGATGGAAGTCACCTGGTGCGAGATCTGGACTGTATGGCGGACGGTGTAGGCGCTCCAGACCAAGAGTTTCAATATGGTTTTGTGTTGCCGTCGTTGAGTGCGGTCTCGCATTGTCATCCAACAGCAGAACGCCAGATCTCATAAGGCCAGGCTGCTTTTTCCGAATCACCTCTTTCAATTTCGACATAGTGGGACAGTACCGCGCAGCACTGATGGTTGCATCCTCTATAAAGTCCAGCAACAAAACTCCTTGGGCGTTCCAGAAAACGGCGAGTAGCACTTCATCTGCGGACGGAGTGCTTTTGAGCTACTTTCAGACAGGTTCAAAATGTTCAAATGTTTGTAAAGCTAATGGGACGTAACTGCGGGGACATCAATCTCTAAACTTACACACTACTAATAAACTATCTTATACTAATGAGGGCACAAACATCCATGCTGGAGCGGGGATTCGAACCCCCGACGCGAAAGGCCTCGCGATCCGCAACTTGGATACTCCCGCGCGGCTTCAACAGGTGATGATGGATGTTTCCACTCCATAGCCGTTCAACGCTTCTTCCGTATGCAACGCCCTGATTTTCTCCTGGACGGCTTCTTGAAGCTTATAAAGCGGTTTGACAAATGTCTCAATGTACCTTGAAATTATGTAGAAAAATTAAGACATGTCTCATGTTTAATGACTCATTCTACTTTTTTCCTTTCATACACAACTGTTTCCACAGTCGACAGGGGAAACGCATATTCCAAATCCTCCTCGAACATAACGATTCTGCTGTCTCGAAATCTTCACTCGCATAATCACTTTAACGACAAAATCAAGCTAGATGCAGACCGTGTAGATGATCACTGTTGAACATTTATCCCTTCTTTCGACAGGAAAGTGAATGACTAGCTACTGTAGAAATTACCCTATCTTAATGATTGCACGGTGACTTTGTAGACGGTCTACAATGCAGGATATCCAAATTGTAGCATCACCAAGGATGAGACATATCAGGTCAAAATTGGTTATAACACATTACACACAGACTACATCACTGGAAGTACAGCTTCATCTCAAGCGAGGGTAATGATCATGAAATGAATATATTCGCTACGTACAACCACAGCTTCAGTCTTCGGCATTCAATCTGATAGGTTCTGGAGGTCTTGTTGCGGTCCAACAGTCCATGGTGCTTGAAAATATTGCCAAAGTTGATCTGGTGTAGTGGAGAATGGTGAATCTCTGGCCAGTCGTCCTGAAATCATCGAGCTGACCTTTTCGATAGGTGAAACATCTGGAAGCCAACGTAGAAATTCAATCCGATGGGCGCCAAAGAAACCTTGAAAGTGGCGTGACATTTTTAGTTGAGTTATGCTGTTGAACATTTTTGAACATAGTTTTATACAGGGTTAATAGATACAAAGATGCCGTTTGGATATTGAATTGCAGGGACATAGACTACTTGAACACATATTTCATGTTTGTGCTATTTTTCTTATTTCATATTTCATGGATATGAGGCCATCTTTATCTTTTTTTTATGTAACCCTATGTTAAATTTTAGCGTAATATGATGGGCTTAAAAAGTCGTTTCCAAATGCATGTATATCATAATATTTAGGCGAAGAGTTTTTGAGACATGGATATGTCCTATCGTGTTCAAACAACTTACGGGTATGCTGCCGGGTGACGGTTGTCGACGACGTCACCCGGCAGCATACCCGTAAGTTGTTTGAACACTCATTACGCCGGGAAAAGTTAAAGTCTCACATGTCCTATCGTATTCTGCCTTCGAAGCGGCGTTATCCAATGCGACCTTTCCTGTTGTGTAGACTACATGGTAAATGTTGCGAGTCCGTTCTTACACAAACATTGCTGCTTCAAAGGACGAAGACGATAGGGAACATATCTGTGTCTCAAAAGCTATTGGCCTGAATATTATGATATACATATATCTGAAACCGTATTTTAAAGCCCATTATGTTACGCTGAAATTTAACATAGGGTACCATTTTAAAAAAAAGTAAAGATTACTATATGGTGACGAATTACAGTGATTATAATATTATCAATATTTTCTCGCAATAGCGAATTTCTTTTAGCGTCGCTGTATAAGGTATATATGTTCTACCAAATGACGACTTATGAAAATTTGACCCGGTCCGGGAGTCGAACCCGGGTTTCGCGAGCGGTCGCCTTAACCATTAGGCTATCCGAACACGAAACCAGGACTGACCCAAACTTCCATATGCCACACTGACTGCACATATGAGTCGACTGCCTTCATCCCTTAGCTGCGAGTGCTAAGGGATGAATGCAGTTGACTCATATGTGCAGTCAGTGTGGCATATGGAAGTTTGGATCGGTCCTGGTTTCGTGTTCGGGTAGCCTAATGGTTAAGGCCACCGCTCGAAAAAAGCTGGAATCCCAGGTTCGAGTCCCGGTCGGGTACAAACCTTATACCTATACCAGGTATACCTTATACCTGATTATACCTGATATGGACCGTATTAATGAGTAATCTTACCCACACGTACGGCACACATCACAGTTCCCGCTCCTGTGACTCCTACATTAACTTACTAACTCATGCATAGGTGACAGTAGAACTATTGGGTTGGTCACCATGCCAGTGCGAGCGTGGAGGGGCTCCACTCTTCTCTCTCTCTCTCTCTCTCTTTTTTTTTATTTTTTTTTTAAAAAGGAAAAAAAAAAAACAAAAACCCTTATACAGTGACACACAAAGAAATTCGCCAATGCGAAAAAATATTGATAAAACTAAAGATGGCTTCATATTTCTGTAATGAAAAATAGCACAAATATGAATGTTCATGTATTCAAGTAGCCCCCGTACCTGCAATTCACTGTCCAAACGGCAGCTTTGTGTCTATAACTGTTGGGTCGACACAAAGGGTGTTATGATTTAGCTGCTACACCCTGCATAGAAAATTCAAAATCTTTGATCCACACGTCAGACCCCCTGCTGGTTAGATTTTCTCGCTTTGCACATGAGGCCGACACACGCCCTCGCGTCGCAGACACTTTGCGGCCGCCCCGCGCGTTTAATCAGCTCGCGGCGCATCGGCTGCTTCCAATAAACGTCAGCCCGCTGTGAGCGCGCGGATCAAGTTGTTTACCTAAACAGCCCGCCGCCTGCATAATTGAGGCGCACATTAAGAGCGAGGCGAGGCGGCGCGGCAGTTGGCGCGCGCCCGTACAGCGAATACGCAATGAGCGAAGCTGCGGCGCGGCACCGTCCGCCTCTGGAGGTCGCGGCAGGTCGCGCCCTGCCGGCCGCCAGTCGGAATGCCTGAGCGGCCGCGGCGGCCGCACAGTGCCGCCACTTGCCGGCGAGCTGCGCGCGCGGAAATGTCAACAAGGAAATGTACACACTGGCGAGCGGCCAGTCGGGAGTGGAAAACTATAACGAGCACTAGGCGACCAACTGAAATCTTCCAATGTTTGTAAAGCTATTGAGCCAATCTGCTGTGCTCATCAGTGCGTAGATCAGAGGTGGGCACAAATCGGCTCAATGAGCAGCGCTCCGGCTCAGGCCGGAAAAAGAGCAGCGTTCGCGCTCGGCCGGTAGTTATCCTAGTTGCCGCCACATGCTTGCTGGCGCACGTAATTCCGTGAGAGTCCGGTAGATGTTTATTAAACAAAACACTGTGATTAAGTTGTCTCGTAAGTAGGTACAGCATTATAATACATACCTCTACTTTACTTCCTTCCTCGCGTAGATTATTAAGACGATTAAGTCGCATTTCACCTTCTACACTTCCATACTGGTTGAAGTTCAAATGTTCAAATGTTTGTAGAGTCTATGGGACTTAACTACGGGGTCGGCAGTCCCTAAACTTACAAACTACTTATGAACTAGCTACAACTAAGGACGGCACAAATATCCATGCCCGAGGGGGGATTCGAACCCCCGACCCTAGTGGCCGTGCAGACCGTGACTGAAGCGCCTCAGTCCCCTCGGCCGGCCTGGTTGAAGTGATGTGTTCTATAGTAGCGTTCTAAATTGTACTTTTTTATGCCTAGTATTTTACCACATACCAAAAATATTGCTCCTCCTTCGCTTTCAGTGAACAAGCAATCATACACCCAACTAGAGTTGAACTGGAAAATAGAACGCGTACTGTACCATAACGTAATATCATAGACTATAACGAAAACCATGAAGTACAAAATTCGAACAAACAGATGGCCCTCTTAGCGGTGTCTTCTGAAACAAAACACAACAAAAAAGATCGCTCTTATCCTTATAAGATATTTGTCGGCTAGACTGCACGCGCTTGACATTTTAGAGAAGAGTTTCCAGTATCATGTTTATGAATTACTTACTCATAAACATAATAGCATTTTTCAGGAGATACCCCTACCAGTGGAATCTGTTCATTCGAGTTGGATACTACAGAGTTTGCACTATTATCTTTATAAGTTATTTTATAACGCACTCAGCCAGGTGCATTTCTGCGGCTACGTTAGCGCGTTGGCTGCGCATAACGCCATCTAGTCTTTTCAGCAGGAACTACGTGATGGACGCCAGCTGCTCGCGGCTCTGCTCCCGCTCAGGCAGGCGGCTCGCTCATTGCCCACCTCTGGCGTAGACTTACAGGCTATTTAACCCGCGAGAACTCGCGATATGGGAATTTTGTTCACAGTAATTTTAAAACAATCGGTATTTTCTCAACAATACCTTCAGGGATCTCGTTAGCTACGTAGCTGAGTTTTACACTTCCCCGACCGGTCCAGGCTGTTGTTGCTATGCGGCATTTAGCTCAGCGCGCGAGTATCGACGTAATTATATGTTTCACTACACAAAACCTTTAGACTATAATGCAGACTTTCTCGGCGGATCTCGATGAGGAAATCTTCTCGGGTTGACAGCCGACTCAGTGCCTCGTTATCTGGCAACGTTTCGGCAAGTTGCTCAGTTTCCATCTTCAGGCGAAGTGTTGGGTTCATGTCCTGTCTGGGTTTACATATCCCTGCGCCTGGGGATGCTGCGGGTCCAGCAGGTATATAAACCCAGACAGGACATGAACCCGACACTTCGCCTGAAGATGGAAACTGAGCAACTTGCCGAAACGTTGCCAGATAACGAGGCACTGACTCGGCTGTCAACCCGAGAAGATTTCCTCAACCTTTAGACTGTCGCTTTACGGTTACTGCTCTTAGTTTATTGCGTTATTTTTTACTTACGAACAATTAGTTTTGTGAAATTCGTAGAATAACACTATTTTTAATTTTTGTAGATGGATAGACTAGAAGCAAAAATTATGTCAAGGCTTGAAGAAGATGATCTAGAAGATATTGAAGATGAATCTGCTCGAGGTGATAATACAGAAAGTGACTTGAACAGTGAACACAGCGATCACTGTACGGATCGGAACGATCATCAACTGCCGGCCGCGGTGGCCGAGGTGACTGAGGCGCTCCAGTCACGGTCAGCACGGCCATTACGGTCGGGGGTTCGAATCCCCCCTCGGGCATGGATATTTGTGCCGTCCTAGTTCGTAAGTAGTTCATAAGTAGTTTGTAAGTTTAGGGACTGATGACCCCGTAGTTAAGTCCCATAAGCTTAACAAACATTTGAACATTTGATCATCAAATGAAAGTGAAGGTGACATTTCTTCGATCCAATCAAGAGGTCAGTTATTTTACATAGGCGAAGGCAAGCAAGCAATGTGGTGTTCATTACAATCCAGGTCGTTCCAATGTGAGGACAAGAACGCAGAATATCATTATTGGTAGACAGGAGGTAAAAACTGTGGCAAAAGATGCCAAAGCTATTGTGGATTGTTTTCGTCTTTTTATTAGCAATGAAATGCTAACTTAAATAGTCACGTATACGAATATTCATATTAGAAAAATCAAGCATCGATTTTCAAGGGATAGGGATTGTAACGAGACCGTCATTATAGAAGTGAAAGCATTTATTGGCATTCTGTACATTGTCAAAGTTATTGTGAAATGAACACACTGCAATATTGTGCAAAGACCAAACATATGTTGATTAGGGCACAAAAGTTAACCAACATGTAATTGTTGTTTTGTTTTTTCAATACTTTATGTTCCTTAGAAGAAGCGATTTCATTTGTCCTAAGATTATTATAAATGATATAGACGAAATTATTTTATAGAACATTACGAGTGTTTCATTATAAAAGTATCAAAAACAATCCTAATTTATACACTTTAGGTAAATTACCGGATGGTGGTTGTGTGCGAGCAAAATGCTCTACGCGCGAGCGAGCGTATAACTTTTAAAGGCGCGAGTTCTGGCTATTTCAAGATATAGTCGCAGGTTCCGATACTTAATGAATAAAATGTATGTGACATCTGATACTGATAATACATTTTGCGATGAACGTCAGGATTCTTTCGGATAAAACATTTTTTTAGCAACTTTGTTAATACTATTAAAAAAAATTAATTCGTGTGCAATATTACAAAATCAAATGCAGATATATCTTCTGTTTTAGATACATTTAGCAAACAAACATGTAATGTAACCGATTTATTCGCCGGAAGATATATCAAACATTGTTGTGGGAGAAAGTGACTCATACATTAAGCAAATTAAATCTTCTATATTACAAACAATCGCAGTTTCCACAGCACGCGCAAACATAAACGACATGACTTTCAGTACTGGATCTACCCGATCCTCGAAATAATCGCAGTCCGTTTGGTTTGTTTGCTACTGAGCAATACTACTTGTTGACATTCATTCAACATGTTGGTCCACTATATTTATACCACGAGTGCGACACGTTAACCCTGTAGTCAAGAAATCTGTCATGATAACATTTACGAAAGTAATTACTCGATGAGACCATAATTAGCACGATACATGTTAACGCATTACGCATCGGCGAAGCAAAGTGCTGGCTCCTAATGTTAATGCAAGCGCTGGACATCACGTGAGAGTAGGGCGTTACTGCTTTATGGACGCCGCTACGCTAGCTGGCGCAGGAACGCAAATAACGGCCGCACCGTATCTGCCTTTGCGGGGTAAATTGTGGTTCGACATGCAAAGCTAAATTACTGACTAGAAAGACATACGTTGTGCCTGCACTCACACATTCTGTTCGTTTACCGCTGACCCTGGGCTTCTGATTCTTCAATATTTGTCATCAGCACAGTCGTTTATTAACCCGCTTTGTCGTTTCCCTAGGCACTAGAATTTTCCCAACAAAATAAATAAATAAATAAACCTAAAATGGCCGGCCGCGGGTGCCGAGGAGACTAAGGCGCTCCAGTCACGGTCTGCACGGCCACTACGGTCGGGGGTTCGAATCCCCCCTCGGGCATGGATATTTGTGCCGTCCTAGTTCGTAAGTAGTTCATAAGTAGTTTGTAAGTTTAGGGACTGATGACCCCGTAGTTAAGTCCCATAGACTATACAAACATTTGTATTTTTTGAAACCTAAAATGCCTGTGTAATATAGGAGAGGGTGTTGTACGCTGAACAATTTTGTTTTATCTGTGTCCAGAACTGTAACAGAAGTTTAGTATATTTTCTTATCCCATATTCAAATGCTGACATTCGTAATTGAACGCTGCAGTCTTTTACCTGAAACAGAAAATTTGCTCCAGAAAAGTGATATTTTTCCAGTTGCGAACAAAAATTCCAGTCACGGCCAAGTAACACGAAACTATTATTCAACTTCAGTTAAAAAGTGTTAGCAATATAACAAACAGGCAACGTGTTTCGTTATTCCTCTTCGAAACGTCTGTTAAATAAATAAGTACACTCAAATTAACTGAAGTAGTAGCAGAAACGATTTACTAGTTACATAAGCTTCGAAAGAGACACTGTTGGTTAAAAAAAATGTTCAAATGTTCGTAAATCTATCGGACCAAACTGCGTGGTCATCAGTCCGTAGCTTACAAACTTCTTAAACCTAGGTAAACTAACCTGAGGACAACACACACACCCATGCCCCAGGGAGGACTCGAACCTCCATGCCGCGCATCGCTGCGAAACGCTTTAGACCGCTCGGCTACTCCACCGCCGTGACACTGTTGGTAGCTAATCCAAATATTCAAGAAGGCGAAATGTGTTACGTCATTCTACAGTTCCAAGATACGAGGTAGAGCGGGAGCGAGGTATGGCTTGCCCAGCTACAATTATATAATTGATATAAAAAGTACTCATAATGTTAATCTTAGTTTGTAGGTGACAATCTAATGCCGCGATGTACTTTGAAAAAACCTTTCTTCTGCCCAGAGCTGTAACGTACTTTCATTTGCTATGCTCTAACGGTTTCGGCAATTGCTGCCATCTACAGGAGATTAACAAAATGGTTAAAGATCAAATGAAGAAACATTTTCCTAATGATATAAAACAGACAGTATTTTTAGAAACAGTTGCTGCAATTGTTGTAAATGTGAAGTTGTCATGCTCAGAAAAAAATGATATCTTGTTAGTGCTGGTGTAAAATATTTCGTTAATCTCCTGTAGATGGCATCAATTGCCGAAACCGCTAGAGCACAGCGAAAGACTATAGATTTGAAGTTCTTATTGACATGATAGTAGAATGTCCTGTACAAATCATTATCGTTTGAACGATGTCAGCCCGCGGGTTCAAGGTGAACATCGATATCGCGGGACACCGTCAGCGTCGGCCGCGGTGGCCAAGGGGACTGAGGCGCTCCAGTCTTCACGGCCACTACGGTCGGGGATTCGAATCCCCACTCGGGCATAGATATTTGTCCCGTCCTTAGTATTAGCTAGTTCGTAAGTAGTTTCTAAGTTTAGGGACTGATGACCCCGTAGTTAAGTCCCATAAGCTTTACAAACATTTGAACATTTTGAAGCACCGTCAGTTACCGGTGAATGGCGCTCTCGTTGTCGCTACAAACCAAAGGTAAGGGATCATTGTGACTCCAGCAAACATACAAGGTGACTGAAAGGCGGGTGCGCTAACCGTGCCTCCAGTCAGTTTGAAAGAGAGCGTATTATAGGACTGATAGCGTGTGATGCGTCCATCCGAGAAACTGCAGATCGTGTGGGTACGAAGTGTCATCGGCAGAGTAACGGGTGTGTGCAGAATGATTCTCAGAAGGCCGCAGAGCACAACCATAATGGCCAGGTCGCACTGTGACGATGCAAGGAAACTATCAGGAAATTTGTTTCACCTTTAAATTTGTATATATGATATGTATTCCTCACGAAAAACATAACTGTTAAATATCTAACATTTCAATGATATATACATAACGAATTTGAACTTTCTTTTGCAGCCTCAAAAATAGCTAAGCGTATTATTTATGTGAATTTTTTTTATACTTACCTCAAATCTGTATATAAAGCCATACATTACGATTTCTTGCATTTATAACACAAAAACCATTGTGTTCAAATCAATTCACATATTTTGACAGTTCTCAAGCGAGAATTTCATGTTGTTTACTAAGTCATAGGGTAAAAGATTTTCAAGAAAGATATGCCAGTTAAAAATATGAATGATCTAAATTCGTATTCAATGTAAATAATCTACTTATATTAAACCCTTCCTTGTAAATAAAAGCAAATTGTTATATCTTTATAATAAACGTACTATTTCTTATAGAAGAAAATGCATTCTAATACTATTTGCTGATGACATTAAATTCTTTCTTTCTCCTAGCCATGTTCTCGCACATGCAGGGTCGACTTTGTTAATTCGGATTTGGAATGTGTCAATAATTGCAGGGTGGCAGGATACCCTTCCTGTCGCCACACCATGCTCCCCAGGAGGATCAAATGTTCAAATGTTTGTATAGTCTATGGGACTTAACTACGGGGTCATCAGTCCCTAAACTTACAAACTACTTATGAACTACTTACGAACTAGGACGGCACAAATATTCATGCCCGAGGGGGGATTCGAACCGCCGACCGTAGTGGCCGTGCAGACCGTGACTGGAGCGCTTCAGTCCTCCCGGCCACCGCGGCCGGCCCCCGGGAGGAAATGTGTACCCCAAATGTCTGTGTATAGTGTTATATGTATGAAAGCCTCAAATGTTACGAAACATTTGCGAATCGTGTAACTGAGGCGGGACTTGGAGACCAGCCCGGTATTCACGTAGGGGGATGTGGAAAACCGCCTAAAAACCACATCCAGGGTGGCCGGCACTCCGACCCCTTTCGTTAATCCGACGGCCGGATTCGAACCGGGGCCGGTACGCCTCCCCGTCCCAGAAAGCGGTGCGTTAGACCACACAGCTAACCGAGTGGGTTGTTGATAACATTAAATGATATGTTAAAATTCTCAAAGTTTTACTATCTAATGGATCAGAATATTATTGTAATTCTTTATTGTATTAAACAATTAAATTTTATTTAATTAATAAGTTCATATACTGTAACTGATCACATTTGTCACAGTGTATATAAGCTGATGCGCAGACAATGCAAGTGGTGGTGATATGTTATGAGTTAGTAGTCAGTTAGGAGTTGACAGTTGTTGTTGGCAGAAGTCAGTTATGAGTTGTTGACCGTTGTTGTTCGAAAGTTACTGTTGTAATGCGGAATCGTAAGTTGTAAGATGGTCAGAATTGAATTGGGTGTCACAAGAAGTTTTGTTTTGGATGCACGACTTGAAGATAATAGAACTGAAAGTACTTTATTTTCGCAAATTTTGGAACCTGAAACAAAATTTCAAAGTACATTTCGCAGTGAACAGTAAACATTAAGAATTCCAGAAGAGATAAGTACCCAGAGAAACGACTTACTCTTTGATGAAGTGAATGAATTATTTCCTGAGATTTCTCAAATTGAACTTATTATCTGGACAGTAGTAACGTTTCAGCAAGTTTCCTACTTGTCATCGTCAGGCTGATATTTTTAAATTTACAGAGATGTGTTTAACACATCTCCAGGTACAATGTGACGTGGAAAGACCATCCCGCAACGCACCAGATTTTGCCCGCAGGAATTGACGGTGAGGCATTCCATTAAAATTTGTGCCGCGGTCAGGATTCGAACCCGGGACCTCCTGTTTACTACTCAAGCACTTTAACCACCTAAGGAATACGGCAATTGCATGGACTGTCTTGGAGCCCCTCCCGCAATTCAAGATCTTTGATGTATAAAAAATCGACAACAGTGCTTTACTAGGCATGGTCCTGTTTGGAGGTGGTATGCCGTTGTCTTCCTCTGAACTTCGAACTGACTTACCCAGCCAGTTATAGGGGAACCTACGGTTTTAACGTGGGTTCCGAACAGCGGTCTTTGATGTATATCGAGACCAAATGTGTGTTTCTACATCGATTTATTATTTGAACAGGGCAGTTAGCAACAACGATTCGTCATTGAAATACAATCTTGTTTTACTGCAAGTCCGTATTTCGGCTGGTAACTAGCCGTTAGTTTCATAATGATGTTTTATGTAATATCTATTTAATAGGCCAAGTTTGTTTTTTCGGAAATAAAAAATTGTATTTCGACGACTTTTAAGTGCCTCAAAAAGTTTTCCAAATTCGGAATCAAGTCGTTTTCTCATCAATGATAGTTTCCAATTTGTGAATCGGCCGACTCATGCTTTTTACGCAGGCAGTGGCTACATAGTGGAAGCGGGTGTTTCTGGCACGAACGCTGGAACTTGTAAGCTGCCAAATATCTCAACTTACTTAAATCGAATTTTAGTGCACTGGAAACGTTTCTCTTCGGAGCAACACGTAGAGTATCCTTTTGTAACAGTGGAGACTTACGTTTAATTCCGTATAACTGAAACTGTTGCCGTCCTGAAGTGCCGAAAATAGGGGGTGGGCAGGTTTAGGGAAAGGTAAGAAAAACGGTCAGTTATATAGCGTCACGCGAAACAGTAAAAGTTTTTGATGGCCGGAAAGCAAGAAGAGCCTGCAGCTGCCACGTCCAAGTTAGCAAGACCGGCAGTGAAAAATGAGCGCGTGTCGCCACGGTGGAAATGGGAGGGAACGCCCGTTTGTGGAAACAGTTTATCCTCTTTAGCGACGATGCCACTTGTCTGTGTGCTTCTCTCTGCATCTCACCGCCCCCCCCCCTTTCTGTCTCTCTCACTCTCTCTCTCCCCTCCACTTCCGTATCTCTCTCTCTCTCTTTCTCTGTCACACACACACACCACACACACACACCTACACACACATACGCATCCGACGCACACAGGCGGTACGCGAGACAAGCCTTTGATTTCACGGCAGGCGACTCAGTAATTACCGCTTGTTTCTCCACAGAGCAAGACGAAGCTCTGACAAATCCAGTTTAAATTGCTACTGTAGGCCTGAATTAGGCGTCATTAAGGAGATTGCATAAGCTTGTTTCCCCACAGGGCAGACAGGCCACGCCGCGAGCCCGGCGCCGTGCTGTCTCGCAAACATCTCGACAGCCGAGGGCGGCGGGTGGCCTAGGTAGCCGTCGGCAGGGGCTACACCGCAGCTGCGTAAGCCACGGTGCAGAGCCCGTGGGTTTAACCAACCCCGTTCTGAGATCCTAATTAAGCACTCTGAGATTAGCTCATTTGCTTGTACAAAAAATGACCAAGTGAGAGAGCAGTTAGCTATAACTCTGAGAAGATAGATGCTACAAAAGGAGGAAAAAAGTGGCTGACCTTTGGCAAACTATCTGGAGCACCGATAAGCAACGCGGTCCGGCGAAGCAATTCATGGAAGAGTGCAGGAAACATTGAGGAACATTACTGATAAGACACATATTCTCAGAATTACCAGTGCGTATTCAGCGAGTGAGGGCGCATATTATCGGTCTGACAGTTCATCGTTCTGTTTTTGGGTCGCGGCGGACCGGCCGAGCGCATTGAGGCGCTATGCTCCGATGCGCGAGGCCGTTCTCCGACGGGGGTTCGAATTCCCCCTCGGACATGGATGTTTGTGTCGTCTTTAGTATAACGTAGTTCGTAAGCAATTTGTACGGTTAGGGATGATGACCCGGCAGTTAAGTCCCTTAAGCTTCGTTTGAACATCTGTTTTTCGCATTTTCCCAGTTTCATGTTCCTGTTCACATTTTTCTACGTTTACAGCTACATGGATTCTCTGCAAGTCACATAGCATGGCACAGAGTTCATCCAACCAGTTTTATGATATTTCTCTATTGTTCCATTTCTGATAGCTCACGGGAAAAAGGAACACCTAAATCTTTCTGTTTTCGATCTAATTTCTCTTATTTTATTATGTTGATCATGTCTCCCTATGTAGGTGGGTGCTAACAATATATTTTCGCATTCGGAAGGGAAAGTTGGTGAAAGACATTTCACAAATAGATCTCGCCGCAACAAATAATGCCTGTCTTTGAATGACTTCCACCGAATTTCGTGTTCAAATGTTCAAATAACATATAGTTATTGAGGGTCAATTGCCAATTTTTGTATTATTCAGATATCTTATTTAATTAATTTTGCAATTGCTTTTAATTTTCTGGTGACTTTACTAACCGATAAATGACAGCATCATCCGCGAACAGTCTAAGGGAGCTATTCAGATTGTCTCCTAAATCGTTTATAAAAACAAGGAACAGTAGGGGCCCTATAACACTTCCCTGGGGAACGCCAGATATCACTTCTGTTCTATTGGATGACTTACCGTCAATTACAACGTACTATGTTCTTTCTGATACGAAATAACGAATCCAATCGCACGACTGTGGCGATATTCCAGAAGCACACAGACTTCTGTTTGATGCACCACATGTAGGCCTAGGCTAATCTCATGCGAGTCGGGCTTTTGAACGTTTTATAATGAACGAACAAATTAATTAATTTATTCTTACAAAAACAGTAAATTCCTATAAGACAAATCATGAAAATATGTAGTCTGTTCTCATGCGTTGTTTACAACAATCGTAGAAACTAGAATATTCCTACAAATACTTTCTAATAATATCTGTGCAAACTGACACACTAAACTTCACTCGATCTGTGACAGAGGGAGTTTAATGTTCATGTATCTGGGCATCACTTTAAATTTGATGTGGAAATATTACATTATTAAATTTACGGTTACTAGTTTGCACGGACGTTCATGTCTCGTCCACATATTTAAGGAGTATACTAACTTTTAGTGCAAGGGATTCTGTGCAAGGTGATCACATAAGACACAAGGTGATAAATAACTAACAAATGGAAATGAAAGTTGCAAAACGAGCTAGCCATCATAAACAATTAATAAAAAGCTGCCTATTTTAAGTTTTTTTGTATTGCCATGCTGTTAATGCGAGTTTCTAGGTTTTACCCTGATTTATTTACTCTTTATTATTGGTTCAATATTCATTATCTTAATCACTGTTAATTGGTAGAGTAATCTTGTTTAACTTGTTAATGAGTTCGGCAAATATTCTCCCCCTTCTGATTGTCTCTGCGCCCACTTGCGTTAATCACTCCGCTTTACAAGTTCTGACAGCCGTATTTGTCGAAAAGCTTAGACAAGGATCACTTTCATGCTTGTCTTACGGAGACTGAGAACTTTCGACTAATTAGCAAGATCAACTATGAAGGAAAAAAAAATCAAGAAATCAAATTTCTATGTGTGTAATTTACTGTTAAGATGAGTAAATTCTAAGGATATCATATGAATATTTGCGCAGATCGTATTACATTCGTAGATTTCTTCAAACAATAGCGGTTTAGTTACTGATAACAGTAATTCACGTAACAGTTTGTACTCCAGTACGATTCAGCTAAGAGTTTTCTCCGTGTTCCTGCACATAAATTCATTAGGCATGGTCAAGATTCGTTATTACAGTCGTAGATCTGTGTACAGCTTGGCAATCTCACACACGTTTAATCATATTGACGCTATCTTCATCATCTCATACATAACAGTCAACATTAATTTTTGGGTTCTTATATGTACTACTCCAATACGCTATTTGACCAAACGTGATATTTACTGTACCAGTGATATCATGACACCAATCTGTCTGAGAGTTACGAAGATAATAAGAGACTTTTATTATGAGACTCATTGACCTGATCAGAAGTTACAAATCTTGTTGCTGTGACAGTACTGTGAGATATGGCTGTCATGGGTAGCTCATCACGCATAAATGATGGAAGAGACTGACGACTGTATTTAGTAAAGAGATGATCATTATTATTCCGTTTAACGTTCTTCTGTTTTTTAACATGCAGCGGCAACGATCTTTGTACAACATAGCTAAAGCAGTTTGTTTTTACCACAAGATAATAGACCCGAGCGTGGTTATATAGAAGTTAAATATTCACGGAGTTCTTTATTCTCTAATTCTATATCATTTGTAATCACAAACAAATTTGACATTCCATATTGACTTAGTTTTATATAGGCTACAACAGTATGTAAGTAATTTTGCGTTTAGTTCTCGTGTTATCGACAAAGGGATGTCTAAATTTGTTTTTCTTCTGAATCAGAGGCTGCTGTTGAGGGAATATGTAACAAATTCCCAACTTCAAATAAATATTTTTGAAGTGCAGTAAATGGCATACAACAACATATCCTCTATCACATACATACAAGGAGTGTCCAAGACTTACACGGAATTGAGAAGATATGAATGTATAAAATACAGGACATGTATAGTACTCTACTATATTTATTATTTTACAGATCGATTTTCGCCCGTTAAAAGCCATCGTCAGGTACAAAGATAAATATATGTGTGGCTCGAAAAGTTTTGTAAGATCGAAGATTTGCGATAAAATCGAGCCATTATTTCGGTAAAAATATGATGGTAAAGAACTCAGCTCAGATAAAATAGGTAACTAAATAACGATCTACTTGATACATTAAATCAATTGTGCCGAGAAGAGAGATAAGTTGAAGCATATATAATAAACTTATTAATAATAGAAAAATAAATAAATTTTGATGGCTGGGGGGGAGGGTGGGTGGAATGAAATGTGTGTTATCAAAAGGGGAATCATTTTAGAAAAAGATGGATAACATGATATCGAAAGAAGTTTGATTTTTTCGTAATAAGGTGTACGTTGAGACTGTAATTTCTAATTCTCCCAGAAGTGAGAGTTTTCGTTCTATGGGGGCATAGTGAAAAATTTGCAATTTGTCTAGACGGGGTTGAGTATGTTTGTTTCTCGAAAGATGCCCAGAAAAAGTCTATTTTTTCCGACTGGATTATTTCTATCACAATACTTTGTCCCTACGCAATGAAATGGCAGTAAGTTGTTTTCGACGGCGAGTTTTCTTCAGAGATGTGTGTATCGTCAGGCATGTTCCATGACAGTGTGATAGGACCGCTATTATTTTCTATCTATATAAATGATGTGATGGACAGAGTAACTTGTAATTTGCGGCTGTTTGCTGATGATGCTTTGGTGTATGGGAGCCTGTTGTCATTAATTGATTGTAATAGCATAAAGGATGACTTAGAAAAAATTATAGTTGGTGTGAAGAATGGCAGCTAGCTCTAAACGTAGAAAAATGCAAGGTAATGCACATGAGTAGGAAAAACAATCCCACAATGTACGAATATAACATGAATAGTAAGCTTCTTCATACAGTCGCATCGTTCAAATATTTAGGCGTAAGCTGCACAGCGATATGAACTGAAACGAACATGTAAGGACAGTTGTGAGTAACGCGGACTGCCGACTTCGGTTTATTGGGAGAATTTTGGGAAGATGTGCTTCATCTGTAAAGGAGACCGCGTATAAAACGCTAGTTCGGCCACGTCTTGAGTACTGCAAAGTGTTTGAGACCCGCAGCAGATCAGTTTAAAGGAATATATGGAAGCAGTTAAAAGACGAGCAGCTAGGTTCGTTACTGGTAGGTTCGACCAAAGGGCGAGTGTCACAGAAACGCTCCGGGAACTCAAATGGTAACCGCTGAAGGAAAGGCGACATTCTTTACAAGAAATTCTGTTGAGGAAATTTAGAGGGCCAGAATTTCAAGTTGCGTGTTCAACGATCTTGCTGCCGCCTACTTACATTTAGCGTAAAGATCACAAAGACAGGATAAGAGAAATTAGGGCTCGTGCAGAGGCCTTTTTTCCCTCGTTCTATTTGAGAGTGGAATAGGAAAGGAAATGCCTCGTAGTGGTACATTGAACCCTCCGCCACGCACCTTACGGTGGATTGCGGAGTATATATTTGTATGTATGTATGTATGTATGTATGTATGTATGCACGAGGGTGGTGTGATAAGTTTGGTAAATTTATATGAAAGATTGGGAAATTATTGGAGGCTGCACTATTGTAGATAATCCTGATATGCCCACGTATATTACAGTAAGTTTCGTACGGCAGCTGTTATTAGTTGATTGTTGGCTGCCAGATGAAGTGGTAACTGCGTAGTTAGTTCTTTAGGATGGAGAAAAATGAATTTCGTGCGGTCATTAACGATTTTCATTCGAAGGGTTGGACAGCTGCACAGATCAAATGCGATCTGGGTGAGGTCCATATGGGTTCTACATCACCATTGAAGATGATTTACTTTTGGATCAATGAGTTTAAACGTGGTCGGATAAGCACGGATTATTGAGCACGCTCTGGTCCGCCCTATGAAGTCACTGTGGGACCAAACTACTTGGCCATAAGACTTACAAAGTACTTAAACTAAGTTAAACTAACCTAAGGACAACACAAACATCCATGCCGGAGGAGGGATTGGAACCTGTGACACAGGAAACCATCAAAAAGGTGCATGATATGGTAACGGATGATCGATGATTAAAATTTCACGAGATAGCTAACATTACAGACATCTCAACTGAACGAGTGCATCACATCCTCCATTAAAAACTGGCCTTGAAGAAGTTGCGTGCGTGATGGGTGCCGCACTTTGGCACTTTGGACCAAATACAGAAACGAAACAACATTTCTGCTCCAAATCCGAAAACAATCCACAGGGCTTTATGCAAAGAGTCATAATTGTGGATGAAACGTGGATCCACCATTACACTCCAGAGACCGAACAACAGCCCAGATAATGGACAAAGAGTGAGGAGAGTGCACCAAAGAAGGAGAAGACGGTTTTGTCAGCTGGAAAGGTGATAGCCACTTTCTTTTGGGATTCCCAGGGTATAATACTGATAGAATGTCCTGAGAAAGGCACATCCATAACTGGACGCTATTACGCTGCTCTGCTGGATCGTTTGAAACAGGAATTAATTGGAAAACGTTGAATAATGTGCTGTACCATCAGGACAATGCTCCAGCCACACAGCAGCTAGCCTGCCGCGGTGGCCGAGGGGACTGCGGCGCTCCAGTTACGGTCTGCACGGCCACTACGGTCGGGAGTTCGAATCCCCCCTCGGGCATGGATATTTGTGCCGTCCTTAGTGTTAGCTAGCTCATAAGTAGTTTGTAAGTTTAGGGACTGATGACCCCGTAGTTAAGTCCCATAAGCTCTGCAAACATTAGATTTGATTGACACAGCAGCTATCGCAATGGCAAAAGTTTACGACTTGGGATTTGAACTGGTTCTTCACCCACACTATTCACCAACCTAGACCCCGAGTGACTTTTTCTTATTCCTAAACTTGAAAATTTGGAAATTTTCATCGAATGAGGAAGAGTCTGCCGCTATGACAGACTACTTTCCAGAGTTTGACAAAGCGTACTTTGCCGATGGGTTGAAAAATTGGAAACTCGCTGGACCAAATGTATAGCCTTACAAGGAGATTATGCCGAGAAATAAAGTGTGCTTTCGCCTCGAAAACAATTTTTTATTCTATTTTACCAGCTTTATCGTCAGCCTCAGCAGCTCAGTGTAAGCGTCCCCGACTACCACGCAGGAGGCCCGAGTTCGATTCCCGGAAGGGGACTGGGTGTGCTGTGTTGTCCTAATCATCATTGGCACGTAAGTCGCCCACGCGGTGTCAAATAGAAAGACTTACACTCAGGCGGCCGAACAATCCCGTAGGTCATCTCCCGGCCAAGAAAGCCATACGCTCATTTCCATTTACCAGCCTTATCAATCTTTTTTTTTCTAAGTCATCCTGCATGCTATTATAGTCAATTAATGACAATACCCTCCATACATCACAGCATCATCAGCAAACAGCCACAAAGTACAAGTTAGTTTGTCCATTAGATCATTTATATAGAAAATAATAGCGGTCCTATCACACTCCCGTGGGACATGCCTGACGATATGCACGTCACTGATGAAAACTCGCCGTCGAGAACAACTTACTGCCTTTTCATTGCATAGTGACAAAGTATAGTGATCGAAATAATCCAATAGGAAAACACCGACTTTTCCTGAGAATCTTTTGCGAAACAAACATATACCCAATCCCCATATAGAAAAAGTGCAAATTCGTCACTATGCCCCCATAGGACGAAAACTCTCACTTCAAGGAGAATTAGAAATTACAGTCTCAACGTACACCTTATTACAGAAAAAAAATGAAACTTCTTTCGATATCATGTTACCATCTTTTCCTAAAATGACTCCCCTTTTGATAACACACCTTTCATTCCACCCAACCCCCAGCCTCCAAAATTATTTATTTATTTTTTCTATTATTAACTTTATTATTCACCATCATCGTGTATCATTACATTAGCGGCATAATCCTCCTCCTGCTCCTCCTCCCCCACCAGCTTTCATTTCCTTGAACATCACACACGTCTCCGATACTCCTGCGCCTTCGCCGCAGGTTGTAACTCTGCCCATAGTGCTGTGTTAAATGGCCGGTTGCAGAAGAGCTCCGCAGATGACAACAATACCACCGGTTTTAAACGTGAACCTACCGCGGCACTGATTCTTCTTCTGCTATGGTGAGTTTTATCATACAAAAACGTGTTTTTAATTTGCGCACTATACTTCTCCAGCCCCCAGTTAGTTTACTTCGAGCAGCCGTTATGTACTTTGTACGTTTAACTCCTTTGTACGGTTTCTACAGGCCGCGGTGGAGTAGACGAGTGGTCTAAGGCGCCTCGCTGCGGAGCGCGTGGTTGCTCTCCGTCGGAGGTTCGAGTCCTCGTGGGTCAAGGGTGTTTGTATTGTCCTTAGTTTACCTTACTTTAAGTAGTTTGTAAGCTATGGGCTGATAACCACGTAGTTTGGTCCGATAGATTTACAAACATTTGAACATTTGTTTGTAATCTTCTCGGGTCTGCAGCCGGATACTAAAGTCAACTTGACACAATATTTCAGTGGCGCAACTGCCCGCCATCCTCAGGTGAGCTTGCTGATAGACAATCTCGCCGGAACTGAGTTACCAGTGCAATCGGCGGCTCCTTTACACATCGAGGAAGGCCCATAGCGCGTGCGCAAGAAGTGACAGTGACTGCCCTATGGCGCACAAGACGTACAGCGCTCCGGTGGTAGAGTCCGGCGAAATCGATAATCGATGATAAAATTATTATTCAAATTTATGAAGTACCAACCGTTGTTTTTTTAACATCTGATAACACCGGGTTCCAGGATTTACTAAGAAGGTAGCCTTTGTCTCTGTTAATCAGATTGTCAGATAATCGAATTTCTATGGACTCCTTTAAGACACAGTCCCAGTAACGAGATGCTGAAGCAACCATGTGAGTTTCCTTATATAACATTCTATGTCCCTCATCGAGACAGTGCTCAGCTACCGCCGACTTCTCGGGCTGGAGCAAACGTGTGTGCCGTTGATGTTCAATACATCTGTCCTGAATGGTGCGGATAGTCTGACCAATATACGTTTTCCCACATTGACAGGGAATCTTATATACCCCGGGTTTCCTCAGACCCAAATCATCCTTCACAGATCCAAGAAGTGCTCTCGTCTTTACTGGCGGACGAAAAACACTCTTAATGTCATACTTTTTTAAAATTCTTCCTATCTTTGATAAAATTCTCCCGGCATAAAGGAACCGCCGATTGCACTGGTAACTCAGTTCCGGCGAGATTGTCTATCAGCAAGCTCACCTGAGGATGGCGGGCAGTTGCGCCGCTGAAATATTGTGCCAAGTTGACTTTAGTATCCGGCTGCAGACCCGAGAAGATTACAAACAGTTATTACGCCGGGAAAACTTTTGTGGTCACATTTGAACATTTGATTTGATTCTATAGGTTTCAAATGTCTGTAGAGGTTATGGGACTTTACTACAGGGTCATCAGTCCCTAAACTTACAAACTACTTATAAACTGGCTAATTCTAAGGACGGCACAAATATCCATGCCCGAGGGGGGATTCGAACCCCCGTAGTGGCCGTGCAGACCGTGATTGGAGCGCCTCAGTCCCCTCGGCCACCGTGGCCGGCCCGCTCATTTCCATTTACCAGCCTTATCAAGATTTCCTCGTCGATGTAGACGTCTCGATGGTTACGTTCGTGCGCAGGAACGGAAGAGGAACTCTGTGATCGCGCAGGGAGGCCGCGCGGAGACTTACCTCTTGCGGTGCGGGGGCGGCGGCGGGGGCGCGGGGGCGGGCCCCAGGTCGCGCAGCATGATGACGTCGACGGTGCTCAGAGGCGGCGCCGGCGGCTCATGGCGGCTCCCCGGCCAGCGCGTCGCTGCGGCGGCTGCGGAACTCTGCGCGAGGCCTCACCGCCCCATGCGAGGCGTACACAGGCGCACAGTGGCGCAGTCCGATGTCTGATGTGGTCAGTGATTGGCCCCCGCGTTTGAGGCGCGCTAACGAGCGGTCTGCTGCTGTGTGTGTGCTCTCGCGACCGATCGCGCAACGCACCGCCGCCCGCGCCTATACGACAACTCGATCACCGACGGCTTCGGTCAGAGCCGTTGCCGTGTCGCTGCCTGGAAAGGAGGAAGGCGCTCGGGGTTAGCCGCAACTCCGCGGAAACCCCTGACTGCCCGCCCGACCGCAATGCAGAGCCCGGCGCAAGTACGCGCGGAATGCAAGCCGCGGTGCAGTTGTTTTGGCGCCCCACCTCCGCTGTGCATGACTGGCTGCAGTTTGTGCTGTCGACGCGTGCCACGCTACACTTTCCCACTATTTCACCGACTGCGTGCAAGTGTGCGCTCCACGGCAGCACCCGCGGAAAGCGATTCCTTTCATCTGAGTCATTTGTTACGCTGTTCGTGCGTCACACTTTCGCGACCGAGCGTCGAAATTGTTACCGCAAAAAACTATCCATAGAATCGTATCCTGTTGTGCAGACAGTTTTATAAGTGACTAGCTGTAAACCCGGCGTTGCCCGGGTCTTTATTTATCCTACACTCTCGTAGTCCTCATCCCCTCTCTCTCTCTGCATCCACGTCTCCTTCTCCCATCTCTCTGTTAGTTTCCAACTTTCCCTCTCTCAGCAAAGTTTTCTGCAAGGTACCCTCTCTCATGTGCCGTACCAACATTTAGGTATCCAGTGATCTTCCTCTTGGTTTAAAGTTCATGTGTGCAAAAATTCATAAAGAGTGGAACAAAACTATGCATTTTGTAAAATTCCGTAATTTAAGTACCCTCCATCATACAACAACTGAAATTTTATACAGACAGTGACATTCCTCTTGTTTTTAAGGTAGAGTGTGCAAAATGTCATCAATATCGGAACAAAACTGTAGATGTTTATGCAATAGAAACGCAGGGTCACATTGTTGTTCTCAAATATTCCGGTTTTATTCCATCAACCTTGTTCTGAGAATAACGAAGGGAAAAAAAAGAAAAAAAAATAAACAAAAACAAAAACGATCTGTGAATTCAGTCGAGCCGTTCTCAAGTTACGGCGCGACCAAGGTATTTAGGGATCCATTTTTATGTTTCAAAGTACCCTCCCCCATGCACCGTATGAAACTTAAGGTACACGGTGTCCTACTTCTTGTTTTGAAGGTCAAGCGTGCGAAATTTCGAGAAGATCAGAATGAAACTGTAGATTTTATGCGTCTGAAGGAGAAGTATACTCCGTCATGCACCTGTCACAAAATACTTTCTTAGCTGACGTTTTCTACCTATAAACTACATTCCTGCCAAATTTCGCCTTCATAGGGGAAGTAGTTTTCGAGATTTCGTGTTTAGTGAGTGAGTGAGTGAGTGAGTGAGTGATTGTCTTGCTTAATTTTGGATGCAACAAAAGTAAGGGAGATTTGTAGACAAAAATAAATAGTAACATGCAAATCTGTAATGCAAACTTTATCTGATAAAAGGTCATGACTGATGCGACAGTTTTACGGCATCTACAGCGAAACTGTGTGTGTGTGTGTTGATGAAAATGAGGGACCAAACAACGAAGCGAAACTGTTGTGAGCGGCAGACTTCTTTTAGTTTCATCATTGTCTGGGGATGGGGACGGGGTTAGTTACAAAGCACTTCATAAACGTCAGAAATTACATGCAAACTTTGTTGCAGGTCCCTAAGTACTCCCATTTCGCAATAATTGACGCATAAATCTGGATATTCCTACGCGGTCTTACGTAGTGACCTCTCATTATTTGTGATGTCATATTTCCTGAGATATTATGTGTCGTGTTCTTTTGTTTTTGGGTCAGAAAGATTCGTGAGCGTTCGGTGAACAGTTCACCAGAGTTTCATTGCAATCGAATGAATGGTTTTTTAACACCTCGAGGACATACAGACAAACATTCATTTATATTTATACTCTCCTGCGTATTTCAACAAAAATTGATAGCAGAAAATGGACTGGCAAATGAAAAATATTGGATTCTGTTCCAGAAGGAGATGCTGATTTAGTTATCTCCGTAACGAACTTATTCTTACATTATGTCAACAACACTATCCCAACACTCCCAAAAAACGTTTTCCATATTAGGTGCATTGAATTGCCACCTACCGCCAATTACTCCGTACCAACAACTTCAGTAGTCATCAGACATCGCGGGAGAGCAGAATGGGGAGCTCCGCGGAACTCACGGACTTCAAACGTGATCAAGTGATTGGGTGACACTTATGTGAGAAGTCTGTAGCGAGATTTACACACTCGTAAACGTACGAAAGTTCAATGTTTCTGCCACGGCAGAACAGCCGTGCGTATTAAGGCGCCTTGTTGCGGGGCGCGTGGCCGTTCGACGTCGTGGATTCGAGTCCTCCCTCGCGGATGAGTGTTTGTGTTTTATTTAGCTTAAGTTACTTTAAGTTAATTTACATTCCTAGGGACTGATGACCAACATGGTTAAGTCCCTTAGATTTAAAACATTTCGAGATTTTTCCAGTGTTTCTTATGTCTGTTGACTGGCAGTTGAAGGGAGTTGTACAGCGTAATAGGCAGGCATATATCCAGATCATCAGATAGCAATTCCAAAGTGCATCAAATGTTCAAATGTTTGTAAATCTATGGGACTTGACTACTCTGGTCATCACTCCCTAGGCTTACAAACTACTTTAACTAACTTATGCTAAGGACAACAAATACACCCATGCCCGAAGGAGGACTCGAACCTCCGACGTCGAGCAGCGGCGCACTTCGCAGCTAGGCACCTTTGAACGCTCGGTCACTCTATCGCGGCCTGCATCAGGCGGGAGGTGAGAAAACTTAAGATTTCATTGGTCGAGCGGCTGCCCATAGGCCACACAGCACGCAGGTCAATGCCAAACGACGCCTCACTAGGTGCAAGTAGCGTAAACACTGGACGACGGAACAGTGGAAAAACGTTGTGTGGTGTGACGAATCACGGTACAGAAAGTGGCGATCCGACGGCAGGATGTGGGTATGGCGTATGCCCGGAGAACGTCATCTGCCAGCGTGTGTAGTGTTAACGGTAAAACTCGGAGGCGGTGGTGATGTGGTATGGTTGTGCTTTTCATGGAAGGGTACACAAAGTTCGTGTACTAGGTTTGTTATGAATCATTTTAGGGTAGCCCTTTCATTACATGACAGACGTCACTACTGTATATGACTGCAATTTGCAGATGCACCTGGTGATGAGTCATAGGTCTCGATATTCAGGTGGCGCACAGAAACAGAAAAGTTTAAAATTAACAACTATTGCGGAATCAATTATATATATATATATATATATATGCCTCCAAAAGGTAAATTGCAATTTCTATGCGGATGCACAATCACGTTCGATCCGTTGCGGGAATCAGTATATAAATCGAAGTACTCATATTTAATATTATTATCCAAAGAGACGAATGAAACTTATATAATTCGAAAGAGTCTTTGTCACAGACAAACACAAAACAAAAATCATGTTCATACGCAGCATTTAAGAGTGGATAAAGGAAGTAGAAATTTCTGTGTGTGAAGTGATATTAGAAGACGACCCGCCGTGGGAGGCACAGGTCTAGTGCGAGACCTCAGTGACATTATTTCTCGGCGTCGCTATTTCGCGTGTTATTCTGAAAGAATAACTTTGTATTCATCTGCTGCTGCTACCAATCATTTCAAGTAAATCCATAATTTTATACTACATTTTTAATAGCTACGACTTCCTACTTCCCCTGTACTATGCGAATGCAGGATTCAGGTAGAAACTAAGCATACCAATAAATTCCAAGTAAAAAAAAGAGTTTCCTTACTTCGTAAATACAAATGGATTTCGAGAACATCCAACATTAGTACAGATGAAGCAAGTGGAAAAAGGTTGCAATGTTTGTAATCCTATGGGACTCAACGACTTAGGTAATCAGTCCCTAGACTTACAAACTACTTAAACTAAGGACGACAAATACACTCATGCCCGAGGGAGGACTCGAACCTCAACCGGGGAACGGCAAAGCAAGTGGAAATAATGGACATGGAGCACTACATTTGTAGTGTGTGACAAGTTGAGAATTTGGAGACGACGAGAAGCGTGTTCGGCCAGCCTAATCGGTTAAAGCGAACGCAGGCTCGAAGTAAGAAATCGGGGTTCGAGCCCCGGTCCGGTAGATGTTTTCAAGCTCCCTACTGAATGTGCTTCAATGTCTCGAAACAGTCGAGACGTTTAAAAATTTCTATTCCGGTATAAGTGTTACTGAGTGCTTCACTAGCATTGTGAGACGAATCTTACAACATCACAGATCGACGTTCTTGGTTAAATGAAACCCAATATGGTGGTTAATGAGTTTATTCGTTAACAGAATCCACGAGATTGTTTTATAAGTAGCTCTACGGTTTCAGAAGACTGGTATTCAAAAGACAGGAAGAAAATGGCTAATTCAGGTTTTTAACATTTACGACAGACGCTCAATGAGCACATCAGTTTTGATACTGAAAACATCAACACGCGCGTGCGGCTTATGATCTCAAAACATTTTGTCTTTAAGACTAAGATTAATTTTTAAATCGAATGTTCAAGACGTACGGCAGAATGTGCCACGTTTGACCTCCTGACCTTAACTTCCGAAGGAAAAAAACGAAGCGAGGATGCCTGTTGCAACTGCAGATGCAAAACGCAAAGAATTCATTTTTCTAAAAAGACATTTTGTATGACGAGACTTTATAATATCAATTCACGAAACGTTTCAATGGAATACCATTGAAACGTCTGCGGCGCGCCAGTCACGTTCTGCACGGCCACTACGGTCGGGGGTTCGAATCCCCCCCTCCCCCTCGGGCATGGATATTTGTGCCGTCATTAGTTTTAGCTTGTTCATAAGTACTTTGTAAGTTTAGGGACTGATGACCCCGTAGTTAAGTCCCATAAGCTTTACAAACATTTGAACGGACATTGAACCCAACATAATGCGAAAGTTTAACAACGTCTCAAAGCAGGAATTTTCAGGCAATTTCACTTAGCTGTACCGATGTGCCGTACGGTTTGTTTTTTATTTTATCTGGAGTCAGAATAATGTAAAATTTTGTAAATTATATTTTCTCCATTTGATTGTATTTACAGTTAATCTAGATTGCGGACTAAGATCATTCGCAAGTACACTGTTAATGAGATCGGACATCATCAGTCAGATTCACGTATATACTTTTGTTGTTTCACAATTACGCGTGACAAAGTATTCCACAGTCCAGTAACAAGTTGTAGATTTTCATGTCCGGCTTATCTGGAGCACTATGATGTAGATCAGATATTTGACACATGAACTTCATTTCACTATGTTTCAACTCAATTTGTTTATTTATACAGGGGAAAACGTTTTGGACAGCCAATTTACCGGCGATGAAAAATGATTGGACTAGCCGCAACGGTTTCCAACCCGTGGCCCGCGGACCACTTCTGGGCCGCGAAGCAGCATAGCGCTGTTCCTGAACGCCGACTGAGTGTCGAAGGCGAGATAAAGGTTATCGGAAGCTTCATGGGTCGTCTAGAGCAGCGAGAGCGGAATCAAGTATGAGTTTAAATAGCATGTCGTTATCCTATCGCCGTTCAATCATCCTTTCTGCCACGTCAAAACATGTACCAATCTTTCTCTTCTTTTTGTTTTCGCCGTTCTCATAGACTGCCTACGAAGGCGGATACAGTAATATGGCATAACCAGATATTAATTTGTAGAGTTACGACTTTCGGAAACGCAAATGTTCACAAGAACGACTCCTCTATACTAACTGTGTCCAGACAAAACAAGAAGCAACGGATAATAATTAGTGTCTTATATGCCGGCAACAGCTAAGATTGTTAAAAAAGCAACTTATTACTATTGGATCGTACAGACGATCCATAGATTTTTAAAGGAATCATCTCGGCATTCTTATAGAAACGTTTTCCCAATTTTTCTGAATACGCGACACCCTCCCCTCTCAAAAAAAAGTTTGTAAAGCTTAAGGGACTTAACTGTGGGGTCACCAGTCCCTAAACTTACAAACTTCGTATGAACTATCTTATACTAAAGACGACACAAACATCCAGCCCGAGAGGGGATTAGAACCCCCCCCCCCCCGGCCCCTCCCAACAATAAACTTTTTGGCGACCCCCACCCTCTCCCAGAACCATAAAACAATTAGATGTGCAATTTCAAAAGCAACGAATTTAATTTTCTTCTGTTGACACAACTTTCTTGTAAAAACAATAGAAAGTACAGGACTGTACATGTAGGATAAATTTTAGTCAGTTTATCTGAATGGAACACATCGTATTTTACATGAATTCCGATAGAAAAATATATGTTGTATAACGAGGTTTCGCATTGCAAGTAAATCTCAGATGCGAATTATGCTCGTTGAGCAAATTCCAACTGTGCAGTCAGTTTGTAAACAATTTAATTTATCAAAATTATTTACTGCATCTTGAAAATTTAGCTACCGTCTGGTACCTGACAACAATTTACAGGCCTTTGTTTATTAATTGTTAACACGGTATATTTATCATAATACAATCTTTGTTCTATTCAACAGAGAACTGATGATGAACAGGTTTAATATAAAATAAATTTCAATTGTTTAGTCACATGATTTTGGTTTATGGAACCGTTGGTATTCAGACACTCTCTGGTCTGATTGTTTTATGGTGGAATTACTTTATACCTGGGGATCGTAACCCACAGGTTGAAGAACACTGGTCTGAGGCATCATGCTACGAACTGGGCAATGTTCCCGCCGGTGGTTCGACTCCTCCCTCAGCTTACTTGAGTCTGTGTGTGTGTGTGTGTGTGTGTGTGTGTGTGTGTGTGTATGGGTTGTCCGTACTATAAGTTAGGTTAAGTAGTTTGTAAGTCTAGGAACTGTTAATCATAGAAATTTGTTCCAACAGATTTACAAACATTTGAGTATTTGATTTGAAAAGTGGGACTCCCTGTATACCGTATTTACTCGACTATAGTACCCACCTTTGTCAATTTTTTTACTTCTGTAATTAGGGTGGGTACTATAAACGGAAACTTTACACAACTAATGTCTTCTTCAAAGTGTCACAGTTATCATCGCAAAAGGCAACCTCTGTCACGCTCTTCTCACATGGCAGTTCGTACTGTTACAAGTAATACGAAAACTTCTAATTTGCGATTCGCCGCACGGTCACCATTATTCGTTGCAAACTAAATAACTCATAAGTTAAACGATACCATGAAGCTAATTGTAAAATCACTAAGTTTCGTATGTTGTTTACAGTATAAATCTGAATACCACGCTATTTGCGGGGAAATGAAAATCTAGTGATATTCAAATGAGAGTGAAGGAGGGGGGGGGGGGGATGGGAGCGTGGGGGTAGTCAACTATTGTTACCGTTATGTCGTAAACATACTAATGTACCAGAAGCCAGAGGCAGGCAGTAGAGCCGAATTTCACATAAATTAATGCTGCCGAATTTTACGTAACTAAAAAATCCACAAATTTCAGACTTTTTTTTTAAAATTTCGTATTTTGACCTCAAAAATTGAGGTACTATAGGCGGTGTGGTACTATAGCCGAAAAAATAAGGGCCGCACAGTTTCACTGGACCAGCGGGTGAAAGTGGTTGGCTACAACAATGTATTCTGATGATCACGTATTGCATTCGAAAATAACTTCTTAAATCAGTCTCTATACGGCTCAGAAAACGTTATAGTTGAGATCCGACACCTCGGTGACAGTTGATTTACGTCGGAATCAAAACAACTGTACAGAGACTTTTGCCAGTGATCTCGGCCACAGAGGCTGGTGCATTCTAAGAAACTCAGAAAAAAACAACTTGTTAACAACTTGATAACAACAGCGGACATCGAATCCGGTAATTCACACTTGGCATCTGAAGCTGTTAAATGCGCGGCAGGGCAAGTGCTGGAAATTCCCGCACGCTCCGTCTGCGAAGCAGCGGCCTCGTTTGCGGCGGCGGAGGCCTCGGAATGCGGCGCGGCTAAACTCGTGACCGCGGGCTCTGCGAGGCAGCGGCAACTGCCGAGGTTGCCACGGCATCCACCGAGGGAGTGATGCGGCCGGCCTATCTGATATTTTATGCAGTCTGCAAACGGCGCTCCTCTGCCACAGTATTACTACTTTCCCCTTTCCATATTTTCTTCTTCCCTCCCTTTTTTTTATATTTATTTTCCTCCCCTAACCTGCTACGCACCAACCTGCGGTGGGCGTCTCGCTCGCTACACCGCGACTTCAACCCGTCAACGGCCGACTGCTTTAATTCGCACCAACGCACGCCGAGTGAGGCAAGTGGGACGCTGTTAATTTTACGCACCTGGAGAGCAGTGGTAGGGATTCAGTCGGCTCCGCAGTCTCCCTTGAGGTCTCGCAAAGACGAGGTAGCACCGGCGGAAGGGTGCGTCCGTCTCGTAAAGAAACGGCCCGTATCGCCAAGTCTCCGCGCTGTCTCTCCCGCCGTGAGCGTCTATTTGTCCTCTCATCTTTTTTTATTTTTTTAAAAAAATTTTTTTATCCCTATGCTTGGCTGCCCATTCCGGTCGCTGCGGCCGGAACCACTTGGGCCTTCCGCGCGGTCGCATTTATGAACTTTTACAAGCTAAGTTTATTTCTCGTTTCTCCACCTTTTTATATTATTATTTTTTTTCGTCGCCTCTCCGTCTCCCTCTACCGCCCACTTTCTCCGCGCCGCCGTCCCCACCAACCCTTTTACTTTCCAGCTGGCGTCTGCGATCCTGCTCGTCCTCCTATTGGAGCAGAGTTTTACGAGGGCGGAATCAAAACCGCCGCACTGAACGCCCAATGGTCGCCGTGCTCGGAATAATAATACAGCTGGGGGCAACAAGAGGCGATCCATTTCGTCTTTTGCCCCCCCCCCCCCGTCCCACCCCTGCAGAGGTGCGGAGGGAGAGCAGGGAGGAGGCTTGTAGGTGGCTTGGTCTTACAAGAGAGAGGTACAAGAAAAGCAAAGACGCGAAAGAAAAATTACTTCCATTTAAATGTGATTTATAGCTTGAATAGTTTCCTCTCTCTCTCTACCATTCCGCTCACTGCCTTACTTCTCCTTCTTCTTCTTCTTCTTCAGCGCACTCATAGAAATGCTGCTAGTTTCGCTAACCTCCAGTTTGCCACATTCCGGCATACACACAAAAAAGGACTGTTCCGCGGACTAAAAGCGATAACCTGCGAAAGAGAGATAGAAACGGGTGGCGGGGGAGGGGACGATGGAGCACAAAGACGGATAATTCGTTTCGCGTCGTCGCATTGAACACAGAATGGATATCGCTTTTGCGCTACAGTCAACGCCAGGCCACCTTTTGTGACGAATAAGCGGCGGAATAAAAGATGAGCAATCGAGGTATTAATTCTGACTGAACAGGCTGCCAGTGTCATTTTGAAAACAGTTGGCCTTCATCCGTTTCCCCCACATCGTCTCTCCCCTCCCCTCCCCTCCTCCGCTGCCCCCCCCCCCCCCACTACCTTACCACACCAGTCACTTATTTTCTATTTTTGAAAGGGTCGGGGCGGGGGGGGGGGGTAGCATCGTACGAGGCGCGAACAAATACCTGTCGCTCGGCTGCACCGATTACTTGCGCCAATCTGGGCGAATTTTTTAGCAGCAATTTTCGACTCGAATGGCCTATTGTTGCCGTCCGCTTTTAATCGCTTTTACTGGAGGAGGCCAGTGAATCAATACAGCGGCGCATTTCATGTTTTTAGCGACGCCATAATTAGCGAATCCCCCCTCTAGCTTCTTTTTTTAACGCCAAATGCATTATTGCAGAGTATAATTGCATTTTAATGCGAGAACATTACATTTTTACTGACTGGATGAGAGGGGCAAAAAAAAAAAAATTATTCCACACATAATTTGCGATACACGAGAAATTCGCGCGCTCGCAGGTATTTTTAATACTTTATGCAAACTTGGGGCTAAAAACGCGGCTCGGAGAGATTTGCGCGCGGGGCTCTACCGCATGACAGACCAGAAGCCAGCCATTAAAAATATTAAAATGCACCGAATTCGGTCCGCCATTTCACCGGCAGATACAATAGGCGCATTTGCTTTTATCACTCTTCTGCATTGTTTTACACATGCGTGTGCTGTTTTATTGGACTCTAATGCAGAGAGGGGGAGGGGGGGGGAGTATCCAAATTTCATTTCATTTACCAAACGACTGGCAAAAATAAAGCAAATCACCGATGTTGCGCACTGCGGCAATCCGCCATTCAATTATGTCCACAAAAACATCAAATATTAGTTGACAATACAAAAGTTCCCTCGATGATTTTTGCTAAATGCCGTCCGACGTATTTTTCTGTTACTAATGTTCAAATGCTCTGAAGACTGAGTACTTTCAAATGAGCTCATCAACTGGAATTATTCTAAAGGTATCCACACAGAGGTCCCGTCATAACTTCGTAAGTTACTGTCTAAAATTTCAGTGTGACTACTACACAGAGAACACGCCCAGTTGTAGGAGGAGATTTAGGCGTTCGCGCCTTCTTGTTCATAAGGCAGTAGATGATATTGCATTACTACATCTTCAGGTCTTGGAGCTCAAGTTTTCCTTCAGGGACCGTCTATGTTTTGCGAAGGTCTTTTAAACTTTACAATAACTAAAACGTCTGCAGTAGGTCATGGCAATGGATGGATAACTATTGCTGTAGTACGGTACAATGGTGATACTGTTAAAGGAGTTGGAGGATTGGAGAGTTTTAATAACAGAGACGTGATTGCATTTAGAACATTTCAAGTAGCACAAATATCCATGTCCGAGGGGGGATTCGAACCCCCGACCGTCGTGGCCGCGCAGACTGTGACTGACGCACCGCAGATCGCTTGGCCACCGCGGCCGGCGGAGCAGTATCACCACGAAGTAAATACTGGTGGCTATGACGACAGTGGCCAATACGAAGCCGGGCCAGAACAATCTCCTCACGGCGGGAGTATCGAGATGACGTTGACCAAAGATCAGGCACATGTTTAATGGCTCGCAATTTGTTCCCTGACAAGGATGACCAATGTAAAAACCAACGTGAGATGATACGCCGGGAGACGCCAGCACGAAGGCCATCAGAGCTAGTATAAAAGGTAGACAGCTGAGGGAGGAGAACTGCCTCCTTGGCAGCCGTATCCGCAGACTCATTCCCCAACACTACCACGTGGCCAGGAACCCCCAGAAACGGCACAGTAGTCCCGCTCGCTGAAAGAGAGGTAAGACAATTGCGGATGCTTTGTACCACGGGATGGACAGGATATAGCGTGCGGAGACTCAAAAGAGCACACAGAGTGTCCCCAGGAAATTGAAATCGAAAAAAAAAAAAAACCTTCAGATACAGAGTAGATTCTAAACCTAACCTGACCTGCTTCTTAACCAGACCAGGTGACAAACTTTATCGGATGCAGTATGACCTCGCCGTCGGCCTGTGTTTTCAGTCAAACTCGGGCGACGGCGTCTGACGATGGTTTGTCGGTGCCATTGTGAACGCAGCCTAACATACCCTCATTTTTTCCGTGGCACGTACACTTTCTAATCCGAGCACTTCGTCCTTACTTCTCTCTCTCTCTCTCTTTTTTTTTTTTTTTTTTGACATTTTAACCGCCCCACGGTGCTGGATTAGGGATGGCGGTTATTGCTGAAACAACCGGTTTTCGGTTATACCGGTTCTTTTAATCTCCGGTTTAACGACACTGTAAAAAATGCTCAAGATAACCGGTTTTTAAAATAACAGGTTTTCGGTTTTTTGTTGCTATTATTTCCAGTAGAGATCGACCAAAACATATTTTGCGGCCGAAACAGAAACCGTAATCGAATTTTCGGTTCTTCTAGTTTCTGCCGCAAGCGAAACTTACAAGATTTAGTTAAAATTTAAGTAAATTTACGTTATACGACAAATCACTAGTCTTTCCATATTTTGCAAGATCCCCTCCGAATACTACGCGTTCTTGAGTGTGTGTAAGCCTAACCAGGAGGCCGTAGAAGACGATATAGGAAGCATACAGATTTACTGGCCTAGTATTTCCATCCGGCAGTTGCGAATATTGAGCCAACCACTCCCTAAGTTGGACTTGTGAACCAGCGCATATGAATATCTCGTCATTTACAAAATATATGTATACGTTACAGTCAGTAAATGAACTTCAATCAGTGCTTCAGAAGTATTTCGAAAAACAGTCACAGATCCGACTAACAGTATGATTGTTGTCAGTGTAAATTTCGTAAATTGAACTAGGACAGCTGTGTACCACATGAGCAAAGAATGTTCAAATGTTATGAGTCCTAACTGCTTAGGTCATCAGTTTCTAGACTTAAAACTACTTAATCTTACTTACGCTAAGGACAACATACGCACCGATCACCGAGGGAGGAGGGAGACTCGAACCGCCGACTGGAGCAGCCGCGCAGTCCGTAACATGGAGCCTCAGACCGCACGGATATATAGCGAGGCACCACATGATCAATGTTACCTAAACCCATATTGGTTATTAAAAAAAAAAAAAAAAAAAAAAAAAAAAAAAAAAAAAAAAACCCTCGCTTTCAAGAAATGGCATTAATAAAACTTGTTAGCATAACAATATGCCGGCCGCGGTAGCCGAGGGGACTGAGGCGCTCCAGTCACAGTCTGCACGACCACTACGGTCGGGGGTTCGAATCCCCCCCTCGGGCATGGATATTTGTGCCGTCCTTAGGATTAGCTAGTTCATAAGTAGTTTGTAAGTTTAAGGACTGATGACCCCGTAGTTAAGTCCCATAAGCTTAACAAACATTTGAACATTTTTAACAATATTGTAATACATTAAAAGTTATTATTCCAAGCTTACATAATAGGTATATGAATCGAATTGACCTTTTCTTCCAAGGAACATTTTGGATGCTTTCTCCTTAAATGACACAGCATGTTTGTAGTACCTCCACTTGTTTTCGGCTTTTTAAAACAAATGGAGCATTGTACCTCACTGCTACCGTACTTCGTGAAGTACTTCCACGCTCGGAATGGTGCCATTTAAGACACAACCGATGTCTGGCGACGACAGCAAGGAACTGCCGCATGAGAAGACGGAGGCAAGTGTTGTACACTGCCGTTGCACGCGCGTCGTCTAATAGGCCACGCCACACGGCAACAGCTGCATCGATGCCCTAATAGCTGCTCCAGTTCTCAAGTTATTACGCCACGCGTTTGTTGCGCGTATCTGTCTGCCGGGATTGTTCTTAAATTATCACTGATCACTTTTCGTAGTTACTGCAATGACCTAATATTTCACAACTGTGGAAATTTTAGGAATAGCCCTAAATATTAGAGTATACTAGTTTTAATTTTTTTAAATTATTTACAGAAAGCACATTTTGAACCACTACTACAGGAAGCAGTCATACCGGTTTTTTACCCGGTTTTTGGCAATAACTAAAAAAACCGGTTATAACCGACACCAAATAAATACCAAAAAACCGGTTATTCAAAACTAAAATACCGGTATCGGTTTTTCCCATCCCTATGCTGGAGGGTAGTTTCTCCGCGGCCGGTGCAGCAGCTGCGCGGCCCTGGCGCTGTGAATGAGGTGGCGGCTGGGGCGCGGCTGTCAGCCGCAGCGCCAGCTGACGGCGCAGTTGGCCAACTCATTACGCAGCGCGAGGGCCACGGAAGCCTGTTGCTCGCGCCTCGCCTCGTCGGCGGACCTGCTCTGCCCCTGCCTCTGCCCCTGCCTCTGCCTCTGCCTGCACCTCGCTCCCGACATCCCCGTGCCGGCTCACCGGGAGGTGACAGCCGGCGGAAACTACTCGCCGCCTGCACCACTTGATTTCCTGCTAGTGATCCAAGAACATCTACACCTTCACCCAAATCTATACTCCAGACTCTATCGGTGTTTCTGCAAATTATTGTTAAAGGAGGGGATAGACGAAGGAAAGCAGGGGGAAGATGCGGGGGAGGGGGGGGGAGCGGTTTCAACCCCTACCCACAAAACGTTTTGACAGTAATTTGTGTAACGAATATCGGACTTAGACTAAAAACATTGCCAACAAAGAGAAGTACCAGAGTGTCTGTTGTAATCGATGTTTAGTTGAGCTTTGGCTGCCGGCCGCGGTGGCCGAGGGGACTCAGGCGCTCCAGTCACGGTCTGCACGGCCACTACGGTCGGGGGTTCGAATCCTCCCTCGGGCATGGATATTTGTGCCGTCCTAGTTCGTAAGTAGTTTGTAAGTTTAGGGACTGATGACCCCGTAGTTAAGTCCCATAAGCTTAACAAACATTTTTGAACTAGAGTTGCATTCTCAGCTATGAGTCCTTAGTCTTAGCTAGTTCATAAGTAGTTTGTTAGCTTAGGGACTGATGACCCCGTAGTTCTACAAACATTTGAACATTTTTTGAGCTTTGGCTTCTTACTTGTCTCGAGTGTCCTACTGGTGGCCTTCGTGAGACTAGGCAAGCGCGCGCACAACTTTCACGACTGTAAATCTTGCCAGTGAAAAAAAAAAAAAAAAAAAAAAAAAAAAAAGTGCTCATGTAACCACACCTAACCTTCAGTAACAATGAACAAGTATTGTTGATTTCCAGACAGAAACACGCTCCACAGACTGTCTTAAGTACCGCGCAAGGCTTTCCTAGCTTGTAACGAATGTCACCGTGTCTTATGTTTACTACTGCTACCAACTTCAGTGGTCTACTAAGTTTATTACTGCAGGAGGGCGGCGAACTTGTACGTGAGACAGACAAATATATTTTTAGCGAGTGTGATTAAAGGAGAACCAATGTATGACATCACAACCTTATTACTTCCGTGTATAATTTATACCACTGATGCTGATCATCTGCAGGCACGCATGCCTAAAGAGGCAGCATCGTATAGCAGACAGATCAAATTCTCCACTTTTTGACAGATATTAATCGTATGAAAGTAATTGTTAGTTTCGACGTCTTGGATCTAATTTTTGAGTTTGTACTTTATTGACATAAGTACCTTTATAGGCTGTCAGTTCTTTTTAATACTCGTATTAACGTAATCTGCAGATATTTCGCTTCGATTTCGTGTCTCTAACCTAATTGTTTCGCAAATTCTTAGGTCGAATGTACAATCGCATCTGCGGTGAAGTAAGTGAAGCTAACGCAGTCTTAGCATGTAAATACTTATTATACTGGTGTGGTCTCTGGTCTTTCGGACGGTGTTTCGCCGTCCACTTCTGCGGGTACGGACGTGCCCGACCGAACGGTATATGTGCCAGATGCGGTTACGCCAGCGCTCCAGCCAGACAGTATAAAAGTACTGGATGCAGCTTATTCCTTACAGTAGATACTCGTTCTGTTGCGAGGAAAGACCATGTCCTGCGCGTGTACTGTTCTTTGTGTGGAAGAGTATCGCCGGCCGCAGTGGCCGAGGGGACTGAGGCGCTCCAGTCACGGTCCGCACAGCCACTACGGTCGGGGGTTCGAATCCCCCCTCGGGCATGGATATTTGTGCCGTCCTAGTTCGTAAGTAGGTCATAAGTAGTTTATAAGTTTAGGGACTGATGACCCCGAAGTTAAGTCCCATAAGCTTCACAAACATTTGAACATTTTTTTTTGGAAGAGTATCGTGACGGAGAAGGTAAGTTTGCTGCAGGTAATTACACTTCCCCTAGCATATTTCAAGACGTTAGACAAGTATTACTTCGAAGTCGTTGGAGTCAACTACAAGGAAACTGCATAACATCCATCAGTTTTAGGTTGCTGACTGGAATCGAGTACGTCTTGTACAGAAATACGAGGGTTGGAACTTAAACACTGGTAACCTTAGGTGCCCACATGGGGGGGGGGGGGGGGTCATGGCGCAGACTGCGTCATTAAAATTTCGAGGAGTGGGGGATGGTGAAAACTAAGTACTTTTGGCCTGACTGGGGAGGAGCTATATAAAACAACTTACAAAGCATGAAATAAAAGATATTTAATTTTAATATTAAATGGCAAAACCATTTTTATTTGGTAATAAACTAGGAATCGAGGACCTAAAATTTCGAGTTTGGGGGGGGGGGGAGTTATCGCAGTTTTGGGGTGTGGGGTGAGTCATTGGATAAGGAGGGGGGAGTTGTAACTATTTACTCACTAGCGATACAAAAGCGTTACATGTTTGCACCTGTAACTGTCCTTCAAAGTTGTCACCATCGTAGTGCAGAACCTATTGCCACCGATGCGGAAGGCGTAGTATACTGTTAGCAGAGCCTGTTCTGTTGATGCTGCGAATGGAGCGGTCTACTGCCTGTCGAATCTCTGAAACAGTTCTGAAGCGAATTCTACGAAGTGGTTCCTTCATCTTCGGAATCAAATCAAAGTCACAAGCACTTCATTCATGGGAGTATGGTGGATGGTACAATACTTTTCAGCCCCATCGACCGAACAGAGCAGCCACAGCTTGTGCTGTGTGCACGAACGTATTATCGTACAAAATAATGGGTGAATTGCGCAGAAAGTATTGCCACTTCTTTCGCACAACTGGTCGCAGTTTTTTTTTCAATGTTTGTCAAGCTTAAGGGACTTAACTCTCCACGTATCGAGTACGTAACATAACGTTTCTCTCTTCAGCTTACACATTCCAATAACTTATCTGGTTATTCTAATTACCAAGGAAAGAGTGTACAGTACATGCAATGTTGGTTTCGATAGATATATATCTTATATACATTCTCACCTTTTTCGAAAAGATTCTAAATTGCTTGATCGCATGAAAAACTGACGAAGATTTCAGACGACCTCTGGGTATGGTGTCCGCAGAACGTTGTCGGTGCCACTGTCGACGCAGCCTAACTGCTGCTCGCAGTTATTAAGTCCAATTTCCAATTTGACAATCATATTTTCAAACCGCAAACCGTAGATCAAGTAAAGTCACCAAGCCCTAACCGGTTTCCAGTTAGACTTCGAATATTCCACGGAAATAGCTATTTCCTAAGTTATATTTATCTAGAAACACTAGCGCATCGGATGGCGCTGTATTACTGGAAAAGAACGCCGTAATGACCTTTATATAGTATTGTGCTGCGAGACATCTCTTTACCAAGGTTCTTCATTAAAGACTATTAAGGCTAATTAGATGGTAAACAGAGAAGGAGCGCCTTGTTTACTTAGCCTTATGACGTCTGATTAACAGACGCGGGATGCGCCTCCAGTGACGCAGAAAAAACAATCCTTCAACTACTGTGACAGTCGCGCAGAGGCTTTATTTACGGCTGACACCCGACACTATTCCCGTTGCAACCGCGAAGTGTTCTGTTGAACGTGAGCTAAGGATGCGGTACGGAGTACTCGTTTACACCCTGGAAAGATAATAACAAAGTCTTCCGAAGGAAGCTTAGGGTCTTACGAGCCTTCGACAGTGCGGTCATTGGAGACGGACAAAATCTTCACAGACATTGCAGTTTTTGGGTATGCCATGCAATACGAATCTACGGCAAAACATGCTATTCAGTACGAATCTACGGTAAAACGACAGTAAGCAGGCATCCCCATCAGAAGTTAGCAGGTAAAAAATACCGTGTTTTACCATAATTTCTGTATTTTGTGCTTCAAAATCACTATAAGCTCATCAAAGTTTAAAACTGAGATGTAGCAGAATCTGAAATTTTTGACAAAAGCTTAGATCTACAAGGAGTCTTCCAATAATAATAATAATAAATTTCGTGTGGCTCATTGGCCTGGTGCAAGTTTTTCCATTTGGACGCCACTTCGGCGACTTCCGTGTCCCTAGCCTACCCCAGTCATCCAACTGGGGAAAGGGAACCTACAGATTAACGTGGAATCCGAACCACGTGTCGTTTCTGGCGACTGCTCACATCGTTGAGAGGTGAAGGATGGGTTAAAGTGCAGACTGAAAAAAATACGACCGGGTTTCGAACCCGCGACACTTCAGTTTCCAGTCGGACGCTTTACCCCAAAACCACCAGGCCCGACAGTGTTCCAATGAAAAGGTACGAAACGTCTTTACAACCAAACCAAATGAAATTTGATTACGCCGCTTTGAGATAGAGTAGTGCGATATCTTGGGACGCGAATGCAGTGTCGTCACCTCCCACTAAAAAAATCAAGGCTGTGCCCTCAGCAGCCAAGATGATGCTCACTGTCTTCTTTCAAAGTCCGGTGTCCGATACTCAACGAAGTCCTAGAGCAAGAAAAAAAAAAAAAAAGACCATTAACAGCGACGTGTACTGTGAGACACTCTGTAGCCTACACAAGTCCATCAGACTAAGCGATGTGGCGCAGTGGTTAAACACTGGACTCACATTCGCAAGGAAGGTGGTTCAAATACACCTCCGGCCATCCAGATTTAGGTTTTCCGTGATTTCCCTAAATCACTCCATGCAAAAGCCGAGATAGTTCATTCCAAAGGGCACGGCCGATTTTCTTCCACGTATTTACCAAATATTCCGAGCGTAAGCTCCGTCACTAATGACCCCGCCGTCGACGGGACGTTTAACTCCAAGCTTCCTTCCTTTTTCAAGTCCATCAACAACTCGAAAATCTGCGAAATATGACGGTAAATATGCCAAGTTGGCAACGCTGCTGTGCCATCTATAGTTGACATTAAGTATGAAGGAGACTATTTTTCGTCTCCGAAATGTCAATACATTAAAGGTGAATCACTGAATTAAAATGTGTACTGTGGCCAGGAATAGAGCCAGGACTTCCATTCTCAGTAGGCAGACGTCTTAACCACTAGACCACCCCAACTCTGGCGATTAAGGCGCCTCGGATTAGTGTAAGGACGATGTCCCTCCACTTCACAAATTCTAATTCAGCTTTTGTGTTCCATGAAATATTGGCACAACTGACAAAGGTTTTTCATGCATCGGAATAACATCTCGGCAATGTAAATATCGGAATGTTCCTGCCTTTTACCTTAGTATAAGGTGATATAAATATTTTTTTTTTTATACTGAGGGGCTATTTTGCGTCTCGAAAATGTCTAAGACATTAAAGGTAAAGCATTGAATTAAAATTTGTGCTGCGGTCAGGAATCGTATTCTTACCTCCATGCTCACTAGGCATGTGGTCTAGTGGTTACGACGTCGGCCTAGTGAGCATGGAGGCCCGAGTTTGGTTCCTGGCCGCAGCACAAATTTTAATTCAATGCTTCACACTTTCACATATATAACACTATATGCAGACATTTTGGGTACACATTTCCTCCCGGGGGGCATGGGGTGGCGACAGGAAGGGCATCCAGCCACCCTGTAAATATTAAGAAGCCAAATCTGATGGCATGCCTCAACGTGGCTCAAGAGAAACAAAGAAAGAAAGTATTTTTATTTCGGGACAACTTATTATGTTACGGCTGAATAACACTAATGAATTTACAAATTATCCATTGTGTACTACGTAAAACAGCAAACGCTCAATCACGTATGTGTGCAATGTAATGTGACGTACGCGTACCGGCGAAGCTAGTTTTCAGTAATTACAAAGCAGACGTGTAAACGGATGCACAGTGAATGTAGACAGGCGCCGCTGTAGTGAACGTAATGAACGCGCGCACCCCCAAAAGCGCTCTAGCTAGGGTCTCAAGAATAACGCTCGTAACCCCGGGGCGACGCGGCCAGTAGATTACAAGCTGGGGTGGGCCATCGCCCTGTGATTGGCTTAGAGCGATTCGAGTCGTCGCCGGGTCTCTCTCTCTCACACACACGTAGCGTATGTTTGCGCGCCGCAGCGACGGTCCGAGCAAAGGCTCACACACAGCCTCCCCCAGCGCACGGCCCGAGGGGTGAGAGGGGGTTGGAAGGGGGGGTGTGGCGGGGGGTGAGTGAGTCACGTCGCCGCGGGGTGTGCGCGGCGCGCAAAACAAAGCAATTTGGCGCGCGCGGTCGATGGCGTGGTCGCCTAATCCAGTGGCGCGCTGCTCATCGCGAGGCATTAATTACGGCTCGCGGAAGTATGCGGGGAATTTCAATATCGCGCCGCCATCATTTGCAGTCGCAGCGGCCGGCGAGGCGCCAGTGCAACAGTCGCGAGCGCGGGTGACGATTTGTAGCCCAAAAAACGGCGCGGGACTCCCAGAGGCTGCGCAGAGTGGCGTGCGTTCGGCGCGCTGGCACGCCGGAAATCCGCCCCAATAGCGGGGCGGCACAGTGCAGGCTGCTAAAATCCCAACACCGACAGATGGGGTCAGCGGGGTGAGAGCTGGGGGGGGGGGGGGGGCACACCAAACGTGCCTAGCTTTCTTGCCGCAGTGCATACTTCCCAGCGGGACAATACAAAAGTACCGGGCGATCAAAAAGTCAGTATAAATTTGAGAATTTAAATTCACGGAATAATGTAGAGAGGTAAAATTGACACTAACGCTTGGAATGACATGGGGTATTCATCATCATCATCATCATTACAGAGTGAAAGTTTCATTCTGGAAACATTCCTTAGGCTGTGGCTAAGCCATGTCTCCACCATATCCTTTCTTCCAGGAGTGCTAGTCTTGCATGGTTCGCAGGAGAGCTTCTGTGAAGTTTGGAAAGTAGGAGGCGAGGTACTGGCAGAAGTAAAGTTGTGAGGCGGCATCGTGAGTCGTGTCGGGATAGCACAGTCGGTAGTGCGCTTGCCCGCGAAAAGCAAAGGTCCCAGGTTCGAGTCCAGGTTCCGGCACACAATTTTAATCTGCCAGGAAGTTTCATCATTAGAGACTGATTATGCCTTTCAACGTTCAATCTGGAGCATAGTACCTCTAATAAAATTCCTCCGTGATCCCCTATTAGTGCTAACATTGATGCCTCCCTCGTCTGATGTTATGCCTTTTACTTCAAATCATTCTGCACCGAGTCTAAGTACTTTCTTCTTGGTCTACCACGACTCCTCTTACCCTCCACTGACGAGCTTATGAGTCTCTTGTAACCTTGCTTCTCCCATGCGTGTAACATGACCCCACCATCTCAGTCTGTTCGCTCTAACTGCTTCATCTATGGTGTTCATTCCCAGCTTTTCTTTGATTTCCTCATTATGGGCACCCTCCTGCCATTAGAAAAAAAATCAAAGTTCAAAAAATGTACGACAGATGGCGATTCATCTGATCAGAAAGCAATAATTAGCATAACAAATTAAGATAAAGCAAAGATGTTGTTATTGACAGGAAATACTCAAATGTTCACCATCATTTCTCAATAATAGCTGTACTCAAGGAATAATGTTGTGAGCATTGTGAGGAATAATGTTGTGCCTGGTAAAAACATGGCGGACACCGGCCGGTTGGCCACTCTCTCCCTATACAGGCTCTCCACAACGACTTTCTTATGCGTGTTGCACGTAGGGTTATCAAATCACCCGCTTTTTACGAGATACACCTTATTTACATAAACGATTTACGGGAAAATCTAAGTAGCTCTCTTAGGTTGTTTGCAGATGACGCCGACATTTAACGTCTTGTAAAATCATCTGAAGATCAAAACCAACTGCAGAACGATCTGAATAAGATATCAGTATGGTGTAAAACTTGACAATTGACTCTAAATAATGCGAAGTGTGAAGTCGTGCAAATGAGTACGAAAAGAAATCCGTTTAACTTTGTTTACAAGATAAATCAATCAAATGTGAAGGCCGTAAATTCCACAAAATACCTAGGAATTACTATTACTTCAGACTTAAATTGGAAAGAACACGTACATAATATCGTGGGAAAGGCGAACCAGAGACTGCGTTTTATTGGCAGTACCCTTAAAACATGCAACAGAACTACAAAAGAAACTGCATACACTACGCTTGTCCGTCCATGTTTGGAGTATTGCAGCCCAATGTGGGATCCTTATCAGGTGGGTTTGACGGAGGACACCGAAAGAGTTCAAAGAAGGGCAGATCGTTTCGTATTGTCACGATACAGGGGAGACAGCGTTACGGAAATGCTACAGGATCTGGGATGGGAATCATTACAACAACGGCGCTTATCGCTGCGGCGTGGGCTACTTGCGAAACTCCAATCGCTAACATTCTCCTCCGAATGCGAAAATATATTGTTGACTCCCACTTATATAGGTAGAAATGATCATCAGAATAAAATATGAGAAATCAAAGCTCGAACAGAGTGATTCAGGTGTTCTTTCTTCCCGCGCGCTATTCGAGAATGGAATGGGAGATAAATAGTATAATTGTGGTTCGATGAACCCTCTGCCAGGCACTTAAATGTGATTTGCGGAGTATCCCATGTAGATGTAGATTTTTAAGCTCTATTTTAGCCCCCCCCCAGTTGCAAACATCCAAAACAGTAAAAATCCCCCGATTTTTTGATACTCCATGTCTAACTGTAGTTCTGTGGTGTCAAGTGTAAGTTGACGGAGTAAAACTGGAGACATAGAAACAAGCTAACAATTAGATGAGTATCGTCTGTCGCGGCGCACAGCATAATTACATGTTTCTATATAGTGTCTACACAAATAAAAATATTGCATATTGAAGGTGAAAAAAAAAAACTGTCGTAGAAGTGTATTCTGTCGTCTGTATTCCTGTGTCAAGTCTACAAGAGAGAGCTAAAAATAATTTCGTTCCCCTAAAAGTAAGAGATTCATCTCTAAATGTGACAATGACGAGTTTCTTCTTTTGTTCAGAAAAGACATAAACGCTTTTATACTGTATGTAGGGATTACATTAATAAGTGGATGAGGCAGTATGAGGAATTAACTCTATTCAATTGGTTAACTCCAAACTAGGAAGTTGATTGGGAAAGTAAGGAAAATATTGTTGCCTACTTGAGAAACAGAAAGTTATTGTGAATGACATTGAATTGTTTGATGACGTAGTTCGTCTAAAAACGTTTCTGTGTGAACAGTTCAAGTCCGAAACTGGGCCAACATTTTTGGAAAAAAACTGTATCTGATAGATGGTGTGAGTTCACGAGTCATCGTTCAAGAGATGAGTATTCAGAACTTTTAAAAATTGTTCAGTACTTTTTCGTAATCCCTGCCCACAATGCCACTTTGGAAAGGCTATTTTCATTATTAGATATACAATGGGCTGATGAAAGAAATCGAATGTCTGTACAATATGTAAGGGATTTGTTGATCATCAGTTACAACTACCAAAGATATCACTTGCTCTCAGTTCTATGACAAGATCAAAACCAACAAACAATTACTTAAAAAAAAATCGAAGAAGTCAGAAATATATATAAATCGCACTCACGTATTTTACGGCCCACTTTAGATTTGTAGTTTTATAAGTTTTAGCAATCATTTTGGACAAAAATAATAATCTAAATAATAAAAAATTAATTAATAAGAGTGCCTGAAACCCGTTTAGGAAAAAAAAATTAGGTAGTGGTCGGTTTCGAACCACTGACCTTCAGCGTCACAGTCCGCATTGCCTACTACGCTACGGATAACACTTAGAATTCGCGTTCTTTAATTTCATACTATTGATGGCCGTTGTTAACTGATGCTAATATGGCATTTGTAGACGCTACATTATCATTTATCGTACGACGAACGACGTGTTTTTGTTAATTCTTCAGTGCGCCATTGCTTTGAAATGACAAAGTGTAAGATGGCGTACGCCAGAGAGAGAGTTCTGGGCGAAGAATGTCACGTGACATCTGCGAACGGCTGGTTTTCGTTAATTCTATGGACGGTGTCAAAACTCCGTTATTTTTGTAAATATCTCTCAAACGAAACGATATATATCATAAGGGAACAAATTTGTAGAGATTTTCTCCTCTACAAATTCGTTTATTCAATTTTCGCGTCAGATGAACGGTTCGTTTGCAATTACAATTTTATTACAAACGGATGTTTTTGGTATTACTACCGAATTTTTTGTCCGAAAAATTTGAAAAAGCGAGGTTCTGGTCTCTGGCGGCCTAAAATCATGTCTGTAAAATTTGGTGATGAGAGGTTGAACAGTTCGACCTAAAAAGTGGGAACATGTCACAGCCAGACAGACATTGGCACATCGCCATTATTTTTGAAAATATCTCTGCAACGATGCAAGATATGAAAAAAAGATAATAGAGTGAAGTTGTAGAGAATTTTCCCCTCTACCAACTAGGTTCTCTACCACTTAGGTTATTCAATTATCGTTTCAGATGAACGGCTCGTTTGCAATTACAATTATATTACAAACGGCTTTTTTTTTGGAATTAGTACCGTATTTTTTGTCCGAAAAATTTGAAAAAGGAAGGTTCTAGTCTCTGGCGGCCTACAATTATGTGTGCAAAATTTGGTGGTGATCGGTTGAACGGTTCGTCTTAAAAACAGGGAACACTTTACGGACAGACGGACAGACCGAACCGACATACATCCCAAAATCGCCGTTATTTTTACAAATATCTCTGAAACGATACGAGGTATGAAAAAAACATAACAGCAAAGTTGTAGAGAATTTTCTCCTCTACAAATTCAGTTATTCAATTTTCGTGTCAGATGCATGGTTAAGCCGTTATTTTCTTCGAGCTGTCAAAAGACGATCGCAAAGGCCCACTTTTAGTGTTACTACCGTAACCTAAAGTGGGCCAATAAGCTTTTGTGGTTGAAATAAAGATTCTCTGTAATACCCCCCCCCCCCCGTTCTTTATTTTGAAAATTTGGTAATCCTAGTGGCTCGTCTCGTATAGAAAGGGCTTTAGACTGTGACTCCACCGCGGCCTATCCGTGCTATTAGTCGCCTCAGCCGCTCGTGTTGCAAACTCTCGCCGACAGATGGCAGAAACGATACGAGATATGAAAAAAACATAAGAGAGCAAAGTTGTAGAGAAATTTCTCCTCTACAAATACGGTTATTCAACTGTGGTGTCAGATGAATGGTTAAGCTGTTATTTTCATTTAAATTTCGAGCTGTCAAAAGACGATCGCAGAGGCCCACTTTTAGTGTAACCTAAAGTGGGCCAATAAGCTGTTGTGGTTGAAATAAATACCCCCGGTTCTTTATTTTGAAAATTTGGTAATCCTAGTTGCACGTCTCGTATAGAAAGGGCTCCACCGCGGCCGACCCACGCAATTAGTCGCCTGAGCCGCTGGTGTTGCACACTCTCGCCGACAGATGGCAGGGGCGAGCACTTCGCTGTGCCCCAGCGGCGGCAGTCTCCGCTTGCCGGTGGCGGCCGATTGACGCGAGTGTCGTCTCTTGCGAGCGCGCCGGAAGAGCAGCGCGGGTGGTGGGGGGGGGGAGGAGCGTTCTCCACCTGTAGTTAGTCACTCGAGACCCGCCCGAGCGCGGGAGGCCTCTCAGAGGCTCCGGGGACTTAATTCTGCGGCGTAACGATATACAAATATAAAGTGGCGGCCTTCTTTAACGGCTCCTCCCTCTATCTGTGTGTGTGTGTGTGTGTGTGTCGGCTCTCGGTTCGCGTCGTCGGATACACGAGGAGGCACGAGTGGCGAGGCTTTGCCGCTCTGCTGCCTGGCGCGTTCACCGCGAAAGCCTATTTATACCGCTTTTATAATACGCCATGTCTTCCCGGCAGTCTGGGAGCGACATCCACAGAGAGAGAGAGAGAAGGAGAGACAGAGAGGCGGAGGAGAAGGAGAGAGAGAGAGAGAGAGAGAGAGAGAGAGAGAGAGAGAGAGAGAGAGAGAGAGAGAAGGAGGGAGCCCGCGCGACGTCGCGGCGCTGGTGGGAATATGAATGGTGGCAATTATCTGCGTCCGCCAGCCCGCGCGCGGCCTGCTGATGAAATGCGCCTCTGCCGCGACCCTTCGCGCCACAGTCGTTTCGGAAGAGTTCTTGAACTTCCTCCAAAAAAAAAAAAAAAAAAAAAAAAAACCTAAATACGCAGGCTCAGCCGGTTTTTAAAGCGGTGAAAGATGTACAGTTTTAAAGCCTCCTGGAAAAGAAGAGTTACTTATACTCGGTCTTAAAGAAAAAATAATAATAAAATAAAAAAAGAAGAAAAATCACACGTACTCCAACTAATAGCGGTGAGCGATTCTCTTTGACGCGAAAGCACTGAATTTCTCAATGACATTGCGCCACAGACAACGGCGCGTCGGCTCTCCGCAGCGGAAGTAAATGGGCTGAATTTCTGTTCGTGACAAAATGAAAGAATACCGAGCGGAAATTGCCCTTGCGAAACGCTCCAGTTTTCATTCGGCTGTTCCGTCAGTGTCTCTCTCTCCCTCTTTCGTGCGGAAGAGTCAAAGAGTGAAAAGAAAAACTGAAGTGGCACTGAGGCGACAGGTTTTCGACGTTTGAAAAGAGTGGTCATGTTTTATAATATATATCTTCTTTTTCTTTTTGAAAGAACAAGCCTCGATAACGTAATTTTCAGATGTAAATTGTGGGATGAATTACAGCTGTTACTGGAATCAGAAGCTTTGTTTTCGGAAACCATTTTAGCTATACTTAGGAAATATCTAAATAATGTGCATCTGTTATGCTGCACATTTTTTTATATCTCAAGACAATCACTAGAAATAGAAAAGGAAACTTAGGGTTTAACATCTCTCCGACAACTTACCTCATTAGAGATGGAGGTCACACTCGAATGTTTTCTGTAAGGACGTGGAAGGAAACCGGCCCTTTCAAAGGAACCACCCCAGTATCTGCGTGGAGCGATTTAGCGAAATCATGGTTCATTTGTTTGTTAAGCTTATGGGACTTAACTGCGGCGTCATCAGTCCCTAAACTTACAAATTACTTATAAACTAACTTTTACTAAAGATAGCACAAACATCCATGCCCGAGGGGGGATTCGAACCCCCGTCAATACGGTCGGCCACTCCGCCGCGTCTGGATGGGCGGAGGTGGATTTAAACCACCGTTCTACCGAATGAGATGAGTCACCTTTCTCGGCCTAATCACGAGATGATCCTGACACGTCACTTTTCCCTCTTTCACTGTACGAATGAAACAAAAAATCGAATCTGTAATATGGCTACGATGGACCTTCCTCTACGCCATATAGTAGCTCACATAGTATATGTCTAGATGTGTGTACATGTAGATCAGTGTTATTCAACCTATTTGACCACGCTACGCTTCTGCCATGTATAAAAATTCTGGCAACTCAACCATGTCTGAGATTTCAAAGGCAACGAAATCAATTTCCTTCTGTTGACACAACTTTGAAATTTTAAAAAGTGCAGTGATATACATTATTGTATAAATGTTTAGTGTGATTTTCGGGATGGAACACGTTATACTTGTCCTTTGTTTTCCGAATTCAGAAAGAAAAATGTAAGTTTCACAATTTTTGGTCCGCATTACAGGTAAGACTCAGAAACGAATTACGCTCGTTAAGCGAGGTACCACTTCATAGTCAGTATGTAAATATCTAATTCTTAGTTTTGCAATATGACTTATTACATCTTGTTAGTTTACCTATCCATTTGTTATCGAAGAGAGTTCCTGAATTTTCGTTTAGTCATCGCTAATATGGTGTACTTATTATAAAACATTTTTTGTTCATTCATCTCAGAATTGATGGTAAACAAGAAATTACGAAATTGTAATGAAAGTTAAATTTCACATTTCTTACGAGTTTAATTATTATTTTATTATTATTATTTATTGTGGAACCCCTAGTATTCAGACAACCATTGGGTTTATGGTGCAACTTCTTTGTCCTCTGAACGCTAACATACCGAACAAGACTTTGCGAACCCCCTGGGGGTTCTAACCCACAGCTTAGAATACTCTGATCTACATGTACCGTAAACACATCACTGCGTCGTTAGATATTATTTTTATTTATTTTTTTCATTATGAAGGAGTCTCTACGTCTACAGCACAGTGAAGAATAAAGCTACGTCATTAGTAAAATATTATTGTTTTCTTGAGGCACGCAAGTTGGGATACAATTCTCATGTTTCGGACAGCTGTCATCATCATTGTCATCACCCTCAGATTTACATAGTCTGATATTCGGGACCGGCAAGGTGTCCTTACGGAATGTAATTTTTTCGTGTATTAGATCAGAATTCTCGGCAAGACGACAACATAGTTCTCCCAACATTATCTTGAATGATTTTAAGATTCGAGCCCACGTGGAAACTTCCCGCAAACAATTCGCTACTGAAACTGCAGAGGGTGGGGAAAGGGGGTGAGGGTTTGAGTGACATTGATAAACAGCCTACAATCCGCCACATGTAGAGAACGTGTACCCGAAATGGACTAGATAACAGTGATGCTGACACAGTCTGTATCTCACGTACGGGTCATTGAATATTGTAGCAGATTAGGAGAAGTACAGGGTATTGTTGACACTCATTTTACCCTCACCCAGTACTCAAACTGAATAGGAAAGAATCCATAATAATGGTACTAAGTATTCTGCGGAATGTAAACGATGCCGTGCGAGGAATAATCACAATTCTTTGATATGACAGTATCGGTTATTCAAAACTAAAGGGCTAAAGTGCATACTTTGAGAAGTATGAGCGCTTGTGGCAGCGGTGATCAGGAACAAATGCTGGAAGTCTGAGTTACGTCTGTTACAGATAAATTGGCAGTCTGCAGTGGTTCTGATACAAACGGATGTCAAATGCAAAGTTTCAGCCACCTGTCACCTACAGCATCAGTGATAAGCAAAGATAAAAGTGAATTCTTTGGGGATCTGGACTCGCGAAGAAATTAACTCGCTTATTCGATGGGCAAAACATGAAACAGCATCCGAAACTCACCACCAGTCGGTAGGTGTTACGGAGAGACTAAAATGTCACATTAGCATGTCGCAAAATAGTCGAGAAACTATGTGGAAATTTTTTCTGTCATCATCGACCATACACTCATACAGCCAGAATCGCGCCTCTAAGCAGCCTTCAATTCCTTCTCTACTTGGAGGACATACTAGACTGATGATTCGTCCCTTAAAAGGAGATAGAAATTTCATTAAATTGGCTGAACACGCAAGGGCTGAATTTTTACCGGGAGGGTGTATTAGAACTCATCCTACCAAGGACAATATGCTACAGCGATGGAGCCGATCTCGTTACATAACTGTCGTTATTGGTCGTGTGAAACAGAATGTACACATTTCAATTCAAGCTTTGGAAACCCTCATATTTTTAGGATGTTGTAAAACAAATTTCTTCAACTACAAGTTTTTTTATTTCAATATTTTGAAAGGTTAGCCAAAACAAGATGAAAGAATCCTGTAAATAGGGGTTGTAAAGAGTATCCCTTAATATCAACGAGCACTTGTTAAGCTGCCCAACCGTGAAATGAATCTTGTCTACTGCAAAAGATCTCATTGCTGTTATGGTATGTGCTGTAGAGCTCATGTTAAGTCGATTTTCCCTTGGTTTGTTCCGTACTGCCTCCTCCTAAAGTACAAAGAACTAGCAGTAGAAGAAAACCGGTTCCCAAAATTTAAGCTTGAAGGAGTGCTTGCACGTCTTGCGGCAAGAGTTTAGATATCTTCTTTACTACAAGATTTTGCCTCAAATTATCGTTTCTACCGTATCCCTGATACTGACCATTCCTGCTGCGGTATCCCGAACTTTTAGATACGACCTTCAAACTCAGCACTGCACACCATTTCGCAATTATAGAGTGAGACGTGGTCAAACGCGTTAAATAATATATTGCTTCGTCCTAAATACAAAAAAATGTTCAAATGTTTGAAAATCTATGGGACCAAACAACTGTGGTCATTCGTCCCTATACAGGCTTACAAAGTACTTTAACTAAAACTAACCTAAGGACAAGACAAACACCCACGCCTGAACGAGGACTCGAACCTCCGGTGGGAGCCCAGTTCCTGGCATGATGCTAAGAATCACCCGGCCATCCTACATATCTCGAGAAGGCCATACGGGTAAAATTACGGATATTCAAATAAAAATAAATAAATGTGACAGTGGTACGCGAAGTATCTTTCGCCACACACCGTGAAAAGATTCACGAAGTGTATACGTGGATGTAGACACCACAGACCTGGCATTAGATGACGGATTACGAAACTAGGATACACTGCTGTTGTTTCACGAAGGTGTTCAGTTGTTTTAGTGGAACACGAGGCACATTTCAGTCCTCTCTCCAATAGAAACTCATTGGCAGAACTTACGCTTGAAGCTAGTTCTACTAGTTAAACCGCTCACCCACGGGGCAGACAAAATCTACGTGAAGCTGTTATGAAATTTCTACGCCGCCGGGAAATTGCAATATCGATGTAATTAAAGGTAGCAGCAATTGTCCGTATCAGGAAACTAATCTCTGTTTCCGCACTAAATTAATTATCAGAGAGACGGGATTATGTGTATCTATCTATTGACACAGTGTATTTCGTGAACTTAATGAATTGTGTTATAGTAGTCCGAGTGACATTTCTCGCCTTCTCTTTTTCATCCACGTTCTGGAAGAGAAATACACAAAGCTGCATAGTTCATAAAATCGTAAAAGAAATAAAAAGGTACCATTAAAATAAACAGCATTGAGTGCCATGGTAATTACACGAATACCAAGAAGTGTGGTTTAACAATTGCCCGCTACCAGAGATATCATCTTGGCTCCCGGTTTATGTTTTTTCTCTTCGGTGCTGTCACACACGCGGCAAACATAATGTCTGGCGTTATACTCCCTAATAACAACCATATGTCCATTAAGAGATCATTATCTTAATTAGCGATGCATGAATGCTTGTAACTGCAGAAACATTAATATGATTTGTGAGACGTTTCTTTATCTTGCACGTGATACCATAAAAGTACCTGTTTAATACCCTTTTTTATTTCTAATTCTGCACGATTGCTAAGTTCAGCAGGAAGACCTTTTGTCCTCAACAGCTAATGCAATTTCTATCAGGAATTCTCTGATTACAAGGGACACTTAATGTGCAAACGACAACTACTAGCGCTCTCGCTGCTTGCCACCTGATGATATCAATTTCGAAAAGTGTTCTCGTCTCTGTAGAGATGTATTATTGTAGGACTGATTAGCGTTCAACCAGTATGATATTAAAAGTTCGGTTCGACATAAAACATACATTGAATAATCGTTATACTTTTTTTTCAGGCACATCATAAAAATATGCTTCTACGACATAAACAAAAAGTTTCTAAAATTTACCACGCTTTATACTCTTCTGCCGGTTACGTCCATATAGCAAATACACCCGATCTGCTGCAAAAAGGAACACAAAAGAAGCGACACTAAAATGGTGAAAACCAACGCTTCCTACAACTACTTGTAAATAAGATCTACTATCATTATGATATTTATTTAAAAGGGAAATAACGTGCCCACCACGGAGAGATCCTGCTACGGATAAGAGAGGTCAGATATCGTGATGACGTTTATAAAATGACTGCCAAAGAAAAGGTAAAGTACGAGACGCATGCCAAGATAACAAAACAAAATTTCTTGTCCGAGCAACAGTTGTCTGTTTAAGAAGCTTTAGTGAAAATGTTTATTCATGTTCTAGGTTTAAGAGGTATGAAGCTGCCATTGTCTTTAAAGACCGGTTTTGATAGCTTATTCAGATCTTAAACTTGCATTTGAGAGCTAATCTTCATCACAATTCCCCTGCTTGGCGATGCCCCTCGGGCATGGATATTTGTGCCGTCCTAGTTCGTAAGTAGTTCATAAGTAGTTTGTAAGTTTAGGGACTGATGACCCCGTAGTTAAGTCCCATAGACTATACAAACATATGAACATATATGAACCTTCTCTTCACTCCCCATAAAAGTTCCATCAGGTGTGTGGCTTTTTCAACAACTACTACTGTATTTAATTTATTTATATTTTTTCAGTTCACAATGATACAGCTTTTTAATTAACTGTTTGATGTTTTCAGTACTAATCTGTTAAAAGCGAATTCGCGGATGAGGAGATAAGAAAACGACGATAAAAATACGCAACTAGTCGTGTATCTATGTAACAATTCAATGGAAGCCCGTATCCGCGCTTATGAAGTTAACAATATGTATATCGCTTTGCGTTTAAGAACTAAACCAAAGATCCAATAAAACATTTCTTTGTTTGTTGACTGTTAAAAGTGACATGCTGAAAGAATGCGCAATTCATTGATTTGCCATATAAATAATTGAAAAGCATGGATTTCCTGTGTATGTTGAAATGTGGCCACGGAGCTACACACGACTTACAGAAGTAACAATTATCATTCTCTTTTGCTAATCACTAACGGAAACCGGTTACAATCGTGTGTAATTGAACAGAAATTAGTACTAATCTCGCTTAGAAATAAAGTAAAGTATTCTCATTCAAAGTCAAATTGAGTGACTGGTCATATCGCGACGTTCGGCGAGATCTGTTATTCAGTCGTCGGCTTCCACCGGTGTGAAAGACTCCATTCCCTCTGCTGTGGGGTTCAGGGAACGAACACAGTCACACGGCTGCGTAATGCAGCCGCCCTTTGGGATCCATCAGTCACTCAGTGCGTCATTACAGATCGACAGGTGCGTGGCAGGAAGCTTTCAGGGTATTAAGACCGCGGGCACCTGTAAGTTTCTCGCGCGAGACAGGTTCGTTCGGTGAGGCTGTAAAAACTTTTTGACTACCGAGAAAACTTCCCCTCACCCAACTTACAGGAAAGAACTGAAGGCACATTTAATGTCTCTCTTGGAAGATCATAATGTTGTTTTCACCGAAAACAAGAGAGAGCGTTAATACTAAAGAAACCTACTACGACACAACATCATACAATGAAAACATCGTATCTCTCGAGCCGGGGCGGTAAAAATGAACAAAAAGTTCGCATGACAATGGAAATAATTCCCTGAAAGGCATTTTGTGTGGGTCTGTTTCGGTAAATACAATACGGCTGAAAGCTGTAGGTTGTTTTTTAGCTTTGAAACTAAACCACAATTTTTACTTTCACGGGCTTTCTATATAAATTGTACCGTGGATGAAATGAAAGCAACAGTCCCTACTTCATACAAACGCTCACTTCACGCTGACGTTTTCAGTTTTTGTCTCACCGTACTGCCAAGCAAAACATAAATATAGCGGTATCGAATTCGTACAGCTGCAACGGCACGATACGTTAGACGTTAGTATCTGTAGCTAATAAATAACGCCAGTTGATATACTAATATTAATGATCAGCTTCGAATGAAGTGATGAATTTTCGCACACTTAATGTGTTATTTTGACAACAAATAAAACAACAGGAAAAAAACCAAAAAAGGAGCGTGTCGAATAAAACACTTAAAATACAATAACAGTATAACTATCACAAGTAGTGATAATCATTAACACCGCAGATCACTATGAAGTTGCTTTTGTTAAGCAGAACCAGTTGCTTAAGATTATACCCTAGTATTAACATCACAGCCAGATGATTTGCGGAGCCCCTGCGTTTGGTATTTTCCTAGTTAAAAAAACAACCATGCAGGCAAAATATCATGCCAGGAGGTCCACGTTATCCGGAAGCAATCCCGAAAGTTCATCGAATATTCATTACGACGGGAAATCTCAAGAATCACCTTTGTAGCAGTTTAGTCCATTCGACATCCCACGTGAGAGGGTTTGTGTGTGTGTGTGTGTGTGTGTGTGTATGTGTGTGTAACAGGGGAAATAACGATTTCTGGGACTCCGTAAATGTTTTGACTAAGAAGTTATAACAACAATAACACAACCTAAAGGTGCGGCTTTATCGGCAATAAATCGGCTGTGACTAATAAAAGAAACCATATACGGATCTGCTGTGTTCACTGTTAATCATATGTTTATGATAGTTTTAAATGTTATGGGATTTATTATTCATTCTGTCTTTGAGCCTCGCCGGCCGCGGTGGTCGAGGAGACTGAGGTGCGCCAGTCACGGTCTGCACGGCCACTACGGTAGGGGGTTCGAATCCCCTCTCGGGCATAGATATTTGTGCTGTCCTTAGTGTTAGCTGGTTCATAAGTAGTTTGTAAGTTTAGGGACTGATGACCCCGTAGTTAAGTCCCATAAGCTATACAAACATTTGAACATTTTCTTTGAGCCTCACCAAGGAATTGTTTATTCAAACTTGTCGTCGGAGATCGACCATATGACAATGATGGTACAGTGTAGTCTCTCGACCAACAAACTTCTACAATAGGTTATGTATCTCACTACACAGAATAGTCACAATGAGTTTCACTTGTTACCTGCACAGGAAAACGTAAATCCGGGAATGAGATCGCATTGAAAGACGGCACAATTAAATGACTTATTAAAAATGTGACATTTACTTGAGAACGTAAAGCTCTTTACTAGTGTACAGCAGAAAGGAAACAGTATGAGAAATGTAGGTGGCATGAGGTAATTCGTCCACATGCGGAAGTAACAAAGTTCGCACGGTATCACAACAAAATTTATCGCAACATTTAGAGCGTAATTACGGAGCGATCTCGAGTCGAGTTCAAAGCACAAGGCGGTGTCTAGTACGTAATCCGTTATCAGCAATTATCCGTACGGCACACGCAACCAGCAATGCACAGTGAGAGGCCGCGCCTGCGAGTCAGGCAAACCGCGCAGCTCTGATGCCGAGGGGGCGCGCAGTCAGGTAAGTAAAGTACGCAGCACAAGCATCTCGTCGCGCCTCGTGATGACACAAGCACTGACCCTGAATAGCGAGGGCAGTGTAGCTGCAGCAGTTGTATCTCCGCCGCCGGCGAGCTGCCGATGTTCATAGGTGTTGGCTGCAGGGAGGCGGTCCAGCCACGCGGATCACGCAACCTGCTCTGTACAGCCGATGCGCTCGCGAACAAGGCCAGACGCGGACTGAAGCGCGCGCGGCGGAGGCAGCTGGTGTCGGCAGCGCTACCCCCCACCACCCGGCCCGCTACGTCAGCAAGGCTGGTGACAGCCGAGCGGCGCTGTGTGCGCGCGCACGCGCCTATGCCGCTGCCGAGGTGGCTGACGGACCGGCTAGGGTGGGGCTGGGTGGTGAAGAGGGGTGAGGCGGGGTAGGGGCGAGGGGGAAGGGAAGTCTGGGAGGAGGGACAGAAAAGTGTAGCTGAAGAGAACTGTCGTCCCAGACGCACGCACGCACAGTTTGCTCACACTTACGAGGGCAAATGGTCTCCGCCTGGCTATTTGCGAGATTCCCCGGGATCAACTGTTGCGCAAACTCTGTAGCGTTTTTCGCAGTACTTGGAATACGGGACCGCAAAATAGCGATTCAGAGTGCGCGAGCGGCAGCAAAGTGAATCTATCACGCGCGAGAGACTTTGAAGGTGTTGAATGTCACGATTCCACAGAACTGGCGTTTGTCACATTATTGACTTTGCCAGTTTTGATCAAACAACAGACTATTCGAGCGAAATGACAACAAAGCAAAGCAGTCATCGCATGTCCATTAAGGCAACCGCTCACCGATAGCGGATCGATGCATGACGCACAGAAACACAGGAACAGAAAGCAATGTTGAACTTTCGTGCATTAGCAATTTTTCTAGCAGAAGCAAACATATACATAACGTGTCTACGAGACTGCGTTTGAGTGCTCTGTACTTTTAGGTATGAGTTTGTTTTTCCGCTAGAAAAAAAAAAATCAACTGTTAGAAAGCTACTGTGAATGCTATTTCTTTATAAAGGAGGGGAAGAAAGACGGATTTCAGTCTTCAAGAACAGATGTGACACCAATCTGCAATCAGTATTTACACGCGAAGATGCCGTTTGCTTCATTTACTTTACCGGAGATGCGATCATACGTTCGACCTCGCTCGGGAATCAGAGATGGCGAATGTATTAGAGCATGGACTTGTGGAAGTTTGAGACGGACGGAGGCGATCGCTGTTAGCCAAGTTTTTTGTCTATGATGTTATACAAAGACGCCTGCCATCAAACCCGATTCAACAAAAATTTCCCCAATTTGACTGGCGTTCCATCTGTTCTCTTACTATGGATAGCGCAGCCGCTGCCTTTCGGAGGTTCCACTGCTTCCTCGTACATGTTTTTGTGTAGTCCTTAACATAAATTTGTGTAAGTTAGTCAAGTAGTTTGCAAGTTGAGGGAACAATGGCCTCAGCAGTTTGGTACCTTAGCTTACAAAAGTCTGAACATTTATATGAAGCTTTCGCTCAACAACTGCACAACGATACCGCTGTTTCTGGATGACAAGAGCGAAGTTCACCGAACTACAAGAATAGATGACTAATTTCCTTAAGACACCCCAACTAAATTACATCCTCATTGACTTGTAAGTAACCTTAAGGTCGTATATTCTACCAACTACCTAGGTGTTACAATTACGAACAACTTAAACTGGAGAGAACGCATACAAAATATTGTGTGAAAGGCGAACCAAAGGTTACGTTTCATTGGCAGAAAACTTCGAAGATGCACCTCCACCAAACAGACTGCCCACATCACATTTGTGTGTCCTCTCCTGGAGTACTGTTGCCCAGTGTGGGGCCGAAACAAAGTGGGACTGACGGAAAAGAATTGAGGTTTGTTTTATCACGTTACAAGGGGGAAAGCGCCACGGAAATGTTGCACTATTTGAGGTGAAAACCATTAAAACAGAGACGTTATTCGTTGCGGCGAGATCTATTTGCGAAATTTCAATCGCCGATTTTTATTTCTGAATGTGAAAATATTTTGCTAGCAACCACCTACATAGAAAGACATGATCATTCCAATAAAATAAGAGAATTAAGATCGAAAACGGAACGATTTAGGTGTTCTTTCTTCCCGCGCGCTATTAGAGAGTGGAACGGTAGAGAAAGGTTATGAAAGTGGTTCATGAACCCACTGCCAGGCACTTAAATATGATTTGCAGAGTATCTATGTAGATTTAGAACCTGAATAGAGACCCATAGAAAATATCTAGAACATATTGGACAACATGTGAAACGTTGACATCGTGTTACCCGGAATGTAGTGGAAATATATGATCAAATTTAAGTTTAATTCTCTCTATAATTAATTTTTAATTAATTAAGTGACCGGTTTCGGTGCTACATTAGCACCATCTTCAGCCTTCCGTTATTTAACTGTCGAAAGTAACAGAGCTTAAAAGTTGTTGTTAAATACCTGTCATACATCGACTAAGAAATTTACAAATACCGAAGATAACGGTCACGCCTTTTAAATGCACTGTTACTTGCGACAGTTACATAACAGGGGCATTCTGTAAAAGTGACTTGTTTTCCGGAAAGCTTATGTGGACGTCATGCATTAACGAGTTCTTTGTCCATGCTGCGAAGGCCCAAGGGATGCCTACTGGCCGTTGTGCCATCCTTTGCCTTGTGGCGTTATGCAAGTGGATATGGAGAACCACGTGGGCAGAATGCTGCCTCTCTCAGTGATTTTGCAGACTTTCTGGACCAGAAGCCACTATTACTCGCTTAAAGAACTCCTCAATTGGCATAAGAGGCTGAGTGCATCTCGTATCAATCTTCCCACCAACGAAAAATTCTTGGCGGTAAAAGGTATTTGGTCCGCGTCTTCGGCATGTCAGCATCTATGCTGAGTTATATGTTAATTACATAAAAATCATATAATGTTGTAAAGTATCCGATTTACGTAAATACACAAGCCTGTATACTAATATAATCAAGCACAAAAGGTGACTGAAGTGGCATATTTCATGAATCTTAAAATTAAAGACAATCTCTGTAGTTAAATATTGAAAGACTATTGCTTTATTTAGTACAGTAACTAAGATTGATTTTGTGACAGCACAGAATATACCACTTCAGTTGGGTTTTATTATTTGCTCTGCTTAAACACACATACGCACGCGCACACGCACGCGCGCACACACACACACACACACACACACACACACACACACACACACTGATGTGCAAAACCAAAACCACTGTCCTTGCTTGACTGAATGCTGTGTGCTAAGGTCAAGTAATGGGGTAAAGAAAGAATATAAGTGGAGTAACGATTGACGGAAATAATTGTAGGTACAATACGAAACGCAAATAGGGAAATACCTGTCATACCTGACGCCAGGAAACGAGCAGCTCAGGACCTAGGAATCTTATCCGAACCAATGATGTTGCCGAATCGTCGTGTGCAATGTAGCTTACCAAGAGGGCAAATACGCAGTTAAATTAAATGAGACTAGTGTCATCTCTAAGACTTCACACTTCTATGTGCGCATGTATAGAGAAAAAAATTGAAATCTACAGAGACGGCAGTTTTAACAGGAAAGAGAAAGCTGTTAAATTGGACGGAATTTGGACTTCAGCCGACACCATCAGAATGACAATCGATTCTTCCGTATAAATAATGTTGGCAGTACCAGAGACAGTCTCAGAGATGACGTCATGTAATGGCTTGCGGCACCCCTAGATTGCCTATGTGTATGGTGCTGCTTCACGTTCTAAACACAGTTCGCCGCTTTACCTTTGTGTTTGTCTTGTGCAGCCGATGATGCAACGTTACGGGAAAGTTTTACAAGTCGACCACGGCCTATGAGACCTGAAATTTTGAATGAAGGTTACAAAATCGTCATTGAATATCACTGTTTTTCTAATAAATTTCAACCTACTTTGTTTTCTTCCCTTAATGTATTCCATTCTCCTAAAGTACAAGACCAAATGGAGACCGAAAGTTCAACAGACGCTCTTCACTGTTTTGATGATTGTCCGTCACAGCTGTAAATTAAATTTTTTTGTTTATTAGGTACTAGTTTCTGTGTCCTCCACCGTCAGACCAATACGGTGCAAGTGTCGAATATATGACCAGCTAATGATTCCTAGTTCCTTAAAAAAATCATAGGAATTACAGTAATAAGCTTCCAGAAGCATTGATTGATATAGAGCAAGACGAAAACGTGTGATGTTCCGGGTTTAGAACTCGGGACTCCTGCTCGGTTGACAATTTCGCTAACCACTAGGCCACGGGAACAGAGTGGTCACCACAATTGCATCTTCCACCAGGCACAACTTCTCACCTCACTCACACACTACTGACTTAGTGCTCCATTGCTCACTATTCTCATCATGGCAAAATTTCGCGGATTTCCGTAAGAGTTAGAGCATGCTGCGCATCTACATTCTTAGTCTTGATTATATAAAGGGTGTAAGCTGTAAAACTACAAATAATTTTATATGTCAAGAATAATGGGTTTGACTGTCTTTTGCTGACTGCAAATAACGATAAATCTTCGTTTCAGACGCATTTAGCTTTTATTTATAAAGCATCTTCAGTGTTTCAGTAAAGGTGTACAATGGATTCTACATATCTTTTATGGCCAAACAAACAAACATTGTAATTTTATATGTGTTACCTTAATTTTTACTGATATAAGTGTGTTGGTTCTTTTTTGTCTACGTCGAACAGTAGTCCTACAGGAACATTGCAACCGGGTGTTTCCTGTTTTGCAGTCCTGGGCTGCAAGTAAACGGCGCCTGGCCATATAGACTTCCTTGTGTTTCCTCACGATTCCACATCTGACGCGCTGCTGCCAGAGTATTACTCTTGATGTTGGGAAAATATTCGCAGGCGTCCTGGCGCAACACATACGTAGATGTACTACGTAACCTGAAAATATACGATTTTAAACAGCTCCTTTACCCCTGATGTTGGGAAAATATCCAAGGATTCCTGGCGCTACACATATGTAGACGTACTACCTAGCCTGAGAACGTACGATTTTAATCCTGATGTTGGGAAAATATTCATAGGCATCCTGGCGCTACACATAAGTAGACTACTATGTAACCTAAGACCATACGATTTTGAAGTGCTCCTTTACCCCTTATGTTCCGGAATATATTCGTAGGCGTCGTGGCGCTACACATACGTAGATGTACTACCTGACTTGAGAACATACTATTTTAAACAGCTCCTTTACCCCTGATGTTGGGGAAAATATTCGTAGGTGTCCTGCCGCTACACATACGTAGATGTACTATGTAACATATACAAAAGTACCTTGTTTACCAAAAATTCGGATAATCCGGAAACATTACACTACACAGAAAAATATGGTCATTTATAGGATGCGATTCAAGCTGTTGGCAATGACCATGCCATCGGCGTGTTTTATAGTAAGCAAAGTACTTTTGGCAAGCTAGACTTAAGATGTCTATTCTAATTGACAAAAGGAATTTAATATTTTTACGATTATGTCATAATTTTAAAGGATGTGACTACGCAAGAACCTAAGAGTACTGCTTAAATTGTTGCGATGGAACAAGAAACAATAGCATTGCGATGCTCACATGTTGGAAATGTAACAATAGTAGGCCGTTACTGCAATATGGAACACTTCTTCGAATTACCAGTAACATTTTAACAAGCTCCATGATTTAATTAAAAACACTAATCAACTGAAACATTAATTATTTGCATTCGGCTACGACTGAAATACAGGTTTTCAAATGTTCAAATGTTTGTATAGTCTATGGGACTTAACTACGGGGTCATCAGTCCCTAAACTTACAAACTACTTCTGAACTACTTACGAACTAGGACGGCACAAAAATCCATGCCCGAGGGGGGATTCGAACCCCCGACCGTAGTGGCCGTGCAGACCGTGACTGGAGCGCCTTAGTCCCCTCGGCCACCGCGGCCGGCTACAGGTTTTCGGACGTGTTGATGACGTCATGGGCCAAAGCAGAAGGGTGGAATCGCGTCGTAAAATTATGCATAAAAATATATGTACTGCTATGTACGTACAAACTTTTGTTCTGGAACTAACTAGTGAACTCTGTAAATATTGTAGTTAACTCGAATCCCCTTCGGGCATGGATATTTGTGCCGTCCTTAGGATTAGCTAGTTCACAAGTAGTTTGTAAGTTTAGGGACTGATGACCCCGTAGTTAAGTCCCATAAGCTATACAAACATTTGAACATTTGAGAGGGAGGGAGGGAGAGAAAGAGAGAGAGGGGAAGAGAGAGAGGATAGAGATATAGAGAGTGATGGAGAAAATGGGAGGAGAGGGAGAGGGAGGGAGGGAGGGAGAGAGAAAGAGAGGGAGAAACGGACGGGAGAGAGAGAGAGAGAGAGAGAGAGAGAGAGAGAGAGAGAGAGAGAGAGAGAGAGAGAGAGAGAGGGAGGGAGGGAGGGAGGGAGAGAGGGAGAGAGAGGGTGCGGGGAGAGAGAGAGAGAGAGAGATACTTTCAGAAGCATCGAACATGTAACGGAAGAATTTGTGTCAGCTATTAGAAACCGAATGCATCAATAAATGCAATTAGTTATAAGAGATGGGCATAGAGCCCACTTATCACGCAGAAGGATGATATTCAACCTGTGCACTGCCTCTGTTGACCTAGATCTCTGTTCATCCTTCGCCGAGAAATCGTTCAGAGTATTCCCTTATAGTAACTGTTTGATGCGAATAAAGTAGCATACACTTCTCGTGCTGGTGTACACAGTTTCTTGACAGACCAGTTTCAGATTGCGAATCGGTCGGAACGCCATAACAATGGAGCCAGTTTTATCCCTTGTACCAGTTTTATTATTCACACGGCGGAATACGCATGTTCCGAGTATTTCGAACATTTCTTTGTGTCACGAGAGAGGATGTGGAATTTAGCCTTCTGTCAAAGAGTGTGGTTCCACCAAAGAACATAGAGTCCTAAATGTAATTTGGTTTGCACAAAAGAACCTTTAATTAAATTTTGTAACACAGCGACAATACCGTGTTCTGATGTACGACAAAGACATATGGATAATAATGAATGCAGTACTCAAAAAGCTGACAAGAGATTCTTTTTTTAAAAGCAGGAGGTTGATTGGAGCATAACAGCTGAGGAACGGGACACAATAATCAGAGATAAATTAATATATCAATAAAGAAATAAGTATGGAAATTTTGAAACTACGAAACAAGAAAGGAGAAGCGGTAAAATATGTAATATGTAATGGACTATCAGCTTACCACAACGATTTCGATAGTTGCATCAAAGAAAATATAACTCCAGTGAACTAAACACGAAATGTAGGAAACCATACTTCTGATACCTATATTACTGTGATCACGAGCAAGTGAATAGTTCCGACATAGGAGTAATATCATGAACAACGGTTCAGAAATATGCTCATGTTTATAACTTACAAAGTAAAGAAGAACGTTTCCTCCTTCATGTGTACCTCAAGTTCAAATGTTTGTAAAGCTTATGGGACTTAACTACGGGGTCATCAGTCTCTAAACTTACAAACTACTTATGAACTACTTACGAACTAGGACGGCACAAATATCCATGCCCGAGGGGGGATTCGAACCCCCAACCGTAGTGGCCGTGCAGACCGTGACTAAAGCGCCTCAGTCCCCTCGGCCACCGCGGCCGGCATTTATGCGATAACAGCGACTTACTGTAGTGTAGCATTCTTTTCTGTAATTATTATGAAGAGTGCTATACCCTATTTTGATTCAGCGGTTCCGCGTCTGGTGGCGATGGCAATGAGTTATCTATTGTAGTTGAGAGTTGACGCAGTTACTATCCTTCTTAAACTGTCCACTCGTGTCCGACAAATATTAAAGTGACGAATTTTCAGTGAAACAAGCGACGATGGTTCGTTGGTTGAGTCTCCTAACGTACGGAAGAGCTGAATCCGAAGATCACGTTATAAGTTGTGCTAGAGAGCCTAAACCTAGCATAAGAGCTCGTGTTTGACCTGTATGTTCCACTTCACATGTGCATTAAATTACCCCTAAGTAGATATACGGCATGACGCCCTTCAGATGTTCGCAACCAATCTTGTATCAGCATAACAGGTTCTTATCTTATGGCCTCATTCGTGAGAGCTGTTTTACAATCAAGCGAATTTTACAGTCTGACACGTGTGAAAGCAGCAACCGTTGTTTTTATGCCGCGTACACAATATACCAACAACAGCCGTCAGGATCAGACGCCAATCGAACGATAGCTTGGTCACAGTTCGTGTGATCTCATTCGTAGGTTTTCGGTAGGTTCAAGGAGGTTACATGAAGCCATTTCGCTAAGCCTTCTAGGGTGACATGGATGCAACGACGCCTCTGTGCTTGAAGACGAGTTGTGCCGCCCTTGTTTTTAAATATATTTCGATTACACGTGAACGATCTATACCTGGCTTGAATAGAACGCGACGAGTACTGTACAACACGCAACCAGTTATTCGAATTACTAGACAAGATTATGAATGCATGAGATGAAAGGAGAAACGTGCTATGGCACACACCATACGTTTCGTTGTAACCTTGAAAAGCAACATTATAAACACTCTGTTTTGGTGAATTTATTTGAAGATGAGCAAAAATTCATCAATCAACAATGACAAAGACAGTCATGTGAAAGACAAATATAAAGTTTAGAAAAAGATGTTTTGAACACCTGAAGCACCGGACCAGATTTGCAAACCAGTTTCTGTAACAGAATCACTACCCCAATTGGCCTAAAATGTCAGTAATAAATAATAATAATAACATAATAATAATAATTTTTAGGTAGAAATTCGCTTCATCTCCTCATAAGAACGGCTAGATGAAGAGACATGCTCAGGATAGGGTAGGGTGGAGAACTGCATTACACCGGTCTCCGGACTGAAGACCACATCTCAAAACACATTCAACACAGTTACTGTAAGCACCCTTCTTATAAGAAAAAAATCTTCTAGATAATAATTAGCAGTGCGCCTAAAATTTCTATTGTTGAGTTTTCCCACTTGCGTTTTCGAAAAAATAAGCAAATTTACGTTCAGAGAAAACGAAACATATTGAAATTACGATATATTAGACCCTCAAAATGTCACGAAATTCCTTTGTTGCGCTAAACTTACCAGTTTCACAGCCCATAGTTTTCTTTATCTTTTTTTCTTTTTATTTATAATTTATTATTTATTTATTTATTTATTTTTTCTTTTTGAAATGAGAATACCTGTTGATTTGACAGAAGAATTTTGTCGCGTGGTAATGGCCGTGCGTCTAAAGAGCCTTGCCCCAGAATGCGCAGCCACTCTTCGTCGGAGGTTCGAGTACTCTTTCGGGCATGGGTGTTTGTGCTGTTCTTAGCATAAGTTCGTTTAACTTACAAGTAATCCTAAGGAACAGTCACTCCCCGATTTTTCTGATATTTGGATATGCTATAATACATGAAAAAAACTTACTTTTTAGCGGCAGTGGAACATATTTAAGGGGTGCAACGATCCTTCCAAAATGGGCACTACAATAGAAAAATTGCAATAAATTAGGGATTAGTGAAGAGATTTTAATTATTTTTGTCATGAAAGTATTGTTTCTAAAGACCAATATCGGCCATACAACATCAAAACGAAGCCTAATCAAGAAACATGTATTTTTTGTATATGAGTGGTAAACAACCCTTATATTGCCACTCTCGATAAATACTGCGCGTGAAACACCTTGTGAATCTATATTTTTGAACTGTATCATCTCTTTAATATATCGGCATTGAAAGTTGCTGAATCCGAATCTGAAATCAGATTCTCAAAAATCAATATGGGTGATCCAGAATAGCGAACGGAAACTAGAAAAACCGCCTGAACAGAGAGTAACTCGACATGCGACTTTCAAAATACAGTACAATTGTCTTTTGAAATAATTGGGAATGAAAGTGAACAAGAAAGTTTAAAATTACTGCCAGAATTACGTGGACAATATTAAACGAGCGCGACTATATAAGAGATGTTTACTCCTCACACACACACACACACACACACACACATATATATATATATATAAAAGAAGTCAACAATCCAAAGATTGGTTTGAACATCACAGTGCTTTACTAGGCATGGTCCTGTTTGGAGGTTACATGGGTTCCAAACCACGGTGCTACTCGATATTTTTCACATCAGCAACACTGCCAGAAGTGAAAGAAGTGGAGAAAGTGACAGATAAAAATCCTAGGACCTGGCGGGGATCGAACCCACAACTATTGGAGTTGTAGTTTGGCGCTCGACCACTGTGCTACCTAGCCGCATATAATGTAATGGTCTATTTTTCGTGCCTATCAGCCTATATTTACATATAGGGGTTGGGTTGTTTGGTTGGGATAAGGGGACTAAACTACTAAGATTATCAGTCCCTCGGTGGGGAGGGAAAGGAGTGAGGATAAGAAAGGAGGGGAGAGGAAAAGGAAATGCAGTCCGGGAAGTAAAGAAGGAAGTAAAACTGCATAAGCTCGAGGCCCCGTTCTCGTCACGCACGTACTCACGAAAGAACCTTGAGCCCCCAGGTTGTATATATCTTACGTAGCCTTCCGTTTGAAGTTGTAATAGGTTAAACTTCGATTTGTCCAAAAAATTGATCCCTTTTGGGGTACTTGGCCCCTAAATTTTTACACTCCCTTCAATAAACCAACGACGATTTCCGTCTATTATCAAAAGATGATTTCATAACAAAAATTATTAAAATCTCTACACTAATCAGTAATTTATCGCTAATTTTCCGTTGTAGCCCCCCATTTCGGAGTGACCGTTTCATTCACCCCTACAAAAAAAAAAAAAAAAAAAAAAAAAAAAAAAGGTTCACAGCTGTTTGGTCCGTTAGGTTTTACAAACATTTGAAAAAAGTGGTTTTCTAACAGGGCAGTACGTGCGTGGCGAGCCCGGGGCCCCGAGCTAATGCAGTCTTCCTTCCTTCTTTACTTTCCGGACTGCATTTCCTTTCCCTTCCCCTCCTTTCCTATCTTCACATCTTCCCCTCCCCACCGGGGGACTGAAACCTCAGTAGTTTAGTCTCCCTATCCCAACCAAACAACCCAACCAACCCAATCTAATAGTATTCAACCGGAAGATCGAACACATTTAACCACTTCACGCGGATAGACGGTCGAGGCAATTTTATGAGCTCATATCGCCGTGAGACCAACGCATTCGTAAACGACAGGTGCCGTAGGAAATCGGCGTGGCTGTTTTGCTGCCGATAATTAAGAACGGCGTGAGAGGAAACTGGGGGGAGTAGGGTGTCAAGCAGAGCAGGTGGTTCTCTCGCTTCTTCTGGCAGCAGCCGCCCTGCCCGCCTTCAAGTCGTAATCTCGCTGCTGACATTTAATTAACTGCCAGATTGGCGGCGCGGGTGTCGGAAGAAGCGAGCCGCGCATTCGCCTCGCCAAGTTTTCTTGCCGCGGGAGCACAGAGTGTGAAATGCGGGTGGATTGGTGAGGGGAGGGGCTCGGCCGGAACGTCTTGCAGCTCGCGCTCCCACGGGGCGGCTTCCCCCGCGGTCTCCGTTCACTGGCGCAAGGCGGCGGACGCCGCGATGAGGCACCGGCGCCAGTAATCATTAGCCGCTCGAGTGACCCAGTTAATGATTAGTTGGAGCGCGCCGCTGTCACCGCGTCATTGTCGGGCCCCGTCTCATAGCAGCCGGTGCTAACGCAATTGACGGCGGCCGCGGCGGCCGGCCGCTATCGCCCGCAGCCATCCGATCGTCTATCGGACGTCCGCGCCCTCGATAAGCAGCCGTCACTCTTTTTCTCCCCCAAACGCCGCCCACCCCACCGACCATACTTTTTTTTTTTTTTTTTTTTTTTTTTTTTTTTTTGAGCATGGCCAGATGAGAGAGCGGAGATAGCCACCGCGCGGCAGCAGCAGCAGTGGAGCCGGTCTCCCATCCCCCCCGTCGCTTCGTCTCGCTCCTCCCACCTTGGCCGCGTCCATTGTCATGTATGGGAAAGTGGGTTTTATCTCCGGGAGCGTTTATTTTGTGGAACGCCGGAACGGACAAAGCGCGCGCGACCCGACTCTGGCGTGCCCACGTGCGCAGCACGCACGGCTGCCTGCGGAGAATGGACGAAGAGCGCCGCGCGCCGGTGTTGTAATGGAACCGGCCGGCAGCAGTGCCACGCGTCAACAGCACTTGCGCACGCCCGTATGTTAATCGTGTTGGCGGTACAACATAATTAGGGCTTCTGCCTGCCACTGGCCGATGCTACGGAGCCCCGACTCGCAATCTTCACCAGATATGCATCTACGTACACCATTACCTGTCTGGCCTCGCAGTAATCCAAGTGCTCATCCGGAAAGACGCACACAACAATGAATTATCGTCCGCAACAATGTTCTTAAGCTAAGCTTTGTTAAACCACTCTATACAAACAGTAATTAAAAGTAACACACTGGACTCGCATTCGGAAGGGTGGTGGTTAAAATCCATCTCCGGCCATCCAGATTTAGGTTTTCCGTGATTTCCCTAAATCCCTCCAGGCAAATGCAGGGATGGTTCCTTTGAAGCGGCACGGCCAATTTCCTTCCCCCATCCTCATCCAAACGTTCCGAGCGTAAGCTCGGTGTCGACGGGACGTTAAACTCCAGGCTTGGTAAGTAATTAAAATTGTCGCATTATTTCACTCGCAAATATAGCATGTAGCAGACAAAGCCGATTTCAACAACAAGAGAGCTCTACAACCAGCAAGGAAAAAAAAAGGGGGGGTTGAAATCTTTGTAAATCTATGGGACTTCACTGTATTGGTTATTAGTCGCTAGGCTTACAAAGTACTTAAACTAAGTTAAACTAACCAAAGGACAAAACACACAAACAACACACACACTCACACACACACACACACACACACACACACACACACATTCCCCAGGGAGGACTCGAACCTCCAGCGGCGAGCAACCGCAGCGAGGCGCTTTAGACCGCTTGCCTACTCCACCGTGGCTGGTGACCAGCAAGATGAGTTTGAAGACGAAATTTGTGAAGTGCTACATTTGGAGCACTGTACTCTATGAAGCTGATACGTGGACTTTGAGAAAAAGGAGAAAAAATACTTGGAAAATTTTGAAATGTGTTGCTGGAGGAAAATAGAGAAGCCGATACCTGGACTTTGAGAAAAATACTTGAAAAATTTTGAAATGTGTTGCTGGAGAAAAAAATTGAGAGGAGGACTCGAACCTCCGACGGCGAGCAACTGCGCGCTCCGCAGCGAGGCGCTTTAGACCGCTCGGCTACTCCATCGTGGCTGCTAACCAGCAAGATGAGTTTAAAGAAGAAATTGGTGAAATGCTACATTTGGAGCACTGTACTCTATGAAGCCGATACGTGGACTTTGAGAAAAAGGAGAAAAACACACTTGGAAAATTTTTAAATGTGTTTCTGGAGGAAAATAGAGAAAGATCAAGTGGACTGATCGGATATTGAGAAGAGTAGGAGAGAAGTAAAGTATGCTATGTACGATTCTTCTGAGAAAGGCCAACTAGATCAGACACATACTTAGACACGAGTGGCTCATACATGACGTCATCGAAGGGAAGTTCAACGGATCTGCACAACAAGCAAGAAGAAAACTTCAACACTTGGGATGACCTGAAAGATGAAACGAGCTATGACATTTTAAAGGAAGGAGGTGAAAATAGGGAACATTGGCACGGACCTGCCACTAGGCAGAATACTGCATAATAATAAATATAGAATTTACAAAATCTACCATTTATCTTGGCCACCCAGACACATGTGGAACAACAACAACTCTTGTAAAACGACTTCACTGGGATCAATGTTATGCAGGGGCTCATGAATGTAAATATTTTGAAACATTCTAAAACGGAAGTGTATGTGTTTTTAATAACTCAAACTTACGTGTTTTTTAAATGGACACCATACATTATTTCATCATCAATCTCTAGTATGACAAATGACTTAAACAACGGCGCTGATTGCATCTCAATACGTCAATTACATCCCGAGATATTGCGAAGCGAAGTTGACGCTTGAAATACGCTGAGACGCAGGCGAGAAACCCATGCTGCTCAGGACGTAAACCGAACGAGGTGGCGCAGTGGTAACATACTGGACTCGCATTCAGGACGACGGCGATTCAAACCCGCCTCTGGTCATCCTAAAAGGTGTTTCCGTGATTTTCGTAAACAGCTCCAGGTTAAATTCAGTGACGATTCTTTCCAAAGGACATGATCGATTAACTTCCTCATTCCTGACAGAGAGAATCCGAGGGTCCGCTCCGTCTCTTATGGCCACTAAGTCGATGGAACGTTAAACCGTTAGGTTCCTTCCTTCATTCCTGTTGTTGGTTGATGAATTTGTACGAGAATTTACACAGAAATACGGAAATTACGTGTTTGTGACGAACGTTTTTAGGTGTTCCCCCACCACCGTTATTATGATTTTATGTTTACTTACTTTATCCATCAGTCCACTTTTCATTCGACTGCCTTTTATGAGTTGTACATTCAATCCGCTAAGGCGTCTCACTCTCACTGTTTTGTTCTGTGTCATTTACCATTCCTGCTGCATACTGAAAAACCTAGCTTCTCTTCAACTACCATTTTTAATTTACTTTTTTTTATTCGTCATTATTCTCAAAATATTATTTACTTCATACCATTTAAGGGTCAAGTCACAGTCACTAATTGTGGAATTTTGTTTTCATTACTAATTTCAATGCACTATGGCACCATTCTCAAATGTATAAATAGGAAAGAAGTGTCAAACTGAAATATATTAAGTACTGACTTACATTGTCCTTTAGATATTTTTTGAAAAGTACAGTTGATATAAGAAACGGAGCACAAGGGAATCCAACCGGCCCGAAACTGCCTTCTATAAGGTAAGATGATATAATTGCGATAATTTCGAACAAATGTTATTGTAACCGGAAATATATTGAGATAAGAAACAATTTTAACAATGGTACTTGTTCTCGGATGTTTAATGAATATGTTGCACAAATATTAGACACTTAAAATGTTGGTATAAACACAAAAAAGGTTACAGAATTGAGAAAAATCGATAGAAAATGTACCACAATAGGTACAATTGTGATTACTTGCTGGTACAATTTTGATTACTGGCATTTTCCACATAAAAAGCACTTTTCCCTTCGGGCACCAACGCATACTTCGTGGTACTAAACATTGCATTTTTTGGCAGAGAATCCAGTCACCCTTAGATGGAAAATTTATAAGGGCGCGTTAGATTAAACAGCTTCAGTTACCTCTAAACACAAATATATATATATATATATATATATATATATATATATATATATATATATATATATATATATATATATATATTTCCGTAGAACAAAGTAATGTATTCTTTGAAATGACAGGAGAAGCTGTGGAAACCTGCTACACAACAACGCCATGCATAAGCAAGTGCTACCAACACTACGAGACTGACAAATGGCGTGAAACTTTACGTAGATCGGAATTGTATCTATATCGAATTTGTACCACCTTACCCTATTCAAAGCATATAATATCAAACCATTTTCGATATTAAGTCAATCCACACCTCCATACCTGCTGTGTTGAGATGTGGATTGACTTACGATGGAAAATGGTTTGATATTATATACTTTGGATATAGAAGCCAGTTTGTGGCCTGTTGGATTCGTTTGTGCAGCTTTGCTTCAGTGCTGAATCAACTGTACTTTTCAAAATACATCTACAGGATAATGTCAGTCAGTACTTATTATATTTCATTTTTTCACTTTTTCCCCCTACTTATACAATTTGAGGATTATGACCATAGTGCACTGTAACTAGTCCCGTAAATTCCAAGAAAGCTTACACTCGAAGTTGTACGGGCGAAATCGATATATCGAATCTCGATTACGTCAGTATTGGCACGCAACTTATGGTATGTAACATATTTCATTAGTGTGTTCTGATTAAGAAAATGCGTATACAACAGATAGAGTACTTCAAAACAAATACTTCGCTCATTAATAAAGTAAGCGAAGTAACTTCTTTGTTATCGTTAGATTTATAGTAATAAAATGTATTTGTACATTATGATACATTAGTAAATATAGGTATTTATTCACCTCACGAGTAAAGTAACTTCTTTGTTACCGGTCGATTTCTAGCAATAAAAAAGTATTTGTAGGTTTTGACACATTAGTAAAAAAAATGTTCAAATGTTTGTAGAGCTTATGGGACTTAACTCGGGGTCATCAGTCCCTAGACTTACAAACTACTTAATACTAAGGACGGCACAAATATCCATGCCCGAGGGGGGATTCGAACCCCCGATCGTAGAGGCCGTGCTGAACGTGACTAGCGCGCCGCAGACAGCTCGGCCACCGCGGCCGGCCATTAGTAAATATCCATATTTACACATCTCGCGAGTGAAGTAACATTTTTTTAAATATAGGTAGATTTCTATTAAGAAAATGTATTCATACTTTAACAGTAGTAAATACCCACATTTACACATCCCGCGCGTGATAGCTGCGAATATATATATATATATATATATATATATATATATATATATATATATATATATATATATATCGATTCCGGCCGTACAACTTCGAGTGTAAGCTTTCTTGGAAATTACCGAATTTTCCATTATTACCGACTGTGGCTTCATCACTATATCTGGTGTGAAATAAAGGAAAAAGGTACCAAATCAGCAATTTTTAAAGCATTTTGAAGTTGAACAGCGATCTTGTTGTAACATTAAAATTATAATTAACACACTCCAGTTGGGAAATTTTCAACTTTATTTTGTAACCGAGTTCGACTTGCATTGACCGGAAACGGTTACCAACTAAAATTATAAATTTGCGATCAGCTTTGTAGTAATTTTTGTTTCAATTTTAACAGTTACCAAATTGATGACGCCAGTGATTATAAGAGTTAGAAGCACGGAATTCCAGAATCGCCGTTTCGTGTGACGTTTCACTAGGTATTCTATGGTTACTCGTTGGCTTCGACCCGACTGCCACAAACAAAAGCGGGACGCATTCCGTGAACACCACAGAACTGAATACGAAAGTACAAGTTGGTCGTGTTTGTGTCAGACCACTTGAGCGGCAGGTAGGGGCTTGTTGCATACATCACAAGTGCATACTCGTGTGTGCTGTGCTGTGCTGTGTTTGTGTGTGTGTGTGTGTGTGTGTGTGTGTGAGTGTGTGTGCGCGCGTGCTTGTGTCAGAGAGAGAGAGAGAGAGAGAGAGAGAGAGAGAGAGAGAGAGAGAGAGAGAGAAACGGCGTACAGAGAGAGGGGGAGAGAGAAGGCGAGGGCTGTTTTGGTCGAATCAGGGGAATCTCTACCGCTGTAATAGCACGCACGCTGTATTGACCAAGGAGGAAGAGTAGCGTTTAGGCGATCGCTCGATTCTGTGCGAGGTCCGGGGCGGGCCGGGGGGCAATACAGCGAGCGCCCCCGCCGGAATATTTGATCAGAATTTCCCCGGGGTGGGTTTGCCGCGCGTGGGGTGCGAGGGGCGGCATTCCTCTCGCCCCGGCCGGCCATGTGAGTTTATTAAGGGAGGGTGTACACTCTCCTCGGCCGCCCCTCCGTCACACCTCGCGGCCCGCGGTTCAATATAGCGCGAGATGTCCGCCGGCCCGCCGCGCCGGATAAGGAATTTATGGATCAGGCCCCGCGGTCGCGGCCGAGGAGGAAGGGGCGCGAGGAAGCGAGTGGAAGGACAGTGGCCGCGGTCGGCCGTCCACCCCTCAGCCCTCAGCCGCAGGACGGCGCGGAGCCTCGCGACGCCTCCGAGCGGAAACCCTGCCCACCGGAACGGCGCCCTGCGACCCTGCCCACGATCGATACACGGGGGACGCCGTTATCTCTCTCCCCTTAAAAACCTGCTGCTAGTTCAAGTCCACCAGAAGAGCACAAGTCTGCCTGCTCCAATATGTTTCCCGGAGTTCAAATGTTTGTAAATCTAAGGGATTTAACTACGTTGGTCATCAGTCCCTAGGCTTACAAACTACTTACACTAAACATAAGGAGAGGCGTTGAATTAAAATTTATGCTGTAGTTGTGACTCGAACCCGGAACCTCCTACTTACTAGGCAGGTGCTTTAGATCACTCAGCTACCACAGCGTTGTAGCCAACGTAACTACACGGACTGTCTTAAAGCACGTCTCCCTCCACACCATATACTTCAATTATACCTCATGTTCCCTGTGAAATGAGTATCAAATTGCCAGGGCTCTCCTACATTGGAATAGCACCCAAGCAAGGAACGCGAATAGGAACTATCCCGCCTCTTTATTCAGGCCTAATCTGATTCCTTCATCATCGCCTATTTTCTGACACTACATTCCATTAATGTCATTTTACTCTTATTATATTCATCTCATATCCTTTACATAAGGTTTACATATTTAAAGCCTATAATCATTACACTTGATAATACTCAGATTCGAACTTTCTCAGAATCTTGTATTTGATGTGAATCTAAACGGTTTCCGCAATCTTAAAAATATTATATTATTTAAAAGGTGATTATTAAAAATTTGACAAACCCTCGTGTATTGTAAACAGTAATGTTCCTGTAACAATGCCTTGAGATACTCCCAAAACGCCGCGCAGGATAGCCGTAAGCACAACGTCACCCAGGTGCGATGTGCACGACAGTTCGCCGTCGAGGGTTCGAGTCCTCCCTCGAACATGGGTGTTTGTGTTGGGGCGAAAGTACTTTGGTTATAAGTATCTAGACTTACAAACTACTTAAACTAAGTGATTCTTGAGTTACTCTCGGCGTATTTGATAATCAAAATATCCACGGGTGTACTGCCGGTCTGTAGTGTCCAACGGGCACAACATTTCGCCATAATCAGGTGAAGCCGGGGGAGTAGCCGAGCGGTCTAAAGCACCTCGCTGCGGAGCGCGCGGTTGCTCGCCGTGGAGGTTCGAGTCCTCCCTGGGGCATGGGTGTGTGTGTTTGTCCGTAGGTTAGTTTATCTAGGTTTAAGTAGTTTGTAAGCTACGGACCACGCAGTTTCGTCCGATAGATTTACAGACATTTCAACATTTAATCAGGTGAACTGACGGACTGCGCTCCTGGAAGGGCCGATTGATACGACACATTCTTAGACATCAAGGAATCGTGTATTTAGTGTTGGAGGGCAGTGTGTGGGGTAAATCTGACAGAGGGAGACAAAGAGATCAATACAGTAAGCAGATTCAAATGGATGTGGGTTGCCGTTCTTATGAGGAGATGAAGAGGCTTGCTCAGGGTAGCGTAGGGTGGAGATCTGAATCAAACCAGTCTCCGCACTGAAGACCACAACAGCAACATCGATGATCGTGGTGCTGTTTCCGAAAACAAAAGTAATGCCTTTACAGTAAATGTCACACAATACGTGCCAACTTAGATGTACTACGAAAGTGGAAACAGTTTCCGGAGACCTGGTTCTTGTAACTCTTATTTAGGACCCCATTGTCTGCTCCAGTGTATACACATGTCGAGTTCGCCAGCTCTCGGTCGTGAAACGCAGTCCTCCCGAGCCCTTTGTACGCGTGAATTTCATTTCCACGCAGTTACGCACGCAACGAAGCACGCTATTAGCGCCAGAGTCTTGAGATAAGAAAGCGCCATCGCTGGGAGCCCATTACCCCAGCGCTAAACGCATATCTGCACTGTACTCACACCACGCCTGGCTGTTTTCCAAGACCGTGGTTCCCGGGATTTGCTGCACTGCAAATACGCACTTAATTAGGTGGACGCTGAAAGCTATGCCGCCTCCGCGAGTCAAGCAGTTGCTGTAACTTCAGGATCCTGGAGGCTATCAGCGACACTCCACAATGTACTGCTACTGTCTACATATGCATACGTACTCCGCGAGTCACAGTATGGTAATTCTTGGAAGGTACTTTAAAGCACAGTTTCATTTCCTGTTTCACTCGAAAATAGAGCTAAATACGAGCTTATGTGTGTGCCTCTTTTCGAGCCTTCGTTGTACCTCCACTGCATGTATGTTAGTGGCAGTAGAATCGTTCGGCAGTCAACTTCAAATGTCGGTTGGCAATAGTGTTCCGCGAAAGGAAAGTCGCCGTCCCTCCAAGACTTCCATTTCATATGTATTTTCACTGTAGTGTTTTTAAAGAAAACGCCTTTTGGTACAGCAAATGACGGGTTTTTATTTTTATGATTCACCCATACGCGTTTCGCCTGAAATATTTACATGTTTATGTTTACCCGTTAAGGTTAGGGAACAAAACATTACGTTTCGATTCAAAACAGAGCGTTTTTTGTTTTGCTATAAAATGGTGTACTTTTAGCACTTGCTACGCCATATCAGCCTCCTTCCAGCAACCAGGTCGAAAAGTCCCACTATTTGCTGAATAACTTCGCATTTTTCTATTTCCACTGTCATTTGCTGCCATAACTGTGTCCACTGTAGTTTGATTTGTAGTATTGCCAACTTTGCAGATTATTTGTAATTCAACTATTTCATTGAAAGTGTGTCGAAGGTATCTTTGTGTGTGTGTGTCTGTGAGTGTGTGTCTATGTGTGTATGTGTGTGAGTGAGTGTGTGTCTTACACATGAAAAAAAATCCCCCCCCCCACACACACATAGATACCTTCGACACACTTTCAATGAAATAGTTGAATTACAAACAAGCTGCGAAGTTGGCAACACTACGAAACAAACTACAGTGGACACAGTTATGGCAGCAAATGACAGTGGAACTAGAAAAACGCGAAGTTGTTCAGAAAATTGTGGAACTTCTCAACCTGGTTGCCGCGAAGAGGCCGATATGGAGTAACAAATGCTATAAGTACACCATTTTATAGCAAAAATAGAATTGTTTTGAATCAGGAGCGTAATGTTTTGTACATATGTAAAACTCCTAACCTTTATTTGTAAACAGAAACATGTAAATATTTCAGGAGACGCACTGATGATGCCTTGTGACAGGCGAAACGCCTATGGGGGAATTACAAAAATAAAAACCCTTCATTTGCATTAGCAAAAGGCGTTTTCTTTAAAAACACTACAGTGAATATACACATTATTCAGCTGCTGCTCAAATGATCACCAAAAGCAACGTATTTCCATTTGAATTTACGAATTTTTTCATTATATCCGATTTCTAACCTACCGGGGAAAAAAATAAATAAAACAATCCAACAGTTCGTCTCTGAATTGCTGTGATAGCTATTTTAATCGACGTGCACATGAACGCAAACACTCCAGCAGTAATCAACAGTAGGTTGCACTGGTGAAAACATGAATCACGCCTTCCTGCAATTATCAAAAAATAAATAAAATAAATAAATAAAAAGAACCGAAGTCGACAATTCGCCTTCCTTACTATCGTCCTTACGTAATCGTTACATTTCTTAATGCTTTGTAATGTTACGTCTATATATCAGCATTACTGGATTGAGAATCACACCACAAATACCTTATTACAACATTACGGAATTGCTTTTCGTACTTATCTCTATTAAATTAAACTACATTTTTCGCAAGCTGTCTTTTAAAACACCAACTAGAAATTTGGTCTAAGTAATATTTTATCCTCTTACAGGCACTGAACGAAACGCCTTGCCGTACGTACAGCGTGATAAGTAAATTACGTTATATTGCTACTCACTCCTACCCTTAACCCCATCTCAATATGATCAAATGTGTGTGAAGTCTTATGCACCAATCTTCGTGGTCGTCAGTCGCTAGACTTACACACTAATTACTTGACTAACATAAAGTAACTTACGCTAAGGACAGCACAAACACCCATGCCCGACGGAGGATTCAAACCTCCGACCGCAGCGGCCATGCAGACCGTGACTGGCGCGCCGCAGACCACTCGGCCACTGCGATCGGCAACCCGATCTCAACCACGACATTTTTAAACAGTACAGTAAACTATTCACCGACAAAATAATATCAAAATGTAAAAATCTCTCTTCAAATGAATAAATCAGTTCAATGTTTCAAAAGTACGTTCCTGTCACAGCTATAATTACCGACTGAAATATAATTTTCAGGGTACCTTTCAATAAACTATTTCTAACATCACTATTTCAGTTAGTCACTGTGCGACATTGTTACCTAGAATCGACAATTGGACTACAGAATTAGAATTTGTGACTTTCATAAATCTGCCAGTCCTTTTTTGTGTTCAAATTCGTGTACATTAAAATATCGATTACGCACAAATGAAAAATTCTATAGACTTTGATGGGTAGAAAAACAGGAATATCTCAATATTGTTTTAGTCAAATATCCACGTTTGAGCCTCGGTCTTCAGTTCACGTTTAATCTACGAAGAAAGTTTATAGGCTTGAGTCGATACATGGTGCGCAAAATTCACGTTCGGTGAAACTATCAGGCTGTGGCTGCAGTATTAGAACTGTGTTCTGCGTACTGTTAATGCATCATGTCGTAGCAGTTGAATTGTAACGTGGGTCAAACGTTGATGTTTTTACGTTGTGTGCTGCAGTAACCACGGAAGCCGATGAGTCAGAGTTTCACGAGGCACCGAATAGAATATTAATATCGGTTACAAGAAAATCTCAGAAAAAAAGGGTATTTACTAAACCACAATCCACCGAAAGTGGAGTGAGTAACCGAGTCAACGGTCATTGAAGACGATTGTTACAAAAAATAATAGGATTAAAAATCACTGCAGAATTGAATGTGGTATTTGAAACCCCCCCCCCTCCCGTGGCTGCGCCAGTGTCAGCAGTAGAAGGTAAGAAGTGTCGAGGTAGCTCCAAGTATTTCGGCCAAGAGTGATTTGTCCTAACAGGCTTATATCAGACGAAGCATTAATGTAGGCATTGAATAGGAAATCACGGAGGAATTTTATTACGGAGACTATGCTCCAGACTGAACACTTAAAGGGATAATTTATATCTATAAATGTGAATGTCTGTTCGGTGTACGTTTATCACGTCTGAACCGCAAGACGTAAAGAGCTAAAATTTGTACAGTTACTAATGGCTACTCAGGCACGGTTTTATGGCGATCGGATATATATATATATATATATATATATATATATATATATATATATATATATATATATTAATGTGAAGGTTTCACGCGCGGTTTTATAACGACCTGATAGATATTTAGTAATTTGAAGAATATAACGCGAAACGCGGAACAATAACTACTCTTTGAAAATTAGAATTACTCTTTGAAAATGGTTATATTGGTAGCATTGTTGCTTGAGGGTTGATAATGATAAAAGGGTGGAGTATATAGGGATGGAAAGTTATCGGTGTATATAAAATTCTGTCTGTGTGTGTGTGTGTGTGTGTAATATTTCGCTCTGCTGCGAAAACTACAGAACGCAAACGAATGGTCTGTGTGTAATTGTTGTCCGCAGTCTCCCGTTGTACACCACAGCAGTTCCATGCCGATAGCTATATGGGGGTGGAAGATATGGTGGTTGAAAGTCGTCAAATTATTTAAAAAAAATCGGACTGAAGGCCAGCGATGATGTTCGCGACTCTATAACAAGGAGGTTACCTACAGCGAAACGTGATGCCACAGACCATATCTTTGGTCTATGCGTGCTACAATGTGTTCAGCTCTTTCTCTGTAAGGGTAAGCATACGAATAAGGAAATATAAGAATAAATAAATAAAGCAGTAAATAAGAAATTTCTTTTAATACATCTCTTTAAAAAATCGATTTGATGTTTCGCGCATTACATTGAGTGATCGATCTGTGATATTATTACAATCATTATTGTTGAATTTCGTTATTGGATTCTTCGAAACGAGTGCATTTTTACGTGTGATTTGAACTCATAGCACACTATTGAAAGATAGCTTATCTATCATAATCAACCAACACTCGAACGGAGCCGCGGGTTTAAGGAAATCATCTTCTAATAATGATGATGATGATGATGATGTAAGTGTAGGCAATGAGTGTAACCTTAGCAGTTTAAGGTTACAGACATTTGATATTTTTTGAATCGACAGTGAGGAAAGTAACTGCGTCCTGGCCACCGATGCAGCGGGATGGCGAGAAGAGACAAAGGCTGGCGACCGCGCCGGCGGCAGGCAGCTGCGGTGTCGCGCTCCCGCGGCCGCTCCCGTAATGAATATTTGGGCCCCATCGACGGCCGGCTGGCGGCGTGGCCACGCACCGCGCGCCGCGGCGTCGCGCTGATGACTTTTTGATTGGCTCCCGGCGACGCGCACCGGCCGGGCGGCGCAGATTGTGAATTCTTTATCGCGCCGCGCGCCAGATGAGCCGGCCTCATAATATTTGGAGGAGGCCGGCGGGTGGCGAGAGGGCAGGGGCGAGGCGAGGCGAGGCGACCGGACGGCGCCGCCGCGGAATCGCCGGTATTTATTGGACGGCGCGCGGGCGTCCTCGATGAAGGAGGCGGCAGCAGTGGACGCCGCCCCCGCCCACCCTCACTCGGCCTCGGCGACAGACTGCGGCGCGCACCGTGCCGCCATACTCCTGATGGATGGCCGGCGGCTGACCAGAAAAATGCATGACGCCGTCGCCACTGGGCTGGGCGCGGGCCTGCAGGCGCGGCCATCCGAGCGCAGCGGCGCGGAGCGGCGGCGCCACGCGATTGCACGTCGCGCTCACCGACCCAAATTCCCAAGTACGAATTCCCCCCTCGCATTTCTTTCGCTCTTTCATACAGTCACACACACAGGTACTGGGCACGTATTTCTATTACCGAAAAGGTTTCCCGTGAGACAGCCTTAGAACCTGATCGCTTGCCCTCATTTCTGTAAAATAATTTGTATTCACTACGCTACAGGGTCCAATCAATTTGGTATATATATATATATATATATATATATATATATATATATATATATATATATATATATATATATATATATGTGTGTGTGTGTGTGTGTGTGTGTGTGTGTTTGCCTCTGTAACTTATAAAATAATAGGTGACGGGAAATTTTAATGCGGTAGATCAACACAAGAAATGTTACACTCTCTGCGGAGCTATGAATATAGTTTATTATATCATTTTCCAAAGAGTTACAGCACAAAAATATAATTTTTAAATGGAACAATAGTTTTTTTTCTATCGTGTATTGGATTCGTTTAAGCCAGCTGCGTCCAAATCAATTTAAACTACATTCCTATCACTGTTAGTTTGGCAGCTACAACCGTTCAAAGTTTCGGGGTCGGAGGCCACGATAGCGTAGCTGACTGACCGAGTGGCTATCCCCTGGGGCACGGCCCACTGTCTCATGACCACCAGTCAGTCAGCTACGCTGTCGTAGCCTCCGCTCCCGGAACTTTGAAGGGTTGTAGCTCCCAAACTAACAGTGATAGGAATGTAGTTTAAATTGATTTGGATGCAGCTGGTTAAACGAATCCAATAAACGATAGAAAAAACTATTGTTCCATTTAAAAAATTACATCTTTGTGGTGTAACTCTTTGGAAAATGATACAGTAAACTATGTTCACAGCTCCGCAGAAAGTGTAACATTTGTTGTATTGACCTACCGCATTAAAATTTCCCGTTACCTATTATTTTATAAGTTACAGAGGCAAACACACTTAGTGAAACACACTGTATATATAGGGTGTTACAAAAAGGTACGGCCAAACTTTCAGGAAACATTCCTGACACACAAAGAAAGAAAATATGTTACGTGGACATGTGTCCGGAAACGCTTAATTTCCATATTAGAGCTCATTTTATTACTTCTCTTCAAATCACATTAACCATGGAATGGAAACACACAGCAACAGAACGTACCAGCGTGACTTCAAACACTTTGTTACAGGAAATGTTCAAAATGTCCTCCGTTAGCTAGGATACATGCATCCACGCTCCGTCGCCTGGAATCCCTGACGCGCCGACGCAGCCCTGGAGAATAGCGTATTGTATCACAGCCGTCCACAATACGAGCATGAAGAGTCTCTACATTTGGTACCGGGGTTGCGTAGACAAGAGCTTTCAAATGCCCCCATAAATGAAAGTCAAGAGGGTTGAGGTCAGGAGAGCGTGTAGGCCATGGAACTGGTCCACCTCTACCAATCCATCGGTCACCGAATCTGTTGTTGAGAAGCGTACGAACACGTAGACTGAAATGTGCAGGAGCTCCATCGTGCATGAACCACATCTTGTGTTGTAGTTGTAAAGGCATATGTTCTAGCAGCACAGGTAGAGTATCCCGTATGAAATCATGATAACGTGCTGCAGTGAGCGTAAGTGGAAGTACATGAGGCCCAATCAAGACATCACCAACAATTCCTGCCCAAACGTTCACAGAAAATCTGTGTTGATGTCGTGATTGCACAATTGCGTGCGGATTCTCGTCAGCCCATAAATGTTGATTGTGAAAATTTATAATTTGATCACGTTGGAATGAAGCCTCATCCGTAAGTAGTAAAATGAGCTCTAACATGGAAATTAAGCGTTTCCGGACACATGTCCACATATTTTCTTTCTTTGCGTGTGAGGAATGTTTCCTGAAAGTTTGGCCGTACCTTTTTGCAACTGTGACATGTCAACGTCAGCCTGGCGCATTCAGCTCACGGTCACAACAACGACCGTACGTCTACTTCCAGTACATGCACTCAACTGTCTCTTGCAAGGACGAGACACTAACTGGCATGGTGCCGTACCACGGCGCATCAGAGTCATAATGCGGTCAGGCCAGAAATTACTGACTGTACCGCTTATATGTACAGGGTATTTCAGACCATCTGTCCACCCCTTCTAAAACGGTGAGACTCTTATGAAATTTAAATGCAGTATCTCCTGGTAGTAAGTGTACTACGAAGCATCGACCAGTAACATTTGCAAGTTCCGATTCCCATAGGATTTGGGCTATTCAGACCAGAAGTTGTTTGTTTCTCTTATTCTTTTCTTTTTATTAGTTTTAAATTTAAGGACATACATTTTTTCTTGAATTCTGTTCTATGCCGAAAACAAAGACTGTTTTGGTGAAAACGCGTTTTTCTAAATCGCCATTCTCCACTTCAAAATGACATTTGTAGTTCGCTGGTCCATCTGTAAAGTGGCAAGCGTACATTATATAATGAGGTTACATACTAAAGCCAAATAAATTACACACATGTAAGAATGTAATATGTTATTAAGAGCCGCGGTGGACTGGCCGAGCGCTCTAAGGCGCTGTGCTGCGCACGTGCGGTTGCACCCCGTCGTCGGAGGTTCGATTCCTCCCTCGGGCATGTGTGTGTGTGTGTGTGTGTGTGTGTGTGTGTTGTCCTTAGGTTAGTTTATGTTGGTTTAATTAGTTTGTAAGCCTAAGGAATGATACCTACAGTAGTTGGGCCCATCAGATTTACAAAAAGTTGTGCAGTTATTAAAATGCATATAGAGAAACCAGTAATCAATCGTGTAGTGATACGCCCCTCATGGAAACATAAACACATATTCTAGCTTGTAAGCTGAACTGCATCAGTTTACCAATTGACACGTGCCAGAAACACTGCTTGGACGTTTTAAGTGAACTTCCGCAGGTAAGAAGTACTTTAATTAATACGAAATTCGCGCGAAACTCAATGAATTGCGCTTTACGATATACCAGAGTTTCTTTTTCTATGTCTCATACTATCGTTGAGGGCAACAAGAGCAGAAGCAATGATATTGGCAGATCTCGTACCACGAACTCGTCTACGTATGTGTCTGTCTTTATTGTATTGTGACTGGACACAACCATCGTTTCGAAAACAGCTTTCTGTGAACAAGGAAATCTTTGTGGGTAACGTTGTCGACATAATCGCACCGCTGCAGCACCAACATTCCGGTACTATCCTAGTATTTGAAGCTTCTTGGATGGAATAAATCATGACTGGGATTGGGAACCATCGACATTAACAGAACTAGTAATGTAGTAGCACTAGAAGACAGAGGAGTAATTTTGAATGAAATAAAGGATTCCTTATCCGCGAAGTTCACTTAAGCGCTCAATGCAATTGTTGCAGACTGGTGTAAACTGGTTAATTGATACAAGTTCAGCTTTAAAGCTCGAGCGTATGTGTCCTTACACTACTCAGTATCCGCGAGGACCCGTATCACTACACGGTCGATTACCTTACATTTCAAGGTACTGTTTGAGACTCTGTATGCTTCTTAATGGCATGTTACATTATTATATGTGTGTAACTTATTTGGCTTTTCATCATAAGTCATTAAGTAATCTATGCATACCACTTTACAGAGGGGCTATGATACTACCAGAACTGGTTCGAATCTTGTTCCATGACAGATAAGTCTGATGTATTTGCTGCACCATCCCAGTTATACGTTACGTGAATTACGTTACGTTACGTTACGTGAATTCTTCTTTATTTTCCTAATAGTTTCCAAAGGGCAAGGCATATGGCACAAAAGAAAATTGTGGAAGGAGAACAACTGACTTCATGAAAACAACAGCGGGGACCCAAGGAATTTAAAGTAAAATATTTCTGCAATCAATATTATTCATGTATAATAGCCGAGTTCAATATTCACTCTTCACCAGAAGCAACAACATGAAGTTGGCCCAGAATCGAGTGAATAAACCGCTGCTCATTACTTGAATGTCACGTTCACTCAGTTTGCGTCACAGAAAAGATGGTTATTGATTATTTAGAAACTCATACGCTATTGAAAGCACACATTTCCTATCATCATTTATAAAAGGGACTGTATGACAAGCAAATTTCTCCCTTATGACACGGTGAAATAATTTGAAGCCATTACTAGTTTTGTTATAAGTCCGAATTTAGGAATTCAGAAAGAGAAGAGCTCTTATATTTCGGGCACTTGAAACGGACTGAACAGGAAGCTTTTTCTTCGCAGTTACGTGCTGAGGCCATCTCGGTTCAGAGCACGATGCTTTTACCGCCTGTGAACGAATGACATGCTAAAAAAAGTACCGTCCGTCATCCACTCGTAGAATGCTAAACACGTTGCACTTCCCGTAGTGTGCCTGCTTTTTTTATGAACACGCGATACGTTTACATTCCAGCTATCGTCGACCCGAAATCGTCCCTTCCCCACTGGCTGTTAACGAACGCGATGACAAGTCTACTGCGCCGAAGTTGATCCAAACGCCCACCCAGCTCGCCTTTCGTAACTCTGAAAATGGATTTTTATTTTGTTCGTATTTCTCACCTCGTTACCAAACACTTCCATGCAGAGCACTGAACCAAAACAATGTCCGACATACATTAAGTCGCTGGAATTTTCGAGTTTTTTTATGAGTAGTGAAAAATGGGCTGTACCATTTAAACAAACCAGAAACACTTCTATTTTCAAAGTTAAAAAAATCACGTTTCTACTAAACTAGTCATTAAAAATGCAACGTCAGGACAGACCGGAGGAATAACATATTTATTTGGGATAGAACATTGCTGAAGATTAGGTGGGTGGATCGCGTAACTAATGAGGAGGTACTGAACAGAATTGGGGACAAAAGGAGTTTCTGGCGTACCTTGACTAAAAGAAGGAATCGATTGGTAGGACACATTCCTAGAGATCAAGGTATTGTGAATTTAGCGTTGGAGGGAAGTATGTGGGGTAAAAATCGCAGAGGGAGACTAAGAGATGAATATAGTAAGCAGATTCAAAAGGATGTAGGTTGCCTTTCTTATGGGGTAAGGGTGGGGTAAGGGTGAAGAGCTGCATCAAACCAGTCTCCGGACTGAAGACTACAACAACACGACAACATTTTATAAAAAACATCACATCACAGCCCCATGTGAAGTGAGAGAGACGATGAAATCATTATTAAGTGGTGCTGCCAAAAAATTTCCAAGCGCCAGGCTTTTAAAACCTTCTCAAATGATAGGACGAGTGTTTAAATTTAAGGGTGGAGTCAACTGAAAACTAAATCAATTTTCCGCCTTGTAAACGTATTACTGCTGTGTTTACCATAGTTTGCAACTTATTTACTGATTAACCATTGAATTATCTCCCAAATAAATTTGGCTGTGATACCTCCGATCCTTCCCAGAGCTGCAATTTGGTTGGCCAGTAATGTTTATAACGTGTTATAAAATAAACGGAAACATCGTTCTCTCTTAGCTGTTAAAAAATCCAAGAAAATGCGCTAATATTGAGCGCAGATGAAAAGCGAATGTGCTCAAACTAGTCGGCAATGTTAAGCATGGATTAGATTATTATGAATAACAGGGCGAGAAACACAGAATATACGCATATAATAGTAAATTAATATTAAAAGAACAAAAAGGGATTGTTTGGGATGTGTAACCGACATAAAGTGTCTACAGAAATTTTTTAACCTACAGAATACTATGACACTTTTCATGACAATTAGGACTAAAGAGTATGGTAACAGAGGAGGCACTGTGAAAGAAACACTATTCTGAGTGCGAAGATGGCGATATGTGTTGTAGCCGTGTCAAGTTCGACAAACAGGGAACACAGAAGGAATCGAGTAAGCCCTTAAATAAATGAGACTTGGAGAAGAAACACGCTGTAACTTTAATTAAGTAACGACAACTATATTTGTCTTGAAATATCAACGGAAGAGATAAGAAAACTTCAAGACAGACACAAGAGTGCATTGGAAAGCGGAAGTTATAGACAATTTCAGGTCTAACAAAACAAAACCACAAACAGGATGAAATTGCTAGGAAATGCATCTCGTATCGGATAACTGCAAGGAGAATAAAGGCAACGGCAACGAAAGTTCTTACTGGGTCACCAGGGAAGACCGAGCGCAGCAGTAAGTTTCCTTTTGAAGACGCCGCAGACGAATAAGCCACTTCCGCTGCTGAAACCATAAATTCGTCTCCTGCAAGAATCGCCTCGTCACAGAACTTGTTTCGTACAAGCTTTATACACTGAGAGCGCCCGGTGGCAGATGTGCTTCGAAATTAAAGCAGCCGCCCTTCTTGCTTCTCCCCAGAGAAATTTGCATGAGGCCCGTAGATTCCATGAAAGTTTATGGCGATGATCGCAATTAGCAAAAGAGGGCGCCGTAAACCGACGGAAATAGGGGAAGGTGGCACCGTAGTGCCATCTGTCGCCAGATACTTCTGCAGCGTAGTGAGTGAGCCAGGCTGCCTGACTCCCTGTCCACCCGCCACAAACTCTCCAACATTCAGCCGAGTTACCAGTTGGACCTCCATTTCATGCAATATAAGCCTAGCAAATATATTGTGGATTTGCATAGATTTTCTCCAGTCAATATCCTTCATAAACTGCAGTTATTCCAAGACATTATTGTAATATGCACATTTAGACAACTTAGATCACATTTACCGTCAAATTCAACAATTACTTTCTCCTGTTCTAAGCTACAATAACCAATTGTAAAACATATATACAGGGTGTTTGTTTGTAGAGCTTATGGGACTTAACTACGGGGTCATCAGTCCCTAAACTTACAAGCTATTATGAACTAGCTAATACTAAGGACGGCACAAATATCCATGCCCGAGGGGGGATTCGAACCCCTGACCGCAGTGGCCGTGCAGACCATGGCTGGCGCGCCGCAGGCGCTCGCCCACAGCGGCCGGCATACAGGGTGTCCCAGATATCTTGCTCACCTAAAGTATCTCTGGAACAACAACAGCTATTATAGAACGACTTTCACCAGTATCAATGTAGGGCCGGGGTTCATGAATTTACATATTTTGAAATATTCTAAAACGAAAGCATAAGTGTTTCGTAACACAAACTTATGTTTTTAAATGGACACACTGTAGTATTTCTTCAGCAATCTATAGCATGACAAATCACATAAACAATGGCGTTGATTGCATCGCAATATGCCCGAGATATAGCGAAGTTGGCGCTTAAAATACGCGAAAAGCACGGCTAGCGTAGTCGTGAGTAGCATGGGGTTTCCGCCTGAGTCTCAGCACGTGCGCTTGCCGCGCGTTTCCCGTATTTCAAGCGTCAAATTCGCTTTGCAACATCTCCGGATGTAATAAGCGTATTGCAATGCAATCAAAGCCATTGTTTATGTGATCTGTCATGCTATAGATTGCTGAAGAAATAATATAGAGTGTCCATTAAAAAAAAAAAAAAAAAAAAAAAACACATAGGTTTGTATTAAAAAAGCACATCTGCTTTCGTTTATGTTTCAAAATATGTACATTCATGAGCCCCAACCTTACAATGATACCGGTGAAAGTCATTTTAAAACAGCTGTTGTTATTCCAGAGATATTTTGGGTGGGCAAGATAACTGGGACGCCCAGTATACATTGAGCTGAAGAGCAGAGTACGCGGCCAGCGTGCCCCCTTTACGGCATTAACATAAAATGAAGGAGGAAAAATCTACCGTCTTATCCACCCACATAAGACGCTTTTTATACGGACAGAAATCTTGTGTTCGCGATAAGTAACTTATCTAAAGTCCTTTTCTTATTATTAATGGTTGGGGTTTGTTGGTAGTTGGGTGGGGAGAGGGAGGAAAATGGATGGCCATAAAGTAATATGTAATGCTGACTTTCTGTATGGTGAGATTTGTTTCACCACCTGTGCGGGATGCAGTCAGAAATGCATCAGGTGTTGTGATGGAATAGTCGTGCAATTCATTTACGTTGATAGATTTTCATGATCCAAGATTTTTTTCTCCATCAACATAAGTGAATCATACGACCATTATATCACACTACCTGATGCATTCCTGGCTACAACCCACACAGATGGTGAAACAAAACGCACCATACAGGAAGACTAGCAGAAGACAGCACTACATCTTAGTTTATGGCCATCCACTGCCCTCCCCACTCCAACAACCCCCAACCAGAAATAATAACAAATGGACTTTAGATAAGTGAATTATAGGTACCTTGAACATTTCTGTAAGTATAAAAACGCCTAATGATGAGTAAAACGTGCTCGAAACGCGTTGTGCTTTGTTATATTAAACACTAACAAACAAAGTAACTGGTAGCAGAAATACGATATTTATTCATTGTTTCACACAGTGACGGTTTCTAAACGTACCCATCTTGGATATAATTAAATTTCCAAAAATTGCTTTAGTGGGTTGTTCTATAAGTAAGAAATGTGTTGTCGTTTGTACTGATTGAGTTGTAATCTTTTAGTATGCGTATATAAATTTGTGGTAGTGTGGTTCCTCATGTTTTATTATTATTATTACTATTATTTTGATAGGTTCTTTCAGTTGTTTCAGACTATGGCAGATGATGGAATTTATTTTAGATTACGCAATCGCTAGTGTATGAAACTGCAGTAAGAGTTATTAATTCAGTAACTGTTAAACGGTTCGTCGGCCACGGTGGCCGAGGGGACTGAGGCGCGCCAGTCACGGCCTGCACGGCCACTACGGTCGGGGGTTCGAATCCCCCCTCGGTCATGGATATTTGTGCCGTCCTTAGTGTTAGCTGGTTCATAAGTAGTTTGTAAGTTTGGGGACTGATGACCACGTAGTTAAGTCCCATAAGCTGTACAAACATTTGAACATTTGAAACGGTTCCCTCAATTTACGTAATGGATTTGCACTGTTTACGTTGCTCCACAGCAGGAACTCTTTGTGAACATAAAAATATCGTGTCTTTTTAATGGCGCCAGTTTGAACAGATACGATGAAAAAAACCTGGCGGGTGAAGGACTCGTGTAGCCACCAGAATAGCCCATTAAGGACACGTATTAAAAGTGGAACTGTGTCCACACATTAACCGCGGGCGCAATAAAGATAGCCCCTTTGTTTAAAGAAAATCGTTTCGCGAAATTGTCGATAGGCGTTTATCAATCTGCATAAATAAATAATAATAGAAATTCCAGCCGGCGGTCGATGCGGCCCGGCCTGGGGCGCGCGGCCTATTGTGTGGTCTAAGAACTTTTGTGTGGAACGAATTATTATTCATCGAAGCGGAAGATAACTCGTCAAGCACCAGCAACTCAAATTATTTATGGAGACATCAAGTCGGCGGCCCCGCTGCCACGGCGCCGTCTCTATTCAGTGAATATTTTCCGCGGCGCTCGGCGGAATCACCGCATAAGAAAGGAGCAAGGTATTCCTATTGTGTTTATAACGGCGGAAGAGGCTAACGATGTGGAAACAGAAAGGTGTAATTATGCAGATGGGCGAGGTAAGGCGGCCAGAGCGATAGGCCGCCGTCCCGCGGAACATAATTGGAATTTACAAGTGGTGGGAGGGGCGGGGGAGGGGGGAGGGGGTGGTGGAGGAGGGGTCGTGAAACTGGAGCTCTGTGTGAGACACCTTCTTTGGTGCGAAAGCCACGTCTTGCAGCCTAACGCGCCAGCCGAAAAGTATACCCAACTATTTTTTTAGTTATCATTCTTTATTATGGCTTTTGGTTGCAGTGGCCATACAGGCAGCAGTTATTACAATGGCAGCATTAGTATATAACTGAAATTCTCACAGTATGTATCATAATATCAAGAGTTATCTAAACTCATACTGCCTTACAATAAAAGTGGAAACATCACATTTGTATGATAAGATATAAAACAATACATATTCAACAGTAGTTTTGAGTGACGTAATAAAAAATAAGTGCAAACATCACAAAACAAAATGAGAGTTTCAAGGAGATAATGAAGGCCTAAATGTAAAAAAAAAAAAAAAAAAAAAAAAATAAAAAAAAAAAAATAAAAAAAATAAAAAAATACAATATTACTCCTCCAGTGTCCAGCTGTGCTTGCTCAAGGTAAACTCTACAACAGCTCTTAGATTAGAGCTGTATGTCGGTGACTTGAGTAAACTGTATTTAAACTTGTCGAATCGATTAAGTAAGACAGTGACACTTGTGGGGAAGGGGTAAACCCTCGCAACCAGCGTTCTGTAGAATACACTTTGTGCGCCCGTGGTGCATGCCAGTATAGTGTGGTCGAGATCCGCCACTGCCGTTGGATCTTCCAGAAGTGATGATATTTAAACGGTGTAGGGGAGCGGGGTAACATCTACGTCCCACTCTCATACAAATGAGAGACGTTGCATACGTCGATTAAACTTCATCGAAGAAAACCACGGCCGAAGGCAGACATTATTTTCGTTGTTTATTCGCCAAGTGTCCTCCTTGAAGCTCTTGAGAGACATGCTACCCGTGGTCACAACTTAAGTCCGACTAATCATGTAGCTATCTCTGAATGCAATTTTTGTATCATCCTACACAGAGAAATAAAACAGGAACTTTTACTGTATAACCTCCAAACTTCCGATCGATCTGTGGAGGATGCAGATACTTCGAAAAACACTTGTGGGAGTAGGCACTTGCTCTTATTTGAAGTGGAATGGTGAAATAAGGCAGATCTCAGACTGAGATCGATTGGCAGAATACGGCGGAAGTGTAGTCCATGTAATTGCTTACAAAATAACAGTTTGACTAATTCGAGAAAATTGCTCGAAATTGTGGGATACGTAACATTTATTAAGCGGGAAACCGCCACGGAGATTTCAAGGAAACTCCAATGGCAGACGTTTCTGTAAAATTTCTGTGAGCGTACGTTGCTCGAAGAGTCAACCAATTGCTGAGTTGAGATGTCTAGGTTCTGAAGTATCGTGATCAGCAGAATGAACTAAAGTGATTAGACGTTTCTCTGTCGGTTCAACTGAGTGGAGACAACGACCGTACGACATCCGAGATAATGGTAATAACAGTAAGTTTCTGCAGAGGGAGTTGGTGTTGACTTGTGTTTATCAAACGAATTACACAACATTTGGGTTCAGATAGTGTAGTGAACAGAGTGTCCAACGAAACAACAACGTGATTTACCCGAAGCTATACAATTGAGGGCCTTAGGAGGGTTGTTAGGAGAGCAGACACAGAAAGAGGTAGCTGTAGTTATTGGAATGTCGCAAAGTGTAATTTCCAGGACACAGAGAGGGGTAGTTGCAGCTACTGGAGTGTACCAAAGTGTAATTTCCAGGACCTGGCCGCGATTTTACACAACATGAACCGTTAAGGGTAGGCAAGGCCAAGGTCGTCCACGGGTAACACCAGCAGGAGATAGCTGTTATCTTCGGTTTACAGCCCGTCGAGACGGGAGGCTGAATGCAACTCAGCTGCAACGTACGCTCCAGGCAGCGTCAGGACGCGAAATATCAAGACAAAGAGACCGAAATCGCCTTCGAGAATGTGATCTCTACGCACGTCGTGTGTGCCTCATTAAAACTACGACACCGTTTAGCCCGTAAAAACTAGTCATAGGAACATTAGGATTGGAGTCGTAAAGAATGGCGCCGTTTTCAGTTCTTAGATGAGCTTTTGAGTTCAGCCGGACAATTGTCATTCCATCATCTATAGAGAACTTAGTACTCGGAACACTCCTGCTTATTTGCTGGAAATATTGCCATATGATGGTGGTGGACGAATGTTGTGGGTAGGAGTCAGTATGATGGACGTACGGACCTCGTCGTTCAGAATGGCACTTTGACTGCTCAGAGGCTTAGAGATAAGACGAGAAAACGGCGTACATGTCTCCTCCTCGAGTCATAATATCTGCCGCTCAAGCTCGCAACTGCGATCGTAGCGCTGCCGCGGATAGAAACAGAAACGGAACTTACTTTGTGGACGACCCTCGTATACGTGAAGAATTTTAAATGTTTGCGAGACTTGGAAGTGAGCCCGGTAATCACCGATTGCAACGTTTTTCAACTTTTTTGAACACGCGTAATAAAACTATGTCAGTGATTCCAAAGGCAAAGTATTTAATATTCTTTCTTAGATGTATCTATGATATATTCAGAGCCATTCACATCTGGTGAAATCTGCAGTTGCGGAAACGAATAAAAATGAAAAAAAAAAAAAAAAAGACTTGGTGACAACATGTATTTAATGTATGGTTTTGCTGTCATGAATAATATCCCACAATGCGTAATTTTAGCTGACGTAATGTGCGAGTGTAAAACCATCATAGCTTATGCATCACTTCCTAATATTTCACGGGTGCTCATAAACATCGGATTTTTTCGAAAGGATAAAAACTGTTCATATGTTACCGTACTAACTACTTAAACTATGGTAAACTAAGGACAACACAAACACCCATGTCCTAGGGGGGACTCGAAACCCTGACGGCGAACGGTCGCGCGCACCGCAACACGACGCCCCAGTACGCACGGCTAATCCGCCGCGGCTCGAAACGATACTGAAACCCCTTAACTAGCAGCATAATACTATTGTCCAGTAATAAAATTATATTGATATTAGTTGATTAAAAATAATTCTGCTCTGAAAACTCGTTACCAGCAGCAAACTACTATGACTCAGTAGTAAAAAGATATTGTTATGTATTCACTAAAAATATTATGTTACCTATATTTTTCTGACATAACAATATTTGAACATGTCACAAAGTCATACAAAAATATTTCAAGCATTGTAAATAACTGTAGCAGTACTGCACAAACGCTTTTAAGTCACTTAATAAACAATTCATCACGAAATGGAAAAATGGTTTCATTATGCAATGAAGGCTTTCACAACCGGATGTCATAGCTGCTGGTAGAACTGCCGGGTTATAAGGCCCCAGGACGTCGCGACCACAGGTTCAAAAACACTCATCTGAGCCATAGGGTGGGCAATACGTGATGTCATCAAAAGCAGACGCGCAGATGGTATACGACGCCTTCCAAACAAAATATCAAAAATAACGTCAGGAGGGGGGGGGGCATTATACTGAAAGCGTGTATCAGTAAGCATAACGTCGGGAAATTTCGCGATTTGCGAAGTACATACATGGATATATTTTCTGCTGAGGGTCACCACCAACGTCTGTTCCCTTATAACAAACATAATAATAAACATCAATGCCATGACAGACTTACGGTGGTAGAATTGTGTCTTTCCCTCATGCGGGACTCACACTATAACGTGTGAGAGCATGTGAGGCAAAGAGAGAAGTGCAACATATGGAAATTTGAATCTGGTTGGGAATCGTGCACGGGTGGCCGAGTTGTTGAGGCGACCACTCACAAAAAGCGGGAGACCCGGGTTCGAGTCAGTCCCTGACCGGCACAAATTTTCATGTGTTGCAGATCGTTTGTCATCTTACAGAAGCAGCAGATGTCGAGAAATTTCGCGATTTGCGAAGTATATACATGATATATTTATCTCTGCTGAGGATCACCGCCAACGTCTGTTCCCTTGGAACAGACATAATAATAAAAATCTGTCAATAATGTCATCCCCAAGAAAGATAATAGTTGTCGTTACTTTTTTTCCAGCCCATACATGATAAGGGATTAATTTCAGAACTTGAGTTCATTACCACAATGTTAGCCTCTTGTACAATCACTATAAACCGGGCATAGCGATTCTTAATCACCCAGAACAATGAACTGTTTTTACCTCTCGCCCTGGCATCTTACAGGCTCCACCTCGATCTACAGAGTACTTACTGCAAGGTATAGACTTACCAGCAGTCCCATTTTTCTTCTAACAAAATGGGATATCCTCAGAGCCGAATGTAAATTTAAATAGCAAGTTCCGTATCTCGTACGAAAGTCGCTTTTAAAAATAACACCTGGTGCTGTTTTCTGCACTGAGATGTAAGGCTTCGCAAATCGTCGTGGAACGAGAAGACAAGCAGAGTACAACTTACCAGGTAAGACTTGCATGATGCAGAGGCATTCAACACTGGGTACTCACCTGGAACAGAAGAAAACGAGTATTAGGTTCAGAACACGGTTATCGTTAAAACAGTCATTTTAAATACGTCATCTAAAACTATCAGATAAAACGAAACAGTCATCAGATCACATCCCCACAGAATAACGACAGCTTTGTAGTAGATTTCATCTGTAAACTGTGTAGTATAAGTAGGACACAAGTTCAATAATTAGACACATACTGTAGCAATGCAAGCGTAGTGCTCTCTTCTGATTGTTTACATGCGTCATATTCACTGTTTATAGTGGGACACAGATTAATGGTTATGTTTCAGTTGTCGTTTGTGTGTGAATGACGGTTAAAGACGACTTCGAAAATTATTGCTCGTGCCAGTTATGACGTGCAGGATGAAATTAGATGCATCTACCAACCCCCCCCCCTCCCTAAATCACCCACTACACGAACTGTAATAAAACTATGTTCACAATACTTTATTCGACGGGCAAACACAGTCGAATTGATTCATTTTCTTGATAACACATCGCTGCGAGTCTTAAAAATTCTTTTCTAAGAACTCACGACCGGTTTCGCAAATTAAATTTTCATCTTCAGGTGCTTATTTAATTCGGTTTTTAATTCTTGGTGACGGAGCCCCACTTTTTGGACAAAAAGGGATTTTATAGGCGGTTTTATAGGAAAGTTGGTCACAGCTCTAGAATGATGCGAATCAGCTAGTTTACAGTCAAAGTAACATATTATTGTGAAGACCTGAATGAAATAAGCACCTGATGATGCAAATTTAATTTGCGAAACAGATCGTGAGTTCTTAGAAAAGAATTTTTAACAGTCGCTGCGCCGTGTTATCAAGAAAATGAAAACTATGTTCGTTATCTCAAAGGCGAAAAATGTAATATTCTTTTTGTTGATACGGCTTTCTTGTAAATTGTTGGACGCTGTTTTTAATGTTTATTTTTCGGAACGAAAAAACATTTTTACATAGTGTCCGACAGAAATGTATGTTTTGCATAACGATTATTTGGAACTTTGGCAATCTTCAGAACCGAATTATGCTGATTAAGAAAGCTTCCACTGTATAGTCAATTTTTAAAGAAGTAGATTTTTTCTATTTTCTGGGAATTAATTATTGCATCTTGTACATTTATCTAAGAAATGGTTGCTGAAAACAGTTTTAAACAGTTTTCAGATTTGGCGCTTATTCATCTATAACACACTGTAATGTAAGAAAATCTTCGCCGTGGCGGAGCGGTCGAGTGCATTCAGGCGCTATGCTTCGATGCACCAGGCCGTTTCCCGTTGGGGGTTCGAATCCCCCCCTCGGGCATGGATGTTCGTGTCGTTTTTAGTATAAGGTAGTTCATAAGTTTAGGGACTGATGACCCCGCAGTTAAGTCCCTTAAGCTTGAGTAACATTTGAACTTTTTTTTTTTGAAATTCTACACTCTATTCCATTCAGAATTAATATTAAACAAGGAATTATATAATTTTAACAAAAATTATTTTTTTCTTTTAACAATTGTATATTCTTGTATTACGGATCCCTTTGTAGTAAGAGGTTCACTGTGCTGGTTGTTGAATGGTGCTAGTATTTCCTCATGCGACCGCGACCCTCCGAGCAAGCCATAGCAACCCCCATGGGGGGTCGTGACCCACAGGTTCAAAAACACTGACCTTGTGCATGTGGAAAACCACCTAAAATCCACATCCAGGCTAGACGGCACCCGGAGCCATGTCTTTAATCCTACCGGGCGAATTCGAACGTGTGTCGGAACATCTCCCCGAGCCAGAAAGCGTCGCCTGTAAACCCACAGATAACCGGGCAGTCAACGTTCTGCCGTAATATTTGTCTTATTAGACGATGTAGAATCTTTGCATTACGTTTCAGGCACAAAAACTAACATCGAATCAGATTCACAATTGCTCTTCCTTCGTTAAACATCACTTTTTTTTCTTTCTTGTTTTTTGTTTTTTCTTTTTTGCTGCATCAATACGCATACCACAGATGCATTTCATTATTGGCCCTATCTGCAGTAAATTTGTCTGAAAGTATTTTCAGTATTCATTAATCATTATTTATGCAAATCATTGAAATTAATGAAAATGTGCATGTTTTGACACAAGCTAATTAGCATATACTAATAAATAACACAGCAAAGCAGTCGAGCGTCTGGTTATTGCTCGTAATGAACTGTATTACACCGCCATATCTCATTTACAGGTCCTAAATAAAACAGCACAACCTAAAGGACAAATTTATTAATGTCAGATATTTTTCAACAGAGAAAGACAACATACTGTTTAACGAAGTGGTTTTAAATACGTCTCATTTTTTCGCTATTAGGTTCATTAAAGTATTAGAAGGTCCAATTACATCATATTGTATATGCAACTAAATACCTCAGGGACGGCAGCGGGCTTCAGTTATTGTACTAGACGCGATTCGTCACATACGAAAATATCGGTATTTGTCAACGAACACAGTGTTGGTTCATCCCCAGTTATCTAGACATGCACCCGTATGTGGAGACAATCGCAAATCCGTTTTCATAGAGCTATCGTGATATTCCTATCTGAATTATATAATTGAACAACTGCAGTGAAAAACAATAAAGTTTTGATGAGTGTATCAAATTAGTCTACAGCTGTCAAGTATGATTTTCTTTTCTTTAATAGTCTCCGAAGTCTTTGTCAACCTTATTAAACAATTACTGATTTTTTTGACCAAGTGAACGTACACTCAATCCATGACCACTCCAACGACGCACTTAGCCGTGTCATATGATTCTGTTTTCACTACCATAGTTATTTTTCAGTGGAAATAATATCATAGCTAGTATAGTAACCAGTCTTCAGCAAAAGATATGGATATTGACTGACAATACGCCATTATTTTTTCTTAATCATCAGCAGTCAGAGTGTAATTCCGATTTATACCAGAACCGTTATGGAATTTATGACCTTTCTGTTCACGGAACGTCTTGAGGGGCAACAGTTACCAAAGAATTCCACAATAGTATGTGTTATAAGTAACTCTGGAACAATGAAGATTAACTTATGGCGATTACATTCGGTTAAGAGTTACTGATTGCTGTAATGTAAAACTGTCACGATTCTTTTTTCTTCTTTGCATTCCTCAATGTCCCCTGCTGACCATAATGTTTTGCGACCTTCCAAAAATGCTCCGTGGTGCTTGGTTGTTGTTACGAATTTAAGGGGACTAAACTTGTAGATTAACAGTTCCCAGTAGTGCTAGGATTATACATGCTTTGTAAATCTTAAGTGAATCATTTGTCGCACGCCTGTAGCACTCTTACATTTCATACATACAAAATGACTTTAATTCTATTTCTAGTTTGTGCCGGTTTTCTATGGAGGGAAAATATTGGAATTAAGAAGAAACTATTTGGCGTGGTTTACTGAAGTTCAGCTGTCTTTACATCTTGGACTACGATGTTATACAGCGAAATGTATCGATTTAGCGACAGCTAAAACATGTCAAGGCTAGTGCATTCGTGTTGTAAGGCGATAATTCCGGCGCAGCTTGAAGGGAAACGGCAGTAAGAAATAATTTCCCTGTCGTTAGCGGCACAGTCGCACTGTAGTTGTGAAATGAGAACAATTTCGATAGACGGCTGTGACGGATATGATTTCAAATTAACTACACAATCTATATCTTCAAAGAAGGCAGTTTCCATGCGTTCAGAAACCTTTCATGCTAAAGCGGACCCTGCATTTATAAGAGACCATATGTCTCACACCTGTCGGGCGAAAATGTTGTCAATACCACACAGATCAATGTTTCGAGCAATGGAAGAAGTGAGTACTGACGAGTGTGACCTCAAATTAGTCATATTTCTAAAGAGGCCATCACTAACTAAAGTGGTTTGCTAAATGCAAAATTATTCATCGTCAGTGTAATTTCTTTTGTGACACAACTTGTAACTGTTAGTTATGTTGGATTAGAAATGTTGAAATGTTTGTAAACCCGAGTGCCAAACTGCTATGGTTATCAGTCCCTAGACTTACAAACAAATTCAACAGACTTGCATCTACTATTTCTTTCGTCTCATTACCTAATCTCATTCCTTCAGCGCCGTCTAATTTTCTGACATTACATTCCAATACCCTCATTTTACTATTGTCAATGTTCATCTCATATATTCCTTTCAGACACTGTCCATTCAATTTAATTGCTGTCTGACAGAATTACTATGTCATCAGCAAACCGCAATGATTTTATTCCCTATCCCTGGCACAGTGGTGTACTGGTAAATACACTCAAGAGTCTGCAACTTGTCGAAGTAGGAATATCCAGTGACAGTGTTCTCTTCGAAGAAGAATGGTCCGTACAGTTTTCGACGTGACAAGGCTCAATAGACATTTCCTTTGGGGAATCACGCTCAAATTCCATAGATTGGTGTGGAATCTTTGAATCCCAGATTCGACAATTGTCCGTTAACTTTCCCATTAGTGTGAAAAGTGTCTTCGCCGCAAAAAATTAAGCGTTCAATAATGGCATCCCCTTCTCAATTCAATTGTTAGAACCGAGAACAAAACTCAAAACGCTTGTCTTTGTGGTCATCATTGAGCTTCTACACCAGCTCCAATTTGAATGGTTTCATAAACTGTTTATATCGCAGAACTTTCCACACAATCATTGAAGCCATTTCTAGTTCACGAGATGCACGACTCACCGATTTCTTTGAAGTCTTTATGAATCTCTCTCGTACGTGCTACACATTCACTTCACTCACACTCACCGTTTCACTTCTACGAGTACAAGCAACTCATCGTAACGAATTTGTTGTGCCAGTGGTAAATGGCCTCCAATATTGGTGACTTCTTACCGTACTTGGTTCTAAACAACCGTTTTTGTCGAAATCCAACACACAGAAAGCTCGGTCCGCATCTGAACTCACCATGTTTGCGACCAGCGCTGACTATCGGCAAATTACCAAACTACTCTTTGGCGGTATACATGTAAAAATACACCTCTCAGGGTTTCTGTTCAAACTGGCATGTGTATGATATCTGTACAATGTTTGGGCAATAAATAAATGAAAGTGTTCCAGGACTTTATGCAGACCCTGTACATCTGTGTGTGTCACTGTCCCATGACTTACGTCACCACAATCTCGAGGGATTAGTAACTGTTTTGCTCCCGTTAGGTGCGTGAAACACGCTTCCGATGGCTGCATGATTTATTACCTCCGCTTGGACAAGTTCGTCTCAAAGGGAAACAGGTAGTGGGGGCGGACTGAAAGGAAGAGTGACTTGCGAAAAAGACTTTGATTAACGCGGGGGGATTCGTTACGTGTACTTCACGGTTCCAGTTTATAAGATGAATGCTATCTCGTGATCAGCCTTACAAGCGATTTCGCTGCACACAAACATGGGGCTGACCTACCTGTGTTGTGCTGAAAAGGCGGGTGCAAGAATAGCAACACGGTGTCTTCAAAAGACCGTTGGGCGATATGCAGCGCCGCGGTACACAAAGGGCGTTATAGATGGCGTGTCGTGAGGGACACGGCCCGTGGCCTGTCTTAGGAGGCCGCTGGGGGCCTTTCACGTGGGGAGGGCGCGCGCACGCAGCCGCCTTGTCCAGGTGCCGGTCGGGAGGCGAAGACAGCCAGCCGCGATAGAGTAGCCGAGCGGGCTAAAGCGTCTCGCTGCGGGGCGCGCGGTTGCTCGCCGTGGAGGTTCGAGTCCTCCCTGGGGTGTGGGTGTGTGTGTGTTGTCCTTAGGTTAGATTAGTTTAAATAATTTGTAAGCTACGGACTGATGACCACGCAGTTTGGTCCGATAGAATTACAAACATTTTTGAAGACAGCCAGCCGTCTCCTCCCGCCGTAGACGACTGCGCGTTGGCCTGGTACTGGGCGCCGAGTACACCGCTAGCCATTCAAGATGCAACTCCTTGTACAAACGTCTCCAGATTGAAAATACTGCCCCATGTGAAATGAGGAAGATTCTAGTACTGGACTGTTTAAGGGGTATTATAAAGTATGGTACTTTTCATCTACAATTACTAAAAGGGTCTGTAAGATAGAGACTAAGCAAGGACTTTTTGCAATGGTTGGTTTGATAAATATTAAGTTATCTCAATTTACAAAATGACTGCCAATTAGCATGACTTAATAGCCAACATCCGATCCTAACGGCGAGGATGTGAGTGGGTTCTACTATCTAACGACCCAATGCCTGTTAACACAAATTTCGCAGATTAATACGAAGGTTGGAACTTAAATAGTGGCAACACTGCTCTGGATACACTATGCAATGGAATCTACTTATCACATACGTACCTTATCTCCGAGCAAATGGACTATCCCATCCCACGTCACCGGCGCCGCACAGTCGAGGGAAACACAATCACTTGTGAGTGAGCGGTCTAATATAACGGTGACACAATGTTTTCGAAACAGGAACAACGGAGTTGGTTTACGAATGAATATGCCAGAGGTCGTACAGCACGACAGTGTCATCAAGGTCTTCAAGATGCGTGCAGGAAATCAGCATTGCCGTACAAAACAGTGGCACGTTGGGTAAAAGTTTTCGACGAAGGTCGGCAAACTGTGTCAGACATCCATCGGGCAGGTCGTCCTAGCGTCTCTGAAGAAGAAGGAAATACTGTTGCCGCGTTAGAGGACAGTGACCGATGCCAGAAGATTCGTGAGCTCACCTGCGAAACCGGATTAGCGCATAAGACTGCGCTACGCATCCTGAAGGCATGCGAAAAATTGCATCATGATGGGTTACGCATGAACGGAAATGCAGAAATGGACGCATTAAGACGCTGAACATATGCGCTTGGAGCGCTATGAACACGAAGGAGAGGTTTTCTTACGCCGTATCGTAATCCTGGATGAGACATGGGAAATTTCGTACGAGCCAAAACTGAAATGCCAATCCAGCGAATGGCGTCGTTATGGGTCGAATGTGCGTCAGAGCACCAGTATGGTGAAAGTTATGGTGATTCTTGTGTACGACTGTGATGGTGTTATCCTACCGCATTACGTTCCTTCACGGTAGACATGCACAGTATTACTATTCGTTTTAGGAGCATCACCTGCAACCAGCTTTGCGAAAGAAGCCGCAACACTTTCTGCGCAACCCACCTATCATTTTGCACGAGTATGCGCGTGCACATACAGTCCAAGCTGTGGCTGTTCTGTTCGGTCGATGGAACTGGCAAGATCTGTACTACTCACCGTGCTCCCCGTACTTAAGTCCCTGTGACTTTCATTTGTTTCCGAAAATGAAGGAACCATTTCGTATCATTCGCTTCAGAACTAATCCAGAGATTCGACAGGAAATAGGCCGATCGATTCTTACCATCAACAGAACAGGCTCTGCTAACGGTATACTACGCCTACTACATCGCTGCCAATGGGTTCTACACAACGCTGGTGTCTACTTTGAAGGACACGTGCAAAAATGTGACGCTTTCGAATCGGATGTGAATAAAAAGTTGTCACTTTGTAAGTTCCAACTGTATAAATTCTACAATAGGTGCTGTAACTACACTCTCTTAATCTGGTCCACTACTACTTAAATATGTTTGTCCTAAACTTTGATCGCACATGGTGGGAAAAATCATCCAGTTATTCCATCATCATCATCATCACTCTCTCTCCAAGTCAGATCAGGAATGTTGTGACTGATCCCTTATATCGACTAATTCCGGCCAGATTCAAGGGACAGTTCTCGTCATAATTGGGATACGTTCTCCTTTTGAGTATAGTGACAGTGTGTACGAACTCTCAGCGGTACACGCGGCGTTTCTCTCCTAATTTTCGTGACGAAGTAATTGTCTTTTGTATAAATGCTGCGCGTCAGTGCTCATTAAATCTGTCAAGATGATTAAATTACGGGCTTGTTCTTCTGAAAGACAGTTCTGCACGTAATGATTTGCCTCAGTTCGGATGAAACCTTAGTGTAAGTACGGCAGTCTAGGACTATGTGCTCCGATGGGCTGGCCTCAACTCCACAGTCGCAGCCTCATGAATCACGCCATCTCAGCCCGGAAGTTTCAAATTATGAGCCGCAGACTTTATCAGGTGTTTTCCCAATCCTATGTAAATTCACAGGCTATGGGCCGTGACCCGTAAGGAAGTGCACTAAGCTTCGAGTTGGATAGATTTTCATATCTTCCCTTTCTCTAACTGAAGGAATAAATTGATAGACCCTTCGTGCAGTATCAGAATGTTCTCACTGATCTTGCCAAATATTTGTTGTGCTTTAGCAATCCTTCCCCATTATTTGCTCTACCATTATGTAATCGCTTCTTCTAATCTATTAAATCGCAGCATGCAGCCGTATTATCTGGTTTGTTGGATATAATCCCATGATATCTGTAAGAGCGTCCGTGGGCGAAATCCCTAAGGCCTCCACTGGTCTGACTATTATATTCCTCTGCACTTTCGTCAGTGCAGAAGTTGCCCGTGCCATTTTGAGCCTGATGTATAAAGGGTGTAATACCTAAGTCCGCAAGGTGGTGTAATAAGGAAGGAAGGAAGCTTGGAGTTTAACGTCCCATCGACAGCGTGGTCATTAGAGACGGAACTTACGCTCGGAGTGTTTGGGTAAGGATGTGGAAGGAAATCGGCCGTGCCCTTTCAAAGGGCCCATCCCAACATTTGCATGGAGTAATTTAGGGAAATCATGGAAAACCTAAATCTGGATGGCCGGAGGTGGATTTGAACCAGTGGTGTAATAAGGGCGTAACGTGGGGCATGAGTCACACAGCTGCCAAGGAAGGGCCGACAGGAGTAGATGCCAGGCTTGTGGCAGAATGACCTAATAAGGGCACGAGAAGAAGCCAGCCTTGTCATCTGTCTGAGTTCATAACTTCAGTACACCCAGCACCACTTCTCGGAAGTTACCGGTTGGGAGGCATCGCCACGGTGGAGTGGCTGACCATTCTAAATGGCAATCGCAGAAGAACAAAAACGAAACGATCACCTGTTGCGGAGTATGCTTTTCAGCCAGGTAACCAGCACATTTGCTTCGACGAGACGCAAGTACTAGCAGCCACAAGTGGATACTATGAAAGGCTCTATAGGAAGGCAATTAAAATCGGCAAACATTCGAATAATTTCAGTCGTAAGGAGGGCATGAAACTAAACGGTGTACGGATTCCGGTGTTGAAGAAGAGACTTACCACCCGTCCAATACAGTGTGAGGGCATCGGCGATCGACGGCAGCGGACGACGACCAATTGCACTGACGTCTTCAAAACAAGTGACGTCACGTGTCGACACGGGAACGCGCGGACACCGAATTTGGCGGCAGTCAGTAGCGAGCCAGAGTGTGTGTTGGACTTGCAGTCTTACAGCCCCCCTGAAGATTTCTTCCGCAGTCGTGGACGAAACGTTGGGTTTTGACAACAAATTCAACCGACCAAGGCATAACAGCCCGGATAGTTTTAATGGACATGACATTTCCGGCCGTGAAAATCTACATTTTACAACACTTTCTTTGATGTGCGTATTGTGTTATGTTGCCATCTATATAAGCATCTTACGCCTTCTTATGGCAGTCCAACCCAACGAACTTGGCAGTTGCACTGAAATTTATTAACTTAACTGTGTGGGTGTGCCCCAGTTAGGAACTCGTTGGCCGCCGCAGAGGAGGAAGAAGAAGAAGAAGAAGAAGACGGCGGGAGCCAAGTGACGGGAGCCCAGAGAGTGATACAAGTTGTGTGCGGCTGACTAAGAGATACGGCGTCCGCGGCTCAGGAATTGCCGGCGCGGTGTGCGCGCTCGCCGGGGCACTCCGTCTGCATTAAGTCCGCCGCGGGAGCGACAATAGCGCAGGCCGGGAGGCGCTAATCTGGCTGTGGCGTCTGCCCGCGCTGGGCTTCAGCAGGAGTCTCGGCCAGGCCTCTGTCCTCACCGCCTCTTTCTCACACGCCTCCCGCGCTTTTTTTGCCCCTCCCAGCCATTTCAGCTCTCTCCCTTTCTCTGTCTCCCCCTCTCTCTCGCTCTCTCTCTCTCCCTCTGTCGGCTTCGCAACTATTGCGCGAGGTGCCTTTTGCGGCAACGAAAGGACACCTAATGGAGATTTACCGAGCCCGGCCACAAAGTAGACGTTGAGACACATGAATAAATTCATATTAAGTCCACCCGCAGAGCTGGCCTCGTGTCGCGACCGTCCGCCCGCTTCCGGGATAAAAGTAGCACAGCAGGGGGCGGAGGGTGACGGAGGAAAGGGGGGGGGGGGGTGAGCTTGTACTGAGGTCGCACGGCAATACGCTTTTCGAGAGCGCCGTGACACACACATACACACACACTCACAGCCACACACACACACACACACACATGTGAAAGAGAAGCTGGGGATCAGAAAGTGGCTCGGCGGAAAGTAGAAAAATGGCGGTTCGCGAATAAAGCGCCGTTGCGGACGACAGGAAATGAAACTGTAGACGCGAAGCAGTCGGGCGTCGGCCTCCGGCGGCAGATCATAATGCCGGAATAAAGTGTTATTGGGTGGTGGTGTGCGGTGCGGGCCGGCCCGGCGGGGTGCCATTGTCGCCGCCGGCCTATTGTGCGCGGTTAGGCAACAGTTGCCGGGCCCGCGTCCTCGCCGCCGCACGCCCCGAATCCGAGCAGCCATTCGGGCACGGGGACCGCTCCGCCCCTCCTGTCAGCCGCGCCGTAAAATAAGAATTGGATATATAGGGCTATTTGTAAGCGCAGTGCCCCGTAAAGCCGACGCCCGCGGGGACCCCCTGGCCGCACTTCACCTATAATGCCGGCCGCGGCGACAACAGCTGGCGCGCAGCTCTCCAGCGGCCCCTAAACGCCTGACACAGCCACCAGTAGCGGCAGCAGTGGTGCCAACCGACTGTGTCGTGGGCAGCTGAGCGCCGCGACTGTGCCCTTTGGGCCAGTTAGCGCTGCTCGAGGGCCGCGAATGGCGTCGGCAAACACGTCCGGCGCCTGTTTGACGAGCGGTCGCGCGGAAAAGGGCCGCTGTCGCCCTCGAGTAGCGATGCCAGAAACGCTTTGTTCGCCGCCCCGATCCGGCGCGAGGTTCGCAGCTGCCTCGCGATGACGTCAACTACCACCGTTCTGCGTCACAAATCACGGACGAGGCTGTATTGTTAGTATTTACAGGGCCTTTACCTTTGTTGCTACTCGTGCTTGAGAACGTCCCAAGTGCCATAAGAAGGGTTGCCATATCTGGATGGAATCTCGTGGGATTAATGTGGCATGGGGCTGTGGGAGTACTTCGCACCGTTAGTGTGGTGGGTTGGGTTGGGTTGTTTGGTTGGGATAGGGGACCAAACTACTGAGGTTGTCAGTCCCCTGGTGGGGAGACGAAGGAGTGAGGATAGGAAAGGAAGGAAGGGGGAAAGGAAATGCAGTCCGGGAAGTAAAGAAGGAAGGAAGACTGCATTAGGTCGGGGACCATGCTCGCCACGCACGTACTCACGAAAGAACCATGAGCCCCCTGGAGAGGTTAATGTAATGACCAAAAAATTCTGAAAAAATAGAAGTACAGTTGAATGTTCACGCATAAATTTCTTCAGAAACAATCAGTGCAAGTATAATTACGTAGGCTTCCGCGGCCAGAGTCAGATGGCATAAAAGTTGTCTGGGTGTTGTAACGCGTCATGAAGGCCACTGTAACGTTGGCCGAAACGTCGGTTATTTAAGTAATAGCCTTACATCAAGACGCGGTACAACACCCAGAAAACTTTTATGTAATCAGTACAAGTGTTTAAAAACGCAAATGAAAGAACTTGATCCGCTGGGTGTTGTTAAGTATTATTTTTAATTTTTTATTATTTATTGAAACCTACATTCAGACCAGCTGCCTGTGGGTATAAAGCTGGTCGTGAATTGTGGCCAATATTTACATTCGATTTTGTATATTACAATTTGTTCTCTTCTTATCTAAGTACAATGATAATTCTTAGATAAACAATATTAGGCTGATTAGTATATTCATTGATAGTTTGGTATATTTATTTTGAATTTAATTATCGGTTTGGGAAAAATGGTTTTAATTAAAATAAAACTAATTTGGAAATTAGAAAAGTTGGGTGGTGTTAGTAACTTAAATCTAAGGTATAATTTTAAGAAGAGGTGAAAAGATGACAGGAGAGAGAGAAAAGTGGGGGAAAGAAAACTATTCTCGATGACAGGCCAGGGGCGAAGACTTCGGAATTAACATCGACCCCTGCGGCCCTGGCCAGTCTAATGTACAATTTATTTGTTCCTGAACTACACTCGTTTAGTAATTTAGTCTTTGATAAATTTCTATGCATTCTGGCTTAATTATTTGGTCTAATACATGTGTTGTTAAGTCAAAAAGAACTGCTCACCGTAATTAGCACAGAAGATATCGTAAAAGAAACCGATTACAATATTCACTGCAAGGACAGAAGGATACCGGATTTGAATAAAAATGCAGAATGGAGAGACTTAAGTTAATTCTGATACTTGATGGCAAATCTGCGAATGAATACCTTTAGTTTAAAGCAAAACTGAAGGAAATCGGTCGGATAGAACGGCCTCACCGACTGACTCGAGTTTACAGCAAGGACATCCCCATAAGAAATAAACAAAAGGAAACCGCGTTTGAATATAGAAAAACGAAGGCGAAAGTTATATGAATTCTGATACTTGATGACAAATCTAGGGATGAATACCTTTCGTTTAAAACAAAAATGAAGGAAATCAGCCGGTTTGTTTGATCTGGCCGACTGATTTTAGTTTCAGTTGATTCTTTTAATATATGAGATGATAAGATTAAATACTAACTGAAGATCCGGCTTTGCCCCGGTATTTATTTATTCCATACGCTAGCTAGTCCATCTCCATGATGGGAACTTTGTACGTAAAATAATCCCAGGCACTGTCCATATGAAATTTTGTGGCTACACTGTCAACTTGTAGTTAAACTGGCGCTGTCGTATTGATTCCACAGTCCCTACGCTAACAGATGTTGTTATTTTACTAGTTGAGCAAAGTTAGTAATAGTATTTTGCAAAATTTGGGCACAGTTGCATCTTATTGGGACAAAGAAGTCCAAACGGACACGTTCGCAATGTATCGGGACACAAGCCATAGCCCATTTTACAAGAAACACTGAGACAGTCATATCTATTAATCAAGGATGTTTTAGTATTTTGTACGTGTACAGGAAACCTTCCTCAGTACCTGGATACATGGCCAATGGCTTTTCAAGCAACGTCCTACATTTGCTGAGAAAATCTGTGTTTAAGTGTTATACATTAAGACTTTTTTTTATATTAGTAGCGATGGTTCGACCAAGTTAGCGTAGCGCAGTGGATAAGCTTCACGTCGTCCACGCGGGTGGTTCGGGATCAAATTTGGCTATTTTATATGTAATTTATGTGAATAGAGAGCTGTAGATTCCCACGTACTGTAACGCCAAAGTATTCGTCACTGAAAGTGCTTTCTTAAAAAGAAATTATCTCCGAGTACAATGTTTGTCTTTCTCGGCACTGCTTGCTGTGCAACAACGTAATTCCGGTTGGTCTTGTTGCAGCAGCAGCCGAACCACATAGTTTGTAGAGCATGAACAATATTTAACGTAAACTACTGGAAGAGGGATGAAAATAAGCGAACACATGTCTTCCATTAAACGTAGATACTTAACAATTCTGAGAAAAAGGTGGACGAATCCTACAGCCTACATCAGACGCCGCGAGTTGAATTTTAGCAAATGTGATGCCGCAACAGATAGCATCGCTGTTCACATGAACGCGCCTCGTGTTCGTAATTCTACGAGGGTGGGCATTGAAATAGTGGCAACTATTTATTTACAACCGATACAAAAGCGTTACAAGTTTACACCTGTTGCTGTCCTTCAAAGTAGTCACCAGCTTTGTGTAGAACCCGTTGCCAGCGATGTGGAAGGCGTAGTATACCGTTAGCAGAGTCTGTTCTGTTGATGGTGCGAATGGAGCGGTCTACTGCCTGTCGAATCTCCGGAACAGTACTGAAGCGAATGCCACGAAGTGGTACCTTCATCTTTGGAATCAAATCAAAGTCACAAGGACATAAGTCCAGCGAGTATGGTGGATGGTACAGTACTTCCCAGTCCCACTGACCGGACAGTACAGCCACAACTTGCACTGTCGTGCAAAAGGATGGGCAGTTTATAATCCATCATACTCCTAGGACTTAGTCCTTGTGACTTCGATTTGATTCCAGAGATTAAGGAACCACTTAGTGAGCAACTGTTTCAGAGATACGACAGGCAGTAGACCGTTTCATTGGCACCATAAACAGAACAGACACTGCTAACGGTATACTACGCCTTCCACATCGCTGGCAACGGGTTCTACACAAAGCTGGTGACTACTCTGAAGGACAGTAACAGGTGAAAAGATGTAACGCTTTTGTATCGGTTGTGAATAAATAGTTGCCACTATTTAAGTTCCAACCTTCCTATTATTGTGATTTTTGCTGTTTTTCTGTTTTTGTTTTACATGTAGCTACTAATAGCCGTGGAACGTTATTGTACGAAAGTTATTTTTCAAGTTAGGTGGTACGAGGCTTCTATTTTAAATACAAAATTTGAATTGAGTTTCACAGTAAGTCTCAATGTCTATTATTTGATATATGTGCGTATGTTGTTTACAGGGATTTATAATCCAGTATTTTGTATTTCATTCTTTCATAAATTCTTGTATTAATTCTTCTATTCGTTATTATCTTTATGCTCCGTTGTCGCATTTCATTGGGTGATCCGACCGTAGAAGCACTCTCCACAGAAATTTCCATCACGACCAGTATGGAAAAGGCAGGTTTGATCATATGAATGAGAAACAAAATGAAACTAATAGTGAGGTTTTAAACACAAGCTACCTACCGCTGTCCATCGGTAACGAAGACTGGGACTTGCACGCAAATTGATCTACAGCTACATAAATACTCCGCTGATCACATTTAAGTGCCTGCCAGAGGGTACATCGAAACGCTCTCGTAATATTTCTCTAGCCTTGCATTCTCTAATAGCGCACGGGAAAAAAGAACATTGAATCTTTCAGTTTTCGATCTGATTTCCCTTACCTTTTTATTATCATGTCTCCCTATGGAGTTGGATGCTGATAAAATATGTTCACATTCTGAAGTGAAATTTGGTGACGGAAATTTCGCAAATAAATCTCGCCTTTCTTTTAATGCATTCCACCCCAAACCTTGCATCATTTCTGTGACACTCTCTCCCCTATATCGCGATAATACAAAACGAGCTTTCCTTTCTCTGAACATTCTCTACATCATTCGCTCAGTCTCATTTGGTGAATTGGCAACAGTACTAAAATGTTCAAATGTTTGTAAAGATTATGGGACTTAGCTGCGGGGTCATCAGTTCCTAAACTTAAAAACTACTTATGAACTAACTTGTACTAAAGACAACACAAACATTCATGCACAAGGGGGAATTCGAACCCCCGACGGCGGACAGCCGCGCGCACAGCAACACGGCGCTCCAGCACGCGCGGCTAATACGCCGCGGCTGCAACAGTATTCCAAGAGAGGACGCACAAGGGTAGTGTACGTAGTTTCTTTAGTAGAACTGTTACATCTTCTAAGTGTTCTTGCAATGAAACGTAGCCTTCGGTTCGCCTTATCTTCAATATTCTCTGCGTGTTCATCCTATTTAAATTGTTTGTAAATGTAATTGCTGGGTGTTTTGTTGAAATTTACCACCATTTGAAGTCAATGATGAAGAGAATGGTGGCGTTTTCAGATGATTAACTCTTTTTGCTCCATATGACAAAATAAAACAGCATGAAATAATTGTCGGAAGGACCCGTCGCACAACCATCGTCCTAAGTATTTTAGAATTGCATCGTGTATCAAAGAAATTAGGTGAGAGACAACACATTTGTTGTGGTTCTTGGTCTAAAGTCAATAGCTCTTCGTTCTTACCAATTTTAGATTTACAGTACTGTGATTTAAAGGTATTCAACGAATTTAGGGGTGCATTGTATTTAGTAAGTATTTCTCGTAATATTACACATTCTACCTAAACGCAGACCTTCTCTGAAGAAATAAAAGCTGTAATATTGGCGTTTTGAAAACTCCTGTCGTCCAGTCAGTTGTTAAAAAAAGATGCTTTTTCAATGATCTGCCTTTAAGAAAGCAACATTGCTCAAGTAAATTGGCTGCAGTTTCCATTTAATGATAGATGAATGTATTATACTTAACATACAATTAATTTTAACTGCAAAGTCAACCGAAATATATATATATATATATATATATATATATATATATATATATATATATATATATATATATAATGGGTCCGCACCCATTATCACTTAACGAATTCTACGGTTGCTAATAAAGCATGATTGTACCCAATCTCCATTTTATTGAGAGTTGTCAAATATATCAGCTAGGTATCCGGATAAACGACGACGCTTGAAGGTTCCTGGACCGGATCTGACAGGTGAAGAAGTAAGTCAATCCAATAGATCTAAAATATTCACGCGGTTCTGTCGGCTCAAAGTGCTGCGACCTGTGTTTGATTAATTTACTACGTTTTATAAATAAGCACGACGAGCCACTGCGCTAAACTATTTACATTCACAAATCGCTTTCCAAATATAGGCCGCCTCACTGAAATTATTTACAATCATAATGGCCTCTCTGTGAGACGCGGCGCTATTACATTAAATTACTGTCTTTTATAAACAATGTAAATCGTTAACTTTCATGGTTTATTTATATACATAAATCATTTAGCAGTTTTTCGCGTGTTCAGATCTATGGAGACAATTCCTGGTGACCATGAAAATGTGCGTCTTTCTCTTCGACATATTTCTAGAAAATATCTAAAATAACGCATATGATAGAATTTGTTTATTATGTGTGATCTTTTGTGACAAGAATATTGACTGCATTTGAAATCCTGCCACTATATTCCATTAAACGATTTACATTTTGCTCCAATGTTTTCCAGTTTTTTTCTTTTTTTTTCACTCTGAAATGTTGGAAAACAGATGAAAATACTTCCCTGTTCATTCTACTGATGCTGCGTTAGCATCAGTAAATTGTGATCAACAGTTTGTGTAAGTGATTCGCTCTTTTGATGTACGAGTTATGATAGAATATAAAACCATTCTTTATGGATTGCGTTCCTACCGCGACAGAATTAAAGTTTACTTTATCTCTGATAAATGACTTTTATTATTAATAGACGAAAAAATTTGCGTTACAGGTAACTGCCAAAGATTAAATGTTTAATTACTGAAGAGCCAGTGAATTAAATCGGGCGAAACGAGCTTTCGGTATAATTAGAATAAAAACGGTACAGATTGATGGAACATATTCTTCGACACCATGAAGTAGCTTATTTGGTTTGCAGAAAACTTAGCAGGGGCAAAGTTTGAATAAATTAAGCAGATTGAAATAAGTGAAGCTTACATTTAGAATGACATTTATTGACAGAGTTAGGTATCCACACCTTCGATATAATTGCCTTAAAATGTATATTGCCAACAATCAGCTGGTTATTGCATTTACATCTTTTACCGCTTTTGGTTATTAACCATCACCAGAAAAGTAAAATTAAACAGACTGATTACGTTGGTACATTTTCTGTCACCATATCCATGTCAAACAATAAAAGATACGTAAAATGTCACTTAACATTAGGTCTTGTTGATAAATAAAACAATGACAGGCTGCATTCTAGTGAATCCGGCTCTAAGAATTCAAGGAGTAACTAACAAAAATATTGGGAACTACATAGTTGATGTGATAAAGTTAGCAGAAATTGAAGTATTCATGGTGTAAAAATAATATATCTTTGACAGCCACCAAAGTTGTCAAAGATACACCAGGAATACAATTTCTGCTAACTTCATCCCATCAACTATGTAGTTCTTAATATTTTTGTTGGTTACTCTTAGAATTCTTAGAGCCGGATTCACTAGAATGCAGCCTGTCATTGTTTTATTTATCATCACGACCTAATGTCAAGTGACATTAAACGTATCTTTTATTGTTTGACATAGACATGGTGACAGAAAATGTACCAACGTAATCAGTCTGTTTAATTTACTTTTCTGGTGATGTTTAATAACCAAAAATGTTCAGCTCTTTGTAATACTCTGGGACCAAACTACGTTGTTTATCAGTCCTTAGTCTTACAAACTACTTAAACTACGTTAAACTAACCTAAGGACAACACACACATTCATGCCCGAGGGAGGATTCGAACCTCCGACGCGTGAGGCCGCGCGATCCGTAACGTGGCACTCCAGACCGTTCGGCTTCTCCACGTGGCGGTTAATAACCGAAACCGGCAAAAGATGAAAATACAATAACCAGCTGATTGTAGGCAATATGCATTTTAAGGCGATCATATTGAAGTTGTGGATACCTAAACCTGTCAATAAAGTCATTTCAAAGAAAAATAATCGTACTCATTACTGTTTCTCCGTCCTTGTATTTGGGGTCTTAGAGGTAAGGTGATGAAGGACTGCCAGCCGCGGTGGCCGAGGGGACTGAGGCGCTCCAGTCACGGTCTACACGGCCACTACGGTCGGGGGTTCGAATCCTCCCTGGGGCATGGATATTTGTGCCGTCCTAGTTCGTAAGTAGTTCATAAGTAGTTTGTAAGTTTAGGGACTGATGACCCCGTAGTTAAGTCCCATAAGCTATACAAACATTTGATGAAGGACTGGAAGATGAAATACAGCACACATAAATTCTGGACAGATGATGAAGTGGTACAAATTGAGTGGCGTACTGTTTGATAAGAACGTCAGCTGCAGAATGATGGGAAAGAAGTCTTTGGTGAGGCCCGCGATGCTCTGTAGTACAGAAACTTGGCCAACCACAAAAACCCAAGAGAGAAAGATGAACAGGGATGAAAATGTTAAAGTGGATATGTGGAATAATGAATGATTATTTGATGGGACCACTGAAAGTGGGATCCATAGGAAGGGAGATTCTTGAAAGTAGGCTAACGACGTATGGGTATGTACAGAGAAGAAAGGAGAACTATCTGGGAAGAAGAGCAGAAAATCTGAAATTGGAGAGTCAAGAAGAAGAAGGAGACCAAAAAGCTTGTGGAAAGACATGACAGCAGGGGGATCTAGGAGATAAAGGGTTGAAGAGAGAAGAAGCATTGGATAGACACTCAAGAAAGACAACAGTTCAAGAAAACAACGCCTGCCCCACGTGACCTGGGGAAAAGATGAATGTAGGAAAAAATGAAGTGACAGTACAATTGGTCGGTCAGTAGAGCTCAATGTCTTCGAACGTGAACTAACAAAGTGATCAGGGACATTTCAGTCCTCCTAAATGTGTCGATGAAACTGATATGGAATAGCAAAGGAAGAACCACGGCAAAACTGAGAGCGACCTGACGTCATATACCTAAGGACAGCAACCGTCAGGTATTGAGGAGGGCTGTGGTAAAAAATCGCATGAAATCAGCGGAAAGCGTCGTTCGTGCTTTCCATTGTGCTCCCAACGATTCAGCTGGTAAAGCTTCTATGTGTAGGAATTTAGAAAGAAGGAATACCGTGAATACGCAGCTGCACATTTGACTTCAATGCCAAGTGACGCTTAACTTCGTGTAGAGAGTGACGCTACTGGGCAGCGCATGATTGTGAAGTGATTTAGAGAGATGGTTCACTTTATACCCTGTGGCAATCCGACTGTACAGCGCGTGATTGGCGAATGATTGGAGACCATTATCTGTCATCATGTTCAGAGTCAGAAGTAGAGTTGCGTTGTGATGGTTTTCGTAGTCGGGGTGTGATCGCTTTGCTGCACGTAGGAGAACGCTAAATGTGTGAATGTATGATTATGTTTTATGGCCTAATCACCTCTGTAGAGTACTGGAACGTTTAGTGGATGATGACTGATTGTATCAGCATTACAATGCTCCGCGTAATAAATCACGACCTGCGATGCACAGATTTTTGAAAATGAACTGGTCGTCTTTGCCACCCGACCTGAACCTAAATGGACACGTTTTGGAGTCTCTATATGTCTATCTCTTTGTATGATGAATGCGGGATAACGATAGTTATCAAATAAGAATAAATCCAACAGCTTTAGGTTTCAGTCTTTAATTTTTTTTCACAACCACTTTCGGTGATATACTTTGCCATCTTCGGACTCCTAAGCAGACGTAACGAATGGTCATTCAACCTACGCTTATCATCAGAAGGGGACAGCACGTGAATCTAAGCCCGCGAATCTAAGAATGACGTTATCCTGCACATCAGTTATCACCACATCAGGTAGGAGTAATGTGTGTGACGGGTTCACGATGTTTACATTTTCAACATCTAATTATTATTTGACATTTTCGATATGCTACGATGTGTACTTCTCTCCACAACCCTTGCTTGCCCACCTTCTCTGACTTCTGCACTTCAGATATAACGGAGCAGGTACCTCTTTAAAAGTGTCTGCAGCGAGGTTCAATCCGTCATAGAAGCGCAGTGTCAAAACACATTTATGTCCCGTAATATTCTTATAGAACAACATGGGACTAGCAGATCACCTTAGTCATCTCATATGGAGTTTATATTCTGAAAACCACGTTTAGAACTATGTATGGAACAACTAAATTGATCAAGATTCAGAAACGGCTGCGGCAAGGTTGCGTCTTTTACCTTACTTATTCAATATGTATGCAGAGCATGATATCAAGGTTTATAGACCATGTAAAGAATAAAGTGGAATTAAAATAGCCAGAATGAATCATCAACCTTAGACACAAAATATTCAAATGTTTGTAAATCTATGTGACTTTACTACTGCGGTTATCAATCCATAGGTTACAAACTGCTTAAGCTAACCTAGGACAAAACATACACCAATGCCTGAGGGAGAACTCGAACCTACGACGGGGAGCAACGGCTCGCTCTGCAGCAAGCAGCAAGGCGACTTATAGCGTTCGGCTGTTCCACCGCTGCAACCTTATATATGTAGATGATACTACACTGTTGGCAGAAAGTGAAGAAGAGTTAAAGAGACTCTAACTGAAAGTGAAAGAAGAAAATGAAAGGATGATCTCAGACTGAATGGTAAGATGCCGCGGCGGAGCGGCCGAGCGTATTGAGGCGCTATGCTACGATGCCCGAGGCAGTTCCCCGTCGGGGGTTTGAATCCCCCCTAGGGCATGGATGTTTGTGCCATCTTTAGTATAAGCTAGTTCATAAGTAGTTTGTAAGTTTAGGGACTGATGACCCCGCAGTTAAGTCCCATAAGCTTTACAAACATTTGAACATTTGAAAGGTAAGAAATATAAATTATGGCAACTACATCTTCAGTTTTACGGCACATAGGAGGAGAAACAGTGAAGTTAGTGTCTACGTTTAGTTATCTCCGTTCGCAAATTTATATTGACTACGACTGCAGCCACGAAATCAGAAGACGCTTGTTTCTTGGTAGAAAGGCACAAGGTTATCACGAGTGGAGCTATAACTTCAGCTACAAAGATCCATATTGGGAGGACTATGATATTTCTAGTTGTATGAATGTGAGACATGGAGCGATACAAAGGCTGAACGGCAAAGAATACATTCTTTTGAAATGTGGTGTTGCAGAAAACTTCAAAGGTTTAATGAACTGCAAAGAGAAAGAATAAGTCAATATTAGAGGAAATAAAACCAAATTGTTCCCTGAAAGGCTTGATACTGAAACAAGATCTGAACTACTTTGGACACATCATTAGACGACATGCGTTACTGGAAAGAATCCATCAATGTTGGGAAGATCAGAGGCACTAGAGGAAGAGGAGACCCTTAGGGGGCTCACGGTCCATTCTTGAGTACGTGCGTGGCTAGCAGGGGTCTCCGAGCTAATGCAGTCCTTCTTCCGTATTTCCTCCCTGGACTGCATTTACTTTCCTTCCCCCTCCTTTTCTATCCTCACTCCTGCCCCTCTACCTAGAAGTTTGTTGGTGTAGTAGTCTAATTCTGAAACACACTGACGTATGAGACACATACTCATCTCAATCTACGACGTCCATTTACTGCCGGAAATATGCGCAGGACGAAATTTCGTGAGAGCCTTTTTTTTTTTTTTTTTTTAGTGCTAGCATGTGAGGAATCGCGCTGCGACGCCCGAGTGCGCAAATTTAGATTCAACCTGTATAAATCTCAGTTATGTTAATAGTGTTTCATTTACATATTTAATGAAATAGGTTTTGTCAACAATAATTTCGCAGTAAACAGTAATTATACAGGAAATAATGTGGAACATTATTTAATATTATGAGAAAATAATTAAATTAGTTTTATCAGATATACTAATAAGCATAATATATCACCTACAACAATATGCGTCTTGCATGAACTAATTAATATTTACTAATTAACGCGCAACTGGTGAGGTTGGGTTATAGTTACCCAATAAATTCCATGGCGCTCGTACTTCTATGGTGAAGGAGAAATGAAAAGTTTCTACTTACATTTGAAAAATAATTTTTATTGACATCACTGAACAACTGAAATATGGTTAGGTAACTGACATGGTTATCAATGAGCAGAGTTTCTAGTAATAATGAATCAAATAAACTCACTGCTTGGATGAGGACTGCGCCCAGGGTTATTAGTAGGGTTACCATACGTCCTCTTTTTCCCGGAGATGTCCTCTTTTTGAGGCAAGAAAATGTGTCCGGCCGGAATTTATAAAATTCTACAAAATGTCCTCTTTTTCGGGTTCCGAGAAAGAAAATTTATTTTTGTGTCATTGGCGACAACATGTTCATTCGCACTGCAGTTCCAAACTGTTCGCAATTACTACGCGCATTGAAATTGCCGTTCACCATTTCGCACTCTGCACGGGTCTGACAGTTGCAAACGGAACTTCTCTGCGAAGGAACCTGGTTGTCTATCCTGTATTCAACCAATGCATTCTGTCTTCTGCGTTATGTTCTATGGCGTTGCTTTTTATATACTTTATGGTTTAGGTTAAAGCTGTATGGTGTGTTCGAGATCATAGGTAGCCTTTTGCTTCAAAATTAATTACAAACTTAAATACAACATAATATCAAAGAGAAAGTCAGTGTTAAATATGTGCTCCTGAAGAATACAAATCATTCAAGAGAATGATCAAACGAATGCAAGAATTAATGATACTTTGTGTTCCGATCATCTTTGTAATTTTATAAAATTTTTTAAAGATTGTCAAAGGAAACAGAACATACCATCAACTCAAGTGTGGTGTGCATATTTAAATCAGTCATCTAGTGTTGTTAGTTATTCTGAACTGCTGAAAATTGTAGACTTCTTTTTTTTTCTATAATTAGTCATAATGCCGACACAGAACCTGTGTTTTCTCTTGTGAACACACAGTGTAAAAAACACAGGAATAGATTTAAAATATACTGTAATTATACTGTTTGTGTACAGTATAATTTCAAACATCTGAAATGCCTTGTTTAAAAAAAAAAAAAAAAAAAAAAAAAAAAAAAAAAAAAAAAAAAAAAAAAAACGAAAAGCTCTTGAGAGAGATTTCGTCGTCCACCAATTATAGTTGGTTCAAAAGTGAATAAGACAAGAATGAGACAATTGAGAGTAGTGATGAGGAATGAACTGTCAACGTTCATATTTTTTTCGTTTAACAACAACTACACAGGGTTACTGTTTTAGTTTGTAGTAGTCTTACGTGGTTCACTAATATAGTTGCTAATAACATTATGTTAAAGATAAAGTATCCTTTTTTTATATGAACTGTCCTCTTTTTTGGTGATGAACATAGGGTAACCCTAGTTATTAGTTATCATCGGATGCCTACCGGATGCCATGCTACATACGAAACAGACGACTATAGTGCTCCACAAAAAGTTCTGTAACTGGTGAGGTTGGGTTAAAAATGCCCAGTATTTTAAAAAATCGCATATAAAATCATCAACTCACCGCTCTGATGAGTATCGCGCTTCACGCCCACTCGCAACGAACTGACGTGATGGTATGGGAACCAACAAAGATGTACTCACAACAATCTGGTAACAATGGGGTTTCAAAGATTTAGCTGGGTATCTAACACCCAACATCACCAACAAAATTCTCCGACGTTAAATAATTGAAAATAACTTCAGCTAGTCACGTTAGAAAATAGAATAAGAAAAGTATGGAATAAATCGCAACATGCTTCATTACAAGCTCACGCGAGAGAACGTATGGCCGGATGCCTCATCTAACGCAGTTTGACGTACACACTTCTTAATACCAACATGAACGTGAGATCTTATTCGCACCTAAATTTATGCGGTACGGTAAATCTCATTCATACACAAATTAATGCGACAGATCGCACTCGTGCATAAGTTAGGGCGGTGGCAGTCGAGGTTTCAAAAGAGCGCAGTACCCCTTACCGACGCCTCGCGCACCACTTTGCGACTGGTGTCGAAATTATTCCTCGATTGCGGAGCTCTCACAATGCGCGAACCGCGAACGCTAAGAGCAATTATTGCGATTTCACGCGTCTCTCGAGGGCGGCGGCCCTCTGCAAATCTTTTGACGAGCCTCTAGAGCCGCGGTGTCAGACACAGGGCGCGCGCTTTGCTAATGACGGAAACCCGGAAGTGGTGTGCGTGCGCGCGCACGCGCCGCCCTGAGGATCTGCGCATGCGCCTGGGGCGTCAAGTGAGTGGCAGATGGCGCCTGCGAGGCGTCTGTCGCCGGCAGCACTCAGCCACCGGCGCGGCCGCTCGAGAGCTCTCGATGACGGCGGGTTTATCTGAGCCCCAAAAGCGCGCCGTCTAGCGCCGCCGACGCCTAATGGCGGCTCACCGAGTGCTGGTGCTGGGGATTATCACTTGCAGTCCCACATCTGGTGCAAGCAAAAACGCTACCGCTCCACACGTGCAGAGCTCTGGGGACTGAAATAGCAACAGCGTATCAGCGTATCGAACACCTCCGCGTCTCTAATACTACCGAAAAGTTGAAACCAATAATCCTATTTTCTGTCTCTGGTCACCAACCCTGGTACGCTTCCGCGTCTTTACACTTTCAACCCACAGAACACTCTCCCCGTTCTTCCCAACATACATACAATCCTTATTCTAACCTCAGTACAACTTCGCCGGCCGCGGTGGTCGAGGGGATTGAGGCGCTCCAGTCACGGTCCGCTCGGCCACTACGGTCGGGGGTTCGAATCCCCCCTCGGGCAGGGATATTTGTGCCGTCCTTAGTCTTAGCTAGTTCATAAGTAGTTTGTAAGCTTAGAGACTGATGACCCCGTAGTTAAGTCCCGTAAGTTCTACAAACATTTGAACATTTGAAATCCATTCCGAAATTTATCCGTCCTGCCAAATGTAATCCTTCCTCACCTATCTTGTCCAATATAAGGGCTCCTGTCCCTTCTCCTAAGTCCCCCCCCCCCCTTCCTAATCAATTCTCTAGTTTCGGTGCCCCAACCCACATACACAACTCAAGCTTAACATCTGCCCTCGTCCTTTTTCACTTTATATTTTCTTTCATCTCGACACGTTGAATTGTATATCCTAAGCAATCCACCAGCATTCCTCCCTGCACATCCTCCACAACCTCTCTCAAAGAAATTGCAACTCTCTCCCGAATCACGAACTGTGCCCTGACATATAGTCAGGATACAAACTCTAAATCCTTACCACCCTATCCACCTCCCCAGAGCTCTCATCGTCCTCTTTCCAAACCGCTCCTACACCCTGTTTCTTGTCCATACAGACCCCATTGGCCTTCCATAGCCACTCCTATCTTGCCACCACCTCATACAAATCCTTCATTCATATCACAACAACTCTTATCTCCGTCCTTAACCCCTTTCCTTTTATCACCAATCCTCCATCCCAAGACCGGTCCCTAGTATTACTCTGAGAGAAAGTGAATAGTGAAAGTGGACCATCATAATTTATCACTGTCGTGTTGAAGTGTTAGTCAAGTATTGCCGGCCGCGGTGGCCGAGAGGACTAAGGCGCTCCAGTCACGGTCTGCACGGCCACTACGGTCGGGGGTTCGAATCCCCCCTCGGGCATGGATATTTGTGCCGTCCTAGTTCGTAAGTAGTACATAAGTAGTTTGTAAGTTTAGGGACTGATGACCCCGTAGTTAAGTCCCAAGCTGTCAAACATTTGAACATTTTTGAGTCAAGTATTACCACTAGCCCCACCGCCTGCTCTTCCCTTCTTTCGAACCTACTTAAATCCATATCCTAACAGTCCAACTTCAAACGATTTTCCCACCTAGACAAAAAAATAAAAAATAAATAAATAAATAAAAAATAAATAAATAAATAAAATAAACATACATTCCGAAATTTATTCGTCCTGCCAAATGTAATCCTTCCTCACCTATCTCGTCTAATATCAGAGCTTTTGTCACCCATCCTACGTCCACCCTTCCAGATTCTTTCTCTTACTTACATGTCCCAACCCAAACACCCAACCAAACCTTAAAAAATTACCCACCTCCTTGTTCACTTTACATTTGCCTTCATCTCGATAGGTCGAATTACATATCCTAAGCATTCCGTCAGCTCTCCCCCTGCACATCGTCCACATCCTCTCCCAAAGAAATTTCGGTTAAGGTACAATTTATGAGTCTAGGTTAACGTGCAGTTTATGAGTCCAGATTGAAGTGCAGTTTGTGAGTCCTCGGCTGGTGCTTGACGTGTAGACGTTGTCAACGGCTCGATAGATGTCGGGAGGTGAAGGCAACCAATGAGTAGTCGCGTTCGGGCGGCCAATAATAAATAGCTTTAGTCTTAATGGCTTGTAAACACGTAGTACTTACGAGGATAATTAATATACTCACCGGACAATGGTAAATCAACAATCTGTCAACCATAGAGCAGGAACGACATTATTTATTTGTTTCATGATGGACACAAAAGAGTATTCCTCTCATTCGCTGTCAATTTGTATTGAAAGCGCATGCACCGTTTCTGATCACCATGAACTAAATAATTAGTGCCCCTCCTACTCTATGGCTGACAGATTGTTGATATACCCTCGTCCGGGGAATAAATTAGATATCCTCGGTTGTTCGTTATATCACTTCTTCACAATCGCACCTTCTATATATATCGTAAAAACCGGTAAAATACAATTAGTTCGGATTATAAATGAATTATCAATTTCGATGCCAAAAACGCTGCACACAAACGCCAGAACAAATTTTAAAACTGACACCAAATTTACAATAAATCATATACGCAATATTATTAGCCGCCCGAAAGCGATTCCTCATTGGCCGCCTTCTCTTCCCATCATACATCGGGCTGTTGCCAATGTCTACACCTCAGGAACCAGTCGCAGGCTCGTAAACTGCATTTTAACCGAAATTTCAACCTTCTCTCGAATCACGAACTCTGTCCTAAAATACACTCACCATACAATGAATCCATACCATCGTATCCATCTCCCTGTCCTCTCTCCAGACCATTCCTGCTCCCTCTTTCTTGTCCCTCCTGATACCATTGTCCCTTAATAGCCGCTCCTATCTCACCATCACCTCACACAAATCCCCCATTCATGTCCACGTCTTACCGGACAGGCAATAGACCTTGTAGCGTTTATATTCTGAGGTGGGAATAATTTTTTTTTACTTCGTACGTTTCAGGATTGTTGGTCAGGTTTCAAAAAGTTAAAAGTAGAAAATCTTTCATTCAACCAAAATATTACGCTGCTGGCTATTAAAATTGCTACAGATACGAAATTTAACCGACAGGAAGAAGGTGATGTGATATGAAAATGATTAGCTTTCCAGAGCATTCACACAAAGTTGGCCGTGACGACACCTACAACGTGTTGGTATGAGAAAAGTTTCCAACCGACTTTTCATTTGCGGTATATTGTATCGCAACATTGGCGCTCGCATTGGTCGCGATCCAAGGACTGTTATCAGAATATGGAATCGGAGGTTCAGGAGGGCAATACCTAACGCCGTGCTGGATCCCAACGGCCTTGTATCACTAGCAGTCGAGATGACAGTCATTTTATCCCTAAGTCAACAGTTGGGGACGTTTGCAAAACAACAACCATCTGCACGAACAGTTCCACGACGTTTGCAGCAGCATGGACTATCAGCTCGGATACCATGGCTGCGGTTACCCTTGACGCTGCATCACACACAGGAGCGCCTGCGATGGTGTACGCAACGACGAACCTGGATGCACGAATGGCTAAACGTTATTTTTTCGGATGAATCGAGGTTATGTTTACAGCATCATGATGGTCGCATCCGTGTTTGGCGACATCGGAGTGAACGCACATTGGATGCGTGTATTCGTCATTGCCATACTGGGGTATCACCCAGCGTAATAGGATGGGTTGCCATTGGTTACACGTCTCGGACACCTCTTTTTCGTATCGACGGCACTTTAAACAATGGCCGTTACATTTCAGATTTGTTACGACCGTGGCTCTACCCTTCATTCGATCCCTGTGAAACCCTACATTTCAGCAGGATAATGAACGACAGTATGTTGCAGGTTCTGTACGGGCCTTTCTGGATACGGAAAATGTTTGACTGCTGCTCTGGCCAATACATTCCCCAGATCTCTCACCAATTGAAAACGTCTGGACGATGGCCGAGCAACTGGCTCGTCACAAAACGCCAGTCACTGCCCTTCATTAACTGTGGTATCGTGTTGGAGCTGCAAGGGCATCTGTACCTGTACACACCACCCAATCTCTGTTTGACTCAATGCCCAGGCGTATAAAGGCCGTTATTAGGGCCAGAGGTGGTTGTTCTGGGCACTGATTTCTCAGAATCTATGCACCCAAATTGCGTGAAAATGTAATCACGTCAGTTCTAGTATATTTCTCCAATGAATACCCGTTTATCATTTGCATTTCTTCTTGCTGTAGAAATTTTAATGGCCAGTAGTGTATATAAGTAGAACTTCGATTATCCGAAGTTAATGGGAGACTTGTTCCGCCACCCGGTGGACCAGTGCGGGTACTGTTTGAGTGGTGGGAGGTGGCTGACTTTAGGGCGGGTAGCTCTATGATAGCTTCGCCGTTGCGTCCACGTGGCGTGTTGCGGAGCAGTCAGTGCAGATGGCGCCAGCTAATATCACACGCTGCTGTCCGAGGCTTTCCGCAATCGCAGGAAGGAGCCGTAACAGTAGTAGTGCCGAGCGAGCATTCGGTCTCGATGACAGCTGTGATACCGGGTAATGAGAGCCCGTTCATCGAAACAGCTACCAGTTCGGTTTTAAATTAAGACCGCGGGTAACTGGCGTCGCTATGAGACCGCTGGCTCGCTACACACACTGTTAATAGTTTCCGGATCTCTCTCGGTGCGGCCCAGTAGCTGCTGCCGACTAAATGCAGCGTGCAGCCCGTGATAACGGCGCGGGTGATAACTCGGCTGCACATTTACAGATTGCTCTGCGCGATTCATCATCGCGACAGCCGCAGTCAGACGGGAGTTCTCGCCCGTCCAGTAATACCGCCAGCATTCAAACTGCGCCGTTCCCATTGGCCGCTGGGAAATGTCCCTTTTAATTATGAGACACGTAGATTAAGTGACTTACACTTAATGGTAGCATAAAGTTTCATGCTTGAATTATAACTGCCTACACTCGCATTAAAAGATCGTTACGTCAGAATGCTTCCAGCTATAATCCTTTGCAATAAACTGGTGTTTAGGTCCCTAGTTGCTTTTAGCGCTATGAGGAGTAGAATTAAATTTTATTATTACTCGGTAGTATTAACACTCACTGTATTTTACCATAATCGAATTCCCTGTTTTAAAGGATCATTAAAAACGTTTCTGAACTTTTAGAATGATTTGAAATTCCATTACCAAATTGGTAAATGACGTCCTATTGGATAAAGGTATTATCAAATTTACATTAATTCCGCTTAATTTGTTGGTCATAACAAATGGTGTAGGATGTCTGGCTCGTGGCCATAGGTATTGAGCTGCTACGAAATTTCAAAGCTAGTAGATCACGTCATAGATGGAATGAGATGGAAAAGATGACATACTGTGTAACGTTGTTGTGAACTTTCGAATACATCTATGAAAACGTCATTGAAGTAATATCAGTGCTTCTGTTAAGAGCAGTCTATAATAAAAAGTTGTCAGTTCATAATACCCGAGTCATATTCATATCGTCCAAAACATTTTGAAAGTAGAAATGAATTGCAACCTGATGTGCCGAAGTTTATAAAAGGAACTGATTATGATTACGTTCACTTGCTCGGTGGATACTGACATGTAGCACGAGTTTTGTTTTGGCGGATTTCGAACATTGTAATATTTTCAGAAGTACACACGATTTTTAGATTGTAGGGGACTAGATTCTCATCGCCGTATACATCATCTTTTCACCTAGTCGTTACTTCTGTGCCTTTGTGTACCTTTCATAATTTTTTTAGCTACTTGGCATGTATCCAACCGAATATCTTCAAGAAAGTGATGTGATAACATTAATAGTTTGTATATGGAGATATTATTTATTTGTAGCTACGTATTCACTTTATCAAACTAATAGGTAAACTCCAAAATATGTTAGTAAATAGGCTTGTCATTTTTGTGAAACTGAGGTACGAAACTAAGTAGGCTCTACAGAAATAGATGATTAAGTGCTACCGGAAGCAACAGACATTACATTTATACAGTAGTAATACTATGAAATAGTGATCGAGTTTTGCAATTCTGATTAAGAGCAGAAGTTTGAACGTGAATGAATTGTTAAAGAGTTACTTCTATACGTAAAAGTATAACGAACCACTATAAACGAACACTTGTTATTCATGAGTATCCTTTCCAAATGAAAGATTTCCGAATTATATTTTTGATAGTTGATACAATTCCTAGCGCCACAAAAACTCATAAACATGGAGGTATTTTGAATGTGCTTCTTCTCTCCAAATACACATCCACACCATCTTTAGCCTGTCTTGCGTGTCATATTTACCATGATAAGACGTACCATTGTAAATATCACATCCAAGACAGGCTAAAGATGGCGTGAGAATGTCTCTCCCTGTTGCGGAAATCAAGCTAAATGCGTGCGAGCACTAAGGGAAGTAGACAACTGTAACATATGGAAGTTTCGGTCTGGCCGGGGAGCGTGTCCGGGTGGCCGAGTGGTTTATTAATATGAGACATAGAAGAATAAGAATTAAGATCGGTCAAGGGAAACTGAAATATGCGGAAAATGTTTGGGAAAGAAAGGTGGTTAAGTCGTTGGAATATTTATCCAATGTGTTCTGCACGCGTGGGACATGACGCTGGCTACAAGGGCACAGGAGAAATATCAGATCTGGACAACCATGGCAACTAACTGAATCGAAGTAATCCTCGTTACTAGGAGGAAACAAGTGAGCATGAGTGGATGATTATCGTGTGTCAGTTGTTAACATAAAAGGGATAAAACCAGTTTAATACTTTAGTAATATACTTTAAATGTTTAATTAATGTGCTATAAAGAAATAAAAGCAACAAAAAAAGTGGTTAAAGCGACCACTCGTGAATGCGGGAGACCCGGGTTCGAGTCCCGGTGCGGCAAAAATTTTCATATGGTACAAAATGATAGACCAACTGAAGAAGAGCAGCCGCGGTGGAGTAGCCGAGCGGTCTAAAGCGTCTCGCTGCGGAGCGCGCGTTTGCTCGCCGTGGAGGTTCGAGTCCTCCCTGGGGCATAGGTGTGTGTGTTTGTCCTTAGGTTAGTTTACCTATGTTTAAGTAGTTTGTACGCTACGGACTGATGACCACGCAGTTTGGTCCGATAGATTTACCAACATTTGAACATTTTTTGAAGAAGAGCAGCTAAAAACGGAAATTCTCGCAAGTTGCGAATTAATATATGTATATTAACATTTATAGCTGCGGGCCGTCAGCAACGTCTGTTCCTTAAGAAAAGACGTATCATGGTACACATCCATTACTCAATCGTTTCGCGGTGTGTTTATACGACTCAGCCGCTTGGCAGCGCTACATTCGCGAAGTTGCAGAAATTCACTGGGAGTTTCGTGACTCTTCGTCTATGATATAGCCTTGCAAATAAATAAATCAATAAATAAATAAATCAAATGTTTGTAATTCTATGGGACCAAACTACGTTGGTCATCAGTCACTAGTCTTACAAACTACTTAAACTAATTGTACTGCTATGGTGTCTGTTCTTTCGGAAGTCCGAAAGAACAGACACCACACCAACACAAAAACTATTAAACGCGTCGACGGCGTTAGCTTCAGTTATTTCACCGCAGATGCGGTCATACGTCCGACCTCGCACGGGAATCCGTAATGGCGAGTGTAAGAGGGCTTGGACGATAGGGGCTCTACAAACGTAGCGTGCAACATGTGAGAATTTGAGACGGACGGGAGGCGAGCACGGGTGGCCAAGTGGTTACGGCAACCGCTGGCCCGAATCGGGAGACCCAGGTTCGATTCCCGGTTCGCTTGTAGCCATTGCTTAATATCAATGCCCAAATGCGGCCACTGTCAATCCTTTCTTTCCTATCCTTCTTCCTTCCCTTTCTTCAACAATCCTTTCAAATACTTAAACTACGTTAAGCTAACCTAACGACAACACACATATCCATTCCCGAGGGATGATTCGAATCTCCGACGCGGGAGGCGCTCCAGACCGCTCGGATGCTCCTGCGCGGCTAGCCTTGCAAGGAGACTATGCCTATAAATAGAGTTTCCCCCTCTGAAAGAGTTTTTTATTCTATTTTAGCAGACTTATCAAACAGCCCTCGTGCACCCTGCAAGTATAGCTAGGAGTTCGTGGTCAGCATGGTGACCTTTGATCGGCAGAGTGCTGTGCGTGTAAGCGTTGGCTAGGAGCGCCCACGGACACGTCTGCCCGCTACAGGAGACGGTCGGCTGTTACCCCTGGCGCCGGGGGCCGTTGTCACGTCGCCGGCTGTGATTTGTTCGCCGAGCGGAAGAGCGGGCGGCTGTGATTACGGGCCCGCAGCCACGCCCACCGAGGATTTATCATAATCACGTCCGGTAAACGGTGCCGGCACACGGCCATTACGGCCAGGTAAGTGGATAAAGGCGGCCGCGCCGCCGAGCAGCGCCGGAAGGACACAATACGGGCTGTGGGGCCTTCTTTGATGTCGCCGGTGAGCAGGAGATGTCTGCCTGTCACCTACATCCATTCCAACAGGAACTGGTTGAAGAAACAGCAACAAAAAACTTCCTTTGTAATCCTAAGGGAGCAAACCTCTGAGGTCTCCAAAATTGGTCTCCCTACCAAAGCGGTTAGACTAATACGGACCTACCTAGAAAACAGACAATGTAGAGTCATGTGGCCGGCGCCACATCGCTAGAATTTACTCTTCAAGCTGGAGTCCCACAAGGAGGAATCCTATCCCCGCTACTGTACGCACTGTATGCCGCCGACATTCCTACAGTAAGCACGCCAACAGAGACAATAGGACTATACGCAGACGACACGACATACTGGTGCACAGAGCTGAGAACCTCTACTACACAACGTAAGACCACCAGATACCTCCGACGACTAGAGACATGGATGGCGAAGTGGAAAATGTTTGTAAAGCTTATGGGACTTAACTACGGAGTCATCAGTCCCTAAACTTACAAACTGCTTATGAACTACTTACGAACTAGGACGGCACAAATATCCATGCCCGAGGGGGGATTCGAACCCCCGACCGTAGTGGCCGTGCTGACCGTGACTGGAGCGCCTCAGTCACCTCGGCCACCGCGGCCGGCGTGGCGAAGTGGAGAATCCGCCCAAATCCCACCAAGACCCACTCTCTTTCCTAACTTCTTTTTCTTAAAATTTGGTTTACAGTTCCACATATATGTTAAAATTTAATTGTTTTCTTTTCTATGCCCTTGTCTATGTGCACACTTATGTCACTGCCTAAATAAATGAAACTGGAGACCTGCACAAGTGTCTTATTTTCGATGACAGTCTTACTGGGAATTTAACGTAGTGGGCCATAACCTTCGTTTTAGTGGCTGATATTTTTAAATTGTAGTGTGTTTTTCCCATCTCGTACAACTTATACACAGAACGTTGTAGGTGTGCTACTGTATTTTGTAACACAATAACGTCGTCTGCATACAGCATAACATTTAGATGGTACTTCCTTTTCAGCCGTATACTTTCATAGATTTCCTTATTCCAGTTTTTTATGAAGTCATCAATATATATATTAAAAAGAGTTGGTGATATGCTGCATTCCTCTCTGACACCTTGATTTATCGTTATTTTATCTGTTTTGTAGCTGCCTGTGTATGATTATTTTTGTATCCTCATACAGGCTTTTCATTACTTGTATAAGATGCATGTGGTACCCTCGCTTTTCCATTATTGTCCAAAGGCTACTTCTGATGACAGAGTCTAATGCTTTCTCAAAGTAGGTAAAAGCTACATGTGTTTGTAAACTGAACTGTTGTCGTTTTTATAAAATTATTTTAATGCTATACTTGTCAAACCAATTAGGGAATCAATTGAGACATCTAGGTTCTTACGCATTGTCATCGGCAGAGTGATCTAAAATGGATCGGCGTCTTTATGTCGGTTCTACGGAATGGATACAACAAAATTACGGCAACCGACATAGCGCTAATAACAAAAAGTTGCTGCTAAATCGAGGAAAGGCAAGGATCGACCACGGGTAACGTTAGCAAGAGATGACCGCTATCTCCAGTAAACAGCCAGTCGAGACAGAATACTGAATGTAACTCAGCTGCTAACACCCTCCAAGCAGCAACAGAACGCGCCGTTCAACACAAACAGTCCGAAATCACCTTCGGGAATGTCGCCTCTACTCACGGAGAACTTTGGTATGTGTCCCATTGAAATCACGTCTCCGTTTACCCCATAGAAATCGGGCGGAGGAACATCAGAATGGGAGTCGTAACAAATGGCGCCGGGTTCTTTTCACAGATTTTGTATTCAGTTCGACAATCGTCGTTCCCTCATCTGGTGAGAACGTAGAACTCGGTACAATCCCCCTTAAGTGCAGGAAACATCACCATATCATGGTAGTGGACAATGGTGTTTGCAAGAGTCAGTAAAGGCGGATGTACGGACATCTGTGTTGTTGAGAATTGCGCTTTGACCACTCAGAGGAAAGAGACGGAATCATCGATGTTTTGTTGTGACCCACGCTGGTGCCGTAGCAGATTGGTCCTTCTGGTAGACGATAACACTCGTCGCCACAGAGCTGTACTGGTGGCCAACATGCTTGAAGTTGAGGGAACGGCCAACTTGTTCACCGGTATTAAACTCGATTGAGCATGTCTGGGATGCTCTTGGCAGACGCATTGCAGCCAGATCAGCGCGTATCGGAACTGTTGCAGAGCTGGATATTGCAGTTATGGAATAATGGCCAAATACCACTTAAGAGCTGGCTGCTAACCTCATCCTCTGCATGTCAATTAGATGTGCAACTGCACTGGTCGTTCGAGGAGATACACACCAAGTTAGAGGGAGAATGATTTTTTGACTGTCATTATAGCACTATAGTGCATCGCTCTAAGTAAACGCCATGAAGTAAAGAGTTGAGTCAGCAAAATGTCGTACTGTATCACAGAAATTCAAACTGTAACCAACATCTGAATAAAATACGTTACCATACGTATACTGCGATTTATATTTCACTTGATCCCCCAATTGTTTTGAGCGGTGCACTTATAGTAATACATAAAATCGGCTCGGCGAGCCAGCAACTGCTTTTAGATAGAACTGCACTGCATGCCAGCACTAGATTACACCCTATCCCTTCACTTTATCCGAACACAACACTGTACGTACAAATACGCGTCACGGTCATACATGTGACAGAGATACAACTTGATTTTTGACAGTAGGTCGCAGTATGGCAACAACAAATCACTTCTGCTATGCTCTTGCCAGGAATGACGTGCATGATTTCTGCATCTGGTCCTCCAAACCCATTCCCAGAGTATTTCACTACTTCGACACAAATTCTCCCCTTCTTGTGTAGGTGGAAGTTATCAAAAATATTCGTGTTGGCGGAGAATGATACCGATGGAAATTTCAGATCTACATCTACATCTACATGTGATACTCTGCAAATCACATTTAAGTGCCTGGAAGGGGGTTCATCGAACCACCTTTATACTATTTTATTCTCCCATTCCATTCTCGAATAGCGCGCCGGAAGAATGAACACCTGAATCTCTCCGTTCGGGCTCTGATTTCTCGTATTTTATTCTGATGATCCTTTCTACCTATGTAAGTGGGAGTCAACAATATATTTTCGCATTCGGAGGAGAATGTTGGCGATTGCATTTTCGTAAGTAGCCCACGCCGCAGCGATAAGCGCCATTGTTGTAATGATTCTCATACCAGATCCTGTATCATTTCCGTAACGCTGTCTCCCGTGTATCGTGACAATATGAAACGAGCTGTCCTTCTTTGGACTCTTTCGATGTCTTCCGTCAAACCCACCTGATAAGGATCCCACACTGGGCTGAAATATTCCATAAAAGGACGGACAAGCGTAGTGTACGCAGTTGCTTTATTAGTTATGATGCATCTTTTAAGGGTTCTGCCAATGAAACGCAGTCTCTGGTTCGCCTTTCCCATGACACTATCTACGTGTTCTTTCCAATTTAAGTCAGAAGTAATTGTAATTCCATTACATTTGATTGATTTATCATGTAAACAAAGTTTAACGGATTTCTTTTCGTACTCATGTGGACGACTTCACACTTCTCATTATTTAGAGTCAATTGCTAATTCTTACACTATACAGATATCTTATTCAAATCTTTCTGCAGTTGGTTTTTATCTTCAGATGATTTTACTAGATGGTAAATTACGGCGTCATCAGCAAACAACCTAAGAGAACTACTTAGATTTTCCCCTAAAACGTTTATGTAAATAAGGAACAGCAGAGGACGAATAACACTACCCTGTGGAACGTCCGATATCACCTCTGTTTTAGTCGATGCCTTACCATCGATGACTACGAACTGTGTCCTCTCTTAGAGGAAATCCTCTATCCAGTCGCAAATTTGGGGCGATATACCGTAACCACGCAATTTGGTTAAAAACCGTTTGTGAGGTACGGTATCAAAAGCCTTCTGGAAATCAAGGAATACGGAAGTATGTCGCCATAAAGAAAAAGCCTTTAAATGACTCCGCTCAAACTCATTCATCACATTCGTTCCACACTTTCCCCCTTTTTACAATAAAGCAAAACGGGACGCCAGTCCTTGATATTTTACAGTGTCTTCCATCAGTAGTATCTGCAAATGATCCTGTAAGACGCTGAATGCGAAGTGCACTGTAAACGCTCCCTGTAGAGGATTTCTTGCACATTCTAAATGTTGTGATAGTAAATCTTTTTTGAGATATTTCTGGCTTGTAGCCATTACATTCACTTTTCTTAGAATAAGTCAGAATACAGGTATAGGCAGCTGACACAGGGTGGTGAGAGTTACCAATAACAGTCGGTACTGTTTCCGTAGGAAACGCAGTCCAAACGTTTTGTACTTTTCTGAAGGCTACCCGCTGAAACGCAACTTTTCTTTAGTTAAAACTGGAAATACTTTTTATCAAATTCGCCGCGCGGGAGTAGCCGAGCGGTCTGGACCGCCACGTTGCGGGTGGCGCGGCCGCCCACGTCGGAGGTTCTAATCCTCCCTCGGGCATAGATGTTTGTGTTGTCTTTAGTATAAGTTAGTTCATAAATAGTTTGTAAGTTTAGGAACTGATGACCCCGCACCTCGGTCCCATTGGCTTTACAAACATTTGAACATTTTTTAATCAAATTCTCAAGGATTTACTGGTGTGTTAGCTCTTAATAGGAAGTTACCATTTTGTTATTTTACATCATTTAATGCAGTAAAAATTAATAAATAAAATAAATACGAAAAGACAGACAAAACACTTCGGCCATGTTTTGGCAAGAGGTAGCGCACCTGCAGATAATCATGACGGCACACCCACTGCCCGATGCGCTCAGCCGTGAACTAGTAATTGCCATTATACAAAGTTTTCGAAACGTGGAAACAGTCTATTGTTACTTTAGAATGAATTCGTTTAACGTGGGAATAAATCTACCCTAACAATACGGTGAGTGCATCCCTTCAAAAAGACTGTTTCCTGATCACACAAGTATCTCGCCGATTAACCGTAACAGTTTCCAGATCAAGAAGCAATGATCTAGTGCTGTCTTGTGCACTGGAGACACAAATTTAGAAGACAAGAAGTTGGTGGAAGATTCCTTAGAAACTTTGCATTTCAGTAAGGTCGGTGAGAGCAACGAAGCACCTCGCTGGTAATGCACTTTCGTTACACCCGAAATCGGCTACTGATCATGTATGGTACTATAGAGGAAGCAGTGGAATGAACAGAGGATAGCCGGTCGCGGGGGCCGAGGGGACTGAGGCGCTCCAGTCACGGTCTGCACGGCCACTACGGTCGGGGGTTCGAATCCCCCCTCGGGCATGGATATTTGTGCTGTCCTTAGTCTTAGTTAGTTCATAAGTAGTTTGTAAGTTTAGGGACTGATAACCCCGTAGTTAAGTCCCATAGACTATACAAACATTTGAACATTTGAAACATTAGAACAGAGGATAGGAGATTTTATTTTATTTTGTTTTTTATTTTATTTTATTTTATTTTATTTATTTACTTTTTTTTTATTTTATTTTTTTTTTATTTTTTTTTATTTTTATTTATTTATTTATTTTTTTTTTTTTTTGTTTCCTCTGCTGTAACATGGTGTTCTTGCAGTACCTGGCCGAACGAAATAATGCCAAGTAGCTGACACTTCTTGAATAATTGACTTGTAGCATCGGTTCTTACGTACATATTTGGCGACATGTATAATATCCTCTATCAAGTGTCAGAAATATTTATGAGGCGCGCATTTGCCTAGCAATTGCCAAACACAACCCTGCAGGAATTACACTGTTACTCACATCAAATTTCGACTACGAGTCCCAAAGGAACTGTCGGCACAGCTTCAGTTTCCGAACACGTCGTATAACGTGTATGTTCACAGGATGAAATATTACCCGCCCCTTTTTATATATGTGTATATAATTCACTTCCGAGGCCGATCTTGACTGTACGTCATATTCAACGTGACGATGAAACAAAGTGATTTTAATGGCCCACCTGGGAGTATTAGTTTTCGCGCGCGGTGTCAGGCTGTGACAAAGCGCCGGCGAAATTGTGTCGGCAGTGTGTGGCTGACGCGAATAATTTGTCAGTCTCGCTTGCAGCCGGCAGCCGCGGCGTGTTTCGGAGGTTGGCACGCCTGATTTATAGCGTGGCTCGCGGCGCCTCGGCGCCGATTCGAGCGACGAATGGTGGACCACGCGTGTAATTCACACATCGGCAATCAGGTCCGTGTCTATCATAGGACGGGCTGTCCACAGTAATGACGAGAGGCAGAACGAGCTAGCGGTTAGTGAACTAGGACGCGATGCGACTGGAGGGCAGGGTTCACATGTCTGTGAATCTATCGTACCAAACTGCGTGGTCATCAGTCCGTAGCTTACAAACTACTTAAACCTAGGTAAACTAACCTACGGACAAAACACACCCACGCCCCAGGGAGAACTCGAACATCCACGGCGAGCAACCGCGCGCTCCGCAGCGAGACGCTTTAGACAGCTCGGCTACTCCACCGCGGCAAAGGCAGAGTTGAGCATACGTTACACGCCAGAGCAAAGGCGGAAAAACAAGACTGTCGGATCAAATATGTGAAGTAATACACATGACCACTAAAAGAAATCCGCTGAACAATTACACGATAAATCAGTCAAACGTTAAGGTCGTAAATTCTACCAAATACCTAAGAGATACAATTACGATCAACTTAGACTGGAGAGAACATATACAAAATATTGTGGGGAAGGCGAACCAAAGGTTACGTTTCACTGGCAGAAAGCTTCGAAAATGCAACACCTCCACCAAAGATATTGCCTACATCACACTTGTGCGTCCTCTCCTGGAGTACTGTTGCCCAGTGTAGGACCCTCACCAGGTGGGATTGACGGAAGACATTGAGAAGGTTCAGAGAATGGCAGCTCGTTTTGTTTTATCACTTGACAGGAGGGAAAGCGTCACGGAAATGTTGCACGATTTGAGGTGGAAATCATGAAAAGAAAGACGTTATTCGTTGCAGCGAGATCTATTTGCGAAGTTTCAATCACCGACTTTTACTTCTGAATGTGAAAATATTTTGCTAGCACCCACCTACATAGGTGGATATGACCATCCCAATAAAATAAGAGACATCAGATCGAAAACGGAACGACTTAGGCGTTCTTCCTTCCCGCGCGCTATTAGAGAATGGAACAGTAGAGAAAGGTTATGAGAGTGGTTAATGAACCCTCTGCCAGGCACTTAAGCACTTGAATTTGATTTGCAGAGTATCTATGTAGATGACCTCGAATGATAATTTTTTTTTTACATGTTCGTATGGGGATGAAGCACCCTCACATCTATGCAAGGAACGGTTTTAGTGAAACATAGCACCGTCACCAATCGCTTTTAAATAACCAATATCTCAACGTGTCATGTAATTCAAATACACAACATATTATCAGCATTTAATTTACAATGATTCTACAGCGAATACACATTGGATCAACGACAGGAACAAATACAGTAGCGTCTGTATAATCCGACACTTCGTCTGTTCGAGACGTCCAGTAAACCCACATAACGAGCCGACTTCACGTGTCGTGTAAGGGTGGAGACACTTTAAGTGAACGCTTAAGCAATACGTGGTCAGCCAGCAATTATTGTTTGGTTGGTTGTTGTTGTTGTTTAGAGGGGACTAGACTGCGTGGTCATCAGTCCCCTGTTGCGAGCTAAGTCGATATGGCGCAATGCATCCTGCAAAACAATGCGTGACTCACACAGAAGACAAACTCATAATGGGCACGTAATGAGGGGCAAATTCCAACGTTGTCGTACAACATACTGTGACCAGTGTCAATGCAGTGCTCTACCACTGTCGACTTGTTAGGTTGTAAAAGTCATGTGTACCTTTGGTGTTCTGTACATCTTTCAGGGACAGTTAGGAGTTGTTTGTCCGATGTAACGAAGGCCACATTCACACGGAATTTAGTAAACTCCAGATTTTCGGAGCAGCAAATCATCTTTGACGGAGCCCACGAGTGCAGCTGTCTTGGGTGGAGGACGAACAATCACTTTCACTTTGTGTCTGCTGAGAATCCGTCCTATTTTTGACGAGAGGCTATCGACAACGTTGGAATTTTGGCAACTACTTCATCTTTTTGGGATTCAATAGTGAAGGAGGCAATTGAAATCCGCTTGACGGCGAATTTAATTAATAGAGGCAATGGTTTCAATCTAGATAAAGAATGGAATCCGACACTTTCTGTAATAAACTCACAAAGACGTCGTCACAGTGCAGCTCATAGTGATATATTGACATGCCAACATCGATCGACTGTGGAGTCATAGATTCAACTCGTGCATTACGCACGGCTTTGGCGTCGACCAACGTCTCTGGCGCATATGTATCTGTGGCCGCATGCGCAGTCGCGCGGTATGCGAGTATAAAGGGCCGAAGCGAGCAATGGAGCGTCAGTCTTTCGGCTCACTCTGAAGATGGCTGAACGTTATACAGCCGAAATATTAGAAGAAGGAGAATTCTTGCGGCTGCGCACCCGAAACTTAATGGAACAATATTTGCGCCGCCAAAACCTGAAGATTCACATTTGAACGTTTGTTCTATAAACCAGTGAATGATGTAAGTGCTCGGAGATACACACTGTTAATCGGCCGTTCACTCCCAGTTTTAGTTTACAACTCACGCCGCTAGGATGTGCTAGGGAGCGCTGTCGCTCTTTTCAACGAAGAGTTCCTGCTATTGCCTTGATAAGCTATTCGGTTATAGCCTCCCCGCTACCCAAGTTTGAGTCGCTGTTTTCTGAACAAAGGTTACGTCCCGCGTCGAAGGTCGTCGGGGTGACCTGGAGCGCGACCTCCACCGCGAGGGGTGATCTGCGAAGACGGCGTCGCGGCCGCGCCGGCGAGTGGCGCAGGAAGTTGTCGCTAATGTCCGCCATTGTGCGCTCGTTCAGCTTGTTACGAGCGGGGGCTGATTGCCTCGACCCGGGCCGCCGCCGCTCCGCCACGGTCGACCGCCGGGGTCGACGCGAGAGCGATTCCTCGCCGCCCGGCGACCCGCGCACAGATCGATAGAAATCGATTTCCGAGACGGCGGTCGCCTCATTGGAGTGGACGGGGCAGTGGCCCACGGCTTGAAATTGTGGGAGCAGTGGGAAAGGATGGGAGGAAGGTAGATGGAGGGAGGGGGATGGGGGTGTTCGGTCCAGTCTCAAAATTGCATCCGCGAGGGAGATAGCGAAGTGCTGGAGATACCAGAAAAAGAATGCTGTCGTCCTTTGTCCCGTTTAAATACTGATGTTTTTAAAGAAAGGTGTCATCACTAAACGGATGATTGATTTAACATTTCTCGCGTTGTGTTTGAAGAATTTTATTAAAGCATAGCTTGTAAGGTTCCTGTTTTTACGTATTCTAAGAAATTCTACATAAGATGCTTTTTGTAAACTTAACGTTACTGTTTTTATGTATTATAAGACATTCTACATAAGATGCCCTTTGTAAACATTATTCTTCATTTGACATTTCACTGAGAATTTCGATATTTATTACACATGGGTGTAACAAGTACGTAGTAACATCTGTGAGCAGCTATACTGCGTGTAATGGTATCTCTGGCACTGTGACGCCAGTGGTAATACTGGCAGTAGTGGTAGGAGAGACAGTTGTTGAGCTGCCGCCACAGCAGGGGAAGGATCTCCTGGAGGTAATGTTACTGCTTGCGCAAGTTCTTATTTGTATTTTTTTTAAGGTGGATGGTAGAAAAGATGGTAGGAAGTCATGCCTAGTACAGTTTTATAGTATGTTTTGTGAAATAGAAAGGCCGTTTGTAAAGACGTTTTGTAACTCATTTCCGTAAGTTATGTCCAAGAACGAATCAATACAGAAAAATGATCAAATGTTTGTATAGCTTATGGGACTTAACTACGGGGTCATCAGTCCCTAAACTTACAAACTACTTACGAACTAGCTAATACTAAGGACGGCACAAATATCCATGCCCGAGGGGGGATGCGAACCCCCGACCGCAGTGGCCGTGCAGACCATGACTGGAGCGCCTCAGTCCCCTCGGCCACCACGGCCGGCTTAAACCTTATGCCATTTGTTCTGCCTTTATTTTATTGAAATTTATTCCCGAAGTTAGAAGTTTCCTCCCTGAATCTCAGGGGCAATACTAGTTATTGTAGGGTTTTGGCATTGTCAGAATAAATGAAGTTCAATCAGAATATCACAGGTATGAAACCTCATCTGTTTCTTTTCCCATAATGAATATTAATTTCTAGCATGCGCGGCGCTGCGACGGCTAATTGAATCACTTCCGAGAAACGCGTTATCCACGAGTTAAGTGCTAAAGGTTACAGGGCCAATGCAGTAATTATTCGTCGACAATCAATGTTTCTCTGTGACACCAAAGTTCGTTTGCTGCAAATTGGTAAAAAGCACGATTATTTTTTGGTATTAGAAAAGTGCTTTATTCAAAAAGCCACAGAGTAAAGTTTTAACTGCAATTTTTATTTTTATTTTATTTTATTTGTTGCGTGTAAGTCTTACCTCTATACAGTGTGTGTGACGTCAGGTGTTACAACCGTGAGCATTCTAATTTACATGATGCAAAAGTATGTAGACAACGAGTAAGCATAGGATTTGTTTATTCACATATATAGTTTAGTTGAGTCTTACAGACACGAACCATTCAAGTTCATGATATTTCAGATAATTTTAGTGAATATTTTCGACACAGTGAAGGAGGAAATAATGGGATATTTTAATAACGAAAGGATTGGAGGAGCTTGTAATCGTGCAAGGAGAAAAAACTGATGACGTGATCGAAGAAATAATTCGAACCGATATGGAAGACTTGGGCGATCCACTATCAGAGTCTGCAGAACGATCTAAACAAGATATCACTAAGGTGTAAAAATTGGCAATTGACTCTAAATAATGAGAAGTGTGAAGTCGTTCACATGAGAAGGAAAAGAAATCCGTTAATCAATCAAAAATGAAGGCCGTAAAGTCTACAAAATACCTAGGAAATTACTATTACTTCATACTTTAACTGGAAATAACGCGTAAATAATGTCGTGGGAAAGGCGAACCACAGACTGCATTTTATTGCCAGAACCCTTAAAAGGTGCAACAGATCTACTAAAGAGACACTACGCTTGGCCGTCCTTTTTTGTAGTATTGCTACCCAGTGTGGGATCCTTATCTGGTGGGTTTGACGGTGGACATCGAAAGAGTCCAAAGAAGGGCAGCTCGTTTTGTTTTTGTATTTATTCCTATCCGAGTGTTCAGGGTGGAATCATTCGAATATGTTATCATGGATCCAATGTATTTGAACTCGGTGGTTTTGTTCAAATCATGTCCGTCGATGCTGATGGTTGTGCTGGTTTGAGGACCGCTTTCCAAATTGGTCGTATTCTGGAGGTTCAGACGCATACCATTCTCTGCAGCCTCTCTTTCCAAGCTTGGTTTTGATCTGAAAGTTCCTTACGGGTTTTCTGTGTCAGTACCACGTCGTCGGCATAGAGAAGCGTCCAGGAATGAAGGGTCAGTATATCGGCTGGTACTGTGTCCATGCAAAGGATGAATAGTTGGAGAGAGGGCTAAACGCTGATGAACACCAGCGGTGATTTTAAAAGGCGGAGAGACTCCAGCAGGACACCAGAATACACTTGTTACATCTCGATAGAGAAGCTGGATCCAGTTCACGTACATTTCTGGTACTCTGTGGTCAGGGCCGGCCGAGGAGACTGAGGCGCTTCAGTCACGGTCTGCACGGCCACCACGGTCGGGGGTTCGAATCCCCCCTCGGGCATGGATATTTGTGCCGTCCTTAGGATAAGCTAGTTGATAAGTAGTTTGTAAGTTCAAGGACTGATGACCCCGTAGATAAGTCCCATAAGCTATACAAACATTTGAACATTTACTGTGGTCATGGCCGCTGAGAGCCAGCACCGGGCCAGGGGCAGGAAGCAAGATCGGGCCCCAACTTCAAATACAGCAGTAATTTTTTTAAAGAAGGTTTTACGTGGTTTTTAATCGCTTATTTCCAATTGTCCCAAATTCGCATCATCTTTATACGTGGAAGAATAAGTATGTTCGAGAGCAAGTGTCGACTGAAGCAGATTCTACACGCAGTCCCAGTGGGTGTGCTGCCATTAACTGAACGTTGACTGTACTTTTCTTTTCGCTTCAACGCCCCAGACTTTTGTTTATACTCAATAATGTTAACGCAACAAATTTACACTCTTGCACACTGAACTGGCATTGGTCAAAAGCTTGTAAATCAAATGACTGCCACTGAAGCGAACACAGTCGTCCAGGCCAGTGTAACGCACTCAATACAGGAAACAAATTGAGCTGCTTCCTTCTTGCACGAAACCTGTCAATTCTTCAGCGCCGAGACAAATTCAATGACCTCTAAGTCAGAGTGATATAGACATATGATGGCATTCTTAAAATTGTTTTGTTTACTGAACTTGCCATAGCATCTACAACATACGCATTATAAGCTGCTTTATTTACGAAAGCATTTCCCGCTTCAACATATTTCCAATTGATCCTTTTTTCTTTGCGAGATCAGTCTTTATTTGTCTATTTCATACTGAGATTAGCTTTATGTTCGCGAAGAACTCGATATACGGATGAGCTGCTGACCACAAAAAGTAGTGTCCTTTTAGCAACACCACCTAGCAAATAGTCACATGACGCTATAAACGGTGAGCATTATTGCGCTTATCCACCGTATCTGTCACTTTGTAGCGTTCATGCAGTTGGACGGCCCGTTCAGTGCACACGTTGTTTTATTCGTTCGTAGAACAGCCAATCTAAAACTGAACTGCCACGTGGAACTTTATTTTAGTAGGGGTATCATACAATATCGCTTACTTCACAACACAGACATTTGTCAAGTAATAAATGTTCGCGTCTGTGACGATATTCTAAAACTCAATATGTTGCAAAATTTATTTTACAACTGCTGTCTGATATTCGTCAGTTTAGAAACCTCGGCGCTCACAAGCCGCCCCCCCCCCCCCCGCCCCCCAAGGCCCGGGCTCCGGGGATTTTGTCCCCCCTGTCCCCTCCCCCTTCTGGGCCCTGTCTGTAGTGTCGTAGAGCTCGCCAGATCAGATTATATGAGATGCTATCGAAGGCTTTCTTTAAGTCCAAAATGCAAAGTGTGCAGTCTTTCTCTTCTCTGAGTGCTTCTCCAGCATCAAACGTGCAGCGTAGATGGCATCTGTAGTGCCACAGCCCATGACAAACCCACACTAGTTAGGTGTCATTCTTGAAGCACCACTCAGTTTTATATTTTTAATTTTATGAAGAAAGCTTTCAATATTGGCATGCGTATCTTATAGTCCTTCACCTAATCGCCTTGGCTTCGTGTTCTAACAACGAAATGTAATTGCTGGAGGAGTACTCGAGGCTGCCTCGCGTCTTGCATTACGTGCTAAAGTTTCTTTTGAAGTCGGCGCCTTTGCCCGTAGCGCCACACGAGTAGAAGCAAGCACTCGAGGCTAAGCTTTCATTCCTGGGATACGCGTTCTACATCGGTACACACGGCAGCCGCGCAGTCGGGGGTGCCCGCGACGCCTCTGTGGCAGCGCCTGTGCCGGCGCCGTCGCCTCAGCCCCGAAAGCGGGATTTCCACCTGCGAGCGGCAGCTACGCCGGTATTTGCTGCCACCCTCCCTGTTTCGCCTGCAGCGGTGGCGGCTGTGGGGGTGGAAAAGGGGCGGGGGAGGGGAGGGGAGGCGGAAGGCGCTGCTCGCTGTCGACATGTTCCCCCCGGCTTCAGACTTTGTCAGCTTTAAGAGACTTTGGATCGTTTCGCGGAGTTTCGGCTGCCGTAAGACGTTACCTGAGAGACGTGACATCGCCGGAGAGCAGCGTGTAGGCTGCTGATGCCGTCTCACGTGTGTGTGTGTGTCAGTGTGTGTGTGTGTGTGTGTGTGTGTGTGGCCGCTAGCGCAGCTCACGTTTCTAGGCAATCGCAGTTCCGCGACCGACAGATCTCTCTGACTCTAGACAATGCTACCATTACGTCGAGGTTGTGAAAGTGATATCTGGCGTGCCACAAGAGAGTGTTGCAGGACCATTACATTTCACAAATGTTCCCCTCAAATATCTCTGGAACAATAATAGATATTGAAATACGATTTCGACAGGCATAAACTTAGGTCAGGGGCTTATGAAAGTAAACACTGTGAGACAATGTAAAACGTAAACAAAGATTATTTTCAACAGAAAATTACGTATTTTTAAATGGATACCCCATCGGTTGCACAGTGGTAGAGTGCCAGACTACAAATCCAAAGGTCCCGGGTTCGAGCCCCGCCAGGTCCTAGGATTTTTATCTGTCACTTTCCACTTCTTTCGCCTCTGGCAGTATTGCTTATATGAAAAACAGCCGGCCGCGATGGCCGTGGGGACTGAGGCGCTTCACTCACGGTCTGCACGGCCACTACGGTCGGGGGTTCGAATCCCCCCTCGGGCATGGATATTTGTGCCGTCCTTACTAGTAGGTAGTTCATAAGTAGTTTGTAAGTTTAGGGACTGATGACCCCGTAGTTAAGTCCATTACGCTTAACAAACATTTGAACATTTTTTGTGAAAAATACCGAGTAGCACCATGGTTCGGAACCCACGTTAAACTGTAGGTCCCCCTATAACTGGCTGGGTAAGTCAGTTCGAAGGTCGGAGGAAGGCAACGGCATACCACCTCCAAACAGGACCATGCCTAGTAAAGCACTGTGGTGTTCAAACCAATCTTCGGATTGTTCACTGCTTTTAATTTTTACCCCATAGTATTCCTTAGGTATTACATAGTAAGTAAAATCGCAAAAATAATGGCGTTGCTTGCATAGAAATACATCATTTACATACCGAGATATTGAGAAACAAAGCTGACGCTTGAGACACATAAAGCGCGCAGCTAGTGCGAATCCCCAGATACAATGGTGAACCTCACGCTGCCTGTAATTCTGCGCTAGTTGCGCGATTCATCTATTTCAAGCACCAGCCCTCCCTGGGACATGTGTGTGTTGTCATTAGTGTAAGTTAGTTCCAATTTGTTTTGTAAGCCTAGGCACTGATGACCAAAGTGAATATCTAAATTTCGGGAACAATGCATCTTGAAATGTCGACATGGAAAAAATAAAGAATTATATGGGGAACTAGTTGCAGCTAATAAATTATATCTTATCTTAATTTCCAATAATGACCGAGCGCTCTAAGGTGCCTTGCCGCAGAGCGTGTGGAGGTTCAAGTCCTTCCTCAGGAATGAGCATGTGTATTGTTGTTAGCTGATTCAACCCTTTAATACATAGTGTAGCTGATCAGCTACACACCTAATTTTTTCTATTAACTATCAAACTGATCAACGTTTAACCACAAATTAATTTCTAGCTTCTTCTATATCCAAGTAGCTCGTCCTAGAAATTATAAATTGCAGAGTGTTACTGAATCAGTTCGACAATGAGCTGCATTGAGTTACTCCTAACATGTACGTGTGTTTACTTTAGTATTCCTCCTTTGCCATATAAAAGTACGCAATTACATACTACTGTTGTATTATGTGTTACTTTCTGGAAATATTAGAAGCATAATAGTGACATTTACTACATCGGGTACATCATGGAAGCACTAAATAGCTACTCAACTATGAACTTTTTGTTGCTAGTAGTGCATAAAAATTTTTAGGATTTTTTTTTCAATATTTATCACAGTATATACTACTTTGTATTAATCGTGGTAGTTTTTATAGCTTCAAATAAAAAGTTGGTAAGTCTAGGGACTGTCAAGTCCCATAGATTTATAAACATTTGAACATCTGAATATTTCCTACAATTTCCGTGTTCTAAGACGTCCACAAAAGACAAGTATTGGGCAGGGATGAAAGTTGCGACATAGAGCCAAGCTGTTCACACAGTTTAGCCAGCCTACAGACAAGAATCTACTAGAGCGCCATCTGAGTAGATGGGCGTAGGCAACAGACGCATCTTAGGTTTCTCCACAAGACGCAGCAGAGGAATAGGGCCTCGACCAACGACCGAGTTCCTTACCACAGAACAACACAGCATCTGAGCAGAAGTGTGGCGGAAGAGGGAGGTGGTGTCAAGTTGTCACCAGGATCCGAACTAAGGACTCATAATTGCAGCCGGGAGGAGGACCGCCACCCAGGGACAGCAGGATGGGCCTCTTGCTATCAGTGTAGTCAACGTGAAGGGAATAAAGCTCGAGGTTTTCCCTACAAGCTGTGCACATTTGGTGCTCACTACAGTGCTGTTGTGTTCTTAGCTTTATACGAGGGGCGTTTGTCCGCACAAAAATTAAAATTACTAACATGTTTGGGGAAAACGATTTTTATTTTTCCTCACAGTCTCCTTTTAGACTTATAGCCTTCATCCAACGCTGTTCTAATTTGTTGATCCCTTCAGAATAATAGGAATTGTGCAAGCCTGCAAAATAGTTATGTTATTAGTTTCTTCAGTCATCACCTCGTTTGAATGAAATCTTCGTTCGGCCAGCCATTTCTTCAAATTGGGGAACAAATAGTAGTCCGAGGGAGGCAAGTATGGAGTACATGGGGGATGGGAAGCGAGTTGGAATCCTATTTCCAACTGCTGAGGTGTGTGGTGGTGCATTGTTGTGATGGAAGAGAACTTTTTTTGGGCCAATCGCGTTTCTTGCAGCTCGGTTTTCAGACGATCCAATAATGACGAATAATAAGCACCTGTAATAGTTTTACCCTGTTCCAAATAGTCGATGAGGATTATCCCTTGCGAATCCGCACGAACGACCGGTCTTCGCCTTTTTTGGTACAGATTGTCCCTTGGTAACCCATTGTTTACAGTGTTCTAAGGTCTCAGGAGTATAGTAATGAATGTATCCATATTTCACCCACAGTGACGAAACGACGTTTAAACTCCCACTGATTCTTCCTGAACAGCCGCAAACCTTCCTTGCAACACTTCACACGATTCCGTTTTTGGTCAAGCATTAGCAATCGCGGCACGCATCTTGTGGATGACTTTCTCATGTCCAAATGTTTATGCAAAATATTATGGACCCGTAGTCCATTAAATTTCGGAAATGTTGCCGCGCAGAATCCACTACTGTGCGGCTGCATTCCCGAAATTTAAATGTGCTATACATTACGCCGTGAAATGTTGGAAATGCGTATTATGTACCCGTTCATTTGAGATGATCACAGAACGAGCAATCTCACGCGCATTAACTCTTCTGCCATCCATCACTATGTCATGGATTTTATCGATGATTTCTGGAGTCGTAACCTCCGCAGGACGTCCGGAACGTTCAGCGTCATTTGTGCCCATATGGCCACTCCGAAATTTTTGAGACTACTTATTAACTGAAACTTTCTGGCCGAGTAAAATTGTGTGCCGGAGCCGGGGCTCGAACCTGGGACCTTTTCCTTTCGCGGGCAGGCGCTCTACCGACTGAGCATTCCCGACTCGACTCACGATCCCGCCTCACAACTTTACTTCTGCCAGTACCTCGCCTACTACTTTCCAAACTTCACACAAGTTCTGGAAGAAAGGATATGGTGGACACATGGCTTAGCCACAGCGTATGGGATGTTTCCAGAATGAAACATTCACTCTGCAGCAGAGTGTGCACTGATATGAAACTTCCTGGCAGATTAAAATGGTGTGCCGGAGCCGAAACTCAAACCTGGGACCTTGGCCTTTCGCGGGCAAGCGTTCTATAGACTGAGCTGTCCCGACACGACACACGATGCCGCCTTACAACTTTACTTCCGCCAGTACCTCGCCTCCTACTTTCCAAACTTCACAGAAGGTCTCCTGCGAACCATGCAAGACTAGCACTCCTGGAAGAAAGGATATGGTGGAGTCATGGCTTAGCCACAGTAAAGTTGTGAGGCGGAATCGTGAGTCGTGTCGGGATAGCTCAGTCGGTAGAGGACTCGCTCGCGAAAGGCAAAGGTCCCAGGTTCGGGTCCCGTTTCCGGCACACAATTTTAATCTGCCAGGAAGTTTCATAAAAGCGCACACTCCGCTGCAGAGTCAAAGTTTCATTCTACTTATTAACTGTTTTAATCAAAGGAGCAGAGTCACCATGACGGCGATCAAGCTTATATTTAGTCTCCTGAGGCGTTTTGCCTTTCATAAAGCAATGTTTAATCACCACATTAAATTCTTCAAATGTTCAAATGTTTGTATAGCTTATGGGACTTAACTACGGGGTCATCAGTCCCTAAACTTACAAACTACTTATGAACTAGCTAATCCCAAGGACGGCACAAATATCCATGACCGAGGGGGGATTCGAACCCCCGACGGTAGTGGCCGTGCAGACCCTGAATGGAGCACTTCAGTCCCCTCGGCCACCGCGGCCGGCATTAAATTCTTTTTCGTCATTTTTTGACAATCACTCGACTTCCTTCATTCACACGAATGCCAAACACTAAGAAATAGACCAACATGGCTGAAACTTAGAGTGCGTTCTTTCCAAAGATGCAACTAACTAAACGTGACCTCGATACGCGGCGGTGGTGCCAACTCTCTCACTCTGCAGGACTTCTGTAACGCCCCTCGTAAGCAGTTCTGGTAACAGTTCATCGCGGAGTATCGCATGTAGCTACATCTCGGCAGGTCATAGCTCGCTTCTCGTCTGAGGCAGCCCGTGAATACCGGGCACTCGAGTTCTCCTATGTAGTGCCGTTTAGGTGAATGATTCTGACAGCTGACAGGTGGGCGGGTGTCGCGTCGCGTGTTCCATTAGACACCACCGCCGCCGCTTTGCGTCCACTTGGGGGGCCGTATTCCATTAGGAGGACCGCCGGCCATTACTGCAGAGTGCCGTAACGACTCGGCCGACGCAGCCTCGCCTCTGCCGCCGGCGGCCGCCCGCTTCGTTTAGAGTTGACATTCGCAGATCTCGACCGCGGATAACCGGCTCCCGGGCGCTGGCGGCGCGGGGACGCACTTCCACCCCGTTAGCCATAACTCGGACCCACGTGTTTATCTGGCTTATTAACGGCCGCAGGGGCGGCGCCCGCTGTTATGGCCACCGTGCTCCCGTTATTTTCACCCCTTTCCTCCCCCCCCTACCACAACCCTTTGACCGTCCTCTCCTTCCGCGCAGCACTCTTCACCGCTTTTCCCCCCTTGCACTCTTTTCGGCTCCTCTCCGGTCCTTGGAGAGATAGCCGGCTTTAATTTCCAAACTGTGTTTCGCCGCCGTCCGCAGCTGTGGAATGAAGCGAGGGCTGGGTCGCCGCGATAATGAGAGATAAGCGCCGCCCGCCCGTGTTCCTACGGCCAGCTGATCAGATACGTCGCAGTGCCTGCTGCTTTATTCGTATCGGGAACAGAAGAATTACTCTCGGCGGGTGCAGCTAACTGCTACTAGCTGTGCACGAAATACGGAGTGCGGTGCGGTTCTACGGATGTAATGTGAAGAGACATAAAACGGGACGACGGCGTAAAATCTGGATTATCGAAAATGGATGGAGACTTAAATTTGATCAAAGATTTCCAGGAAAATGTAGTTTATATATAAAAATCGCATTCAGAATGTTAGTTCTACGGTCGTCTAACTTTATCACTCAAAAGGCAGTAATTTCGTTTTGGGGCGTACTTATTATGAACATGACAATGCTTCCCCGTTCCTAAATATACATCCCCTCACCCCTTTCTCTCACCATCTTCTCTTTCCCCACCCACATCTTTCTGCCACTCCTGTCTTTTCACCCATCCCAGTTGACCTTGTTTCTTGCGCATTCGGGAGAACAGCGGCTCAAATGCGTCTACGGCCAGCCTCTGATTTACGTTTCCCGTGATGAGCCTAAAAGGACACGGCTACCTTCTCCATCCCTGGACAAGAATTATACCAGCGTGTGCTCTGTCTGTAATGAAAACCATGGCGACATGACACTAAACCCTAAGCTTAGTTCCTTTTTATTCTTACTGGAAACAAAGCTTAGGTTGAAACCGAAATCAATTAATAAAATAGGGAAAACAGTTTAGGATCAGTGGTATGTGAGAAACCTCTGAAGCAGCTAGATATGTCAAGATTGTAGCTTTATAGTATTAAACATAGATTTAATTTTCGAACACGTAGGATTAGAAAGTTTCTCACGAGTCACATTCCATAGCAGTATTTGTAGTACCAGTAGTTGACTATAGTAAATGAAATGTTGTAAAACAAACTTTGTCTTGTGTCAGCACACAGCTGAGTACAGCACTCTTGATCTTTCGATGCAGAAATAAAGAAATAACTTACGTGGGAGAACCATATACATGGTGAATCTAAATTCGCGCACTCGATTCCTCATCTGCCAACAATGAATAATGTATCCCACAAAATTTCATCATGCGCATATTTTCGCCAGTAAATGGACGTCAAAAACTGAGATGGCTGTGTGTTCCATACGTCAGTGTGTTTCATAATTACAACAACAAACTTGTAAGGGATGTATTAGGCGTCTTGAAGAACTAAATGAGCATGGAAACCCATGCCCGGAAACGCCATTCAACGACGATACGGAGAGTGCAAGTTACAGGCACCGGCTCCTGCCGCTAGACATCCCCTCGAGCAACTTCGACACTCTGTAGCGTCATTGGATGGCGTTTCCGGGCAAGGGTTTCTATGCTCACTTTGTTCCTCAAGACACCTGACACATCTCCTAGAAGTTTGTTGGTGTAATAGTGTAATTCTGAAACACCCATCTCAGTCTTAGACGTACATTTACTGCCGGAAATATGCGCAGGACTTAATTTTGTGAGAGACATTTTTTTATTGTTAGCATGTGAGGAATCGTGCTGCGAAGGCCAAGTGCATGAATTTAGATTCACTCTGTATATATATACATATATAGGGTTTTTAAATGATACCGACAAACTTCGTGGTGTGGTAGAAGATGGATTGAGGAACAAAATGAGGTAAGGAACCCGTGTCGGGGAACGTCACCCAACGGCGCTACCGAGCGTCAAAGTTATTGGTGCTGGCGCCTATGGCTGAGCACCCCTCGAGCGGCGAACGCGTCGTTCTATGCACACACAGACCGCGAGCGCGTCTGTAATAACTGGTTTTTGATAATTCGGGATTGCGAGTGATTTCAACGATCACCGGTGGAGAAAATGGAGCTAGCAGCTGTATGGACAGACCCTGTTTCCTATAAATGCAATGGTCTCTTGCCATGATGGCTGCTGGTGGCGTACTTGGTCTTCTCACCATGGTTTAGTGCCTCTCAAAACGTCCAACACAATCTCCGATGTTGTACGCTGGAGGATAGTATAATGGATGTAACTGGCAGAGAATGACAGCAGTATTACGTTCCCCGAGGGGGGACCTATCGGCAGGCTTCGTCATTGGGTGACGCTTCCGGACATAGGTTCCCTACCTCATTTTCTTCCACAAGCCATCCTCTACCACACCACGAAGTTTGGTATCATTTCAGTAACAGAGTTAAATAACTGCTTGTATTTATACTGTTGCATGGCTTGGTGTTGTTGTGGTCTTCAGTCCGGAGACTGCTTTGATGCAGCTCTCCACCATACTCTATCCTGAGCAAGCCTCTTCTTCCCCTCATAAGAACGGCACCCTACATCCATTTGAATCTGCTTACTGTATTCATCTCTTGATCTCCCTCTGCGATTTTTACCCCACAGACTTCCCTCCAATGCTAAATTTGCGATTCCTTGATGTCTAACAATGTGTCCTACCAATCTATCCCTTCTTTTAGTCAAAACTGATCTACCACCTTTATTATTTCGTTACCTAATCTAATTTCTTCAGCATCGCTTGATATTCTTAGACTGCACTCGATAACTCTTGTTTTACTTTTGTTAAGGGTCACCTTATAGGCACCTTTCAACACACTGCCCATTCCGTTCATATGCTCTTATAATAATATCTGATTTATAACAATAATAAATTCCAGAATGTTCATAACATCGTCACGGAATCACCCTGCTGAATTATTCAAATGTTTGTAAACCTAAGAGACCAAACTGCTCAGGTAATTGGTGCTTAGGTTTACAAACTACTTAAACTAACTTACACTAAGAACAAGACGCACACCTGTGCCAGAAAGGGCACTCGGACGTCCGACGGTAGCGACAGCGCATTCTGTTAGATGACGCCTCAGACCGCGTGATCACTCCGGTGGGGCGAATCACCTTGCACGGTGGATGAGTTGAACGGCGGAATTGTTAAATCTACGACACCCACGGTCTCTCTACATCTACATGGATACTCTACGAGTCACTTTGAAGTGCATGGCAGAGGGTTCATCGAACCACTTTTATGATGTATGTCTATAGTTCCATTCAGTAATAGCACGCGGGAAAAAATCTTTTTGATCTAATTTCCCGTATTTTATTAAGATTATCATGTCTCATATATGTAGGTGGGTGCTAACAATATATGTTCGCATTCGTAAGAGAAATTTGGTGAAACAAATTTAGCAAACAGGTCTCACCGCAACAAATAAGGCCTTTCTTTTAATGATTGCCACCCCCAACTCGTGCATCATTCCATAATACTCTCTCCCCTATATCGCGATAGTACAAAAAGAGTTACTCTTCTCTGAATTTTCTCTAAATCGTCAGTCCCTCCTGGTGTGAATCCCACAATACATAGCAATACTCCAAAATAGGACGCACAACTGTTCAGTAGGCATTTTCTTTAGTAGAACTATTGCATCTTCTAAGTTTTCCGACAATGACACGTAGTCGTCGGTTCGCCTTCCCTACAATATTTTCTGTGTTTTTTTCCCCAATTCATTCTGCTCATAATTGTTATTCCTTGGTATTTAGTAGAACTGACGGCCAGTTGTTTAACTGATTTATCGTGCAACTGAAGTTCAACGGATTTCTTTTAGTGGTCATATGGATGATCTTACACTTTTATTAAGGGTCAATTACTAATTTTTGCATCACGCAGATACCTTATCTAAATAATCTATTCCTTTTTTTCCCACGATGACTAACAAGGAGACCACATGGGTAACGTATTTTAGAAATTTTTTATATTTATGGTAACGGAAGTTCAGAACTCAAAAAAAAATCAGCCAAAGCCATTCGACGCAACTCTAAATAATTCTTGAGAAAATATCATTTAAGTTTTGCAAAGTACTGGTAAGTACCAGTAATTAATACGGTTGAAGCGTCTGTCGGTGCAGCTCAGGTGGTGGCGTTCTGGCCCCTTAATCAAAGACGGTGGTTCGAATCCTGTCGTGACAGAAGGTTTTTTCACCGTTGTGTTCGAATACTTGTAGAATTTTAACATACATTGGTTATTTTTACGAAAAGTGCACGTATTTTTGTTATTCCGTAATTTTCTATATTTTATAGAAGGTTGTTAATAATGACGGTTTCAATCAAAAAACACAAGTTACATTTTTTTACTTATTAGATGATGACGGTATTCTTTGACTGTTGAGTTCTTGAAGTGATCTGCATAGCTACTAATGGCTTTCCAATCAGGTAACCTACTCAACCACTGTTTTACGTGACAAGGTTTTCAGCTCGTCTACATACACATAAACAAAAACTGACACAACACGTGAAATTAGAGAGCCCAAAATGTTTCGTATAACTGAATTCGAAAACAAAACAAAAATATATATGTCACAGTGGGATTAGAACCACCGACTCTATGGTTGTGAGGCCAGAATGTTACCACCTGAGCTACACCGGCAGAATCTGCTAACGTTTCAATTATTTATACCTACGTGTACTTTGCAAAACTTCAAAGTTGATTTTCTCGAAAATTTTATAGAGTTGCGTAGAATGACTTTGGCTGGTTATTCTACATCTGCATTCATACTCCGCAAGCCACCCGATAGGTGTGTGGCGGAGGGTACTTTGAGTACCACTATCGGTTCTCCCTCCTATTCCAGTCACGTATTGTTCGCGGAAAGAAAAATTGTCGATATGCCTCTGTGAGGGCTCTAATCTCTCTGATTTGATCTTCATGATGTCTTTGCGAGATATACGTACGACGGAGCAATATACTGCTAGATTCTTTCGCCCTCGTGCATGGATAGTTGTGCCGTCCTTAGTGTTAGCTAGTTCATAAGTAGTTTGTAAGTTTAGGGACTGATGACCCCGTAGTTAAGTCCCATAAGCTACACAAAATAAAAAATAAAAAGTTCTCGAAACTTCAACAAAAGCCAGTACCGAGCGACAGAGCGTCTCTCCTGCAGAGTCCTCCACTGGAGTTTCTCGATCATCTGCGTAACCCTTTCACGATTACCAAAAGATCCTGTAACGAAGCGCGCTGCTCTCCGTTGGATCTTTTCTACTTCCTCTATCAACCCCACCTGGTACGGATCCCACCACACTGGTAATCAGTATTCAAGCTGTGGGAGAACAAGTGTAAACCTACTTCCTTTGTTTTCGGACTGCATTTCCTTAGGACTCTTCCAATGAATCTAAGTCTTGCATCTGCTTTACCGACGATTGATTGTATATAGTCGTTCCATTTTAAATCACTCCTAATGTCTACTCCCAGATAATTTATTTAATTAACTTCTTCCAGTTTCTGACCCGCTATAGTGCAGCTAAATGACAGAGGATCTTTCTTTCTATATATTCGCAGCACATTATATTTGTCTACATTGAGATTCAATTGCCATGCACCATCGGTCATTCGATACAGATCCTCCTGCATTTCAATACAATTTTCCAATTATTATTTAAGTTCTGAAATTCACGTGCCATAAATATCAAGAAATTCTAAAATCCGATACCAATGTCGTTTTCTTGTAAGTTGTAAACACCAGGCAAAAATTATTCAAATGTTTGTGAAGCTTAAAGGACTTGATTGCGGGCTCATCAGTCCCTATACCTATAAACTACTTTGAACTACCTTATACTAAAGACAGCATAGACATCAATGTTCAAGGGAGGATTCGAACCACGGACAGCGGGCGGCCTCGCGCTTCGGAGCATAGAGCCTCAAAGCGCTTGGCCACTCCGCCGCGGCCGCAGTTCTGAAGTAATTGTTGAAGGGAAGCAGTCGAAATACCATCACGAAAACAGGACACGATCCGCTTGATATTTCGCAGTTTACTTGGATAATAGCGTTCCTAAAATATAAGAATGATGTCTCACCACGCTTCCCCTCCTCAAAACGTTTTTTTTCCTCTGCAGGGTCCGAGCTTTTTCCCTTTCCCTACCCATATTGAGCCGACCGGTAATTTTCGTCGTACGCAATAACGTCCGTACCCAGTGAACCGAACCTCCCTGTCGCCGATGCCTGCTGCGAGCAGAGCACATTACGGGAGGGGGTGTGGGATGGCAGCGGGTGGTGGCAGGGGCGATATTCGCGAGCCCCCTCCCCCGTGTGGACTCCCCGTGCCGCGGCGGCCGGAATCTACTCGGTTAATTCAATGCGTCATACGGCCTCCACTTGATGTATTACGGCCAATATTTATAGGCGCGCGCGATCGGCGGTCCGCTAATGGCTGACGCCGCGGTGCAGCCGCTGATCCCTCGGCGGGGTTGGCTGCCGCTGTTTTATTTAGGGACACGCGCCCCGAAATTAGCCGCAGGGGCAGTACGCGTCGACAAGTCTCGAATTAGCGCCGGTCCGGATTTGCTCGGCGGGACTTGCGCGCGTTCGGCCCGCGGGAGCTATTATTCATAACCGCGGGGGTTGCGAAAGGAACGCGGCCGACCACTTCGCTCGGCGGGCGGGCGTGCGGCGCAGCAACCCCTCCCTCAATAAGAGGGCGAGTCCCTCGCTAGAAATTTCCCCAAATCCCGGCAAAATATTCCGGATCCGTTCCCAGATCGGCGAGCCGGGCCTGTCGGTAAAGTAGGCGATTAAGAGCGAGCGGACGGGGAAGGAAAGGGACGTCGGGGATTAACGAGACGACGGCGTCTGGTGTACGTGACGCGCGCCGGTGGCTCGGTTCGGAAAAATAGGCGTTCAGGAAGCGGCGGTGGCGGGTTGCAGCAATCTACTTACCTCGTCCGTGCTTTTATTTGCGCTGATGATCCGATACGGAGAACATGCGAACCAGGAAAATATGATTTGTATACGTTATGGGACCGTCTTATGCGACTGTAAATTAGTCTACTTTAGACCAGATGCGTTTCGCTTTATTCTAAAGCATCTTCAGTGGTCAGGAATTTTTTATGTTGTCCTCTTCATGTGTGATTTGTACCACATTTCCACTTGCTGTCACTGCTTATATTTACACTATTTACACTTTCTACAATAACACATGAAGAGGAAAACATAAAAAATAGCGGGCCGCGGTGGTCGAGAGGACTGAGGCTCTCCAGTCACGGTCTGCACGGCCACTACGGTCGGGGGTTCGAATCCCCCCTCGGGCATGGATATTTGTGCCGTCCTAGTTAGTAAGTAGTTCATAAGTGGTTTGTAAGTTTAGGGACTGATGACCCCGTAGTTAAGTCCCTTAAGCTTAACAAACATTTGAACATTTTTAACATAAAAAATAACACTTCTTACAAAAGTTTTTGAAAATTAGCCATTTCTGTGGCTACAGAAATGGCTAATTTTCAAAAACTTTTGTAAGAAGTGTTATAGTAGAAAGTGTAAATAGTGTAAATATAAGCAGTGACAGCAAATGGCAATGTGCAACAAATCACACATGAAGAGGAAAACATAAAAAACATTCCTGACCACTGAAGGTAATTTAGAATATAGCGGAAACGCGTCTGGTCTAAAGTATACTAATTTACAGTCTCATAAGACGGTCCCATAACGTATACAAATTGTATAACTGCAACTGCGGAAAACGAGGACAAAAAAAAAACGAAGAAATACGTACAGGGAAATAGGCTTTTGGCTTTTATTTAATAGGAGGTGACATTGACCAAATCATTCTTGCTCTTGAAAGAATGATGTTTATTTCAGCGTGACCTACAAGTATACTAGAACTAGAAGTGATGAAGGAATGAAATGTAACCCCTTAGTGCCTGAATTATTTTCTACAGCAAGGAAAAAATTAACAAACCATATTTTCTGTTCAGTATTGGGATGTAAGTCTATTTATAATCTCAAATGTAAGAAAAGTTATATGTAGTTGATATAATTAGGTACGTGTCAAATTTGAGAAATAAAAGGCTTCTAACTCTTCACGGAGAGAATTCTTTCATTGAACTTTATTATAAATAAAAAAAAGGTAATTCACATGGGTTTGAATTACATTTTTTTATGTCTAAACCTAATGCATGTGATTAATGTTACCTTACTCATGAGATAGTCTTGAAATGGAGTTTTTGTTCAGGCAAAGAGATAATATTGTTAAAAATGCTGTGAGTGACAAGAATTCATTAGAACTTCCGAAGCAAGCCACTAGTGAAGTGCAGTCTACCAAAATCGTACTGAATCATACAGAGCACATGAATCCATTGATAACTGTTATAATAAAACTGCAAAAACATCAGTCGCAAACACAACCTTGTAATGAGCAACACAACCTAGTAATAAAGCAGGTTAGCACAAAACAAAACTGGAAATTGCCGTACTTTGTGCATTTTATTTCATTTATTGCATGTGCCCATAAATATGCCTAAGTGCCTGATTAATATTTCACACAAACAGTGTTTTAGTTTTCACTGACAATTGTATCTACTTTGTCACACATAAATGTATTTCAACAAACGAGATATTAGAAAAACAAAATATAATTTTCAAAATGAAACTTGGCTATTTTTCACGAACTAATAACAACCACGTCGAATATTTGTTCAAACCACGCTCACGATGAACGAAGGTCGCCGTACAAAAGTACGGTCAGTACTCAGTAGTCGGCAGCCGACGTCACACGCACTGGGCCCGTTCGTGTAAAATCCGTTTAATCGGCACTGGCAAGCAAAAACACTTATTCTTCCAAATATAAGGACCACATCGGTACGATGAGAAGTTGCAAAAAATCGCCATTAAAGGTTTTTCTCTTAGTAACTGAAATCTTAGAACTTTGCTATTTACGTATCATTGATGTCATTTATCTTTTTTTTTTTTTTAATTGTGACCTTTAGATGGCGTCCTCATGCGCCAATAAAGTGAAATTATTGTGTATTGTTACATGGGATAATCGGAGCGTATTTTTTTCGCAAATCAACAGCAAAACACAACTGTCAACGCTGATCGTTACGCGGAGGTGTTAACAACTTTCGCTACACGTACTTTGAACAACTTTCCAAACGTTTCAGAGACCTGGTTTCAACAGGAGGAAGCGGCATCACTGACTGCATGACAATCAATCGCATGTTTTCGAGAATAGTTCGGTAAGCATGTAATCTCAAGATTTGGTAACATTTCCTGGCCACCGAGGTCGCTCTATTTACGCGTCTGTGATTTTTCTTGTGGCCTAAATCAAGAGCGTAGTTACATGACTCGCCCGAGAGTCCTGGATGATTTGAAACAGAGAATTCTGGATGAAATTCACAGTATCCCAGCTCAGATGTTGCAGTCTGTAGTTTCGTCCTCCTCCACTGTAGCAAATCGCTGTGGCATGCGGGAAAGATTATTCTTTGATCTCCCGACCGTTCCCCGCAGATAGAGCTCTCAGCAGCATGCGACGTCCCGTGGTGTATAAAAAAGCATTTGCATTAGGCGAATGGGGAGCACGGTCCCGCACGCGCTTGACGCAGCACTTTGTGGGGTATTACCACTGCTAGAGAAACGGCCCTTAAAGGTATGAGGCGGTTTTTGAGCATCGCCTGGAAGCAGTTGTTGCGGAATTTTCCCGTGAGGTGCAAATATACCGTTTTGCAGTACCAAGCGATTGCTCAGTATCAATCGACGTGTTGTTGTGGTTTGGAGTCCAGGAACTGGTTTGATGCAGCTCTCCACCCTACTCTCTCCTGAGGAAGCCTCTTCATCTCCTCATAAGAACGGTAACCACATCCATTTGAATCGAAATGATTTCCAATCCATGGTGTACAACAGCAATCAGTTAGAATAAATATTCCTTCAAACCGTCTTTTGCAAATTTTGCAGTCAAGACGGTTTGAAGAAATATCCATTGGAATCTGTTAACTGTATCCGTCTCTTGGTCACCCTCTGCGATTTTTTACAAATGTTCAAATGTTTGTTAAGCTTATGGGACTTAACTGCGGGGTCATCAGTCCCTAACTTACAAACTACTTATAAATTATACTAAAGACTGCACAAACATCCATTCCCGAGGCGGAATTCGAAGCCCCGAAGTGGAACGGCCTCGCACATCAGAGCATAGCACCTCAAATGCGCTCGGCCACTCCACCGCGACTGCGATTGTTTAGGCTACCCAACACACTTCCCTTCAACGATTCTCCGATGTCTAAGAATGTGTGCTACCAATCGATCCATTCTTTTAGTCAAAGTATGCCAAAAATTCCTTTTCTGCTCAATTCTGTTCAGTACCTCGCCATTAATTATACAATCTACCCACCTAATCTTCAACATTCTTCTGTAGCCTCTATTCTGTTGCTGTCTGAACTTGATCGTCCATGTTTCACTCCCGTACAAGGCAATATTCCACACAAATAGCTGCAGAAAAGACTTCCCAACATTTAAATAAATATATAATGTTAACAAATTCCTCTTTTTCAAAAACGCTTTTCTTCCCATTGAAATTTTGCATTTTATATCCTCTGTAATGTGATCATCGTATGTTATCTTCCTACGCAAGTAACAATATCATCTACCACCTTTATTGTTTCATTACCTAATCTAATTCCTTCAGTATCGCCTGATTTTCTAAGAATGCTTCCATTACCCTTGTTTCTCTCTTGTTAATATTCATCTAATACGCTTCTTTCGAAATAGACTCCGTTCCGTTCAGTTGCTCATCCTGATCCTTAGCTGTCTCTGACTGAATTACAATGTTATCGGCAAAATGTAATGCTTTTATTTTTCCCCCTGAACTTTAATGCCCTCTCCAAATTTCTCTATGGTTTCGTTCACAGGTTGCTCAGTGTAGAAAATGAATAACATTGGAGAAATGTTACAACTCTGTTTTAATCCCTTCCCACCAGTGCTTCCCTTTCGTGCCCTTCGACCCTTACAACAGCTGTCTGGTTTTTGTAGAAGTTGTAAATAACCGTCCATTGCGTGTTTTTTTTTTTTTCAGCTGACTTCAGAATTTGTAAGAGTGTATTCCTATTAAGACTGTTAAAAGCTTTCTCCAAATCTACAAAAGCTAGAAATGTAGGTTTGGTTTTTCTAAATCTATTTTCTAAGATAAGTCGTAAAGTGAGAATTTGCCTCCCGTGTTCCTACAATTCTCCTAAATCCTAACGGATCTTCCCAGAGATCATCTTCTACCAGCTTTCCCACACTGCTTTAAATTATTCGTGTTAACGTTTTGCAACCATGACTTATTAAACTAATGGTTCTGTAATTTTCGCACTTGTGTGCCGCGGCTTTCCTTAAAATCTGAAGATAGTTCTATTACGGCTGGATTTCCCAGAGACATCAGTAGCTCTGAGGGAATGTTATCTACTCCAGGAGCCTTGTTTCAACTTAGGTCTTTCATTGCTCTGTCAAATTCTTCTCTTAGTGTAGTACAGTGTTTTTGAACCTGTGAGTCGCGTTCCCCTGGGGTGGGGTCGCCTAGTCTTTCAGGAGGATGAAGTAACAACATGTTAGATGGCAAATCTACGTTTTGTGACGTTCAGCTACAGTGGCAGAAGTGGCAGTGTTTCATCGAAGTCGCGTAATTAACGAGTCATCCGTAGGTGTAAAAATAGCTTTGCTGTCACACGTTTCAGATGGCTATTAAACAGACATCAAAAGTGTCACACGTATGCCACTTGATTTCTGATGATGGACCGACCAGAACGTGAAACTATGAATCCATATTTATACGTCATGACGACTTGCTAATTAAGTGACTCAACACCGTTTGTGCAGTACTGCTACAGTTATTTACAATGGTTCCAATCTCCTTGTATGACTTTGTCACATTTTCAGATATTGTCTTTTCAGAGAGACAATCACTAACTTAACATATTTTAATCAGTACATAACAATACCTGCTTACTTGTGGATTATAGTAGTGTTATTGTTATTCAACTAATAACAATATCATTTCGTTACTGGGTCACAGTAATTTGCTTCTGGTAGAGGTTTTTCAGTGTCCTTTAGAAGAAATCTAAAGTTAATAAACATCTGTGAAATATTATGGAGTCATGAATTAGCTTTGATGGTTTCATACTTGAACATGATAACACGTAGCCAGAAATTACACATTTAGATTTTTTATACATGACAGCAAACATGTAATACTTCTAGTCATCGAGTTTTCATCGTTTTTTATTTATTTTTATTAGATTTCGCATATGTGCATATTGTGCATATTCGGGAAGACCAGAGCGGCTTTAGGCAGAACAGATCATGTACAGATAACCTATTTATATTACAACAACTAATGGAAAAATTTATATCAATAGGGAAGGAGCTACCCATTGCATTTGTAGATTTAGCAAAAGCTTACGCTACAGTCCCTAGATCTAAGCTCTGGGAAGCTATGAAAGATATTGGTATGGATGATGACCTTTTGCAAATTATTATTGAAATGTACAGAAATAAGGCGGTACAGATTAAACGAGGTTCAAATTTATCAGAACCTATCAATGTCACTAAAGGGTTGCGACAAGGTTTCAGTATGTCACCCATCTTATTCAATTTATATGTAGAAGTAACTCTACGAAATTGGAAGAACAGCTGCAGAGGAATGGGAATCACAGTCAACAATGTACAGATATTTTCATTAAGTTTTGCTGACGATCAAGCCATTATAGCACAAGATGATTATGACCTTGATTTCATGATACGACGATTACATCAGGAATACAACAAATGGGGGCAACAAATGAGTCAAACAAAAACCGAGTATCTGGTGCTAATAGTGATGCTAAATTTGAAGTAAAGATCAATGACGAAGTAGATTTGAGACAGATAGAGAAATTTAAATATCTCGGGGCACATATTGATAAAAATGGATTGGACCACACAGAAGTAAAATACAGAATAAAGCAAAGCAGAAAGGTGTTAGGGTATATGAATTCTTTTTGGTGAGATAAGAATATTTCCAACAACAATAAGAAAAGAGTATGTAAGATAATGGTTGAATCAGTGCTATGCTATGGATCAGAACTAGGGATATTAAATGCGGATCTCAAAAGAAGAATAATAGCTGTGGAAATGGACTATTTGCGTAGGAGTGCCAGAATATCAAGAATCGAACAAAAAACTAATGATGTATAATGAAGGCAAATGATACAGTGATAGAATTGAAAGAAAATCACTGGAATGCTACCGACATATGATGAGAATGCCAGATCGGTGGCCAAAGAAAGTTTATGAATGGAAACCACCCGGCAGACGTAAGCGCGGAAGACCACGAAGTTCTTGGACATATCAGATAAATGGAGTAATGAAACATCGCGGCATGGACAAGAAAGAAGCGCTGGATAAAGAGCTTGACGGAGGATAATAGGAATACGACAAGATGTTGTTATTAATTAATCGTTGTATTGATTAATCCTGTAATAATAATAAAAAATTCGTTTCCTCTACTGCAACTTACAGCAAAAAATTAATTACTTAGCTTTTCGAATCACTGACTTAGCTTTGTTATGGGCCTGGGAGGGTCGCCGGACAGTTTTCTACATCTACATACGTACTCCGCAATTCACCGTAAGGTGCGTGGCGGAGGGTACACTGTACCACTACTAGGCATTTCCTTTCCTATTCTACTCCCAAATTGAACGAGGAAAAAAAGAATGCCTATATGCCTCCGTACGAGCCCTAATTTCTCTTATCTTGTCTTTGTGATCTTTACGCGAAATGTAAGTAGGCGGCAGCAAGATCGTACTACACTCAGCTTCAAATTCCGGCCCTTTAAATTTCCTCAACAGAAATTCACGAAAAGAACGTCGTCTTTCCTCCAGCGATCCCCAACTGAGTTGCCGGAGCATTTCCGTGACACTCGCGCATTGGTCGAACCTACCGGTAACAAATCTAGCTGCTCGCCTCTGAACCGCCTCTATGTCTTCCTTTAAACTGATCTACGGCGGGTCCCAAACACTTGAGCAATACTCAAGACGTGGTCGTACAAGCGTTTTATACGCAGTCTCCTTTACAGGTGAAGTACATCTTCCCAAAATTCTCCCAATAAACCGAAGTCGGCTGTCCGCCTTACTCACAACTGTCCTTACATGCTCGTTCCATTTCATACCGCTCTGCAATGTTACGCCTAGATATTTGAACGACGCGACAGCATCAAGAAGCTCACTACTAATGCTGTATTCGAACATTATGGGATTGTTTTTTTCTACTCATGCGCATCACCCTAAATTTTTCTACATTGAGAGATAGCTGCCATTCTTCGCGCCAACTAGAAATTTTGTCTAAGTCATCCTGTATGCCATTACAGTCAGTTAACAGACGACACCCTCCCATACACCACAGCATCATCAGCAAACAGCCGCAAATTACAGCTTACTCTGTCCATCAGATCATTTATATAGGAAGAAAATAATAGCGATCCTATCACATTCCCCTGGGGCACGCCTGACGAGTTTTACTCGGAATGGAGACGCGGGTTCAAAACGGTTGAAAAACACTGGACCATAGTATCTTCTATTTCAGCCGATAGGAAGTGTCAAATCTTTGCAGGGCCCTCTACCGCGTGAGGACGCATCCGTTGAGCGCAGGTCGGCGTTCTCAGCTGCCGCCACCCTCCCCGGCAATTTGGCAGGCGGGTTCGTCTTGGGGCGCCCCTCAATAGCTGGCAGACATTAATCCGCGCCCGACGACTGCGCGCCTATTCACCGAAATCCGACTACCCGGCGCGGTAGTTAGCGAGTAGCGCATTGTCCGCCTGATCCGATATACGCGCCGGCTGGCGCGGCCTTTGCAGACCCCGGCTACAGTGGCGGCCGTGGGAGCCGCCGCCCATTGTCGCCGCCGCGTGGGCGGCTCGCCGCGAGGTGCCCGGCAGCTGCCGCCTAATCTACTTACCTCCCATTTAAAGGATCCGCCGCGGATAAGAAGCGCTGCTGCGGTGCACCTCGCTTCGCCGAAGAACATCTTCCGCTGATGCTAATCTGCCCCATTCTTACCTCTAACGAATTCACTCTCGCGTTATTGTACTGGCCTCGGAAGTAGGCGACCGCGGGAGTGTATTTCTCAAACCAGTTTCTGGCGCGACTACTACATACACCGTAGCTTCCCCTAAAATGGATACTATACCAAATCTCCGTAAATAAAAATTAATGTCTGTCTGTATGTCTTCTATGTGTTCATAAACCATTCATTCGATTGCATTGAAACTTCGGTGAACTGTTCACCGTACTCCCACGACGTTTCCTGACCCAAAAACAAAAGAGCACGACACATAGCTCAGGAGATATGACGTCATAAATAATGAGAAGCCACCGCGTACAATGCCCAGATTTATGTGTTAATTATTGGAAAATGGGAGTATTTAGGGACCTGCAACAAAGTTTGCATGTAATTTTGGACGTTTATGAAGCCGTTTGAAACTGACACCACCCCACTAAAAAATAAATAAATAAAAAATGAAGAAACTCTCTTTCGAAATAATCTCCATACTTCTGTCTTCTTGTCCCCTCCTCCATTTCTTCCATTTATTCCTCAGTAGACAAATAATTGTCATTTTCGCCTAGCAGAAATGCGTTTCTCCTCCAGAATTAGTTACATTCGCAAATCAATATTTATCGAAATCTTTATAACATTGATGATTCTTTGCACTAAAATACTACTACAATGACATCACACACAAAAAAAAAAAAAAAAAAAAAAAAAATTACCTTGCCAATGACCTAGTGTAAAAACGGCAAATATACTAAATTTAATACAACTCTCTTCTCTTCACTTTTCTTCGGCGCCTTACTCACAAGAAATTAGAAGACTTAGAAGACAAACCTCTTTTGCGACAAGTTTGTTAAACGCTTTGGAGTCAGTCAGAAAACGGTTTGACGAAAATCTGCTTACTTAAATAAACGATTCCGAACTATCAGAGAGCCACTCGAACGCCTCAAACCGTTTCAGATCGTTGTGAGCGTGTGACACCATAATTAAAATTTTTATGCCTATTTTATGATTTATAATTTTTTGCAATGTATGACATGATTTATCGATTTAGTTTGATGTGTATATATCTGTAAATTTATTATCTTTGGATATAAGAGTTACGCTATTGAAAATATGAAACCTACTAATGTAAAGTATGTATAAACATTGTTGTCATTGTAATATTTGCTACCTTAAATATTGTGTAAATTTATAATATTGTAGAGGTACTGGTTTAGGGTTTTTGTAAACCACATTCATGTGTAAATGATGGGAGGCATCCCCGCTTCAAAGGAGAATGATGACGTGGAAGTAAAAGGTGGATAAAGCGCGCCAGATGGCCGGTTTGCGCGGCGAAGAAGAGTTGCGAGATAGTCGTAGTTCGGACGCTGATGAGTAAACAGTGCTTGGGTTGTGGATTTTTTGCTTGAGGCTGTACTTTTAAAGAGGAGCAGGAGAATGGCATCGGATGAAGAATATTTTCAATATGTTTACTGGCATAATATTTGTGGCTTAATACTAAAATTATTTTGACGCTAAGTAGACAAAATTTTGCTACATGCTTCAAGAGCCAGTAATGGAATACATTAAGCCACAACGAACAACACTGCATCGCCAATCTTCCAACACAGGCAGAGTAGACAATTTTTTAGTATTGTAACAACAGCCTGAACCTCACATTTGTGAGTTATCAACTTTATAACTTTAAACAGTGCTGTTAACCTATTATTCTCCTGTTTCATCATCCTGTGTAGGACCCTTTTCTTATTTAAAGTGAAACTGAGTGAAATAACAATTAAAGATAATAACATTTTAATTTTTATAGAATGCGAGAAGTTATAGTGATTTTTGCTGCATAGTCATATAGTGGAGATTAACGTAAAGTCTAAGCTAATGTTATATTTTATGTGCAGCAAGTACAATGTTGCAATTTTAATGTGTTTACTGAACTTTAATCTAAAAATGAATTAGTTAACAGAGTCATAAAGTTCCTTTGTTTGCAATAGTAAAGAGCATAGTTCTTTCAATTAATTGAAAGACGGAATATCAAATTCAGGTACTTCACTTTCATAGTGTGTTTGTTCTCAAAATAAAACCTTGCAGTACTAAAAGATTATTATTATTATGAAATTAAGTCAGTGTAAAGCAGAATCTATCTTTATAGTCAAAGAAATAGTAAAATACTAGTGCTTAACAGTAATTTGCTGTGTTTTGTAATAGGTCTAAATGAGCTATCTATCATTTTAATATTTTGGTTTCACTTTTTCCAATGAAAGAGTAAGCTTATTATTCACAACTTTAGTAGGTTACTGTAGTCTAAGATCCAAGAGTAAACAGATAAATGACGTTTCAATTTTGCTTAGTAGCTATCTTCAAGTGTAGATTGCTGTAATACAGTCTGACATCCACAAAAGTAACAGTTTTACGTAATGTTCATTTAAAGTCTGTTTTACCAATGCTTTTTATGATTATTAAAGAAACATTTTTCTTACTGCATAATTACACCCAGACTATAAATCAAGTAGTTAATTATTTTCCACGCGGAATGGCGACCGTAATTAAAACAAATAGTGCTGTTTTGCTCTTAACGTAAAAAAAAAAAAAAACTGTTTCTGATTTCTTGCGGTTTCAACATTATCTTTTCTCTTGGTACTATATATCTTCGTGAAACGAAGGTTACTTCCGATGCTTTCATCTATTAGGATAACACGCGGTCAAATTTAAATTCTCTCGGAGGGACACAATTCTGTAGGCGTAGGTTTGTAGCAGCGATTTGGTGCAGTTAGTAATATTACAGAATACGTAACAAATCTTTTGCGAGTTGTTGTATATTGGTAGCTGTACTGTAATCGGCGCCACTAGAACGAACCTATTGGAACTCAGTCAGACAACATTGAGCAGGAAGAATACGCGGACGACGAGTTTCAACAGCGCGAGCAACGGAGAGTTCAGTACTTTGTAAGCCCAAGGACTAATGACCGAGCAAGTTAAGTCACATAGATGTACGAACATTTGAGTTATACGTGAAATTGTTCCACAAGAGAAAGGTGCATACAGTTAGCAATTTTGCCAGTGGCGAGGTCGGGCGCCGCGACTCTCCTTAAGCGTTTGGTGACAGCGTCCAGCCGGCCGCAGCTGCTCGCCTCCCCCCCCCCCCACCCCCCGCCTCCGCACATTAGCGCGGTGCCATCTGTCGCGCAGCCTAACCGCGGTCGACCGGCCAATCGATAGTCGACACGCGCCGCCGCCGCCGCCGCCGCCGCCGCCGCCGCCACCCCGCGACGCTGATGTTGGCCTCTGGCAGCCGCGCCTCCGCCCGCACCAAACCGCACCAGCCGCGAGCTAGGCCGCTGTGCACGCCCCGAGTGATCATTACTGCCGAGTACACCAGCACTAACGAGAGGCACTCCAGGCAGCTGCGCTAATCTACTGTGCTACCGTGTTTCATTTACAAGAACAATATCAGGCTCCGAATAATTGTAAAAAATCCAAACAGGATTCTAATGTAAGACCTGAACGGAAAAACATCACAAGTCCACCTTTGGTCAATTTTCACTTTTAATATGAAAAGGAATGTACATGTCCTGAGCTATGTCCCTTCTCAGAATAACTTTCCAAGTCCAGCTCTTTCCCCCTTAAATGGTACAATACATTTACAAATGAATGAAATGACATCCCAAGTCAATGGACTTGGGCAGTTTCTCCATTCATTAAAACCTTAGATTCCACATTCAATTTTCAGTACTTGTTTGCAGCTGCAATAATCAACACCAATTATAGACGTAAGTTAGATGTAGTTCAATTCATTATTCTTTGTAGGTTAACATCAATTGGGGATAACTTTTGCGGGGGACTCTAGTGACAAATTTTGCCTGTCCCTTGCCAGGGGCGCACTCATACGGTTTCGCTCGGTGAGTTGGCCTCACACGTAGGTTTTTATCGCTGCTGGCACAATTGTAACACTACAACAAGTAAATTAATAGGGAGTTAGCAATGAAAAGAGTAAAATGAATAAAAGCAGGTTGGCCAGTGGATAGTAATATGTATAAATTTATGTCACTAACACTATTGTTGGTGTATATTATTAGGACCCATTTTTGTCAAAAGTGATGGGTTATATTGTATGATATTATTAATAAAGATAAAAAAAAGTTCTTAACCGAATGTTTTGAAATTTTAACACAGCGTTCCTCTGGTATATACGCATGTTTTGTACAGACAATTTCTCAGTAAAATACAATATATATATAAATTTTATAATGGTCATTCGTTGATACGAAAAATGAGAAAAGGAATAGACATACAGGCTTTGTACAATATATTCAGTAAATATGTACCAAGAAACCTTCCTGTATTGCAATGCAATATTTTGCAAAATATCTAAGCAATCGTTCAAACTTTCGGAGATTAACGGCTATACGCAAACCAACACTACATTTTTATGTATAGAGATTACTGACAGCGGGTGGTTGGTTGGGGGATGGGGAAATTAGCAGGGGCAGCTTTTGGACAACTACCCGTTAATAAAAAATATGAACCGCCGGGCATTCACGTGCTTGCCGGCCGCGGTGGCCGAGGTGACTGAGGCGCTCCAGTCACGGTCAGCACGGCCACTACGGTCGGGGGTTCGAATCCCCCCTCGGGCATGGATATTTGTGCCGTCCTAGTTCGTAAGTAGTTCATAAGTAGTTTGTAGGTTTAGGGACTGATGACCCCGTAGTTAAGTCCCATAAGATTTACAAACATTTGAACATTTGATTCACGTGCTTGGCGCTTCAAGAAAGCTTATTTTGTGCAAATAATGTCTCCCGCTTGCTTGTGTATAACTTTTCGCATACCAGTACCATCAGCCATGATGATTTGCATTAAATAGAATAAAATCCACATAACTTGCTTCAGTCACGTTATGTGTGGTAAATGGCTATGACATTCGTATCAGAGCGTTCAGAACACGAGCGAACGCTCATTGGCCGTCGGAGAATGCGTTACGTAGATGCACATAACGAGCCTAAACTCGGTCGTCGTCGTTCGGTGTTCCGACTACAGGAAGTCATGCCGACGATTAAGCCTAGCGACACGGCTGCACGGACTATGTCAGCACGCCTTCCGTTAGACGCGAATTTACAACTTCTCCACACACTACTGGCCTAGCGCCCCTGCCAACTTTAATATGGCTGTAACTAATTATGTACGAAAGCTCCGGGGATTCGATAAAAAAATGTACAGCATGAGAATATATTCCGTAAATATGTGATTTATTTGCTTTCATTACCATCTTACAGGCATTTGTTGCATTGTACGTAACACAAGCTATTTTATGCAAAGTCAGCTGAAAGTCAACTCACACATACGCATTTTAACAAAGTAAACACAGACAAATTTTTTAAAGTGGGAAGTGATTGTGATAGAAAAAGTCCTCAAGATATGTGTCTTACATGTGTGTTCTGTACAAAAGCGCGGAAGAAGTGCCAAAAGAAACTGTGACAACGCTACCACTACATAAGTATGTAAAAAGAGTCACACATGACCACAGAATGTACAATAAGCATTAAATAAATTTATAGGCCACTGATGATGGCACAGAGGTGCTGCAACTGGTTTGGGTACATAATAAAACAATGTTTTGCATATCATGTAGACCTCATACCCAGAAATCAATTAATAAATCAATGTCCAGAGATATATTTTTCTCGATATATAATCAAAACTATTGAATTTAATATAGTCTGTGCAATCACTATATTCATTATGTCATGGTTGCTTAGTGGTTATAGAGCTTGCCTAGTAAGCAGGAGATTCTGGGTTCGAATCCCCATCGCAACACAAATTTTAATTCAGTGCCTCTCCTTCATTTCAATATCTTTCACGTATACGTCTCTTGACCTTGATTTACTATTTAATATCTACAAGCCACTTAGCTATTCAGGTTGGTCTTGGTTTGATGAAAGTCGTTCTACTGCATTTAATTCAACGCATGTGGTTCATGGATGATGGAGCACTCCGTCATTTTTCTCGTGCTGCTGGAGCGATTTTACATCAGAGATCAGTGTTCAAATGTTTGCTAAGCTTATGGGACTTAACTGCTGGGTCATCAGTCCTTAAACTTACAAACTACTTATAAACTAACTTATACTAAAGACAGCAGAAACATCCATGCCCGAGGGATGATTCGAACCCCCGACGAGGAACGGCCTCGCGAATCGGAGAATAGCGCCTCAGTGCGCTCGGCCAATCCGCCGCGGCTCCATCAGAAACCTCCAAACAAGTGGAGAAGGGCGTCAGGGACCGACACCTTGCCTAGCTTCTTCTCCTGACTTCAGACCATTATTCTTATGGGAGTCACTTGAATGCCATTGTGTGTGCCACATCAATTAATAATGTGGAACTGCTGCGTCAGCGTATAGCGCAAGGGCGGCAGCCGATGTGACAACAGCCTGGAATACGGGAGCGAGTGAGAAGTCAATGACGCGGAGCGTGGATATTATTCATTAAAAATATCAAGAGTTTTTGTAGTTGTTAGCTCCTGGATGACTATCGGCTTGCTTAGCTTGTTAATTTAGACGACAAGGGAACAGTACGGCGTGATAAAATGGAGAAGAAAGATGGGGGTATTGGTCTTTAATGTTAAAGAAAATTAATTGTTTGAATGTGAATACGAAACTTCCAACTTTTTCCCCTCTTTCACACTCGGTTATGTCACCAGTACACTTCGTGCCAATTTTCTATTTGTGATAGAAAAATGCACTTCACGTTAGGGGCCGTATTGCTTCCTATCTCTTCAGGGTATGAAGACGAGAGTTTCTGTTCAGTAACCTGGTATCTTCTTTCGCTGCCGTTGTCCCCTGCGCGGAAGCAGCACTCATGTGATGGCTCCGTTGTTTCTTAATCTGAGGCTGAAATAGTAGCGTTATGTGGCTAGGCTTTGATTGTATAATGAAGTACGTCACACGAAATTTTGGGATGGCAGTGGCTTTTTTTGTTTTATTTATAATTTACAATTCCTTTACAGTAAGCCACAATGTATATTTAAGGTTCACAAACATTTAAGAGTAGGAAACATTTTCACGCGAAATCCGCACGCGATTTACATCGACTGTTAGGTGTTAACTGTCTGTGGCCTCTCGCTCGAGTCTAAGATGTTAACGGTCCGAAGCCCTTATCTCAAAATGTTCAAATGTTTGTAGAGCGTATGGGACTTAGCTACGGGGTCATCAGTCCCTAAACTTACAAACTACTTATGAACTAGCTAATACTAAAGAACGGCACAAATATTCATGCCCGGGGATTCGAACCCCCGAACCCCCGAACCCCCGACCGTAGTGGTCGTGCAGACCGTGACTGGAGCGCCGCAGAGCGCTCGGCCACCGCGGCCGGCATACTTCGACTGACACGGTTCTTAACTGTACGAGGCCTCTCGCTTTACTGACTGCGGCAGGAGCAACACTCCGCGCCTGTGGCTACATTCTGGCGCCAACAGAACATTCGCCTGTCACCTTTCTATTAAACAAATATGTAAATAATTTTTTAAATAACAGATACATAGCTTCAAAACAATATAAGTTGAATTAAAATGCGAAAGAGCAAGTAAATATCTACAAATCAGCCCCGTCACAACAGGTATCATAAATAGTGCGTAGCATGGACAGGAAAACAAGAACCGTTTAATTATGAGCAGGGCGTGCAACTTTATTTGGAACTAGCTGGTACCCGGCGCGTTGCTGCCGCTGAAGTAATAATTGTGAAAATAACGTTTGTAATTTGAAAGTGTTAGCTTGTTAAATAAGGGTGTCCCAGCTATCTTGTCCACCCAAAATATCTCTGGAACAATAACAGCTATTGGAAAACGACTTTCACCGGTTTCAATGTACGGCTGGGGCCCATGAATGTACATATTTGGAAAAATTCTAAAACGAAATCAAATGTGTTTCTTAACGCAAACTTATGTTTTTAAATGGACACCCTATATTTTTTCTTCAGCAATCTAGCATGACAAATCACATAAACAATGGCGTTATTGCATCGCAATATTCCAATTACATCCCGAGATATTGCGACGCGAAGTTGACGCTTGAAATACGCGAAATGTGCGGTTAGCGCACGTCCTGAGCAGCATGAGGTTCTCGCCTGAGTCTCAGGACGTGCGCTAGCCACGCGTTTCACGTGTTTCAAGCGTCAACTTCGCGTCGCAATATCTCGAGATGTAATTGGAATATTGCGATGCAATCAACGCCATTGTTTAAGTGATTTGTCATACTATGGATTGCTGAAGAAAAAATATAGGATGTCCATTAAAAAACATATGTTTGTGTTAAAAAACACATTTGCTTTCGTTTTAGAATGTTTCCAAATGTGTACATTCGTGGGCCCCAGCCGTACATTGATACCGGTGAAAGTCGTTTTCCAGTAGCTGTTGTTGTTTCAGAGATATTTTGTGTGGACAAGATTGCTGGGACACCATGTATATATATATGCGTGTGTCGTCTCCTCCTTTACGTTCTCTCTGTTCACCTGCTCCTCCTCCCTTCTCCTCCAGTACCTTTTCCTGACCAGTTCCTCCGCCCCTCCCTCTGTTCATCTCCTTTCACGTATCTGCCACCATCTTCTCTCTTTCATTCTCCTCCTCTCCCCTCTCCCATTCTCCTTCTCTCCCCTCTCTCATTCTCGTTCTCTATCCTCTCCATCTCCTCCCTCCCCTTTCTGTCCGCCCCCTCCTCCACCTCCTCCTCTCCCTCCTATATATGCAAACATACATATGCGCCAAGTTTCATGGTGATAGTTCAAGTGGTGTCAAAGTCGCAAGGTACCCTCCACCATGCTAAATTCACGGTCCAGCAGATTATAAAAATCTCCTTCGTGAGAAACATAGATTTATGTGCTGACTTTCATGACCAGTCAAACAATTTGGATGTTTGTTGTAACGTACGCTCCGTCATGCACCTACGTAGGCTTACGAAAGGTAGCCCATGTATTAATTCGGGGTATAAGCTATCTACATGATATAGAGATTAAGAAAACACATTGCTTAATTTCGGATGCAAGAGAATTAAGGGAGACTTGCAGACAAAAATAAATAGTAACATGCAAATCTCTAATGCTAACTTTATAGAAGGTCATGCCTGATACGAAAGTTTTATGGCATCTACAGCAAAACTGTTGTGATCGGTAGACTTCTTTTCGTTTCATCATTTGGTGTGTGTGTGTGGGAGGGGGGGGGGTAACAAAACGCTTAATAAACTCCCGAAATTACATGCAAACTTTGTTGCAGGTCCCTAACTAGTCCCATTTTCCAATAATTGGTGCATGGATCTGAGTATTCTCACGCAGTGGCCTCTCATTGTTTATGACGTCATATCTCCTGAGCCATGTGTCGTGTTCTTTTGCTTTTGTGTGAGGAACCGCCGTTCTTCGTGCCATGTCTTCTGTGACGCAGTCTTTCTCGGGTGAAAACAGAAGGAACTGCGGTGTTTATTTTGATTATCCTAAAGAAACTGCAGGAAATAGAGGTGCCTAAAAGGAATTTTTACGCAGTGCAGGCCAACTAACTAAACGAAAGCTATTCATGACCTGTCGGCTACAAGCGGCAAATATGAAACGGTTTTGCGATCCATTTGTCAACGGCGAACGCTATTGCCGCATAGGCGGCTGCATCGATTATACAGTGACCGCCCACGTATTTAGGTCGGGAACGGAAATCTGTTCATTCGCGAGGTTTCATCTGAAAATTGACTACTGCAAAAAGTAACCAGTGCCCGTGAGTAAAAAACGGATGAAATGGTCACACGCTTACTGCACGGATACAATACACGCTAAATGACGGCACACAGAGATCATTCGACAGAGTAACGTAAGTCATTTCGTTTCCGAAAATAGACGCTAGTAAAGAGTCGTCGATAGTAAAAGCACCAACGAACGAAGCAGAGAGCGCGAGAGAAAATGGAGTATTTATGAGTGTTCTGCCGGTGAGACCAGGATGATAATGAAAATTGCGTTCTGGGTTTTACCTGCTCCTAAAGATCGAGCCCCCTCGCCTCCTCGCCCTCCCCGCCAAATGGCCCCTGCAATTTCCCCGGACGAGCTCCAGACACAGAGCCATAGAAGGATGCTCTGCGGTCGAAATCCACATCTACATATATACTCCACAAATAACAAAAATCAAATGTTTGTATAGTCTATGGGACTTAACTACGGGGTCATCAGTCCCTAAACTTACAAACTACTAATGAACTACTTACGAACTACGACGGCACAAATATCCATGCCCGAGGGGGGATTCGAACCCCCGACCGTAGTGGCCGTGTAGACCGTGACTGGAGCGCCTTAGTCCCCTCTGCCACCGCGGCCGGCCGCAAATCACACGTAAGTGCTAAAAGTACTAGCTGTTTCCGAAGTTTTTAATGTAGGGTCACTAAGGAGGTTATTAAAAACGACCAAGTTACTTGCCGTCTCATTGCGCTGGTTTGGCGCATCGTAAAGTAAATGGAACTAAAGAAGATATTGTTATGTGGGGGTGTTTACACCAAAAATCGGATAATTGCGAGGGAGAAGAAACGGAAGCTTTTCTCACAGAATAATCGCTTTTTTTAGTAGCAGTTTAAAGGTCTTCATCTTTCTATAACCCCAAGAAAGCCGCGGAGTATTGCAGTGCGCGCGGCCGTCCACCGTCGGGGGTTCGAATCCCCCTGGGCATGGATGTTTGTGTCGTCTTTAGTATAAGGTAGTTCATAAGTAGTTTGTAAGTTAAGTGTCTGATGACCCCGTAGTTAAGTCCGTGAAGCTTTACAAACATTTGAACATTTTTTATCCCTAGGATAGTCGGACTTTCGAACGTAGTTGCAGTTCATTTTAACGTGTTTTCAAAGTTGTTGTTCAGTTAACGTGTATACCGCATAAAAGCTGCCTGACTTATCACATGCGTGAGTAGTTTTCTGTTGAGCACCGTGATGAAATATGATAGAAAACAGCAGAAAAATTTAAAGCTATGAAATTTTCACCTTTATTACCTATGTTCTCTCATCGAGTTCACGAGTTCAGCACTTTCTACTAGTTGAAAAGTTTGTAAATCCTGATGCCGTTATGAGTCCCTAGGCTTACGAACTACTTAAAATAGGACTCATAGAGTTGTAGTTTAGTTCCTTCCAAAGCTAATGCTTAGAACAACACAGTCACTCATGCCCAAGGGAGACCCGAACCACCAACGACAAGCAACCGCCCGCTCCGCTATTCCTACTAGTTCGCTGCACGGAATGACCGCGATGTCTAAGGCATCAGGTTACGGACTAGGCGATCGTTCCCACCGAAGGTTCGAGTCCTCCCTCGGGCGTGTGTATGTGTGTGTGTGTGTGTGTGTGTGTGTGTGTGTGTGTTGTTCTTAGTGTAAGTTAGTTTAAATAGTTTTTAAGTCAAGGGACTGATGACATTAGCAGTTTAGTCCAATAAGTTTGAAGCATTTGATTTTCTTCCTCCTCTGCGTCTTCTCTCCAACGGCCGTGCCGCAGTGGATACACGGATTCCCGTTAAATCACCGAATTTAAGCTATGTCGGGCTTGGCTAGCACTTGGATGGGTAACCGTCCGGGTCTGCAGAACGCTGTTGGCAAGCGGGGTGCACTCAGCCCCTTGAGGCAAATTGTGGAGCTACTTGACTGACAAGTAGCGGCTCCGGTCGTGAAAACCGACATAACGGCCGTAAATACGGAGCGCTGACCACGTCCCCCTCCATACAACACTTACAGACAAGGCCTCACTATAGTCCGTGCCACGTCACACCGACCAGGCCGCGACCGCCAGCTGAATGGCTGGCCGCTAGAGCACGCCCACTGCCTCGTAGTGGCCAATTACTCAGCTGTCGGTGGCAGCCTGGTCGGTATGACGTGGCACTGGCTGTTGTGAGGCCTTGTCTCTCGGTGGTGTTGCTCCATACCGCATCCGGTGACGCCTTCGTTTGGAGGATGACACGGCAGTCGGTCGGTACCCGTGAGCCCTCGATGCCTGTGTGGGACGGAGCTTAGTTTAGTATTTGTCTTCTCTGTGTTTGGTTACCTATTACGCTTTGTTCAAAAATGTTCAAATGTTTGTACAACTTATGGGACTTAACTATGGGGTCATCAGTCCCTTAAGCTTACAAACTACTTATGAATTAGCTAAGACTAAAGACGGCACAAATATCCATGCCCGAGGGGGGATTCGAACCCCCGACCGTAGTGGCCGTGCAGACCGTGACTGGAGCGCCTCAGTCACCTCGGCCACCGCGGCCGGCTACGTTTTGTTGAAGACCGCATCAGTCGACTGGTTCGCGTACAACAAACTGGACTGAGAGGCGATATCGGAGGCAGATAAATGGCGTCTGTTGTCGACACGTCCGCTACGAGGTGTGCGAAAAAAGTAATCGCGCAAAAAAAGAAGAAAAAAAGGGGGACAGGTAAATCCAGGTGAGAGTGTCACGGCGTGACGTCACTCCCAGACGGTATGCAACCTCCGCGCTGCCTGTCGGGAATACATCGAGCGTTTAATTTGGATGTCACGTTAAATATATCGTCGGAGCCCGATACTGCGCACCGATAAGAGAGATGCGCGCGCCGAAAATATTGTCTGATTTTTGTAGCTCTCGACGGGGTTTATTAATTTACCAGTGCCCGCTGCGCGCGCACGGGGACGCGGAGGTTAACGGGAAAAAATCGAGTACTTTCTCTTTTTAATCAAGGGGAACAAATTAACGCAAGTAACGGTAACCGCCGTCCACGCTTGCTTTTTTTTTCAGAAAGGGAAGGCCCGCCGGTCCCAGAAGTGTCGGTTGGGGAGGAGGTGGGAGGGGAGGGGAGGGGAGCTATAAAACAAACAGCGGCGTTTGTTAACTGGGTTAGGGCGGACATCAGCAGGCATTACACGGGTGACAGCGGTAATTGCCTAATGACAGTGATAATAATATCTTTGTGCGCCCGTCACCGGACGAGTCATTCGCGACAATTTGAATTAATCAGCTATCGCGCTGCACTGTACAGCACGCACCGAGTTGCTCGCTACTGTGCAGGCGTACCTGTTGGAGAACAGTAGCGCAATCTTCCTTGTCAGGCCAAAGAGCGGAATGACTGTTATCGCCTTGTGGGAGTTTTCAGTGCTGATCTTTCAACAAAGACGGCGCCTGTTTATCGTTAGTAGACACATTTTATGGTATGTACGACTTGCTTTTAAATATTAGGTAGCAGGTTATAAACATGTAAAATAAATAAATAGACACATGTTGTCCCATCATTAACAAATTGTTGGCTGGCTGTTGTCTACAGAAAACGTAAAGTACAAGGACTGTTCAATAAAGAATGATCTTTAGTGGCGGCGCGTCCTATGTGTTCACTGGTTCATTGAATCCGTTCATTGAACGAGTCTGAACTTGCCTGCCTGCCTTTCACAGGCAAGGATCCAGGTGTGCCAACAATGAAATTACTACGGCGCGATTGTTTCACATTAACCTAACAGAATATCATACGATTCAAATTTAGCGCGGGAAATTATGACCGGAAAAATTATGATCATTGTTTATTGAACGGGCCTCGTAATTCAAATATACAAATGAAGGTATATGATTGAGAAACTTCTACAAGACACAAACATTAGTGATGTACATTTGCAAACTGCTGCACAGCGGGCATTTTCGTTCTGTTTGGAAGCGCTATTTCATTTTATTTGGAGAGCCTTTACGAATTTATTCGAATTGAAGGGAACATGATGTAGCCTGAGACAGAGGTGAGAATATTGAATGAGGAGGGAGACGTGACAGGGTAAATCCGTATGGTTGTGAGGAGCCATTGTACCACTGTGGCGTAGTGGGAAGCGCGACTGCCTAGAAGAGGTTGATAGGACTTAAAATAACAGGCAATAACTCCATACAAAACCACCACCTAGGAAGCTATATGAAATAGGGCGAATATGTGTATCTGTAATAATCAAAGCGATTGTTGGAAAATTTGGTTGTCTGCAAGAGTAATGAGTACATGCGGTTAGTGTCAGGAGAAAATTTAATAAATGACGTTGATTATAGAGAACTACACCAAGATTTCACTAATAATGTGTTTATACATGTTCGTTGTTTCAACTTGCGGATATCGTTAAAGTATTTATGTATTCAGTATTCAGTATTTATGCAACAGATGAGCATTCAACTGACGGCAAGAACCATTAGGAAGTTATTCAGCGATTCAGTGATATCTGGCGTTCCCCAGGGAAGCGTTATAGGTCCCCTACTCTTTCTTGTGTTTATAAACGATTTAGGAGACAATCTGAATAGCTCCCTTAGACTGTTCGCGGATGATGCTGTCGTTTATCGGTCAGTGAAGTCAACAGAGGATCAAAAGCAACTGCAAAGCGATTTAGACAAAATTTTTACATGGTGCGAAAATTGGCAATTGACACTAAATAAAGAAAAGTGTGAAGTAATACAAATGACCACTAAAAGAAATCCGCTCAACTTCAATTACACGATAAATCAGTCAAACCTTAAGCTCGTAAATTCTACTAAATACCTAGCAGTTACAATTACGAACAACTTAGAAAATATTGTGGGGATGCGAACCAAAGGTTACGTTTCATTGGCAGGACGCGTCGAAGATGCAACAGCTCCACCAAAGAGACTGCTGCCAACATCACATTTGTGCGCCCTTTCCTGGAGTACTGTTGCCCATTGTGGGACCCTCACCAGGTGGGACTGACGGATGATATTGAGAAAGTTTAGAGAAGGGCAGCTCGTTTTGTTTTATCACGTTGCCGGGGGTAAAGCGTCACGGAAATGTTGCACGAATTGGGGTGGAAATCATTAAAATAAAGACGTTATTCATTGCGGCGTGATCTGTTTGCGAAGTTTACTTCTGAATGTGAAAATATTTTGCTAGCACCCACTTACTTATGGGGACATGACCATCTCAATAAAATAAGAGAAATCAGATCGATTTAGGTGTTCTTTCTTCCCGCGCTGTTAGAGAATGGAACGGTAGAGAAAAGTTATGAAAGTGGTTAATGAACCCTCTGCCAGACACTTAAATGTGATTTGCAGAGTATCTATGTAGATGTAGCTGAAAGAAGATACTATACTCACTATCGTGTTATAGAATATTGCCTGAATAAAAATCTGGAGTGATAGTGGCAAAAACGTATTGAAACATTTTGGGACAGTAAAAATATTAACTGGTGTATAGTAAGTGACCTTCATTTCCATAGCGTACATGCGATATGTAACATAGATGAATCACTTTAATTAAAAGAATGCGCTACGGTGTAAGGAGCAGCACTGCAGATGGCTTCAAATTGCGGTGGCCGGAAAACTCATTTAAAGCTGCCTTCATGACTTTTCCTGATCACTTTATGAAGTGCCACATTTTTTGAACACCTTGATTCGATATAGCGCGGTCTGTTCCAGTATTTTTTGTTTATGAGTCACTTACATGACATTTGAACACGGGAGAAACAGTTTCCTGACAAAAGGACACTCGTTGTAACGTCTGTTATCTGTTTGCTGTTGTCGCTTCACCCAAATATATGGAGACGAATAGATGCAACCGGTCGAAGTCAGGCGACATTTGACGAGCCCGCGGTAACAAGCTACATTTGTGCCGTTGACAAGTGTGAGCGAACACATACATTCACTAAATCAGCAGCAGATACAGTCTCTCTCTCTCTCTCTCTCTCTCTCTCTCTCTCTCTCTCTCTCTATCTGTCTCTCAAATACACACACACACACACACACACACACACACACAGAGAGAGAGAGAGAGAGAGAGAGAGAGAGAGAGAGAGAGAGAGAGAGAGGCGTCGAAAAGGAGGACAGAAATGAACATATTACTGTTTTCGGCATGTACTACCTTGCGTTAGAAAAAGATTAACGACACAACCTATTACGTAGATAGTGTAGAATCGCAGATTATGAGAACACCAAAGACAACTGTAGCAGTATCGACACGCCAATGGGAAATCTGATAGTTGTCACTAAAAGTTCACACATTCCCGCAAGAGACCTCATACTACGAACGTATCCCGTGTGTGAAATGTGATTGATCGAAGCGATGTAAAATAGTCGCTACATACGACCTGCAGGACACAATGGGCGTCGAGTCGCCAGTGTTCTTCTGTCCAGGTGACAATGAACTACGATTCAGGTTAGTGCACTACACTTCGCAGCGCTTCAAAACCGGCTTACGGACTGTGACTAGCGAACAGCCATTGTACGTGGAGGTGTTTATTCAGAAGCCTTGAGTTTAACTTATTCCGACTGAATGCACTTAGTTTTGGATATTAATTTATTTGCAATAAATTTCTCGCGTTATTAAGATTGTGGGATCTATCTGTTGAAATTTACTTACTCCCTCTTACCAATAAGGCACCCCACAACAGGAAGTTGGTGAAAAATAAACAACATAAATGAATAAATAGGTTACAAAGGAGAACTAACAGTTGCGGGTTTATTTACTATCAGTTTGAGGCAATTACTGCCCTTCTTCAGGTGTACAGAAAACAACTACAGAGAAATATAAAGGTAGAAATATTACAGAACAGATCGAAGTAATAGCCTAGATATAAGGGGAAATAGATGCAGTGTATATAAAACGTTCTCGAAAAATATCAGAATGTGAAATGTTAATACACTATACTGCTTTATTCTTATAACAGTACTAAAAAATAGAAACAAGTAATTTCACGTAAAAGAAAATTTTATGGTTACTTACACTAATTGTGCCCTATACGTTCAGTCGCAGCTTGCTGTAATAACACCGAACATGAAGTGCAGAGATTATGATAAATCTCACAAAATGGGCTGTTAAAATGTGCATCTCTGCGTAAATCATCTAGTGGGTATGAAAAGATAACGGGAAGTAAAGTAATAAGGTGTAAGGATCATAAAATAGAGTAGTATTAGAAAAAAACGGAATTTTAAGTATGCAAAACCAGCATACTAACTGCCCAGCAGACTAATAAAGCGGTATAGTAAGCGCCCAAGGGAGTCATATACTAATGTATGAAGGAAAGGATGATGATATCAGAGACTAGTGGCACCATGTAGATGTAGATGTAGAAAAGTTAGTAGGAAGCTAGCTGACGTAAATAAAATGTCTATTATATCATTCCAAACAATAAAGAGCTTAACTAGCTATAGCTATAAGGAGATCTATAAAGAGGTGGCTGGCAGCAATTAATAATAAAATCTGTGTGGGGGAATGACAAATCTGTGTTTATATAAATAAAGCAGCTTTGTGGAAGTTGCTGGTGTAGAAGGCGAATTGGTATTAAGCAAACTGCAACGCAATACATATAATCAACTTAATATAACATTGACGGGACTACAGTATGGCATAGTTAAATTACAAACGATGTGTAAATAACCTAATATTTATATTCTGGGGGAGGGGGCGAATAACAAAAAAATTACAGGTCTCGATGTAGAACACTATATCATTATAACCTAACATGTAGTGACGACTGGAGGCAGGTAGTTGGTGGTTTTTGGGAGGAGGGTGATTATAAGGAAAACAAAGATTTGTTGTTGAGGATCAGCTAAAACGGCGAGAGTGTTAAAATTAGAAGGGGTGATGCCGTTGGTGAGACAGTATGTTAAGTGAGACTATAATTGTTTCTTGCACAGATACCTGAAGAAAGGCAATAATTGCCTGCAACCGGTAGTACATAAATGTATAGTTGCTCTAATGGACAAAATATTAAAGTAAATAAATGTTAGTAGCAGAGGCGCCGACTTCTGAAAATCAGTGTGGGTGCTCTATATTACGGTTCACAAATGTTCGAAACCAACCCTCCTGAAAATCAAGTTCATGCATTTTTGAATGAGCAATACTTGATAAAAGGAATAGCAAGTTGTCTGGTCTTTTAAGGATAGAAGGAAGAAGGAGGAGGAAGAAAAGGAAAGCATGGCTGTATTAGGACACTACAATAAAGCGCTCTAATTGGCCGAAGTAGACAGTTCGATATAAGTAACGCCCCAAAAGTTCTACACGACCAATAAAATAATTTTTCATTGTACACTAATCTAATAATTTTTGTGCGAAGCTATTCTTTCTGACAAAAGCTTTTGGTAGAACACCGTCACCAAGGTTTAAATAAATCTTTGAAATATTTTGAGATTTTGAAGTCCGACATCAAATTTTTTCGTCAGTTCCAAGCAAGAGCTGTATACTCCATCCAAACTTTCATCACTTCGAGATAACTTCATGACATCTCTGACAGTATTAATATAGTCCAAGGTTTTTTAAGCGTGAGAGAAAAGCAGTACAAATTTTAATAACAAGGGAAGTGAAAAAGATAAACGAAAAACGATTAACTTTAGCATCAGCATCAGATTCTTAGAGGTAAATTCCTGCCGCGGTGGAGTGGCCGAGCGGTCTAAAGCGTCTCGCTGCGAAGCACGTGGTTGCTCGCCGTGAAGGTTTGCGTCCTCCCTGGGGCATGGGTGTGTGTGTTTGTCCTTAGGTTAGTTTACCTAGGTTTAAGTAGTTTGTAAGCTACAGACTGATGACCACGCAGTTTGGTCCGATAGAATTACAAACATTTGACCATTTTGGTAAATTCCTGAAAGGACACAATTGAATGTTCATAAATACGTAAACCTGAAAGCTCAAAAGCACCGACGTGCTTTAGGGTGAATAAAGGTAGCATAGTGGGTAAAACACGGACACTCATTACTACTCGTTTGGGTTACCCGCGTACAAAACTGATCATTTCTTTCACGCATGGTCACGTTTCGCATTGCCTCTTGAGTCATAAGGTAGGTTTTGATTTTTCCCGATTTTAAAAAAATTTATACAAATTTATTTTCCACCTCAATTTTATGTGGCTATTCAGCACCCCAAAAATATTCTTGGTGAGCCCCGAAGCACCCTCGGAGTCGGCGCCGCTGGTAAGGAGGTAATAGTTAAAATTAGAACCAAAGATCCATCAGTCTAATTTTAATCAAAAAATACGGCCCAATTACGCTGAATCGTGTCGGAGGTAATTACTGTTTACAAAAGCGGATACCTTAGCCAGTGACTTCGGGAAAACAAGTGAACTTTTCCCGCTGGAGGTGGCGTAGCTTCCACTTTCCTCGCTGGCCTGGAGGACTTCTCGGCTCCATCTGTGCGAATCTGAAGCTGCCTAGGAGAGAGATAGGGGGAAATGAAAGAGAGAGAGAGGGAGTGAGAGAGAGAGAGAGAGGAGGAGGAGGAGGAGGCGGGTGAGAAGCCGGCTCGTTGGCTTCTTCCTCGCGCGCCCCGCTTCCTTATATTGACTCGGGAGCTGGCGGGCGGCGAAATGCTCTACTTAAAAATTTAGCAAGATTGATGCGATTCGCGAGAGCTGTGCGCGGGAGTGAGGTGCGCGGGCGCGGCAGTCGGCAAACACAAGTTTCTTTAAAGTTAAACCCGCGCCCTGCCGCGCCTTGCCAGGCCGGCGTCTCCGGCAGCTGCGCGGCAGCCGCGGCGGCTGTCAGAGGTGTGCCAGCGACACGTCCGTCTCGCACGCCTCCACCCGTTACCACCGTGCTGGCAACTCCGCCACAGTCCCGTCTAGTTACTGCTCACGGTCGCCTGCGGGATTTGACAGCCTGCCGCCGTACGGTTCAGACGACAGCACAACAAGCAGCAGTCGTCAATTTTATCATCGAAACAGTGTAGTGCGACTGTTGGCTCAACGTGCGCTTATATCCAAGACGAAAAAATCTTTCCCAGAGATACTACCTGTTGGCATTAGGCAAATATCTAAAACGAAAATGTTCAAATGTTTGTTAAGCTTATGGGACTTAACTACGGGGTCATCAGTCCCTAAACGCCGGCCGCGGTGGCCGAGGAGACTGAGGCGCTCCAGTCACGGTTTGCACGACCACTACGGTCGGGGGTTCGAATCCCCCCCTCGGGCATGGATATTTGTGCCGTCCTTAGTTGTAAGTAGTTCATAAGTAGTTTGTAAGTTTAGGGACTGATGACCCGTAGTTAAGTCCCATAGACTCTACAAACATTTGAACATTTGATTTAGTCCCTAAACTTACTAACTACTTATGAACTACCTAATACTAAGGACGGCACAAATATCCATCCCCGAGGGGGGATTCGAACCCGCGACCGTAGTGGCCGTGCAGACTGTGACTGGAGCGCCTCAGTACCCCCCCCCCCTTTTTTTTTCTTTTTTTTTTTATCATCTGGGAGATCTTTGGTCGGCGGTCGTTCGTTCAGCTTGTTCGTGGTTGTTCGATGAGTGGTTGGCTCAGCTTTTTTATTACAGAGGGCTTTTAGCCCCCTGACCGGGCGCGCTGAGCCATCCCCTCGGCCACCGCGGCCGGCGATCTAAAACGTTCATACAGTACGGATGTAGAGATGTCAGCAGACGACGTTGTTCTGAATATTTTGTATACACTTGAAACAGAAATTACATTTATCCTGATAGGATCTTAGTTAACCTCACACACTGTAATCGTGACATATTCAGAAACAAATACCAAATATTGGTGACAAGTAAAGTATATCGGGCTAAGCACACTCTCGGAAATCGCGATATATTCGAAACTAAGCAGCAAAATATTGGGGGGAAACAAGAAATATCAACCTTTCCATACCCTCGGAAATCGCGAGATATTCGGAAATAAATAGCCAAATCTTTCTGAATAGCGAATAGTGTAGTCCTAAATGTCATTTATGCTCTTTTCACTTACTGTAGCAGCAATTTAAACGTTCGCATAGTTTTGACTCCAACAATATTCTTGAAAACCGCAACATATTTGGAACAAAGTCAAATATTTGTGAAAAGGAAGAAAACAAATGTCATTAAATGAAATAAATCGCAATTTTCGATGTTATGGCATCACTGTATTAGGTTTAGATGGAATACCAAACTGTGGCGAATGAAAATTTGTGCCCGGTCGGGATTCGAACCAGTCACCGGCCGGGCACAAATTTTCATTCGCCACAGTTTGGTATTCCATCTAAACCTAATACAGTGATGACATACCATCGCAAATTGCAATCTATTTCATTCATTTGAACGCTGTAATTCGTCAAATATATATACATATGTCATTGCTGATCGTACCACTTGCAGCAGTAATTTCATTCTCCGTTGTTCAGTCACACAGAAGTCACCAAATCGATGTTATTAACTCCTGAAGACATTACTGAATAACATATTACTGTTACGTGAATAAGAAAATCCCACAATGTGTTACAAACGATAAGATTAAAAAAATATATATTTGGAGGGGCTTTGAACACAGCACCTCTTCCTTAGTAATCTAGCACTCTACACATTTCGCTACAGCACCTCGACAGTTCCGACACGTTTGGTTCTCAATGTTAATATGATACTAATTACATTTAGTTATCTAGATATGATTTTGTAATTCATCTTCAATTCGCTGTAGCCCTGAAACTGTTTACTGCGAGTTATAAACCCAAAACTGTGAGATATACGGCATATCAAGACGGCGTCTGTGACATGGAAGGAACAAGTGAATATCGTTTTCACGTCACTTTCCAAAGTCGTCGTTCATTGGCTAATGTAACAGCTAATTTCATTGGAGGGAAAGAAAATTTTGCCTGGGATATAAGAACTGTTGGTTCACAACTAAACCAACCAAAGGTGTACGAAGTGCGACAATAAAGTAATGAGACTGATTTTCTTTGCAAGATGTGGAAACCCTGCAGTCTTGGGTAGGCACAATATCTTTGACCTTCGTTTATAAGCTGCTTCTAGTCCAAGCGGCACATCGATGCAACTTCGCAGTCGTTAGTTGTGCTGTAATAAGTTAACACATGAAACTTCCTGGCAGATCATCCCTTTAATGCATAGTGTAGCTGATCAGCTACATACCATTTTTTTTTTTTTGCTATTACCTCGCAAACTGATCAACATTTTACCACAAATCCATTTGTAGCTGCTTCCATACATATATTACACATGCAAGTAGCTCGTCCTAGAAATTATAAATTGCAGAGTGGTACTGAATCAATTTGACTGTTAGCCGCATTGATTTACTCCTAACACGTGCGTTTGTTTACTTTAGTATTCCATATGTTTGTGCCTCTCGTCACGAAAATGGAACAGCATACCAAGATCGTCAGTTATTATTAGACACCCGTTTCTCGATTAATATTCAGTTGTTCTGCAATCATTTTCATGGATAATCTTCGATCAGATGGTACGAGTTCACCCACCCTGGCCAAGTTTACATTTATCCGTGAGGATGATGGTCGTTCACCGCGGTCTTCATCTTCAACATTCGGCATGCCTTCACTAAACATTTTATGTCAATGAAAATCTTGAGCTGTTGACATAACCTCCTCTCAAAAAGCCTTCTGAAGCTTCCGTAAGTTGTCGCGTTTTCACCCAATTTAATACTAAAAGGAACGGCATACCGTTACGTAATATTATGCGGTTCCATTTCCGTGACGAGAGACACAAACACGTGTCAACTTATTACAGCACAACTCACGACTGAGCAGTTGCATCGATGCGCCACTTGGACTAGAAGCGGCTAATAAACCAAGGTCAAAGATATTGTGCCTACGAAAGCCCGAAGGATTGCCAAATGTTGCAAAGAAAATCACTCTCATTACTTTATTGTCGCACCTGGTATACTTTGATTTTGTTCGGATATGGGTATAATGTAGTGTATATCGAAATAAGAGGTACATATTTTATTATAAGTGGCCACATGGCCGTTAAGAGGGTGAACCAACCCCTTGAAAAATACGAGGAGTGTTCAAGTGACAAAGTACGAAACGACTCTGTGTGTGTAATGGAAGTATTTATTTAAAACATATAATTTTGAATATAGGGCATCAACAGCTGAAATATGATTCATTTTTTCATGGAACTTTTGAGCAGTTAAGTGAAAAAGATGGATTTAAAATATAAAACCTTACTGAAAGAAAGCCAATTCTTTAACGTGGCAATCGTGTGAACATTAGGCGACTACGTGGTATCCAGTATGCCTTGCTAATCGCAAAACAAGTCCCTAAACAGCAGTCATGAACGTCTATTAAATTAGCTATTTTCAATATACTATAAACCAGTTCATTGAGACTTAGGACTCAGTATCAGGGCCATAACACGACTGAAGGTTTCCATTTCTCTAGGGAAATCATTGGGTCGTGAAGGGAGTGCCAGGTAGCTTGGTTGGAAGCTGTTACGTACAGTGGGAGTATCTCACTGTGCGTGGAGCAGGGAGGAGCAGCTCTGTTCACTCCGTAGTTCGGTTCAATCCTTTTCACAGTGTGTTGGTACCATGTGTTGGGTATCAAATTAAGCAGAATAACGATGCGGTTCTATTTGTACACATTAAAATGGCATGTAAAGTGGTCATAAATTCTTGACTCCTTAAACGGTTGCAAATTAATTTTTTTTGACATTTATAAAGTAAACAGACTAACTTTTATGTAATAATTGACAAGGGATTTTATGCAATACACCAGAAGATGAAATTATAGCCGTTGCGAAACTGGTCGTGTAGTAGTTAAAATAAAAAATAACTTCATTAAGTTAAAACTGTACTGGATTACGGTCTTTCTTTCAGTATAGCTTTATATGTTTAATCCATCTTTTTTACTTAACTTATCGAAAGTTCCATGAAAAAATGAATCTTTATTCAAAAATAATCACTATCCCGCTGTTTAACGAGCCGAAGGATTGCCTGGTTACTAGTTCCGGAATCTACATACGTCATCAGACAATTACCTTTAAAAGAAGTGTCGAAAATTTGATTAACCAGACGATCAAATCATCGGGTCATTTGTTTATCAATGACGTATTACATGCTTTCCACGCATTTTCAGATTACTATATGTTAAACTGCGGAAGCTGCGTTGGCCACTGGTTAAAATTAGCTTCCGCAATTTAAGATAAGGTAATCTGAAGATACGCCGAAAGCGTCAAATGTGGCATTGCTATATGAATTTAAAAAATGGAACAAAAACTTTTTTATTCCTTGAAGGAAAAAGAAAACTGTCGCTGAACCTGGCGATGGAGTGTAGGAACGCGTACAGTAATAAAAAGACCTTATTTTGCAAATCTGACGAAAGGTCTACTACAGTATAAAGAGAATGAGGTGACTCACTCTACTCCAGACATGGGAAATTCATAAAGAACTTTTATTGTGTCTCTTACCGTTTCAACGATGTTCATTTTGAAAAATAAAATTAGATTTTAAGGAGGTATTTTACTGGTAGGATTAGCAGTCAGTAACAATAAAACGTCTCCTACAGGTTTTAAAAAGCCTAAAACTCGTAAAGCGTGCTATTCAGGCGTAAAAATATCGAACTCAGTAATTATGAAGCAACACTGTTAGAGTTAGGGTTACTACATTTATTCAACAAGTGGTGGCGAAGTTACGACCTCTTCGCAATAAAATGTTTGTATAGTCTATGGGACTTAACTACGGGGTCATCAGTCCCTAAACTTACAAACTACTTATGAAATAACTAAGGCTAAGGACGACACAAATATCCATGCCCGAGGGGGGATTCGAACCCCCGACCGTAGTGGCCACGCAGACCGTGACTGGAGCGCCTCAGTCTCCTCGGCCACCGCGGCCGGCTTTGAACTACAGATAGCTGGGTTATAGTGACTGATGAAAATTTACATAACGTAAAGTACCGTCACAGAAGTTGTGTGATTATTCATGTTCTCAAACGAATGAAGAGTTACCGTAACAACGACAGAAACGAGAGAGGGGGAAGTGTAGCGTAAAATGTCTTGACGTCGGACAGAGCTCTGCCTTGTTCATTATATACACGGTACAAAAATAAAGCTAAAGGAAGCATACCACAAACACCGACGGCTCACTGCGCGATTCAGTACCAGAATTAGAAACGAAGACATTCTTCGCTGGTAACTTGCATTCGTTCGCAGCTTTTCAAGACAGTTAGATATTGCTCCCCCCCCCCCCCCCTCACATAACTGTCGTTAAGTTAAAGGCGCTTTTAAAGACGACAGCGGAGACAAGAGTTCCCGCAAACTCGGAGAGAATTCGTACTGAACAGCTTGTTTGCGGACACCAAATACAGAATTTTGCCTGCTTTGGCAAGTCTCGAGAGATCCCATTTCCTTTGGCTGAGCGTGTCTCGGAGCCGCGGCGGAACGGCCGCGAGACTTTGTCCGGAATTCTCTCTGTCTCTCTCTCTGTGTGTCTGTCTTTCTCTCTCTCTGTCCTCTTTCTTTCTTCCCGTCCGCAGCCGCCATTCGCGGGCCAACTTGAGCGCTGTGCATCCCCGCCGTGCCGCCAGCGACGGCGCCGGCTGCGAAAAGTCTGACGGTGCGCTGTGGCGGGCGCGCGCGCTCGCTTCTGCTCTGATGGAATCGAAGACAACGCGAGCGGCTTTCAAAGACATCGCCTGAAGTATTGCTTTGTTCTTATCTGCAGGCTCTCTGAGAAAATTGATTAAGGAAACTACTCTGTGATATTACTCCCGGCGGAAAGTACCGGCTTCTGCGACCGCCGGCACTCCAGTTAATTAATTTAGAGATGATCCCGGCGAGGCCGCCACCTGAGCAGCGAATGGACGGAGACGTCTGCCTCTCTCTCTCTCTCTCTCTCTCGCACTGACTCTAATTTTTTTGTGAAGGTCTACAATGGAGGTAAAAGGGCGACTGCGTGGCCAACAAGGTGCGCTGTATTACGCTTCTGAACTTCAGGAGGGGAAAAAATAAAACTTTTAACATCCAGTTCGAAATAAATACTCCACTCCACTGTAACAAATAATTATATACAGCGTGACTTTTTCCACCTGTGACGTACTGTGGGTACTTCTCTCTCTCTCTCTCTCATTTTTTTTTTTTTTTTTTTTTTTTTTTTTTTTTTTTTTTTTTTTTTTTAAATCGTAGGCGACGGTTATATGATGTGCTAGACTTACGTCGTCGTCGATGTATTGGTTGACTAGGCTCTCAAAATTTTACTTCATAATATGCATTTTAAAAACCATCAGCTGTTTATTCAAAACCTTATACAGGGTGTTTCACTGTGTTTGGCTCTGTAACTGGAAAGACTGTAAATCTATCGCACCAAACTGCGTGGTCATTAGTCCGTAGCTTACAAACTAATTAAACCTAGGTAAACTAACCTACGGATAAACACACACATACATGCCCCAGGGAGGACTCGAAACTCCACGGCGAGCAACTGCTCGCTCCGCAGCGAGGCGCTTTAGACCGCTCGGCTACTCCACCGCGGCAACTTAGATCACATCTACCGTCAAATTCAACATTTATTTTCTCCTGATCTTAACTACAATAACCAGTTCAAAATGTTCAAATGTTTGTATAGCTTATGGGACATCAGTCCCCAAACTTACAAACTACTTATGAACTACTTACGAACTAGGACGGCACAAATATCCATGCCCGAGGGGGGGATTCGAACCCCCGACCGTAGTGGCCGTGCAGACCGTGACTGACGCGCCTCAGTCCCCGCGGCCGGCAATAACCAGTTGTAATACATATATATAGGGTGTCCGCAGCGAGGTGCTTTAGACCGCTCGGCTACTCCACCGCGGCGCTCTGTAACTTATAAAATAATAGGTGACGGGAAATTTTAATGCGGTAGGTCAACACAAGAAATTTAACACTTTCTGCGGAGCTATGAACATAGTTTATTGTATCATTTTCCGAAGAGTTACAGCACAAATATATAATTTTTAAATGGAACAATAGTTTTTTCTATCGTGCATTGGATTCGTTGAAACCAGCTGCCTCCAAATCAATCTAAACTACATTCCTATCACTGTTCGTTTGGGAGCTACAACCCTTCAAAGTTTAGGGGGCGCAGGCTACGACAGCATAGCTGAAAGGCTGGTGGTCATGAGACAGTGGGCCGTGCCCCAGGGGATAGCCACTCGGCCAGTTCAAATGTTCAAATGTTTGTTAAGCTTATGGGACTTAACTTCGGGGTCATCAGTCCCTAAACTTACAAACTACTTATCAACTACCATATCCATGCCCGAGGGGGGATTCGAACCCCCGACCGTAGTGGCCGTGCAGACCGTGACTGAAGCGCCTCAGTCCCCTCGGCCACCGCGGCCGGCACTCGGCCAGCTAGCTACGCTATCGCAGCCTCCGCTCCCGGAACTTTGAAGGGTTGTAGCTCCCAAACTAACAGTGACAGGAATGTAGTTTAAATTGATTTGGACGCAGATAGTTTAAACGAATCCAATACACGATAGAAAAAAACTATTGTTCCATTTAAAAAATTATATCTTTGTGGTGTAACTCTTTGGAAAATGATACAATAAACTATGTTCATAGCTCCGCAGAAAGTGAACACATTTCTTGTGTTGACCGACCGCATTAAAATTTCCCGTCACCCATTATTTTATAAGTTACAGAGGCAAACACACTTAGTGAAACGTCCTGTTTATCTACCAGTTTCGGTCAATACATCTAGCCGAGACAAATTGGAGTCAGTATAACGTTTGTCTCAGCTAGATGACTTTTATTTGATGTATTTTACCATTCAGTTTTAACACCTTTTTACCCATGATGATGGCCCTTTGACCGAAACTGGTAGATATATAAGGTTTTGAATAAACAGCTGATGGTTTTTAAAAATGCATTTTATGAAATATATTACGGCTGTTGACACTCGCCTCACCAAAGCACTCAAAATTTTAGTTGCGTCGTACATCACGAACTTAGGTTGATAAGCCTGTCAATTTTTAGTATATTCAATTACGGCTTTTTTTTTACGTAAGTACAAACTGAACCATATTTTTCTGTCTTTCCTTTTCTTTTCTTTTTTTTCTTTTTCTTTAAGCCTATTAAAGTCTTCAGATAACCTTTAGAATGTTTCAGCATAAGAATTCAGTCTCTCAGGGCTTTTAGTTAAATTTCAAAGTCATTTTTTTAAACTTTTATCTGATTTTTCCCGGTAGTTCATTTTATAGAAGTGCGTCACATAAGAAGTTAATTACTAATTCTTTCGTGGAAAATAGTCTTTGATAGTTGGCCTGAACTTTGATTTTTTTCTTTTACTGAATAATGTTTTTAATAAATTTATCGTCCATATTCCTCAAACACGGTCAAGTATGTTATTTAAAAGTAATTTTCAAATATCATCGATTTGATGAAAGGGTACTATCTACGTAAGAAGGTTTTCGAGAAACTTTTTTTAAAATACAATTCCTGTTATTATTTTTCACTTTAAAAGCACACAGTTATAACATACACTGAACACAGTCACACGTTATTTGAGACACAATTCTCAATATATATTTCTTCACATTGATAGTTCATATTATCCCTGGTACAATCAAAGTTCAGAATATTCTTCCAAAGCCAAACTAAAGTTCCTTAATACACTCTATCCTTTCTCAATGAAATTAATTTTTCTTTTAAAGTCTCCTGGAATATTAACTATCTCGACGGGAGGCAGAATTTTTCTACATTCCGTAGCCTAATCCCGAATTAAAGTCCATAGATAATGTAACTACGCAATCACGTAACCTTTCGATCATTCATTGTTAGCCGGCCGCGGTGGCCGAGGAGACTGAGGCGCTCCAGTCACGGTCTGCACGGCCACTACGGTCGGGGGTTCGAATCCCCCCTCGGACATCGATATTTGTGGCGTCCTAGTTCGTAAGTAGTTCATAAGTAGTTTGTAAGTTTAGGGACTGATGACCCCGTAGTTAAGTCCCATAAACTATACAAACATTTGAACATTCATTGTTAACTATCAAAGTCATTAATTTCTGTAGGAATAATTTAAATGCGAAGTAAAAAGTTCCGAAATATTTCCGTACATGATTCCAGACTATTTTGCAAGACAATTACGCGAGACGCTTACAGAGAGATCTTTACACACCGTAAAATAATGGCAAAGAGGGAGCAATGCTACTGCGGTTACTATATTTACGAAAAAAGCAGAGCCCATTTCAGATGTGAACACACTTGAGCAGCGTATTCATGCAGCGTTCTCACCACTGCGGTTTTAGTGCTCGTGTGTCAGAGGTAGCTTGATGATACTGCCTACATTACCGTATGGCTTACCGATGTGGGTAGACGCACTGGAGCGACAATAAAACCTTACGAAAATTAACAGAGTACAACTGTTAATCCATTTAAAAATGGTCAACGATTACCGCACAACATCCAGTGACGCACTCTGTATTTTATCAGGTCTCATGTCCATAACTCTATAGATACAGGAAATTGCCAAATATTATAACCTGGTCAAAAGTGAAGGGGGCAGACAGACAATCGACATCGCAATGGATTATCGAAGCTGGGTACACCCGGCAGACTTTCACGAGAATAATTGAGAAGGACGCAAGCAAAAGCTACCCTGCTAAAGCAAGTCAGACGACGGAGTGGGTTTGGGAATAGCAATATTTGCTAATACGAAGCTTATTTACAAATACGGCTTAAAGTGTCTAATGAATATCCAAAAAATCAAGCGGAACAATTTGCCATTCACAATGCAATTGAGTTAATAACCAATCTCTTGAATATTAATAGAGCTGCAGTAATTCAAATCGATAGGTGGATTACTTTGAATTCGTTACGAAATTCGAAGAACCACAACTTCTTGTTTGAAGATATACGATGTACAATCAGAAAGTTACAGGGACACAACTGGCAGGTGCATTTAGAATGGGTTAAAGCACATCGACTGAAAACGGCCTACATATAAATATGTATACTTGTGTGGTGTCTGTTTTCTCGAACATGTCCGTCGAAATCACAGACACCTCACCTGGTTCGCAGCCACCAACGGATTGGCGCAATTAATGAAAGGAAGGAAAGGAATTACTTTAGCTGCACTAGAGCGCTGAAATAATTGAATGGTGACAGGTGAACTTGTGAGAAAGACCGGGATTCGAAACTGGGTCTTTCACTTCGGGCCAGCTGTTGCCTTAACCACTTAGCTACACGCGCTCGCCTACTGTCCGTCTTAAGAACAGACACCACACCAATCTTTATACAGGGTGTTTCACGAGGAACAGTAAACATTTTAGGAAGTATAGGTGAATACCGATAAAAATTCAGTGTACAATGTGTCCAATTTTTATCGAGTACAGAGATCAGCTTTTAGTATGTAACTCAGATAAACTTACGGAAAAGGCAGCTGAGGACATTGTCACTGTTTCTTCCGTCGGTTCTTGGTAGAGCATCAAGACGATGTTCGACAAAGAACCGAAGGAGTAATCAGTGAAAAATAGCGATTATATAGATCAGTCAGCTGCCGATGTGCCGGTGAGTCTTTGTCAGACAACACTATTACTCTTCGAATAGTCAAGATGACTGGTTATATAAGTCGGCTGAAAAGCTAGAAAATAATGATAATTTCGCTCTCTAGTTGCATGAAATTACACACAGGTAATGAAAATCCAAATTCATCTTGCAGTTTATATATGATGAGAAATTACAGTGAGATCGTATGTTCACTAGAAAAAAAAAGACCCTCGTGAAATTAATTCAGGAGAAATTTTCGAAATACTATGCTTTTGTTTGGAACGAAATATAGTCAACTGGGAATACTGCGTAGCCGGCTGTACAGATGGAGGCGATAGTATGGCTGGATGTTACTGATTCGTAAAGGGGTCATGTTATTTATACACACTGTTTTATTTACCCAGATGCAAAAGGAGAAAAAAAAACTGTGAGGTTATTCAGACCGTGATCGAAGTGGTTAACCTCATTAACAATCAGGCACTGATGACGAGATGTTTACAACAAATGCTCACACGGGCATACAAAACCACGCATTTTCTGTGGTTTAAAAATTCATGGAAGTCAAGCATTAACTGACTGACGCAACGAAGTGTGATGTGATCAATCACGTTTTCGCCTTTATTCAAATTACACATATCGGTTCCGTTTAAATCTATCTGAAGCATTTCATACTCTGTGCAAGGTGTGGGTCTAATTGGAGATGGATTTGTGACGTTTTGGTGTTATCATGAATTGGGACCAATCTATAAGGTGATTATAAATATGAAGTAACATGACAGTTTAAACATTTATCAGGACACAATGGTCGTTGGCGAGAGCTCTCCTCATTAGATGTTGGCGGATTATGCATCCCTCTAAAATGAGGAGTATACAGTGTGAGTCAGGAGCAAAGGTACACGCTTTAAGGGGTGATACAACTGGTGATTCTGAACAAAAAAACTTTTATTAAACATGTGCCCTTTTCTTAATCGTTTCAGGATAAGTTAATGGGAACAATTAGGAACGGGAAAAGTGCAAATGGCTTAAATTAATATACGGTTGTGTTATGTAATTTTTCTCACAGAAGACGTTCAAAAAGTAACCCGTCAATTTCAATGCATTTTTCTCGCTCGTATTTTACATGATTGGGCTCGAATAAAGGAGTGCAGAATTGAGCCCCGATCGGCAATACAACGTATGTCTACAAGAGCAGCAAAATGCATTTCAGTTAACTGAGGACTTTTGAACATTTTCTGCGACGAAAGTTACACAATTTACTGTCATTTGCACTTTTTCCGTTTCTAGTTGTTTTCATTGGTTTACCCGCAAACGGTTGAGAAAAGGGCATGTGCTTATCAGAAGTTTGTTGTTGTTGTTGAGAATCACCAGTAGTACCTTTCCTCCTGACTCACCCTGTACTTTCGCTGATGAACTGTGGTGTGCCAGTCTTTTTCACTGTGATTTGGTGTCTACCCCGGAAATCGATACATAAGTGTGCAGATGATTTGTGGGAAGAACGAATATGAAATTGTTATTCCTCGACTCACTCGGAACCATGTAAGTGGCTCCCTTAGGGTCCTGCTCAATCCCACACTCTGAAATCACCACACAACCGTAACTAAATAGCTAAATTTTAGTGACCTGGTAGGCTAAGAACTTTAGTGCTGCCTGATTTTTAGCAGCAATTTAAGCGGTTCTAATGCGTTCCTGCCTAACTGCATAGTCAGAAATAGCTACATATAAATAAATTAACACCCAACTGTCCCTGGAAAGGACGAGTATAAATATCATTGGTGTACATCACAATTCGAACCTACGGCCTAATCCAACTTACATTCCAATGTGATTACTGTAACCACAAAACCATAGCAAATTCACAGATATTTCACCGTCACTGCACCATTAACTGAAATGCGTTTAACAGACATTTAACGTATCAAATTGAAATGTTTGTGATAAAACTTCAATCTGCCGTTGCCTTGAAATAGTGTAACGTTATGCAGTTTGTGGGATGACTGGCTCGTGGCTTTAGGTATTGAATTACTCAGAACTATCATGGTACATCAAGTTATAGCTCTAATGGGTGGGTAAGATGACATATGGTGTAAGATATCACGTTCCCCTGAGAAACTGCAGCAGTACTGCCCAGACGTATTCTGATTGGCTGCCCCCACCTCTGTATAAGATCGTCTCTATCATTCTTTAATTATAAATATTAGATAAATTATTGCATAGAACGTAACTACAATTTGTATAGGTTGTGAGACCGTCTTATGCAACTGTAAATTAGTCTGCTTTAGACCAGACGCGTTTCGCTTTATTCCAAAGCATCTTCAGTGGTCAAGAATTTTTATGTTGTCCTCTTCATGTGTGATTTGTAGCACATTGCCTCTTGCTGTCACTATTTATATTTACACTATTTACACATTTTACAGTTTCACACATGAAGAGGACAACATAAAAATTCAAGATCACTGAAGATGCTATACAAATTGTGTAACTGCAACTGCGGAAAAGTAGGCCAAAAACACGAAGAAGAACTTAACTCCACGCACTGACGATGCATGTATTTCTACGGCCTTCACGTGGAGTGCTACGTAATTAAATCCTGCGACATTGGCACGCGTGTGGTGGTAACACGACTGTGGGAATGTGTCAGAGAAAGTGTTAGAGAGACAAATAACTTACAAAGCTTTCCAATCACTTTTATCAAACTCTCTGTTCTCCTTTTATAACGGACCCCGCCGTAAGTTCAATATCGCGTTTTCAGAAATTGTCGGTGATACGAGTACTGCAAAGATCAACAGGGGAAACATATTCCTCTTTGTGAGAAGGAAGCACCACGCCCTAACGTCTTCTCCTCGATGGCCGGCCACCTATACTCCGTTCATCCAAACGAGAGACGTAATGTAAACACACTGAGGCGCCTGACCAGGGGTGGACAAAACAGGGACGCTCGCTCAATTTCGGTGCATCCGTTTATAGGCGTAAGGTCATTGTGTATGTGTGTGTTGTTATACAGCAGTGATAATAGTTGTTGACTGTCAACTTCATCTTAAAGGACCAGTTGCTGAATAGTAACGTAAGCATTAGTGTTTACAATAACATTCAGCATTCATAGTCTATTTGTCTATTTTTCACTCTCATTGGTGTGACCTTGTTTTGCCCACCCCTGGTCACGCGCCTCATCGTGTTTACAGAACGTGTCTCGTTTCGGTGGCCGGCCGCGGTGGCCGAGGGGACTGAGGCGCTCCAGTCACGGTCTGCACAGCCCCTACGGGCAGGGGTTCGAATCCCCGTTCAGGCATGGATATTTGTGCCGTCCTTAGGATAAGCTAGTTCATAAGTAGTTCTTAAGTTTACGGACTGATGACCCGTAGTTAAGTCCCATAAGCTATACAAACAGTTGAACAGTAAACATTACCCTTGTTTTCCTCTCGATTTTAATAGATGTTGACTGTCAACTTCATCTGAAAGGACCAGTTGCTGAATAGTAACGTAAGTATTAGTATTTACAATAACATTCAGCATTCATAGTGTATTTGTCTCTTTTTCACTCTCATTGGTATCACGTAAAAGTAACCCCATTATGCCATCATTCAATTTGAGTCCACCCAAGAAGCCTTCAAAGATGTACTAATAAAGTTCTTTAGAGAAACACATGGTTCCTAGTGTGTATCAAAAGCAGCTGTTGTGTCCAGAACAGTCAATGACTGATATTGTTATGAAAATAGTCAATAGAAAGCCACACACTCTTTGAAGCCTCCAAGAAAAAAAAAAGGAAATATGACAAGCTTTCATTACGTATTGATGGATTTGACTGAAATGCGATACGAAGAAAAGTTTTTTGTAAGAAATTTCCAACTCTAGACAAAGTGTAAGGAAAGATGCAGATTTTGGAAATTTTCGGAGAAAATCATTTGTATAAAGTATTGAAAGAAATTAATTTCTTATGTTTACGTTGTAATGGCACTGCTATATTACAAAACACACAACGATCTCGCACCTGAAACGGATGCAGCGAAATCGAGCGTGTGACCTTGTTTTGTCCACCCCTGGTGACGCGCCTCATCGTGTTTACAGTACGTCTCTCGTTTCGGTGAACGGAGTATAGAGCGGGATTCCTCGGGATTCCTCGGAAAAAAAAAAAAAAGGAAATATGACAAGCTTTCATTACGTCTTGATGGATTTGACTGAAATGCGATACGAAGAAAAGTTTTTTGTAAGAAATTTCCAACTCTAGACAAAGTGTAAGGAAAGATGCAGATTTTGGAAATTTTCGAAGAAAATAATTTGTATAAAGTATTGAAAGAAATTAATTTCTTATGTTTACGTTGTAATGGCACTGTTATATTACAAAACACACAACGATCTCGCACCTGGAACGGATGCAGCGAAATCGAGCGTGTGACCTTGTTTTGTCCACCCCTGGTGACGCGCCTCATCGTGTTTACAGTACGTCTCTCGTTTCGGTGAACGGAGTATAGAGCGGGATTCCTCGGAGCGCAGTGCGCATGCGCGGACGGCGGTTAAGGCTCGGCGGGACGGCGAGCTGGTAGAGGAAGCAACGGAGCCTTTGGGCAGAGGGTCCGCTCCCAGCAGCCGCGGGCGGCCGCTCGGCCCTTTATTAGATGATGGCCGCCCTAATTGGACTCCCTCGCGAGTCTCGGCTCTCCCGTCAGCGGCCGCGCGCCGGGTTCCAGTTGCGTAATACGAGCGCCCACTGTTAACACTGTGCCCACTTACCTCCGTCTGGCGATCGCGGCGAGTCCTCTTTCATCTTACGGATTCGTGTTTACAAACAAGTACACCCTCTAACACTGTGCAACAGTTGTTTAATGGTCACCGACAAAGTGGCGACCGTTCCCTGGTTCAAATAATGTTTCGTAAACCGACACACACCTACACCTACAAGCTACGAGCTGGCATCAACCGTCTCAACGTAGCCGTATATTACGGACTCCAGTTCATAGAGCTACAGTTATATCGTACCCAGAGAGCTAAGCGGTCGAGATTGGCTATCTCCGCTCTCCGTTTGCCCGAGACGTGCACTCTGATATTCAAATGTTTGTAGAGCGTAAGGGACTTAACTGCGGGATCATCAGTCCCTATACTTACAAACTACTTATGAACTAGCTTATACTAAAGACGGCACAAATATAGATGCCCGGGGGGGGGGATTCGAACCCCCGACCGTAGCGGCCGTGCAGATCGCGGCCGCAGACCGCTCGGCCACAACTGGGTTGGAACACTTGCGGGGAGTGACAGTTGCGGGGAGTGACACTTGCGGGGAACCCGGGGCCCTTGGGGCGGCAAATGGCTTTTCCTGGGTACAGGTACACCAGGAAGTCTAGCACTGCTGTTGTCAAATTTCCACACTGTCAACATAACACGAAACTCAGTGAAATTGCAGAACCCTTTGCTGGCTGAAGAGCAATATAGTAATTTGTTCTAACTACATATTAATTCGTTGAGTGTTCCTCCTGAAAACAAAAAGGTAATTTAATAGTGATAATGTTTGGAGAGTTATTAAGACATTCTCTGCTACTACAAAACGATGACTTTCCATAGTCATACCTCTTAAAAGCATATTATTCAGAACACTAAGCATATCAAGACACCTACGCAAGCAATAAATATATTAGGCATCCTGCACAGATACGTTGATGTAATTGACCGCTATGTAGTTAACCCCACTATCACGCAACGTCCATCTCTTTAAAAATAGCTACTATGCTTTTTAATAGCACACGCGACCTTAAACTTTCAATGAAAAGACGTTAATAATAAGTCAAGGAGTGTTTTACATACTTGAAGCGTTTATTCGTAGACCCCAAAACGATTTGGCTGTATGCGAATTACAAATACATCTAAGAAATGCATGAAATTCGGAATGTGTAAGGGATGTCACACACCGAAAAAATGCTAAAGATAAATTCTATTTTCTATCACCGTCATATAGAACCATTTTTACTCCGAACTTGGCATAAACCAATAGGGAGAAACAAGTTGCAAGACTTCCAGGAAAAATGAAGCGAAAATGGCAGCTACTGTTCCACCTTTCCCTGAATACGGCACAGGTAGCGGCTGGAGGGCGTGGGGTAGGGGTGGTGTATCCCTACTTCTGGAACACCCTGTTCTCTACCCCCCCCCCTTTCCTTGTTGGCTTGTTTTCTGGCTTTTTTCAATTTCTATTTAGCTTTACTTAGTGTTTTTTGAACGTTGAACTAGCTTATTTCTTCAAGTTAGAGTTGGCAACCCTGGTCTTCAGTCGTCGGGCTCTTATTGTGTCATTGCCAGTTATCCGGATAAACATATCTACATACAACGACGGAGTCACTACCACTTCTAGTAAACGAGTCGCATGTTCCACGTATTCCAGTTTCTCCCTCCCCCCACCCCGTCCCCAGGTCACCTGTGAGTAATGCAAATTGCATATCAATTGTTATGTTAATGAACAAAATGTTTACGCATTATGTAACTGAAGCACAGCCTGAGTTCCAAAATAGCATTTATGTAGACGAGGAAAACCGCTTAAAACGCACATCAGTAGTGACTGGGGTACTGGCCTTGGCAGTTAATTCGAATGCTGCAACTCGCTCGGCTCTCCAGATGCTTTTCCTAGGCGCCGGCCGCGGTGGCCGAGGTGACTGAGGCGCTCCAGTCACGGTCAGCACGGCCACTACGGTCGGGGGTTCGAATCCCCCCTCGGGCATGGATATTTGTGCCGTCCTAGTAAGTAAGTAGTTCATAAGTAGTTTGTAAGTTTAGGGACTGATGACCCCGTAGTTAAGTCCCATAAGCTTAACAAACATTTTGATTTCTTTTCCTAGGCGGTTTTTGTAGTTGAACATGAATCATACCATGAGGCCGCTAAGCACACTGTCTGTGGTCAGACAGGAAAATATACAGGTAGAAAAAGAAAACAAATAGAACTCTTTTAACAGGGCTACCAAAGGAAAACATCCTGTACGTGACAGATCGGTCAAAGGTTCATTGTTACTTTCGGTCTACCGGAATTTCACATGCGTCATAGAAATATCGACAAATAGACATCATTTAATGTCACGTGATGATATTTAATTCTTCTGAACCTTCTTGCATATCAAAAGAAGTTTCTATATTCATTATTTTAAGCTGTTGATCGTTTATGAGCAAACCTTTTCTTTACTTACTGTGTGTTGGACACGTGCAGCAATGTCATACGTACCTGAAAAGATCAAACAGAAAAATGTATCAAATTTTCGAATGTAAGGAATTCTCAAACTAAATAAGCAAATTATATACGGCCTACTAAACTAAATTAGCAGGAAACGTTTGCCACAGACTAGAAGTTAAATACTACGACTACATGAAACTGGAAGAAGATACTTTATTATTTTATAAATCAAATGTGAGCATGGTCACCAAAAATGGAAATTAATCATATGTTTGTTAAATATCTGGGCCTGTGACTAAATGTTTGATTAAATAAATCATTCCTGAAACGCTTGATAACCACACTGCGACTGTGTCTTAACTCTTTGAAAAGAAGACACTTTTGTTAATAACTCATGGTAACATTTATTTCGCCCTGTGTCAGTTTACTGTACATCGACATGAATAAAAGAACAAAAAATGGCCTTAGTAACATTAATATTCAATCGCCATTGGTCAATCATATGTAGCGTGTTCTGCATTCAAATAATACTTGCTTGCTAACGACGTTACAAACATATCATATTGGCGTAATAAATCGTACGATATAATTTAAAATGCCAAATTTTTAATTTTCTTTGTTCTGTGGAACATTGCTTCCTATTAATTTTTTTTATTATGTTCAAATGTTTGTTTAGCTTATGGGATTTAACTACGGGGTCATCAGTCCCTAAACTTACAAACTACTTACGAACTACCTTATACTAAGGACGGCACAAATATCCATGCCCGAGGGGCGATTCGAACCCCCGACCGTAGTGGCCGTGCAGACCGTGACTGGAGCGCCTCAGTCCCCGCGGCCACCGCGGCCGGCTTTTTATTATGTATCAACGGGAAGTACCTTATAGGTTTCGACTGGAACTAGTTCGTAACAGAATATGTGACATAAATGTATGTTTAGATTGCATAGTGTAAGGTTTGACAAATAAAAACCATGGGTATTGTATACTGCCGGAAAACACAGTACACCTTGAGAGATGACGTCGATATCTTACTCCAGCAGATGACTCTAGACCTTAATATGTGACGTTAATATCACTAATTTCACACTCTCATATATCCGTGGTGTGTTTGAAATCACGTCACAAGCAGCTCCATCTCTGTATCAACTGGTGTCTCATATATGAGCGACTTTAGATGTCCCCATACGAAGTAATCGAGGGGATTCATATCAGGTTACGTCACAGGCCATGGAACGGAACCTCGCCTTCTAATTCTGCTCCCAGGAAATACAGCACAGATGGTTGCGGACAACGCCGCGGTGGAGTGGTCGAGCGTTCTAAGGCTTCTTGTTTCGTTGCCCGCTGTTCCTCGTCATCGGAGGTTCGAGTTCTCCTTAGGATATGGGTGTTTGTCTTGTCTTTAACATGTTACTTTATGTTAGTTTAAGTAGTTTTCAAGCCTAGGGACGTTAATCCTTTAGATTAACAAATATTTGTAAATTTTTGTTGGGGACTGCAACAATGAAGTGAGACAAAAAGTCGGCTAATTTACTTACTAATTTTTGACCGCAGGTTCCCCACTTCAAACTGTTTAGTGGAAAATTCTCTCTGTCCCGTAGAATTTTAGCAAGTTCTTAAAAAGACATCCTGTATAAATAAATATTTATTGTCGTATTTATAAAACTTTATCACTTGACAACGACTACACAGATTTAGCGGGTCTATTTTTGTACGTAGTTGTCAGAACAAGGTTTGTATGTAAGAAAAATTAGTAAAAAACTGCTCGGAAAATTGGAACATTCGGAAAAATTCTGAGAGCTTTTTTGAGCGAAATTTATGAATGAAGTGAAGACCATATTGCACGATAAAACGATAAATATGCATAAGTGTTGTCTGTTCTGTTCATTATATTCTTAAAAACGTTTCAGAAAAAACAAAATTCATGTGAATTACAAATGCAGGTTGGAAAATTTGGGCAAACTGCATAAATCATAAGTCTTTAATGCACTGTAGATCATAACTGACGACAAGAATGAAATATTTGACAGAAGAGCATAATATTTGCAACATATTTATATATTTCATGGAGGTGGTATTTATACTACACAGGATTGTGCATGGTGGTGCAGTAGACTTCCATCGATCGGAATGAAAGGAGGAGGAGGTTTGTTTACTCCGCAAGCTACGGTATGGTGTATGGAAGAGTTTACCTTACAACAATGTTCGACATACTAGGAGCGTCTCAAAAGTTCTATATTTCTCAAGAAATATAGAAAACAGAAGTTACGAACAAAATGCTCCTACTGGCCTTCAAAGTAATTGGCTACAATGCACTTCTGACATCGGTTGTACAGATGTTGGAAACTGTTGAAAGTAGCTCGTTAAATTTTCTATGAAAGATGTCGGGCAGTAGAGATGTGCAAATGCAAGATAAAACGCTCACTGCTGCTCTTAATTACTTTACGACTGGCCGCAGTACTTGCGCAACGGAAATTTATCGAACTGCTCACTCCTTACGGGAGCAGCCAACGTTTTAACGAACACAAATAAGAATAAATAATTAAGCATGAGACGGGGAGCATGTAGTTATAAAGGTTTGATACTTTAAATCATCAACTATTCAATAAAATAAACAAGCGATTGTAAGCCATTGTGCGGCAGTCAGTCAATATTAAAAGCAACCTTCCACATCCATACGAACATACAAGTTCAGTCACACGAGTGGAAACCTATAAAAACACCGGGCATTGATCATTAAGTAAGGAATAAAATAATTGACATACAAATAAACAATATTAGTGGCGAAGAAACACTTGAGAGTAATGAACAACTCAAAATGGAACGTGACCACACATTCAGTGGACGTGTTTCACTGTCAGCAAAAGCTTTTTGTGGAATCGCTCGAAGCAATAAAGTCACGCGTTGTTTAACAACCGCAACCACTCACACACACGCGTTTTGCTCGCTGCTTGAACATCATACATTTGCACTAACATTCCACGGCACTCCTTCGCCGTTGTGCCTAATTTGAAACAAAACTTGATATTAATGCGTTGATCCATTGCTGCATTTTGCGCTCGATTTTGCAAAGATTTTTCGCACTTACCATGTTAGCTGTGTCGCACGGCGTACCACCGCTTTATTGCAGTGCTTTGCACGATAGGCGACGCCAGATGACATGTCCCTCAATGTTTATACGGGGGCACCTCATCCCCGACAACGCGGTTTGTATAATATGGCAACCATTCATCTGCCATTTTAGACAGATTTTCTATTTGTAATTTCTCAAAGATATGGGGTAAGAGTAGATGCACTGAGAGGGGGGAGGAGAAGATGGGCAGAGAGAGAAGAAACAGAAAACTTATTGGTGTGGAAGGGGGGGGGAGGTGATAAACCATGGCAAAGGGGTCTAGGGGGACAGAGAGAGAGAGAGAGAGAGAGAGAGAGGGGGGGGGAGAGAGAGAGAGAGGGAGAGAGAGAGGGAGGGGGGAGGAAATGCACAGACGAGATTCAGAGGTAGAAAGAGGGATGGGGAGGAGGAGATGGACCGAGAGCGTGGCAGAACGAACCAGGCATGAGTGTGCTGGGAGGGTGGGAGAGGGGGAAGGAGAAGGAGGAGATGGGATAGTGGAATAAATATCTAATAATGAAAACGTTACTGGGGAAGTGGAAATGATGGGAGGGACAGAGACAAGGCGGAAAAGAGGATGAACTAAATGATGATTCAAATAAATACGTCATGATGAGTGCATTAAAAACACCGAAAACTGATTGTCAAAGAATTAATTCCGATTTATCTTACTTCAATAAATTCATGACAGTTCAGAAGAGTAACGGCAGAATAGCCAAGCGCACTGAGGCGCCGTGCTTCGGTGCGCGCGGTCGTTCACTTCGGAGGTTCGAGTACTCCCTCGAGCATGGGTGTATGTGTTGTCCTTAGGTTAGTTTAACTTAGTTTAAGTAGTTTGTATGCTAGTGACTAATAACCAAGCAGTTGAGTGCGATAGATTTACAAACATTTGAACATTTAGAAGTTCTGAAGAACTTCGTTTCAATTCACACAAATACTACGAAAAATTCGGTAGGATAAATCCGTTCTTGAAGAACTGATAGAGTAACTGACATGCAATGCACAAGCTACATTACTGGAGATACAGACATGTCACAGAATAAACATATTTAATTTTTAGTCTGGTAAGTTCAGTGTTCATTTAAAAAAAATTAAATTAAATTTTATTTTTTCATTAGTGAACTGCACCCGTACAAATCCTGGGTGGCTCGCTAACCCAACTTATATAAGGTGAGATCAAAAAGATTCCGTTTGTAGACGTTGCCGTGGCATGTATGTAACGTAGCATAACAACAGTGCGGTCTGTAAGCATCGACATGTAGATAAGGAACTAGTGATGCATTCGCGTCGTTCTGACGCGAGTGCGTAAAATACGTTTCGGTGTTGAAGTAGCACGTTCCGCGAGCGCATAGTTGCAGGCAACTAATATACTCAGGTTCCAGCGGAAGATCTTTTACCAGTTTTCAGAAGAAAAATTCGGACTGAATTGGATAAGGAAAGGCAAGCTTCCCAGTCAACTAAAGGAAAATACTATGCACAAATAACACCAGTGCTACCAACCAGACCTTGGTACAATGGACTGAGGTGTTCTCTGAAGCTTGCAGTCAACAAGTGTCGAACGCGCAGCACTTACATCGCATCGGCATAGTGACATCTCCAGTTTGTGACTGCGGCGAAGCAGAAGACACAAATCACTGTTTTTTTTTTTTTTTTTGGATGCATGAACAGGTGGGAGCTCACATCAAAGTTATCAAGTTATGTTGTGTGCAGGAACTACCAGTTACCAATACCTGTGTCAACACTATTGGCAACGAAAGACTTTCCAGTGTCCAAAGAACTTATCTTCTTTCTAACGGCGGCGAAGAAAGTGTTATGAACTGTTATGTAAAAGATAAAACCATGTTAAATCACTATATGCTAATTAAAATTGCACTTGTCTTTGTGTCATTTTTAATATTTGTCCTGTTACTTCAAATTGATCATGCTGTTTTTGTTTTCTGTCATATCTTTGATGTTTTAGTTAAAAGGCATTTTACGCCAGTGGAGAGCGATCAACAATTTATATAAAACAATTCATTGAGCCAAGATCGCTAAAAAATTATTTTTGTCACTTAACCGGTTTCGGTGAGCTCAGTCACCATCTTCAGAAGATCCAATAGAAACACTTAGCGTCATATGTAAAAATAGAGACATAAAATTCTAAGGCCAGTGAACATCTTGTTAAAAGGAGGAAAATTTTTAACAAGATGTTCACTTGCGTTAGTAGGTTATGTCTCTATTTTTACATATGACGCTAAGTGTTTGTACTGGACCTTCTGAAGACGGCGACTGAGCTCACCGAAACCGGTTAAGTGACAAAAATAAATTTTTAGCGGTCTTGGCTCAATGAATTGTTTTATATCTTTGATGTTTGTTTGGTTGCTTTTACCAACTTTCTTACATAACTGCGACTATTTGAGATGATCGATAAAGTCCCGTGGAAGACTCTGCAGGAGAGACGCTCTGTCGCTCGGTACGGGCTTTTGTCGAAGTTTCGAGAACATACATTTACCGAGGAGTCTAACAGTATATTGCTCCCTCCTACGTATATCTCGCGAAGAGACCGTGAGGATAAAATCAGAGAGATTAGAGCCCACACAGAGGCATACCGACAATCAAATGTTCAAATGTTTATATAGTCTATGGGACTTAACTACGGGGTCATCAGTCCCTAAACTTACAAACTACTTATGAACTACTTACGAACTAGGACGGCCCAAATATCCATGGCCGAGGGGGGATTCGAACCCCCGACCGTAGTGGCCGTGCAGACCGTGACTGAAGCGCCTCAGTCCCCGCGGCCACCGCGGCCGGCTACCGACAATCCTTTCCGCGAACAATACGTGACTGGAATAGAAGGTACTCAAGGTACCCTCCGCCACACACCGTCAGGAGGTTTGCGGAGTATCGTTGTAGATGTAGATGAACTGTACCAGACGATGTTCTTATATTAGTTATGTCGATGGATGTATGGGGACTACTAAAAAAATAAAAAAAAAAATAAAAATAAAGAGGGAAACAAATCTACTGTCAACCATGGTAACCTGGTAAAGTGCTGTCATCTTTCGTCCCCTCATTTCGAGAAGTTAACGGGAAACGGTCGTACTTCTTGGTTACCGGAACCCTCTGCTTATTAGAGAGGCAGGTGCGACTATTTGCAGACGCTCCTGGCGCCGACTCGCGACGCAATTGTCGGTTAATGAGCACGCGGCCACGGCGCGGCTCCGGTGAGTTGCGCGGCAGACGGCGGCGATAGCGCAGAATTTAATTTGCGAGGGCGTCGCCGCCGCCGCCGAATGACAGTGGCTAGACGGGCTTAACTTGGCGCTGTTGTGCTGCCGGCTGGGCCGGGCTCGCTAATCGATTTTGCGTTAACTCAATAAAGCGCGCGCGGCGCGGCGGGGGCGCGAGGAGCGATGGGCGGGATGCGGCGGGGCGGGCGTGCCGTAGCGCGGGTTGCCGACATGGGCGGGGCAGCGGCGCGAGCCTGCTCTGGCCAACAGGTATGCCGGCCGCGGTGGCCGATGAGACTGAGGCGCTCCAGTCACGGTCTGCACGGCCACTACGGTCGGGGGTTCGAATCCACCCTCGGGCATGGATATTTGTGGCGTCCTTAGTCTTAGTTAGTTCATAAGTAGTTTGTAAGTTTAGGGACTGATGACCCCGTAGTTAAGTCCCATAGACAATACAAACACACAGCCAACAGGTACGACACTGGAGGATCTGTCGAACGGCCGTCTAGTCTACCACTCGCCCTTTGACTCAGTGGCGTAACTACTGGGGGGGAGGGGGATGAGAGGGATAGAACACCCCCAACACCCCCCCCCCCAAAAAAAAGGAAAGAAAGAAAGAAAGAAAGAAATTGTATAACAGCAATCTGGTAAAGGTAAAGATTGGAAACACGGGGTGTTTTACCATAAGCTTTCATTGGATGAGAGTGAATTAATCTTCAACGGGATTGGTAGATGGTAGTATACCTGGAAACTGACTAAAATTTAGCTTGTGAAGCAGATCTATTCCCCCCCTAACCCCTCCCCCCCAAGTCCTAGTTACGCCACTGTGTAGGGGTGTTAACACGTCCCGCTGCTTCTGACTCCGGGAACTCTGGCAAACGCTACCTTCATTAATCAAGTTCGTGCGCTGCCTGCCGAGAGTAATCATGACGACAGCCAATCTATATCTATAAATGTGAATGTCTGTTCGGTGTACGTTTATCTCGTCTGAACCACAAGACATAAAGAGCTAAAAATCTGTACAGTTACTAATGTCTACCCGGGGAAGGCTTTAGTCACGGTTTTATGACAATCGGATGAAACTTTCACTCTGCAGCGGAGTGTGCGCTGATATGAAACTTCCTGGCAGATTAAAATTGTGTGCCAGAACCGGAATTCGAACATAGGACCTTTGCCTTTCGCGGGCAAGCGCTTGCCTGCGAAAGGCAAAGGTCCCAGGTTCGAGTCCCGGTTCCGGCACGCAATTTTAATGTGCCAGGAAGTTTCATATCAGCGCACACTCCGCTGCAGAGTGAAAGTTTCATTCTGGAAACATCCCTTAGGCTGTGGCTAACCCATGTCTCCACCGTATCCTTTCTTCCAGGAGTGCTAGTCTTGCATGGTTCGCAGGAGAGCTTCTGTGAAGTTTGGAAAGTAGGAGGCGAGGTACTGGCGGAAGTAAAGTTGTGAGGCGGCATCGTGAGTCGTGTCGGGATAGCACAGTCGGTAGTACGCTTGCCCACGAAAGGCAAAGGTCCCAGGTTCGAGTCCAGGTTCTGGCACGCAATTTTAATCTGCCAGGAAGTTTCATATCAGCGCACACTCCGCTGCAGAGTGAAAGTTTCATTCTAGAGTTATTTATCTAAATATATTAATGTGAATGTGTGTTCGATGTACGCATATCACGTCCGAACGACAAGACGCAGAGACTTAAATATTTGTACAGCCACTAATTTATACCTGAGGAAGGTTTTAGGTGCGGTTTTATAGCGATCTGATAGTTATTTAGTAATTTGAAGAATATAATGCGAAAAGCGAAACAATAATGACTCTTTGAAAACTACATTTACTCTCTGAAAATGGTTTTATTGGTTGCATTGTTGCTTGAGGGTTGATAATGATAAAAGGTTGGAGTATACTGGTATAGAAAGTTATCGGTGTATATATAATTCTACGTGAGTGTGTGTATGTGTGTGTTAATATTTCGCTCAGCAACAAAAAATGCAGAACGCAAACGAATGGTCTGTGTGTAGTTGTTGTCCGAAGTCTCCCGTTGTACACCATAGCAGCTCCATGCCGATAGCTATAAGGGGGTAGAAGATATGGTTGTTGAAAGTCGTCAAATTATAAATAAAAAATTCGAACTGAAGGCCCGCGATGACGTTTGCGATCTATAGCAAGGAGGTTACATACAGCGAAACGTGATGCCACAGACCATATCTTTGGTCTATGCATGCTACAATGTCTTCAGCTCCTTCTCTGTAAATATAAGCGTACGAATAAAGAAATATCAGAATAAATAAATTAAGCAGTAAAAAATAAATTTCTTTTAATACATCTCTTTAAAAGAAATCGATTTGACGGTTCGCGCATTATCTGTCATAATCAACCAACACGCGGGCTTAAGCTAGTAACTTATATTGTGTGGCATCGTGCTAGGTATGCGAATACTTGCATGTCCCTCAGAGTGTTTCAGAATGTTTTTAATGTCATTAGTGAGGTTCGCAGACAAATCTGCATAGGCGTAAAATCTTTATGGAACACTCGCTGAATCTCGCTTTTAATTTAGGAAATCTGTCAGTTTTTTTCATAAATGGTTTTGGATGGGAGAAAAATAACAGTTCATGTGGAGGTAGTCACAGTTAATGAGGTACTCATAACCATGAGTAAATAAATTTCAAAAAAATTAATAACGCTGAAGTGCGATCGGGTGTATTGGAGGGAAGACAGGTGTGCAGAGGCAGAATTCTGGGGCTTCCAGTGGTATCTGCCAACGAGGATATAAAGAAGTGAGGAAGTCTAATTAGAAGAAAGGATAAAAGACAAGGCATGAGTGTATAGATTCCAGCGTTACTGTGGAGTTGCAGAGGGTAAAGACTGTAAGGGGAAAAGAGGTTGGAAGATAGCCAACGAATATTTGAGAATACTAAATATAAGTAACATTCTGAGATTAAGACAGGAATCGTTGCAGACAATATCTGACCGATGATTCCTAGCTCCTGTGATACCTCTATGCAACATCAAGCGTTAATGAGATTTCAAGTGAAAGAGGTTCTTTGTGTGGAAGTTTCATTCAGTGCCCATGTCTTAAATGTGTTTGTGTCTTGATTCATAATAGCTGTAGGATTAAAAACGAAAAAAAGTACTTTACAATAAATCACCTCTCTTAAGAATTTCTAATAGTGTCACAGACGTGGTTAACTGGTTTAATTAAGAAATTACGAATCATTGCCCCCCTCCCTAAACTATGTTCCCTTCCATTCTTCCCATTGTACCCAGTGACTCAGCGAGACTTTTGTACTCGCTACTGCAATCCCCAGAGCCCCATGCGTGCAGCAATGATTACATCGCAACGGGCCTGAGAGAAGCTCTCTTCCGCCACGTCATGCAGGGGTAAATTTATTCCTTCGGAGACAGCAATATGTGTCGTTCTTACTAGTATCTCTCTTAAGAGCCGACAGGCGTATTTTCTGTGGTGATACTGTAGGTATTTGCTATTTTGTTTTTTCAGTGTGCAATGGAGTCAGCCCGAACATACACTGACATGTCTTGCATGCAACGTACTGTGCTTGCGTTCATTCGTTACAGCGGTTCGATACTCAGTTTAGGGGTATGTACTAAAAGTCACAGTTAAAGACGAAGGATAACCAGTACCTCAACAGCAAGTGAGTGGTGGTTCTTACTTGGCGGTAGCAGTCAGCGTGGGCAGGGTGGTGCCTTGATGCAGGATATTCCTAATGTTTTACTGTCACTCAAAGTCCACATTGATAAACCAAATATTGGAATTAACTGATTTTGGACGTCTTTAACGAATGCGCAGATAAAATTCCGCTTAAAAAATATTTATGTTTATAATAGGAAACAATCCACATTCCGCAACACTGGGCCTCACATGAAAGAAGTTCAAAAATGATTGTAAAGCTTATGGGACTTAACTACGGGGTCATCAGTCCCTAAACTTACAAACTACTTATGAACTACTTACGAACTAGGACGGCACAAATATCCATGCCCGATGGGGGATTCGAACCCCCGACCGTAGTGGTCGTGCAGACCGTGACTGAAGTGCCTGAGTCCCCTCGGCCACCGCGGCCGGCCATGAAAGAAGTGATGGATAATTTTGTTTTGGGCCACCTCCAGCTACACACTGTAAAAGCAAACCTGCGAACGACAGACACTAGGAAAACTGCACCTGCCAATTCTTAGGCTACCGCCTTTGACAATTTATGCTCCAAAATAGCTTGGGCTATTTTAGGTGTTTTGACTGTTTTTCCCATGGATGTACGGCTTATAGTAATTCTCAGTGTTCATTGTTTGCGTAACCACAGTCGAACATTCGACCTGTATACAACTTGTAACCGTGTGGGGAACTACAGTGGTTAGAAAACTAGGTCGCAGGAGAATAATTCCGTCGCCGCGGTCTAAAGCGTCTCGCTGCGGAGCGCGCGGTTGCTCGTCGTGGAGGTTCGAGTCCTCCCTGGGGCATGTGTGTGTGTGTTTGTCCTTAGGTTTGTTTACCTAGGTTTAAGTAATTTGTAAGAATTTTTGATTCCCTATTTGACCCCCTTAGTTGCCAAATTTCCAAAAATACCGAAACTGGTGTCTTTTTAATCCTGATCACGTTTCGTAGTTATTGCTTGAAATTTGAGTTAACAGCAACATATTTTTGAAAATCAATTTTTGAATCCCGCATTTCACCCCCTTATTGGTCGAATTTCCAACAATACCGAAACACGTGTCTTTTAAATCCGAACCTTGAATTGAAATCTGAAATTTTGTAGTTCTAGCTTCAAAATTGCCTAAATGGCAACGTATTTCAAACAACGTTTCATCCCCAATTTCACCACCTTCCGGACGGAATATCAATAAATCGCCTCTTAAATGACGCCTACAGAGTAAGATCAACACCCTCTACAAATTTCAAGTTTCTATCTTCAGTGCTTTGGGCCTGGGCGATAATGAGTCAGTCAGTGAGTCAAGCGAGACATTGCCTTTTATATATATAGACTGTGGTAATAGGAAAGAGACATGGCGAATGGAGATTTGGGTGTGGTGGGAGACGTGCAGGGAAGAGTCCTATGCAGTCGGACTGGTCACTGTGTCCTTGGTGGCGGAGTGGTCAACGCGTCTGCCTAGTAAGCAGGAGATCCCGGGTTCGAATCCCGGCTGGGCACAAATTTTCATTCGCCGCCCTTTGGTATCCCATCTAAACCTAATGCACTGATGCCATAAGTGATCGCAAATTGCGATTTATTTCATTGAGTAAATTTCAGTTGTAGCGAGCTCATACATGCGATGTGCTAGAGCACGGATTTTAGGCCGCGGCGGAGCGACCGAGCGCAATGAGGCGCTATGCTACGATGCGGAAGGCCGGGGTCTAGGGTTCGAATCCCCCCATTGGGCATGGATGTTTGTGCCGTCTTTAGTATAAGCTAGCTCACAAGTATTTTGTAAGTTTAGGGACTGATGACCCCGCAGTTAAGTCCCTTAAGCTTAACAACATTTGAAAATGATTTCAGAGCACAGTGCACAGAAGTCTGCGTTGGCTCGACCGTACTTTACAGAGCGCATCCGCCTGACTGTGTAGCCCACTGAAGCGGGGCCGCCAAACGCGCGCGGAACGACAAGCACGGACCATCCGCGTAAGTGTGCACCGGGCCTTAGAGCGTTCCACCACGGCTGTGACTTATAGATCAATACAAATTTTCTGCTTGGCACATTTGTTATAGCTTCGCGAAGATAAAAGTATTCTCCAAGGGTCGAACTGGAGCAATATCTCACTACAGTATTACAGCACATAACGAACACGCTCTTACGAGTCCTTACGTGTCATCCGCATTCTTTGTCCAGGGTCGCAAAGTGTCTGCCGAGGCGCGGGAAAGATACGACCCATTATACACCAATAACAAACGCGTCGACGGCTGGCGAAGGCGGGCGAGGGCTGCGCCGCGGCGTGGGGTGTCGCGGCCGTTTGAGTCGCACTAATTTTACTATGTATGCAAAGCGGCGCTGAGTCACGCTGTTTGCAGTGTTATTCGACTCTGGCGGCTGTTTGCCACGGCGGCAGTCCTGGCTACTGTGCGGAGGCTGCCCGCTGCCCGCACAGCCGTCTTCTTCCCAGGGCAAACAGGCGCACCCCGCTGTGATAACAGCGCGTTATTGGCTGGGGACTCTCGGAAGGGTTAAAACCGCCGACACACGTCCCCGAACACATTGCTTTTCGACGAAGTTGTGTTCGTTGCGTGATTTATGTTCCGTTGCGGAAGTTCCCTAACACTTGGCGTACAGTGTTTAACACTAGAAGGACCGTACCGGTCAATCTGACCGGTGAGCGTTGTTTAACATCTTATAAATCGCGTACGTTTTATTTTAGTGAGCTTATATTTCATGAATTTTAATGAATTTCAGTGGTCTACAATTTCCGTAAAATACAATTATCTACTACGAAAACTGAATAATTTTTTTCTGCACTTTATTTACATTATAGGACAACAACCGGTGAATATTTATTTATTTCCATGTCCCTGAAGGCGCAACAACTGCTACTTACATCCGCTAAGCCTACCAGTATGTTATTTCATTGTTGTGATCTTGTTCCCTCCTTTCCTTCTTTACTTTATTTCGTAGCTGAGTGGATGTACTGTGTTGCTGTACTCTGTCAGAACGTTGTTGTGCCCTACAGAGCTTTAGCTCTCGTCATTATTATGACGCATCAGTATTTTCTCTCACATGATGAATTACTGAAATATTTGAATAGTTTACCAGAAGAATATTCCGAAGGAGAAGATATTTTCGAATGTGATGAGGTGGATGGTAATGTGATACAGAATTCCAACGCCGCACAGTGGTTCAGAACGCCCTAATCCCTGGCCAAAAGTCGAAAAGTGAGAATAATATTTTCAAATTTCCCAATTTCATGTTTTTGGGGTCGCTGATTACGAATTTGATAATAGTTTCATGATATTTGGAATTCAAAAATGAAAAACAATTTTGTAGAAAATATAAATTTCTATTTTATGTACATAATTCCATATAATACATCCCATTAGACTGATCCATTGGATTAATTAAAAATCACATTCTGCGTCAGATGCATCCGTTGTACATGTTTCGATTTCTGCTGAGGGTAAGCTACTATTTGTGACATACTCTTCTGGTGTCTCCAGTAGAAATATTACATCAGAAGGTAATGGTGCACTATTTTTAATTTCTGAAAATTAGTTATCAATGGCTCTGAGGTTGCAAGAACCCGACGAAAAACGCGTATATTTTCGAGAAAAATTTTCGCGGTACCGACGAATGTCCTAGTTCTTCGCTTCTTGAGCGTCCTCGGAAAGTTGTCCGATTGACAACACACTCATTTAAATTATCGCGGAGCCATGAATTAAAACGGTATGTATCAATGTTGGCATCTGGTACCAGGAATATAGCTCAGCATATCGTTTCGCGGCGTCTAGGCAATAAACCCTGAACCCGTCGATATGTACAGCGAAACCGCTCATCATTGTCTGCAAAATTACTTTGCAGCTTGCTACGAATTTTTCGTCCAAATTCAAAATATCTGCTGTTAAGGCAGCATTCTCAAAATAAATAAATAAATAAATAAATAGAAATAAAAAATAAAATAAAATAAAAGTCTGGCTCTGTTGCCGTCGTTTGTACTGCCAAATCCTCGCTTAGGCATATCGATATGTAAACCTAAAGCAGTTTTAAAATTTCTTCCGTATTTGTTCGTTACGATCTTTAACTACTTTATTTCCATCGATTAGTTCCGTCATTCAGTTTATATGCAATATGAAGCATCCATTCCATAAACTTAATCCACGCGTGTGAGGAAGAAATTCCAAAATTCAGTTTGGAGCTATCACATTTTGTTTGTTCCACCAATTGTAAATTGTTGAAATTTTTCGACGTCAAATTACATAAATAACATCTATGTGCAGATTTAGAGTCAGTAATACCATTTCTCACTTTACATCTATCATTGTAAACGGTAAGTCATATTTCACTTGAACGTTAGTACCCTCCGTTACCATAGTGAATGTGACGAGAGATGCTATCTACTTATCAATGATATTTTTTTCATCAACAGTTGACTGACGGTTTCTTTCAAAACTTGCAATCTCAGTGGTCTGCCGTAACAGAATGAAGAAGGCCTTTGGTTCATCCAAACATATTTGTAAACATATTTCTGTAAAAATGGTCATTACGGTTGGAATTTTATTTAAAATCTTTATTCACAATGCTACACCGTTGCAATAATATACCGTACTTACCTCCTCCATACTTTAGAAAGAGGTAGAAATCATCTACAAAAAACCATTCATACGTGGGACCTTTCAAGCCTCAGGTATAGGAAGTTGAGGGGAGAGTATCGCCATTAAGTCACAGTGCGTAATGCGCACGACAGCGTGCACAGTAACACTAAAATCATTATTATTCTAAATGGGCAAATTTCGAGCAGCTAATTCTTGAACATTTCATTAATAGATAGTTCAACAATCATGTCCCTGTCAATTCCAGCGTTAAAATGTGTTAAAATTTTTTTGTATTGACACAAATGTATTTATAAAGAAGCGAAAAAACATGATAATCACGATTACCTTTAGTATAACGTTTCATAAACAACAACATACATTTTCGAACATTGAAGTACATAAAATGTTTCTACATACCTTCGTAAACATTTTCCTTTTTGGAAAATTGGAATCGGACGCTTCGTTGTAAAATTCTGTATGATTTTCTGAAGCACTGTATAACTGGGCACTGACGCGTCGCGAGTGTGTTTCTACGAGAGGCAACTTCCGACTGTCGCAGGGAAGCAGGTGGACAACATTATGACCTCTGCTAATGAGATCTGAGAGCCTCGAACCCTCCTTAACAAGAATCCATTCCAAAAACATTGATCTTTCAACCTTCATTTTTCGACTTTTGGCCAGGGAACCGGCCGTTCTGAACCACTGTGCGCCGCGGCGGAGCGGCCGAGCGCATTTAGGCGCTATTCTGTGATGCGCTAGGCCGTTCCCAGTCAGGGGTTCGAATCCCCACCCCCTCGGGCATGGATGTTTGTACTGTCTTTAGTATAAGGTAGTTCATAAGTATTTTGTAAGTATAGGGACTGATGACCCCGTAATTAAGTCCCATAAGCTTTACAAACACTTGAATATTTTTGAATATTAGAATAGCAACCTGGCGGTACACAAAAAGCCGAATCGTCAGATTCGGAAAATGAACTTTCATAACCTGCACAAAAAACATTCAAATAACCCAGCGCTTACTGTTTCGATTCCCGTGGCACTACAAATTCGTACTCGCAGCCGAGGAAGAAAACAAAAAGGATTCATCCAGTAGTCGGTAGTGAAGAGACTGCAGCCGATGAAATTGGTCAAGGCCATGCCCCTGGAAGATTAGGGTGTTACAATGTGTTTGTGTAAACTACAAAGCCTAGGGGCAATGCTAAGAAACTTAGAGGCCTTTTTTTGAGTGCAAATCGAGTGTTGATGGACAATAATATTATACAGAACACAAAAACCTGAACAGAAATTAGAGCCCGCGAAGTTCTCCAAGATGAAACTGGGAAATAGAAATTGCGCAATTAGAAGCTTCTATAGGCATAATGTATGCACGTGGAGTGTATGGAGGAAAGAATTCCCCCCTAAAACATTTATGCTCGTATCGTATATGGTAAGAAATAATTTCATAGAAATCATGCGATTTTGGAAATTTGATAACCAGCTAACTCGTCCTAGAGAGACTGATGGCTTCGCAGCAGGTACCCCGATCTGGAAACCATTTGTAGACAACTGTATCCGGAACTATAAACCAGGTGCATTTATAACCCTAGATGAACAACACTATCCTTGCAAGGTTCACAGACTAAAAATCTGTGTGTGCAATGCAAGAAATTCGTATGTGGTGCTTGTGCTGGAAGTGTGCAGTATATGTGTGCAAAGTGCTTTGTCCAAGATGATGGATTTGGTTGAAAACATTTCGTAGAAATAAAATAATTTATTTTTAATTATGTATTTATTTTCATTTGTTAATTCAATTTCATATAAATATTTTTATGATGTTTTCTTTACATTGATCCATTTTTATTTACATACAACTTCTATACACATTTCTACGCAAAGCACATTGGTAGGGTAAGCGTATTACCCTAGCGACATTTAAAAAAATTAAACTAAATTAATTCTACAAACAAAATAAATAAATAAAGAAAACGTCACCGGTCAAAATGACTGGTGGCTGTCCTACTAGGTAGTTCGCTCATGCTGGTCCTCCTAATGTTAACTTTTCATTCCCTGTGTTGTTCCTCGACAACAGCGTATTAAAAGCTGATTTATGCCATATTTTGTGTATCAGTCCTGAAAGTCACATTGTTGCTGATGAACAACATGTTTCTAGTACGACATTTTGCCGCTTGGTACGACGTTTAGCCACTTTTGAGACATTAATTTGTCCGTCTTGGAGGTTGTGTTACGTTGCAGTCTGTACTTGGCTGTGAGCATGAGCTTTAGTGTTGTTCATGTTATTTTATTTCAACAGTAAATTGTCTGGTCTTTGGTGCTGTGGCAAAGATTACTTAGCATTATTGATCTGACAATGTTGACTATAAAAAAAAGTCCCATGCAATAAAATAATAAGAGAGACATTGGCGGAATACACTCAAGGAAAAGTGAAGGGAATTTCTTTTGGAGGATCAGTCAATGGGCTTACGATACATGCAGACGATATTGCGCTACTTTTCACGAATATACCAGATGCAATTGAACAAATAGAAATTTTAGCAAAGCGTGCAGATAAATTTGGTTTACAGTTATCACAAAAAAAAAAAAAACTAAATTCATGTCTCACAAATTTAAGGAAGTCAACAAATTGCACACAATTATTGGAGGCGTCGAAAGGGTCATACACTTTAAATATTTGTGAGAAACAATAATCTGTCAAACTTCGCGTAGCTAAATTTTAACAATGCAGCTGTACAACAAAAAAAGCTTATCTCGAAATGCGAAGTTATTACACTAAATGACAGCGACAAGAACAGAAGTGCAATATGCAGCAGAAACACTCTCCCTCAAGAACAAAGAACTTGTAGATGAGCTCGAGAGGAAGGAAAGGGTAATTCTGAGGAAGCTTCTTGGTGGACACAAAAAAAAAAATTGGCGAAAGAAGGGTAAAGATGAGCAATGAGAAGGTCTATCTATTTATTAAACCAGTTACAACGGAAATGAGAAAGAGAAGGCTTATGTTCTTCGGTCATCTGGTGAGAATGGATGACAGCAGATTAACTAAGAAAATCTTCAATTTAATTCAACAGAGAAAAACAACTTTTTGGCTGCAAGGAATAAAGAAAGACCTCGTGAACTTGGACTCACAGAAATGGACGCGAAGAATATGGACAGGTACAGAAAGGCAGTAACTGAATTCGAGGGCCGCGGTGGAGTAGCCGAGCGGTCTAAAGCACCTCGCTGCGAAGCGCACGGTTGCTCGCCGTGGAAGTTCGAGTCCTCCCTGGGGCATGGGTGTGTGTGTTTGTCCGTAGGTTAGTTTACCTAGGTTTAAGTAGTTTGTAAGCTACGGACAGATGACCACGCAGTTTGGTCCGGTAGATTTACAGACATTTGATTTTTTTTTAATTCGAGGTTTTTCAGGAGACCCCAAGAAAGAAGACCAACAGGAAACTGACAGCTGAACATCTGGTAAAAATGGCGGCAGGCAGAAGAGTAGTCCTAGAGAAGAGTAAGAAGAAACTGAATATGAAATAAAATTTGTAACGCGGTCCTTAGTTGGCCAATTAGTGTAAATAAATAAAAATTCCTCGATACAAACGTCTGTGTTGTGCATGGAATACATGTTATAAAGAAACAATAGTTCGATCAAAAATTCTAAAATACGTATTTTGATTTTTAGTGCACTGTATTAATGCAGAAAACACTGAATTTTAATTCTTCCAAAGCTGAAATGTGGGACTGAAAGGGTTAAGAGATGACAGCAATCAGTCGTAAATGTTTTCAACTAGCTGAAAAACCGGCGTTGCTCGACTGTTTATTTATTCAGACCATTTCTTTCTTCTGTCCATTTCCGTATCTCTCATTTTTCTGTTCATCTCCCCATCCATTCTCTCTGTTCATCTCGCCTCTTCCGTCTGTCAGTCTCCTACAGCCAGTACAATACAGTACAATTCAGCGATCACAGGCCCTGCAGACCACGCGCTGCTTACACAAACTGTCTCCATTCCCTCCTGTTCTGTGTCCGGCTCCTCCAGGTGTCTTCAAAAAATTCATATCTTTGTAAATCTATTGGACCAAACTGCGTGGCCATCAGTCCGTAGCATACAAACTACTTAAACTAAGGCAAACTAACCTAAGGACAATACACACACTTATGCCCCAGGGAGGACTCGAACCTCCAGGTGTCTTCAATCCCCAGGTCTGCCAGGTCCTTCGCCAGGTCGTCCATCCAGCCTGCCTTGGTCGTTCAATGGGGAGCTTAGTGTTTGGTTTCCTTTCTAGTAAAATCATTGTCTGTCTTCCTTTTGGCATACGGGCAACATGGCCTACCCACTCTATTCTCTTGCTCTGCATCTCCTGTAAGATATTTGGCTCTCGCATCAGAAGGTAGATTTCCTCATTGTTCATCCTCCTTCATTCTCTGTTACCTAAAATTGGTCTCCATATCTTTCTCAGTACTTTTCAGTCAAATATTAATAGTTTTTCATTGTCTCTTTAGTCACACTCCTTGTTTCTGAAGCGTACATTACCGCTGAGCATGTCACCGTGTTATAGATTTTCTTCTTATGTTCACCGAAGCTGATTTAGAGTCTCTTTTAGGCAATGCATGCATTTCATTCTCACTGCTATTCTTTCCTTGATGTCGATTTCTATTTTGTTGTCCGTGGTAAACCAAGATCCCAAGTATTTGTATTCAAAATGTTCAAATGTTTGTTAAGCTTATGGGACTTAACTACGGGGTCATTAGTCCCTAAACTTACAAACTGCTTATGAATAACCTTATACTAAAGACGGCACAAATATCCATGCCCGAGGGGGGATTCGAACCCCCGACCGTATTTGAATTAGTGTACTCTCTTGAATTTCATGCTGTTTGTCTCCAGAAATTCTTCTTGCTCTTGTCTTCATCCAAATTGCATGAACTCCGTTTTATCTTGATTCTCTTGAGTCCAACCATCTGTGCATAGCTGTCGATTTGTTGGTACATTCCTTTCTACTCGCAATTTGATTCACTTAGTAGGACTGTGTCGTCTGCATATGCGAGACAATTGAAATTATCGTCCATCTGCACTCCAGCCCACTCCTGTTGCCTACACTCCCTCGTTATTTTCTCTAAGATCACATAGAACAGAACACATGACAATGTATCCTCTTGTCTGAGACCTGTTTCAGTTTTGAATGTTTTTGATGTGACTCCTCGAAAACGTACTGCTGCCTTTGACCCTTCCACATAGGTTTGCGCCATTCTCACTAGCTTCTCGGGGATTCTGAGGTGTCGGCCGCGGTGGCCGAGGGGACTGAGGCGCTTCAGTCACGGTCTGCACGGCCACTACGGTCGGAGGTTCGAATCCCTCATCGGACATGGATATTTGTGACGTCCTTAGTATTAGGTAGTTCATAGGTAGTTTGTAAGTTTAGGGACTGATGGCCCCGTAGTCGAGTCCCATAAGCTATACAAACATTTGAACTTTTTTTATTTTTTTTATTTTTTTTTATTCTGAGGTCACGCATTGCATTGTACAAGCTTTTCCTGTGTACGCTGACATACGCACGTTGAAAATCCACGAACAGACTGTGGATATGTTTGTCATATTTCCAGTGTTTTTCCAAACAGTTGTCTTAAAGTGAAAATGTGCTGTGTTATTGATAGGTTTGATCGAAATCCAGGTTGGTATTCCTGTACGTGGTTCTCAATGAATGGTTGCAATTTTCTGAAGTCGATGTTAGACAGTACCTTATATGTTACATTCAACAGGCCGATACCTCTATAGTAGCCACATTCCATTTTGCTTCTTTTCTTGTATATTGGGATATTATAACCAATTTACATTCTTCTGGCAGTGTCTCCTTCTCCTAAATCAACTGGATCAGTTTATGTATCTGTATTCCCTCCGACTATGAAAAAAAAAACAACATAAACTGGTCAAAATAGTCAGCGAATCAATTGAGATATCTAGGTTCTGAAGTATTTTCATCGGCAGAATCAACGACAATGGTTCGACGTCTTTCTGTTGGTTCTACATATTCGAGACAACAACACAAAGGCAAGCGACATAGTTGTAATAGTTCAATTGTTTGTAAATATAAGGCACTTAACTACTTTGTTCATCAGTCCCTAGGTTTACAAACTACTTACACGTACCCTAAGGACTACACACACACACACACACACACACACACACACACACACACACACACACACACACACACATGCCAGAGGGAAGACTCGAACCTCCAACGGCGAGCAATCGCGCGCTCTTCATCAACGGACCTTCGAACACTCGGTCACTCCACCGGCTTATAGTGGTAATAACTGCTGCAGAGGGGATTGGTTTGACTTGTGCTTACTCTGCCAAACGAATTATACAAGCAGTCGTGTTTAGATAGAGTTGTGACCAGTGCGATGCAACAACACCGTCACTTACCCGATGCTTTGGCATGGAGAACCATAGGGAGGTTGGAAGCGGGACAGACCCAAAGGCAGGTGGTTGCAGCTATTGGAGTGTCCCAAAGTGTAATTTCCAGGACCTGGACGCGATTTCGGACAACAGGACCGTTAAAAGAAAACAAGGCCAAGGTCGTCTATGAGTAACATCAGCAAGAGAAGACCGATATCTGCCGTAAACAGCCCGTCGAGACAGCAGACTCAATGCAACTCAGCTGCAACGCACCTTCCAGGCAGCAGCAGGGTCGGCCGCGGTGGCCGAGCGGTCTTCGGCGTCCCAGTCACGGTCTGCACGGCCGCTGCGGTCGGGGGTTCGAATCCCCCCTCGGGCATGGATGTTTGTGCCGTCTTTAATATAAGCTATTTCATAAGTAGTTTGTAAGTTTAGGGACTGATGACCCCGTAGTTAAGTCTCATAGACTCTACAAACATTTGAATATTTGCAGCAGAAGGACGCCGAATATCAACACAGACTGTCCAAAATTGCCTTCGGCAATGTCGTCTCTATGCGCTGAGACCTAGGGTGTGGTCCATTAAAACCACGACACCGTTCAGCCCGCAGAAATTGGCTGGAGGAACATCACGTTTGAAGTCGTAACGAATGGTACCGATTTCTGTACATAGATGAGTCAACATTTTGCGTTCAGTCGGACAGTCGTTCTCTCATCTGGAGAGAACGCGGAACTCAGAACAATCCTGTTTTTGCGCAGGAAACAAGACCACATCATGGTGGTGGACGACTGGTGTGTGTGTGTGTGTGTGTGTGTGAGTGTGTGTTTAGGAGTCAGTACTGGCCGACGAACGGACCTCTATGTCGTTCAGAATGGAGTTTTGACTGCTCAGAGGTAAAGAGACGAGATCTCTCCAACTTTGTTCCCTACGCTGCTGCCTTAGGAGATGGTCTCCTTCTGATTGACGATAACGGTAGTTCCCACAGAGCTGCACTGGTGAAAAACACGATTGAAGCTGAGGGAACTGAACGAATGGAGTGGCCAGCTTGCTCACCGTTCTCCGCTGCAGTAGTGGAAATGTTCTATGGAACACAGAAGCTGAATTAAAGTTTGTGACGTGAAGGAAATCGTGCTTAGACTATTCCGAGGCGACTTAATCGCTAGTGATGCGGTGGTCTAGCGGTAAGACGTCTGCCTAGTAAGCATAGAGGTCCGGGTTCGATTCCCGATCGCATTACAAATTTAAATTCTATGCTTCAGATTTATCATTGATGTCTTTGACATATTCGAGACGAAAATCAGTCTCAGGGAATGTTTATTTGTATTTACATTGATCTTAAACCCGTTTGAGCATGTCTGGGATGCAATGGCAGACACACTGCAGGCAGACCAGAACCTCCCACAAAGGTTGCAGAGGTGAAGATTTCACTCATGGAAGAATGGCGACCAAATATCCCTCAAGAGCTGATTGATAACCTTATACTGTCTATGACACGCAAGTGTGCCACTGTACTGGCAGTCCGAGGTGATCACACACCGTATTAGAGTGCAACGAAAACGACTTTTTCACTATTCTTGTAGCCTCGCTCTAAGTAAACGCTATGTAAACCTCAGGTAAAGAGTTGAGACATCAAAATATCGTACTGTATTACAGAAAAATTACAGTTGTAACCAATAGCTGAATGAAATACTTTACCACATATATATTGTTTATCTCACTTAATCCCTAAGTGTTCTGAGCAGTGCGAATCTGCCAATTATCATGGTGATCTGTGAAACAGCGAAAACGTATCTACTTCTATGGTGACTGGTCTTACCGCGTTGAAGTTTGTTCTAACGTAGCCTCTGCCATGAATTGTGCTTTAGTGTACACCTAAACCGGTTAATATTAAAACTACAAGATTTTTCCGTTAATTACAGTTTTTATTAGTTTTAAAATGTTTTATTAAGACAGCTGTTATTTCCAACGGGAAAAGTTCTCAAATATTAGTAAAAATATTTTACTTTAAGATTAAAATTGCAAATCGCCAATCTTTTTAACAAATAGAATTTTTTTTTGTGTACTGGTTGATGCTATGAGGACGTGCTTGGAGCTTTGTATAAACAGCGTCTGATTTTGTGTCATTCGTCCCGACTCTCTTCCCGCAACACGAAGAGCATCTACTGATTAGTTAACTAAACAGTTAATTTACTAATTAACCAAACTAACAGGTATGCGTACATTTGTTATGCATGCATACGCGCGTTGACATACACGTTGTCCGCTGTCACTATCGTATGCGTATGCGCATATTCCTGTTGCTTCAGCTAATGTCCATGTCAACAGCAGCGCTACAAGATTGATCGTGATTAATTTCGTTGATTTCTCTGTAATTTGAGATATGCAGACCAGGACGAGTGCATTAGGTGATGAAATTCACTTCCGTCACCTCGTCTGTTTCTCACGCTTGGCCTTAATTTTGTGAATTACGTCTCGTCAGCAAATTATTCGTACATATCATTTAAGGCCATTTAAAGGAACGTATGATATTAAAGAGTATGCATCTGATACCAACTAATATTTATGTTTCTGATCACCCTCCCGTAAGATCTACATAGGTTCAAAGGAAATGAATTTGTTGAGATTGGGCCTTAATTTATTTCAATTGGCCGTAGTAATATGAATTATTCTAATTAGAGGTATTTGATTGTATAAATGATGATGCTTCCGCAAATATTATAGTTCCACACCAAAACATATCTTGTTTTCGAAAAATGGGGAATTGTATTTACATGAGGCTGAAACATGGAATATGGGCGTACAGTGTGTTTCTTCATGGGCCATGATCACTTAAATAATATACAAGGACGCGTGTGGAGACAATGAAAGGGTGTGGCTTTGAACAGCTTTCTCTGTGACAATAGCTGCACTATTAAGTCTAAAATCAGGTCGCACCACCGCCAGAAGAAAACCTTCATGTATTTGTCACTCCCTATATACTACTAATCTTCAACAGACACTTGGTACCTACACGAATATATCTTTCTGAAAACATGGACGAAAATTGAATGCCATTAAACACAGAATAAATTAATTACAAGAAGGTTTTCAATCACAGAATATTGGTGCTATGTAAATGATGTTCAGTCTCAGCCTACAGAACGTTTCAAATATGAAAACAGAACTCAGTACATTATATTCCATCATCTATCGGAAGTGTACCCGGGGTAGGGACAATTCTTCATTCGATATTTCGGCTGCAAACCTCACAGCCATCTTCAAGGCGAGTTAATGACTGAGTTCTCAGCCTCTGTGCGTGCCTATTTATGCGGAAAATCGCGTGTTACAAAGCTAGATTGCGCACGCGTCGAAGATATCACAGTCTTAACTGCTGCGCTAGTCATGTGGCTAAAATCTTTACTTCTTTTTAATTCATGGCCGTCCCGGGTGCACTCCTGAAAGATGATGGAATATTATGTTCGCGGGAAAACTTTAAGATTTACAGAACACAGTACGTTGTTCAGAAGCTTCAACATCTGAATAATACATAACACAGACTTGTAAACGGTTGAAATAATATCACTGTTACAACCAATGTTAACAGCGTACAAACGATTGTACATGGTCACACTTCACAAGTCTTATATGACTACATGAGAACGCATCGTGGAAGAGACTTCGTCAACAACTATCTACACAAGCCTAGCGCAAAAGTAGATACTCAATACCGTTGTACGTCTAGCAAAATGTCACTATCTGTCGCGTTGAAAAAACAGGAGAGAACACGCCTTTGTAGAACATGTCTCGTCCTCTACTGCTGAGTGCAGTGAAGGTCGGGGTGAGAGTTTAAAATTGGGAATGATTAATTTTTAAAACTCACAACCACCAACTGCGAACCAAATTCCTAAACATGCAAAAACACTGGAACTGTGATAGCGACTGTTTGACTCGTTTTCTAGGAGATGATATCACACATTCACAGCTTTACTTCCCTGCATATGATTAACAAAACAAATTCATAATAAAATCTAGTTCATGAGAGAAAGGGGTGTACTAACTACTATTTTTGAAACACGTGAAAGTTCACTTTATGTTATTTATTTTACAATATTAGAACCCTGTGGCTGATACGTCTGTATGTCGACCATTTATCAAATAAAGTTATAGCTCGTGAGCCCCCAGACAAAAATGAATATTTGTCGCAAATTGTTTTCACACCATGTGGCTGTCTCAAACACCGTTTATGTTCGTGCCTATGCGACGACACGTGTTACATTAACAAATCACAGTCACTTTAATTCAATGCGATGCACACCTTGTTCCACCAGCTAAATATTCACCAACACACAGTAGCACTCGATTGAACTTGGTACAGTCTACGATGAGCAACCACACGTGGCGATTGCCACACACAAATCTATAACCTCCACCTCGCGTTCCTCATGCCGACTGATGCCGAGCGACGCCGCCCTGCCAGCTCCCCACGTGCTCCCGCCTCGTCACTTCCTGCCCACCCGCTCAACTGCCGGGGTTTTTTCCCTACGTCATCAACTTCCCCATGTAAGCTGTTCTAACCGATTTGCCAACGTACAGCGCTCAGCCAATACATTTCTAAAACTTTACTTAAAATCAAAATAATTACACTACACATTAAACAAATATCTTCTTACGTTTTTATATTAGTATAAAGATCCTTTGTACTATTTATTATATTCTTGCAATTCCTTATACCATCAGATAAGTGATTTAACTGAATATTTCAAGGTAAAATACACAATATTAATTGAAAATAAAATGAGAAATAGTTAATATATTATTTTTATAAACAAACATTGCCATGCTAGTTCTGTAACTGTCTTGTCTTCGTTGGTAATTTATTACTTTTCATTGCCAATTAAACATATTACGCCAGATGTGAGTATATCAGCTAATGTATTGTTTATTTATCAACAGGCTATTTTATAATGAGGGCCTTAAAGGTTCCTAACTGCATCGTATTACTTCAAATGCCAATAGTATTAGAATATTTTATTTCACGCTGTGCACTGCACTGTGCCTGGCACTCGTCATTGTCCCTCTCTCCCATCACCGGAAACGAAATGGAAAATCCTAAGCTGGAACAAGCCACCAACGTCGGCCTGCTTGCTGGCCTCCCGTCAGCTACAAGCACACAGCAAATCTCAACGTGGAGATTTTCTACCTATGGCTTAACTATAAATGTTGTGACCCAACTGTGTACATACATTGCTACCATAATTAATAAGATTAAAATTGTGTAACATTTAGTGCATTAGCATGGTCAATGTTTACAGTGAACTTGTTTAATTATCAAATGCTATTAATTACCAATATTTCTATTGGGCGGCAATCTTACAGTGCTAGCTTTGATGCCATACGTGACAACGCAACGGCGTAGTCTATTCGAACAGTATCATTTTCACTCGAATAAGGCATGACAAATACTCGAAGTTATGCAGGATTATAAACGCCCTAAAAGAACTTGCTGCAATACAGTCAGGTACGGTCGAAAATTGTCGATCATTCAATGGGTGCACACCCGATCAGTTTTTAGGTGTAAATTATAAACGTAGCGAGACAACTCGGCATGCCAAACGACAAAAAGAACACACTCACACACACTTCACTAAATGTATTTGCCATTGTAAGTTACAAAGTTATAGGCGACGGAAATATTTATAGCGGTAGTTCACCATAAGAAACAAAAGTTCAAATGTTTGTAGAGCTTCTGGGACTTAACTACGGGGTCATCAGTCCCTAAACTTACAAACTACTTATGAACTAACTAATACTAAGGACGGCACAAATATCCGTGCCCGAGGGGGGATTCGAACCCCCGAACGTAAGGGCCGTGTAGACTGTGACTGGCGTGCCGCAGACCGCTCGGCCACCGCGGCCGGCCCATAAGAAACGTTACTCTGTTTGCGGAGCTATGGAACAACAGTTGTTGCTGTCATGCACTGAGTAAATGGTCTAAAAGCTGTCCTTGTACGGTTTGACCAGAGAGACGGCAGAATGTAGATTCGAAGCAAACTTAAAGCAACAACGTCCATCTCTGTTTACAAGATTAACTATCAATTCTGATTCTGGCATGCAGTTCCAGCTACTGGTACAAAAGAAGGATAGGAAGATTAGGCTTTAACGTCCCGGTTACAGCCTGATCACTAGAGATGGAGCTGACGCTCGGATTTTTGGGTAAGGATAGAGTGTGCCACGACCGTGCTATTTCCAAGAACCATCACGGCATTCGCCTAGAATGATTAAGGGAATCACGGAAACTTAAATCCGGATGGCCGCAAATTGATTGTAACCAACGTCAGCGCGAGTATGAGTCTGTTGTGTTAGCCACTGGTAACTTACATTTTTTTTTTTGTCTATTGATACCTTCTGAGGCTGCTCATCTTTTGATGTGTCGAGATGTGTGTGTCTGTGTGTGTGTGTGTGTGTGTGTGTGTGTGTGTGAGAGAGAGAGAGAGAGAGAGAGAGAGAGAGAGAGAGAGAGAGAGAGAGAGAGAGAGAGAGAGTTGACCGGCATTGCCTGGTGGAACGTTGTTGTGAAGTCTCGTGTAAGGAGGAGAATTGCGTACCATCAAGTTTCCGACTTTGATAAATGACAAATTGTAGCCTTTCGCGTTTGTTGTTTCTTGTATTGCGACATTGCTGTTCGCGTTAGTCGACATCCAATGACAGTTAGCAGAATTTGGTATCGGTGGGTTCAGGAGGGCAATACGGAACGCCGTGCTGGATCCCAATAGCCTCGTATCACTAGCAGTCGAGATGACAGGCACGCTGTCCGCATGGATGTAACGGATCGTGCAGCCACGTCTCAATCCCTGAGTCAACAGATGGGGAAGTTTCCAAGACAAAAACCATCTGCACGAACAGTTGGACGACGTTTGCAGCAGCATGGACTATGAGCTCGGAGATCATGGGTGCGGTTACCCTTAACGCTGCATAACAGACAGGAGCGCCTCGATGGTGTACGCAACGACGAACCTGGGTGTACGAATGGCAAAACGTCACTTTTTCGGATGAATCCAGGTTCAGTTTACAGCATCATGATGGTCGCATCCGTGTTTTGTGACATCGCGGTGGACGCAAATTGGAAGCGTGTATTAGTCATAGCCATACTGGCGTATCACCCAGCTTGATGGTATGGGGTGCCATTGGTTGTTACATGTCTCGGTAACCTCTTGTTCGCATCGACGGCACTCTGAAAAGTGGCCGTTACATTTCAGATGTTTTACGACCCGTGGCTCTACCCTTCATCGATCCCTGCGAAACCCTGAATTTTAGCTGGTTAATGCACGACCGCCTTTCTGGATACGGAAAATGTTCTACTTCTGCCCTGGCCAGCACATTCTCCAGATCTCTCACCAACTGAATACGTCTGGTCAATGGTGGCCAAGCAACTGGTTCGTCACAGTACGCTAGTCACTACTCTTGATGAACTGTGGTATCGTGGCATCTGTACCTGTACATGCCATCCAAGCTCTGTTTGACTCAATGCACACAAATTGTCTGAAAATGTAATCACATGTCAGTTCTAGTATAATATATTTGTTCAATGAATACCCGTTTATCATCTGAATTTCTCTTGCTTTAGCAATTTGAATGGCCAATAGTGTATATATATGACTGACCGAGCTACGAAAATTCACTCTCTGTCAGTCTCCCTCCTGAGGCGATCAGAAGGTGTGGTACTGTGAGAATATTGAGCGACTCACAGTGGTGTTGCCTAGTGGCATAAACAGTGGGGACGGTGCATAGTATTGAGTTGCACACAATAATTGGTTCACATCTGTGGATGATAGAGAGAAGGCACAATGGTGGGATGGTTTGCTGAATCAGCATATCAAGTTATATCAGTTTTGACTAGGGAAGTTAGTGAGTCTTCACTTGAACAAGATAGATAGGAAGTTTTGCCTGGATTAGTTCAGCTACAGGTCAAACCAGTTAGTTTTTGACAGGCTTTCACAGTCGTAGATGGAGCTGCACTGACCCAGTGAATGGTAATTGTGCGCTAACTCAAGGCTAAATTTTGTTTCTGCAATGTCGCTTCCGTGCGATGGCACCAACACCATTATAACATTACACACCTAATTTACAACTGTTAAATCAAGTGTGGGCATGACTTCAGCCCTATTTGGTGTTTGTGTTATCGAAGCAATGCCGTTAATGGTTGGATCCTGTCGTTTATCATCATATTTAATTTAGTGTAATTTTTTGTACTTGTGTTATTCCGATTTTTAATGATAATAAACAAAATTTTGGCCTCTCAGTAGAAGAACACTTTTCATTTTACTGAGACGCTGATTAATATCACATTATTGTACCTGGTGAGGTCATTTAACAGTAACTATTTTGCTTTCTACTTACAGGAGTGATTGTTCAGTTCATTCTGAGCACAGTTAAGAACCTCTTGCCTGTTTTCGATTGAAACGTGCACTGCTTTCTGGTGTCTAGCCTGTGTGTCACGTTCCACCTATAGAGCTAACTGTTTTAGGGCGCAAAACATTGCAGATGAGTATGCTTATAACACTTGTGCTTAGAGCACACAAAGTATCAGATACAAAATGCCTGAAGAGCTCGCCCACCTGCATAAAGTGTTTAGGGATAACGGATATTCAACCTGGCAGATTATCAAAGCACTTACAATTAAAAACAAGAACCAAGTAGAGATAGAGGAGAGCATGTCGGCAAAATCTCTTGTTTTTCTTCCGTTTGTTGAAAACCTGTCATTCAAAATAGCAAAAATCCCACGAAGTTTTCAAGTAAAAGTGGTTCTTCATTCACCATCGAAGATTTGTGATTTGCTTGGTTCAGAAAAGGACACTTTGTTATTGCGGAAGGTAGGTATTTACAAAATACTTTGTGAATGTGGGGGCTTATATACGCCAGACCAAGCGCAGGGTGGAAGAACGCTGCACGGAACACAAGCGTTGCACCCGACTTTTGAAACCAAGCAAATCTGCTATAGCTAAACACTGTATGATAAAACTATTATTCTGGCCTCAGAGACATCTTTTTTGGACTTCATTATTAATGAATCGGTGGAAATTCGTATGGTGGAGAATCTGATTAACCATGACAGCTGCTACCAGTTAGACAACACATGGAAACGTGTCATCTCTATGATTAGCTCAAATCGAAAACAACAGAGCGCTGTTATCCGCAGCGAGTATCAATGCACATGACAATTGAGTTCCGCCGTTCTACCATCGAGGGCGCTGTTTGCTGGGCAGTGTAGACCTTATGAATTTGACGCATGCTTGGAACACTTCTAGCTCGCTTATAACACGGAACCACTGTTGCCCTCGTCTGTCTCCTATCTATAAAGCCTACCAAAGCCCAGGCGATCATTGTAGGTCGCACCACACCTTCCTTTCGTCACCGTGATTTCTAGCTCATCCTCCATGACCATGTCATTCGTCTCACTCCCTGCCCTGAAGAACCTGGGCCTCACTTCTCATCGCACCCTATCCTGTACTCCACACTATCCAAGACAAAGCCCGCTCCCATCTTCACCTCCTCAAACTCCTTGTTGTCCGAAACAGGTACATTATATGCCTCCTTATGCATACTGGCATGCAAGTCACACAGTAAAAATAAACAAGATGTCACTAGGCGTCAAGTCGTAATTGATTACACAGACTGATCAAACAGGTACATTATATGCCTCCTTATGCTTGACGCCTAGTGACATGCATGCCAGTATGCATAAGGAGGCATATAATGCACCTGTTTGATCAGTCTGTGTAGTTCTCTTCCGTGAAGATGGTTTATAACGTGAAGATGGTTTATAACCGAAACCGATAGAAAAAAAAAAAAAAAAAAAAAAAACCGCTCTCCCTTTAGTCTTCAATGGCTTACATGAAGAGGTCTGGCAGGTGCCCAATTGACATATGGTGCTATGTATACACGGACGACCGGCTGAAAGCCCGAAATATCTTTGAGTATTGCAGATAAATCCTTTGTTCGTAATACAAGGTGAAAAAAATGGTCTGTCAAGTTTTTAAGACAGGCCAGCGATACGCAAAAACGTGGACGCGCTACAGTGTGCTGGTTGGTGTCTCCCTCACGCTGAGTAAGTTTCTGCACTGCCTAACACGCGAGGAGCACCGACAGAGCATAAATTCTTTTCAGTCGTTATTCCGCGGATATCTGCGGAGTAGCTCCCGCCCCCCTATTGGCCGCATATTACGTGCGAGCGCACGGGCGCCTCTGCTGATGAATAATTAATCCCGTTAAGAGGAAGAAAGGTGTCAGAGGAGCGGCGTGTGTGACCGGGTAACGCTGGCGCGGCCAAGCCTCATGCATTTTTCAGACGGCCTGATCACGCCGCGCCGCCACGCAGAAATCCTGTCTCCCGGGCCAATCGCGAGCCGCCCAGCCCTGGCCGGGCGCCCATCTGGTGGGGGGTGGGGGGGGGGGGGACCGCTCGATCGCATAAATCACTGTCACGTGGCACAGAGATCTCGGGAAGAAAGTTGGCGGGCGCGCTATTAAACGCAGATTACAGCGCGCCTCCACTGAATGGGGCGTCGCCAGCAACAGATGGCACTTTAATGATCTCGTTTGTATCCGGCCCTCGTGCGTGCGCGTGCGCGATCCCGTACTTGATGGCGTGTCACGTTATCTCCTTATATTAGGGACACATCGTGCGGCATCAGTAACGGATTAACATAGGTTTTATAGCGCTCCCGTGTCCAGGGAGAAAGAAGGAGCTTAGTACTGCTCGTACCGATAGATACTGCTACACACACGAGATTATTCTCTTTTTTGGCCCACTTTAGGTTACGGTAGTAACACTAAAAGAGGGCCTTTGCGCCACCCGCTGAGGCCGAGGGGACCGAGGCGCTCCAGTCACGACGGTCGGGAGTTCGAATCCCCCCTCGGGCATGGATATTTGTGACGTCCTTAGTCTTAGTTAGTTCGTAAGTAGTTTGTAAGTTTAGGGACTGATGGCCCCGTAGTTAAGTCCCATAAGCTATACAAACATTTGAACATTTGGGCCTTTGCGATCGTCTTTTGACAGCTCAAAATTTAAATGAAAATAACGACTTAACCATTCATCTGACACGAAAACTGAATACCCGAATTTGTAGAGGAGAAAATTCTCTACAACTTTGCTCTCTTATGTTTTTCTTCATATCTCGTATCATTTCAGAGATATTTGCAAAAATAACGGCGATTTTGGGATGTATGTCTGTCCGTCTGTCTGTCTGTCCGTAACGTGTTCCCTGTTTTTAAGACGAACCGCTCAACCGATCAGCACCAAATTTTGAATAAATAATTGTAGGCCACCAGAAACCAGAAACTTCCCTTTTTCAAATTTTTCTGACAAAAAATACGGTAGTAATACAAAAAAAGCCGTTTGTAATATAACTGTAATTGAAAACGAACCGTTCATCTGACACGAAAATTGAATAGCCTAATTGGTAGAGGGGAAAATTCTCTGCAACTTCGCTCTATTATGTTTTTTTTCATATCTTGCATCGTTGCAGACATATTTGCAAAAATAGCGGCGATTTGACGATGTCTGTCTGGCTGTAACATGTTCCCACTTTTTAGGTCGAACCGTTCAACCGATCGACACCAAATTTTACAGACATAATTGTTGGCTATCAGAACCTCGGTTTTTGAAATATTTTGGACAAGAAATACCTTAGTAATACCAAAAAAGCCGTTTGTAATTTAATTTTAATTGTAAATAAACCGTTCATCTGACGCTAAAATTGAATTTGTAGAGGAGAAAATTCTCTACAACTTTGTTCCCTTATGTTTTTTTCATATCTCGTATCGTTTGAGAGATATTTGCAAAAATAACGGAGTTTTGACACACTCCATTGAATCAACGAAAACCAGCCGTTCGCAGATGCCACGTGACATTCCTCGCTCAGAACTCTGTGGCATACGCCATCTTGCGTTGCGTATTTGATGATTTTCTTATTGTAACTTGCACGTTGTCATTTCAAAGCAATGGCACACTGAAGAATTTACAAAAGACGTCGTCCTTCGTACGATAAATGATAATCTAGTGTCAAATGCCATATTAGCATCAGTTAACAACGACCACGAACAGTATGAAATTAAAGAATACAACTTCTAATGGTCAGCTGTAGCATAGTGGGCAATCCGATGGACTGTGGCGCTGGAGGTAACTGGTTCGAAACCCGCCACTGTCTAATTTTTTTCCCTAAAAGTGTTTCAGACATTCTTATAAATTAATTTTTTATTTTTCAGATTATTATTTTGGTCGAAAATGTTTGCAAAAACGTATAAAACTACAAATCTAAAGTGGGCCGTAAAACACGTCAGTGCGATTTTTTCCTTTATTGTTATTTTAACGCCGACAGGCTGGCAGCACCATCAGGCGCTTCTCTTCAGACGAGCGTACATGCAAATTGTAAAGTAATATTAAAAACATTTCACGAGAATAAAAACAAGAGGAATGAAAAACATGGCACGAAGAAAACATTGATGAATTAAAAACAGGACACTGGAGAAAATAGTGCAGGCATAAGACACATGAACAGGCGAGAGAGACAAACACATAGTTAAAAACAGTCTGTGCCACGGTGGCGGTAAAATCACATTGAGAACAGTCACTGGACACACGAAGAAGTAACACGACGACACTGGTGAAGAAGAGAGGTTGTTGTTCGACGCACTGTAAGCTCACGCGGAGACATGGATGCACTGGACACTAGGCGACACTGTATCTAAAATTCGTCACTGAGTTCCCCGTAGAGGGAGGGAAGGTTAGGAAGCGCGGGGGAGATGGGAGAGGGAGAGAGAGGAGAGGAAAGACGGAGGCGGTCGAGACTCCAGGGTGGGGGAGGGGAATAGCCAAGTGGGGGGAGAGAAGAGGATGGGATGGGAAGAGGGGACGCTGATGCTACGGGGATAGGATCAAGGTTGATAAGAGGGGTAAATTTCGGGACAAAGGGCGTCATTCGGTAGGGGAAGGGCGTGGAAGTTGCCGTGGGAGAGGACGTGTAGCGTGTGAAGGTAGAGAGAGGGAGGAATGCATTGGTGTAGGCGTGGCAGAGGCCCAGGGTTGGTTAGGATGGGGTAAACGAGAGGGTTGCGAGAATCTATTTTGCGGGTGATGTTCAGGATTCGGAGGTGTTCAAGGTGTTGAAGGAGGTGAGGAAAGGGGCTAATGTCATATAGGATCCACATGGGGGAGGGGAGTTGGACACGGTAGGCGAGGCGGAGAGCATAAGGTTGCAGGATTTGGAGGGTCTGATAAAAGGTGGGAGGAGCGGAAACCCAGGCATGGTGGAAGGAGCAAAGAATGCGGTGCATGATGGATTTATAGGTGTGGAGGATGGTGGACGGGCTTAATCCCCACGTCTGGCCAGTGAGGAGTTTGCGGAGATTTAGACGGGATACGGCTTTTTCACGGATGGTTTCGTGGTGCGGGGGGGGGGGGGGGGGGTCCAGGAAAGATGTCGATCAAGGGTGAGGCCAAAGTACTTTAGAGTGGCGTGTGACGGATGGGACGGCCTTGGAGGGTCAGACTATTTGCATGTTAACTAGTGCTTTATTGCAGTGGTTCCCAATATGTGAGTCGGGACCATTCAGGTGGTTCGCCAGGCAAGCTCAACATATCTTATACACTTAAAATGAAAACGTTTGTTTTAATAAAAATCAGTATTTTCATTATATTTTCCATCCGTTAAAGAAAAATCACAATTAAGCCACAGTTTAACATATATAGTCACGACACTTCCACTGATTTTTTTATACGCCACGACAGCAGCGCTCCAAGCGGCTGGCGAGGAACATTTATGAATACGATATCGCATGAGTGCGAATAATGTTGTTTAAATTGATTTTAACATACGTTTTACAACTGGGACGTTATGCAGTGCAATAAAATAGGTAATAACCGGAAAATAGCTTCTCATTTGTATTTATGTGGTTTTCTAAGACCCATTGAAGAGTATGAAACGGTACTTTGCAGGACAGATTATTTAAGACTAGCTTATATGCCCGTAATTTGCAACGGTTGTTAAAGGGCATGTGCGTATCATGGCTTTTTAGGGTTCCAGACATCAATCAGTAAAATGCCTTGTTGGATCGCTTTGTCAATAAATTCAGTTGTCCTAGCCAAGATGTATAATTTAAGTATCTTCATAAAGATATCAAATGTAAGTAAAAGTCATCCTCCGAAACGACGTATCTTCATAAAGTTTTTGATACAAAATGAAACATGCCAAAAGAAGCAAAGAAATTTCTGTAAGTATTTAACACACAAAGCTAAATCAGTAACACTATGTTCAATGTTTGTTGGTATTCGCACAGATAAGATTGCTGAATTCTATCACAGACGTTCGCTTCCTTGCTGTACTACCCCATACTTATTTCACAGAAGCGACGTCCGTTAGTTATTTGGTGCACTACAGCGCCTCTATCGCTTATTTGCTGTACTGCGCCATACATACTTCAAGCATAGCCTACATCTAAATATTTTTCCGTTATCTCACTTTTACGAAACTAAGTTGCTCCATGCAAATCCGTGAAGTAGTTTAGGAGATTAGGTGAGTCTAATAAATGAACAGACAGTTACTGAAAACACTTAAGATTACGATGTATTTTTTTCCTCCATGATCTAATTTTGATGAAATGAAAATATGTCAGTAGGTTTTTTTTTTTTTTTTTTTTTTTTTTTTTTTTTTTTTTTTTTTAATATGTTTACGAAACATGTTACAAATAAGCATATCTTCATGAATATGATGTAGCCTCCACCATACTTCAGTGATTTTCGCCATTTTAAACATTTATTTCATGATCATTCATATCTTTTGACAACGTACTGAGGCATGGAAAGCTGAAATATAATAAGTATTTCATTAATGAAGGAGAAACTGAAGACATTATTCTTACAGTTGGCTCTCTTTCCGCTCCAAATATGAGACTTAAACTTCCATAGCAGTTGAACGTATACGTTAGACTGTGTTATCAGTATGTAATTGTATCAGTTTTATAGTCATTGCGTTGAATCCTATTAGTTTTCTGGTGCACTGCGAAAGTAACAGTGAGTCTATTGGTTCTTTGCTGCATGAAATACACCTAAAACTTCAAATTAAGATAACTTTTATTTTCCTGATTTGATTTTGATGAAATGTAGCCTATATGTTGCCTCAGGCTATTATCAATTTATATGTGATACCCCATGAATGTTCGTTTAGTACTTTTAGATATTTGCCGTACTACACCATCCTTGTAAGCATAGTGTGCACATAAAACTTCGAAGTACAATATCTTTTCTTTCTCTGATTCGATTTTGATGAAAAGAAGCCTACGTTATGCTTCAAGCTATTCTAAAATTACGTGTGAAGCCTCACGAATGTTCATGTAATACTGTTGGAGATTACTCTCTACAAATAGACATATGCGATAGCTTTCAGAAAATGTTAAAATTGTGATATCTACTTTTTCTGATCCGCTTTTGTGAAATGAAGCGTTTATGTAACCGCACGACACCCTCACTTTACCTGTGAAAAACTTCTGAAAATTATCCTATTATTTCTGGAAATTAACGTGTTGAAATAGTCAGAAATGACGGTTGGCGTTTAAAAAACGTTAAATTGTGATATTATTTTTTACAGTGATCAGATTTTTATGAAACTAAGTTCGCTGAAGTTACCTGCGAAAACCCCATGCAAATTCGTGAAGTAGTTTTGGAAATAAGTGGTTTCTAATAGATGAACAGACAGACACAGTGGTGACTGGAAACACTTAAAATCACGATATCTCTCTGTGTTTTGTGATTCTATTTTGACGAAATCATGCCTAGATCATGAACCTGTCTTCGCATATGTTTCCTGTAAAAACCACATGAAAATTCGTGCAGTGATTGAAGCGAACAGCTACAGGCCTACATTTACAGATTTATTATTCGTACAGGTGTGTTGTACAGTTGTATAATTTTGCAGCAATATATTGATTTGTATGAGTGCTGTATGTCGGTAAAATCTGTTGCGAATACGGTTAGTAGTAAAGAAGTAATAGATTAAAACATGATGCTTGATGGGGAGGTTTCCATGAACGTTACTCTTTAGGTTCTCCTATCTCATGAAATACGTGTCGTACTGTGATACAATTTTGAACGTACATTCAGCTTCAAGTGTGTGTACCGTCTGCAAAATTTCCGGCGCGTACAATTTTTAGTATTCAGGAAACATCAGTCTTCAGATTTATCCAATTTTTGGGTGAGGTAACTATCAAATTTCAGGATATTAGGTGAAAATAGCCTAATTTCGTAATACAACCGTATTGGATTACTAATGTGGAATTTCATTTATCTCTGAGTTGAATAGAATGGTAGATCGTTTTATCAGTATAGCCTATACTGCGTTATCAATGAATAAACGTAAAGTCTGAAAAATGTTTTCGAAAACCAATCGATAGATAAATGGACAGGATAGAAAATGTAATTTTGCAAATACACTAAACACAGTGCAATCTTGATTAACGAGTGTAATTCAATAAAATGGTAAAAAGTAGGATAATGTATTCCATTCCTAAAATACACCAAAATCCATATCATATTGTGGAATACTGTTTCTATTTTTTTTTTATTTTTTTAAGAGAATTGTATCAAGTGGGTCGCATGTTCAAAAACGTTGAGAATCACTGATTTAGAAAGAAATTGGCAGCCATCTCTTAAACAACTGCATTACGTCCCTTCCTCGGGAGGCTCACCGCTCTCAGACTCTACACGACCTAGAAAATCGATTGACATCTTTTGAAGGTCAAAAATGAACGTGTTCAGTTCTTAATGACGTCACGGGCTGGTGTCATGAGATGAACCTAAGCTTTCTTGAAATCTGATGGCACGACGACGTGACAGATGTGAACCTTGGTTCTCTCTACCGCCGACAGCGGTGAACAGTACAGCTAGCTAGAGTCGTGCTAGCATTTCGACTCAGCCTCGCTCGTGACATTCTTCGAAGGTCAAAAATGGACGTGTTCACTTCTTAATGACGTCACGATTGGTATCATGAGGCGAACTTCAGATCTCTCTGACGACAGGTAACGGAACAGCCCACTAGAGTCATTGCCCCAAAAGTCGAGTGACAATCTCGAAGGTCGAAATTGGGCATGTTTATAGCACAATGTTGTCGTGGAGTGGTGTGATCGAGGTGAACCTCAGATGTGCCTAAATCTGGCGGCACTATGACGTTGATTTGATTTGATTTTCTCAGGGAAGCCAAAACAGTCTTGGTCGAACCCCCCACTGCACGCACCGAAACTAAGTTTATTGTGCGGTACCGCTCCCTGTATATCTAGTAAAGCCAACCAATGCTCTTGAACAGTGCAAGGAGTCCCTTTACCAGTTCTTTATTAGACACAATTACTTCGGGTCTGGTTGTCCCAAATGTTCTGCGCCTTTTACTCTCCAATGCAATGCATTCGAAGATTAGATGTGATGCAGTTTCATCACCGTCATCAACGATAACGTTACAGAGTAGCGTCTTGGAGAGGAACCATGGTTCTCCCTACTGCGGACAGTGAACAATACAGCTAGCTAGAGTCCAGCTAGCATTTAGACTTTGCCTCGCTCCTGACATTCTTCGAAGGTCAAAAATGAACGTGTTCACTTCTTAATGACGTCACGGATTAGTGTCATTGGTTCATTGGTGTCTCGGACGGCAGCTTACGGAACAGCTTACCAGAGCCATTGCCCCAAAAGTCAACTGACAAACTCGAGCCGCGACCGATTAGCCGTGCGCACTGGGGCGCCGTGATGCAGTGTGCGCGGCCGTTCGCCATCGGGGGTTCGAGTGCCCTTCGGGCATTAGTGTTTGTGTTGTCCTTAGGTTAGCTTACCTTAGTTTCAGTAGTTTGAAGACTACGGACAGGTGAACAAGAAGTTGAATCCGATAGATTTACAAACATTGGAACTTTTTTTCTGTACTGTCTCGAAGGTCGAAATTGTTCATGTATGTACCACAATGATGTCACGGAGTGGTGTCATGGAGGTGAACCTCAGCATTCCCGAAATCTGACGTCACGATGACGTCACAGTAGTGTCTGGAGCTGAACCTTGGTTCTCCCTACCGCGGACAGCAGTGAACAGTACAGCTAGCTGGGGTGCTGCTAGCATTTCGACTCTGCCTCGTCCCCCCCCCCCCTTATCCCTACCTCCCCACCCACTCCCACTCGTAGACGGAGTCCGCCAGCGCCCCCGTAATTCTCGCTGACGAGCCGCAGAGCGGGGGAAATGAGAACCGTGGTCGCCTTCCCCCTTCTTTTATAGCGCGCCTGCTCTTTAAAAACAGCAGCGAGCGCGGCGTAAAGCGCGATTTATAATGGCGTTTTCCAGGTCAATCAACGCCTGCTGACCGAACCACTGCGGAGCGCTAACGGGCTGCCGACGGGATCCGCGGCCCAGTTGCTCGCTGCCGACTTATCTCAAAACCGGAGGCGGAAATGAATGCTGCGAGAGAGCGAAGAAACGCATTACTTGCTCCGTAACTATCGGAAAGTCAGTTCTTCCTACTGAACAAGGCGAAGTTATATCCGATCCCGTAAATAGTAATTAACTACTTTTTAATGTTCGAATGTGACAACAGGAGAAATGCGGTATTGCAGCTGTACTATTCTCGCGTCAGAAACATACAAATTTACAGTAGCCATACATATCATAAATTGATAAATAAGTACAATTGTAATTATATTACAAGTGCCCAATACTTCGCAACCTCTAAGGCGTTTGGAGTGGTTTGCAGGGGACCAGTCTTTATGCAGGATGTAGGGACCAAAAGACACTGGAGTATATGGCTTGTGGTTTGTTGTTCTCCACAGTCACAGGAAGTGTCTTCTGTCTTGAAACCCTATCTCTTCGAGTTGTCTCGGGATCGTCCAACTCCTGATCGTAATCTGTTCAAAGCTTTCCACACGGGCGAGTTTTCATTGAGTACAGGTGGTAGTTCTTCGGCTTCAGGCATCCATCCACGAAGGTGAGGCGCCATCTACTTCCATAACTCCAGCCTTGCCTTCTCTGGTGAAACGGTGAGTTTCTCAGATGTCCTTAGGAAGTTTTATCGCGAGCTCAGCCGTTGCTGTGGTGGATTATATCCGTACAGTGGGTGGGCACTGTTCACTTCCACTTTGTCTCTCCTTGTTGGCAGCCACATCTCTGCGTACACTTGGTGGTGCTATTCCAGCCTGATAATAAAGCTTCTCTGTTGGAAAAGTTTTTAAACAACCAGTGATCAACGTGCGGGTTTCATTGAGATCAGTGTCTACCTGTCTGGTATGAGATGACCTGTACCACACTGGGGAAGCATATTCGGCAGTAGAAAAGCAGAGTGCCATTGCAGAAGAGCGGATAGTCTGAGGATGTGAGCCCCACTGTGTACCCGCTACTAGTTTGCGAATTAGGTTATTTCGCGTGGAGATTTTCATTTTGGTATTCTTGCAGTGAGTTTTGAATGTCAGAGATCTATAGAGAGTGACGCCCAAGTATTTAGGGGTGTGATGATGCTGAAATTGGATACCTGACCATTCTATATGTAGCTCACGATTACCTTCCCTGTTTCTCAAGTGAAAGGCACACACTTGTGTCTTCGAAGGGTTTCGTCTGAGTTGGTTCTGACTGTAGTAACTTCACGGTGTTGTAAGTGCACTTTTCAGATATCTTTCCACAGTTTCGAAGCAAATATTCTGCGTAGCAAGGGCTAAGTCCTCAGCGAATAGAAATTTCCTGTGCTTGGGGTCGATGGCTGGTCGTTGGTATAGATGTTAAAGAGAAGTGGAGCCAAGACGCTTCCCTGAGGTAAACAATTTTTCTGCGCTCTCCAGCGACTGCGTTGTCCTTGAAATTCAACAAAAACCTGCGGTTTTGGAGGAGGTTACTGATTGGTCTAACTAGGTGGGCGTTCTTGATCATGTTGTGCAATTTGGCGTGAAGTAACCGGTGATGCTGTGAAGGGGGAGGAGTGAGTTTAAGAAAGATTGGAAGAGGGAAACGAAATGCAGCGTGGAAAGTAAAGAAGGTATAACGGTTAGGTTTGTCTCTGTTTACGTAGTTCGGGGGTAGCTTGTAGAACGTGAAATACAGTTCGCAGCATTGGCAATGGTGGTCAATTTTCAGGTGCGTAGGGTATGGCATCTCAAACATTAGAAATCTACCTCCCGAAATGAAAAAAAAGCAATTTCTTCTTAGGCAGTCCAGCCGTTAATACACTACAGCTGAAAATAATCTTCCTGATTGTATGTCCACATCTTGTAAATGACGTTTTCTACAGGAAAGAGGCGATATAGACCCAATAATCAGAAGGGTTAACATTGTCCGCAGTTTATTTTCTGCAGATATACCTTCTCTTATACGAGTATCAATATGCTAGATTTCCCAATGTATTTTTTTGTAACAGAAATTGACAAGTATCCTCTCGGGTCCTCTTCTGTGAACTATTTGAGAATTTCATTGGACACTCCATGAAAATCTTTACAACCAAACCTATTTCATACTCACTTGGTCCGCTACGCAAGACTGGCCGAGCTTATCGCGTGGCCTCCAGCGTCGGAGGTTCAGATCCTCCCTCAGACATGGATGTTTGTGCTGTCTTTAGTATAAGTCAGTTCATTAGTAGTTTGTAAGTTTAGGGACCGATGACCCCGCAGTTAAGTCCTATAAGCCTTTCAAACATTTGAACATTTGATCACTTAGGTCCCTTACAGTTTCTATGTTTGGCTTCATTTTTTCCATTACAGTCATTCCTGCAAGGTGTACAGCTTGCTGGCCTCGCTCCCCATTCTAGGTTGAAGCGCAAGCTCGACACAAGCCAACATTTTACAGCCGAGTAAGTCTTGTATGAACGCACTCTTGCCTATTTACCGTGAAGTACAGCTTCTAAGCCACTTGCTACTGGACTAAATACTGGCCTAGTGTAAGACAGCCTCAAGTGATCTCATTTTCTAACAGCGGATGAATACAAACGTAGTTATTCAGCCGCGCCAACAAGGCAGCGTGGTCTATCTACATCTACATGGGATACATCTACATTTACATAGATACTCTGCAAATCACATTTAAGTGCTTGGCAGAGGGTTCATCGAACCGCCACCGTTATCTCCCATTCCATTCTGGAATAGCGCGCGGGAAGAAACAACACCTGAATCTCTCCGTTCGAGCTCTGATTTCTCGTATTTTATTCTGATGATCATTTATACCTATTTTTACCTATTTTCGCATTCGGAGGAGAATGTTGGCGATTTGAGTATCGTAAGTAGCCCACGCCGCAGTCATAAGCGCCGTTGTTGTAAGGATTTCCATCCCAGATCATGTATCATTTCCGTAACGCTGTCTCCCTTGTATCGTGACAATACGAAACGAGCTGCCCTTCGTTGGTCTCTTTCGATGTCCTCCGTCAAACCCACCTGATAAGGATCCCACACTGGGCAGCAATACTCCAAAAACGGACGGACAAGCGTTGTGTATGCAGTTTCTTTTGTAGTTCTGTTGCATCTTTTAAGGGTTCTGCCAATATAACGCAGTCTCTGTTTGGCCTTTCCCACGACATCATCTATGTGTTCTTTCCAGTTTAAGTCTGAAGTAATAGTAATTCCTAGGTATTTTGTGGAGTTTACGACCTTCACTTAAGTAGGTTTACGACAAATTGAACATTGTCGTTATTGACGCAGCACTATATGCGGCAGATTTTCGCACAGTCGTAAAACATTAGTAGCATTTCACACACCATTGAAACGTTGAGAAAAGAACCGCTTGCTTAAGTAACTAATGAATGTCGAACTTGCACGGCGCACACAAGAAGGCAGTTTTCGCGATTCGTGGTTTGCCAGCAACGCTAGCCTCATTGCACATCAAATGCAAATATAGCACCATGTTTATTTATTCATAACAAGATGTCTTTAGTTATACATTTCGCATATTAAAATTGTATTGTTTATTCTTTTTATAACATAATTTTTTATGTAAAATAGTGTTAATTAAAACCCATATCTGTTTTTTTTGTTATGCATAAATACGTAATATAAAGAGGCTCTATAGTTTCCAGTGACCTACATTGAAGCTAGTTGTGTAAGAATTTTAACAGCTGCATCAGTATAAAATTAATTTTCAACGCGGAGACTCAAAAATGCTATACGTTTTAATCTACATTTAAATGTGTGTATTTTATTATTGTTTGGAATTTTGAACATTTACAAATGGTGTTTAATATGGCATGTACGTTGCGTGACTGTCTCTGAAGCTGTGTTTTTAGCATTGATAATGGTCAGACAGTGACCGAAATCTGTAGCCTCCACAATTAAGAAATATTTGGGACAGATTGCTGTGCTTATGGTCTAAATTCAAAACTATCGCTGAGCACCAATGTTTCGATATCGAATCGAATTCGATTTAAGTACTGTACAATTCACTCATTAAATCTGCGGTAAATTTCTGCCAGCCCTGGAGATTGTTATGGCGACTTCAGAAATGCACCTACGAGCCGGCAAACCACTTAACCGATAATTGCTCCTGGCACCCTATACCGTAGGCGTACCGCAAACTGCTCACATTCAACTGCGAAACCCATCAGACGACAGCCATCTCTGGGTACGCCTAGAATGACGAAAACTACATGCTGGTAACTATTGTGCATGAAGCAAACAGAAAGCACTGCATGACAACACTGCAGATAGTATCACTACTCCCGCAGCAGACTGGCTAGAGCCGGCTATATCTATGCAAGAAGCCGGCCCTGCCATCAGTTAGCCTTCGTACGCCAATTACAGGAAGACACGCCTCTGGACACTCTTAGGACTTATACTATGGACCTTCGCTAGGTTTCTCGTGAACTGTATCTACGGCGCTACTACGGATTTTTTCTCTAGGCTTTCCTTTGGTGATTTCAAACAATTCTCTGTGACACCTAAAGTAGACCTCGTTGAAACTAATTTTTCACGTGTCGTGATAGATTTTTTGTTTTGTCCTAGCAGCACCAAAGTACATTAGGTTATACACAGCACCGACTGCGACTTAGCTCGAGATACGCTATGCCGATGTGAAATGACCTTAAGGAGCAAACGAAATATAGACATGCGTATACAAACAGAAACATGTGAACACTGTGGTCGGCAGTGCCTATATAAGACAACAGATGTCTGGCTTAGATCTATTACTTCTACTACGTTGGCAGCCGCTAGCAGCCGGCCGCGGTGGCCGAGCGTTCTGCGGCGCGTCAGTCACGGTCTGAACGGCCACTACGGTCGGGGGTTCGAATCCCCTCTCTGGCATGGATATTTGTGCCGTCCTTAGTGTTAGCTAGTTCATAAGTAGTTTGTAAGTTTAAGGACTAATGACCCCGTAGTTAAGTCCCATAATCTATACAAACATTTGAACATTACTTGAAATTAAAATTTAAAACTTCAAAGTTTTCTTCAGATCACAATACCTTACAAGACTAGCACTCCTGGAAGAAAGGATATGGTGGAGACATGGCTTAGCCAGGAACTTTCATATCAGCGCACACTCCGCTACAGAGTGAAAGTTTCATTCTGGAAACATAGACTGTGGCTAAGCCATGTCTCCACCATATCCCCTCTCCCAGGAGTGCTAGTCTTGCAAAGTTCGCAGGAGAGCTTCTGTGAAGTTTGGAAAGTAGGAGGCGAGGTACTGGCGGAAGTAAAGTTGTGAGGCGGCATCGTGAGTCGTGTCGGGATAGCTCAGTCGGTAGAGCGCTTCCCGCGAAAGACAAAGGTCCCGGGTTCGAGTCCCGGTTCCGGCACACAATTTTAATCTGCCAGGAAGTTTCATATCAGCGCACAATCCGATGCGGAGTGAAAGTTTCATTCTGGAAAAATCCTTTAGACTGCGGCTAAGCCATGTTTCCATCATATCCTTTCTTTCAGGAGTGCTAGTCTCGCAAGTTACGCAGGAGAGCTTCTGTGAAGTTTGGAAAGAGGAGGCGATGTACTGGCGGAAGTAAAATTGTGTGGCAGGATCGTGAGTCGTGTCGGGATAGCTCAGTCGGTAGAGCGCTTGCCCGCGAAAGGCAAAGAATCCATGTTCGAATCCCGGTTCCTGCACGCAATTTTAATCTGCCAGGAAGTTTCATATCAGCGCACACTCCGCACAGAGTGAGAATTTCAATCAGAAACAGTTTTACAATCATTAATGTGCTAAAAAAAGTTAAATTTTAATAGTGAATGAATAAAAACTTTTTTCTTCAAACCCTTAAGACGTATTATGTTCATTTTACTTGTAAATTGAGGCATATTTGTTACTAGCTGAAAACTCGGCTTTGCCCAGGATGTTAAATATCTGCCAGGCTGCATGTGAAACTGCAGTAGATGTAGCTCTATGGAAGTAAACTGCTTTCGCTTCCAGCCGGATAGAGCAATTTTCCATGAACGTTACTGTTTACGTGCTCATATCTCATGAACCACGTGTCGGAATGTGATACAATTTAGAAGCTACATTCAACTATATATGTGTATACTGTCTGTAAAATTTCCTGCCGCTGGAATTTGTAGTGTTCAAATTATAAATTGTAACATCATACCGAGAGCCGTAGTTTTACTCCATAACAGCGGAAAAGTAGTAAGCGAGCAACTTTTTTCCTTTCATCATTTCACTATGGTTGCCAGCGAGAAAAAGTTTAATAAAGGTTTTAAATTATGTTTAAAGTTTGTTGCAAGTCGCTAATTACCGTCTTTCTCATACAGTGTATTTCGAAAGTCTCACCGAATTATATGGCATTTTTTGCTATTTCTATTGGTTATGATCTAATATCTTTTGAACCATGTGCTGTATGTGATTCTTAACCACACAGTAAGGAATGTGCGTACCGAAGTTCGTTGAAATCGGTCCAATAGTTTAGGAGAAAATAAACAGCATTGTCGCAAAATGCAGCAGTTTCTCGCGCATGTCATTGTTTATGACGTCATATCTCGTATGTCATTCTTACACTTACGGCGACCGTCCTCATGGATTGAAGCTTACGTGTACAAAATTTCATAGAGATTGGAAAAAAATCTGTAGATTTGTATGCAACACGTACAAATATACGGACACTCTGCTTTATACGAGGCGCGTCCAGAAAGTAAGTTCCGTTTCAATTTATCTCCGCTGCAGCGCTGCGATTGCAGTTCTGCACATGCGCTGTAGACGATGTGTATCAAGGAGAAGAACGTGCGCCATTTGGAGATCGCTGTCAGTTACGTACACTTTGTTGTGCTTGTTTGAAATGTCGGCGTTGATTGAAAATCCCGCCGCCTGTGAAATCAGGTCGGTGATTCAGTTTCTGAATGCGAGGAAAGTGAAATTTATCGGTAAATTTGCGATGTTTACGGACCAAATGCGATGAATGATTCGATGGTGAGAAGACGGGTCCGACAGTTCAATGGCGGGCGTAGTGATGTGCACGATGAAGAACGAAGTGAGCGTCCACCTTTGGTTACAGAAGAACTGGCTCACACGGTAGATGACAAGATACAGGAAAACTGTAGATTTACAATTAGTGCTCTCGCTATGGACCCCCCCCCCCAAATTTCACGATCACTGATGTATGAAGACACAGGCGGCAGATTTCTATGAAGAAGGTATACAAAACCTGGTGCCACGCTATGACAAATGCCTGCAAAATTTCGGCAGTTATGTGGAAAAGTAGTTGAAGAGTTGTAGAATTTTGTGCAATAACAACTTCTTCTGTATCTGTGTGTAATTTCATTTTATTATCAAACGGAACTTACTTTCTGGACGCGCCTCGTATATTAGATATGTTGCTATGGTCATCAGTCCGGAGACTGGTTTGATGCAGGTCTCCACCCTACTCTATCCTGAGTAAGCCTTTTCATCTCCTCATAAGAACGGCAACCCACATCCATTTGAATCTGCTTACTATTTGCGTCTCTTGGTCTCCCTCTGCGATTTTTACCCCACACACTTCCCTCCAACGCTAAATTTACGATTCCCCTATGTCTAAGAATGTGTTTCCTACCAAGCGATCCCTTCTTTTAGTCAGAGTATGCCAAATATTCCTTTTCTCACCAATTCTGTTCAGTACCTTTTCATTAGTTACGCGATCTACCCACCTAATCTTCAGCATTCTTCTGTAGCACCACATTTCAAAAGCCTCTATTCTCTTCCTGTCCGCACTGCTTATCATCCATGTTTCACTCCAGTACAAGGCAACACTCCACACAAATGCCTTCAGAAAAGACTTCCTTACACTTAAATTAATATTCGATGTTAGCAAATTTCTCTTTTTCAAAAATTCTTTTCTTCCCATTGCCATTCTGCATTTTATATCCTCTGTACTACGGCATCGCATGTTATTTTACAACCCAAGTAACAAAACTCATCTACCACCTTCATTGTTTCGTTACCTAATCTAATTCTTTCAGCATCACCTGATTTTCTAAGACCGCATTCCATTATTTTTGTTTTGCTCTTGTTAATGCTCATTTTATACGCTCTCTTCAACACACTGTCCATTCCATTCAACTGCTCTTCCAAGTCCTTTGTTGTCTCTGACAGAATTACAATGTCATCAGCAAAACGCAGTGTTTTTATTTCTTCCCCCGGAACTTTAATCCCTATTCCAAATTTTTCTTTGCTTTCCTTCACCGCATGCTCGATGTACAAATTGAACAGCATCGGAGAAAGGCTACAACCCTGTCTTGCTCCCTTCCAAACGGATGCTTCACTTTCATGCCCTTCGAGTCTAATAATTGCTGTCTGGCTTTTGTAAAAGTTGTAAATAACTCTCCTTTCCCTATATTTTATCCCTGCTGACTTCAGAATTTGTAAGAGTGTATTCCAGTCAACATTATCAAATGCTTTCTCCAAATCTACAAAAGCTAAAAATGTAGGTTTGCCTTTCCTTAATCTATCTTCTAAGATAAGACGTAAAGGGAGTATTGCCTCCTGGGTTCCTATGTTCCTCCTGAATCCAAACTGATCTTCCCCGAGGTCAGCTTCTACCAGTTTTCCCAATCTCCTGTAGATAATTCGTGTAAAAATTTTGCAACCATGATTTATTAAACTGATGGTTTTGTAATTTTCACACCTTTCTGCGCCTGATTTCTTTGGAATGGGGATTGTTGCATTTTTCTTAAAGTCTGAAGGTCTTTCGCCTGTCTCATACATCATCCTACACACCAAGTGAAACAGTTTTGTCATGACTGGCTCTCCCAGAGACTTTAGTAGCTCTGATGGTATGTCATGTACTGCTGGTGCCTTGTTCCGACTTAGGTCTTTCAGGGCTCTGTCAAATTCATCTCTCAGTATACTATATCCTATTTCATCTTGATCTACTTCCTCTTCCCTTCCTATAACAACGTCTCTAAGTTCATTTCCTTTGTAGATCTGCTCTATGTACTCTTTCCACCTTATGCAGGAAAAATTTCATTTGTTTATCATAGTTGTTTTGAAAAGTGTACCCATTGAAAGGGTAAAATAGCATTGGCAGAATAAGGATAAAAACTGCATTCCGTCTCCCGTAAGTTAATTTCAGTGATGTGTAAGTCTAGGTCGATGACAACAATTTGCTGTCTTAGTGAGTTAAGTATTGAGTGTTTTGAAGTAGAGATGAAGCAGCGGATGGCGGTCCTTTGTCACTACCTTTAGCGGGTTACGATAACGCGGCCGTGTCCAGGGAGCGTCTGCCCGGGGCAGCGACGTTCGGGGTGTGTAGACGGCAGTTATGGAAACTGTGATGAGCTCTGGGCGGCGGGCGCCGGGCAAACAGGCGGGCTGGCCCGCGGCGTGTGTCCGCCGCTGTTTGATTGGCCGGTCTGCCTGCCTCGCCTCGCCTGGCCGCCGGAGATGGCGGCCGCCGATGGCCTTCCGGTAGGACCGCGGCTGTGGCTAGCGCCAAGCCTTTCCGGTCAAACAGGCCAGGCGGCCGGCTTGCTCCCGCACTCTATTAAAGACGCCACGCCGTGGTGCATTTAAGAGTCTGCGACGCTGCTGGTGTTGGGGTGAGCCGGACGAGCGCACAGTGGACGCGGTGTCGAGCAGGTATTCTGCGCCGCCCATACTAAATGGTTTCATCTGGTCGATAGCGGCCACGCCGTTTCAAGAAAGCCTTCGGAAGCGCGCCGCGTTATTAATCGATGCCCGCCCTTTTCACTGCGGATGACTTGCGACGGTTTAACCTTTCAGGTGATCGACCAATTTGAAGACTACTTTGGTGCTCTGGGGGACGACATTTATACCGCCAGGTCTACATTACGTATTAGAGTGTCCGTGTATTATTAAAGTGAGCTGAAGAGTCAAATTAATCAAATTCTCCAAGAAATAATTTATTTATCTTGGTGCACTGTTTTCAAAGCTTTTTGAATACGCGACCCCTTTCCAACTAAAAACATTTTGGAGCCCTTTACGCCCTCCCTAAACGATTACGCAACTATGTGCGTAATTTCAAAGGGAAAGAATTCTACTTTCTTCTGTTATATAACGTTTTTCGAATAATAATAATAATAATAATATTGTTACCGGCCGCGGTGGGCCGGCCGCGGTAGCCGAGAGGACTCAGGCGCTCAAGTCACGGTCTGCACGGCCAGTACGGTCGGGGGTTCGAATCCCCCCTCGGGCATGGATATTTGTGCCGTCCTTAGTTATAGGTAGTTCATAAGAAGATTGTAAGCTTAGGGACTGATGACCCCGTAGTTTAGTCCCATAAGCTTAACAAACATTTGAACATTTTGTTGTGGTCTTTTGTCCGGAGACTGGTTTGGTGCAGCTCTCCACAATACCCTATCCTGAGCAAGCCTCTTCAACTCCACATAAGAACAGCAACCTACATCTGTCTGAATCTGCTTTCTATATCCATCTCTTTGTCTTCCTCTGCGGTTTTTTCTCCACACACTTCCCTCCAACGCTAAATACCACAATTCCTTGATGTCTAAGAAGGTGTCCTACCAATTGATTTCTTCTTTTAGTCAAGGTATGCCAGGAATTCCTTTTCTCCCCAATACTGTTCAGTACCTCCTCATTAGTTACACGATCCACCCACCTAATCTTCAGCATTTTTCTGTAGCTCCACATTTCAAAAGCCTCTATCCTCTTCCTGTCCGCACTGTTTATCGTCAATGTTTCACTCCCTTATAAGGCAACATTCCACACAAATGCCTTCAGAAAGGACTTCCTTAGTCTTAAATCAATATTCGAAGTTAAAAAATTTCTCTTTTTCAAGAACGCTATTCTACCCATTGCCATTCTGCATTTTATATCCTCTGTACTGCGACCATCATTTGTTATTTTACTACCCAAGTAACGAAACTCATCTACCTCCTTTATTGTTGTGTTACCTACTCTAATTCCTTCAGCATCGCCTGATTTTCTTAGACTGCACTCCATTACCCTAGTTTTGCTCTTGTTAATGTTCACCTTACATGCACTTTTCAGCAGACTGTTCATTCCGTTCAACTGATCTTCCAGGTCCTTTGCTGTCTCTGACAGAATTACTATGTTGTAGGCAAAACGCAATGTTTTTAATTCTTCCCCCTGAACTTTAATTCCTTCTCCAAATTTCTCCTTGCTTTCCTTTATAGCTTGCTCAAAGTGCAATTTGAATAAAAGTGGAGAAAGGCTACAATCTTGTCTTACTCCCTTCCCAACCACTGCATCCCTTTCATGCCCTTCAACTCGGACAACTGCTGTCTGGTTTTTGTACAAGTTGTAAATAACCTTACGCTCCTTATATTTTACTCCTGCTTGCTTGAAAAAGTTTATCCCAATCAACATTGTCAAAAGCCTTCTCCAAATCTACAAAATCTAGATATGTAGGTTTTTCTTTTCTTAATCTATCTTCTAGGATGAGCCGTAAGGTGAGTATTGCCTCCCGTGTTCCTACATTTCTCCTGAACCCAAACTGATCTTCCCCGAGGTCGGCTTCTACCAGCTTTTCCATCCTTCTGTAAATAATTTGTGTTAATATTTTGAAACCATGACTTATTAAACTGATGGTTCTGTAGTTTTCACACCTGTCTGCGACTGATCCCCCCCCCCCCCCCAAATAAACCAGGCTTCCCTCAAACTGACTTGAAATATGAAGAGCTAGTTTAAATATTTTAAACTTGCTTTCCTAACTTGGAAATATTGATTGATTAGAACAACTAGCACGCATTTCCAATCGATAAGAAACGGGCTAAAAATACTTTTAAATTGCTTGTAAACGGTTACTTTAAACAAAAGTAATCTATATTATTTACTCTCTCTGGTAGTAAATCCGCTTCTACTGTGTCCTGCCGCTAATTGTAATATTCATAAAACTGTTAATTTTGAATTCTCGCTATAAAATCTATTTTATGAAACCAAATTTTTATAAGTTTGTATACCGAATTTTAACGAGGATGATACTGACGCAACTGTAGTGGTTACCTCCTAAAAAATAAAGATGCAAGAAAGTTCACCTAGCCGGCCAACAGGTGTCGCTGCTGGTCAGAGTTGGTGAAAGGGGTGGGTGGTGGGGGGAGGTGTGGGTGGTGGCTGTTGGCGTGTTGCGACGGGCTTCCGGCGCTAATGGCAAGCAACCACCCCCGCCCCCGCAACTCACCGTCCACGCCAACTCGCCCACCCGCTCTTCCGTCACGAAAGCCGAGGCCGCTACCGTGTTTGCCTTGCGAGAATTGTGACGGCACAGCTACTTTGGTTCGCACGACCTTTCACACGAACCGAAAATGCTGTTCCGTGAAAGGTTGCTTTTCCCGTATCAGTTTCTATTGCGAAACATTCCGGCGCCTTGCAGAGCCCGATTTTATTGAACAACAAAACAGGTGTTTTATTTCTGATCTTAATGGGTTACAACTTTATAATGATACCGTTCAGCAGGGCACAAGGTTGCTGGTTTTCGTCTCTTTCGTTTTGTTGCTTAGGTTGTTGGAGTACCGTAATTATTCGTGCGCTTCATGCTTGTCTATCCTGTGCCGCGGTGAAGTAGCCGAGCGGTCTAAAGCGTCTCGCTGCGGAGCGCGCGGTTGCTCGCTGTGGAGGTTCGAGTCCTCCCTGGGGTATGGGTGTGTGTGTTGTCCTTAGGTTAGTTTTCCTTAGTTTAAATAGTTTGTAAGCTACGGACTGATGACCACGCAGTTTGGTCCGATAGATTTACAAACATTTGAACCTACAATTATTGCAATTAACTGTCGTGACTAAACAGTTAATTTTCAGATTTTGCCTAAATTTCGAATGAAATAACATTTCTGTAAATTCTAGCAGCACTCTCTGGAAGTTACGTTACATTTTCAGGGCGTAAATCATCAAAGAAACATTGAAAACATAAATGTTATTCACACCATGTGAATTTTACGTCAGAAATTTAAAGTAAGACATTTCTTTAAAAATATGCTTCAGTGGAAAGCAAAATTCATTCAGATTCTTAAATGACGGTTTTTTTGGCTGTCATATATGATACATACCAAGCGTACCGACTCATGTGGGTGAAAACCACCAGCAGAAGGAATATGTTGTTACCAACGTATGGTTTTAACGTGTGAATTTGAAAGTAAATCTAATATATAAAAATTAATGTTTGTTTGTCTGTCTTTTGTTCGTATTTTATACATAGCGATACCCTACATTCGATTGGAACAAATCTTTGTCAACTCATTGCTTGCATTTGCGCGAAGGTTATAGGCATACTAAAATTGCGGAAGGTGCTTTACACTTAATTAATTCGTTTCTTACGCATTCACGCTGAAATGGCTGGACGGATATGAATGAAATTTGGAACAGATGTGGTTTATACCGTGATTAACACCTGGGCTAGCTTTCGTAAACCTCCTTAGGTTCATGGCGGAGGTTACATTACAACAAACATCCACCATGAAAGTCAGCATATAAATGTATCTTTTCCTGAAGGAGAGTTTTAGAATCTGCAAGCCTGTGAGTTTACACTCCTGACCATTAAAATTGCTACACCACGAAGATGACACGACATTTAACCGAGAGGAAGAAGATGCGAATGATTAGCTTTTCAGAGCATTCACACAAGGTTGGCGCCGGTGACGACACCTACAACGCGCTGATATGAGGACAGTTACCAACCGAATTCTCAGACACAAACAGCAGTTGACCGGCGTTGCCTGGTGAAACGTTGTTGTGATGCCTCGTGTAAGGAGGAGAAATGCGTACCATCACGTTCCCGACTTTGATAAAGGTCGGATTGTAGCGTATCGCGATTGCGGTTTATCGTATCGCGACATTGCTGCTCGCGTTGGTCGCGATCCAATGACTGTTAGCAGAATATGGAATCGGTGGGTTCAGAAGGGCAATACAGAACGCCGTCCTGGATCCCAACGGCCTGGTATCACTAACAGTTAAGATGACAGCCATCTTATCCGCACGGCTGTAACGGATCGTTGCCTTTGACGCTGCATCATAGACAGAAGCACCTGCGATGGTGTACGCAACGACTAACCTGGGTGCGCGAATGGCAATACGTCATTTTTTCGGATGAATCAAGGTTCTGCTTACAGCATCATGATGGTCGCATCCGTGTTTGGTCACATCGCGGTGAACGCACATTGGAGGCGTGTATTCGTCATCGCTGGCGATACTGGCGTATCACTCGGCGTGATGGTATGACTTGCCATTGGTTAAATGGCATCTCTTGTTCGCATCGACGGCAATCTGAACAGTGTCGGTTACATTTTAGATGTGTTGCGACCCGTAACTGTACCCTTCATTCTATCCCTGCGAAACCCTACATTTCAGAAGGATAATGAACGACAGCATGTTGCAGGTCCTGTACGGTCCTTTTTGGATACGGAAAATGTTCAACTGCTGCCCTGGCCAGCACATTCTCCAGATCTCTCACCAATTGAAAACGTCTGGTCAATGGTGGCCGAGTAACTGGCTCGTCACAATACGCCAGTCACTGCTCTTGATGAACTGTGGTATCGTGTTAAAGCTGCACGGGCATCTGTAGCTGTACACGCCATCCAAGCTCTGTTTGACTGAATGCTGAGGCGTATGAAAGCCGTTATTACGGCCAGAGGTGGTTGTCCTGGGTACCGATTTCTCAGGATCTATGCTACCAAATTGCGTGAAAATATAATCACATGTCAGTTTTATTATAATATATTTGTCCAATGAATGCCCGATAATCAGCTGAATTTCTTCTTGATGTAGCAATTTTAATGGGCATTAGTGTAGTATGGTGGAGTGTACCTTTAACATTGCCACCGTTTGACCAGCCACTTTGAAAATTTGCGCATATTGTGTGTGTTTTAATATATAGGAGGGAGAGGTGTAGATGTAGGAGACGGATAGAAAGGAGAGGGAGGAGACGGACAGAGAGAAGGGAGAGGAGGAGAACGAGAGAGGGGAGATGGTGACATACAGGTGGAAGGAGATGAGCAAAGAGAGAAATAGAAAAGAAGAAGAAGAAGAGTAAGAAGAGGAGGAGAGGAGGTGATGGGTAGAGAGAGAAGGAAAGAGAAGGTGGAGTGAGAGAGAGAAAATGGAAAGAGAGATGGACTGACTGAAAATTGTAATAAATAAGTACCCGGGCGACGCCGGGTTTTCAGCTAGTTAAAAATAAAAGTAAATTTGCTATTAATGGGTTAATGCAATCGTTGTCCCACTTAACAATTTTATCCGTCCCCCTCCCCAACGCAAGAAAAAAAAATCCTCTGTATCAAAATTAAATACTCTCTGAAGCCTCAAGATGTGTACTATGAGTATATCCTTATTTATCCTATTCCAGATGCACTGCAGCGCTTTTTTCTCTTTGTTTAATTAAGCAGCAATTTAGACGGACTTAACGCGACACGCGGCGTAGCGGAGTGCTTGTCACGTATTATCTAAGTCGGAAGCGCTATCCCGTACATGTGCTGTAGTCTTACTAACAGCACACGTGCCCGCTGGTGATCTAACGGCTCAGATTTGGCGCTCGGCTGATGCAACACATTGCTGTTATCATGCAATAGGTCAATGCCAATGACCCTGCGGCAAGCAATATGATTAAATAAAACTGTAGCATCCTTGGATTATGGTGTAATTAAAGTTTTTTTCTTCTTTTACTTTGAAATGACCCTGTGGCAAGGAATATGATTAAACACAACTGTTGCATCCTTGGATTATTATGTAATTAAGCTTTTTTCTTCTTTTACTTTGAAAACGTTTCTTCACTTATGTCTCAAGACCGGGTGTATATGTTTTTCTAAAGTGCTAATACTTGGTTTTTGATCGTCTATACCATGTCTTTCAACTGCTTTAACTTCTCAGTTTTCCGAGGTGTGTTGATGTTCAAAATATCAATGAAAGATTGGGAAGCTCCGATACATTCCCACGTTGAGTTCTCGGTCTACCCGAATCCAATGACTGATATACACTAGTACGCCTGTCGTGTTACATCGTATGTTGATTCCTTCATGCTAAAGAGTTGAAAGTAGTCGGGGCATAGATCTGTGTTGGTGACCTGTTTACAACTGAAATAGAGAGCTTCAGAGGTTGGTGGAGATATAGTCAAATTTGCCTAGTTTGCCTAGTTTTGGTTCGTAAGAGATATTTTATTTCTCCCAAAACCTCCAGAAAAGACCAGCGAGGCGATAACCCTGTAGGAGATATGTTAGTTCCACCGCGAAGCTGGGAGGTTACAAACCAAGAAACTTATGATCTGAAAGCCAGTTAGCGTGTGAACTTTCATTGAAAGAGTGTAAATTGGAATAAATATCTTTGTATTTGCAGAGATGAGAACCGCATCGAATACTACAGAATGTACTCATTGTATGAATTTAGATTGGAGAGTTCTTTATATATATGACAGCGCCATGGTGGACTTGAGAATGATCTCAGTCCAGACTGAAACTAGTCGAAAATAATAATAAAAATCTATTTTACAATTTTAGCTGTTGAAATATTTAAAATAAACGGAAGAAGTTGCTGTTCCTGATAATCCAGCATGCCTGAATTTCATAAACTTCCGTTTTACGGACATTGTTAGGATGTAATCTGAGGCAATTTGTTGTAACTGATAGACCCCCTTCCTTCGGAAAAACATCTTCATTCTCTGCTATTAGAGTTACGCTATCTGCATATAAAACTACATTTAGTCTCGTGTCATGATCTAAACATATTCCACTTCTTACATTTACTAACCACTTCGTCTCCTTATGCCCATATTTTGAAAAAGTGTTGCAGAAATACTGCATTCTTGTCGTAAGAATTTGTTTGGGTATCTACAACAGTTTCAGTGTTCGTGTATTCATAAGACTGACGTATAATTTGTAGGCTGAACCATGGAGGGCTATATACTTGCATAGTTGCTACATTTATTTTAGACCGTTTTCAAAGATACGTATTACATTAGTTAGTTTTTCGGTGCCTTCTTAGTTCTCGGACATTGATTAAAGATGTGAAGAAATCTTATAGTGGGAGTAATTCTCCATATTTCCACACCATGTAAGCCAGTGACCTTCCCAAACTTTGTAACCTTTAGAGCTTCCGTCAGTTCTCTCTTATCAACATTGTCCATTTTTTGTGTCATTTAGTAGAGGCAGTTCTACTATAATATACGACCCTTTTCTTGCCTGATGAGTGATCAAAATGTTACAATGTTTGTAAACCTATTGTACCAAACTGCTCTGGTCATCAGTTCCTAGACTTACAAACTACTTGAACTAACTTACACTAAGGACAACAAACACAGCCATGTCCGAGGAAGAAGTCTTAAAACTCCAGTGGTCATGAGTGATTTCACCACATTATAAGTGATACGTTGTCTGGTATGTAAATCATGCTCTACCTTGTTAATGAAGCATTTCCATGATATTTAATGTGTTTTTGAGTTATATGTTTTGTGTTATTTCTTTTGCCATTTTGAATCATTATTGTTTTCATTTAAAAAAAATCTCGGCTGGTATCGTACGACATGGAGGTACGCAAATGTGTGCTGGGGACGGGATTCAAACCCGCGACCTCTTGATTACTAGTCAGTTGGGCTGAAATCCTGTGCCACCGCAGGCACAAGGGCTAACACACCCGAACGGACTACCGAAACACATACCTCGTCCGACCGAAAGTTTTTATGTCCTCTACTTCAATTTTACTCCATGGCCCTGTATACTCGCCAGAGACCGACCCTCGCGTGTATGCGTCAGTCCTCAACATGGTAACTTAGAACTGACAAGTGTGACGTCTGTTTTTTCGGACATGTTCGAAAGAAGAGACGCCGCACTTCTCAAATCTAAGCCTCTAATTCGACGTGTGTTAAACTCGTGTGCCTGGGTGGCGTAAATGTTCTGGTTGTGTGATAACAATACATAGCTGCAGATGATGAAAAAAGAAGTTAAAATATATGTTAACCCTTTCCGTCATGACGTCCTCATTTAAGGACTTACTAAATAAATGCTTCGTATGTTAAAATTCGTTAAATTTTACCATTTGTGATTGTTGTCCTCATATTGTGACAAGCAGAGAGTTTAATTGAGAAAAGTGCCGACATCACATGTCAATCTGTGGTACCACAAAACAAAACAATGTTCACCGTCATTTAGCCGCCTCCAAGTAATCTTTGTACCTCCCATCAGCCGGTTATCCTTTGTGTTAAGGTAAAAATAAGAATCGTGCGTAGAAAGTCCAACATAGATGAAGACTTGAAACAAAAGTACGTTTAAAAAGATGGGAAAAACTAAAAATAAATATACTGAAATCAACCGGCCAGACGTCAATGAAGTTTACGATCAACATATGTTCTTATCACATTCATCAGATCGCAAAAGTGGTCGCTTCGCATGATTACTCATACAATTCATATTCCCTTTGTAAATGCGTGGATTGCGTACAACAAAAAACGCATCAAATTTAGGTGCTCCTAAAAATAAGATCATTGATTTCCTTCACATTAGAACAAGTGTGACAAGAGTCTTGAGTTAAATAGATAAGCCAGCTGCTAGGAAAATGGGGCGTCTCTCTAGTGACAGTCCAATGCGATCTCCAAGTGCTCCAAAACGAGCCACTGCATAAGTTCGTCCAGAAGCTGATGTTCGCTTGGGCAACGTTGGGCAACTTCCAGTAGTTAGTGAAAAAAAAAAAATAATAATAATAAAAAAATCATAGGTGTAAGAAACCGGATTTCAAAGGCAAAACAAAATGTTATCGTGTAAACTGTGACATTCACTAATGTTGCACTAGAAAAAAAAATTATTTGATTATCATTCTTGATAAGTGTAGAACCACAGTTTACGTATAAAATCATTAAGTAACCTTAGTGTAATTCATGTATTTTGGTGGAATACAGTCAAATAAAGTACTTTGACTTTTAGACTTATGCTGCACCCCGTTGAACATAATGTTCTAATTTGGGGACTCATTGTAGCCTCCCCCCCGCCCGCCCAACCCTTACGGGTCACCTCGAAATCTTCTTTATATATAGATTGTCGGCATGTTTGTGTGTACGTGTTGCATACAAGTCTACATTTTTGTTCCAATCTTTATGAAATCTTGCACACATAAGCCTCAATCAACGAGGACGGTCGCCGTAAGGAGGAAGGTGTAGGAATTACGTACAATACATAGTTCAGGAGATATGACGTCATAAACAATGAGATGCGCGAAAAACTGCTGCATTAAGCGACAATGCTGCTCATTTTCTCCTAAGCCACTGGACCGACTTCAACCAAACGTGGTACACATATTCCTTACGTGAGATAACAATTTCTGTACGAGTACGAACCATATTCGACTTATGGATCAGGAGATATAACGTTATAAACAAAAAGAGTTACAGGAAACTGCCACATAATGCGACGAAACTTTATAATTACATTGTATTAGAATGACAGTACTTAGCGACTTGCAACAAACATGAAACATAATTTCAAACCGTTACTAAACATTTTCTCGCTGACAACCACAACAAGATTTTGAAAGGAAAAAGTTTCTCATTACTACTTTTCCGCTGTTCACGGACTAAAACTACGGCATTCGGTATGACGTTACAATTTAAAATTTCTACTCTACAAATTGTAGCCGCAGGAAATTTTACAGACAGTATACACACAAACAGCTGAATGAAACTTCGAAATTGTGTCACAGTACGACACGTAGTTCATGAGACATGAGCACATAAACAGTAACTTTTATGGAAAATCGCCCGATCATGCACCTAGTTTTAATCTATTACTTCTTTACTACTATTTGTATTCACAACAAAATGTTCAAATGTTTGAAAATCTATCGGACCAAATTGCTTGGTCATCAGTCCGTAGCTTACAAACTACTTAAACCTAGGTAAACTAACCTGAGGAGAACACACACACCCATGCTCCAGGGAGGACTCGAACCTCCACGGCGAGCAAAAATGTTCAAATGTTTGTATAGCTTATGGGACTTAACTACGGGGTCATCAGTCCCTAAACTTACAAACTACTTATGAACTAACTAAGACTAAGGACGGCACAAATATCAATGCCCGAGGGGGGATACGAACCCACGACCGTAGTGGCCGTGCAGACCGTGACTGGAACGCCTCAGTCCCCTCGGCCACCGCTGCCGGCACGGCGAGCAACCGCGCGCTCCGCAGCGAGACGCTTTAGACCGTTCGGCTATTCGCAACAGATTTTACTGGCATACAGCACTTATACAGATGAATAAATACCTAAAAATTATACAATTGCACAACATATAACTCAATAAATATGAGATCGTGCGCATTTTATATGTCATTTGTATTTTGATTACTATCTTTGTTTGTTTGGATACTGTACTTACAATTTTGTACATTATGCGAAATAGCCTTACTTCTTATTTATTGTCCAAAAAAATAGCAATTTTTTTAAAGAGTTGGACAGAGAGAGAAGGAATAGGAGAAGTACTAACTCAAGGCAGTAATAAATAAAGAAATACCCGGACAAAGCCGGGTTTTCAGCTAGAGTTTTATACATCTGAAAAACTATAATTTAATTAGAAGAACTGGATAGGAAAGACATGATTTTTTCGTGAAAACAAATAATTTGTGACCGAAAGGGGTTAAGAACAGCTGCAGCACGCATCGCGACGTCTGTTCTTCCGGTCGAATTCTTAAATTCATTATAGTTTTCCTTTGTCTGGTTATTTATTTTTATGGAGACCATTTCCTTATCAGAACATCGATTCTCCCCAGATTACTTCAACTTGTCTAGTGATTTATAACAGCGCCTTTCTAATCGGAAGAGCTTCCCAGTAAATTGAGCGAGTCCCAAGTCTCTCCGCCTGCGGCTCCAGGTCAAATACTTTTCCTCGCTCCACAGTAGCGATGACCTTCCTGACATCTGGCGGCATCACGGGAGGTCCCGCCACAAGATAACCTACGAGGAAGGTCTGACTCCATTCCAGCCCCGCCCCCTTCCCCTCCCCCCTCTCTCTCCGGCAACGTCTGGCACTGTCTCGTCCAGGGCTTATCGGGCATCTCCCATTATGCAGTTCACAAGAGCCTCCCGGTAGCCTACCACCCGTGGATAAGCCGTTGAGTGCAGACAAAGGGGGAAACAAGGTCCGGATCTGTTCTCGATAAACGGCGGGGGCGGACAGAAAAACAACGGGGTGAGCGCGCCCCGTCCACCGGAACAAACACACACACGCACACACACACACTCACACACTGGCTATCCCTGTGCGGAGCACAATTCATCTAATCAACACATGTCACTTCCATCAAGGCGGGCCGGGCCCGGCGTGTCCCCACGGCCGCTGATGGAGAAGGAAACACAAAAAAGCTGTTTGCGCCGTCGGCACAGTGCGACCTGGCCTGGGGGAACCCCCGTGTAATGCCGACGTGAATCACGGCGACGGTGCTGCCACAGATAGGGCACGGCCGCACTCTGGCGGACGTACGCCGACCCTCGCCCACCCATCACTCCCCCTCCCCTCCCCCACCCTCTCACACGTACACACACACACGAGAGAGCGAGAAATGCGCGGCCTCGTATCGCGTAAAGTTGCTCGCTGCTAAACCACTTCCGTACGGAAACGGGCGCTAACTTCGCCATTAACGGGAAAGCTCTACTCTCCTTCACAGCGTTCCGAGCCTGCCGCTTAATATTGCTCGAGTGTTTGACCTTGCTTCGTCCTGGTTTAGGGAGAAGTGGTACCTTTTCCTGTTGATTTTATTCCACGAATTTAAGTACCCATCGAAAACGGAAAGATTTAGATGTTCAAAAACATTAATGATAAATATGAAGCATTGAATTAAAATTTGTGATGCTACAAGGAATCGAACCCGGACCTCCATGCATACTAGACAGGCGTCTTACCGCTTTTTTTTTTTTTTTTTTTTTTTTTTTTTTTTTTTTTTTTTTTTTTGCTCTATGTGTAGTTCTGTTTGTTGCGGACATTGATCAAGTTTATTTGCTTTTGTTCGATTTGTTCTTGGCTCAGCTGTTTTATTACAGAGGGCGTTCAGCCCTCTGACCGGGCGCGCTGAGCCACGGCGCCCGGCCGCTAGGCCATCGCATCACTAGCGATTAAGGCGGCTCGGAATAGTCTAAGCGCGATTTACTTCACGTCACAAACCTTAATTCAGTTTCTGTGTTCCATAGAACATTGCCACTACTGCCAAGGCTCTCCGTGCAACGGAATAGAACCTCGGCAATAGACCTATTGGAACATTTCAATTTTAAGGTGACATAAATATCAATGTAAATACAAATAAATAATCCCTGAGACGGATTTTCGTATCGAATATGTCAAAGACATTAAGGATAAATATAAAGTATTGAATTAAAATTTGTGATGCGACGGGGAATCCAACCAGGACCTCCATGCTTACTAGACAGACGTCTTACAGCTAGACCACCGCATCACTAGCGATTAAGGCGCCACGGAATAGTCTAAGCCCGATTTCTTTCACGTCATAAACCTTAATTTTTTTGTCTCGAAATGTCTCTTTTATTTTCTTGTAGGCCGTTTCTATATGTCTTTCACACATTCGAGACGAAAATCAGTCTCAGGGATTGTTTATTTGTATTTAGATTTAGATGTTCATTTTTCCAGCACGCTATCAGAGGCTCTGACCATAACTTACTGGTTATGAACTGTAGTTTAAAACTTAAGACACTGCAAAAAGGTAGAAAATTAAGGAGATGTAATCTGTACAAATTGAAGGAACGAGAGATTTAGAGAGAGGATTAGCCAAGGATTGTCTGAAATGGGGGAAAGTAATACAGTAGAAGAAACCAGTATGTTTTCCTAGACGGTAATTGTTAATCAGAAAGAAGTCTATTGTCAGGATACGCTAGTGGAGGAGACAGGACCGCTGTTATTTTTATCTACGTAAATGATCTGACGTACAGGTGACTAGCAATATGCAGCTGTATGCTAATGCTTCTGTTCTGTGTGGGAAGGTGTTTTCGCTGAGTGACTGTAGTAGCCGTGAGGAATGGCAATGTGGTCTAAGGCTCCATGTTACGAACTCAGCGGCGGTTGCTGCCGGAGGTTAGAGTCCTCCTTCTGGAAAGATTGCGAGTGTTTGTGTGTGTGTGTGGGGGGGGGGGGTAGGGGTAGGGGAGGAGAATGTGTTGTCCTTGGCATAAATTAGTTTAAGTAGTTTGTAAGTCTAGAGACTGATGACCATAACAGTTTGGTCCAATAGGTTTACAAATATCTGGACATTTTTTACTGTAGAAGGGTACCAGATGACTTTTAACAAATTTATTGTTGATGTTATGAACATATAAGGTAATGCAAACAAATTGTTTGTTAAGCTTAAGGGACTTAATTGCGGGGTCATCAGTCCCTAAACTTATAAACAACTTACGAACTACCTTACACTAAAGACGTCACAAACATCCATGCCCGAGAGGGGATTCGAACCCCCGACGGGGCCTCGCGAATCGTAGCATAGCGCCTGAAGGCGCTTGGCCACTCCGCCGCGGCATGCAAATAAGAAGGAAAAATAATCCCATAATTTTCGAATACAGTAGTAGAAGTAAGCTGCTTGGCAAAATCGCATCTATTAAATATCTAGGCGTAACGATGCAGAGCGAAATGAAACGGAACGATCGTGTACAGGCAACTGAGTAGTAGGCGGATGGTTAACTTCGGTTTATTGTAACAATTATTGGTAGATATTGTACATCGAAGCCAAGTAAACTAGTACTTCTGAAGTGTTTGGCATGCCCACCAAATTGGTTAGAAGGAAGACATACAAACAAATATGTAATTGATAGGTTCGATCAACATGGCGCGTTGGAATGGCCGTGCATTTCTGCGCGGCAAGTCAGGGACCGTGCGGCCGCTACCGCCGGGGATTCGAGTCCTCCATCGAACATGTGTTTAGGGAAGGATGACCTCAGTAGTTTGGTCCCATAGGTTAACAAATATTTGATTTTGATTCGAAAGTGAAAGTAGGGCGATCTTTCGAGAATACAAGTGTTAATTTACTGGGTGGAAGATGATCAGGAAGATACGATTTGAGTAATCAGACCTCCTACAGAGGCATATAGATATTCTTTTTCCATCATTCCATTTGAGAGTGGAACAGAAAGAGAAATGTAGTCCTCCGAGATACCCTCCGCCAAGCACCTAATGTTGCCTTTCGGAGTATGTCTGGAGCTGTAGGTATAGAAATAGATGTTTCGGAGCCGGCAACTGGATGCAAGTCGATTGGCAGACGTCACGCGAGCCGTGTACATGAAGCGGAATACCTAACGTAGCCGTTCTAATTACAGTGTCGAAGCCAGCGCGACATTGGACTGGCGGGAACACGACACCCTCCCCAAATGCCATCGTAATAATTCTCGGCAGCAGTCGGGCACTAATAAACTGCGGGGCGCAATTGGTCCCCCGGCATCCAATTAGGGGCATAGTTCGCAATGGCTGAGTCGAAGCCGTGGGTGGTGTGCCCCAGGAACTGAACTAGATCGATGCAAAGTTGGCACGGGAGTACGGTGTGAGGTGAAGCGAACACGTCCAATGCCATGTAATTGCTAGGTCCTTAGTGTCTCTTCTGGATGTTTATAGTGCAAACAGGAGACTGTTCAAGCTCTTCTGTTCTACAGCTACACAATTAATCTGCCAATAACATTTAAGTACGTGACACAGGGTTCATCGAAGCCCTTTCAAGATATTTTTCTGCCGTTCGATTCTCTAAGAGAGCACGGGAAAAAAGGAATACCCGATCTGATTTCCCTATTTTATTGTGATGGTGATATTGTATATAGGTGGGCGCTAACATATTTTCGTATTCGGAGGAGAAATTTGGTGAAAGACATTTAGCAAATAGAGCTCTTCGCAACGAATAACGAATTCTTTTAATGATTTGCACCCCAACTCGGGCATCATTTCCGTGACACTCTCTTCCCTATAACGCGATAATGCAAAACGAGTTGCCCTTCTCTGAACTTTATCCTCCGTCAGAGCAACTAGGTGAGATCCCAAAATGCACAGAAATACTCCAAATTGGGACGCACAAGTTTCTTTAGTAGAACTGTTCGTCGTTATATTTTAAGTACGCGATATGTTCGTTTTTTGTAATAAAAAAGTTTAAATGTTTGTTAAGCTTATGGGACTTGACTGCGGGGTCATCAGTCCCTAAAGTTACAAACGTATACTAACGACAGTACAAACAACCATACCTGATGGGGGAGAGGGGGGATTTGAACCTTCGACGGGGAACGGCTCGTTTTATAATAACGGATTATTGAGGCCAATGTTAAAACCAGTGATTGATTGCCTCAAAATTCTCTCAGATTATCCTAACTCACACGGCACTGAATTACGATATTTACATGTTTAAATAGTATTATAAAACGCTACTTAGAGTTAGTTCAGTCTAATGTTTTGATGATCGGTGGTTTTGTTCCTTTCTCAGGCATTTCACAAGTTTTGAAGTGCTCGAAAGCTAGCCACAACACACAATTCACCACAGTACTCGCTTTCTACATCTTTTACAAACGTAAACGATATAGAGATACACACAGCTATTTGTCAAAGATAACAGTTGATGCATCCAAAACTACGGCGGTGAGATTATGGCACTTACGGAGATAGATACTAATTACAGGTGATAATGTTACTGATAAACTGAGAGAAACTAGGAAGTAGTAACATGGAACTCACACCCTCACTAGTTGAGAGTATTTATTTTCGTTCTAGCTCTGTGTGTTACTTCACCTCAGTATTGATGCAACTACATTACATCAGTTCTTGCAAAACAGCATCAGTGAAAGGTCTCAGATGGTGAGTGATCATTATGCGTAACGCCCTGTACAAGAAGGCAGCTATAGGCCGAAGCTCATTATTTATGGATTTTTCTGTGATATTTTTGTGAATCTGGACATGTATTTGCCTTACGGTTTTATTTTGTATGTAAAATTCATCTATTATATGCTTAGATAATCTCAGTCGATGTTTGTAAACACTGAACACCATAATATCTTTGTAACTGCGATGTGGCATCTGCGCTACACCAGCATGAAAAATGTACAGATGTTTGTGACGCTTAAGGGACTTAACTGCGGGGTCATCAGTCCCTAATCTTACAAACTACTTACGAATTACCCTATACTAAAGACGACACAAACATCCATGCCCAAGGGGGGTTCGAACCCCCGACAAGGAGCGGCCTCGCACATTATAGCATAGCGCCCCAATACGCTTGGTCACTCCGCCGCGACTGTTCTAATATGCAACAAGCTTTGTAAATATTATTATTATTGTTTTTATTATTCTGTAGTGCCCGTCAAGTCACTGACGTGTCTATTCTCTTTCTGTAGTATTAAAATGGTGATACTATACATGGATTATAAAACACAAGTTAAGTTGTAAAAAGAAATTATCGTCGTAAGTAAATGCGATGACCAATCAGAACGGGGGAAATGTTGCACAAATTTCTCACAGTAACGAAAGCATAAAAATAAACGGTTTGTGAACTACGTTACGACAAAAGAATTCAAGAGTGAAAATCTCCAAAACGGAACGCAAGAGTCAGATCATGTAGAAAAACTATAGGTTCCTTGCTGACATCTCTATATTGGACAGCGACTTTACAACTCATCAGAGAACTAACATGTCGATGATGACCAAATGGAAAATTGATAATTCTGTGAAAAAAAAAAAAAACATTGAAAATTTGAGAACATGAATAACCGACTTCCCAAGTAAATATGGTGTCCCTACAGCCACTACGCCGTTGCACTTCCTACTAGATCGATGTTGCACATCTTTAACTTCACTGTTCACTGTTTCTATTTTGTTTATTTTTCACAGTTCGCCATGTGGGAATCGCAGCGCGGTCTGAGGTACCATGCTTCGGAATGTGCGGCCGCTGCCTACGAATGTTCGAGTCCTCTCTCGGTAATAGATAGTATGATGTCCTCAGCATATGGTAGCTTCAGTAATGGTAAGTCTAGGGACACATGACCTCAACAGTTTGGTCCCTTAGGGAAGAAAAAAAGAGTCACAATTTCTTAGACCTTCTCCTCATTTTCATACTATATCTATATCCAGTTTTTGATGTGCTATTCTATGGACCATCGAGGTGCGATAGGGAGTTTCCCTTTTGATTAGAATTTAATTCTTCAGAAAAAAGAGAAAGGAGAGGTTTAATATTTTTTATGAAGTCAGTTTCCTTGCTACGGTATTTTCCGTCGCTGTTTCTAAAATATACCCCCCAGTAACACTAAATAAAGCATGGCTTTCTCTTAAAAGTCCAATAATGAAGCAGCAACAATGTTGCATTTCGAGTGTGATATATCTATAGTCTACATTAAGAAACGCTTATCGTTAAAACATAGAACTGCAATAATTAATCCCTTCGATAAGCATTGTCGATCCGTTAATCCCAATCGCCGTTTGAAACCAGATATTTCCGATAGCGGACGGTATGGCAGTTGTTGAAAAATGTCGTCGGATGATCATAAAAGTCTCTTTTCCATAAATCCACTGCGGATTGTTTTCGGTTCCATATAATCAAAATATCTCTGCCGGATTCTACCATTCAGACGAATGGGCGAACCACAAATGACAGCTCTCCGATTTTGTGACGCCTGCTGCCATTCTACAAGTGACAGATGTACATAACCATTGCGCGGGACACGCGAGAAAATAAAAGCGGAACAAGAGGAGGAAAAAACCGATTTCGCCAGAATTTATTAGAGGCTGCACGGAATAAAATGGCTAGCGCCGGGATGCAGGCTACGCGTGGTGGGCAGCGAAAGGGAGAAACGAAAGAGATGAGGGAAGAACACGTGTGCAGTGTCAGACGAATTGAGAAGTTAAAAGATCGAAGCGAATATTACGCAACCGCTGGAGGCCCTAAACTGCGTGCTTCGGGGCAGATGGCAGGCTGTAGGAGGAGGAGGAGAAGGAGGGAAGGGTAGGGGGGGGGAGGTGAGGAGTCGGAAACAGAGGGAACATGGCGGGGTGTCGCGGCGGGAGGGAGCGGAAATGTGAAAAAGAGTGCTGCAAATTTCTGAGAAAGGGCGTGAAATACTGGCAGAATTTTAATAAAGCGATGGAGAAATGTGGAGGGGTCGCGTTGCCGAACTGCCGGCGGCGACGCTGCGGCAGCTAGTTGGCCACGCTTAAGCGAATCGCAACGTGGCGGAAGAAACAACGGACGAACGCGGCAACGGTCGCACAGCCAATAAACTCCCAACTGCACACAGCTTCACTGCCACTGCAATAAGGCGGAACAAATTTCCAACATGTCACAGGCGAAACAACATACAAAATTTTACACAACTTCCTGGCAGATTAAAATTGTGTGCCGGAACCGGGACTCGAACATGGGACCTTTGCCTTTCGCGGGCAAGCGCACTACCAACTGTGCTATCCCGACACGACTCACGATGCCGCCTCACAACTTCACTTCCGCCAGTACCTCGCCTCCTACTTTCCAAACTTCACAGAAGCTCTCCTGCGAACCATGCAAGACTAGCACTCCTGGAAGAAAGGATATGGTGGAGACATGGCTTAGCCACAGCCTAAGGGATGTTTCCAGAATAAAACTTTCACTTTGCAGCGAGTGTGCGCTGATATGAACGTAGGAGGCGAGGTACTGGCGGAAGTAAAGTTGTGAGGCGACATCGTGAGTCGTGTCGGGATAGCACAGTTGGTAGTGCGCTTGCCCGCGAAAGGCAAAGGTCCCAGGCTTGAGTCCCGGTTCCGGCCCACAATTTTAATCTGCCAGGAAGTTTCATATCAACGCACACTCCGCTGCAGAGTGAAAGTTTCATTCTGGAAATATCCCTTAGGCTGTGGCTAAACCATGTCTCCACCATAGCCTTTCTTGCATGGTTCGCAGGAGAGCTTCTGTGAACTTTGGAAAGTCGGAGGCGAGGTACTGGCGGAAGTAAAGTTGTGAGGCGGCATCGTTAGTCGTGTCGGGATAGCACAGTTGGTAGTGCGCTTGCCCACGAAAGGCAAAGGTCCCAGGCTTGAGTCCCGGTTCCGGCCCACAATTTTAATCTGCCAGGAAGTTTCATATCAGCGCACACTCCGCTGCAGAGTGAAAGTTTCATTCTGGAAACATCCCTTAGGCTGTGGCTAAACCATGTCTCCACCATAGCCTTTCTTCTAGGAGTGCTAGTCTTGCATGGTTCGCAGGAGAGCTTCTGTGAAGTTTGGAAAGTAGGAGGCGAGGTACTGGCGGAAGTAAAGTTGTGAGGCGGCATCGTTAGTCGTGTCGGGATAGCACAGTTGGTAGTGCGCTTGCCCGCGAAAGGCAAAGGTCCCAGGTTCGAGTCCCGGTTCCGGCACACAATTTTAATCTGCCAGGAAGTTTCATATCAGCGCACACTCCGCTGCAGAGTGAAAGTTTCATTCTGAAAATTTTACTTTTTTTTTTTATTTTTTATTTTGAAGGAGTCAATGCTATACAGATTTTTCAGTATTTTACGAGTTTAAATTTCATAGAGTAGCTAAGACACTGGTTACAGCGCTCCCTGTGGCAACCAGCAGTAACTCGGCTGCCATGTTTTTCTTACAAGGAAAGTACTCGGGCTCGAACAAACACAAATATACCAAAATCGTGTGAGAGGTAATGTAGAGGTCCCTTATTGCACTAGCGATACTCTCGCATCTGCAAAACTTTGCAGTCGCCCATTAGAGGCCTCTACGTGTACCGTGCCGCAATGCACATTGAGCTGCCGGTATAACAGTCGGGACCAGTAGGGACAGTGCGGTGTGCATCTGAAGTTGCGTTTTGTGATGTCATTTGTGTAGTGAAGCGTCAGATTGATAATCAATCCTGCTAATGTATTGCGATTGGTTGAGAGGAAATTCCGAAGAGCCCTTCTTCGTGAATACGGTCTTGGTGTAGAAGATGAATCTTTCCCATGTTTTCCGGTATCTATTATAGTGCAGAAATATGAGCATACATTAGAAACACTATAATAGATACAAGGTAACATGCGAATGATTCATCTCCTACAACAATGCCATCTTCACGAAGAAGGTTTCTTCGCAACTTCATCTCAACCAGTCACACTATATTATCAGGATTGATTACCAATCACCGACCCATCCGACACTTCACTACACAAATAACGCCACAAAAAGCAACTTTAGAGGCTCACTACACCGTCTCTACTGGTGTACCGCCAGTTCGATGTGCAAAGCGGCATGGCACACGCAGAGGCCTGCAAATGACGACTGCGGAGTTTTGCAGATGTGGGAGTACCACTAGTGCAATAAGAGACGTTTACATGATCTATCATACGATTTTGGTGTATTTCTGTTTGTTCGAGTCCAAGTATTTTCCTTGTTAGTCAGAAAGTAAATGTTGAGGTTTTTCTAAAGAAGATGAAGCAAGAAGGGATGCTGCCTATCGCCTTTCATTTCAGACAGGAAGTTACACTCACCTGCTTGTCTGCTGTCCTTGTACCGTAAAGGCGTCGGACGTCGTCTCTTAGCTTGTGTTTTGTCGCACGATTCAAGATTCATTAATCGAATAGAGGACAGTAGGAAAGTTACAGAACAAATAGGCAGAAGTGTGGAGACATCTGTATTCATAAAGATATGACGAATATTATTTCACAAATAATACTATTTTACCACGAAACCACCTGTAGGACAAGTAATTAAATAGTCAATAAGTAAACACATTTTATACAGATGCATTTGCAGTCCCTAGAGAGAGCGGAGACCATTTGAATCAGAGAGAATATTGCTAGCCATGAAGTAGTAATACTATAACCAGAGCAGGGGCCAAACGGCCACGCTTACCTCAGTATAAATTGAATGGTAAGTGTACCGGATGCTTCCACTCGCCCATCATTGTAACAGACGCGGATGGTCCTCAAGGTCAGACTTTACTAATACGGCGCTAACTTCCGTCCTAGACTGTCCGCGAGGTGGATACTACGAAGCTCTGCAATCGAATGGCGATGCGTGGCTGTTCGTCGGACAGGGCACTGCAGTGTGGGTCCGATGTTCAAATCTAGTCCCTGTAGCCAACCATACAGGTAGCGTAGAGGAACCGTTGGGGAAGCTTAGCCCCTGCGGGCAGCACTGTGTCTCGGACACTCAGGTTGGGACACCTGTTAGGAGCGCGGGACAAAGCTGATATGCCACCGCCACAGCGTAGCTTCCGCTTGCTTTTAACGACTACAGAAAATTCTCCATTTTGAGCAATTTCTACATTAACCAAACGGGTAATGTAAAAATTACTCTGTCCTTCCATTCAATTGTCTTCTAAGTAAGCAATCATTCTCAGTCATTCTGTAATGCTCTTTGGTTGGTGAAAATTAATAAAACGTCCTGAATTAATTGATTTAATTTTGCTATTTTTAATCAAGGATCCGTCCGATCTGTTATTGGTATCCAGGAGTTGGTAATTTTACTAGAAACCTGAATCTGTGGTCAAAATAAAATAATTTTATTTTGCTCTTTATTATTATTTTTTTTTCTTTTTATGACACAGCATTGTGTGCCCTCAAAACGTATATGCGTTACAAGAACATCGCGAAAGTGTATCTGCTGTTTGTGTTCGAAGCGTTGTGATATTATTGCCATATTAAATATTTCTGAATGTTAGTGTGACAAATTATGGAGCAGTATGTTCAGCATTCAACTGCAGTAATCGGAGCGATAAAAGAACAAATACCTTATCAGTACAACTGAAATGCGACACACACGTTTTTCAAGTTTGTTAAACAGTGCGAAGTTGCAGTTCGAAATATAATCTTGTTAAAGTCAAATGCAGGAAAGTAATTTCTTTTTCGTCGATACTTGCTGGTTTCTTTTAAAAGACAAGAAACTGGTTTCCTACTACATCCAGTTACCTGTGTTCAGCTCATTTCGAAGAGAAGTATATATATATATATATATATATATATATATATATATATATATATATATATATATATATATATATTATCAAACAACCAGAGGCACCTTCTTTCGAAAGCAGTTCCATGAAATGAATAAATTATTTTATTTCCCTGGAAGTTCATTATTATTCAATTAGCAAATAATTTCCTAAAACGCTCGGGACTCGAAGCTAGAACGATATATATCGCTCTGTACCTGTCTCAATTACTTGTAAAATGTCTTCTTATGCACTTATCCTGTATCGTCTGTAGTGAACTGGTACTCTGACATACATAATTTTCGCGGCAGTTTACTTCTTTTTGTTCAGGCATTACCTGCTAACAGAGGTCTGGTGTCTGGGGAGGATCTATTGTTCTCACGAAACTGTTAATTCATAACTTTTCAAAAAGTAATTGTTGCGTTCCACACAATTTTGCCCCGGAATGGTACTGACCTGCCAAAGAGGGGTCTAAAATAATAATGATAAAACCCTTCATATTAGGAGGTTTTTCTCATGCTCTGGGGGGAGGGGGGGCTTGGTGAGGGTTGCAGCCCCGAGGTCCTCCCCTCTAGATTCGCCACTATTACAGAACGATATTCTTCCTGTATAGGTGTACATCTACTGACATTGCATACCGCAACTGATTTTAATGGTTACACAAATTCTAAGAAAATTTAGACCAAGTGTGTACACCTCTCGGGGTTAAAAGCTAAAGTACCATTTAGAGGAATTCGTTCTCACATTAATCAGGAAACAGTGTCAAATATTACTTATAATATTAACGGGAAACAACAATTAAATCTATAGCAAGAAAGAGCATTATAGATCTTACAAATTACTGAACCCTTTGGTAAAGAGGAGAAAATTCGTTTCAGATCAAAGTTTCAACTGTCTAATGTCTGAACTACTTTTGTTGTTTGTGGCATCGTTACTGCTTTTAAAAAATATGAGTAAACAGCAACATCCACAAAAACGACATTTACTCCTGGAATACGTACGATTACAGTGTTGTGACTCTTCTCCTTTTGTATTCTAGATCAGATTGTCCCAAATAATGTTGCGTGTATGAGTTCCGAGCTAGTTCAGAACTAAAGTTATCACTCCAGCAGAAAACATGTGTCAAGATCTGTATAACTTCTTCTGTCTGCGCCTAACATATTTGGCAGCGGAAATAAGCTTATTCACGAACGTTACATGGCAGAAATGGAAATGAACGGAGAACACCAGAAATGGGAACCATGAGTCCAACGGTGTAATACGGAAGAACATTTTCTTGCACGTATTTTAGTGCATCACATGCAAGTTCACATTCTCTTGCTCCTTCCAAAAGCAGAAGCAGATATAGCGATAAAAGATGGAACACAGGTGGGTAAATATAATGGTTGTTTCAGTTTAGAAAAAGTTTTTTGCACCCCGTAACTTGAAATGATGTTGTCCTTAGTGCCCCTCCCCCTTCCCCCCAAAATCAATAGCAAGTCCTCCCTTCCAAACCTCCAATGGAGTTAATATCAATCCAGAATTCAATAGAGCTGCAAGTGAGCTCCTAGTGGAAGTTATGAGACGACGCATGATCCACCCTATATTACTGGCAATACGACATATATCGGTTTATGATAATCAGCGAATAGTGTCTGACGTAACGTCCAGCACATTAACATCTGATCACAGAATTGCGTTGAAACCTAAATATACCACACAAGAAACTGGAATCATGTGCAAGACGAAAATGTCATATATAAGTGACTTTATAGATTCATCACAGATTTTATCATAATTAAAATGTATGATTAAAAGTCTAATATTGTGGATCACATCATTCGAGGTGTCTGCTACCTAATTCAACCAGTATTTAACAGAGTTAATGAGTTTGGAAATCATTGTTTCCTATTAGGAAAATAGTGAACTGTTATAAGATTCGAAAAGAAAATTTCAGTTAAGTTCACAAAAAGTTTTTACAATTTATTATAACAAGGTGACCGGTTTAGATCTACGCAGAGAGCACCAACAGACCGAATTCGACTGTAAAATAAAAGACAATATGCTATAGAGGGAAACATGTATAACAAATAATAGCTCCCAATACTTTACATGCTTTACATGCATGAACAGATTGTTGTAATTGTGCTTAGCGCCGTATCATTTATTAATAAGAGGACATTGAGTAATATTCGGAACATATCGAGCACTGAATATGGATAAGGGAAGGATGTTATTTTCTAGCAGTAAAGAACTGAAAAGACTAAGAGCACAGGGAGGAAACAGGCGGAGTGTTTACTCACTAGTAATAATGGCTTCTGAATGTTGGGGAAAGGTGTAGTTTACTTAGGGACAGGCAATACTTCGAAGTGCTCTCTAGTCGTTCACCAATGGGGAACACCTGTTATGTCTAAATGCTTTTCGAATACAAGAATTCCATTCTAATTGACGGATTCTAAGAAGACTTACAGGCTATGAAAGGTAAACTGACCCAGCCCAGGTCAAAAAACATCAGTGCAACCTATTTAGAAGCTCTATCTTACAACTGAAAGGTGACGTAGAACAACTAATACCTCTAAATGCTGAAACTACAAATGTTTGTTTCCAAAAAAGACAAGTGTTGCAGACTTTCAGTAAAGTTAAATCAGTGACATTTATACGTTTCAAGATACATTTGGACTCCAGTGTGATGGATGTAGTTAGTTTCTACTAGGTACCTGCAATTTAAAGAAATCGCCAAATATTTTACTAATGGAACGTGCAGTAGACTTACCAACAAATCAATGGACAGTGGGTACGTACCTGGAAAAAGAAAAGAATATCGTCACAAAACAGAACATAACTTTGGTAACAAAAAAGTACTTCAATAATTAATAAGTACATTGAATGAACACTGTCATCAAAACTACAAAATAAAATCTAAACTTTCTCTTGAATTATTTGTATCAAAATTTATTCCAATGGTACGTAAACTCAACTGCTTCGAAACTGTCAAGATATTCTACTGGCCACATTTAATCTGAAATTGGGAAATAGAAAATAATTACGTCACTAAACCACATAGAAAAGCACTCTCAGATAAATTTTTGTCTAATTTGCAGACGAATTCTCGAGTGGTCTGTTAAGGGGTAGCAGCGCCATTACAGATAAAAGTAAAGTAGGGTCTACTGGCGAAGCTATCATCTGCATTGCGGTGATTCACGTGGAAAGGCTTTCGACGTGATTATGGCAGTCGTGGAAAAACCATGAACAGGATCTTGTTCAAAAAATAATTTAGAACAATATCTGAAATAAGTGATTTTTCAACACGAAAACTAGTCTACTACGCTTACTTTCACTCACTTATGACGTACGGCGTTATTTTTTGGGGTAGCTCGACTGACACAAAAAGAATATTTTGGCTCAAAAACGGAGGTTCCAGCAATACGTGGTGTAAGTTCACGAACGTTGAGTCGACCCCTATTCAGTAGTCTAAGAATTCTGACACTGGCGTCACAATACGGGTTTTCTTTAATGTCGTTTGTTGTTAATAATATCAGCTTATTCCCATTAGTTAGTCGCATTCACTCGGTGAATACTAGACAGAGGTCGAATCTACATTTGGACTACACCACCTTGACACATCTGCAGAAAGGTGTGCAGTATTCTGCAGCATCCATTTTCAATAACCTGCTACAAGAACTCAAGAATCTTAGTAATAACCCACACGCTTTCAAATCTAAATTGAAGAGATACCTCATGCCTAACTCCTTTTATTCTGTCGAGGAACTCCTGGAAAAGTTAAACAACTAAGCTAATTCCTTTTATTTTTATTATTATTTTTTTCGTTATTGATTCTTTTCGCATTGGCTTAAGATTGTCATTTACATAGGAATACTCGAAGTTTTTCTGTTACCATTCTTATGTTGAACTTCATGTATTGACTTGTTCCATGACCATGGGGTTTTACTCCTCAATTAGGTCCTACGGAACAAATAACCATATTATTATTATCTTTATTATTATTATTATTATTACATTATTATTATTATTATTATTATTATTATTACATTATTATTATTATTATTATTATTATTATTATTATTATTATTATTATTCTATGTCTAGACCACCACGAGCTCTGTAAGATCTGACTTTTCGACAATGAAATCTTCTATCGTTGACAGGCAAGTAAGTGCTTCGTTCTCCGGCAACGTTTCGGCCGTCTTGCCATCTTCAAGCGAAGTGTCGGGTTCATGTCCTGTCCTCCAGTTTAAAGACGCTGGACCACGTGCTCCTCTGCGTCCTCTGTACCGGTCGGACCAATTGGGTGAGATCGGAATCGGCACCGTGGCACGCGTAGGGGTGAGCGATGGGACCGGTGTTGTGGGGTACAACTGCGGTCTGTTTATTGCATCTGCTGCCACCGTCGTGCTGTCCTTGGTGCGCTCTCGGCGTATTCTTGCCAGTGTTGTGTCCCAGGCGGTTCTCAGTTGGAAGCCGCTATCCTTGTAGACCAAGTTGTCGTGCACCCGTATCTCCACTACTATTTTAGTAATACAGTTCCAAAAACCGGTCGATCGACAGAGCATCTTCGTTTGTTCAGAACGGAACGTGTGGTGTTGGGTAATACTGTGCTCCATTGCTGCGGATTTTACCGTTGTCCGAGTCGAACGCTTCTCACGTCTTCAGAGAGGCGTTGCGTGATGCAACGGTACGACTGTCCTACATATGGGGCTGATCTACTTTATATTTTGGATTCAAGAGAACATGCTCAGGATCGCATGCATAAACCGAGTCGTAGATATACTTCAGCTGAATATGTTCCCAGCGTGAGTAAGAGGGCTAGGAAAGTTGCCCACAACAGAGAACATTCTCTGATTTCGTATGAATAGAACTAGAGAAGTTTCTCACAAACGGAGTTAATTCTCCGTTTTCTAAAGTGAGCTCTCTAGCATACTTGGAGCTGAGTAAGTTCCATTGAGATTACGTTTTACAATGATTTATAATAAAAATGACAAAATTTGTGTTGCTTAGAAGGCAAAAATTTTCCCTTATACGTAGTCTGAAGAAATACGAGATGGAATTTGTTTACGAGTCGTTTTATTAAAAAAATAAAAAGAAAAAATAAGCGTTCCACTTAAAGCATTTCTTATAGTGACGAGAGTGAAGTCAGAGGAAATTTTCATTTCCGACATACAAATGATACACAAATATATTCAGCTGCGTGTTTTACCCGTTTGTTTGGGGCACATACAGTCGTGAACAGCTACATAGCAAACTAAAATTGTATATTTTAAATATGGTCTTTTAATAAGGCCCTATGAGGCCTATTACGTCACAGTCTGTATTAGAAAATAAATATTGCTGCAATACCGGGTACAGAAATATTGTTTTATTATATTGTTCTTGTTCATTCTACCCGGTTGGCCTATCTAAGATGCGTTTTCTGACTTTCTAACTTAAGTTTTGTTATATTAGAAGTAAGTAGACACGACAGGAAAATTAATAACTGATTAATTACATATCTAGCAGTTTCTTTCTTGTAACAAAATCGCATGGCGTATCGCTTATGAATAGATCATTGGTTGACTCATTTAAAAAAAGTATCTTGTGTTAGAAAGCTCTGACAGCGTTCCACGTTGAAACAGATGATATAGTGATGCATTTTTAAAATTTTTTTCGCAAATGGTTCTAGCTCAACTTCAATACAAAAAAGTTTCTCGCGTGCCAAAAATTTTGTAACATCGTCAGAAGAATACATTAGTCTTAATAACATTCCGCTGCCCAACAAACTAATATCTAAACATAGTACAGTTCTTTCTGAACGCGTAGATGCCTACTACATATTTGTACACTGAATAATTTGCCTCATTTGGCTAGTTTAAAGAAATATAAGACTGAAGAGCTGTTTTGTGCCGGACATGGACACACGCAGAACTTACTAGGGAAAGAGGAGAGCTAACGGGAATGAACTTCCTGCTTAGATCATATGCATCGAAGTTTTTATTCATACGAAATTGAGAAAGTACTCAGAGGTTGTTCTTTTGGCCTGAGAATGTTTCTGGAACATGTGCTCTGTCTTATCCATACAGCCCATTATTTCCCACATTCGCAGGAAGTACTATAGACTTCTGGTGTTCTTAATCCCAATTTCTTTCTCATTAAGCCTAGCATGATTTTTATTTTTTCCAGAGGCCGAAGGATGGTTTGATACTCTTTTTCTCAAGTCTCCTGGCAATAATTCAATACAGAAACCCCACGGTTGGCGCCTGGACACCAACTGTAGTTAGATGCTCGCATTTGGGAGGTTTCAATGTCAGTGGTCATTCTCCAAGCTATCCTTATTTGACCCCATCCCGTTTTCACCTGTTCGCAAATCTTAAAGAACATCTTCGAGGATGAAACAGTGGAAATACGTAGATATGAACGATATTGATTTAGAATATGAAAAAAAAAATTTTATTTTAAAAGATTTCAGATTTTCACATAAAGAAATTCGCAGACAAAGGTCTTCAGCACCTCCTTATACTGTACGCTTTTATTGGGTAACGGTAAAGAACTAGAAAGACGGTACGCTAGCAGCTAGACACATGGAAAATGAAACAAGTAAAATAACGAAAGGTACTTAACATTCTTACATCGTGCTCATAACTACAGCGAATGTCTGCAGTGACGCTAAGGTTGCAATATAAAGAGTAATCTTGGAAATGAAAGGATGTGGAAAAGGCAGGGAATGAACTGCAGGGGAGCGTGGTGGATCGTTTCGGCAGGATACCGTACATTTTATTTGACAGCCGAGTGCAGCGGTCTGTGAGGGGAAGTGAGATTAACTTCCTCGCAGACAAGGTGCGCGTCGGTCTCCCATCGTAATTTCCTGGCCCTTATTGGAACGGTGACATATTGCCGGCACTAAAAAAATAAATAAACCCGCTGCACGCTTCTCTTCCTTTCCGTCCGACGACTTTTCCTCGTGTCGCTCTCGTTGCAAACGAAGCCACGCTTTAAATGGTGTTCTGTTAGTATATAATACTACGCAAATTTTTTTGTGAGCTACTGAAGGGATTTTCATACGGCTTTCGCCAACGGACTTCGTGATTCATGAGGAAGGTTTAGGTATATTATTTATTATGGTGCGTGGTAGTGGTTCACTGTGGTGAGCAAAAATCCGCCCAATAGAGCAATCTTCTGGTATTTAGATATTTTTCAGTCTACAATGCCATTTTCATGAGCACATCTAACTAGAAGGAAGGAAGGAAGTAAGCTTAGGGTTTAACGTCCCGTCGACAGCTTGGTTATTAGAGACGGTGCTAACGCTCGGAGTTTTTGGTAAGGATGGGGAAGGAAACCGGCCATGCCGTTTCAAAGGAACCATCCCGGCATTTGCCTCGAATAATTTAGGGAAATCACGGAAAACCTAAATCTGGATGGCTGGATGTGGATTTGAACCACTGTCCTCCCGAATGCCTGCGACTAAGTATAGTTGGTGTCCAGGTGCCAAACGTGAGGTTTCTTTATTGAATTATTATTGTTACAGTCAGGTTATTTATTGTAACCATTTGAAAGCAAGCGCCTTCTGCTGGAACTGTTCTCTTTATACTTCAATGTTCACGTAAGAGACTGCTTACATTTAAGCTTTGTGAGAGTGAGTTTATCGTGATAGTTTTCTGGTCGATGGAAATACTGCTGCTTCAGTTGCTGTTTTTAGTGTATGACGGATGTACGTTTGTCACTGTGTGCTTACTCTTTTACATTTAGTTTGGCTGATATTGGCGAAAAGAAAAACAGACAAGAAAAAAACTAGTATTTTATACTCGAGATGAGAGTTTAATGACATTTTTTTTCTATTTCTTCACTTCAGATTTAATTCACGACACTTTTGAAATTGTAACTATGATATTATTTCTTCCTTGATGTTTGATTATACACTCTTTTCACTTTTTATTGGGGGGAAGGTGACGGGAATAGGTAGGAAAGTACTATCTTTGCATGCATTAGGGCACTGAAGTAATTCGGCGGTGACCAGTGAAAACTTTTCCTAGCTTAAGTCTAACGGTCGCCTCTGAGATGGGTGTGTCTGTGTACATGTTATCCTTAGTGTAAGTAGTTTAAGTTGTTTCTAAGTGTAGAGACCGGAAATAAATTCATTAGACCATATTTGTTCCATATCCTCTTTTCGATCAATCAATAGAGTTTGTCACGGTGGAAAAAATCACCGTGTTTATGTCTTTACTGTACTGCCTAATAGTTGTGTTGGTGTATTTGTTTTGGCCCCCTTTATGTTACCGTAAGAACACCAAAAGTGGGTCTTTGCGATCACCTTTCCACAGCTCGAAATTTAAATAACAATAACGTCTTAACCGTTCATCTGACACGAAAACTGAATAAACGAATTTGTAGAGGAGATAATTTTCTACAACACTGCTGTCTTACTTTTTTTCATATCTCGTTTCGTTTCAGAGATATTGGCAAAAATAACGGCGATTTGACAATGTGTGTGTGTCTGTCTGTAAGGTGTTCCCACTTTTTAGGTCGCGCCGTTCAATCGATCGGTACCAAATTTTACAGACATAATTGTTGGTCGCCAGCCACCAGATCCTCCGTTTTCAAATATTTCGGACAAAAAATTTATTGGTAATACTAAAAATAAGCCGTTTGTGATGGCCTTTTGACAGCAGGAAATTTAATTGCAAGCAACGCCTTAACTATTCATTTGAGACGAAAATTGAGTAAACGTAATCAAAATGTCCACGGGTGTACTGCCGGTCTATAGTGTCCAACGGGCATTATAGACCGGCAGTACACCCGTGGATATTTTGATTATCAAATACGCTGGGAAAAACTCAAGAATCACATTGAGTAAACGTATTTGTACAGGAAAAAATTTTCAACAACTTTGCTCTTCTATGTTATTTCCATAACTGGCAGTGTTTCAGAGACATTTGCAAAAATAACGGCGATTTGGCACTGTCACTTGATTTTATGAAAAACCGGTACATGCAAAGAAAATAAAACTGAGAAATAGAACAAACTACTGCGGTAAGACAGGTGATGATATTTTAACGGAAAAAGATAATGAAAATACGGGGGAGATATTAAAATAATAGTTTAAAGAGGTGAAGGTTCAAAGAAAGAATATGTTTCTCAATGCTGAACTAAAATATCAAATAATTTTGGCTGTTCGTTGAAATGTGAACAGAGGGAATATTACATATTGAGTGCATAGATGTTATCAAAATGGTAGAGTCGTAATCTAGCTGAAAACCCGGCGTCTTCCGTATATATATTTATTCCAGTGTTAAGTTAGTCCATCTCTCCTTCCCCTCTGTCACTCCGTCCACCTTCTCCTTCCTTCTCTCTCTGCCCACCTTCTCCTCTCTCTCCCTCTTTCTGTTCATCTGTTCACCTCCCCTCTCTCTGTTTATATGCTGCTACCCCTCTCTATGCATCTCCACCTTCACCATTCTCTGCCCATCAGATCCTCTCGTCTGTCGAACGCCTATCTCGTCAGTCAATTACCTCCACCATCTGTTAAAAATTATATAATTCTATTAACTTTCACCGTGATCAGTGAAGTAGTTTCTAAATATACTGCACGGTACCATCCGGCATTCTCCGTATAATATCTTACGTAGATGTTTACGTTCCTCTATCTTGAAGGTTAAGTGTACAAAATATCGGCAAGATCTGAATGAAACCGTGGATATTGTCGAAATTCCTAGGTAAATTACCCTCTGCTATGCACCATATAAATTGTACGTAGATAGTGTCTTTTCTCTTGGTTTGAAGATCAAGTGTGAAAAGCTTAATTGGAATTAGATTAACGATACGGCAGCGCATAAAATACGAACAAACATAATGCGGAAGTTTTCCACACGTCTCAGTATTTATGTCGTCTTATCCAAACTATAATTAGTACAAAGAAATAATTTTGTAGTTACATCAATTTTCATTAAAGGATAATATTGATAAAATATGTTTAGAATGCATTAGTCAAAGAAGAAGTAAAAAATTTAAATGTCATTCATAAAGCGGTAGTTTTTCATGAATCTAATTGTTCATGTAGGGATATTTCCTGAAATATATGTCTTAAAGTGACATAATTATACCTATAACCTTCACGAAAGTGCAAGAAATATGTTGACAAAGTTTTATCACAATCCAATGTACGGTATGGCCGTAGATGAAATACGACCAAAAAGACAGATTTACAAACAAAACCTAATTTTTATATATTAGACTTGCTTAATTCCCGCTGCTTTGCACGTGTAGACTGAATTGTCTGCACTGGTTATTTCTACTTATAACTTTTCATAGATATAGCTTCAAAAATGCTTTCCTAATCAAGTATTTTGATACAACTTGCCACCCCTATATTGCACGACTGATGGCAGAATTCAAAACATTCTGAACCACTTTTTTTCTTTTCTTTTTTAATTCTAACCATTGTTCCAAATCCAAAATTTCGCATTTCTAGCATCAAAGTAGTCTTAGTAGCACTCTTAAAAGGTTTTCCCTTATTTCACCTGCTTAATAGTTTGATTTCCAAAATTATCGAAACACGTGTTTTTAAAATTCCAATCAAAATCCCAATCACAAGTTTTGTATTTCTTGGTTCAAAATTGCTTGAATGGCAACGTATATTCAAAAAACCATTCATCCCCTATTCCAACCCCCTTAGGGATTGGAATATCGAAATATCGCTGGTGCCTACAGTGTAAGATAAACAACGTCTACAAATTTCAAGTTTATATCGTCTGTAGATTCACTTTTCAGCACCGTTTTCTGTCTTTTAGAAACGGATCGAGGAAGCGAAATATCATTTTTCATGCTTTGGCATCTTTCTTGGTAGTTTTACTTTTCAAAACGAAATATGTACTTATTTCTCTTTACTCGTACGCTTGTTGCAGCGAAACAACTGAATAATGTGTATAACTTTTCGTTCTATACAAACTTTATGCTTTTATAGTGTCAAAAGTCATCAGTGGTCCTCAGTCCGAATTTTATACAAGCTGATGACTTTCAACCACTATATCTTCCACCCTCTTATAGCTATAGAAACGGAACTGCTATGGTGTACAACGGGAGACTTTGTACTACAACAACACAGAGAAAGATTGTTGGTCTCCGTTGTGTACTTTCTGCTGAAGAGCAAAGTATTGACACCCACACGTAGAATTTTATATAAGTCGGTAACTTTCAACTCCCATGTCTTCCACCCCCTTATCGTTATCAACCATCTACTACCATAGTGCACAATGGGAGACTGATACCTACTACCACATACAAACACTATTCGTCTGCTATGTGTAGTTTTGGCTACAGAGTGAAATATAGGCGTTGCCGAGGTGACTGAGGCGCGCCAGACACGGTCTGCACGGCCACTACGGTCGGGGGTTCGAATCCCCCCTCGGGCATGGATATTTGTGAGGTCCTTAGTGTTAGCTATTTGCAAGTAGTTTGTAAGTTTAGGGACTGATGACCCCGTAGTTAAGTCCCATAAGCTATACAAACATTTGAACATTTTTGAAGTATAGGCACAAACCACAAACACCTCAATTTTAATATACAGGGTGCAGCAGCTAAGTCATAACACCACTTATATCTCCCGAACCGTAATAGATACAAAGCATCCGTTTAGACAGTGAATTGTAGGGACAGGGGCTACTTGAAAAATCACATTTCATGTTTTTGGTATTATTTATTACAGAGATATGAGCCCATCTTTGATTTTTTTAAATGGAACCCTAAACTAAATTTTAGCGTAACGTGAGGGCTGAAATAGATAGTTTCAAATATGTGTATATCGTAATATTTAGGCGAATTGTTTTTGAGTCACAGATATGTTCCCGTATCGTGTTCGTCCTTCGAAGCGGTGTTGTTCGTGTAAGAAAGGACCCACGACGTTTAAAAATGTTCAAATGTTTGTAGAGTCTATGGGACTTAACTACGGGGTCATCAGTCCCTAAACCTACAAACTACTTATGAACTACTTACAACTAAGGACGGCACAAGTATCCATGCCCGAGGGGGGATTCGAACCCCCGACCGTAGTGGCCGTGCGGACCGTGACTGGAGCGCCTCAATCCCCTCGACCACCGCGGCCGGCACGACGTTTACCATATAGTCTACACAACAGGAAAGGTCTCGTTGGGCAACACCGCTTAGAAGAACGAATACTATACGAGAACATATATGTGTCTAAAAAACTATTCGCTTAAATATTAAGATATAGACATATTTGAAAACTTCTTTTTAAGCCCATCATCTTACGCTAAAATTTAACATAGGGTCCTACTTAGAAAAACCAAAGATGGCCTCATATTTCTGTCATAAAAAATATCACAAACATGAAATGTGATGTGATTCTTGAATTTTTCCCGGCGGACATAGTATTCCATCATCTTTCGGGAGTGCACCCGGGACAGCGACAATTCTTCTTCCGATATTTCGGCTGCAAACCTTACAGCCATCTTCAAGGCGAGTCCAAGACTGAGTTCTCAGCTGAGAACTCAGTCTTGGACTCGCCTTGAAGATGGCTGTAAGGTTTGCAGCCGAAATATCGGAAGAAGAATTGTCGCTGTCCCGGGTGCACTCCCGAAAGATGATGGAATGAAATTTGATGTTTTCAAGTAGCCTCTGTCTCTGCAATTCCGTGTCGAAACGGCAGCTTTTTATCTATTACGGTTGGGGAGATACGAGGGGTGTTATGAGTTACCTGCCTCACCCTGTATATTAAGATAAGATATTTTGTTATATTTGTCCGAAATGTTTGCAAAAAAATCACGAACCTACAGGAAATCTGAAGTGGGCCGTAAAACGCGCCAGTGCGACTGTTTTTTGCCTAAACACGAAATGTCAGATATTTGGACGACTCGAGAGCGCAGACTTACGCACGTTTCGGAAGGAGGCACCGCGCGGCCGCCGTGACAGGATAATCGAAGGAGGCCGTGACGCATGATTTACTGACATCGACGTAGGTGAGTCCGAAGCAGCGCCAAATGACCCGCCGTGAATAATGCATGGCGGCTCTATTTCGGGCGATTAGTCCCGCCGACAGCGGACCGACGCAGAAGCTTCGGGGCGCGCGGCGTCGCCGACGGTGGCGCCGTCGACGGCGGCGCCGCTAACGACGCCGACGCGCAGGGCACGAGCGGGCTCCGAGCGAGTCGACACGGCGCAATATCGACACGGCGCAATATCGACACAGCGCGCCGGCCATTAAGGGTAAGTGGCCGATTAATCACCCGCGCATCTAAGGAAATCGCATTAGCGGGGCCCGGCCTGATTACGCTATCGACTGCGCCCCGCGAAACAACTGCTGACCGACCCTCCCTCTCCCCCTAGCGCCGCGCACCGTACGCATTCGTAGCCCGCTCTGTGTTGTTCTTGTGTGTCGTCTGGCGGCCGCGCGGTGTGTTTACTCGGGGGAAATTCGTATGAGAGCCGGCGTAGCACAACAGACGCCGGCATTCCGCGTAAACAGGAAAGCGGAGTTCAGGTGCTCGCCCGGGTAGCCCGTTATTCGCTGCATCATCGCCGCGCGATTATAGTACCGCGCCTCGCAAGGCGGACGGTGTATAATCACTTCACTTGAGTGATTGCGTCACGAAAGGGAAAAAGTACCACATCCACGAAACAATAACAGAAAATAAACAGCTCTTAAATGACCAGACCAACTTAGCAAACCACACAGTTTTCAAAACTGATTCACCACCTAACATAAAGATGAACTTTAATATATGTCTATTACACCCCACCACAGATTCACAATCCCGTGCACTTATTCAAATAACTACTCATCACCCCCACCCCCACTTTTTTTTACCTCCAACACACCCTCAACTCCAGACATGATAAACACAAAATTCTCTACATTATCTTAAAGACACACACACACACACACACACACACACACACACACACTGTCTTTCATATATTGCAAAAATCGAAGTTCGAAGTTGGCAACACTCACCAATATCACAAAAAAACGAGTGAACAGACATAAACATTGTGTCGGAAAGGTTCTACAACAAAAATGCTAAGTGTTCATTCGTTTTTTTGTGATATTGGTAAGTGTTGCCAACTTCTAAATTTCGAGTTTTGTAATATATGAAAGACAGTGTGTGTGAGTGTGTGTGTGTGTGTGTGTGTGTGTGTGTGTGTGTGTGTGTGTGTGTGTCAGTGAAGCTAAGCTAGTGTAGGGAACTGTGTATTTATCATGTCTTTCAAGTGTGGAGTTTAGGGTATGTTGGAGGTAAAAACAAAGGAGGGGGAGTGTGAGTAGTTGTTTGAAGTACAAGGGATTGTGAATCTTTGGTTGGGTGTATGGACATGTATTCAAGTTTATCTGTACGTGAAGTGACATGGTATTTCGATACGGAAAAGTGAAGAGGTAGTGTTTGTCAAATGAAAAAGAAGAGAAAACGGGAAATAGCAGAAAGGTTCAACAACAAAAATGCCAAGTACGACTATGACATACCCAGCCAACGAGAAAAGAGAAAAAACAGTAGGTTGTAAGGTTTACAGAACAAAGTAAAATTACACATAAGTTTGAAGAACTCTTAAGGGCAAAGATCGATTGAAACTGTTTCTAGCCTAAACAAGCAGAACGATGTGAACAATCCCTTGTATACCTTTACAGAAGCACTGAAGATGCTTTAAGAGTAAAAGCGTAAGGCGTCTGAAACGAAGATTTATTGTTACTTGCAGTCAGCAAAAGGCAGTCGAACCTATTATTCTTGATTAAAACTGCTGTTGCGAAAAATGGCCACACAAACAAACATTGTAAGGAATACGTACAGTTTGAAAGTGCCGATATGAGAGAATTGGAAAAAAAGTTTCGTTGCTGTTCTTTGAGAAACGCTGACAAGTTCAATAACTTTATCCTTGACTATAAAGCCGTCCTCATAGCGACAAGTTAGCTGTCGCTGGCGTGGAGGTTCACAAGTTTCGTGACCATACTTGCTACTATTTGAAATCGAGAAACCATTTCTTCACGAGAAACACAACATATAAGTTGGAAAATGAAATTCCCATGTCGATTGTGAGCAGAATTATGTATCGGAAAAAAAAAATGAGACATTGAAGATAATGTAAGCTTACCACCCTGCGCTTTCCTATCGGTTGCCACCCTGTTCTGGGTATAAAAAGATGTTAAAGCAGATCTTAGTGCTCTTATTAAACATGTTTGTAGAGCTTATGGCACTTAACTACGGGGTCATCAGTCCCTAAACTTACAAACTACTTATGAACTAGCTAATTCTAGGGACAGCAAAAAAATATCCAGGCCCAAAAGGGGAATTCGAATCCACGACCGTAGTGGCCGTGCAGAACGTGACTGGCGCGCCGCAGACTGCTCGGCCACAGCGGCCGGCCCTGATTAAATAAATGACTCACAACGGAATTCGCCTTATGGAAACTAAGACAACTATTTGGATAGCGGTGGCAGTAGCTTACTTCAAGGGATGTGCCCAACATGATTTCTTATCTGAATATTATGCATACAATCAAGGACGGGGAATTAGTATCAAGGAGGCAGTTTCCCTTTATCAAATTTACAATTATTCACAGATCTTGTCGTTACTCAGTTAAGCAAGAAATATTATGGGACATTTCAGTTAAAACATTTAGAATACAATTAATATTTCGTGGAGGGATTAAGAAAGGACCAAAAGCTTTCACACTAATTGTCTACTGGCTGGATTCCACAATCGTAGTGCCACGGTGTACTACTCCTGTGGCGACACACAAGTAAATTCAAAGTGCCACAAAGAAAATCCTACCCAAAATAATTGATCACAGAGACTCTTATGTCACGGATTCGTACTACTCACTAGCTAACCGTTGCAGTTACTTTAAATCCGATTAAGAGGGTTTTACGTCCACTTCTCTTTATGTATCTTGCCCCACCATGTCGCATGGTCATCAGCACGTGAATCTAAGTGGACGACAAAACGATAAACTAAGCCACACGAGATTTCATTAATAAATTTCCTCCGCGCGGACAGTAGAATGTCAATTCGACAAAGCCAACATCGATCACTTCCCACCCTAACTATATTGAAATAAGCCAACTTGGTTCACAAGAGATCCCCACATGAACTGAGCCTAATCCGCAAAGAACAGAACTAGTCCTAATTCCGTGAAAACGCTCCCAAAAATTTAGAAAATGGACTTCTCCTAACATTGTGCATTTACTGAACCATTTCCCTGCTAGTCTGTTCCACAATTGTCACAAGTCACACACACTTCCAAACACATTACCCTCGGAGACTAACATACTCACGTCCGTCCTCAGCCAGCCGAGGAAGCATTCTGCCCAAAACTGGCCGCCCTCCACCCTACCGCCCTTCCCGTTCAACTTGGCCGGAGTCGTTCTGCAATTGACAAGTCACCTTACGGGACCATCATGCCAGCTTGCGAATCGTGGAGGAATCGCAAATCACAGACATCTAGGTATCTGAAAGACGCGATTGTATCAAGAAGTTCACTACTAATGCTGTATTCTAACATTATGGGACTGTTTCTTCTACTCGTGTGCACTTTTCTACGTTTAGAGGTAGCTGCCATCCTCCACACCAATTAGAAATTTTGTCGAAGTCATCCTGTACGCTATTACAGGAAATTAAAGAAGACTCCCTCCCATACACCACAGCATCGTCAGCAAACTGCCGCAGATAGAAAATAATAGCGGTCCTATCACACTCCCCGGGGGCACGGCTGACGATACACTTGTCTCTGATGAACACTCGCCGTCGGCAACAACGTACTTCGTTCTTTTACTTCTGAAGTCTTCCAGCCAGTCACAAATCTGTGAACCTATTCCGTATGCTCGTATCTTCATTAGCAATCAGCAGTGTGGCACCGCGTCGAATGCCTTTTTGAAATCGAGAAAAACACAATCTGCCTGTTACCCTTCATCCATTGCTCGCAAGGTGTCATGTGAGAAGAGGGTAATCTGAGTTTCACACGAACAATGTTTCCTGAACCTGAGCTGATTCATAGAAAGAATCTTATCCGTCTCAAGGATATTTACTATATTCGAACTGAGAATTTGGTCCCAACTTCTACAGGAAACCGTCGTTAACGATATTGGCCTGTAATTATGTGGGTCAGTTCTTTTACCTATCTTATAAACGGGAGTCACCTGCTCTTTTTTCCAGTCACTAGAAACTTTGCGCTGAATTGAAGATTCGCTATAAACGCAACGTACCTAAGGGGCCAATGCCGCAATATACACTTTGTAAAACCGAACCCGTATTCCATCCGGACCAGGAGAATTTTTTATATTCAGTTCTTTCAGCTTCTTCTCTACACTGGAAGTACCTATTACTATGTCCTCCATTTGGGAGTTAGTGCGTTGATCATCTACATGGGTTACTCTGCAAATCACATTTAAGTGCCTGGCAGAGGGTTCATCGAACCACAATTATACTATTTATCTCCCATTCTATTCTCTAATAGCGCCCGGGAAGAAAGAACACCTGAATCTCTCCGTTCGAGCTCTGAATTTTCGTATTTTATTCTGATGATCATTCACATCTATGTAAGTGGGAGTCAACAATATATTTTCGCATTCGGAGAAGAATGTTGGCGATTGGAGTTTCGTAAGTAGCCCACGTCGCTGCGATAAGCGCCGTTGCTGTAATGATTCCCATCCCAGATCCTGTATCATTTCCGTAACGCTGTCTCCCCTGTATCGTGACAATACGAAACGAGCTGCCCTTCTTTGGACTCTTTCGATGTTCTCCGCCAAACCCACCTGATAAGGATCCCACACTGGGCAGAAATACTCCAAAAATGGACCGACAGGCATAGTGTATGCAGTTTCTTTTGTAGTTCTGTTGCATCTTTTAAGGGTTCTCCTTTCTCAGGATATTATCTACGTGTTCTTTCCAGTTTAAGTACGTTAGTACGATCCTCCTGCGTGAAAGATTTCTTAATGGTTAAATTTAGAACTCCAGCTTTCCGTTTGCTTTCTTCTATTACTGCCCCGGAATGATCGAGTTACTAGATAGTGGCCTTTCACCCGCTTTCCGATTTTACATAGCACCAGAATGTTTTCGGAATCCAGCAAAGCAACGCCGACCCCAGAAGACGTGGGGAGAGGCTGAGATGATGGTGTAGGTAGTCTACATCTACATAGATACTCTACAAATCACATTTAAGTGCCTGGCAGAGGGTTCATTAACCACTTTCATAACTTTTCTCTACCGTTCCATTCTCTAATATCGCGCGGGAAGAAAGAACACCTAAATCGTTCCGTTTTCGATCTGATTTCTCTTATTTTATTGGGATGGTCATGTCTCCATAAGTAGGTGGGTGCTAGCAAAATATTTTCCCATTCAGAAGTAAAAGTCGGTGCTTGAAACTTCGCAAACAGACCACGCCGCAATGAATAACGTCTTTCTTTTAATGATTTCCACCCCAATCCAATTCGTGCAACATTTCCGTGACGCTTCCCCCCCCCCTCCCGTAACGTGATAAAACAAAACGAGCTGCCCTTCCTTGAACCTTCTCAATGTCTTCCGTCAGTCCCACCTGGAGAGGGTCTCACAAGGGGCAACAGTACTCCAGGAGAGGACGCACAAGTGTGATGTAGGCAGTGTCTTTGGTGGAGGTGGTGCATCTACGAAGCGTTCTGCCAATGAAACGTAACAATATTTTCTAGGTGTTCTCTCCAGTCAAAGTTGTTCGTAATTGTAACTCCTAGGTATTTGGTAGAATCTACGACCTTAAGGTTTGACTGATTTATCGCGTAATTGAAGTTCAGCGGATATCTTTTAGTGGTCATGTGTATTACTTCACACTTTTCTTTATTTAGTGTCAATTGCCAATTTTCGCACCAAGCAGAAAATTTGTCTAAATCGATTTGCAGTTGCTTTTGATCCTCTGTTGACTTCACTAACCGATAAATGACAGCATCATCCGCGATCAGTGTAAGGTAGCTATTCAGATTGTCTCCTAAATCGTTTATAAACACGAGGAAGAGTAGGGGACCTATAACGCTCCCCTGTGGAACGCCAGATATCACTTCTGTTTTACTCGATGACTTATCGTCAATTACAACGAACTGTGTTCTTTCTGATAGGAAATCGTGAATCCAATCGCACAATTGGGGAGATATTCCATAAGAAAGCAATTTCAAAAGAAGCCGCATGTGGGGTCCAGTGTCAAAAGCCTTCCTGAAATCCAGAAATATGGAATCGATTTGAGATCCCTTGTCGATGGCACATAACACTTCATGTGAATAAAGGGCAAGCTGTGTATCGCAAGATTGATACTTTCTAAATCCGTGTTGACTACTGGTTAATAGGTCGTTCTCTTCGAGGTAGTTCATAATATTCGAACAAAGTACATGATCCAAAATTATACTGCAAATCGACGTCCATGAGATTGGCCTGTAGTTTTGGGGATCACTCCTATTGCCTTTCTTGAATATTGGAGTAACTTGGGCAACTTTCCAGTCTTTGGGTACGGATCTTTCGCTGAGTGATCGGTTGTAAATTATAGCTAAGTACGAAGCTATTGCATCAGCATACTCGGAGAGGAATCTAGTTGGTATACAATCTGGCCCGGAAGATTTGTTTTTGTTTAGTGACTTAAGTTGTTTTACTACTCCAGGAACATGTACTTCTAAGTTTCGCATGCTGGCAGCTGTTCTTGGATTGAATACTGGAGTGTTCACTTCGTCTTCTTTGGTGAACGAATTTCGGAAAGCTGTGTTTAGTAATTCTGCCTTAGCAGTACTGTCATCGGTAGTATTACCAGTGCTATCGTATAGTGAAGGTATTGTTTGTGTTTTGCCGCTAGAGTACTTCACATATGACCAGAATTTCTTTGGATTTTCTGCAAGATTACGAGACAGGATTTTCCCGGAATCCAGCAAAGCAACGTCGACCCCACATGACGTGGGGAAAGGCTGAAATGATGGTGTAGGTTATGCATCACGTCCTACCTTCGTGATCGCAGTCGCGGCCTGTCCAGAGAGGGGATCGATGGACGCGGAGACTCGCAGACTCGCAGCTGGCGGTAGGCGCGCTCCGCCCGTGAGGTCCCCACCGCCAGTCCGAAACAGGATCCGTACGGCGCGGAGCGGCAGCCCTAGTGCGGCCCATTGTGCCCGGCGCTCGGCGATCTGTTACACACTCGGCTGGCCGGGCAGCCTGGCACCTGCCCAGCCGTCCACCTGGAGGGAGCTGGCGCACAAAAGCGCCGCTCCCCTGTCACCTTGAGGAAATTACGTGCAGCGTGAAAGCGCCCGCCGGCTCCTGCGCAGACGATACGTCGCGACGCGCCGCGCTCGCTGGGGCTGGGGTCGGCCGGCGCGGGCGTGGGCGTGACATCTCATATCCGGGCCGACATCGCCGCGCAGATACAAAGGCGCTGCTATCTCGCGACTTCTCACGAGCGCTGATGGGGAAAAGAGGGGAGCCAGAAAGCGGGGAAATACCTTAACGCACGAAAATTCTGCCGGCTAAACTGTTATCGGAGACTGGGACGGGCGGGAGGCTTCAGCGCGGTGGGAGCACCATCCCAGTGAGGATCCAGTTTCTTTTATGCCACCTACGGAGGAAAACGCAAAAAAGATTCCTTTTTTTTTCTTTCTTTTTCAATTTTTCCCCCCACTTTTCGATTCTCAGAAAATCTGTGCAATGACTAATTTTCGCCTTCCGCCCAAACCCTCCTCTGCTCTCTCTCTCTCTCTGTCTCCACCTCAACCCTCATATATACAGGGTGTTACAAAAACGTACGGCCAAACTTTCAGGAAACATTCCTCACACACAAATCAAGAACATATGTTATGTGGACATGTGTCCGGAAAAGCTTAATTTCCATGTTAGAGCTCATTTTATTACTTCTCTTCAAATCACATTAATCATAGAATGGAAACACACAGCAACAGAACGTACCAGCGTGACTTCAAACACTTTCTTACAGGAAATGTTCAAAATATCCTCCGTTAGTGAGGATACATGCATCCACCCTCCGTCGCATGCAATCCCTGATGCGCTGATGCAGCCCTGGAGAATGGCGTATTGTTATCATTGCCGTCCACAATATGAGCACAAAGATTCTCTACATTTGGTACCGGGGTTCTGTAGACAAGAGCTTTCAAATGTACCCCTAAATGAAAGTCAAGAGGTCGAGGTCAGGAGTGCGTGGAGGCTATGGAATTGGTCCACCTCTACCAATCCTTCGGGCACCGAATCTGTTGTTGACAAGCGTACGAACACGTCGTCTGAAATGTACAGGAGCTCCATCGTGCATGAACCACAAGTTGTATCGTACTTGTAAAGGCACATGTTCTAGCAGCACAGGTAGAGTATCTCGTATGAAATCATGATAACGTGCTGCAGTGAGCGTAGGTGAAGTACATGAACACAAGCACTGAAGTCAACATAACCTTCCTTCAATTGGGCCAACTGGCGGTGAATCGAGGGAGTACAGTACATACTAACGAAACAATTGGATATTTTGACAATTGTCTGGACGAATTATTTCAGTTTACATTTAAACAGAAATACTAAAATGAGCTCTAACGTGGAAATTAAGCGTTTCCGGACACATGCCCACGTGACATATTTTCTTTCTTTGTGTGTGAGGAATGTTTCCTGAAAGTTTGGCCGTACCTTTTTGTAACACCCTGTATATAGAGCTCAAAACAATCAGGGGATCAGGACTAGTCCTAGGCCGGAGGTTAACATTTGCAAAACGACTCACTAGAGCAAAAAAAGGAAGGGCAATACAGTATACATTCAACTTTACGCCCTTCTCAAAGGTGAAGGCTTGGAAGCAAAGACCAAGATGAGACTATACAGGTCCTAGATCCTAACCTCCAAGCTTTACGGTTCTGAGGTCTGGTCCATGGCAGTGGACACACATATGGACAAGCTCCAGTCCTTTCTGAACAAAATATTGAGAACAATTTCCCGCGCAGACCGTTATACGCCAAATGCACACATAAAAGAAAAGTTAGGACAACCATCTGTACCCACTCTCATTAAAAGAAAGTCCGATGCTCTTTACGAAAAGGCTTCCTCTTGGACCCATCACGTCATCCATCAACTAGGAACACATTATCCAAACGCTTCAAACAGGACACCTATGCACACCTTAACCAGACAATTTAGGGACTAGCACAGACATGGGCGACACAACAGTCGCGCAAACACAAACACTGTTTAGATACCACAAAAAAGGCATTTTCTTTTATCATTAAGCCATGCTAGAAGTCAGACGGGACAAAGCCCTATGGTGCTTTAGTTGGATACAAAGAACAGTTATATTGCAGCCCGGGATCAGGTGAGATTTCATACACAGTCCCTACTCAGTGGGAAACCTAAATAAAAAATAAAAATTAAAATTAAAATAAAAGTGTAGACGTTCGAAACTAGTACCAATCGTCCAAAATGAATCAAACTCACTCAGTGCATACTTCGAAATAAGCGAACTAAATATAGCCATAAATAGCGACATATGCACTGAAGAAATAAAACATCTGGGACCTATCACAAAACGATGGCTTCTGAGTTTCCTCAATACATGTGCTCGCTCTTACGAGATCCCCGTGGTGCAAAGCCAAAGTGGACATTACTGAAACTAGGAAAACACTCCCGACCTGCCATGCAGTTACCGTTCAGTCTCCCTACTGTGCCATCACTTCAAGAAATACGATAGAATGATTCCGCAACGGATACAAAACATCGTAGATTCCAAACTAATGACAGAGCAGGCAGGCTTTCGGCGTGGCAAATCTGGCACCGGCCATGTCCTCAATTTAAATGAATTTATCAAATAAGGCTTTCAAAGGAAGAAAAAAAAAAAAAAAAAAAAAAAAGGTAACGGGGCTAGCTCTAGTTGACCTAACAGCCTATATAATGCTATTAATCACAGCAAACTATTCGGCGAAATGTGTAACGTATTTGGCGATTACAACCTAGTAAGTATGCTAGAATCCATGTTCCACAATAGAAGATGTGTCACTGCACGGGAAAACGAGCAGATGGAGAGATAAAAACAATTGCCTTTCGCAGGGAAGCGTGCTGGCACATATTCTATACAATACATGCACTAACTTTCAACCAATAACTGAAGGTACCGTACAGTTCATATACCCCGAAGACCTGGCCATTGCTGTGCAGTTCTGAATCTTCCAGTATATTGACGAAAAACTGGAGAAAGCACTTGAGAACATTTCTTCATATTGTAGAGAGAACTGCCTATAGCCAAACTCCTAAAAGGAGCAAGTGTGTGCTTTCCACTTAAATACAAAAAATGCATACAGAACCCTGCAAATGAGATGAGAAGGAAGCGCCTTGAAGCATACGAACACTCCTAAATACTTTGGTGTAAGATTGGACAGGTCACTAAATACAAACATCACTGCCTCAACAACAGGCAGAAAGAAGGCTCAAGGAATAACTCTGCTTAGAAAGCTAGCAGGGAGTATGTGGAGAGCGAACCCCGACATACTGCGCATCACAGCACAGGCTTTGTGCTACCCAACAGGAGAGTATGCTTGTCCAGTACATGCCAAAACGGTCGATATCTAACTGAACCAAACCTGTAGTCTAATCAGCGGGTACGTGAAACCGACCCCACTTGATCTCCTATATAAGGTATCTGGCTTTGCCCCACCAAGAGACACAAAGCGATTCAAGCAAACGTTCGACGAGCGGCACGTTCTCTACAACGACCAACTCTACAGCCAGGAAGACTCAAATCAAGGAAAAGTTTTTGAGGAATGTACCAACTGAACCACCCAATAACTAAAAAATGTTCACATGTTTGTAGAGTTTATGGGTATTAACTAAACTTACATACTAGTTATGAACTAGCTAATACTAAGGGTGACACAAATATCCATGCCCGAGGGAGGATTCGAACCCCTGACTGTAGTGGCCTTGCAGACTGTGACTGGGGCGCCGCAGAACGCTCGGCCACAGCGGTCGGCCCAAAAACTACCCACTGCAACAAGCGCACCCTACCGGAAGCGAAATGGATTGGAAGACCTGACGAAACCTGAATAGGATTAGAACGACAGTTGCACCTGTGAAAATCATTAAAGCTAATTGGAGACTGGCGGAAGCTGAGGATCTTCTGTATGAATGTGGAGAGCAACAGAACATGACACATTTGCTTCAATGTTCTAGTTGCCCACAGACCTGCACCCTCGTCGGTCTGTAGTTGGTCAGCGATGTGGCAGTTGACGTGGCCCGATATTGGGCCAATAATTTAGTTTGACGGAGAGTCTGGTTTCGAAAAGGTAAAGTAAGTTCATACACAGTACACATATGGTATCTTATTTTATTCAGTTATTTCTTACAGCTATAATTTGTGTGTGATACAGTACGATATTTTGCTGTTTCAACTCTTTACTTGAAGGTTTACATGTCGTTTGATTACAGCGAGACACCATGGAGCCATAGTGAAAAAGTCTTCTCGTTGGCATCTATTATGGCGCATGTTCAACTCGGACGGTCCGTACTGTTGCACACCTCCGTGACAGTATAACGTTATCAATGAGCTCTTGAGGCATATTTGGCCATTCTTCCATGAGCGCAATATCCAACTCTGCAGCCGTTGTGGGTGGTGCTGGTCTGGCTAAAATGCGTCTGCCAAGCGCATCCCAGACCAGCTCAATCGAGTTTAAGTCCTGTGTCGAGTGGAATTTTCATTCTTTATTCAAGGAGCATTGTAGACAAAAATTACACGAAGAGAAATGTAGCACGAGGAGGTCTATACGAGAGGCGTTCAACGAATTCGGAAGTGGTCTTATGTCAAAGCGGTAGGTGGATCAAAACGAAACGTCCAGACACTCTGTGACGAAAATGGCATTGAAACAGAGAATGACACTCTTAAGTCTGAATTACTAAATGTCTATTTCCAAAGCTGTTTGACAGAGGAAGATTGCACTGTAGTTCCTTCTCTAGATTGTCACACAGATGACAAAATGGCAGATATAGAAATAAAATGACAGAGGTATAGAAAAACAAAATCGCTCAAAAGAGGAAACGGCTGCAGGACCTGATGGATAACAGTTTGATTTTACACAGAGTATGGGAAGGAACTTGCCAGCCTTCTTTCAGTGGTGTACCGTAAGTCTCTAGAAGAGCGTAGCGTTCCAAAAGATTCGAAAATGGCGCAGGTCATCCCCGTTTTCAAGAAGGAACGTTGAACAGATGTGCAGAACTACAGGCCTATACCTCTGACGTCGGTCAGTTGTAGAATTTTGGAACATATATTTTGTTCGAGTATAATGACTTTTCTGGAGACTAGAAATCTGCTCTGTAGGAATCAGCATGGGTTTCGAGAAAGGCGACCGTGTGAGACCCAGCTCGCGCTATTCGTCCACGAGACTCAGAGGGTCATAGATACGGGTTCTCAGGTAGACGCCGAGTTTCTTCACTTCCGCAAGGCATTTTATACAGTTCCCCACAGTCGTTTAATGAACAAAGTAAGGGCATAAGTTGTATCAGACCAATTGTGTGATTGGATTGAGGAGTTTCTAGCTTCTCATTGTCAATGGGGAGAAGTCTTTCGAAGTGATGTCAGGTGTGCCACAGGGAAGTGTCGTGGGTCCGTTGCTGTTCACAATATATATAAATGACATTGTGGATAACATCGGCAGTTCACTGAGGCTTTTTGCGGATGATGCTGTAGTATATAGAGAGGTTGTAACAATGGAAATTTGTATTCAAATGCAGGAGGATCTGCATCTAATTGACGCATGGTGCAGGGAATGGCAATTGAATCTCAATGTAGACAAGTGTAAAGTGCTGCGAATACATAGAAAGAAAGATCCTTTATCATTTAGTTACACTATAGCAGGTTAGCAACTGGAAGCAGTTAATTCCATAAATTATCTGGGAGTTGGCATTAGAAGTGATTTAAAATAGAACTACCACATAAAATTAGTCGTCGGTAAATTAGATGGGAGACTTAGATTCATTGGAGGAATCGTAAGGAAGTTCAGTCCGAAAACAAAGGAAGTAGTTTACAGTACACTTGTTCGCCCACTACTTGAATACTGCTCACCGGCGTGGGATGCGTACCAGGTGGGATTGATAGAGGAAGTAGAGAAGATTCAAGGGAGAGCAGCGCGCTTCGTTATAGGATCATTCAGTAATCGTGAAAGCGTTACGGAGATGATCGATAAATTCCAGTGGATGACTCTGCAAGAGAGACGCCTTGTAGCTCGGCCCAGGCTTTTTCCGAAGTTTGGAGAACATACCTCTACCGAGGAGTCAAGCAGTACATTGCTTCCTCCTACGTAAATCTCGCGAAGAGATCGTGAAGATAAAATGAGAGAGATTAGGGCCCACCCAGAGGCATACAAACAATCTTTCTTCCCGCGAACAATGCGTGACTGGAATAGAAAGAAGAACCGATAGTGGTACTAAAGGTACCCTCCGCCACACACCGTCGGTTAGCTTTCGGAATATGGATGTAGATGTAGAAGAAAATGGAGTATACTTTCGAGAGGGAGTGGGGTGGGGCTATAGGCAAGTCTGTTAACATTTTATGGGTATTCAAAGGACAAAGTTTTTCGAATCATGCCAACGTAGATCCAGGAAGACTGTGTTTATAACACACACAGGTGATACCAAAGGTTTTTAGATATTTATAAATTTGTATAAAAAATATTGTAGACGTATCTTGAAAAAAAAAAGTTGGGCCGGTTTAGATGGCAGCTGAGCGGTTTCGGTGTGCCCTCGCGCTGTGGGAGCCACGGTCGGTCGGTCGCGGATGGAGCCGCCGTTGCGTGAGGAGAGCGCGGCGGGCACATGGCGGCGCGGCGCGGCTGTAGGAAGCACGTCCGATTAGCCGCCGCCGTGTCCGCGCAGCTGCGGCGCGCCCGACCGCGCCGTGGCGCCCCGCCTGGCCTGTTGGTTGCCGCTGCCACCTGCCGGACCACCGCCGCTGCTGCGGTCTTCCCTACTGCGACACGCCCCATGTTGCGGCTGCCGTAATGGTCGCCCTTAGGCCATCGCCTGCCCGCCGTGCTTGGCCTCTCGTACCCCTCAATGGGCTCATAAGATCATACATTTTTTTCCGGGACAAGCGACCATAAGTTGGCAAGCATAAAAATTTCTTGAAAAGTGTTTTATCCTTGATGGCAGTGTTTGAACTCCGTGACTGTTCCTAATGCACGGTTGAGAAAGAAAATAGGTACCAGGCTCATTAAAAATCTTATTATTTATTTATCAAACGACCGGTTTCGGGCTTGTGTCCATCCTCAGGTGCTTAAAACAAACAGAATTTTACATGTGTAGGATGTGGAGGATGTTGGTGGAGTTCACTGTTTGAAAACAAATTATTTCGAATTAAAAAAAAAAAAAAAAAAAAAAAAAAAAAAAAAAAAAAAAAAAAAAAAAAAAAAAAACAGTCAACAATCCGAAGATTGGTTTGAACACCACAGTGCTTTACTAGGCACGGTCCTGTTTGGAGGTGGTATGCCGTTGCCTTCCTCCGACCTTCGAACTGACTTACCCAGCCAGTTATAGGGGGACCTACAGTTTAACGTGGGTTCCGAACCACGGTGCTACTCGGTATTTTTCACATGAGCAATACTGCCAGAGGTGAAAGAAGTGGAAAGTGACATATAAAAATCCTAGGACCTGGCGGGGTTCGAACCCGCGACCTTTGGATTTGTAGTGTGGCACTCTACCACTGTGCAACCGAGGCGCACTTATTTCGTATTAACAATAGCGAAATCAATTGCAGGTAGCGACATGACGTGAACAAATACACTTTTTACTTACACTTAATATTGTAAACAAATCGCGACTGTCCTTGTGATGCACCTCGTATACACTTCTGCGACCACACTTTGTTTTGATAACCTCCTTACTTTACCTACTTTGATAACCTACTTACTTTACAGGATCTGGGATGGGAATCATTAGAACAACGGCGCTTATCGCTGAGGCGTGGGTTACTTGCGAAACTCCAATCGCCAACATTCTCCTCCGAATGCGAAAATATATTGTTGACTCCCACTTACATAGGTAGAAATGATCATCAGAATAAAATAAGAGAAATCAGAGCTCGAACAGAGAGATTCAGGTGTTCTTTCTTCCCGCGCGCTATTCGAGAATGGAATGGGAGATAAATAGTATAATTGTGGTTCGATGAACCCTCTGCCAGGCACTTAAATGTGATTTGCAGAGTATCCCATGTAGATGTAGATGTAGATGTTACTGTCCTGATTGCCTTTCTTGGAGTACAAGTTATCAGCATCACTGCACAGAAATGTGAACTCACGCCATACACTTTGTTTGGATACAGAGTTTCTGGTCAAAGAGCTTATAGCTAAGAAGCACAAAGATGGTACAACACGACTTATACATTACAAAGGCATTACATGTGTATAGGTGAGAAAAGTATTACAATATATAAAAATGAATTCTTTTACATAATAGTGGAGCCACACTATCATTTATAAATTATAATGTGGATCCCCAATTATTAAAAAAATCATTTTCATATGTTGTAATACTTTCCCCCCTTTCCCTCCTATATATAGAATGGCTTTGTAATGTATATGTTGTAAAACCTGAGTTGTAACATCTTTGTGCTTCTTAGATATAAGCTCTTTGACCACAAACTCTGTATCCAAACAAAGTGTATGGCGTGAGTTCACATTTCTGTGCAGTAATGTTGATAAATTGTACTCAAAAAACGGCAATCAGAACAGTAACAAAAACAAGGAGGTTATCAAAACAAAGCGTCGTCGCGAAATGTGTACGAAGTGCGTCACATGGACAGTCGAGATTTGGATACAATATTAAATGTAAGTTAACTGTGTTAATATCATCTCCCTACCTGCAATTGATTTCGCAATCGTTAATACCAAATAATTTGTTTTCATAATGTAAACTCCATCAACATACTACACATATAAAATTTTGAATGTTTTAAGCACCTCAAGATGGGCACAAGCCCTAAACCGGTCGTTTGATAATTAATAATACTATCTTTAATGTGAGTGGTAGCACTTTTTATTCTCAAGTCTGCGTTTCTTGAAATGTCTTGATCGCAGTATGGTTTATTTTGACATTCCGCGTTTCGACACATCATCATCAGATACATTTTGAAAATGTAAAATGTAAAATTAAATCTTAGAGAAGAAACATAACCAAAACTATAACTCACAAACGTGGTCGTCTAGTCTAGGTGCTCGCCTAGACATGCCAAACTGTTTGGCATATCTAGGCAAACACCTTCACTATAATTACATCTTTGTGGGCTATACTTTTGGTTATGTACCTCCACTAAGATTTAATTTTGTATACTATCATTTTCAAAAATTATCAGATGATGATTTGCCTAAACGCTTAGTGTTAAAGTATATTGCCACCAAGACATTTAAAAAAAATTTTATGCGACATTATTTCCCACTTCAAACTTACGACGTGGCGAGTTTCTGACGTCAGCGCTGGGAACCACAGCTGTGACATGCTCCGAGAGATAAAATAGCATTTATCGTATGTCTAAGACAGTGGTTTCCAGGATGGATCGGTAGTCTCGTATTCTCTATTCTTAGCCAATAAAAATATTTTACTGTAATATATAAAAATTAATATCTGTTTGTTTTTCTATTTATTCGTATTTTATGCACAGCCCTCTGTACATCCGATTGCGATAAAACGTTATCAACTCATTGCTTGCACTCGTGCGAAGGCAATAGGCACACTAAAATTAAGTTAGTATGGTGCATCGCGGAGGGTTCTTTGCAATTATTAATTTGGTTATTGACGTCTGTTACGCTGAAATGGCTGGACGGATAGGAATTAAATTTGATACAGTGGTTACTGATTAATACATGGATTACCTTTCGTAGGCCATCGTATAATGCGTGGCGGAGGGTACCTTACAATGTGTTAATAAGTTTGCTACTCCTTGATACTGAAACGGATTGACAGATCTGAATGAAAATTGGACTGGAGATAGCTTATACCCTGTATTAATACAAGGACTACCTTTCGTAAGCCATCGTACATTACTTCTACTATATGAAAATAAATGTATGTGTGTGTTTGTGTGTTTCTTCGTATTTTATACGCTACTGTACCATTCATCCGATTGGGATGAAACTTTGTCAAAATATTTCTTCTACACTCGGGAAGGTTACGGGTATAATTATCACTGTACAACACATAGTTCAGAAGATATCACGTCATGAACACGGAGATGCGTGGAAATCTTCCGCATTATCAACGACGTTTCAATTTACTACAAAATATATTAGCAACATATTTTGCAAACAGTATCCATTTATGCCAATGAACATACCTACAAAATTATTTCATTGTACAATTTACATTTTAGATGGTAATACGCCGTGAACATCGAAACACTCGGGATAGTGGCGCATGATGTTTGTTCATATTTTATGCACTCATACGATTGTGATGAAACTTTGTCAACATATTCCTTGCACTATCGCGAAATTTATAGGCATAATTATATGCCTGTCTTCCTAAAATATTGTATGGTGCGTGCCGGAGGATACTTTACCCACGAACGGCGACAATATACAGCGCGAATCAAAATTCGCAACGCGATTCCTCACATGCTAGTAATAAAAAAATGCCTGTCACAAAATTTCGTCCTGCGCATATTTCTAGCAGTAAATGGACGTCGAAGATTGAGATGGGTGTGTGTCCCATACGTCAATGTGTTTCAGAATTACAATACTACACCAACAAACTTCTAGGGGATGTGGGAGGTGTCTTGAGGAACAAAGTGAGCATAAAAACCCATTCCCGGAAACGACGTCCAATGACGCTACAGAGCGTCGAAGTTGCTGGAGGAGATGTCTAGCGGCAGGAGCTGGTGTCTGTAACTTGGACTCTCCGTAGCGTCGTTGAATGGTGTTTCCGGGCATGGGTTTCCACGCACATTTTGTTCCTCAAGACGCCTAAAACAAGTTTTTGTTAGTGTCATTATGAAACACACTGACGTATGGAACACACAGCCATCTCAGTTTTTGACGTCCATTTACTAGCGAAAATATGCGCAGGATGAAATTTTGTGGGAGACATTTTTCATTTTTGGCAGGTGGGGAACCGCGCTGCGAAGCCCGAGTGCGCGAATTTAGATTCACCGTGTATGTGGTTTTATTCCGATCTTGCTGAAATTTTGCACACTTACGCCTAACCGCGGTCTACGTAAGTTTTCATACAGTGCAGTCCTCAGCATAAGTTACTTTAACTCCTGAAACATCACCTTCATGACCTAGGTCGTGAATTACCTTTCCCTTCCTTTCCCATCCTTTTTTCTTCCCTTCTCTCCCACCTGAGGAAGGAACTGTGTTCCGAAAGCTTGTCCTTTTTCGTCCCCTTTTTCTGTTTCTTCATTTGTGTAACTATCGGCGGTACAGAACAAAGGTAAGTACTGACCAGCCAATCTATCTCTTTTGAAAAATATTTATCATCTCTGAGGAAAATTTTCATCATTAATCAAACGTTAAGTAGTTTGTAAGCCTAAGGAATGATGACCACTTGCCACGATGGAATAGCCGTGCGCAGTGAGGCGCTGTGCTACGGTGCGCGCGGCCGTTCGCCGTAGGGCATTCTAGTCCTCCCTCGTGTATGGGTGTGTCGCATTTCGACGGCATGAATGCTACTTGCCCTATCAACAAGAAACTATTGCGAGTAAAGTTGCCTATGTCGAAAAATGGAGGGGGCGACGCCACATTCTTTCAAAGAGTTTTATTATTATTACTGTAAGTCTATCGGACCAAACTGCGTGGTCATCAGTCCGTAGCTTACAAACTACTTAAACTAAGATAAACTAACCTAAGGACAACACACACACCCATGCTCCAGGGAGGACTCGAACCTCCACGGCGAGCAACCGCGCGCTCCGCGCTTCTTTAGACCAATCGGCTACTCCACCGCGGCTTTTCAAAGAGTGGCAGAATCCCTGGAGCCGGCCCTGCGACTACTTTTCACATATAAATTAGATTCAGTCTGGCCCCACGCGTCGCATATCTCAGCGTCGTCTCAGCTAAACATTAAACATGACACAGCACGAGTAGGGGGGAGACGCGGACGGAGGAGGAGGGGAAAAAGGAGATGGCCCTGTAATTTTTTTCGGTCTGTGAGCTTGTCCCCTGGCCGTTAGTAACATATGGTGACACGAATCGATAGCAAGGCGCTGGGGAGCGCAGTGTGTGTCACGTTTCATGTGAGGAGTGCTCGCGCGCATGAGTCACGCGACAAACAGAGCGGCCCGGACGGTCCCGCTGTTTGCTGAGGACAGGCGGCAGCGGCAGAGGCAGGCCGACAGACACCTGTCACCAGACACCGCCCGCAGCTGGTATCGCGTGGCACAGAATTAGGCGGCAGCGCGCATCTGCGCCCGCTTCCCGCCTCTCCGGGAGATCACCGCAATCGCCGCCTGTCCACACGCTGGAAATGGATCTAGGCGGGTTGCCCCACACCTCCACAATGACGCACACTGGTTGGCTGCTTTTCGCCGGTGTTGACAGTGACACCAGCTCATGGGTATTGTAGTCGTAGATGTGTATCTTGGACATCATCGTTTAAAATGTCAGCAATAAATGAAAATCTTCTACAGGTACTACTTGCTGAGCGAAAGTATAAAGCTTGGCATTGCATACAGTATATGAAGAACCGGCTTTATTACATTACACATTTCAGACTTGGTGTCATATTGCAAACTTACTTATTTCATATATATGAGGTATGTCCACAAAGTGAGTTTCGTTTGGTTATATAAAAGAAACGTGTACAGACACAGAAAAAATCTTTATTGTACAAAAATATACAACTATTAAACTACTTTCCTACATGTTGTTGTTGTTGTGGTCTTCAGTCCGGAGACTGGTTTGATGCAGCTCTCCACAATACCCTATCCTGAGCAAGCCTCTTGATCTCCACATAAGAACGGCAACCTACATCTGTCTGAATCTGCTTACTGTATCAATCTCTTGGTCTTCCTCTGCGGTTTTTACCCCACACACTTCCCTCCAACGCTAAATTCACAATTCCTTGATGTCTAAGAATGTGTCCTACCAATCTATCCCTTCTTTTAGTCAAGGTATGCCAGAAATTTCTTTTCTCCCCAATTCTGTTCAGTACCTCCTCATTAGTTACGCGATCCACCCACCAAATCTTCAGCATTCTTTTGTAGCACCACATTTCAAAAGCCTCTATCCTCTTTCTGTCCACACTGTTTATCGTCCATGTTTCACTCCCATAGAAGGCAACACTCCATACAAATACCTTCAGAAAGGACTTCCTTACGATTAAATCAATATTCGCTGTTAACAAATTTCTCTTTTTCAAGAACGCCTTTCTACCCATTGCCATTCTGCATTTTATATCCTCTGTACTGCGACCATCATTTGTTATTTTACTGCCCAAGTAACAAAACGCATCTACCTCCTTTATTGTTTCGTTACCTAATCTAATTCCTTCAGCATCTCCTGATTTTCTTACACTGCACTCCATTACCCTAGTTTTACTCTTGTTAATGTTCATCTTATATGCACCTTTCAGCATACTGTCCATTCCGTTCAATTGCTCTTCCAGGTCCTTTGCTGTATCTGACAGAATTACTATGTCGTCGGCAAAACGCAATGTTCTGCATAGCTTCCGAAATTTTGTAGGCATTTCTCATAGGGTGGCAGAAGTCTTTGTATGCCTTCTTCGTAGAAGGTTCCGCCTGTATATTCAACCACGTGGTAACATGTTCTTTCATCTCGTCATCATCGCTGAAGTGTTGACCACCATGGACAGGTTATAGGTATAAGAAGAAAGTCGCTAGGAGCGAGACTACGGAGGGTGATCAAACACGTCCCAGTGAAATTCCCGTAAGAGTTGTTTGGTCACATTCGCCTTGTGAGGTCGGGCGGCAACGTGAAGGGGAGAAGAAGACTCCTTTCATCTCTTCTTACACCTAAAATGTGTCCTTGGTGGTCAACACTTCAACGATGATTAGCTGAAAGAAAATGTTTGCCACATGGTTGAATACACAGGCGGCAACATTCTATGAAGAAGTCACACAAAAACTTGTCCCACGCTATGACAATTGCCTACAAAATTTCGGAAGTTATGTAGAAAAGTAGTTGAAAAGTTCCAAATTTTTATACAATAAATATTTTTTCTGTATATGTTCACGTTTGGTTTACATAACAAAACGGAACTTAATTTGTGGACATACCTCGTATATAAATGAATGTATGTCCTCTATGTGTTCATAAACCATTCATTCGATTGCAGTGAAACTTTAGTGAACTGTTCGCCGTACGCCCACGAAGGCAACTGACGTAAAAACGAAATAGCAAGACACATAGGACTTATGACATCATAAATAATGAGAGGCCACCGCGTGAGAATACCCAGATCTATGCGCCAATTATTGGAAATTGAGAGTAGTTAGTAACCTGCAACAAAGTTTACATGTAATTTCGGACGTTTATGAAGCGTTTTGTGAGCCCCCCGCCCCAAATGATGAGACGAAAAGAAGTCTAACTGTCACAACAGTTTCGTTGTAGATGTCGTAAAATCGTCGAATCAGGCATGACCTTGTACCAAATAAAGTTAGCATTCCAATTTGCATGTTACTATTTATTTTTGTCTTCAAATCTCCCGTAATTCTCTTGCATCAAAAATTAAGCAATATGTTTTCTTAATCTATATAATATGAAGAAAGGAATTAACAGGCTTCCATTTTGGAATGGTGGTTGGAGCTAGGGACACGGAAGATACCATATCGGATATCGTCAGGGAATTCAGTACAGTGAGATCCACAGTGTTAATGGTGTGCCGAGAATACCAACTTCCAGGCAATATTCCTCACTGCGGGCAACGCAATGGCCGACGGCCTGCAGAGATGGAGAGGAACAGCAGCGTTTGCGTAGTGTTGTCACTGGTAACAAGCAGGTGGTACTGTGTGACGTGACCGTAGAAATCAATATGGGACGTAGGACCAACATATCCGGTAGGGCACTGAGGAGCAATTTGGCGTTAATGGGCTGTGGCCGCAGACGGACTAGCTCTAGTGCTTTGCTAGCTGGACGACATCACCTGCAGCTCCTCCCCAGGGCTCGTGACCATATCGGTTCAACCCAGAGACTGGAGAAATGTCCAAATGTTTGTAGGTCTAAGGGGCCAAACTATCATGGCCATCGGCCCCTCGACTTACAGACTACTTAAAGTAACTTTTACTAAGGGCAACACACACATCTATGCCCGACGGAGGACTCGAACCTACGACGCGAGCGGCCGCACGATCCGTAAGGTGACGGCCCAGATCGCATGGCCATTTTCGCCGACAGAGGCTGCAAAACTGTAGCATAGTTAGACGAGTCCCAATTTCAGTTGGTAAAAAGCTGATTATTGTGTTAGACTGCGGCGCAGCACCCACGAAACTATAGACCCAAGTGGTCTGCAATGCATTGTGCAAGATGGCGATTGCTTGATGTTGGTGTGGGCTGTTCTAATTTGGTATGGACTGAGTCCTCTGGACCAACTGATCTGATCGCTGACTGGAAATGGTAATGTCTGGAGACCATTTCCACCATTCGTGGACTTCTACATCTACATACATACATACCACCCAAAGGTACGTAGGGAAGGGTACTTAGTACCACTACTGGTTACATGCTTTTCTTTTCCACTCCCATATAGAGCGAGATAAAACTAATGCTTCTGTGCATCCGTACGAGCCCTAATCTCTCTTATCTTATCTTTGTGGTCTTAGACAGTGTTTCTCAAAAAGAACGTCGTGTTCTCTCCAGCGACTCCCATCTGAGTTCCCTAAGCATTTCAATAACACTCGCGCATTGATCGAATCTACCAGTTACAAACCTAGCCCTCCGTCTCTGAACTGCTTCTGTATCTTCCTTTAAGCCGATCTGGTGGGGATTCCAAACACTTGAGCAATACTCAAGATGGTGGCTTACAAGCGTTTTATATGCGGTCTCCTTTACAGAAAAATCACACCTACCCATAATTCTCCCTGTGGATAGAAATTGACCATTCGCCTTCCTCACGACTTTCCTTACATGCTCGCTCCACTTCATACCGCTGTGTAGCTTTACTCCTAGATATTTAACTGACGAGACTCTGCCAATCAGCACAGAATCGAAAGTTCAGGTCGTGCACAAAATTCTGCACCAGCAACACTTAGTAGTATAAGGTTTATGAGCTTTCTACAGGTAGCTGTTACATTGCAGAAACATATATCGGGCCGGGAGAGGTGGTAACACACTGCACTCGCATTTGGGAGGACACTGGTTCAAATCCACATCCGACTATCCATATTTAAATTTTCCGTAATTTTCCTAAATCATTACGGGACAACGGTTTTTCCTTTGACAGAGCATTGCCTATTTCCTTCCGTGTCCTTACCCAAAATACCGTGCGTGAGTTCCGTCTCTAATGACGACGGTATCGACGTGACGTGAAACTGTTACCTAACTCTGTCTCAGTATAGAAATGAAATCCAGAATCAGAATGAACCTTGTTGCTTAAATTTTGCTTGGTTTCTCCACCCTAACCTTCGTTCCTTCCATATATCGGAAATACGGAATGAACCCAATATAAAAGGCCAAATGTAACAAATTTTATGTCATAGATCTATTTTGAGGGTCAACTGCTACTGTCAAAGAGAGCACACTTATTAATTTCGGAAGACGTTTATAGTTCTATTTATTTTTACCACAATCGCCATTTGCGACAGAATGATAAGAAGTTTCGGTAGACAAGGGTCAAGTTCAGACGCTATGAGCAGCATCTAGTGAAGAAATTCTCATGCGTCGGTTACATTTATTCACCAAAATGGAAGAACAGATTTCAAACATTTATTTCTTACAAACTACAAAAGATAGAAACGTGATTCCAACGTTAGTGGATTAAAAAGATTACAATTTAATCAGCCTGGGTATAAGTTCCAATCACGACCACACTGGCGCTATTGTTAGTAGTTGATTGTCTGCAGTGAAATGGCGGTGACAGCACGGGAGAAGTAATTTTGTGTGCTGCAGTTGGTAAAATAAGAGTCCATTGTTGCAGATCAGTGAGCATTTCGCCGTCAATTTAATAAACAACCGCCGCCTCATAAGCAAATTTACGATTGGCATCGAAAATTCGTAGAAGATGGTTTCATCTGAAAAGGGAAAATCACGGAACGTCCACGCACATGGAACGAGAATGTCGAGCGTATTCGTACACTTTACGAAAGGAGCCCAAAGAAAACCACATCACGAGCAATCAAAGAACTTAACATTCTTCAACCAACAGTATGGCGAGTTCTAAAACATAGTCTGCAGATGAAGCCATACAAACTGCAATTACTGCAAGCATTGCACCCTGACGACCACAGCAAAAGGTACGAATTTTACATTAGCATTTTAGATGATATGGAAGAAGACCATTTTACTGAACGATTAATTTTTTCCGATGCATCCACTTTTCATCTTTCTAGTAAAGTTAATCGCCATAACGTTAGAATTTGGGAAACTGAAAAACCTACGGCAGGTATTCAACATGAAAGAGATTCACCAAAGATGAACGTCTTCTTTGCGATATTTGTAACCAACGTTTATGCGCCTTTCTTTTTCATGTAAAAATCTATGACACGAATAACCTATCTAGGAATGCTTCAGAACAGGTTATTTCCCAAACTTGAAGATGATGGAGATGAATTCATTTTCATGCAAGATAGTGCCTCGCCTCATTTCTCTAAACACTTTCGATGTTACTTGAATGACTCCATTCCAGGACGTTGGACTGGAAGAAGGGGAGCATAAGATCAACTTTATCAGATCTCATTCCTTGCGATTTTTATCTATGGGGTTGTGTAAAAGACCGTGTATGTATACCTCCAATGCGTGACCCTCTTGAAGGTCTTGATATAGAATTCGATATTGAAGCTGTGAATTCGATAACAAAAGACTAGCTGGTTCGTGTGTGGCAAGAAGGGAGCCACCATTTTGACAGTTGTTGTGTAACACACGCCGCTCATATTGAAAGCATACCATAATTACTAATAATAAATTGTAAACTATTTTTATTGCTGCGGCGGAGTGGCCAAGCGCATTAAGGTGCTATGCTCCGATGCGCAAGGCCGTTCTCTGTCGGGGTTTCTAATCCCCCCTTGGGCATGGAAGTTTGTGCTCTCTTTAGTATAAATTAGTTTGGGAGTTTAGGGCCTGTTGCCCCGAAGTTAAGTCCCATAAGCGTAACAAACATTTTAATGTTGGAAATCATGTATCTTCTTTTGGTAGTTTGGAAGAAATAAATGTTTGAAATCTGTTCTTTCTTTTTGAATAACCCTGTGTATGAAGACGACCGTTGTAGGCCAAAACTGGTGACAAAAGTAAACAAATCTGTATTATAAGTCAGGGGTGCCCTCACCAGAAAGCAGTTTTTACGTAAAGATGTACAGTTCTCCAACGTATCTCATTTGCCATTCAACTACTATCGGGACAGGCTGGTACAATAGTTTTGGGTGAGATCAAGATGTTAGGTAATAGGTTGTGGCCAGCGCTCACTGCCACAACACAGATCTATCTCTCTGTCTATCTCTGTGTGTCTCCCTCCCTCGTGGACGATTGTGTGTGTGTGTGTGTGTGTGTGTGTGTGTGTGTGTGAGTGTGCGTGTGTGTACGCGAGTGCGTGTGCGGGTTTTTGTTACGGGACTCGCCGTATTTTTTGTGCTTCTGGGAGAACTGATGGTTAGAGGGCTATCTAACGGTCTGCTGCGAGACGATCATGTTTCGTGGACCTTGAAAGGGAGACTCATGGCAACACGACACCGTCCGACAGAGAAAAGGGCGGCTCGGGCTGCAGGTCCGCCCAAGAAAAGGGACAACAAGGAGGCGGTGGGGTGCGCGCCCAACACCGGCCCACTGGAATTCCGTTGGCCGCGGCTGCTGGGGCCTGTCCGGAGTGTGCGGGCAACACGGCCGAGGTGACAAGTACACGACATTTGTTGGGTGGCCCGTTGTGTCGGTTCCAAAGTCTCGTCAACAACACTGTACTCTCAGGAATTTAGCATTGTAAAGGTCTCAAAAATGTTCAAATGTTTGTAAATCTATCGGACCAAACTGCGTGTTCATCTGTCCGTAGCTTACAAACTACTTAAATCTAGGTGAACTAACCTAAGGGCAACACACACACACCCATGCCCCAGAGAGGACTCGAACCTCCGACGGCGAGCAACCGCTCTCTCCGCAGCGAGGCGCCTTAGACCGCTCGGCTACTCCATCGCGGCAATAAAGGTCTGCAGCTAATCTTAAAATGTTCAAATGTTTGTAGAGCTTATGGGACTTAACTGCGGGATCATCAGTCCCTAAACTTACAAACTACTTATCAACTAGCTAATTCTAAGGACGGTACAAATATCTATGCCCGAGGTGGGATTCGAACCCCCGAACTTAGTGGCCGTACAGAACGTGACTGGCAAGCCGTAGACCGCGCGGCCACCGCGGCCGGCAACGAATCTTATCTTAATATATGTAAATAATGAGGTGTCTGTGCCTATATTTCACTTTTCAGCCAAAACTACACATCGCAAATGAATTGTTTTTGTATGTGATGGTAGGTATCAGTCTCCTGTTGTGGACTATGTTGGTAATGTTGATAACGATAAGAGGGCAGAAGATATGGGAGTTGAAAGTTACCTACTTGTATAAAATCTACGTCTGGATGTCAATATTTCCCTCTTTAGCAGAAACTATACATTGGAGACCAACTATCATCCTGTGTTGTTGTAGTACAAAGTCTCCCGTTGTACGGCATAGCAGTTCCGTGTCGGTAGCTATAACAGGGTGTAAGATATAGTGGTTGAAAGTCGTCAGATTATATAAAATTCGGACTGAAGACTTTTGACACTATAATAGAGAAGAGGTTACGTATAGCGGAACGTGATGCAAATTCTTCAGTTGTTTTTCTGGAACATGGTGAAGAATAAAGAAATATAAGCACATTTTGCAGTATGAAGAGTAAAACTACCAGGAAAGATGCCATGGAGTTACAAAGAAATTTCGCGCTCTCGATCCGTTTCTAAAAGACAGACGATAGAAACTTGAAATTTGTAGATGTTTTTTATCTTACACTGTAGGCATCAGCGATTTTTCGATATCCCATCCCTAAAAAAGTGGAATAGGGGATGAACGGTTTTTCGAAAATACGTTGCTGTTCAGGCAATTTTGGAGCAAGAAATACAAAACTCCAGACTTAGTTTTGATTGGAATTTTAAAAACAGGTGTTTCGATAATTTTGGAAATTCAGCCATTAAGCGGGTGATATAAGGGAAAATTTTTAAGGGTACTACTAAGACTATTTTGATGCTAGAAATGCGAAAATTTGGATTTGGAACCATGGTTTGAATTTTAAAAAAATAATAATAAAAAAATAGTCTATGTGTTTCGGGAAGTTTTGAATTCTGCCATCAATGGTGCAGTAGGAGGTGGCAAGTTGCATCAGAATACTTGATTAGGAAAGCATTTTTAAAGCTAAATGTATGAAAATTTATATTTAGAAGTAGAAACAACCAGTGCAGACCATCCAGTCTACGCGTGCGAAGCAGTGGTAATTAAACTAGAAGAAAACATTTCTAGCTTGAAGGTGGAAAACAGATGGCACTATGGTTGGCCCGTTAGATGGCGCTGCTATATGTCAAACACACATCAACTGCATTTTTTAAAATAGGCACCCCCATTTTTTATTACATATTCGTCTTGTACGTCAATAAATATGAATGATTTATTTGAAACAATTTTGTCGCTTTGTGATAGATGGCGCTGTAATATTTACAAACATGTTGCTCACAATTTTAGACCAAAAGTGGGTAACAGGTAAGTTTTTTAAATTAAAACACAGAACGTAGGTACGTTTGAACTTTATTTCGGTTGTTCCAATGTGATACATGTACTTTTCTGAAATTTTCATGTGTTGTTGTTATGGTCTTCAGTCCGGAGACTGGTTTTATGCAGCTCTCCACCCTACTCTATCCTGAGCAAGCCTTTTCATCTCCTTATAAGAGCCGGCCGCGGTGGCCGAGGGACTGAGGCGCTTCAGTGACGGTCTGCACGGCCACTACGGTCGGGGGTCCGATTCCCCCCTCGGGCATGGATATTTGTGCCGTCCTAGTTCGTAAGTAGTTCATAAGTAGTTTGTAATTTTAGGGACTGATAACCCCGTAGTTAAGTCCCATAAGATTTACAAACATTTTGAATCCTTATAAGAACGACAATCCACATCCACTTGAATCTGCTTAGTATACGCGTCTCTTGGTCTTCCTCTGCGATTTTTACCCCACACACTTCCCTCCAATGCTAAATTTACTATTCCTCGATGTCTAAGAATGTGTCCTACCAAGCAATCCTTTCTTTTAGTCAGGGTATGCCAAAAATTCCTTTTCTCACCAATTGTGTTCAGTACCTCTAGTTATGCGATCTACCCATCTAATCTTCAGCATTCTTCTGTAACACCACATTTCAAAAGCCTCTATTCTCTTCCTGTCAGCACTGCTTACCGTCCATGTTTCACTCCCGTACAAGGCAACACTCCACACAAATGCCTTCAGAAAAGACTTCCTTACACTTAAATTAATATTCGATGTTAGCAAATTTCTCTTTTTCAAAAATGCTTTTCTTCCCATTGCCATTCTGCATTTTATATCCTCTGTACTGCGACCATCGCATGTTATATTACTACCCAAGTTACAAAACTCATCTATCACCTTCATTGTTTCGTTACCTAATCTAATTCCTTCAGAATCGCCTGATTTTCTAGGACCGCATTCCATTATTTTGTTTTGCTCTTGTTAATGTTCATTTTATACGCTCTCTTCAACACACTGTCCATTCCATTCAACTGCTTGTCCAGGTCCCTTGCTGTCTCTGAGAGAATTACAATGTCATCAGAAAAACGCTATGTTTTTATTTCTTCTCCCTGTACTTTAATCTCTATTCCAAATTTTTCCTTGCTTTTATTCACCGCCTGCTCGATGTACAAATTGAATAACATCGGAGAAAGGCTACAACCCTGTCTTACTCCGTTCCCAACTGATGCTTCCCTTTCGTGCCCTTCTAGTCTAATAACTGCGGTCTGGCTTTTGTACAAGTTGTAAATAACTCTCCTTTCCCTGTATTTTACCCCTGCTGACTTCAGAATTTATCATACATTATGAGAAAGCATGCTGTTACTGAGTGATTACCTCATGACTTCAATAAATACTCAAAATGATGTCCTTCATCTTCAATGCATTTGGCAATATGTGTTACGAAATTCTTCGAAACAGCGAGTAGTTCGCCTGCAGTAATGTTCTCACATGCATTGACAATGCGCTGACGCATGTTTTCCGGCGTTGTCGCTGAATCCCGAAAACAAATATCCTTCAATTTTCCCACAGAAAGAAATCCGAGGATATAAGATCCAGTGAACGTGCGGACCATGGCATGCTGGTTTTACGACCAATCCACCTGTCATTAAATATTCCATTTCAGACCGCTTCAACTGCACGCGAGCCATGTGCCGGACATCCATCAAGTTGAAAGTACATCGCTATTCTGTCATGCAGTGAAACATCTTTTAGTAAAATCGGTAAAACATTACGTAAAAAAATCAGCATACATTGCATCATTTAGATTGCCGTCGATAAAATAGTGGCCAATTATCTTTCTTCCCATAATGCCGCACCATACATTAACCCGCCAAGGTCGCTGATGTTCCACTTGTCGCAGCCATCGCGTGTTTTCCGTTGCCCAGTAGTGCATATTATGCTGGTTTGCGTCACCTCTATTTGTGAATGACAATTCGTCACTAAACAGAACGCGTAAAAAAAAAAAAAAAAAAAAAAAAAAAAAAAAAAAAAAAAAACTGTTATCGTCCCAAAATTTATTTTGTGCCCAGTGGCAAAACTGACGTTCAAAGGCTTTGCCATGCAAATCTGGTGCATAGAAATATGGTACGGGTGAAATTGATGTTGATGTAGAATTCTCAACACCGACTTTTTTGATATTCCCGATTCTCTCTCAGTTTGTCTGCTACTGATGTGCGTTTTAGCCGCAACTGCAGCTACAACATTTACTTGGGCATAATCACTTGTTGCAGGACGTAGTTGACGTTTCACTTGTGGCTGAACACTTCCTGTCTCTTTAAATAACGCATCTATCCGGCTAAAAGTCCGTACACTTGGTTGATGTCTTCCAAGATAACGACCAACATACATAGCACAGGCCCATTAGGCATTTTGATTAAAATAGCCATATATAAATACCATATCGGCCTTTTCTGCAGTTGGTAAATGGCCCATTTTAACACGAATAACGTATCACGTAGTAAGTACCTCCGCACTGGCGAAATGTTACGCGATACGACGTACTTATACGTTTGTGACTTTTAGAGCGCCAACTATCACAAAGGGACAAAAGTGTTCCAAGTAAAACATTTATATTTATTTACGTACTAGACGAATATGTAATAAAATGGGGGTACCTATTTTAAGAAAATGCAGTTGATATCCGTTTGACCTATGGCAGCGCCATCTAGCGGGCCTACCATAGCGCCATCCCTTTTCCCCATTTAAGCTAGAAAAGTTTTGTTCTTTGTAGTTTTTTCGTTTGATGCTTATTTCGTGGGATATTTGTCCCGGTCACTATCACTAGACCACACTGTATGATGAGGATGTTAGTCCGTCTATACAAATACAATAGAAGCGACTTTTTTTGTTACCAGACGCGTTTTGTTTTATTGATAGTAAAACATCTTGAGTGGTTTGTAATGATAGATATTTACAATTTGTTTTGATGTGTAGATAGAAAACAGTTCGTTAGCAAAACATGAAACGTAATGCTTCCTTGCTTAAGGAAATCTTTTGGTCCTGGTTTTTACCTTAAATCATGCAGGTGAAAAGCAGGACCAAAAATTTCCGTAATGTACCAAACAATACTTTACAGGTTTTGCTAACGAACTGTTTTCGATCCACATATCAAAACCGATTATAAATATTTATCATTACAGACCACTCAAGAGGTTTTTCTATCAATAATACGAAACTTGTCTCGTAACAAAAATGTCGCCTCTCGTTGTAATTGTATAGACAGACTAACATCCCCATCATAATCTAATATATAAAGCAGTGTGTCAGTATGTTTTTGTGTACGTGTTTCATACACATTACCATTTTTGATCCAATCTTTTTCAAATTTTGTAGGCGTAAGCTTCAATCGATGAGGACGGTCGCCGTAAGTGTAATCATCACGTACCATACATAGTTCACGAGATATGACGTCATAAACAATGAGATGCACAAAAAACTGCTGTATTTAGCGATAATGCTGCTCATTTTTTCCTAAACCACTGGACCGATTTCATCTAAATTTCCTACACACATTCCTTACCGTCAGGTAACAATTGCTGCAGGGTTAAGAATCACATACAACGCATGGTTCAGAAGATATCACGTCATAAACAATAGGAATCGCAAAAAAACTGCCACATAAAGCGGCGAGACTTTATAAATACGTTATATGAGAATGAGAGTACTTAGCGACTTGCAACAATCTTTAAACATAGCTGCAAACCTTTAGTATACTTTTTCTCGCTGACAACCATAGCAAAATGATGAAAGGAAAAAAATTTCTCGCTTACTACTTTTCTGCTGCTTAAGGAGTAAAACTAAGGCATTCAGTATGACGTTACAGTTAATAATTTGTACACTACAAATAGTTTGTTTGTAGTTCTATCGGACCAAACTGCGTGGTCATCAGTCCGTAGCTTACAAACTACTTAAACTAAACTAACCTAAGGACAACACACACACCCATGCCCCAGTGAGGACTCGAACCTCCACGGCGAGCAACCGCGCGCTCCGCAGCGAGACGCTTTAGACCGCTCGGCTACTCCACCGCGGCACTACAAATAGTAGCCGCAGGAAATTTTACAGACAGTATACACATATATAGTTGAATGTACCTTCTAAAGTGCGACACATAGTTCCTGAGATATGAGCACATAAACAGAAAGATTCATGGAAAACCGCCCCATCACGCACCAAGTTTTAATCTTTTACTTCTTTACTACTAATGGCATTCACAAGAGATTTAACAGACATACAGCCCTTATGAAAATCAATATTTACCTAAAAAATTGCAGGAATAAATAAATAAATACCCGGGAAACGCCGGATTTTCAGCTAGTATCTGAATATAATACGTTACCATATGCATATTGTGTATGTTATCTAACCTGATCTCCTAATTGTTTTGATCAGTGTATTTGCGGAATTCAGATTACTTTATTTACTTCTGCAGCATTAAAAGAATCAGAAAGGAAAATGCAGGTCTGGTACGTTGATACGTTGTACGTGTTTCAAGCTACTGTGCCCCGGCACCAGGATTCCTGGCGCTGGCTCTCGTCGCGCCACAAGCCAAACTTGACGAGACACCGGCGCGCCGACAGAGGGTCGACTCGCCGCCCCCTCCATCGGTAATTGCGTCCGAATTATTCGCAAACTAATTACAGGCAACTATTAATTCTGGCTGTAATTACCACTAGAATCCGTATTTGTTGATGGGCGGTGAAACCAGTCTAATGAGGCCGAGCACGCGGGCAGTGGGGCGCTCTGAATAGAGGCGGGCGAGCGCTCCTTGATAAGCGAAGCACCGCAGCCACGCGCCGGGATAATCACGGGATTAGCTGCGGCAGCCGCGCCTAGGACGCCACCGCGCTTTTAGCCGGCGGCGCGGGCGCTGGGCTGAGGGCCACAGCTCTCTCTGTGCTGTTAATACTGGGCTGTGATTTCTGACCGCGCCTATGCTGCACAGGAATCACTCACTCTAAAAATATGTAGGGTGTCTCAGAAAGATCGTCGAATTTGAATCTATTGTGTATATCATTACTTATCTGAAAGAAACAAACAAAACACATCATTCTCTTCACGACTTGTTGAGATTACGAGTGAAACACAATATTGTGGATATAACCCTTCTGATATACCTCTTGCTAGCCCTACGAACAACCGTTCTGTCATTGAAATTAACGATCACTCGCTCACACATTCCCCCATTAAGTTCTTCGAGGACCCGTTAAATTTCTTCTTTGAGTTTCATCAACATCTACATCTGATACTCTGCAAATCGCATTTATGTGTCTGGCAGAAGTTTCATCGAACCCACCTCTATCGCGGTGGAGTAGCCGAGCGGTCTAAGGCGCGTCGCTGCGGAGCGCGTGGTTGCTCGCCGTCGGAGGTTCGAGTCCTCCCAGGGGCACGGGTATGTGTGTGTTTGTCCTTAGGTTGTTTAACTTAGTTTAAGTAGTTTGTAAGCCACGGACTGATGACAACGCAGTTTGGTCCGATAGATTTACAAATATTTGAATTTTGAACCCACCTTTATACTATTTATCTCCCATTCCATTCTCGAGTAGCGCGCGAGAAGAAAGAACACCTTAACCTCTCCGTTCGCGCTCTGATTTCTCGTATTTTATTCTAATGATCATTTCTATCTGTGTATATGGGAGTCAACAATATATTCTCGCATTCGTAGGAGAATGTTGGCGATTCGAGTTTCGTAAGTAGCCTACGCCGCAGCGATAAACGCCGTTGTTGTAATGATTACCACGGCAGATCCTGTATCATTTCCGTGACGCTGTCTCTCCTGTATCGTGACAATACAAAACGAACTGCCCTTCTTTGGACACTTTCGATGTCTTCCGTCAGACACACCTGATAAGGGTCCTACACTGGGCAGCAACTCTCCATAAAAGGACGGAAAAGCGTAGTATATGCAGTTTATTTAGTAGTTCAGTTACATCTTTTTAAGGGTTCTGCCAATAAAACGTAGTCTCTGGTTCGCCTTTACCACGACATTATCTACGTGTTCTTTCCGGTTTAAGTCTGAAGTAATAGTAGTTCCTAGGTATTTAGTAGAGTTTACAGCCTTCACTTTTGATTGATTTATCTTGTAAACAAATTTTAACGGATGTCTTTTCGTACTCAAGTGGACGACTTCACAATTCGCATTATTCTCAATTCTCCCCCTCCCCTTTTTTTTTTACACCGTAGTGATATTTATTTATTTGTTTTTGTAAACTCGTGACTTTGTGTAACCTGATCGGAGAAAATCACAACGTTTCAGGTGTCAAAATCGCGGTGGATAGGTTTGGTCTCTTCGTAACGAGATTAGTCTGTCTGGGAACTTCTCACGCAGCAGAACGATTGTGTCTTCTGAAGTGTGGCAAGTTGCAACCAGATATTTCTTATGTTTATTTGATCCAGCGGGGACCAGAGGAAATTAGTGAGCATCGATGGTGGCGAACTCCATTCACCGTGACAGCACTTTCTTGGTTATTTTCAAAAAAATAAGGACCGATTAAACCCCCACTTCAAATTGCACACCAATCCGTAACTTGCTTAAGATGTATGTCTTTTTCGTGATTTACTTCTGGTTTCTGTAATCCCCATAGCCTGCAGTTAAGATTATCCACAAAGCCGTTTAAATGAAAGTGAGTTTCTGCTGAGAAAATGTTGCGCTATGTGAAACCACAATTCTCCCGTTCTTTTTCGAGGATACATTACACAAATTATCGTCATTTTCCATTGTTTGCTGGTTTAAGTTCCTGTTAGATGAACTTTGTTTCTGTGTAAATGAAGATCGTTCGTTAATATTCTATGCATTGTTGCTGGACTCATGTTTATTTCTTCAGCTCGACGGCGACACGATTTTCTTGCACTCACAGTGAGCGAATCAAGCACAGCACCAACATCTGCCTCACTGCGGCCACTTCGGAGGTGTCCAGGGCTTTTGATGACTTCTCTTGAACCTTTTTTAATGCATTGTTGTGTTCCACAATCTTAGGGAGTTTACGAACGGGTTACGCGAGACTTTCATCATTTTTGTAGTGAATTTTCATAATCAGCACTGTCTAACAAACATTAACCACTTACTACACATGTATTAGGAGATATAACGTCATAAACAATAGGAGTTTCAAGAAACTGCCACATAATGCGATGAAATTTTATAAATCCTTATCTATATAAAAGCGAAAGGAGACTCACTCACTGACTAAACACGAAATCTCGAAAACTACAATACCTATGAAATTGAAATTTGGCAGGAATATAGTTTATAGGTACAAGACGTCAGCTAAGAAATGATTTTGCGATAGGGCCGCTAGTTCAGGAGATATGATGTCATAAATAATGAAAACTTCCCCGTCTTACGCCACATGATAGTGTGTCTTTATCAGTCCACTATTTGAGAAGAAGAGCGCTTAGCGACTTGAAACAAACTTTAAAGATAATGTCAAACCTTAAGGAAACTTTTTCTCGCTCACAACTCTAGCAAAATGATTGAAGGAAAAAAGTTAGTCGATTACTACTTTTTCGGCATTCATACAGTGAAATTACGTCATTTGGCATGACATTAAAATTTATTACTCGTCACTTTTAATTGTATTCGCAAGAAATGTTAAAGTCAGTATACAAACATACCACTGAACACACGTTCGAAATTTTATCATAGTACGACACAGTTCATGAGACATGACGTCATATAAAATTACGTTCATGGAAAACCGCCACATCACGCATGACTTCGTTTCGATGCCATGCTTGGCCAATACTTTCCCGATTCGATCAGTAATTCCGCTAATGTACATTGTAATGGCGTCGAAACGATCTACAGATCCACCAAGAAGATAAAAGAATACTTGAGATCAGCAAAAGACGCACGTCACCCCCTAGCAACACTTGGGGTATAAAAAATGCCTTGCAGCTGTGGTCAAATATATATTTTCGAAAAAATAAAGAAGTGTCAAAACCCGCTTAACTGAACATAAAGTGAATTGTCTTCCGGGCTACACGAAAAATCGGCAGTAACAGAATATGTTGTTCAAAATGGGAACCATGCAATAAAATTTTATGAGACGAGCGTTTTAGCTAGAACATCACATTACCATGTACGCATGTATAGAGAAACAATAGAGATTCACAAACACCAAAATAGTTTTAATAGAAAAGAAGAAGGTCTGAAGTTAGATAAAATATGGATGTCGACATTGCACCAACAAGATCACAATCGATTATCTTTAATCTAGAATGACGGCGTCATCCAAAGATAGCCACACAGTGAGCCTCACGTGACGTATTGTGGTGCTCTCTATGCCCTCTATAAATGTGAGAGCCCCTCAGACTAAGTAGCAATAGCCGGAAGATCCTGGAACATGTCCCCTGCAGTTGCAGACGAAATGTCGGGAGGATGTTTTATACCTGGACACGGCCTCTCAGCCCGGAAGTTTTCAAATGTTCAAATATTTCTAGAGCTTATGGGACTTAACTACGGGGTCATCAGTCACTAAACTTACAAACTACTTATGAACTATCTACAAGCCGCGGTGGAGTAGCCGGGCGGTCTAAAGCGCCTCGCTGCGGAGCGCCCGATTGCTCGCCGTGGAGGTTCGAGTCCTCCCTGGGGCATGGGTGTGTGTGTTGTCCTTAGGTTAGTTTACGTAGGTTTGTAGGTTTGTAGGATATGGACTGATGACCACGCAGTTTGGTCCGATAGATATACATACATTTGAATTTGAATTTGAACTAGCTACAACTAAGGACGACACAAATATCCATGTCCGAGGGGGGATTCGAACCCCCGACCGTAGTGGCCATGCAGACCGTGACTGAAGCGCCGCAGTCCCTTCGGCCACCGCGGCCGGCCCGGAAGTTTTAACTGAAGACAATGCCGGCCGTGAAAGTTGACATTACATGATTCAAATGTTCAAATGTTTATATAATTTATGGAACTTAACTACGGGGTCATCAGTCCCTAAACTTACAAACAACTTATGAAATACTTACGAACTAGGACGGCACAAATATCAATGCCCGAGGGGGGGTTCGAACCCCTACCGTAGTGGCCGTGCAGACCGTGACTGGAGCGCCTCAGTCCCCTCGGCCACCGCGGCCGGCACATTGCATGACCTGAGAAGATGTCTGCCACAGCTGGAGACGAATCTTGAGAAAGAAGTGTTATACAACGACCACAGCCACTCAGCCTGGAAGTTTGACTGAGGTACGATTTGTATGGTTTTAGAAATGGAGAAACTCACTTTTCGGAACCTCATCGTAATTATAGTGCCCATCAGAGTGCCAACATTGATTCCTCTTTTTTGCGTGACGGTAGGCGGGACTGCGCGGGAGGGGGAGGGGAGGATCCCACCGTAATAGAGGCGTGTCATAAAGACGGCGCTACGCAGCCTGGGCCGGACGGCTGACTGCCAGAAAACTTTGGCGACCATTGCCGCCCGAGTAGACTCATTGAGCTCGGCGGCGGCGGCGGCTTATGATTAGAGGATGGTAATTGGGTTTCTGCGCGGCCGATTGTGGTGGGCGGGCCGCGAGTCGAGTTTGTGCCGGGGACAGGCGCCGTCGATGGGGGAGACACCGCCGCCGTTGTTCCTGCGAATTACCCTAGGAGGGGGCGGCGGGGGCGGGGACAAGAAAGCCGGCGCACCCGCCCTGAAATTAATGCCGACGTCTCGGTGCGGCAGGACGGCCGCGGCCGCCTAGTCGCGGGGTGCCCTCTTAGCGCATTGTGCCGGCCGCTTTCAGCTGTCACCGGCAGGAGGCGCCGAGGTGCCCGCCCCGCGGAGGCCCCCAGACGCCGACAATGCGCGGTGGCAGCGGCGGCGGCGGCAGCGGCGGCGGCCACGAGTGGTTCCGCTGCCCCACGAGGCCGATGGCCCGCGTCTCCGAACTATGCGCACGCTTCCCGACCTGCGTGCTCAAATTTTCAAACGTCTGTAAATCTATCGGACTAAACTGCGTGGTCATCAGTCCGTAGCTTACAAACTACAAATCAGCGCACACTCCGCTGCAGAGTGAAAGTTTCACTCTGGAAACATTCTTTAGGCTGTGGCTAGGCCATGTCTCCACCATATCCTCTCTTCCAGCAGTGCTAGTCTGGCATGGTTCGCAGGAGAGCTTCTGTGAAGTTTGGAAAGTAGGAGGCGAGGTACTGGAGGAAGTAAAGTTGTGAGGCGGCGTCGTGAGTCGTGTCGGGATAGCACAGTTGGTAGTGCGCTTGCCCGCGAAAGGCAAAGGTCCAAGGTCCGAGTCCCGGTTCAGGCACACAATTTTAATCTGCCAGGAAGTTGCATACTTAAACCTAGGTAAACAAACCTACGGACAAACAAACACACCCATGCCCCAGGGGGGACTCGAACCTCCACGGCGAGCGACTGCGCGCTCCGCAGCGAGGTGTTTTAGAGCGCTCGGATACTCCACCGCGGCTCCTACGTATTCCCACCTCGGAATCACACGGTAAGGTACAAGCGTTCACGCTTCTCGTGCACGACTTGTTCGACACTGCGGACGCTACAGCTGATTCCTGCTGTTAGATCAGTGGCTCCCAAATCTTTTCCTACATATACATATATACTCCGCAATCCACGGTAAAGTGCGTAGCGGAGAGTACACTGTACCACTACTAGGCATTTCCTTTCCTATTCCACTACCGAACAGAACGAGGGAAAAAATAATGTCTATATGCATCTGTACGAGCCCTACCTTGTCTTTGTGATCTTTACGTGAAATGTAAGTAGACGGCAGCTTCAAATTTCGGCCCTCGAATTTTTTCTCAACAGATTTTATCGAAAAGAACGTCGTCTGTCCTCCACTGATTCCCATTTGAGTTCGCGGAACATTTTCGTGACACTCGTGCATTGGTCGAACCTACCATTAACTATCTACAAGGAAAAGTACAGTGATGTCCACCGAAGAGGATACTTGCACTTGAAAACTCTAGAGTCCTTTCTGTGAAATTTTCCTTTTTCTATGGGATCTTTCGTAGAAATTTCGACATGGAGCCGCCTCTGAAGTGCTTCCATGGCTTCCTTTAAACTGATCTGCTGCGGGTCCAAAACCCATGAGCAATACTCAAGACGTGGTCGTACAAGCGTTTATACGTGGTCTCCTTTACAGATGAAGCACATCTTCCCAAAATTCTACCAATGAAACGAAATCGGCTGCCTGCCTTACTCACAACTGCCCTTATGTCTTCATTCCATTTCATATCACTCTGCAATATTACGCCTAGATATTTGAACGACGCGACTGCATCAAGACGCTCACTACTAATGCTGTATTAGAACGTTATGGAATTGTTTTTCTTACTCAGATGCATCACCTTACATTTTTCTAAATTTACAGCTTGCTGCCATTCTTCACAAAAAACTAGAAATTTTCTTTAAGTCATCCAATATGCTACTGCAGTCAACTAAAGACGACAGCTCCCATACAGCACAGCATAATCAGAAAACAGCCGCAAATTACAAGTTACTCTGTCCATTCGATTGTTTATATAGACAGAAAATAATAGTGGACCTATCACATTCCCCCGGGACACGCCTGAAGATACACTCGTCTCTGATGAACACTCGCCGTCGAGAACAACGTACTGCGTTCTATTATTTAGGAAGTCTTCCAGCCAGTCACAAATCTGCGAACCTATTTAGACCAGGGTCCAGTTTGATTTCTCTGTTGTGAACATGGATGAGATAAGGCTGCCGTATGCCAATCATCTTGATCAATTTATAAGTAAATTCGCTCTCCGAAATTTGAAATACAACTACAGAGGAATAGGAATCTATGTGAATGACGCACAGATCTTTGCATTAAGTTCTGCTGACGATCAAGCTATTCTAGCACAAAATCTTTATGATCTTGACTTTATGGTACGACGCCTGTATCAGAAAAATGACAGATGGGGACTACAAATGAGTCTAACCAAAACAGAAAATGTAGTGGTGAATAGTGACGCTAAATTTGAAGTACAAATCAATGATAAAACAGTTATCAAACTGGTATAATAATTTAAATATCTCGGTTCATATACCGATAAAAATGAATTGGTGCATACAAAAGCCAAATACAGAATATAAAAGACAATTAAAATACTGGGACGTACGAATTCTTTTTGGTGGGACAAGAACTATGTATCTTAAACACTGGTCTCTAAAGAAGAATACTAACTGTGGGAATGGATTATTTACGTAGGGCTGCCAGATTTTTTAGGAAAAAGAAAAACTAATGATGCTCTAAGAGATAAAACAATGATGGATAGAACTGAAAGAAAATCATTAAAATGATATGGACATACGTTGAGATATCCAGATCATCGATGGCCAAAGAACGGAAACCATCAGGCAGACAAAAACGCGGCAGACCACGACCTTCTTACGGACCACGAAGTTCAAATGTTCAAATGTTTGTAAATCTATCGGACCAAACTGCGTGGTCATCAGTCCGTAGCTTACAAACTACTTAAAACTAGGTAAACTAAGCTAAGGACAACACACACACCCATGCCCCAGGAGGACTCGAACCTCCACGGCGAGCAACCGCGCGCTCCACAACGAGACGCTTTAGACCGCTCGGTTACTCCACCGCGGCACCACGTAAGTGAAATAACGGAGCGTAGCGGCATACGCAAGGAAGATGCGCTGGATGAAGAGGCTTGGCAGACGACAACAGGAATAGCACTAATTGTTATTAGTTAGTCCTTATATTAATTAATCCACTGGCAATAATAATGAGCAGGGACCATAATGTTAAAGAAAAGATAGGTAAAAATTAATTTTCGCCAAAATCAGAATAAGTAAAAAGAAATTGAAATGGTGTTTATTATAGTAAAGAGCAATGTCTGTTACGATAAAAAAAAATTTATTGCTATTTGCTGTCTACAAGGAAAAGTACAGTGCTGTCCACCGAAGTGGATAATTGCACTTGAGTCCTCCAGAGTCCCTTATGGAATCTTTCGTAGAAATTTGACCAAGAGTATCCTGGCATTTACAGCAAATTTCCTTCGCCTCTTCTTTGTGAAATTGGCGAAATGCATTTCGAAACCGTTCGCTTGCGCTTGATGCTCTCCACCTGGACACGCTACTGCCTTCGTGTGACAAACTGATGCTTGTCAGTTGATCTGGCGCCACCTTCATTGCAGTATCTACCCGAAGGGCTCCCTGGAGTGAACTCCATGCATTACGAGTTCAAAGTCGCAAAGACATACGTCCAATAACAGCCATTGACTACAGTGAATGCTATTCGCCACAGGGTTAAGGATGCTTTCCTGTATTTGGCAGTCAACAGCAAGATGCCACAGCGCTGGTCAGGGGGCGGGGCTTATTCTGTTGACAGGCACGGAGTGGGGTGAATGGGCGGCGCATGTTCCCGGCTGTAAGGTGTGGCGGCGCACCCCCCGGCGCCCGGCTGGGGTGGGGCTCCCTCCTGGAGGCGGAAGGCGGCCACCGCGCTCCTACCTGCGACTCCGCCCCCGGAGGTTCGCCGGCCGCCCCCGCCGGCCGTAAGCTACTTAACGCGATAAATATTCATGGCGGCGTCGCGACCAAATTAAAGGGCCGCGCGATTAAAGAAACAATTAAGGAAAGTTGAGGACATTTACATATTTACAAAAGATGTCGCTTTATGGGCGAGGTCGTTAGTATTCAGTATTTATAATGTATACAAGCTGTGAAAGAAAACCTAATCCCGGCGGCGAGTGCGCCCGCGGCGGCGACCTAAGGCGGGCGTGTCTTATCGCCGCCGTATCACGCGGAGCGCCGAATTACGGGTGCGTGGCCGTAAAAGGCCGCCCAGGCACAAGTCTGCGCTCGCACTGTACACCCTCTGGCCTGTATAAGGCGGCGGCAGTTCAAATACTACCGAGGACTTCAGAAAAGTCATTGGGCTCCGTCGTTGGCTCTCAAACCTCCAGCTGTCAGACAAATAATGTAAAATAATTTTAGGATAGTGCAAATAAGAAGCTGATTCAGGAGGGACAGGCTCGAGGCCTTACCGAAGCGCTGCACCAAAATAGCCGTGAGCATTAAGGCGCCTTGCTGCGGTGCGCTCGGCCGTTCGCCCCCTAGGGTTCAAGTCCTCCCTCGGACATGGGTGTTTGTGTTGTCTTTAGCATAAATTACTTTAACCCTTTAATGCATAGTGTAGCTGTCAAAATTCCTTAATTTCTCCGTTATCTGTCAAACTGATCAAGAGATTACCACAAATTCATTTGTTCAAAAATGTTCAAATGTTTGTATAGTCTATGGGACTTAACTACGGGGTCATCAGTCCCTAAACTTACAAACTACTTATGAACTACTTACGAACTAGGACGGCACAAATATCCATGCCCGAGGGGGGATTCGAACCCCCGACCGTAGTGGCCGTGTAGACCGTGACTGGAGCGCCTTAGTCTCCTCGGCCACCGCGGCCGGCAAATTCATTTGTAGCTGATTGTATACATAGTGTTAACATATGATAGTAGCTCGTCCTAGAAATTATAAATTGCACAGCTCTACTGAATCATTTCGACAGTTAGCTGCATTGAGTTACTCCTACTATGTGCGTATTCTTCCTTTGCCATGTAAAAGTAATCAATCACAAACTTCTGTTGCATTATGAATTACTTTCTGGAATGACGAGAGGCATAATAGTGACATTGAGTCTACTACATCGGGCACATCGTGGAAGCACTATATAGCTGACAGCTATAAATGTTTTGTTGATAATAATGCATAATAATTTTAAGGAATTTTTTCAATACTTTTCTCAGTTATTGACATGTAAAAGAAATATTCGGATTTTATAGCAGTGTGTTATCGACAGTTTGCTTTTTACTACTACTACAACTAATAATAATAATAATAGTAATAATAAATGACTGCTACATTGGCAGCAGTTGTACATGTCGGGAAAATGTTGTACCATATGGCACTTGGTATATGTACAGGTGTAACTATTTCATACTTAATGCAGAAAAATAGGACCGCCACTCGGGTTTGAACCCAGGAGCCTTTAAACGACATACTTACATTCTACCGACTTCTTCAATGGAGGTCAACAAGACGCACTCTCACAGATCCAATGTTCTTGTGCTCCGTAGTGAAGTGTTACTTATTACTTCTCGTTAACGCACCTGATCTTCATACCATGTCATAGAACAGTACGAAATATTGGTATACGGAATGGTCAGAATCTCTTACCTCGAATGGCTTTAACTGATTGATATTTAAGTTCTGAACTTCACATACCATAAAAATAAAGAAATTCTGTAATCCGATACCCATGTGGTCTCCTTGTGCGACAAATGGCCAAGGAAAGAGATGGACGGGGAGCTCTCATGGATTCCCTATGCACCCATAGGGGCAAAGGAATTAAGTCAAGTACCTCAGACAAAAAGAAAGAAAGAAAAGGGTGTTTGATGTCTCGATCTGTGCTTCTATTTATTTATTTATTTATTTTAAGCTTATGGGACTTAACTATGGGTTCATCAGTCCCTAAACTTACAAACTACTTATGAACTACTTACGAACTAGAACGGCACAAATATCCATGCCCGAGGGGGGATTCGAACTCCCGACCGTAGTGGCCGTGCAGACCGTGACTGAAGCGCCTCAGTCCCCTCGGCCACCGCGGCCGGCGTGCTTCATTATGCGATCTACATGAGACATAACATTTGTTGTTTGTTTGTATTGTTTTATGGGACTTAACTACGGGGTCATCAGTCCCTAAACTTACAAACTACTTATGAACTACTTACAAACTAGGACGGCACAAATATCCATGCCCGAGGGGGGATTCGAACCCCGACCGTAGTGGCCGTGCAGACCGTGACTGGAGCGCCTGAGTCTCCTCTGCCACCGCGGCCGGCCATAACATTTCATTTGCCTGATTTATAAAAATAAATGAAGATCTTCATACTATGAAGTTTATCTCATAGTGTAGGAATGAGGGGGGGGGACTATATCGCCATAGCCCCTCCCCCCCGCTCGTGGATTCGCCACTGTCGTGTGGAGGTACGTCCTACATGTGAGTGATCTGTGTTATTTACACAGTCGGGGCTATGCACCCAGCAGGCCGAGAGTCAAAGGGCTAGGGGCAGATGACCTTAGCAGTTGGTGCCTTAGGAACACACTTTGACCAGCGTCTTAATATCGGTGCGCACCTCATCAGCAGACATATGTCTGGTTGACAGAATCACGCAGAAGAGCAAACGCCACATGGAACACGGGCCAGAGAGCATTATGAGATCTACCATGAAAGGTGAACAGATGGGGCATAACAGCTTTCAGATCTTTGCAGAGCGATATGTTGACCATAGCTGTTTATTATTTCTCAATGCTACCGCTTTCGGTTATTTACCATTATCAAGCGTTAGCTTAGCATGTCTAAATATGAAAAAAAAAAAAAAAAAAAAATTATAACACAAGTATTCGTAGTCATTGCTCTAGTTATTGATATTATCACAGTGGCTGTGGAAGTGTGATTTCCTTTGCCGTTATTGTGTTGCGAACGTACATGGCTACTCCGCCCCTGCCGTCCGGTCTATCTTTCCTGGACGTGTTGAAACTAGGGAGGTAGAAATTGTGCCTCGGGCTTAACTACGTCTCTGCAAACCCCGCGTGTGTGAGGATAGCGCGTTTTGTCCTCACACCCTGCGCGTTGACGAAGAGGAGGTTCAATGCAGGTGTCTCGTCCATGTTAGTGGTAGTGAGAGTGAGGGTTGTGTTTCGTTTAGGCTGTTGTCGTAGTTGTGAGTGGGCTGTTCTGTGCTGTGGGTTGCGATGTGTGGGTAGGGGTTTGTAGCGTGGGTGCCAGGCGCCTGCGGGGCGTGCGGATCACGCGAGGAGTGTTAAGGTTTGTTTCTACTTCCTTTTACCACTTTTAATGGCTAAATGTAGACATAATATTTATATTCGTGAAATATACGACACGCCGGCCGCGGTGGCCGAGGAGACTGAGGCGCTTCACTCAAGGTCTGCACGGCCACTACGGTCGGGGGTTCTAGTCCCCCCTCGGGCATGGATATTTGTGACGTCTTTAGTATAAGGTAGTTCATAAGTAGTTTGTAAGTTTAGGGACTGATGACCCAAAAGTTAAGTCCCATAAGCTTGACAAAATTTATTTACTAATTACTAATCTACGACAAACGACAAACGACAAACAGCATTTCGAATTATGTAACTTTCATTGGCCTTCTTGTACGAATAAATTAGTAATCTGTACAATAATTTTCGTGATAGCGTGTTTATATAATGATAAATGAAGAACCTCATATTATGAAATTACCTTCATAGTGTAGGAGGGGAGGGGGGACTACATCGCCATAGCCCCTCTCACCCGACCCCCACCCCCCGCGTAGATTCGCCGCTGCCATGTGGAGGAGGTACGCCATACATGTCAGTCATCTGCGTTGTTTGCACAGTCGGGGTTACTCACCCAGCAGACCTAGAGTTAAAGGGCTAGGGGCAGATGACCTGAGCAGTTCGGTGCCTTAGGTACACAACCTTTGACCAGCGTCTTAATATCGGTGCGCACCTCATCAGCAGCCATATGCTCTGGTTGACAGAATCACGCAGAAGAGCGAACGCCACAGAGCCCTATGCGCCGCGCGGCGCGGCCTCCCTTGGCGCCCCGCCAGTGGCCGCGGGCACACGGGCCAGAGACGGGGTTTATTAAGCCGGGGCATTTGCCGCGGGGGCGTGGCCGCGCGGCCAGCCTTTTCACATGCAGAGCGCCGCGCCCGCGCCGCCCCCACCCCCCGTCTCGAGATTAAACACGGCCAGGTAAACAAGGCACCGGCCGCGGAGGCGCGCCGGCCGGCCAGTTCAAACAGCGGCCGCCTGTTTGTGCAACCCCCGCGCGTGTGTGGCGGCAGCACAGAGGAGCCCGCTAGCCACCCCTGGCGCTGGCGCACACCGCCGGTTATTTCATCTCGCCGGCGCGAGCGAGCGAGACCTACAGATATTGCCCCCTACCCCGGCCGCCTGCCCGTGACACGCCTAATTGTCGGCTTTTTCAGTTTTACACAGCGGGCACTCCCAATAACTTTTTGCCCCCTCGTGCGAGGCTACCTGCAGCGCTCGCTCCCCCCCACAACCCTCTCTCCCAGTCTTCCATCTACAGCGCGCTGGTCCACAAAGGAAATTTCGGTCGCTGTCGAGGTAATAATGCGTGGACGGAAATGCAGAGCGCCAAGAGAGTGAAAGGCGTGTACACTGCGAAAATTCCGCTCTCGTTTGCCCGTCGGCCTGCTTTTCACGGCGATCCGACAAGTCCGACGTCACACTGACGGGTTGCGTTCTCTTTTGCCTCTCCCGTCCTTTATGTACGCTCATGATTTTTTTGTTCCCCCTTCCAGAATCACATTTTTTTTCTTTTTTCTTTTTACCCGCTGTCACTTTCAGTAGCTTCACCCGTCTGGATGATCGCTGTTCTTCGTGCAACCTTTGTTACAACACGTAAATCGTTTCCGCTGTAGCGCCTTGAAATACGAGCAATCAGGAATCTGTGGCGGCGTATTTCTCGCAATACCCGTCAGTATCCGGTATACTTTGTGCTGATGGTCCTTTGCCGCGCCGGAGTGGCCGAGCGGATTGAGGCGCTTTGCTCCGATGCGCAAGGCCGTTACCCGTCGGGGGTTCGAATCCCCCCTCGGGCATAGATGTTTGTGCTGTCTTCAGTATAAGTTCGTTTATTATTAGTTTCTAAGTTTAGTGACTGATGACCCCGCAAGTAAGTTCAAATGTTCAATGTTTGTAATTCTATCGGACCAAACTGCGTGGTCATCAGCCCATAGCTTACAAACTACTTAAACCTAGGTAAACTAACCTACGGTCAAACACACACACCCATGCCCCAGGCAGAACTCGAACCTCCACGGCGAGCAACCGCGCGCTCCGCAGCGAGACGCTTTAGACCGCTTGGCTACTACACCGCGGCCGCAGTTAAGTCCCATAAGCTTAACAAACATTTGAACATTTAATGGTCCTCTACAGATTCAGAGTATTTTAACCCTTTCAGACCTGATTTTTTCTCTGTCAAGGAAATTATTTTTAATGCTGTAATACTCGTAAGTTTTCGACGATTTTAGAAGCAATATTTATGCAATTATATGCACACATTTCCATTCTACAACACTACGTATACTGAAAAACAAGGCTTTTTAAGGACTACATTAATTAATTTTGTAGTACCAACTATTGTACTAAATAAACCGATCGTTCAACAACTACTTCGCAAAATAACAACTACTACTTTCAGTTACACAGTGGAATACAAGTAGCCGGCCGCGGCGGCCGAGGGGACTGAGGCGCTCCAGTCACGGTCTGAACGACCCCTACGGTCGGGGTTTCGAATCCCCCTTCCGGCATGGATATTTGTGCCGTCCTTAGACTTAACTAGTTCATAAGTAGTTTATAAGCTTAGGGACTGATGACCCCGTAGTTAAGTCCCATAGGTTCTACAAACATTTGAACATTTTGGAATACAAGTAACCCCCAATTTCCGTGTTCTTTGAAGTTAGCAAACTGCTGCGCAGAGCAACACTCGCTTCTTTATATTTTTATAGTGATCTTCCGCAGGTGGCAGTAATTGTGCATGATGAAAGGATTGAACACTCGGGTGTCGTATAAATGTTCTTTCCATTGAGAAAATACGCTTCTGAACCATCTTAGACACCGTAGAAGTTATGTACACATTTTTCGACAAGTGGGTCCGAAAGGATTAAAATAAAATAAAATGTAAGAAAGATACGGGTTTAGCCTCCCGGCTACATCGCCGATATTAGAGACAGAGAACTCGCTCGTAACGAGTTTTGCTATGGATTGAGAAGTAAATCGACCGTGACCTTTAAAAAACAATCCCAGAATTTGCTTACAGTCATTTAGGGAAATCACGGAAAACGGACTGATGACGGCGAGCAACCGCGCGCTCCGCAGCGAGGCGCCTTACACTGCTCGGTTACTTCAAAATGTTCAAATGTCTGTAAATCTATCGGACCAAACTGCGTGGTCATCAGTCCGTAGCTTACAAACTACTTAAACCTAGGTAAACTAACCTACGGACAAACACACACACACCCATGCCCCAGGGAGAACTCGAACCTCCACGGCGAGCTCGGTTACTTCACCGCGGCCATGAGGCGCTGTAGAAACCTGATACTCTACAACGCCACACAACGAGACACTACGAAACGGACAAACTTTTGTTGATCGTAATTGTATCTATATCGAATTTGCACCACCTTACCCTATGTGCTGTTACTTGTCCGTCAACAAGCGAAATTACGTGAAATTATCGGGAAACATTTAGCGGGAATTTCGTACGTCAGGATCTGGGTTCGGAAGTTGTGACCATTTGATCGCTGCAACAGACTAACAAGGAATTTGAGTAGAATTTCGCTTGTAACTTTTGATTTAATCAATTTAACACGATCGTATTTCTTGTCTCGAGTTGAGTATACCTACTGTAGCGTCCGTGGCGTGTTGCTATTGCACTGAGTCTTGCCTATCTCAAGTATACTGTTTTGTTTAGACATTATCACCAACAGTGTGGAGCTGTCTGCTGTGCTGTTTCGCACATGAACGGTGATGTGGCGTTATGAGGGCACTTTTTACGGAGGAGGAAGCAATTACAATAGAATTTATTAATGACCAAATGAAAATTTATAGCGTTCTTATCAAAAGCCGTTTGGTAAATTCTCTACAGAACTGAAAAAAAGTATTTTTCAGATGTTTCAAAACTTATACGGTACATTTATTTGTTCAAGATAAATAGTTGCAAACACATCAAACGATGTATAAAACGTGGTGAATAGCCTCATTTATTTTATTATTCACATCTTACTATCTTGCTAAACACAAATAACATGGAAAATTATTTTTCTCGTTTAACTGTTTTGATATTTCCAATATTGAAATAGTTTTCATTAAATACTTTTATGTATCTACATTCCTATTTATGTATGTTGTAAGTTTTTCTCTGTAAAGCGCAATTATTTTCTTTCAAGATATTTCATCTCTTTTGTGAGAGAACACAAGTTGAAATAACATTATTTCCACGTGTAACCGATTCTATATGACAACTAAACAATGCAAATAAGACAACAAAACAAAGCATACGACAGAAAATGTAGAAAATGTAACTGGAATGAGAACCGCCGGCCGCGGTGGCCGAGGGAGTAAGGCGCTCCAGTCACGGTCTGCACGGCTACTACGGTCGGGAGTTCGAATCCCCCCCTAGGGGCATGGATATTTGTGCCGTCCTTAGTATTAGCTAGTTCGTAAGCTTAGGGACTGATGACCCCGTAGTTAAGTCCCATAAGCTATACAAACATTTGAATTTGAACGAGAACCGTGAGAACAGATTGACGTCCAAAGTTAGCAAACGCAATTTCTGTGCCTTCTAAATGCGTGTTCACAGTTCGCATGACGATCGAAAATATAGTACTCAGCTCTCGGTACAGTCTATAGACCATTGGTGTTATAAATTTAATCGCCAAGTGGTTGGTTGCTGATGTAAATGCAAGCACGAAAGGCGTATGCTTTTCAAGTAGTTGTTTTTGACCAGAATTTCGCTCGTGTGAAACGGACTACAGTCGTTTCCCATCTAGGTCACTTATCTCAAATTGATACATTTCAGAAAGTAATACTCTTCTGCGGCGTATCTCATTGTTCAACACTTTTATCTTCATTCTCTGGCCCTTGTTGTTGTTTAGCAGTTTCTGAGACACCGAGGAGCACCAACTTAACGAAATTTGAACTGTCATGAACAATGTTGTGCACCGCACCACATTAAATGGTTAACTGCTGCTATAAGATTCGCAGTTGTACACGCCTGCCTTTATAAATAGCGGCGATCACTTACAGACAGAACATGTAATCACTCGCAGACACTATCCGATGCTACAGCTGACTAGGGATGGGAAAAACCGACCGGTTAAAACCGATGCCGGTATTTTAGTTTTGAATAACCAGTTTTTTTCGGTATTCATTTGGTGTTGGTTGTAATCGGTTGTTTTATTTATTGCCAAGGACCGGGTACTTCCTGTAGCATTGGTTCAAAATGTGTTTTTTGTAAATAATTTAAAAAAATTAAAACTAGTAGAACCTAATATTTATGGTTGTTCCTAAAATTTCCACTGCTGTGAAATATTAGGTCATCGCAGTAACAAAGAAAAGCGATCAGTGATAATTTAAGAACAATCCCGGCAGTCAGAAACGCCCAACAAACGCGTTGCATAGAACTTAACCTGTTGCCGCGTTTCGTGGCCTATTAGACGACGCGCGTGCACCGGCAGTGTACAACTTGCCTCCATCTGGTCATGCGGCAGTTCCCTGCTGTCGTCGCCAGACATCGGTTGTGTCTTAAATGGCACCATCCAGAGTGTGGAAGTACTTCACGAAGTACGTTAGCAGTGAAGTACAATGCTCCATTTGCTTTAAAAAGCTGAAAAACGGGTGTAAATCCGGTTGTTTCAGCAATAACCGCCATCCCTACTCCTGCCTCCAATGACGCCGTTGCACGCACTATTGGCGTCTAGCGTGTCTCTGCGCATTAGTCAGAGGGAGGCGGAAGAGTGGACGACGAGCGCGTAACCCTGTGAGCACTGCTGGATACGATATTCGGTTTGTAGCGACGAGGAGAGCAGTAGACACATTTTACAGGTAGGGGGAGTTCATTAATTATGTGAGATTTTTTGAGGGTGGAAGGAGTCGACCCGAATCTCATCAAGTCTTACGTGGGAGAGAGAGGCGGTCTCGGCAAATCTCACGTAATTTTTTTCCCGCGAGAAACAGCGTAAAACTGCGAGATAACTACAACATGTTTCACGTCTAAAATATAGCTAAATCCTACACAATATTATTTATCGCGATTATGCAAACACCACATAGTATTAACATAGTAGGTACATGCCGGTGTTAAAGTGCATAGCGCAAATCACAGTTTTGTCACACAACTGACGGTTACAGTTTTAATGGCGCACTGATACGCATTTGCTGAGTACCTCTGCCCCCTAGACGACAATAATATCGCAACGAGTTTCTCGCATGTATGGCCAGTGCCAAGAGCGAAAAACGCGCCGGTACAATGCCCTGATTTTGTCCGCGCCGCGTGAAAGCTGACAGTCATCCGGGGTGGGCGTCTTGTGGCTTGCCCCATTCAACAATGAGTGGCACGTATTCTCGACCAGCCAAACGCGGGGCGCGGTGAACGCTGCTAAGTACCAGCCGGGTGGTAGCGACTGCGGACACGTGTCCATCTGCTGTATTTATGCCAGTAAATGTTTTCGTGACTCGGCGGCTCAGTAAACGTCGTCACGTATTCAGAATGAGTTACCACGATTATTATGTGGCCTACAATTTCCTGTAAGCATAAATTTGTTATAAAAAGCATCAATAAATGACATAGAACAGTAACAGTTGTTAAGTAATAGTTTATTATCCATTTATAAAGAAATATATGCTCCGTCCTTAAAATAGGATACTAGGGGTTAATGGGTTAAATACAAGTTTTAACTACTGTAAAATAGAAAAAAGCAAGTAATGTTTTTTTTAATAAATCCAACATAATCAAGCACAGATTAACGTATTTACAATAAAATACGCATTTTGTAAAACCTCACGTGATATTTAGGTTGGAGGGCAGGGGACGAGCAAAATCTCACGATATCTCACCAGGAGGGAGGGGGGGGAGGAGGGGGGCTCCAAAAAACGCTGAAATCACCACCTCCTAGGTGGTGCTGCATTACTACATCGATGTTGACATTGTACCCACTGTCCGACATGTTTCAAATGCCAATCGTTTCTGCAGAACATGTCCTGTGAAAATGAATGTTCTATGTACTGTCAAGGTGTTCTTCTTAACATACAAGTGTGAGATTCAAGGATAAACGAATTATTAACTTTACCAAGTTCATTCCGTACATCATTCAAGGAACAATTTTCAGATGCCACACCACCAAAAACTAGGTAATTAATTTTGTTTAAAATTACACATTCAGATGTTTGTATAGTTTATGGGACTTAACTACGGGGTCATCAGTCCCTAAACTTACAAACTACTTATGAACTACTTACGAACTAGGACGGCACAAATATCCATGCCCGAGGGGGGATTCGAACACCCGACCGTAGGAACCGTGCAGACCGTGACTAGAGCGCCTCAGTCCCCTCGGCCACCGCGGCCGGCAAATTACACATCCGTTTTACTGTCTGTAAAGGTTTGAACGTTTGTAGTGACTACTGAAACAAACATTTTGGCGAAGGCAAGATGTCAGCTGGTTCTTCAGCATGAAAAAGGTTCAAAGTGACTCTGTGTGGTGAGAAAGTGCTTGTGACGTTGTCAAATGTTCAAATGTTTGTAAAGCTTATGGGACTTAACTACGGGGTCATCAGTCCCTAAACTTACAAACTACTTATGAACAACTTACGAACTAGGACGGCACAAATATCCATGCCCGAGGGGGGATTCGAACCCCCGACCGTAGTGGCCGTGCTGACCGTGACTGGAGCGCCTCAGTCACCTCGGCTACCGCGGCCGGCGACGTTGTCCTGGAATATGCATAGTGTGTTACTAGTTCACTTTGATGAACATGAGGCCACTGTGAATGCCTCAGTCGACAATCAGGGATTGAATTGGAAGAAACACATTGAAAATGTGCTGAAACTTTTGAGTTCAGCTACTTAAGCTATCAGGGCCATTGCAAAATTTGGGGATTATATATATATATATTCCAGTAAACAGTAAATTAGCTTACCATGCCAATTTCATTTACTGCTTTCATATGTTATCATATTTTGGGGTAGTTCATCACAGGAAAAAGTATTCATTGCACATAAGCGTGTTATCATATTAAATGCTGGAACCCACCCAATATCATCCTGCACACGTTTATTTAAGGAACCAGAGGTCTTCTCTGTAGCTTCATAATATATAAATTCCCTTATGGTATTTGTTGTTAATAATCTGACTCAGTTCAAAAGTAATAGCAGTGTGCTTAGCTACAACACTAGGAGAAAAGGTGATATTCACCACTCAAAGTTAAATCTACCTTTGGCACAAAGGCCTTCGGTCACTTACCGAGTAGCATCAAAAGTCTGACAGATAGTCAACTAGTATTTAAAAAGATATTTAAAGATTTTCTGAACGGTAACTCCTTCTACACTTTAGATGAATTTTTAGATAAAACGCAGAAATTTCGCTAAAATACATGTAAGAATTTAATTAAACAGTAAAAAATCTTAAAAATGTATAGACAGCGTTTATTAAACTGACACATTCCACATCATTGCGAAATGTAGTATTTATGATCTATGGAACAAGTATTAATAAAAAATATAAAAAAGTATAAAAAATGACAGTTTTATTAAGTTACATAGTACTCTTCGTGAAAAACGCCGCCACATTAACGCTGACGATGACAAACTTCTACATGAAAATACTTGCCCCCCCCCCCCCCCCCCCCATGTTGCTGCTTTTGTTCGTGAGAATGTTGACAAAATACGAGTCTGAGTACTGTGGGCAGGGTAAAGCTGGGAATTTGTGTCTGACGGGAGGCATGCTTAGATAGTGCTTGCGGATGCGGTGATCACTCTGTCCCCAGTGGTGTAGGGGTCAGCGCAACTGCCTAGAAAGTAGGAGACCCGGATTCGAATCCCAGCTGGGTACAAATATTCAGCTTTGCCCATTTCGCAGTTGATGTCATATATTCCGTGAATATTGAAAGCATAACAACTGCAGGATCAGAAGTAACGTCTGTTCTTTCGAAACAGACGCCACATGTATATACATGATATACTTATTTCGCTAGTGGAAGCAAGACCAGTTTTGGGGGACAAAACTGTGGATACGTTTAAAGACAGGAATGCATGGAAGCAAGTTTGTAGGGAATCAATGAGGGTTTTGAGAAAATAGAGCATAAATAAATTTTAAAAAATGCATTCGGTAAATGGTATATTATGTTTCATATTTCTATTAGTTCCTTATGCCGACAATACATCCCATAGAATATTATGAAAATAAAAATATTCTTGTAGGTATCATTGTAATTTTTTGATGTATAATACTTTTTTATTTAGGGTCTTCGGGTATATGTCTGATACTCGTAGCGTACCATAACAATTTTTTAACAACTACCGTAGGTATTTTTATAGTAAAATACAGAATAAGAATGGGAAAGTAAATAGAAACAATAAAGTCAAGGTAAATGACTCCTTCTATTTGATATACTGGACATAAACAACCTTGAAGAAGATTTATTAATAACAGTCACTTGTAAATTAAATTTACTTTACAGTAGGAATGTTTGGACCTCTATTTCAAATTTACACCTGTAAACCTAAGACAAGTAGTTAACATTGCGGCTAAGTTGTACGGGATCAGGGTGCACTGAAGTTAATACTTTTATCAAAAGTAATCTAGCTTTCGTATTACTTATTTTCCAAGGAATATTCCCAATTTCTCATTTTCGTATTCTGGCGTTGGATGTCATTTTTCTGCTTCTCATGAAATTCATCAAATGATGCTGCAGATATTCTGAAGAAGTTTAAGAGATCTTAGGATCATCACGCCGATTTTCTTCAAGAAGAGTGCAGAACGTCCCCATGTGTTCCCAGTTTTGGTTAATTGGATGAATCCACCACTTCGGCTTAATCGTGCGGCGCTTTATACGGCGGTACAGCAATCACATTGCAACAACTCTTTTGTCGGGCCCAGTGGTCTAGGGGTAAAGCGCTCGCCTGGAAACCGAGGGGTCGTGGGTTCAAACCCCTGTCGGACGCCAGATTTTTTCAGTCTGCACTTGAACCCATCCTTCGCCTCTCAACGATGTGAGGTTGTCGCCAGATACGACACGTGGTTCGGATTCCACGTTAAGCTGTAGGTCCCCTTTCCCCGGTTGGATAACTGGGTTGGGCTAGGGACATGCAAGTCGCCGAAGTGGCGTCCAATTGAAAGACTTGCACCAGGCTAATGAGCCCCACGAAATTATTATTTTTTAACAACTCTTTTTGGATTCATTACATTCTTTTTGTAATGAACTTCACTCGAGCACGACAGCCAAGAGGCTGCTCGTTTGACCGGTGAAATGCCGGCGTGTATGTGTGTGCAAGCATCGCACCACCTGTAAAATGTCGTCCGATATTTCACCGGCCGTCCAAAATCGGTGAGTGTGCAATCAGCCTGAGGTGCGTGACGGTTTTATTGGACAGCGCAACTAGTCCCACCGTCTGATCCGTATCACAGCTACTCCGTTTCTGCGCATATGTCACACGTCCAATGACTGGGGTTCATTACATACTTTTTGTAATGCACTTCACTCGAGCACGACAGCCAAGCGGCTGCTCGTTTGACAGATAAATTGCCGACGTGTGTGCAAGCATTGCGCCACCTGTAAAATATCGCCCGTTAACACGGACTAAGAAAGTATCACTCTTGCGAAACACAGCTTGCCCTTTATTCACATGAAGTGTTAAGTGCCATCGACAAGGGATCTCAAATCGATTCCATATTTTTGGATTTTAGGAAGGCTTTTGACACTGTACCCCACAAGAGGATTCTTATGAAATTGAGTGCTTATGGAATATCTCCCCAATTGTGCGACTGGACTAACGATTTTCTATCAGAAAGAACGATTTTCTATCAGAAAGAACACAGTTCGTTGTAATTGACGGTAAATCATCGAGTAAAACAGAAGTGATATCTGGCGTTCCACAGGGAAGCGTTATAGGTCCCCTACTCTTCCTCGTGTTTATAAACGATTTAGGAGACAATCTGAATAGCTCCCTTAGACTGTTCGCGGATGATGCTGTCGTTTATCGGTTAGTGAAGACAACAGAGGATCAAAAGCAACTGCAAAGCGATTTAGACAAAATTTCTGCATGGTGCGAAAATTGGCAATTGACACTAAATAAAGAAAAATGTGAAGTAATACACGTGACCACTAAAAGAATTCCGCTGAACTTTAATTACGCGATAGATCAGTCAAACCTTAAGGTCATCGATTTCACCAAATACCTATGAGTTACAATTACGAATAACTTTGACTAGAGAGAACCCACAGAAAATATTGTGGGGAAGGCGAGCCCAAGGTTACGTTTCATCGGCAGAACGCTTCGAAGATGCACCAGCTCCACCAAAGAGACTGCCTACATCACACTTCTGCGTCCTCTCCTGGAGTGCTGTTGCCCCTTGTGGGACCCTTACCAGTTGGGACTGACGGAAGACATTGAGAAGGTTCAGAGAAGGGCAGCTCGTTTTGTTTTATCACGTTACGGGGGTGGGGGGGGGTGGGGAGGAGGGAGCGTCACGGAAATGTTGCACGAATTGGGGTGGAAATCATTAAAAGAAAGACGTTATTCATTGCGGCGTGATCTGTTTGTGAAGTTTCAATCACCGACTTTTACTTCTGAGTGCGAAAATATTTTGCTAGCACCCACCTACTTAGGGAGACATGACCATCCCAATAAAATAAGAGAAATCAGATCGAAAACGGAACGATTTAGGTGTTCTTTCTTCCCGCACGCTATTAGAGAATGGAACGTTAGAGAAAAGTTATGAAAGTGGTTAATGAACCCTCTGCCAGGAACTTGAATGTGATTTGCAGAGTATCTATGTAGATGTAGATGGAGAAATTTTACCGGCCGTCCCAAATCGGTGTGTGTGCAACCAGCCTGAGGTGCATGACGGTTTTATTGGACAGCGCAACTAGTCCAACGGTCTGGTCCTTATCGCAGCTACTCCGTTCCTGCGCATATGTCACACGTCCAATGGCTGACGAGCTGTGAGCCCGGCCGATATTGCACCGTCGCCAGCCAGGTACGGGGTTTCCCAGGACCGCGCGACACCTCGCCCTCGCTCCACCTCTCTCCGCCTCACCTGCTTGGAGCCGTGCGCGAATAATGACTCAGCGCTTCCCGCCCCGCGCTCGCTATGCCGCCCCATCGCCGCCCCGCTATTCGTCGTTCAAAAGAATGAGGCGGCGCAGGAGGCACTGATACGAAAAAGGCGGGGAGACAGAAAAAGCGAGCGGGCGGGCGGCGCGCAGAAAAGGAGATCCCAGATATTCAAAATGAAATTGAAAAGCAAAGAGATAGGAGGGCAAGGGCGCGGAGGGGCGCGCGAAAGGGGGACCGAGCTGCAAGGGTACGGCGCGGCAGGGGAGTGCAAATCAAGTAAGACACAAAGGGAAGATTAAGAGATCAAATGGCGGCGGCGCGCCGAGTGCCGGATTACTGGGCGCTCAGCCCTGCTGTCTCGAGACAGCCTGCCACCTGCTGGCGCTCCGGGCAGCGCGGCTGTCACCGCCACACTCGCTCTTGATCGCCCGCTGGTTGCGCAGCTGCTTGCGGTTTCTGGGAGAGACAGCAGCACAGGTTAAACAGTAAACTTTTCTTTGAGCCTTGGGGAAGCGGTGTGGGAGAAAGACAATCTTTGGAGTGTTTGATGTGGTGTGTAAGTACTTCCTATCCAATTCCAGTTTGTTCATCTTGGAGTAGCATATAAAAGCAATTTCTTCCGTTGTTAGTTCTGCGTAATCGAGTCCAATTACACCCGTTTAGACAACTTCGTGATCCTTACTTTACAGCCATACACAACCGGACTGTCAAGGAAGTGCAGCAACTAAAATCACTTAACAAGAACAAGTATTCTGGTCCGGTTTGTATACCCATTAGATTTCTGTCTGATTATGCTGAAGCGATAGCTCCTTACTTAAAAGCCATATACAACCGCTCTCTCAAAAAAGGATATGTACCAAAGTGATGAATTTGGAGCGATATACCAATACACGCAATTTGATTAAAGCCGTTTGTAAAGTACGGTGTCAAAAGCCTTCTGGAAATCAAGAAATACGGAATCGATTTGCGAACCCTTGTCGAAAGCACTCATCACTTCGTGTGAGTAAAGAGCTAGTTCTTTTTCGTATGAGCGATATTTTCTAAATCCATGTTGACCTTGGGTCAGTAGATCATTATGTTCGAGATAATTGATAATATTTGAATACAGGATATGTTCCAAAACCCTAACCTCAGGAAGGAGCCGATGTTTCAATGAAGTAAACCGCCGAGTTTTTATTTACTGCTCATACACACGCTATTTTCATAGGAAATGTCTCTACCGAGTGTTATAACTTCAAATAGAAGGCCGGCCGCGGTGGCCGAGGGGACTGCGGCGCGCCAGTCACGATCTGCACGGCCACTACGGTCGGGGGTTCGTATCTCCCCTCAGGCATGGATATTTGTGCCGTCCTTAGTGTTAGCTAGTTCATAAGTAGTTCGTAAGTTTAGGGACTGATTACCCCGTAGTTAAGTCCCATAAGCTTTACAAACATTTGAACAGAGGTCAGTCAACTTAAGAATCCGTAAAAATGACTACGGAGCAATTAAGGACTTTTCGAATGAACTGTTTTAGGTGTTGTTTGAGGTGAGGACCTTCTGTGACTCATTTCGTATAAACGCAGAAAGGAAACTCCTAAATTTCTCACAGAATAGAATCTAACAGAAGATGCAAAAGAAAGAAATCCGCCCGAAGTCGATTTAGGGTTAACAAACCAAGAAGGTAAGAAAATAATAGAGTTCTGTGCTAGGTGTTCCATGTATTACCACCATAGAAACTGACCACCGTTGGATTGGGTCCATTGTGAAATTTTCAATAAATAGTTTAAGAAATTCTTACAGATGAATACAGAGTGTACAATAACTGTGCAAAAGAACGCCAATTTCATCTGGAAGCAATGAAGCCATTTGTTTACGCTTAAATTCATTTATATATTTCTTTTACATTTTCTTGTCGGTAATTGTATTAAATTTGCTTTCTGGATTACGTATACATTCCGGACTGTATCAGCGTTTTATGATACCCGAAACTGTGCTTCGCAAATACACATAACTGCCTACAGTACTCTGCTCATTACTAACGGTAACAATGACTTTTACATAGAAAAGTGAAGACTTCAGTGCCGAATGTAAACTGATAATTGCATCTCACCTTTCGAACCGCTGAACCTTATATCGGGCGCCCCACTCCGATCCACTATAGTTGTATCATCCTTGTTCTTCCGTTGTGCCTTTCATTTTTAATTTTCTGTGTCTTTTCCTCCCCTATTTCAGAAACATTACGGTTTTACACTACGAACTCGTCTCTGAAATCTACTCATCCTAAAATTCCAATCCACCTTCCCTTCTCCACCTTAACTTCTTTCAGGATCCTCATCCTACAGCGGCACTGAGATTCTTTTTCAAAAGACGAACATGGTACCATCCCTTCGTCCTATTGTAATGTTGGAGTCACATCTATCGGCACGCCCTTCTCCACTGCAGCGTAAGTGAAATTTCAAACGGTTATCGGGCGGAACGTCACTGGTGATACTGAAGTTCTCTAAAATCTGACACGGCGTGATCTGTACGCCGCAAGCTCTACGCACTGAGGGGTCCCTCTCCCCATACGCCGAGTATTATTCTTAGACAAGTGAGGAAGACTGTTCGCATGGATAGAAGAAAGTAACGCCATATTAGTGGAATGAGTTTACCACACAGACCAACCAATAAATGCTTCTCCTATTTAAACGCAATCATTTCGTCATCATACTCAAACTAAAGAAATCCTTCAGGTGTTGCCTTTTATCGCCATTTCGACGTTTATTTCATGGCGTCTGCTTCTTATTGCAATTGTTGCACAGCAGTGTATTTGCACTGTGAGTTGGTGATTCTCTATAGGTGCAATCAGGAACGATTTCGGCCGAGTGTAGGCTCGTTCTACGCAATCTGCGTCACGAACTCTTCGCCAGCCGATGAGCGTTCGCTGATGTGAGAACTCCGTTGCGAATGTTGTAGCCATTGGGAGAATTAATAGTGATTTAATGTAGTTATATAGTGGGAACGAACACCACAGTTGAAACAGTTAGAACAGACTGAGATGGTGGGGTCATGTTACACACATGGGAGAAGCAAGGTTACCTAACAAACTCATGGGCTCAGCAGTGGAGGTAAGAGGAATCGAGGTAGACAAAGGAGAAGGTACTTTAAATCGGTGAAGAATAATTTTGAAGTAAAAGATGTAACATTAGACCTTAGCATTGAATGGGGGATCATGGAGGAATTAGGGGGACTATGCTCTAGACTGGACGCTAAAAGGTATACATAGTCTTTAATTATTATTATTATTTGGTGAATTTTATTTCATTTGTTTTGCCTTGTCCTCGTTGGGGTGTTGGCAAGCTACTGCGTTGTCCGTGCCGAGAGGTAATGTTCGTTACTTGGTACTCTCGGCAAGCTCTTGACACTATGGCTCTCGGAATACTGAATTCCCTAACGATTTCCGAACTGGAATGTCCGAAGCGACCAGCTCCAGCGACCATTTCGCGTTCATAGCCTGTTAATCCCCGTCGTGCGACCTTAGCCAGATCGGAAACCTTTTACCTTTTCATGTGAATCACCGTAGCATAAAGGACAGTTTTGGCAACACGCCACTTCTTTTTGTATCCGCGATTCTACCAAAATGTGTATCTGTGTGTACTGCCATCCCATAATTTTTGTAACATAAGTGCATAGATTTTTCTGATATTCGCGACAATTTCGTATAGGTGCCTGACATGACTGTGAGAATGGCGCAGTGGAACATGTTGCTGCACTCTGTAGAGGCCTACACGACCACTCCAAATGTTCAAATGTTTGCAAATGTAAGGGACATGGACTACGTTTATCATCAGTCGCTAAGCTTACAAACAACTTTAACTTAAAATAACTTATGCTAAAGACAACACAAACACCCATGCCCGAGGGGGGGACTCGAATCCCCGACAGCGAACGGCCGTCCGCGTTGCAGCACAGCGCCTTAGTGATTTTGGTGTTGATGGGGCTCTGCCCTCCTGACATCAAAGTGCGGGAGCAGGGAGACTGATACTGAGCAAAGAATAAACGGCAAGATAATGAGGAGAAAATCTTGGGGAAACAGTGAACACCAAAAGTGGTATCAAAAGAAAGGGGATACAATTGTGGCAGTAGTTCTGGAACAGGAAATAGACAGAAAGGAAGACACAAAATCTCCTACCTTAAATTCAAGAAAGATTAAACCAACTAGGGGGATGGTAATGACCACGCTGTCGACGGGCCGTTAAACCCTCAGCTTCCTTCCTCCTCCAACTAGAGGGTTCTTCACTTCTTCACAAGGCATGGACCACACCCGGCATATATCACCGCGTGTCTGTGGAGCTGAAGAGGGTACCCCAGACCATGTCGTCTTTGAGTGCCCAGAATTCGACAACGTGGCTGCGGAACTAAGACGGGACGGCCTAATGACAATCCCTATGAGATCACACGCGGGCGAAACACTTTCAACACCCTCAATAAACTGACTAATGTCATATAGCGCAAAATTCTGGACGACTTTTTGTGTAATAATTGAACCCCATATCTGACTTTCACACCAATGATATCAGCCGCAACTGTCATGCCGCCGGGGGTAGATTGGTCATCAGCAACGGTCGAATCCGCCATCCTTTGGTCTCCGGGGTTAGATTTTGCAACACCAGATTAGAGCTTATACGTAATTAAGATGTAGATTAGTTGAAGTATATAGGTTAATATAAAAATGGGGGAACAATCTTGGCAGGAGGGAGGGGGGGGGAGGGATCTGCAGTGGCATTAAGGTCTGTCCGGTCCAGTACCAGGGGCATGCTCACTGGGCTTACCCCGGTGAGCTGTCTGCATAAGCAGGTACCACTGCACCAATAGCTTAGTAGATTAGTGTATGATTACATTAAATAGGTTAAGTAGTTGTAGTATAGTAAGGCCAGTGGATTCCTTCTAGGATACTAACAAGGGACACCTCTGACCTCGTACGGTAGGAACCGCATGAAACCATGTTTGGAAAACAGGTAATAATAAACAGGGCAGCGGTGTGTGTCATCACCATGCAAAACGTTGCATTGTAACTCAAGTAATATTTTAACACAGTAACAAGATATCAATACCATAAAAAGGAAATTATATGTAATTTAATGACGCCTGTGTATCATTACATATTCAATCAGCAGTGCCTAAAACCTCTCTGCTTAAAGTACTTATAACAGCGCAAAACACATATGCAGCTATGCCACACACTTGAAAGCGCTTATATTAGTTTGTTATAGGAATAGATAAATAATCTCTAATACGCTGCCATCAATATTGACCTCATCTTTTTAGGTGGTGAGGGTTAGTACTCAAGTGACTTGACTGTTCTTGTTGCTCGGGAGATGAAAGTCGTGTACTGCTTGAAGAGCCAGGTTCAGGTTCCTCCTGTCCTTCAAATACCGTATATATATACAGTGTAACGTCGTGTATTTCTGTGTCCTCGCCATTATGTTTCTGGATTATAATGTTAGACAATATATCCGCGAACTCCATATCTCGGCTCCGATGTCGTTTCCATACTGAGCAAGTCACACCTTGGTCCCTAATATTTGTATCCCATTCGTAGGATTAATTCTCCTCGGGATATCGCTGCACTGTACACAGTTTACACAGTAATTCGCTTGAGAACAGTCGAAGAGACAAATACGTACAGGAGCTACTATCACTGACACAACTGCAGTACTGGTTAGTGCAGCTACACCATGGCACCATCTAGTGGCATTAGTTGGAAAATGCAGCGCTTTGCATGGAAATGACGTATTTGACTGTTTTCTTTATGATTGCTTGTTATTCTAAGCATGGTTTCGGCGGTTCCGAGGTTTCGACGTCAAAGGTGTCCCGTGAAAGTCAGTCACACCAATGTATCACAGTTGGACCCATTAAAGCATTGATGATGGGTTGTAATGTAGATATACGAGGTATGTCCACAAAGTAAGTTCCGTTTGGTTATATGAAACTAACGTGTACAGATACAGGACAAATATTTATTGTACAAAAATTTACAAATGTTAAACCATGTTTCTAGATTTAGAAGTTTTCTAGGCAATTGCCATAGCGTTGTATAAGTATTTGTAAACATTCATAGGAGGTTGCCCTTACGTATTCAACCTGTTCTTTCAGCTCGTCATCGTCGTTGAAATGTTGAAATGCAATAAGAGGATTACTGTCAAAAGGTGTTTTTCTTTCTCACTATAATTCCCGATCTCACACGGCGAATGTGACCAAACAAGTTTTATGGGAATTTCACTGGAACGTGTTTAACCATCCTCCGTACAGTCGGGTCTTCGCTACTACCGACTTTCATCTCATCTCAGACCTAATATATGTGCTTGGTGGAGGACAGTTCAATGACAATGACGAGCTGAAAAAACATGTTACCAAATGGTTCAGTACACAGGCGGCAACCTTCTATGAAGTTCAAATGTTTGTATAGCTTATGGGACGTAACTGTGGGGCCGTCAGTCCCTAAACTTACAAACTACTTATGAACTACTTACGAACTAGGACGGCACAAATATCCATGCCCGAGGGGGGATTCGAACCCCTGACCGTAGTGGCCGTGCAGACCGTGACTGGAGCGCCTTAGTCTGCTCGGCCACCGCGGCCGGCCCTTCTATGAAGAAGGCATACAAAAACTTGTGCCACGCTATGACAAGTGCCTGCAAAATTGCAAAATTTTGGAAGCTATGTAGAAAAGTAGTTTAACAGTTATAGATTTTTTTCCAATAAATATTTTTCTGTATCAGTACACGTTTGTTTCATATAACCAAACGGAACTTACTTTGTGGACATACGTCGTAGGCTCGTATGTAAAATTTTTGTAGCGGCCTGACGCTCCAGTACACAACTGCGTCCTCTGTGGGGAGCTATAATGAGCCGAGGATGTAGTCTCGTTGTCTGGCAGGTCGTTATAACACACATACGTACACACACACATACACACACACACAGAGAGAGAGAGAGAGAGAGAGAGAGAGAGAGAGAGAGAGAGAGAGGGTGGGGGAGGGAGAGGGAGAGGAAGGGAGGCAGAAGAGTACAATTGTGTAGGGGGTCGGAATCGGTCGATTTGGCGTGCCGTTTTTCCGATAATCATGGGCACTATTATGGAAAGTAGCGAGCTCCCGACGGGCAGAGCCACATGGGCGCGGTAATCGCCGAAGCGGGTTCCGGCCGAGGAGGAAGCGCCGCACTTTAATTGCGCCGCCCGCGGCAGCGGCGGCGGCGCGCGGGGGTGGCGGTTGCCGGGGCAACGCGCTGGGGAGCAGGTTACGAGGCGAGGGCAGGGCAGGGCGCGGCCGAGATTGCCGGAAATAACTGGCGTGTCCCGGGGTCAGCCCCTGCCTGAGGAGGAAGCCCGCCGTCTTGTGGGGCGGCCGGCGGCCTTCCGGTCCGGCCGCAAGCAGCGTGTACTACACGCCGGCTCACTCCGTGGGCGATGCCGAGACCGAGGGAGCACTGACCACTCGACGCGGCGCTCGTGCGTCGCCCGTTTACGCCGGGCCCTCCTCCCAGGCGAGTCTGTACACCACTGACAGAGACAGGAGCGAGGAAACATTGAAATGATCTGTAGTCTATGTGCGGCGAGGTGACGGAGTGTATTATGTTCAGCAAACGTTCAAACTTGCCCAAATCCTCCTCACTTTCCTACCTTCACGGATCACACCACCCAGTGCTTTCTCCCACCACCCCAAAACGTTACGTTACGTCTGCAACGCATGAGATACGCACACATAACGATACGTGAATGAAATTTTCACTCTGCAGCCGAGTGTGCGCTGATATGAAACTTCCTGGCAGATTAAAATTGTGTGCCGCAACCGGGACTCGAACCTGGGACCTTTGCCTTTCGCGGGCAAGGGAACCACCGACTGTGCTATCCCGACACGACTCACGATGCCGCCTCACAACTTTACTTCCGCCAGTACCTCGCCTCCTACTTTCCAAACTTCACAGAAGCTCTCCTGCGAAACTTGCAAGACTAGCACTCCTGGAAGAAAGGATATGGTGGAGACATGGCTTAGCCACAGCCTAAGGGATGTTTCCAGAATGAATCTTTCACTCTGGAAGCTGAGTGTGCGCTGATATAAACCTTCCTGGCAGATTAAAATTGTGCCGGCCGCGGTGGCCGAGCTGACTGAGGCGCGTCAGTCACGGTCAGCACGACCACTACTGTCGGGGGTTCGAATCCCCCCTCGGCCATGGATATTTGTGCCGTCCTTAGGATTAAGTAGTTCATAAGTAGTTTGTAAGTTTAGGGACTGATGACCCCGTAGTCGAGTCCCATAAGCTCTACAAACATTTGAACATTTTGAATTAAAATTGTGTGTCAGAACCGGGACTCGAACCTGGGACTTTTGCCTTTCGCGGGCAAGCGCACTACCGACTGTGCTATCCCGACACGATTCACGATGCCGCCTCAAAACTTTACTTAGAAAGTAGGAGGCGGAAGTAAGGTTGTGAGGCGGCATCGTGAGTCGTGTCGGGATGGTCAGTGGATAGAGCGCTTGCCCGCGAAAGGCAAAGGTCCCAGGTTCGAGTCCCGGTTCCGGCACACAATTTTAATCTGCCAGGAAGTGTCATAACGATACGTGTTTTTCTATACTCTTTGCGGGGAGTTCTGATGGTCAGATGTGTAGGCGGGTAGGAAGAAAGCCGGAAGTGTTTTTCCAGGGGATCCAGGCGCACTGGCTGTACCCGGTGGATTAGCCGCAGGTACTTACGTTGTTAGCCGGCCGCGGTGGCCGAGGTGACTGAGGCGCTCCAGTCACGGTCAGCACGGCCACTACGGTCGGGGGTTCGAATCCCCCCTCGGGCATGGATATTTGTGCCGTCCTAGTATGTAAGTAGTTCATAAGTAGTTTGTAAGTTTAGGGACTGATGACCCCGTAGTTAAGTCCCATAAGCTTAACAAACATTATATTATTATCATTACTTACGTTTTTATGCTACAGGCAAGAGAGAGAGACTACCCAAAGCGGAACGGATAACTATTTAGGAAAGTAATCTATTGATAAATGCAACCACTTGTGACGTGGTGGAGCCAACTTTCTCCCAACCTGCCACTATCACTGGGGTGACTAATGTTTGTTAAGCTTATGGGACTTAACTGCGGGGTCATCAGTCTCTAAACTTACAAACTACGTATAAACTAACTTATAGTAAAGACAACACAAACATCCATGGCCAAGGGACGATTCGAACCCCCGACGGGGAACGGACTCGCGCTTCGGAGCATATCGCCTCAATACGCTCGGCCACTCCGCCGCGACGGGAAGACTAGGGTGAATCTAACGAAGCCACAGTTGTGTTGGCTGCACACACTACTGCAGTTATTATCCGAGGGAAATCTGACGGGGCTGAAAGGAACCATGAGTGTGGGGTAGCAGCAGTCCCTAGATAGGCTTATTTCGAACCAGGAGAATCAAATCTCATTGGATCAGATGATGCGACATGTACTGCAGTATCAGCGAGAACACCGCTATACGGTAATGAGTTGAAGTTGCGGGGTTCCAAGTGGAGTGCTAGTTTCTGCAAGTTCGATTCATCCCTCGGGCATGGCTGTGTGTGTGATGTCCTTAGGTTAGTTTAACTTAGTCTAATTAGTTTGTAAGATTAGGGACTGATGACCAACGTAGTTTGGTCCCAGAGGATTTGTCTTAGTTTAGGGGGCCGGCCGCGGTAGCCGAGGTGACTGAGGCGCTCCAGTCACGGTCAGCACGGCCACTGCGGTCGGGGGTTCGAATCCCCCCTCGGGCATGGATATTTGTGCCGTCCTAGTTCATAAGTAGTTTGTAAGTTTAGGGACTGATAACCCCGTAGTTAAGTCCCATAAGCTTTACAAACATTTGAACATTTTTAGTTTAGGGGCTGCTTTGTGTCGTTTATGTGTGCACGAAACGGAAAAGACGACAGAGAGGGACCATATCTGATCCGCGGGTACCATTGGATTGGATTTCGAGAGCTTAGTGAATGAGATTTGGCAAGGCACTGAGAACAGTGGGAGTGTACGGAGTGAATGAACAATGTGGCACCGGGCGCTCATATACTTTGCACGGAACCGACCAAGGAGCCGGGTGTATTTTTTCCCTCTCTCTTTTAAGGGATGTTTTGTGTGAAAGTGTGGTATATGGAGTGCCGCTGCAGACAGAATGGGGTGCACGCCGCAATAGGTGACAGACAGAGTTACAAATCAGCTAGGCTGACAAGTGAGTAATGAGGACTTGTTTGGCCAGGTGGTGAGGTTGCGGCAAGTGGATGTTTCGGCATACGTGTCGAAAAGCAGTCAGTAAGGCCAATAGGAAGTATAAATAAGTGTGAAATGTCCAGTGTTGGGCATAGAGTTACGGGGCACCGGTAGGAGGTCCGAGCAGGCCGGTCAGCCGCCGAGAGAGACCTCTTTACTCAAATAATAGACTTGCATTCCCACAGGCACGAGGCAGGTAAGTATCGATAGTGGAGTGCATCGAGCGCTGCAGACACTGTCGTTAGCAGTCAGTAAGGAGCCGTTGCTGTGTTCTGACGATGACCGTGTGGCACATCTGGCCGTTAGACCTCAACTGAGGTCGTGTTCAGCCTATCTGGTGCAAGTCGTTTTAGATAGCTGCCGCCACTTCGGCAACTTGCATATCAATGATGATTAAATGATCATGAGGACGACATAACACCCAGTTACCAAGCGGAGAATATCTCAAACCTGACCGGGAATCGAACCCGAGCCTCCTGTGTGACAACCCACCACGGAGATGGACGCTGTGTTGTGTTTCCGTAATGTGACGGTCGTCCGTGGAGTGTACGGGCTGAGTGAGCGTGACCATCGTCAAGGGTTTATCCTCAGCAAATACGAGTAACTTAATATACCAAGATAATGACAGTGATTTCACCATAAAGTAACTATAGGCAAAAATGTGTAATTAATACGGGTTCACGTCTACCGCACCGGTCATATTGAATGATTAATGTGGCAAATTGTTGAACCTGCATGTGATGAGATTTTCCAACATTGACCTGTGTCGAAATTAACCATAATCAGAAATGTAAGGCGAAGCTGGTGACTGCTTTATATTGGTGTCTACTAGAAATACATCAAACATATAGAAATGAGGAAGAGGCAACGAATAAAATTTTTAACACGAGCGGTTTTCGAACACGGAACCTCCTGCTTATTATTACTGGAAATATATCAGTAAATTGCAAACTTTGATGACTTCAACTAGTTTCAAACCCATGCTTCAGGAATATTTTGCTTACAGGCCAAAAATCCTGCTCAAACAACTCCCATAACAATTAAAGGACCGATGGACCCTTATTTATTAGGTCACTGTCAATCAACATATATATTTAGGCTGCCATTCGCTTATTAACAATTACAAAACAGTTATTATTGGATGGGGGTGTTTCACGTCCAACGCTGTATACTTTTCAAAAATGTTCATATGTTTGTAAACAGAGTATTGTTACCTGTCCCTAGGCTTACGAACTACTTAAATTAACTTAAACTAACCTAAGGACCACACATCCATGCCCCGGGGAGGCGTGCAAAAAACACTAGTCAAATGTAACAAGAACAGTAGTACTATATTACACAAATTAACTACCGTTAGGCAATCTACTTTAGATTATAGAAATATAGAAGCTTCTATTTCCTTAATACATGTATCTGTAAATACGTTAAACGATGTGAATCAGGAACTGTGGTTTTTCTGGTTCTATGAGTAACACATCAGTGACCTTCATGTGTTTGCTGCGCTTGAGTGGAGTGTCTAGTCGCAAAGGAGAAGAACGGGAGTCCGGTGGGCGAGGACTAGTCGCCGGGATTTTCGCAGGCTTTAAGCTCATGTCTCGGCCGTGTACTCCCCCTCACTAATCTCTACCCGTTTTCTTTCCTTCATCTCCTCCGCCTTCTGCTCTACGTCCTCGTACTGTCCGTTCCCTTTCTCTGTTACTCTCCTCCTTTACTTCTTTTTGTCTACCGTCACTTCCTCCCTACTCTCTTTCTCTCTCACCATCTCCTCATCCTCCCTCTCTTACTATATTTTCTCTTTACAGTGCCTTTCGTAAGTTTTAGGACAAACAAAATAGTTTTTTAATATCTACTATGGAAATAACAGACCGAAAATCAAAAGTATTTTGTTTGTTATTCCAACAGAAAGAAATATAATTACAGAGCAATAAATGGAACATACTACTTCATTTAATGACTCATAAAAAATAAATATTTTCATATTTATGTGGAACTAGCTGAAAAATCAGTGTCGCACCCGTACTTATTTATTGCAGTCTCAAGTTAATCGATAAAAAAAGAAGTTCAAATGTTTCTAATCTATGGGACCAAACTACTGTGGTTATCGTCTCGTAGGATGCAGAGGATACCGCGTTCAAAGGCCGGATCCTCTAGATAGATGCTTGTTTTCTAGAGAGACGCTTGTCCATTGTTGGTCGAGCTGATTTCTACGTGCTTACGAGGGTAACTCGGAGTAACTCGGACGTCCGATCTTTGATTGTCAAGGGTGCACTTGCGCTCCCCCGATATCTTATTTTTAGTCTGGGGCAACGTCCAATAAATAAATTAAATTGTTCCCAATCCCCTGTTTCTGTTCCGACCAAGGTTTTCGTTGGTTGTAAGGAACTGCCGGAACTTATTCCGAATTGGGATACCCGTCTGCCCCACTATCAGCTTGTCTGATAATTGGATGAATAAAACTGCTCCTCTAGGGAGACGGTTATCCACTGTTTGTCGAGTTGATCTCTACGAGCTTACGAGGGTAGCTCGGGCGTCCGACCTTTCATTGTCGGGGGTGCACTCGCGCTCCCTCGATATCCCATTTTTGGTCTGGGGCAACTTCCCAGAGATTAATTGGTCCCAATCCACCGGTTCCGAACAAGGTTTTTGGGAGGTTTTCCTTGGTTGTAAGGCGTATGCCGGAACGGGTAAGCCCCTCTCACTTATTCCGAATTGAGATCCCCTTCTGCCCCACTATCAGCTTGTCTGATAATTGGCTGAATGTCTTAATAAAACCTGGACTCTGTATGGGCCGCATCTCAAACAACCCACTAACTTCTCGAAGTGGAGAATGAAAAGAAAGTTTATTTTTATTTTATTTTATTTTATTTTATTTATTTATTTATTTTTTTGCGTGCTGTGGTCATTAGTTCATAGGCTTACAAGCTGTTTCCATTAACTTCAGCTAACCGAAGGTCACCACGCACACCCATGTCCGAGGGACGCCTCGAACCTCCGACGGGAGCAGCCCCCCAGTCCCCTGACGAGGTGCCCAGATGCGCTCAGCTACTCCCACACTTGGCATGAGAAAACCGCACCATGCTGTATGCGACTGCATGGTACAAGGCGCGTTGGCCTGTAGTCACTGTAAGAAAGTATGATCGCGTAAGTGATCTGTAGCTTGGTAGCGATTCAGCTGTTGTGGAGTGGCCGAGCGTTCTAAGGCGCCTTGCTGCAGAGCTTACGGCTTCTCGCTGTGAGAGGTTAGAGTCTTCCCAAGGGCATGGGTGCTTATGTTGCCCTTAGTATAAGGTACTTTTTAAGCTAGTTTAAAGCCTAGTTGAAAGCCTGGGTTTGTCAACTATACTGTGTGTGCATCAGTTCATGTGTGTATATATGCGTTAATGCTACAGGTAAAGGTAACATTTACTGTCTCCCGTATTTTGTTTTGGAAATCTGGTCACCCTACCGGTAGCAGGATATGAACAGAGAGAGGGGATATGATGATGAGAGACAGAAGGAGAGCGAGATAGAGAGAGAGAGAGAGAGAGAGAGAGAGAGAGAGAGAGAGAGAGAGAGAGAGCAGGGACAGAAAGAGATGGACAGAGAGAGAAGGAAAGAGAAGATGGACAGAGAGGCACAGGGTAGGCAGAGATGGACTAACTTTAGACTGGAATAAATGTTACGGGAAGACGCCGGATGTTCAGATAGTCTATATCTATAAATGTGAATGTCTGTTCGGTGTACGTTTATCACGTCTGAAACACAAGACATAAAGAGCTAAAAATTTGTATAGCTACTAATGTTCAGCCGGGGAAGGCTTTAGGCACTGTTTTATGGCGATCGGATGGCTATTTATCTATATATATTAATGTGTATGTGTCTTAGGTGTACGCTTATCACGTCCGAACGACAAGACGCAGAGACTTAAATATTTGTACAGTTACTAATTTATACCCGAGGAAGGTTTTAGGGCCGGCCGCGGTGGCCGAGGGGACTGAGGCGCTTCAATCACGGTCTGCACGGCCACTACGGTAGGGGGTTCGAATCCCCCCTCGGGCATGGATATTTGTGCCGTCCTAGTTCGTAAGTAGTTCGTAAGTAGTTCATAAGTAGTTTGTAAGTTTAGGGACTGATGACCCCGTAGTTAAGTCCCATAAGCTTTACAAACATTTGAACATTTGAAGGTTTTAGGCACGGTTTTATAGAGATCTGATAGATATTTAGTAATTTGATGAATATAACGCGAAATGCAGAACAATAATTACTCTTTTAAAATTATGTTTACTCTTTGATAATGGTATTATTGGTTGCATTGTTGCTTGAGGGTTGATAATGATAAAAGGGTGGAGTATATTGGGATGGAAAGTTATCGGTGTATATAAAATACTACGTGTGTGTGTGTGTTAATATTTCGCTCTGCAGCGAAAACTACAGAACGCAAACGAATGGACTGTGTGTAATTGTTGTCCGAAGTCTCCTGTTGTACACCATAGGAGTTCCATGCCGATAGCTATAAAGGAGTGGAAAATATGGTGGTCGAAAGTCGTCAAATTATAAAAAAATTCGAACTGAAGGCCAGCGATGACGTTTGCGACTCCAATGCAAGGAAGTTACATACAGCGAAACGTGATGCACAGACCGTATCTTTGGTCTATGGTCGAAGGTCTATGCGTGTGACACTGTCTTCAGCTCTTTCTCTGTAAGGATAAGCATACGGATAAGGAAATATAAAAATAAATCAATAAGCAGTAAAAAATGAAATTTCCTTTTTTTACATCTCTTAAAAAAAACTCGATTTGACGTTTCGCGCATTAAAACAAGTGATCGATCTGTGATATTATTACAATCATTATTGTTGAATGCCATCTCATGTTCAGAACCATTCTCATAGCACACTACTGAAAGATGGCTTACCTATCATAATCAACCAACACGCGAGCGGAGCCGCCGGATGTTCAGCTAGTAACTGACAAAAATATTCGTATTTCTGCCTAGCGTCGTACGGCAACAGAGTTTTCGGGCGGCCTGAGCCCGCCCCTGCGATCCGGAGGTTGACGTCGGCCGGGCCGTCTGGCCGCAACTCTGTCGGAGTTGTCGGCTCGGCGCGGCGCGTCCCGCAGAACTCGGGTCGGCGGCACGTGGGCCGGGCCGCCGCGCCGGCTGCGGTAATGTTATTCAGCAAGTTTGTAAACTACGCCGCAGCTTAAACGCCGCGCAGCAGCAACAAGAAGCAGCTGTGACTTCCCAGGCACCCGCTGGCCGCGCTCGCTGACAGGATCAGGGTAAGTTTCCCCAGCCGCGTCTGCGCCTCCCAAGGAATGTATTTCTTACTCTCGGCGGGGGTAGGGAGGCTCCGTATCGAGGCTGAAATATAGCGTAAAACAGGCAGCCAAGTTCTCACTGCAGCGGGGAAGAAACTCTTAACCGACAGCGGTGCCAAGTTACTGGCGCGCTCCAGGGTACAAATGTTGCCCTCACGTATAGACGCCGGGGATGGGTGAGGGTGGGGGGGGAGGGACCGGTGAAAAACATGGGACCGTTTCTCATCCTGGAATTTATTAAAAAATTCTTACAAATTTTTTGCAGTGACTGTCTCCGACATTACCAGTCTGCAGGTAATGCAATGCGCAGTGCAATGGTCAATACACCTACATCTACATTCATACCCCGCAAGCCACCCGATAGGTGTGTGGCGGAGGGTACCTTGAGTACCACTATCGGTTCTCCCTCCTATTCCAGTCTCGTATTGTTCGCGGAAAGAAAGATTGTCGGTATGCCTCTGTGCGGGCTCTAATGTCTCTCATTTTATCTTTATGATATCTTCGAAAGATATACGTAGAAGGAAGCAATATACTGCAAGACTCCTCGGTAAAGGTATGTTCTCGAAACTTCGACATTAGCCCATACCGAGCGACAGAGCATCTCTTCTGCAGAGTCTTCCACTGGAGTTTATCGACCATCTCCGTAACGCTTTCACGATTACCAAATGATCCTGTAACGAAGTGTGCTGCTCTCCGTTGGATCTTTTCTACTTCCTCTACCAAACCCACCAGGCACGGATCTCACACCGGTGAGCAGTATTCAAGCTGTGGGCGAACAAGTGTACTGTAACCTACTTCCTTTGGTTTCGGACTGCATCTCCTTAGGATTCTTCAAATGAATCTAAGTCTGGCATCTGCTTTACCGACGATTGATTTTATATGGTCGTTCCACTTTAAATCACTCGTAATGCCTACTCCCAGATAATTTATGGAATTAACTTCTTCCAGTCGCTGACCCGCTATAGTGTAACTAAATGATACCAGGATCTTTCTTTCTATGTCTTCGCAGCACATTACACTAGTCTACATTGAGTTTCATTTGCCATTCTCTGCACCATGCATCAATTCGACACAGATCCTCCTGCATTTAAATACAATTTTCCATTGTTACAACCTCTCTATATACTACAGCGTCATCTACGGAAAGCCCCAGTGAGCTTCCGATGTTATCCCCAAGGTCATTTATATATATCGTGAACAGCAACGGACCCACGACACTCCCCTGTGGCACACCTGGCATCACTCTTACTTCGGAAGACTTCTCTCCACTGAGAATGAATGTAAATACTGTGGTTTTAGTAATTGTTATTAAGAAGTGGGTAAAAACCAGACGTCATAGTATGTTTATTTGTTCCTGTCTTCAGTTCATCTCTCCTTCCCTTTTTAATATCTCTATCCCTCTGCAATTATATAAATTATTTACCAATTTTCCTTTAATTCCACATGCAATTGTGCACATGCAAAGTTATAAAGACACAGATATATTCCATAGCATCTTAAATCTCTTTGGTGTTAATAATCTACGGAAGAAGGAGACTTGGCTATTCTATGGGCTATTCAAGGAGGAAACTGATTTATGATTCACCCATATGTATCTACGGAATGTTAATCGATGTTATGAGTTGTAAGTATTATCAGATTGCGATCAGCAATAAAGAGCACGAATGAAATGTAAGCAATTTTGTAACTTATTCACAGAGCGAAATAACTTCATTTCTTAGATCTGGATGTCTATGTATGTCTTATCAGGAAGGGTCCTATCAACCTGGAACAGCTAGAATCTGTACACGGTCAACTTTAAACGTCTCTCAATATTTAGCATCAGAGAAAAAGCACGCAGTTCTTACGCCGTAAACGAGTATTGATAGTGACCGACTTTGATTGCACAATCAGTGATCGACATTCAGACGTACTACTAATGTTTATGTGAGACTGGTTTTCAGAATCGACGAGTCTGTCACTTCGATGCAGTGTACAAGTGTCGGCATCGTCGGAACATCTCATCGAGCTACGAGAGAATTACAGCAAACCTTAACCCGTTCTCTTTCAGCTTACTCAGAATATTAACATTGTCAATCCACACAGATAAACACTGAACATTACCCTATAGTTCAACTAATATTGACTCTGCAGTTTATTAACGGACAGATTGAATTTTAGGACTTTGATTATTCAAACTATAAGATACAGACACCAGAGACTTTTCTTCCTTTTTTTTTTTTTTTTCATTATACCTTCACGCCTTTTCTCTCTCTTACCACCCCCTCTTTTCTTCTCTCTCATTCCACCTCCTCTTTCCTTCTCTCTCTGTCCACCCCCTCCTCTCCCCTCTCTCTGTCAGTTCATCTCCTTATCTCCCATCTCTCTGTTAATTTCCTCCAATCCCTCACTCTGCTCATCTCCATCTTCATCTTTCTCTGCAATCACCTCCTCGCTCTCTGAATAACTCCTGCTCCATCTCGTCAGTCCATTTGTCTCCTCCATCTATGACAATTTTGTTAACTTTCATGGTGATCAATGAAGGGATATAGAACTTTATTGAAAGGTACCCTTCGCCACGCACCATATGAAATCGTAGGTAGATAGTTTTGAAGGTTAAGTGTGAGATTTTTTTAGAATTTTTAGATTTTTTCGAAGTTCGTATGTAAACTACTCTCTGTCATGCACCGTACAAAATTTTACGTAGACAGTAATATTCCGTATTTATTCGGCTATAGTATCCTACCCCCTGTAGAAACCTCTCTTAATTTTTGACGTCAAAATAGGATATATATATATATATATATATATATATATATATATATATATATATATATATATATCAGTGGTAGTTTTACAACATAATGGTAACAATTGCTGACTACCCTAACTCTCACTCTCCGTTGTGTATCGCCAGGCTTCCATTTTCCCGCATTTAGTATTGAATTCAGATGTATACTGTGAAAAAACACACGAAAATTAATACCGGCGATCGGAGAATCAGCTTTACAACATCGTTTAAATTAAGAGCTGTCGAGTTTGCAACGAATAATTGAATACCATATTAGCTGAATGTGTTGTGTGTGTAAAAGTAAAGCTTTAATAAAATAGGTGTTTCATATATAATGTGATAAAATGATTAAGCAATGTAGTCCATCTTGAAGCAACCAAATTTTATTAAGTTTGCGCCTACAGTACCTTCCCCAATTTCAAAATTATAAAAAAATAAAATAAAATAAAAAATAAAAAAATGGAAAAATGGCAGGTACTGTATCGGAATAAATACGATAATAGTGCCTATAATCTCCGAATTCTGGAGGGCTGTTGTTACAATCCATCTCCGGCCATCCAAACATGGGTTTTCACTCCAGGCAAATTTTGGGATGCTCCCTTTGAAAGGGCTCGACCTAAATTCCTTCCAGATCCTTACGAAAATCGTCCGTGCCTGATGTCCGTCTCTGATGACCACGCAGTTGACGGGACGTTAAACCCCAATCTTCCTTTTGTCGGACATGTCCGAAATTCATAAATGCAATCCACCACGTCGCGGATTGAAGATTCTTTCAGTGTGCATGCACACGAGGTCTGTTCTCTTTGGCCGGCCGCCGTGGCCGAGCGGTCTGCGGCGCGCCAGTCACAGTCTGCACGGCCTCTACTTTTAAGTTTAGGGACTGATGACCCCGCAGTAAAGTCCCTTAAGCTTAACAAACATTTGAACATTTGATCAGTTCTCAAATTCAAATGTTCAAATGTTTGTATAGCTTATGGGACTTACTACGGGGTCATCAGTCCGTAAACTTACAAACTACTTATGAACTAACTAAGGACGGCACAAATATCCATGCCCGAGGGGGATTCGAACCCCCGACCGTAGTGGCGGTGCAGACCGTGACAGTTCTCTTTACTGCGGTGGTGTGGCCGAGTGCTCTAAGTCATGTTGCTACAGACCGCGCAGTTGCTTACCTTCGGAGGTTAGAGACCTCCCTCTGGGCATTGATGTTTGTGTTGTCTTTAGCATAAGTTAATTTAAGGTAGTTTAAGTATTTTGTAAGCCTAGGGACTGGTAACCGCAGCAAACATTTGAATAGTAGATCAGTGCTCCATGTAGGGTTAGCTACGAACCATGGGGTGCAGTAGTCAAGGTGGGAATTTGGATCGCGCGGTGTACGTGCTTAGTAGACCGTGACGGCGTGTGAAGCCCCTGTGCCTGAGTGCTGCAAGGTTTGTCACAACTGCCTATACAGGGTGTCCCATTTATCTTGACAATCCAAAGTATCTGGGGAATAACAACAGCTATTGTAAAACGACTTTCACCGGTATCAGTGTATTTCCAAGGAACTTTCTTACTGTATTGTTTCTGCTTACAAATCTTCACAAAATCAGACATGAATATTAAATTTCGATCATCAAAACATAAACAATGACGATGAAAATCCGCAGTCAACATTGGAAACAAGTCTTAACAGTTCTCTCTTGCAAGTACTTCTGTACCGCACACAATGCGCAGCAAGACAGAACAACAATCGGGGAGTAGCCCTTAGTTATTATGCTTCATGAAAGAAATAAAATCTCGAAATCCATTCATCACAGTGCATTTAAAATGATATTTTGTAGACAAATATTTGGAGCAAAACGGAAAATGTGAATTTTGTTAAAGCCTGCTCGCAATTGTGAATTCGCATATGAATACACGAGCACATTGTCATTTTAAGGGGGCGAGGGATGTTGCACCTAGGGGATAGTGTATAAAAGAAACTATGATGTTTTACATCGGTAATTCAGTGTTGTGATTTATTTTAGAATCATATCAAAGATTGTACACTAAAGACAAATAAAAGCTGTTTTTACCATTTTATAGAATTTTTGTTATTTATTTTAAAAAGACGTGTTTTGTACAGCCGCGCGGTTCTAGATATCAACTCAGGAATCGGCCGACCACTCCCGTCGGAAGTTCGAGTCCTCCTTTGGGAATGAGTGTGTTTTGTCCTTAGTATAAATTAGTTTAAGCAGTCTGGGGACCGTTCACCACAATAGGAAGGTCCCATAGTATTACAAACATTTGAATTTTTTTTTTACATATTTTGTAAACATTTAAAACCTTACACATTTAACGGCTGTATATATATTATAACTATTTGGATTATATTTTTAATTCTTTAGTTACATATTTATTAGTAAGTAAAATTCTATAAATCTTTAAAATAATTATACAACGTGTGGTCGGCTACGTCGTACGTCATCGATAGTGCACTCACCTATTCATTGAAACCGAAAAAGTCTATTACCATGCAAATTAGTGAGGTTCCTTTCTATCAACCGTTTTTCCTCTCTTGAAAATAGAATACTGTGTTGTCAGCTTTAGTTGCGTTGTTAGCTTTAGTTGTAACCAGCAACGATGTCGGTGGAGTTTACTCTTGGGCCGGCCGCGGTGGCCGAGGAGACTAAGGCGCTCCAGTCGCGGTTTGCACGGCCACTACGGTCGGGGGTTCGAATCCCCCCTCGGGCATGGATATTTGTGCCGTCCTAGTTCGTAAGTAGTTCATAAGTAGTTTGTAAGTTTAGGGACTGATGACCCCGTAGTTAAGTCCCATAGACTATACAAACATTTGAACATTTTACTCTTGGTCTGCATTTCCACGTTACATACTTTCCGACAGCCAATAAGCTTTCAGTATTGATCTGAACGCTCTGCTGGGACTGTCGTAGACTTTTCCAAGATTAAACTTGATCTTAGCGAGTCATTCAGTGGATTTTATTCTCTTTCTTCGAAGTTGTTCCCACGGATAGTGCTGGCATGAAAGACATTCTACCTAAGCAAGCGAGAGTCGTTATTTGCAGGCTACAAGTTTTCTTCAAACGCGAAGCACGTGTTCACGCGTACTTCAATTGTCGTTTGAAACCGTCAAACATGCTTTTCCCATCTTTGTCTATGCACGCGTTCATGGCTCGAAACATAGAAGCCTCTATTAAATGTTGTGTTAATTGCATTTCACGCATAGGATTATTAGTGTGATGTATGTCAATCACATAACACTTAGAAGACTGTATACAGTTTTAACAAGATTTTCTCGATTACAACGCTTTAACATTTCAATGGAGTATTTATTTCAGTGTGTATGATCGTCTTATGGCGTACCTGGGAAAGTATTTTCACATTCGAAAATCCTTAATTTTTTGAGGAGTCACTGTACTTTCAACAAAGCAATGCAGCACATAAAATGAGTGCCACCATTTGAAACTAGTATAAGAAAATGGTTTTACTTCTAATATCGAGTAGAGAAGAGACAAAAATCTTAAGTGTGTTCCAAGGTCAGTACTCACCCATAACGAAGCGTTACTGAATAACAGGGCTACTGAAGTAACAGAGCTATTCAGAAAGGCTTCTGTGTTTTCGTTTTCTCAGTAGACAGAAAAAAAATCGCGTCATATGGCAAATCAAAGACAAATTCTAAGGTAAAATATTCAAATCAATACTTCTTTTGCGATGCTTTTTCGGTCTGACAGGTAATTTGAATAGCATCGAAACGTAAACAAAACTCCGTGTTTTGAATACAAACCATCATTCCGAACAGTTTTGAAGGCAAACACATTTGTTGTTGTCAGTTAATCAGGCACCGTAACGCCAGCGAGGGTCGGCATAATGACCATGCAAATGAAAACACATTTGTATATCGAGGCAATGACATCAATTATGCAGCCAATCACGCAATATATAAACAATTAAAATTACAAATATTCCATTGTTTACGAGAAATGCTAAATATCTATGAAACATACGTATTCAGAAAGAAATTTATTTAAAAACATTCATTTGCTAAATTCAGTACTGTGAGGTTATGATAGCGCAGTCAATATACAAAATATTTGATTGAGATTGTTATGAGATATAATAATTGTACGTCAGACTAGTAGTCGCAATGAACGATCGATTAAGGAAAAATAATATGTTTCTTAAAAAAAATTGAATGAAACTAGATAATGCTATAAGCTTAAAAAGGCGAAAATACAATGTGTTGACTAAGGAAGGTACGTACTGTTTTAGAAATGACATTTTCAGCGGATAAATACATCGATACGTATGTCCAGTTTTCAATAGGTATAGTGTGACATTATTTTACAGGTGCTTTCTTTTTACTTCTCTTCACCTTGAAAAGTCCTCAAAATACAGGTTTCCTCTTGGGCAATTCAATCATCTTTCCTTTTGTCGCCATCTTCAGATTAATATTCGAAGTAGGAAAGTCGTGAGTGATATCTCTCTGTGGACAATATGAATTTTGATGTATGTATTCTCTTATTTAAACTGTTTATGGGTTACATTTAGGAAGGAAAGACGGTGAAATAATAAGAATGAATGTGAAATTTCACCCCAAAGCCCCAGCTTGGGTACTGGGTGGTTAAGAATCAAGACGAAAATTTGTTAGCCCAAACTTTATGACGAGATAAGTTAGAGGATGATATTTATTGTGCAAGGAGCATAAGAAAACAAAATGAGTTCCGTAGAAGAAGAAAAACTGATAAACGATCAATTAACAATTGAAACGGCACGTTTACTGCTTTTAGTCACTGTTTGCCGGCCGTAGTGGCCGAGTGGTCTGCGGCGCGCCAGTCTCGATCTGCACGGCCGCTGCGGTCGGGGGTTCGAATCCCCCCTCGGGCATGGATGTTTGTGTCGTCTTTAGTATAAACTAGTTCATAAGTAGTTTATAAGGTTTGTGACTGATGACCCCAGTTCAAAAATGATCAAATGTTTGTATAGCTTATGGGACTTAACTACGGGGTCATCAGTCCCTAAGCTTACAACTACTTATGAACTAACTAATACTAAGGACGGCACAAATATACATGCCTGAGGGGGGATTCGAACCCCCGACCGTAGTGGGCGTGCAGACCGTGACTGGAGTGCCTCAGTCCCGTCAGCCACCGCGGCCGGCCCGTAGTGAAGTCCCATAGGCTCTACCACCATTTGAACATTTATTCTCTGTTTATTCAAACTCAAATGTTTGTAAGGCTTATGGGACTTAACTACGGGGTCATCAGTCCCTAAACTTACAAACTACTTATGAACTACTTACGAACTAGGACGGCACAAATATCCATGCCCGAGGGGGGATTCGAACCCCCGACCGTAGTGGCCGTGCAGACCGTGACTGAAGCGCCTTAGTCCCCTCGGCCACCGCGGCCGGCATTCTCTATTTATTGCCACAGTGCTTTTCTAGGTTTCAATATCTACCATCTCTTGTATTTATGTTCATTAATGTGACATCTACGTCCAATGTTGAGACTTTGGAGCAGCCTGTGCAACTGTGACCTTTCTAGTAACATACACACTAGAGTGGAACTTGATCGCTAATTGCTCATGAGCCGCACGGCTCAAAATAGTGTACTCTCTTTCACAATAACTGCGGTAATATACTTTGCTTAGGACCTGCTGTAGCTTGCTAGGGACCTGGGTACGAACTGCCGAAACCAAAAACATATATTTTCTAAATAACTCTGTGATACGGGGATCAATTTTTCCTAATCGTAACTGGAAACATTAATTAGAAGGTTCGTAGGTGATATTTCTTAGCAGTCTTGTAACATGCCACTTCAGCTACAAATTAGAGTCGTTATGTTTAAACTCAATTCTTCTCTCAGACATGCTCGCCACGAATGTGTAAATAAAAACACCTTTCATGCGCAAGACCTACAGAAGTTGGTATAAACATGCAGGGTACATGGCTACTCCATATATCGTGTCTGAGACATTCGCCATTACTGTCTCAATGCAGGATAGTGCTGTGCTCTTTAGAAGTTGGGGACACGGAATGGTTTTAAGAAAGCGATGGCTGCCATGGCTCTAGAGAAAGTGACACGTAAATTTGAAAAGGCGGGTTCTTTGGTGTGCAACCTAGTGGAGGTAGGAAACGAATTGATCTAGGTCAGTGGAAGAATTAGCCACACCAGTGTAGGAGTAGACTAGTGGTAGTCCGCAAACGTGTTGTGCACGGAGAATTGCCCGAATATTGGACAAACATGTGAGCATGAAGCGTAAAATCCTACCAAATATTCTTCTTTGAATCCATTCAGAATTACTCATGTACACGAGTTGCTTGCTGCCAGGATGAGAGACTTTTGATTTATATTTTCTTCCTCGCATGGAAGTGGACAATGAGTGGCCGTGGAAGTTTAAAATGTTTGTAAATCTATCGGATAAAACTGCGTGGTCATCAGTCCGTAGCTTACAAACTACTTAAACTAATTTAAACTAACCTAAGGACAAAACACACACCCATGCCCCAGGGAGGACTCGAACCTCCGACGGCGAGCATCCGCGCACACCACAGCGAGGCGCCTTAGACCGCCCCTTTTTTTTCCTTCTTCTGATAGATCTAAGTTTTGCGGTCGTTGGTACAATTCGTTTATGGTTGTTCTGTTGAATATTGGCTCAGCTTTTTTATTACAGAGGGCGTTGAGCCCCCTGACAGGGTGCGCTGAGCCACGGGGCCCAGACCGCTCAGCTACTCCACCGCGGCGGCCGTGGAAGATTTTGTGGAAACACGAGGCCGACTTCCATCTAACAGGATATGTCAATACATAGAATTGTCGAATATGGGCAACAGAAAATCCACACGCATATAAACCAGTACCTAGTGCGCGAGTTTCGCTTCACCCTGCGTATGAGTTTCGCTTAAGCATTAGGAACCTTTTTGTCGGACTTTTCTGGATAGTGCCCTTTGAAACTTCTGTAGTGAACATCTTTGTCGTATAGTACTAAAATGCAATGTCTCATCCCGTAATGTATTTCCGGTAATGGATAGGCTCCTAGTGAGTCAATGACAGGCGTTTGCGTCAAAATGAACAACGTCAAACGTGTCCATGTAAAATGTATATTGCTGAAATTGTAAGAAAATGTCTAATAACGTGCCTTATGTTTTGTGCCGAGTAACTTGCTTGCAAGAAAATGTATAATACTGTATCTACTGTATGTATTGATATGTGTACATAAATCTGTGAAGTTGTGAAGTTTCATCTTTGGCAAAGCTTATGTATCGCACAGCATTGTAGCTCGTGCGGAGAGACAGAGTCAGACTTGTGGTTCAGTTCGTTTAGAGAGCAGTTGTGTATGCGGCTCCGATGTAGAGCAGAGGCTGCAGTGCCAGCAAGTTGGTTTGATTGTATTTTGAATACAATATCATTTGATATAATTGTGAAAAAGGTTGTACCACCTCTGTAATGAAGGTAATAGCGTTTCATGTAATTATGAAAAGGTTGTATCATTTAGGTAATGTAATGGTGATTATTAACAATAATTAATAAAAGTTGACCTTTCTTTCGTGTTTTATTTACGTAGTTAGAAGATTAACCTACTTCCTTTATTTGATAATTAGTTATTTAAAGTGCAGTATTGATCGTGTTGAACAGATTTCTTTATTGCTAACGTAATAAATGATTGTTATGCAACACTGCAGTTAACTGAGTATGATAATGAGTTTTGATCTGCATAAAATTCTTGTCGTAGAACATTGAGAAAGTGGTTCGTGATTTTAATATCTTTCTCGCAGTCAAATTTTTTGGATATAGTCAGTGTGTGTTTCATGCAGGTTACATGTTGTTTTGTTAAAAGATCCGTTGCGCACATAATCAGTTTAATGCACTGTTTCTCATTTAACAGTATATATATCAATATCAGGGCCATAATTAAACCAAATTACTGTGTTAATGAACAATGTACGTGTTCAGTTAAATTTGGATAAAGCTATTTGATGACTTAGTGATCTTGACTGTTAAACATCAATATATGACAACTATTAGGACTGCAACTAATATCAGATCAGGTTTTGAATGAGTAACTTTAAAATTAACTAGTTTTGTTGTCTGAATAAACGATATATTTAACTTTAAACATCACGTACAGCTTTTAAACGGATATGGTCAGCCGAATGGAACGAAATTGTTTTTAACTGAGGTCGCGTCCAAATTCAAACTTTGAGGGGAAGAAACGGTTTCTGCACTCCCCCCCCCCCCCCCACCTCCACACATATTTACTTGCTTTTATTTGACCTTTACGTTGAGACAGTGACTGTACTTCAAAGCCGCCTGTAATTATGGGACAATGTTTTTGATGACAGCCATTTTTGCCTTTGACTGAAACATCTTGTAACACCCACTACCTTCTGTCCTCTCCTTTCGTCCAATTTTTCAGTGCATGGGTGCTAAAAGGGACAACATCTTTACACATATGTAACAAATTCTGCTCAGCAATGGAATAGTAGTAGTTGAGAGTGATGGGGCGTTCAAGGTCGGCCGTGTGGCAAGGGCGCCATGCCTGGCGGCTACCGAGATTCGTGGAGCCCATACCTCTTGGGCAGTAACGTGCTCTTTTTGTATCAAGAAAAAGATTTAAAATTCGCTATTACACGAGATGAGTGATAAATGAGGAAAAATATTTCGTGCAAATTGTCACACACTGGGCTACCAAAAAAATTCGTTTTCAGTATGTTCCTACGTCAATAAATGTCAGTGCAATTGAATGGTAAAAATCTGGAAATATGAAATGGACTTTTGGGTGTTAATGTCCGCCGGCATCGGCCAAGGGGACAGATCGGCAATAGGGCAACAGGCTACAAGTTCCTTTCCCTATGCCAACTTGCCACGATAAATAATATTGGCCAACGAAACCGGTACGAGATAGATGTAAGGGCTGTCATTGCTCGCAGTGTTACGCAGACGTTTGCTTGACGCCGCATGCTCCGCCTTCGTGTGAGTGGCTAGACTACAATACTCGCATGTTGTGCCCTGTTGCCGATCTGTCCCCTAGACCAATGTCGGGGCACGGCAACACCTAAAAGTCCATATTTCCAGATTTTTACCATTCAATTTCATTGTCATTTATTGACATAGGAACATGCGGAAAACGAATTTATGTTTGTAGCTCATTGTGTGACAATTTGCACAGAATATTTTACCTCATTTACGACCCACCGTAATATATATAGGGTGTTACAAAAGGTTATGGCCGGCCGCGGTGGCCGAGGGTACTAAGGCTCTCCAGTCACGGTCTGCACGGCCACTACGGTCGGGGGTTCGAATCCCCCCTCGGGCATGGATATTTGTGCCGTCCTAGTTCGTAAGTAGTTCATAAGTAGTTTGTAAGTTTAGGGATTGATGACCCCGTAGTTAAGTCCCATAGACTATACAAACATTTGAACATTTTTTGAAAAGGTTATGGCCAAACTTTCAGGAAACATTCCTCACACACAAAGAAAGAAAATATGTTATGTGGACATGTCTCCGGAAACGCTTAATTTCCATGTTAGAGCTCAATTTAGTATTTCTCTTTAAATGAAAATTGAAACAATTCGTGCAGACAATTGTCAAAATACCCAATTGTTTCATTAGTATGTAATGTACTTCCTCGATTCACCTCCAGTTGGCCCAATTGAAGGAAGGTAATGTTGACTTCAGTGCTTCTGTTCATGTTTTCCACCTACGCTCACTGGAGCACGTTATCATGATTTCGTACTGGATACTCTACCTGTGCTGCTAGAACATGTGCCTTTACAAGTACGACACAACTTGTGGTTCATGCACGATAGAGCTCCTGTACATTTCAGTCGACGTGTTCGTACGCTTCTCAACAACAGTTTCAGCGACCGATGGATTGGTAGAGGCGGACCTATTCCATGGTCTCCACACTCTCCTGACCTCAACCCTCTTGACTTTCATTTATGGGGGCATTTGAAAGCTCTTGGCTACGCAATCCCGGTACCAAATGTCGAGACTCTTCGTGCTCGTATTCAAATGTTCGTATAACTTATGGGACTACGGGGTCATCAGTCCCTAAACTTACAAACTACTTATGAACCAGCTAATCCTAAGGACCGCACAAATATCCATGCCCGAGGGGGGATTCGAACCCCCGACCGTAGGGGCCGTGCAGACCGTGAATCGAGCGCCTCAGTCCCCTCGGCCACCGCGGCCGGCATGCTCGTATTGTGGACGGCTGTGATACAATACGCCATGCTCCAGGGCTGCATCAGCCCATCAGGGATTCCATGCGACGGAGGGTGGACGCATGTATCAAATGTTCAAATGTTTGTTAAGCTTATGGGACTTAACTACGGGGTCATCAGTCGCTAAACTTACAAACTACTTATGAACTAACTAAGACTAAGGACGGCACAAATATCCATACCCGAGGGGAGATTCGAATCCCCGACCGTAGTGGCCGTGCAGACCGTGACCGGAGCGCCTCAGTCTCCTCGGCCACCGCGGCCGGCGACGCATGTATCCTCGCTAATGGAGGACATTTTGAACATTCCCTGTAACAAAGTGTTTGAAGTCACGCTGGTACGTTCTGTTGCTGTGTGTTTCTATTCCATGATTAATGTTATTCGAAGAGAAGTAATAAAATGAGCTCTAACATGGAAATCAAGCGTTTCCGGACACATATCCACGTAACATATTTTCTTTCTTTGTGTGTGAGGAATGTTCCTGTTAGTTTGGCCGTACCTTTTTGCAACACACACACACACACACACACTCAGTAAGTTTTTTTTGCCTCCCCTCCCAAAAAAGTAGTTGGTACTCCACTGCTTCCTGGTGTCACTTTTTTGGACGGCCAGCAGAATACAATGGCCAATGGTGTAATTCCGTTCCGATACCGACAGGAGCATTCCGATCGCGGCACTTGTTGTTCTCGCGGCAAAGGGAGCAACAGCAGGTATCGGGACGCCGTGGCACAACAGAGGCCCTCGAGCGCCGGCTAACAGAGGTCTCCGGCGCCTCTCGAGGGCGGCGCCCGCACAATGGCTCACGTTTCGGCCAGAATGGCACAATCAGCCGCCCTTCCCCTCCCCTCCACCCTCCCCGTGGCATTAGCGCTGCGCAGACCACGGCGCGCGCGCCAGCTGTCTCGCTGATCCTGTCGCTGCGTAATGGGACCCGCCTGTGCTGACGTCACACGACACGCTGCAGCCGCCACTTGCTGGTCTGTCTTCTTACCACAGTCTCACATACACAGTCGCGTCACTCACTGCTGTGAAAGTTGCTACCAACTGTCAGTTCCAACGACACTAGCGGCCCTAGTTGTGGGCAAACCGGCGAAACAGTGATGTTTGTTTATAATTATTTCTGTAGGCAATTAACGAAATAGTTAGTATACAAGGTGTCCCAGCTATCTTGTCCACCCAAAATATCTCTGGAACAATAACAGCTATTGGAAAACGACTTTCACCTGTATCAATGTACGAGTAAGTGGAATATAAACATAAGAGAAACACACATTTCTGTTATGATCTGTTCTTACTATGCCAAAAAGTTTTTTGACTCGTATCTATTCGGCATGGAGAGTAATGAAAGGCTCATTTTTAGGCTTCACTTGTCTTTCTTATACGCGCGTATTGTCTTGAGTGGCTTAAGAAAATGGGCAAAGCCCGAAACTAGTCAGCATTTCAAATAAAAGCAGCTTTGGTGCATATATGAAAAAGTCTTTTCTACAACAATTTTGGAATTGGGTTCTTCTTTGTTGAAAACAGTTTGATTGCCGCGTCTGTGGCGTTTTTCCTTCAGCTACGGTTATGGTGGCTGATTTGGTATGTTAAATACTGTAGTTATTGGATTCTATTTTCGTTTACTACGTACCACACTCCCCAATTTTACTGGAATTGTAGTGGAGAAAGGGCAGGTCTTCTGGTGTTTCCTAGCCACTTTTCTGTTTTTAATAGTAAATGAAATTATTTAGTAAAAATCTGTAGGTTACAAGATAATTGTAAATAAATTGTGTTGCAATGAACCGTTTCGTTTCTTGTCACGTATCTTAGGAAATCTAAGAAAGATAAATACGGTGCAATTTTTATATTATTACCTATTTTCATGCTTCCCCTAAGTTCCTAGTTTTGAATATATTAATTTGGAGTAGCTAAGTCGAAAGAAAGAGAAAATTTGCAGAGATAATGAGGAGGAGAGGTAAACAGTCGGAGAGGAGCTGGGAGAAGAAAGAAGGAAATGAGGAGATAGAAATATTGGGGCCTGGCCCAGCCTGTTGTGCAATTATTGGCAACTATACACTTTGCATGGGCAAGTTGAAGCATTTGTTCTGAACAACAGAACTCTGACTAGCAGTAAGTTTCCAACCAGGATATGATAAGAAAGGTACAAAAATGTAGCTGGTAATCACCTCCCAGCTTTCAGAGACTTGTCAAAACAGATCTAACATATTATACGAACGATGTGAGCACAGTTTCTTTGTTTTTCTCACAGTTAGTGATTAGAGACTAGCTGTTGCTTGAGGGTGCACCAACTGGTAAATTTAAAGTGTCGTCCGAATATAACACATTAAGCGGAGGTTTTATTTTTTTATTTAATTATTTATTTATTTGTGGAAAAGTTGACAGGTAATCGAGATCGTGGTTTTTAAAGTGTCGTTTTTTCAGTTGGGAGATTTTTTTAAAATGAACTGCAACATTGATGGATAAGTCTAACTTTAAGGGTGATTCGTTATCGAATTTCTTGGTAGGAATAAGTCAGTAAGCAATTGATTACTGATTACAGTTAGTAATTAGAGGTTGACGCTGAGATGATCAGCACTCTACTCGCTTCATCCTCAACTGGAACAGCAGACTCCATTCCCAGAGTGGAGTGCATAGAACATCGTTTCTCGCGATGTGTTTGATGACAGTCAATCACGGTGTTACCGAACTGCTCGTATCGCACCGTCTGGCAGCTTGTGGGTGTTAGGTTTACTGTGAACTTAGAATTTAAGAATTATGTTCGAACTTTCCCAAGTTCGTTAGTGTATTCCTAGTTGCATACATTCACTGTAATTGATGAGTAGGCAGGTCGAGTTAAATTTTACGAACTCACGCGTACGACCATTAGCTAATTCCTACCTTTACCAAGTAATTATAACAAGTCACAGTGCAGCTATTTGTTTCTAACAGTTAACGTTATATGTATGTCATTGTTATATGTATGTCATTCTATGACTTGTTTAGTTGGTTGCTCATTTTCATGCCTGTAAATACCTAAAATTTTACTTAAACATGTTTGATTCTAGTAGAAATATCTGATAGTGTTTAACGATAAAGTGAATATCCTCCAGTCTTACAGTTCGCTCCTAGGACTGCGATATTTCGTAGCTTTGGATCATCTGTAGTGCTGACACAGCTTCAAATACAAACACACACACACACACACACACACACACGCACACATTCAGACTTGCAAGGCATGATCACTATCTGCATAATAACAAAATACAAACCTATCTTCTACTAGGAAATAAGTGCGCATTGTCTGTACCAGAAACAAATTATTTCCACCATATTAGTTGCGTGTGAATTAATTTCTTTGGCAAGACATCCTCCACGAATTGCTACAATCCACCTAAATCTATTCCGTCTCCTCCCATCACCCATCTACTCTGATATCTGCTCGTGTGAAAAGTGATAAGCGTATCGCCTATTCACCAATCCTTAAAGCTCTATTTAATTAATTGTAGGCATGATAGCTAAGTTTAGAAACGGCGTCTATAAATAAATATCGTATTTATGCTACCAGACACTTTATTTTTTAGTGTTTAATCTGATAAAGCACAACGCCTTTCGAGCATGTTTCGCTCATAATGAGGCGCTTTTTATACATACAGAAGTGCTTGTGTTAGTTATAATTTGCTTATTTAAAGTCTTTTTGTTATTACTGGTGGTTGGTTTGGAGGGGGGGCAGTGGATGGCCATAAACTAAGGTCTTCCTCTATGGTGCGATTTGTTTCACCACGATTTGTGTGTTCCAAGGTTTCTTCTGCATATCTGGTGCACTGGCGGATTGAATCACTTATATATTGCTTATTTTACACTAATTGTTTTTATCACATAGACACACATATAAACTGTTCACAAGCATGAACATACAGTATCTACACAATAAGATGGCGCATATAAGTAAGTAAATTGTAGGTAACATAAGTATTTCTGAATGTATAAAAAGCGCCTTATGATGAGGGAAACATGCTCGAAACGCGTTGTGTCATGTTAGATTAAACACTAACAAATAAAGGGACTGGTAGCAGAAATACGAATATTTATCTAAAGCTCTAATTTCAAGTAGTGAACGTTTCTGATCCTACTACATCTTTATCAAGCAACCCCTCATTTTCCTCACTATGCTGAATGGACCACATTCAACACTTCCGTACCTCGAAAAAAAGTAGAAGGAGGTTCCGGGAATTGGAATCGAATCTGTATATTACACACCGAATGCAGTGACAATAACTTTTTTCGGTCTGTATGTTAGTTGCCCTTCTTCTACCGTGAGTGAGGTTCTGTGCGGACGTCGTACGACGTCTCTAGAAGTCTAGCGCTGAAAAATTGACTTATGTTTTTATTAATATGGTAGCCAACAGTCCGTCCGACTGGCATCAGAGACGGCCCGTACTTCTATAAACTGGAATTGACTCTTGAGCTTTATGCGACGTTCAGACTTATGACGTGAATACGGTATACGTACATCTACGGAAGCAAACCATCGCCGTTTGGAATTGCATGAGGAAGAAACATTCCATCACGAGAACCGCCATAAATATGATAAACGACGACCACGTTTGGCTTCCAGATCAGAATTTTTTCCCCGACGCTAAACACATTGCCTTTGCTGGCTTGTAAGACTTCAGACCTTTTGCTCTTCGAGCTCAACAATGCAGATATAAAGGCTTTATAGACTTTTTGTCATTGAAAAATTAAAATCTGTCTCATATGCAGTCAAAATAAGGACATTCAGATTCTCTGTATGTGAACCTTGAGGCAGCAGGTTATGAACTGAAAATAACTGCGAAGAGTTCGCATTCATACCTCTACCACAACGCTTAGTGGGACAGATCAGGTGCTAGAATTAAATGAAGTTCAAGAGAAGAAAACTAAGTGTAAAAACTTTTGAGCCAACGTATGACAGTGTAATAGAGACAGAGTATTATTTCTATACCTTTGAATCTTTTAAAGTGAAAACGAAGAAAAATGTATTTAAATTTTAATGACTAATTTTATAATCTGTATAGCTCAATTAACAAAAATCGCGATAAGTCAAGCTACTTTACTAAAACGTGAAAAAATCTTTCATACTATTAGCATAAACATCGCATACTCACTTTGTTGTAAGTCAGGTGAAGTTCTTATTTTAACAAAAACAGTTTATCCTGTGGTAATAGCATTAATTATACAGTTTATTTTTAGATTTGTTTCTAAAAACAGTTGAAGATATATACCATCTTTGTGCAAAAAATGAATTTGGTCTTTTAAAAGTATTTGAAATTTAATCTTGTGGATGCACAATATAGACTAGATTGAAACTGCATTCATTTATGGCCATACATATTTTGTTAATTAATGAAGCTTTTGTAATTGAAAATAATGGAACAATGTTTTGATAATGATTAAGATTTACGTGAAGATAATCTTGCACTTCACTTATTGCCCCAATATGAATGGTTCAACATAACTGAAAGAGTTATTCCTCAGGTACCGTTAACTGAATAGCAATTAAAAACTGTTAGGTTCCATTTTAACATGGAGAAGAGTCAACCAATATGTTGCCTCCTCCTAGAAGTATTTCACGAAAAGACTACGAGGATAAAATAAAGAGTTCAGGGCCATCATGGAGGTGGACAGTCTTTTCTCCGGTGAAACAAACGCGAATGGAAAAGGCGAAAGCGACAACGGAACTGAATGTACTGTCCGCCACATATCGTGATATGGCTTTCACGGAGTTTCTGTGCAGTATGGGCGAAATCTAAGCACAGCTATGATTGAAAGTTTTCGTTGATACGCATCGTGTTCGAAGATGTTACAGATCCAGTCGACGGGAAAGTAGTTAAACACCAACCACAAGCTCCAATAAGGGAAAAAGAGAAAGAAATCGCCCACGGTTGTTTGAAAACTATTTATCCTGAAAAACTTACGTAGGCACAGAAATTAGATTTGTTTTTCCAAGGCTCATATCGACTGTACCTCCTGACTCAATAAGTATTTGCACAAATATAAAAGTTTTGTCTAATTGTTGCTGATCGCTTCATGTCTCTTCCAAAGATAATCTATTAGAGACATTGAAAAGAGTAACTTAAAGCTGCAGTGACGTTGAGACAAAAGTGTCAGATATTCATAGAATGCGGAGGACTTAAGAAGAAGCTTAATCATTTTACTCTCAAACATTGAGACAGTATTAAAAATCTCTTTAGACTTAAATAGTTTTTAATTTTGGTTTTCCCTTTTATAAAGTTCCAGAGCTGAAGCATTAATAGCAGTAGAATTTAAATAAAAAGAAAGTGTATCCTGCTTCTGTTAATTCTAAATTCATCTCTGAAACCCCTTAAATCAGAGATCTGCGTTACTTACAACCATCTCGTACACTCGTGGAGTGACATCATACGTACCTGAAAGAAAGCAGAAACATATATTAGATATTTTTGGATGTGTTGTTGTCGAAAGTACAGTATGTGACTGGCTAGATAATAGCTACATAGTCTAGTTTAAGTTATTAGGTAACGATTATAATAATAATAATAATACACATTTTTATGTAGATCTTGATGTTTCATTTTACAGCTCATTTGACACACGACGAAGGGCGACGGTTCAGTTCAACTTCAAGGCCTTACATTAGGGTGAATACAGAGAGTAAATTCTCGTTTCAAATCTTGCAGAAAGCTAACGTGTTTTTCAAGAATGATCGTTTTTGCGTAATTATAATACACTGTGATTCAGCTTTCTCTGTATTTATATGTTTATCATCGAATGAAGCAGTGTCTCCTAACAAATATCTTCAGTCTGCATGTGAGTACCTTCACGAATTAACTTCATATGTTATTTTTTTCCATTAAAATTTCGGACTAGTCTTTACACACTATTATTCATTTTTGTTTACTATCTTGTTTCCATGAGGTTTTCTTTAACTTTCTTTCTCATAGCTATAAATTACTTCATATGAATCTCTTACTGGGATTACGTACGTCCGTCGACAGAAATGAAGCGGTGTGTTATGGGAAGAAGCATGTTTAAATTGTGCCAGCTGGTTGCTTGAAACATCGTTACGGACAGATAATGCAACTAATGTAGTTAGCTGAGAACTATCAGAAATAGTAATCGGTGAGTTCTAGCGGTAGATGTCGATTATAATATTTAAGTAATGTAGCCCGAGCGTTTTTAAAGATACTTACTTTAGCCAGCGTCAAACTTGTCAAACCATCTGCTCTAGATTGAACTAATTATTCCAATCGCAAATTTGACTCTGGGATATTCAATTCAAATTTGTAAAGACAGATCACTAATCATCAGAAAGTGACCACGTTATAAATTTCCACTCAACAATACCATAGGCTGTATAAATAAATAACAAATATGGAAATAAGTAAAAGACGCAATGATTAAGACTTCTGAGGAATTATTTTGTGTTAGAAATCGCAAGGAGCATATAGCGTGGAACAAACAGCGATGGGACTTAGTCAAACTGAAAGAATGCATGCCAAGGTTGGTATTTCCAGAATAGGAAAAATTATTTTCAATACTTAGAGAGGTTTGATCGCAAGTAACAGAAGTGACCATAAACATTAAACATAGGTAAATATAAAAACTGGCTTGGTTATACAGAAAATTATTTTCGGAATAAGACTGGACATTGAAATAAAGGTTTCAGGTATAATTTTTCGAAGTATAATTTCCCAAGCGTTTTTCTGAAAAGAGAGATTGAAATTTGAATATTTTTAGATGTATATGAATATTCATCTGTCAGTTTTGATGGGAAATGAAACTGTATCTTACAAAATTTTTGAGTCTGCTGCATGATTACTACAGTAGCTAGAAAAATTCTAAAATTTTTTAAATGTTTGTAATTCTATGAGACTTAACTACTCTGGTCTTTAGTCCCTAGGCTTATGAACTACTTAATGTAACTTATTCTAAGGACAACAGATACACCCACGCCCGAGGGAGGCCTTGAACCTCTGACGGCGAGCATCTGCGCGCACCGCAGCTAGGCGCCTGGGAAAGCTCGGCCATTCCACCGCGGCAGAAAAATTCTGAGCTAAAATTTTCCTTACGGCATGGGCGACGTAGTTGTTTGATGTTGGCAACGAGCGTTGCATGCTCTTTGAAAACCCATGTGGCATTACGAACTAAGCAGTTGATTCAAAACAAAATAAGACTGGAAGGGTTTATTAAGTTGAGTTTTTTTGAGACTCCATAAGATAAAATTTAAGAATATTTAATAGTAATAATAATAATGGATGAAGTTAGACATGCAAAGTGGAAATCATTTATTATAAATTAAATTAATTATCAACTGGAAAGCTTGCTATGCTGTGTAACAAATATGATTTTATCAAAAGGAGGATTAAGGAAATATATAAAATGTAAGAATAAAAGAAACACAACTTAAAGAAGAATTCGTGTGGCAAGTGGCCACTTGTGATCATGTGACTCGAAAGTTTCTTTATGAACTTGTGAACCACTGAAGCTGCAATACTTTCAATTATTTTTGAAAGAATTATTAATTCTATTTATTCGTATGGCTTCCATGGTCATATTAAAGTCTTATTTCAAATGACATATTAAAGTTTTAATCTAAGACCCTGCTGTTAATAATTGATAGCTTTTATTGGCACATTGTTGTTGGCACAATAAGCGTATTGCGTTTAATAGCCGAAATCAAATATGTTTACATATATAAAGGATTACATATAAAAACCTATAACAAGCAAACAAACAAACCAGAGAAAATACTATAATTGAATATCTAGGTCTCTTAACCCCTCTACAGGTCTTCTTGTCACCAAATGCAGCTCACTGGGTCATTCTGTATTGCACACTCTTCAATCAGGTGCTGCATAGTTTGCACAGGAGCACCACAGTCACACGCTGAGGCATCTCATTTTATCGACCGCGGAATTATTTACTGGATAAATATAAATATTTCTGTATATTGCTAAATTTGCTGATTATTTATTTGTAAATGCACAAATGGAACTCGGTATAGACTTTCAATTTAATGCAACACCACACAACCAGCCCCTAGATTTGCAAAACGTGCCAATTAATCACAGGTTGTGTGTGTACAATGCTTCCGTTGATGGTCGTGTTTAAAATGAACAATACGACATAATGCCGACCACGGGCCGATAGCGTTGCATCCGTTCAGATAGAATGCCGGAATAATATATACACTTCTGGCCACTAAAATTGCTACACCACGAAGATAACGTGCTACAGACGCGAAATTTAATCGACAGGAAGAAGATGCTGTGATATGACAATGATTAGTTTTCCAGAGTATTCACACAAAGTTGGCGCCGGTGGCGACACCTACAACGTGCTGACATGAGGAAAGTTTCCATCCGATTTCTCTTACACAAGCAGCAGTTGACTGGTGTTGCCTCGTGAAATGTTGTTGTAATGCCTCGTGCAAGGAGGACAAATGCGTACCATCACGTTTAAGACTTCGAAAAAGGTCGGATTGTAGCCTATCACGATTGCGGTTTATCGTATTTGCTGCTCGCGTTGGTCGCGATCCAATGACTGTTAGCAGAATATGGAATCGGTGGGTTCGGGAGGGCAATACTGAACGCCGTGCAGGATCCCAACGGTCTCGTATCACTAGCAATCGAGATGACAGCATCTTATCCGCATGGCTGTAACGGATCGTGCAGCCACAGCTCGATCCACGAGTCAACAGATGGGAACGTTTGCAAGGCAACAACCATCTGCACGAACAGTTCGACGACGTTTGCAGCAGCATGGACTATCGACTCGGAGACCATGGCTGCGGATACCCTTGACGCTGCATCACAGACTTCAGCGCCTGCGACGGAGTACTCAACGACGAACCTGGGTGCACGAATGGCAAAACGTCATTTTTTCGGATGAATCCAGGTTTTGTTTACAGCACCATGATGATCGCATCCGTGTTTGGCGACATCGTGGTGAACGCACTTTGTAAGCGTGTATTTGTTATCGCCATACTGGCGTATCACCCGGCGTGATGTTATGGGGTGCCATTGATTACACGTCTCGGTCACTTCTTGTTCGCATCGACGGCACTTTGAACAGTGGCAGTTACATTTCAGATGTGTTATAACCCATGGCTCTACCCTTCATACGATTCCTGCGAAACACTACATTTCAGCAGGATAATGCAGGACCGCATGTTGCAGGTCCTGTACGGGCCTTTCTGGATACGGAAAATGTTCGACTTCTTCCCTGGCCAGCACATTCTCAAGATCTCTCACCAATTGCAAACGTCTGGTCAATGGCTGCCGACCAACTGGCTCGTCACAATACGCCAGTCACTACTCTTGTTCAAGTATGTTGAAGCTGCATGGTCATCTGTACCTGTACACGCCATCCAAGCTCTGTTTGACTCAATACCCATGCGTATCAAGACCGTTATTACGACTAGAGGTGGTTGTTCTGGGTACTGATTTCTCAGGATCTATGCACCCAAAGAGCGTGAAAATGTAATCACGTTTCAATTGTAGTATAATATATTTATCCAATGAATACCCGTTTATCATCTGTATTTCTTCTTGGTGTAGCAATTATTTTTTGGTGACCAAGAATTAAATAATTAATGTTGTTCTTTGTACTATGGCTGACAGGTACTCGCTCATACACGTTTCACCATTGTAAAGTGTTGCCAACGTTGGTTCTCTACGACGCCGCTGCCGTAAATAAAAGCAAATCTAATCTGAGGCTACGAGGCTACGAAAATACCGATAAGTGGCACAAACTATTTTTTTGCCAGAGACGTCACCAATATCGTATTTGTGCAGGGACGCTGTGGGATTTTATAGGGCAATGACGGGCTGACGACCGCCCCGGCTCGGCAGGGTAGCGAGAGGTACCGTAGGACGGCGTTTCCAAATGGGAGGAGACAGCGCGGATTCTGATATCGAAACGCAATTTCGGCGCCGTGCCGAGTGACGCACTCGTCGGTTGAGCCGCCGCCAGCGAACAAACAAGCGGCCCAGCGCGACCTCTGCAGACGGTGGCGCTGGTGGCAGTGGGGCGGGGAGGGGAGGAGACGTCAGCGGCTGCGGGGGCGGGGCCGCCGCCGCCGCCTCCGCCGCTGCAATAAGTGGCAGCGCGAGCAAACAAACAAGATTAGACGGCGGGCCGGCAATTTGCATGTGGCGGGACACGGCAAAGCTCTCCTGCCCGCGGCTGTGGCTGCTCGCTGCCGCCTCCCCGCGGCCCCCAGGTCGTCTCCTGTGGCTCCCAAAGGAGCCGCCTCTGAGCGCTACCTGCAAGACAGGTTTTCACGTTTGTTTGGTTTGCATGCGACCAGCTAGACATCTACCTCGACGTCTTCGCGAGTACACTCTGCAATTCGCGCTGGAGTGTCTGGCGCAGTGTTCGTGGCCCAGTTTCAAACTAATTACGTACCATTCCATTCTCGAATAGAGTGGGAGAAGGTGTTCAATTGCTCGTAAACCTGATGTTGTTGTTCTGGTCTCCAGTCCGCAGACTGGTTTGATGCAGCTCTCCACGCTACCCTATCCTGTACAAGTCTCTTCATCTGAGAATACGATCGGCAACCTACATCCTTTTGAATCTGCTTACTATATTCGTCCCTCGGTCTCCCTCTACGAATTTGACCCCACACGCTTCCTTCTAATGCCATGTTGACAATTCCTTGATGTCTCAGAATGTGTCTAACCAATCTGTCTCTTCTCTTAGTCAGGATATGCCAGAAACCCCTTTTCTCCCCATTTCGGTTAAGCAACTCCTCATTAGTTGCGTGATCTACCCATCTAATTTTCCATCATTAGTCTGTAGCACCACATTTCAAAAGCTTTTATCATCTTCATACAGTAGAGCTGCATGTTCCCGAGAGAAGTAACGACTGTAGTTTCCCCTCGCTTTCAGCCGTTCGCACTAACTGCATGGCAAAGCCATGTTAGCTGATGTTACAAGGCCAGCTCAATCATCCAGACTGTTGCCCCTGTAACTACTGAAAAGGCTGCTGCCCCTCTTCAGGAACCACACGTTTGTCTGGCCTCTCCACAAATACCTGCACTGTGGATGCACCTATGGTATGGCTATCTGCATCGTTGAGGCACGCAAGCAACCCCATCTCGGCAATGGCTGTGGTTCATGGGGATGGCTCGTAAACCTAAGAGATCAAATTGCTGAGTTCATCGGTGCATAGACTTACGAACTACGAAGGGTGTTGGGAAATACGTTTCCCCTGTAGACTGTAGACAGAGTACTATTTTGAAAAAAAAAAAAAAAAAAAAAAAAAAAAAAAAAAAAAAAAAGATAGACATTTTTTCTACATAAGTACTTTGAGACATTTATAATACCGTGGTAGTTCTTTGAGAGCGCGGATGACGATGCCAAAACTCTACATGTAGGTTGTGTGGACGACTGTAAGCCGCGGGTAGAGGATCTAATCCTGAAGACTAATTAAAAAGATTTCATAAAGATTCCTACAGTACCAAGGGCAAAACAATATGAAAGTGGTTAAGAATGATAAAGAAAGTGTCGATAAAAAGAAAGAAAAAACACGATACCTTCAACCTTGACACATTTCATTATTTCCACAATGAAAACAATCGTAATTATGGGAGACATGCCGAGGTAGCTGCAAAGCTTTCCTTCGAAATGTTGCGGTAAAACTAGTACAAGCAAAGCGACAAAAAACTGTGATAAAACAGAACACTAACACCACTTCGTTCTTTGGCGCTTATATACAATTTTTGAAACATTTTTGTGGACAGACTATTCGACAACGTAACAGGACTACACTAGCTTGCGATGTGATACTTTCGGTTTTAATATTGTTATGTATAGACGCTTGTCTCCAGTTACGCGGTCATGACATTACACTGTGTTCACTATCTTCAAGTTGATATAAGAAAAAAGGAGACAAATTTATATGAAGACGGAAGGACAATGTGTATACATTAACAGATTCGAGAGCTTTTGACAGAAAGCTAATAGAACACCACTTGTTAAATATATGACTTGTACAAATGTATTACGTCAAATAATAATAAACTTTTGTAGTAGAAGAAAGAAAGAAAAAGAAAGTTTGAACAGTTACAGAGAATTAAAATGTTCGAACTTGTTGGGAATCGATCTCAGCACCTTTGTTCGACAAACTAACACGCTACTACCTGACCTATACTGCACTCAACTACAAGCGATCTAGGTTTTTGTACTTGGTTAGTCTTATAAAGCCATCGTGAAATTTTCATCAATAATTGTACGTTTACAAAACATTTATTATAGCAGACTCGTATTAGAAAACTTCGATTTTGGTTTATATTTATGGAACTGATGGTGGGGAACAGCATCTTTTCGTTTTACGCAAAATACACTTTCAAATCAAATAAATACGGCCAGATTCATCTCCAAAATCGCTTCGGCTCGATTAGACACGTCCAACCGGAGGTAGCCGGAGGCTCCGAGTGAAATGGCGCGAAATCTCCGCCTCCGGAGCAACCGCTCCGTTTCCAGCACTATTGTAAACACTTGCTATGACGTGCAGTGGCAAGTAACTGTTGGAGAGCCCCTAACAATAGGCTATGTTCACGACAGGCGTTTTTATTATCGAGTTATATTCAAATGTTTGTAAATCTATCGGACCAAACTGCGTGGTCATCAGTCCGTAGCATACAAACTACTTAAACTAAGGTAAACTAACCTTAGGACGAACACACAAACACCCATGCCCCACGGAGGACTGGAACCTCCGACGGCGAGCAACCGCGCGCTCCGTAGCGAGGTGCCTTAGACCGCTCAGCTACTCCACCGCGGCTCGAGTTATATTACCGACTTGCATTTTAAAGCAGTTTATACATCAGAGGCAAGAATTGGTTTTATTGACACTGACGTCAAGAAAACAAATATGATGTGGGAGCAGTAACAACCTGCTTTATTGACCTGTTTTTTAGAGCAATATTTGTGGATGGTGCTCACTGGTAGATGGATGGTATGAACTAATAGGGAGGTGCCCAGAGGGAAAGAGCAGGAGTGCAAGAATAGGGTGATAGGATGGCATGGGCAGAGTTAGAAGAAATGAGGAGATGGACAGAGAAAGGTTGAGGAATATATTGGTAAAAGAGAGAGAGAGAGAACTGTCGCGGCGGAGCGGCTGAGCGCGTTGAGGCGCTATGTTCCCATGCGCGAGGTTGTTCCCCGTCGACGGTTCGAATCCCCCCTCGGGCAGGGATGTTTGTGCTGTCTCTAGTATAAGGTAGTTCATAAGTAGTTTGTAAGTTTAGGGACTAATGACCCCGCAGTTAAGTCCCATAAGCTTTACAAACATTTAATTTTTATTATTATTTTATTTATTTATTTTTTTGCATACTAAGGAGGAGGAGATGGACAAATAGAGGCGGGAGCTTGAGCTGACAGACAGGGAAAAGAAGGGATGGATACAGAGAGAAAAGGAGTATTATATGTGTTAAGCTTGATTGAATCAGTATGCAAGAGGCAAACATAATTTTAAAACAAGACGTGTGAATGTTGGTATCTCCAGAATGTTTTTCCTAAACAGTTTCAACCAAATCTGGTATACATACCGCTAGCAATACGAAAATTTACACAGCCCCTGCAATAGCCTCCCAGCACCATAAGACAAGTAAGAGCTAAAAAAGGATTTTTCTTTCCTCGATTTTAGGCTGCCATGGATGATAGGCATAATCTATCATTAATATTGGCATGCTGCTCAGAGGCTGGGCTTGTCAGCAGAGAGAGGGGGGGGGGGGAGTATAGGCAGAGGGAACTGGAGAATGAGAGGGAGGGGGGAGTATAGGCAGAGGGAACTGGAGAATGAGATGTACAGAGAGAATGGTAGGAAAACGGCAAGAGAGGGGGAGATAGGTAGGAAGGGGAGATGCAGAAGGCAGGTGTGCGTTGTAGAGGAGTTGTGAGCAGATGCAAAAAGAAGAGGGGGTAGAAGGATTTAATTATTTAGCGTATGGCTACACCAAGAAAGTAATAGTACAAGCATATATAAGAGATATCAAACTACAAAGTATTATCCACTCCATGAATATAGTCTGCTGATACCTCCGTCATCACCAGGAACTTTGGTCGCCATTGAAAGCTCTCAGCGGACATTGTTAGACCACGTGGTAGACACTATGCGCGTTGACTTTCACGGGAAAGGGTAGTTGCAAATAAAATAAATGCAGTTATGTTAAAATTTCCAAGAAGATATTTGTAGAATAAAAAACACCAATGGCAATTTTTCACAGATATTTGCCACAGACATGATGTTCTTCTTCATGAAACTGTCTTTCCACAGTCAACAGCTCTATTTTTAGAGTAATAATCATTTTATTGGTCGAAAATAGGAGAAGTTCCTGTCAGTAAACCCTTAAGGCCTAAAATCAGCCGGCCGTGGTGGCCGAGGGGACTGAGGCGCTCCAATCACGGTCTGCACGGCCACTACGGTCGGGGGTTCGAATCCCCAATCGGGCATGGATATTTGTGCCGTCCTTAGTAGTTTGTAAGTTTAGGGTCTGATGACCCCGTAGTTAAGTCGCATGGCCTAAAATCAGCAATAGTTTGCTAACTGAGTCATCAGTTTAGTAAAAATAAGTACTAGTACATCAGTAGAACGAGAACAATTTCTTATCTCGAAAATAAACAAGCATGGGTTAAGTTTGAAGATTTATTTAAGCAAGTAGAATGAATAAAGTATTTTGTAAGATACCTCTGAGTAATCTTTAATACTGTCTAAAACGGCTAAATTTGTGTAACAAGGACAGATAAATATTTCCAAAAAGAACGAGTCACCTCTTTTGATACCACCTAATTACACAGTGTGGCCGGCGAAAATCTAATAAAAGAGGAGAATTATGAAGAAAAGTATTTCGATTCAGTAACAGAATGGTAGTGTCCCTATGATATTTAATGCTAACAGCTTTTTGTGACTGACAAATCGCCATATTAGTCAAGTGTATAGCAGTTTGTTTTAAAATGTAAGTCCTGAATCCTATCGTTCAATGTTGTACCTCGCAAAAAATTCGTATGTTGATCGTAACCAGCAATGTAACTTCCACAACGCGAATATAGCCCAAGGCAAGAAGCCTATGAATAAATTCTGTGCCCTCGAGTGTGATGTAGCTCCGAAACTGCATGCAAAGACAGTATTTCATGCGGGTCGCATTTTTAGCGCTGCTTACGTATGCAGAACAACGTCGGTTTACCCATGATGTATACCCCAGTTGTGCAAGGAAGAGGCATCATATGTGCTCTCTCAGGAAGTTGGAAACCAGAAGTAGGGAACAGCGGAAAATATTCCTGTACGGAGTTCTAGCACCAACGGGGCTTGAGGTGGCCTATGACAATTTTTTTTTTAACTGTCAAGATACAATCCAGATTTCGGGAAGAAATAATTATACACAACGGGTAACAAGGAATTTTCTGTTATGAGCCACATCGGCAAATAGTAATTATTAAACTGAAGTAGAGGCATTGAATTAAAATTTTTTCGTGGCCGGGATACGAACCGGGGACCTCCTGTTTACTAGACAGACCCCATAAGCACTTTATATATCATGTCAGCCTACCCAATTTTTTCCTTTTGCTCTATGGGTAGTTCTGTTCCTTGCGGTCGCTGATCGTGTTTCTTCGTTGCTGTTCGGCGTGTTCTTGGCTCAGCTTTTTTATGTGTCCAGCCGTGCTGAGCCGGATACCACTAGGCCACCGAGAACTTAAAGGCTATGATGACTGTACGGACGGTCTTAAAGCACGTCCCCTTACACTAGATGATATTCCATCTGAACTGCTGATTTCGTTAGGAGAGCCAGTCATGAAAAAAATGTTCAACCTTGTATGTTTCAAGAAGAATATCGTAATTCCAATTTCAAAGAAAGCAAGTGCAGACAAGTGTGCAAATTACAGAACTGTCGGATTAATAAGTCATAGTTGCAAAATACTAACACGAATTATTTACAGACGAATGGAAAATCTTGTGGAATCTGACCTCACGGAAGATCAGTTTGGATTTAGGAAAAATGTAGGAACACGGGAGGCAATACTCACACTAAGACTTAGAAGACAGGCTAAGGAAGGGCAAACCAACGGTTCTGACGTTTGTAGATTTGTAGAAAGCTTTTGTTAATGTCGATTGGAATACACTCTTCCAAACTTTGAAGGTAGCAGGGGTAAAATATAGGGAGCGAAGAGTTATATTCAATCTATACAAAAACCAGACAACGGTTAGTAGAGTCGAAGAGCAAAAAAGGGACGCAGAGGTTGGGAAGGAAATAAGACAAGGTTGTAGCATTTCCCCAATGTTGTTCAATCTGTACATTGAGCAAGCAATGAAGAAATGGAAGGAGAAATTTGGAGAGGTAATTAAAGTTTAGGGAGAAGAAATAAAAAGTTTGCGGTTTGCCGATGATCTAGTAATTTTGACAGAGACTGTAAAGGATCTGGAAGAGCAAGTGAATGGAATGGACAGTGTCTTGAAAGGAAGATATAAGAGGAACATTAACAAGAATAAAACGAAGGTAATGGAATGTAATGTCAGAAAATCAGGCGATGCTGAAGGAATTAGATTATGTAATGAGACAATAAAAGTAGTAGATGAATTTCGTTATTTGGGTAGCAAGATAACTTCTAATGGCCGAAGTAAAGAAGATATAAAATGCAGAATGTATAAGGGGAGAAAATCTTTTCTAAAGAAGCGAAACTTGTTAACGTCCAATATTAATTTAAATGTTAGGACGTCCTTTCTGAAAGCATTGTCTGGAGTGTAGCATTGTATGGCAGTGAAACGTGGACGATAAGGAGTTCAGACAAAAAGATTATAGAAGCTTTTGAAATGTGGTACTACAGACGAATGATGAAGAGTAGATGGGTAGATCACGTAACTAATGAGGAGGTGCTTAACCGAAATGGGGTGAAAAGGAGTTTCTGGCATATCCTGATTAAGGGAAGGGATAGATTGGTAGGGCACATTCTGAGACATCAAGGAATTGTCAACTTAGGATTAGAAGGAAGTGTATGGGGTAAAAATCGTAAAGGGAGACCAAGTGACGAATACAGTAAGAAGATTCAAAAGGATGTAGGTTGCCGCACGTATTCTCAGATGGAGAGACTTGCACAGGTAGCGTGGAGAGCTGCACCAAACCAGTCTGCGGACTGAAGACCACAAAAACAACAACAACAACAACAACAACTTCAGTTCAATGTCTTTAATAGATATCGAGACAAAAATATCTCTGGACATTGTTTATTTGATAAATAGTAAGCAGTTCACAAACCACACGAGTAGATGTTATTTAAGTTGCCCAAGAACAAAGTAAGAATTCGCTACACAATCAAGTAAGTAGTTACTAGAAGAAACTTTTAAAAAATCTGAAAGCGGCGTCACACTCATTGCTTTTGTGTACTATTGACAAATGCCTATAAGGGAACGGGTGCAACACATGGATTACTTGGTCACCAAAACCTAATTGAAACGTGAATAAGAATCTATAGAACAGTCTCAGTTCCACATTTCCGTTATCAGACTTGCAACTTAGATAGCTTCCAATACATTAAACTGTTAATTTTCTTTTTTTGTATTTATGTTGCATACACATCTCCAACCATATTTTAAGATCAAAAGTAAATTAATTAGATTTTCTATGGGAGTGACAAAGAGAGCGAACGAGCGAGCGAGCGAGAGAGAGAGAGAGAGAGAGAGAGAGAGAGAGAGAGAGAAAGAGTATTATGAGCCATAATATGAAAGAGTGATAGTGTTTTCTAGAACATTGATTTGGGTTACAACCCAATTGGGTTACATTCCAGTAGATTTACTAGTGCGCAGATCTTAATCAAAGCGAACAATTAGTGTTCAGAGAGGTTTCAGACGTTATTGTTCCCGTGTAATTATCATGAAAAAAAATAATAAGGGAAAACTGTACAAAAAAAAAAAAAAAAAAAAAAAAAAAAAATTCTAAGAAACTGTTTTTAGGGATTTGAAAGCAGACAAATATAGAAAATCGTTCGCTTAGTTTTGATGCCAGGCTTATTCCTGTGTGTGTGTAGTTTACTTTTAATAAGGTATGTGTTGAAATATTTGACCTCGCTGGACTAAGAAGAGAAAGTGTGAAACTAAGTAGGATGAGATATCTCAAAAGTGATACAGTCGAAGATTTGGAAAACATAAGGCATCTAGCCCATTCATAATAAAACCATACCTATCATAAATGTTCCAAATGTTATTTATGCTGATATTTTAGTAATATTTGGTCATAATTTACTTTTCCATTTATATCTCTTTCTTTCTTTGGTTTTATAGTGTAGTCGGACAGGTTTCAGAGACTCAGTATCTCACAAATATTAAGGGTGTCTCCCCCGAGTAATTGGGTACTTTTTCTCATGTGTTTCGGCATTTATTTGAAATTTTGATTTTGCTTTTTGTTCCATGGATATCGTAGTCATTAGAGACGGATTTATAACTGGAGTCCGTAGAGACAAATATCGCTTATTACGTATTTCATTCAACGCCTGATGTCAACGGAAAGTGTATATTTGTCTTGCCATTCCTAACAAAATGACTTTTGACTGTAGCATACGAATAATGAAAAGTATTCCCAGTATCGACTGACCGCCTCAAGCCATTCTAAGCGCAATATGGAAACTCATAATAGATGTTGCTGGAGTACTAGTTATTCTTTGCATTTTACTGTCGCTATTAATACATATCGCTAAATCGAATAGACTCATTTGAGATAGCTCTCTCGAATGCACTCGTAACTTAATGCTTCAAAAATAATTCTCTTTGTAATGGGTAATACTAAGCTTTCCGTGGACACCTGGTGTCGCGTCAAAAATGCAATGCACGGTATTTATGAGGGCTGTCTTCAGCTAAATACTGCAAAATCAGAATTGCAAAAATCAAATGAAACTCCCTGACAGATCCTCATGAAGACCCGTAGTAGTAGCACCTTGAATGTTGGATGCCTCAAATGCCACGCTGCTATCAGTGATCAGGTGTTACATTCGGATAAAGAACAATTGACTTTTCTCGAGTTTGACGCCTATTATATCATAATATTAACTTGTTGACTGTGAGTCGTTTCTACATCTACATCTACATGGGATACTCTGCAAACGACATTTAAGTGCCTGGCAAAGGGTTCATCGAGCCACCTTTATACTATTTATTTCCCATTCCATTCTCGAATAGCGTGCGGGAAGAAAGAACACCTGAATCTCTCCGTTCGAGCTCTGATTTCACGTATTTTATTCTGATGATCATTTCTACATACATATTTTCGCATTCGGAGGAGAATGTTAGCGATTGGAGTTTCGTACGTAGCCCACGCCACAGCGATAAACGCCGTTGTTGTAATGATTCCCATCCCAGATCCTGTATCATTTCCGTGACGCTGTCTTCCCTGTATCATGACAATACGAAACGAGCGGCTCTTCTTTGGACTCTTCCTATGTCCTCCGTCAAACCCAACTGATAAGGACCCTACACTGGGCATCAATACTCCAAAAAAATGACGTACAAGCGTAGTGTATGCAGTATCTTTAGTAGTTCAGTTACAACTTTTATGGGTTCTGCCAATAAAACGCAGTCTTTGGTTCGCATTTCCCACGATATTATCTACGTGTTCTTTCCAGTTTAAGTCTGAAGTAATAGTAATTCCTAGGTAGTTAGTGGAGTTTACGGCCTTCAAGTTTGATTGATTTATCTTGTAAACAAAGATTAACGGATTTATTTTCGTACTCATGTTGACTACTTCACACTTCTCATTATTTAGAGTTAATTGCCAATTTTTGCACCATAGCTATATCTTATTCAGATCGTTCTGTAGTTGGTTTTGATCTTCAGATGATTTTACTAGAGGGTAAATGATGGCATCATCTGCAAACACCCTAAGAGATCTACTTAGATTTTCCCCTAAATCGTTTATGTAAATAAGAAACAGCAGAGGACCAATAACACTACCCTGTGGAACGCCCGATATCAAATGTCTGTAAATCTATCGGACCAAACTGCGTGGTCATCAGTCCGTAGCTTACAAACTACTTAAACCTAGGTAAACTAAGCTACGGACAAACACACACACCCACGCCCAGGGAGGACTCGAAACTCCACGGCGAGCAACCGCGCGCTCCGCAGCGAGACGCTTTAGACCGCTCCGCTACTCCACCGCGGCGCCCGATAACACCTCTGTTTTAGTCGATGTCTTACCATCGATTACTACGAACTGTGTTCTCTCTGACAGGAAATCCCCTATCCAATTGCAAATTTTGGGCGCTAACCATAGCCACTCAATTTCTGCTAGCAGTCCAGTTTGTAGGATATGTGCAATTGAGAGTTTGCGCAAGAAAAGGTTGCAACTCTTCCGTAAATTATGGTAATTATTATTATTTTCAGTTATTAGAGGGTGCGCTAAATTTTCCACAATGGCCAATGCCATTGGTTGCTAGAATTTGTGCAATGGTAGCACAAAGCAGTACAGAGGCTGAATTCCGCACCCTGAGCCAGGCCTAGGCAAAATCGCTAAATATGTTGGCCGCCACACCGCTGTTAATTAAAGGATACAACGGGATACGCAGTGCGGCGTTTCATTATCACACCGCGGCATTCAGGGCTGCAGGGAAAATCTGCTACATGCACCAGCTGTGCGGGGACGATACGTCCGCCTGGAGATAAAACCGGCTCAATGGAGCTCCAATAATATGGAAATCCTGCCAGTTAAACTGTCCTCATTGTAATCTTCTGTACTACATTACTTGGCGTTCCGGTGTTGCTAAGCGCCTGCGCGATCAGAAAACAGTACGGAAGCTACCCGTAATGTGCCTTTTATTCTGCTGAAAGTATTTCTGCGTTGTTTATAGACTGTGCTCAAGAATTTTAGCCAACAGGAGCAATATCCGCCATGGACAAAGTTCTGGATTCAGGGTCGGGTCGTCCATATGGTTTGATATGTCAGTACGTCTCACAACTAGTTACGTTGTAGAGTGAAAGGATGTTGTGTTACTGGCTCCTACATGAAATCGTTTTGCTATTGTCACTGAAATCGTCCTACATCTCGTAGAAAAGAAAGGAAGGAAGATTAGCGTTTAGTGGTGTAAGGCAGTATCTCCCCACCTTTTGACATACGCGACCCCTTACCTAATAAAATTATTTTGCCCCCCCCCCCCTCCCCATCGCCTCACCGAACCATAAAACAATTTTGTGTGTAATTTCAAAAGGATCGAATTTAATTTTCTTTCGCTGATGCAACTGTCTTGTCAAAAGTAAATTAATTAATAGTAAAAATACATTGTTGTACATAATAATATAAATGTTTAGTCCATTTTTCTGAATGGAATACATCCTATTGATACCTGAATTCCGACCGAAAAATATATGTTGCATAACAAAGTTTCGCATTGCAGGTAAAGCTCAGAAGCGAATTGTGCTCTTTGAGCAATGTCCCACCGTATAGTCAATTTCTAAACAATCGAGTTTCTCAAAATCTTCTATATCTATAAATGTGAATGCCTGTTCGGTGTACGTTTATCACGTCTGAACCACAAGACATAAAGAGCTAAAAATTTGTACAGTTACTAATACCTACCGGGGTAAGGCTTTAGGTGCGGTTTTATGGCGATATATATATATATATATATATATATATATATATATATATATATATATATATATATATATATATATATATGAATATATAGCTTATGGGACTTAACTACGGCGTCATCAGTCAGTCCCTAAACTTACAACCTACTTATGATCTAGCTAACACTGAGGACGGCACAAATATCCAAGCCCGAGGGGGGATTTGAACCTCCTCGCTGATCGTATTTGTTCGTTGATGTTCGAAGTGTTCTTGGCTCAGCTTTTTTATTACAGAGGGCGTTGTCCCCTCGGCCTCCGTGGCCGGAAAGACGCAGAGACTGAAATATTTGTACAGTTACTAATTTATACCTATGGAAGGTTTTAGGCATTGTTTTATAGCGATTTGACAGATATTTAGTAATTTGAAGAATATAACGCGAAATGCGGAATAATAATTACTGTTTGAAAATTATATTTACTCTTTGAAAACAGTTTTATTGGTTGCATTGTTGCTTGAGGGTTGATAATGATAAAAGGTTGGAGTATATTGGGATGGAAAGTTATCGGTGTATATAAAATTCTACGTGTGTGTGTGTTAATATTTCATTCTGCAGCGAAAACTACAGAACGCAAGCGAATGGTCTGTGTATAATTGTTGTCCGAAGTCTCCCGTTGTACACCATAGCAGTTCCATACCGATAGCTATAAGGGGATGGAAGATATAGATATTTAAAGTCGTCAAATTATTAAAAAAAAATTAGCACTGAAGACCAGCGATGACGTTTGCGACTCTATAGCAACGAGGTTACATACAGGGAAACATGATGTCACAGACCATATCTTTGGTCTGTGGGTGCTACAATGTCTTCAGCTCTTTCTCTGTAGGGAAGGAAATCGGCTTACCCTTGAAAAGTAAAATATCGATATCTGCGTAGAATGATTTAGGAAAATCGCGGAAAGCCTAAAACAGATTGACCGGAGCCGGGTTTGAAGTGACGTCTCACAGAATTCGAATCCAGCGGGTAACCACTGCTTCACGTCGTTGGGTTTGTGTTGTAGCATGCAGTTGTCAACGCGCGTGTTTGCCGAATGTGTTTCCGGGAGGGTGCTGCCGAATTGTGCAACATTTCAAAGTATTTCTAGGTGAGTATATGCGACAAAGGAATGCTACCACTTGCTAATGTGCAGTTGGCACGACACTTCGGTGAAGTTCTGAGGTGGAACAATTCCACACAGTGATTACCTGCTAGGGGTTAGACATATGAGTCATACATTCATTACTAATTGTGAGTCACATTAAATGTTAAAGTATAGTTTTCAGAAAGGTAAATAATTTCTCTTGAAGTTGGTCGTTAGTCATCAACAGTTGCACACCACCTATTTAACGGCTTCTAGGGGAAAAGAAAAAATTTGATTTTCAAATTGATCCGTATTTCTAGATTTCAGGAAGGCTTTCGTCACTGTACTTCAGCAAAATCCTCTTCCGAATGCGAACATGTATTGTTAACACCCACCTACGTAGGGAGACATTATCATCATAATAAAATAAGAGAAATCGGATGGAAAACGAAATATAATTCAGGTGTTTCTTTTTCCCGCGAGATGTTAAGAATGGAACGAAAGAGAAACATCATTAGAGCGGTTAGATAAATCCTGTGTCACGCATTTAAATGTCGAGTAATTACGTAGATGTACCTCATAGGGCGGCAACTAGACTGAACTAACGGCCCTACTAGATTGCTTCCAAAATCCATTAGTTCTTATATCCGATGACAGCAGACGCCGAAACGTCGTAATAAATAAGGACAGTTTTAGCGGTCTAGACTGATTTATGGAACTGACAAACCGGATATTTGTTTCCTTTATAAAAATACTAACTCCATTATCCTTACACTTCGTAGGGAGTACACACCTGTATCACTGAAAGAACTTAAAAAAATATATCACTGTACGGTACACAGTTCAGCAGATATGACTGGCATGTGATGAACATCATCATTATAAGTGACGTTTTAATTGATTAATTTTTTGCATTTTGCAGGCGTTACCCATATATGTCACTGAATCGACCAGCTAAATTATGTAATATTATGACAAGCAGAAGAAGTATTACATCATAAACACTGAGATGAGTAAAAACTAGTTTTTGGTTAAAATTGAGAGCAAATTACGCTATATCCATCCGGTGTTTCATAATTAAAGTATTTAGTAACTTCTAACTAGCCTTAAAGACAAATTGAAAGAACTTAAAATCTTTCTATTGATTAACATTCTTAAATTTAACCATTTAACAGATAACCCAATTGCAAGATAATCTGATCTTTGAAGCAGTCTATAAATGGGCGTTCTATTTTTACGGCACCAACGTTTTTACAGTTATCATACTAGAACCCCTTAACACCTCCACTAGCCGTGATTTCATTCCGGCGAAACTAGCTTCGGCATTAAGGCGGATCCAGAAACCCACATTTGTTACCAAAACACGAACCAACAGAAGAGTTTCAAATGACAAGGGTTATGTCCTACTGACAGTGGTCATTAATTAGACACCGTAACGAACCACAGTGTGGGTATATTGACTGATACGTTTTATCCGCCGCTCCAAACTTAAAAACATTATCTGTAGAATTAAAATTGGATGATATAATGGGTCAGTCGATTTGTCACTTCCTGCCTTAAATTGATTCACAGATGCACCTCTTTCCCAGTTGGTGTGTATGAACGGTTTGACGTTAGACTTGCGTAAGTCGAACGTTAAAAGTTGATGTAGATGTTGACCTGCTTCGGAGAAAACATTATGGCATCTCAATTTGGTCTTACTACCAGGAAAGGTGAGTTTTCATTATTGCTAGCTGCGTCTACGTCCCTGGATAAACAATTTTGTTATTATTGTTTACATGAAAGTTTTTGCAGATGTTTACACTTCCTTCGAGTATGATTATATTGTAGCTGAGTTAGTTTACATGCATCTCATTTATAGACAAACACGGTGCAAGTGTGGCGCAACAAGGCGGCTGTTCGCAGGACAGTTTTCCGGGAAGAGGTTTCTAAATTGTGTTACATTTCAAAGATTCAATGGCGGTTGTGGTGAAACAGGGTCCCTTATTCTAGTCGTACGCGAAACTAACAAGGCTCGCAGTGTGCTGTACGTCATCCTAACACTTATAGCAACCGTTATAATGGATTGAAGCTTACGTATGCAAAATTTCATAAACACTGAAAGAAAACTAGATTTGTATACGCGTAAATCTGAGTATTCTCACGCAGTGGCCTCTCATTATTTATGACGTCATATCTCCTGAGCAGCCGGCCGCGGTGGCCGAGGAGACTGAGGCGCTCCAGTCGCGGTCTGCACGGCCACTACGGCCGGGGGTTCGAATCCCCCCTCGGGCATAGATATTTGTGCCGCCCTAGTTCGTAAGTAGTTCATAAATAGTTTGTAAGCTTAGGGACTGATGACCCCGTAGTTAAGTCCCAAAAGCTGTACAAATATTTCAACTGAGCTATGTGTCGTGCTAGAAACCTTCGCGGGCGTACTGTGAACAGTTCACCAAAGTTTCATTGCAATCGGATTAATGGTTTATGAATACATAGAGGACATACTGACAAACATATATATATATTGAATTTAGTGCAGTTTTGAAATAGCGTCTGTTTTTCATCAACCTTCCCCCTTAAGACAGACTGGCGGCACGTAAACTGGAACGGCTTACACCCAAACCTTAAGATGACAGACAGTGGCATCGGTACCAGACGTAAAGAGTGCGTCACGTAATGACCTTCCGCCTTCGTCACAGGTCGCGTGCCCGCGCTCGCCCCGGCATGCCGGACACGGCCGGTGGAAACGCGATTGCGCGGCGCCGCGCGGCGTTGCACCTGGATTTGCCTGCGGCAGGGCTCATCCCGGATACAAACACTGGCCGTTACGCGCGAAATATGTATGAGGCCGGGGCTGGCAGCGCGCCAGCAGGCGCCTTTCCCGCACTCGGCCGTATTTACTGGGCGGCGTCTACCTGATTGCAGCTCGCGCGTGTTGTGTGTGTGCGGCCGCTGTGATTGCGGCGCGGCGGGCCGGTGATTCAAGGCAGCTGCTGCGCGTGGCATGTTTACCGCGCGCTCCACTGCCGCCGCCGATAATAAACCAGGCTCGTCGCGCACCGCGCCACAGACCTACCTGCCTCCTGCGGTCATTCGTCCTCCGCCACTTGCCGCGGCTGGCACGTGTCACGCGGTTTTGTCTGCGGAGTTAGTTAGGCGAATTTTGACGTTGCACGATCCATTTTGGAAAGAAATCACGCGCAGAAAAACTCCAGTATCGTGCATAACGTTTTAATTCTTTTCCAACACTTCTGAAAACAATTACTGGATCGGGTGAAATGTTATACACACTATGTCATCAAAGTTATCCGGACACCTGACTGAAAATGACATACAAGTTCACGGCGTCCTCCATATGTAATACTTGAATTCATTGTTGTTTTTATCCACCCTTAGCCAAATCAAATGTTTGTTAAGCTTATGAGACTTAACTACGGGGTCATCAGTCCCTAAACTTACAAACTACTTATGAACTAGCTAATGCTAAGGACGGCACAAATATCAATGCCCGAGGGGGGATCGAATCCCCGACCGTAGTGGCCGTGCAGACAGTGACTGGAGCGCCTCAGTCCCCTCGGCCACCGCGGCCGGCCACCCTTAGCCTTCATGACAGTTCCACTCCCGCACCCATACATCCAATCAGATGCTGGAAGGTTTCTTGGTAAATGGCAGACCATTCTTCACGGAGTGCTACACTACGGAGAGGTATCTAAAAAAAATTATGTTTAGAAGCAGAAATAACCAATGCTGACCATCCAATCTACGCGTGCGAAGCACCAGGAATTAAGCTAGTAGCTTGATAAAATACGTTATCATATGCATATTGTGTATGACATCTTACCTGATTCCGTATTCATTAATTAAAACTTCCGGGCTAAGGTGCCTTTGTCCATCTATAAAACTTCTTTCTCCCGACGTTGCTAGGCGCTTAGAGGGCGCCACCACTTGTCACGTAGTGTCGATATGATGCTGACCAGCGGCATCTCTCACGATTGCAGATTTATTTATTTATTTAACTAGCTTAATTCCAGCTGCTTCGCAGGCATAGACTGGATGGTCTGCATTGGTTGTTCCTACTTACAAATAAAAATTTTCTAGATTTAGCTTTAAGAATGCTTTCCTATTCAAGTATTTTGATACATCTTGCTACCCCCTATTGCACCATTGATGACAGAATTCAAAACACCCCGAAACACATTTAATTTATTTTTAATTCCAACCCTGGTTCCAAATAAAAATTTTCGCATTATAGCGTCAAAATAGTCTTAGTAGAACGCTTAAAATATCTTCCCTTATCTCACCAGCTTAATGGTTGAATTTCCATAAATATCAAAACACGTGTTTTTAAAATTCGAATAAAAAATCTATATCCAAAGTTTTGTATTTCTTGCTTCAAAATTGCCTTAATAGCAAGGAATTTTCCAAAAACCGGCCATCCCCTATTTCACCCCCCTTACGGATGGAAATATCAAAAAGTAACTCATGCCTACAACGTAAGACAAACTACGTTTACAAATTTCGAGTTTCTATCGTCTGTAGATTCACTTTTCAGCTCCGTTTTTTGTCTTCTGGAAACGGATCGAGAACGCAAAATTTCTTTCTCACGTTTTGACATCTTTCTTGGTAGTATTAATTTTGAATCTACAATATGCACTTACTTTTCTTTATTCGTACGATTGTTGCAGAAAAATAACTGAAAAATGTGCATCACGTTTCGCTGTATATAACCTCTTTGCTATTATAGTGTCAAACGTCATCGCTAGTCGTCAGTCCGAATTTTATATAAGCTGACGACTTTCAACCAATACATCTTCCACCCCTCTAATAGCTATCGACATGGGACTGCTGTCGTGTATACGGAAGACGTTGTACTACAACAACACAGAGAGGTTTATTTTTTGCTGAAGAGCAAATTATTAACCCCCACACGTAGAATTTTATTTAAGTCAGTAACTTTCAACTCTCATATCTTCCACTCCCTTATCGTTATCAACCCTCTACCACCATAGTGCACAATGGAAAACTGATATCTACTACCACATAAAAACACTATTTGTTTGTGATGTGTAGTTTTGTCTGTAGAGTGAAATATAGGACCGCTGCTATTCATAACATATATAAATGATCTTGTGGATAACATCGGTAGTTTACTGAGGATTTTTGTGGATGAAGCTGTAGTGTATAGAGAGGTTGTAACAAAGGAAAATTGTAATGAAATGCAAGAGGAACAGTACCGAATTGACGCATGGTGCAGGGAATGGCAATTGGATCTCAATGTAGACAAATGTACTACGATTACGTAGAAAGAAAGATCCTTTATCATTTAGCTACACTATAGCACGTCAGCAATATTGGAAGCAGTTAATTCTATAATTATCTGGGAGGTCGTTCGACTCCATTGTTTAATTTTTGCTGAATAGCAAATTATTAACCCCCACACGTAGTGATTTAAAATGGAATAACCATATAAAACTTATCGTCGGTAAAGCAGATGCCAGACTTAGATTCATTGGAAGAATCCTAAGGAAATGCAGTCCGAAAACAATGGAGGTAGGTTACAGTACACTTGTTCTCCCACTGCATGAATAGTGCTCACCGGTGTGGCATCCGTACCAGGTGGGGTTGATAGAGGAAGTAGAAAAGATCCAACCGAAAGCAGCGCGCATCGTTATAGGAGCATTTGGTAATCGTGAAAGTGTTACGGAGATGATTGAGAAACGCCAATGGAAGATTCTGCATGAGAGACGTTCTGTAGCTCGGTACGGGCTTTTGTCGAAGTTTGGAGAACATACATTTACCGAGGAGTATAGCAGTATATTGCTCTCTGCTACGTATATCTCGCGAAGAGATCATGAGGATAAAATCAAAGAGATTAGAGCCCACACAGAGGCTTACCGACCATCTTTCTTCCCGCGAACAATACGAGACTGGAATAGGAGGGAGAACCGATAGTGGTACTCAAGGTAACCCTCCGCCATACACCGTCGGGTGGCCTACGTAGTATCGATGTAAATGCAGTATGGAAAAATACTTTTGGGGTGTCTGACTACTTTTCATTACGTAGTGTAGCTTTTAAAACGTTGCGATCCTGTGTCTGAACCTTAAAAGCCTAAGAAATAGATTTAAATATTAACATCATTCCATTAAGGAGACTGTTGTTGAAAGGACTGGTTATGTTATTCGTTGCCAGAAATTGGAACAGCGTTCAGACTTAAAAAAATACCTTTAACCATAGATCTAGCTCAAGATATACGGAACTGAGTCATTTCAAAACAGGCATCAAACCAAAGTGTCTTTATTAGGGTCAGACTTTTGAGAAAGAAAGACACTGAATAATTCTTAAAGAAACAACGAACGGTAATAAAGAACATTTTGAAGCATTTTGTGCTAAAGGAGGAACAAAGAGACTCGACGTAAGAGTAGGAACTGGAAAATATTTGGAAAGGGAATTACAGGTAAGGTTTGTCGGTGACTCTGAACTATATCAAAAGTAAGAACTCGAAATACAGAATACCAACAAAAGCAAAACAAGGTTAACTGACTGTATGGAAATTACATACTAAAAGTAGTAGAAGACTTTGATAATTGAGCAGCAAAAGAACTTACTGTCAGTATAGCGAGGTTAGAAAATAATTGGCAATCACAAGAATAGTGTGTCTGTAAACTAAATTTATTTACATCAAACACAAATTACAATGTTGGCAGTGTTCTGTGAAGCCTTGTGTGTGGGCCTTACGCTTACAGCGAATTGAAAGATGGATTATAAGTACATGAAACAAGAATAGAATACTTTCTGTTAAAACGTTGTGCTACAAGAAACTGCAGATAGCACCATTGTTAGACGGGGCAAGTAAAGAAGCATAAATGAATAGGATTGGGGAAAAATTTGGGATCAACTTCACTAGAAGAAAATATCGATTATACCGCTGTAAATTTGTAGGCGAACAGTGGGGTTTAAGATTCAGTAGGTTAAAACTGGTGAACATTGCAGCAGTAACGCAGAGATAAAGAGGCTCGCATGTAAGATGATCTAGCCTTCACACTAGAGGTCAAACCACAACGTATTTTTACCATGCTAATATTTTCTTCTGTATTTATTCTCTTCACAGTCGCTCTTTAACTGAACTAAATGCAGACACCTGTTTATTATCTCATTACGTCTATTTTTTTAAAAATCTGTTATTATACATAATTAAATTTATTATGTTTTCAATTACTCACTGTTTGTTCAATAAACATTACCTGCGATAGTACAATGCCGTAAGTTAAATAAAACGAAATGCATGTCTCCCATTAACTCGTGTTTCCCGTAGTTCACCTCAGCCTCACACTTACAAAATTGAAGGCTACTAAGGGTGGTTTTCTAAGTGATACAACGCTTCAGTTTTTGGTTTCTGTTTTTATTGTCAACCTGTGTTATAGCTACATCAGGTACCAATATTGGTCACCATTTTTGTATCGGTATTGAAAAGGATGGAAAAGCTGGTAGAAGCCGACCTCAGGGAAGACCAATTTGGGTTCAGGAGAAATCTAGGAACACGGGAGGCAATACTCACTTTACGGCTTATCCTAGAAGATAGATTAAGGAAAGGCAAACCTACATTTCTAGCTTTTGTAGATTTGGAGAAGGCTTTTGACAATGTTGATTGGAATAAGCTCTTTCAAGTTCTGAAGCAAGCAGGAGTAAAATATAGGGAGCGTAAGGTTATTTACAACTTGTACAAAAACCAGACAGCGGTTGTCAGGGTTGAAGGGCATGAAAGGATTGCAGTGATTGGGAAGGGAGTGAGACAGGGTTGTAGCCTTTCTCCAATGTTATTCAATTTGTACATTGAGCAAGCTATAAAGGAAAGCAAGGAGAAATTTGGAGAAGGAATTAAAGTTCAGGGTGAATAATTAAAAACATTGCGTTTTGCCGACGACATAGTAATTCTGTCAGATACAGAAAAGGACCTGGAAGTGCAACTGAATGGAATGGACAGTGTGCTGAAAGGTGCACGTAAAATGAACATTAACAAGAGCAAAACTAGGGTAATGGAGTGCAGTGTAAGAAAATCAGGTGATGCTGAAGGAATTAGATTAGGTATCGAAGCAATAAGGAGGTAGATGAGTTTCGTTACTTGGGCAGTAAAATAATAAATGATGGTCGCAGTACAGAGGATATAAAATACAAAATGGCAATGGGTAGAAAAGCGTTCCTGAAAAAGAGAGATTTGTTAACATCGAATATTGATTTAAGCCTAAGGAAGTCCTTTCAGAAGGCATTTGTATGGAGTGTTGCCTTGTATGGGAGTGAAACATGGACTATAAACAGTGCGGACAGGAAGAGGATTGAGGCTTTTGAAATATGGTGCTACAGAAGAAATTTCTGGCATACCTTGACTAAAAAAGGGATAGATTGATAGGACACATTCTTAGATATCAAGGAATTGTGAATTTAGCGTTGGAGGAAAGTGTGTGGGTTAAAAACCGCAGAGGAAGACCAAGAGATGGATACAGTAAGCAGATTCAGACAGATGTAGGTTGCCGTTCTTATGTGGAGATGAAGAAGCTTGCTCAGGATAGGGTATTGTGGAGAGCTGCATCAAACCAGTCTCCGGACCGAAGACCACAACAATAACAACAACAAGAACAACAACAACATTGAAAAGTTATACCCATGTGCAAAATTTTGAAACAGGAGTAACGTGATTGTTCCGCGTCTTGGCAGGAACGCCGAGAGCGTTTCTTTTTGTCAATGGCAGCAGAGTCCTGGGACGAAAACAGAGTACTTTATATGGATTCTGAAGGCCGACCGTAAATCTCGAGGGATGCGGCGAGACGCTATTGATGTAGGATATTGCAGAGTTCAAGATCCCGGTGTCCTCCTCAAAAGACTCTTAGATAAACCACCGCTCAGTGCTTTTATGTGCATTTACCTAAAGAAGCACAGGCAAATGTAGCGGACAGAATGCAGTTATAGTTTTTTTTTTTTCCTCTTCGTGATTTCTGATCTTTCGCCTTGTGCACTGAACATAAATGCATTTTAATGCGGTTACCTAAAGATCACATTACGAGGTAGGGGCGAAGGGTGTTCGGGAGCGAAAATAAAATTCACATCATAAATTGTTACTCGGTTTCTACGACGTATCGGGAGCCATAAAGTAGAATAAAGTAACCCGCGCGGTGAATAATAGACCGTAGGCGACCTAGCGCGCAGACATTGGATTTATCTGTCGTAGAGAGACAGACATTTGCTTTGTATATTTGATCATAAAAGGGTGTAACCTTCAGGCCGTGCTTGGAGCTTAGGTGACGTCACTTTATTCCTTATAGAAGTTGATGGGATATACTACACGGCATATTGTTACACAGATTTAAATGAAAACTTTATTCTGTGGACCACGTTTTAAACTCTTCATTGGCCGCAGTATTACATCCAGCTAAACAATGGTTGCTCAAATCGGTTTTAGCCATGAGACAGTGTCAATCTTCTCAGTACTCCGGTGTCATTAAGCAATAACTTGCTACAAACTAAATACTGTGATCTAACGTTTTCTTGGCGTATTTATTATTTGCAGAGTTATCACCGGTTGATGTCTTCGGGTGATCCCTAAATAATACTGCTAAGCTCCTATCTGCTTCCTATGGGCCTACAGGGTAATTCTCGAAGATATGCAAATACTTTAATGTGTTATTATACAAGTAAAACTAAAGAAAAAAGTTCAAATGAAGAGAGGTCCGCAAATTTTTGGTTACTGGTACTACTAATAAAACGTTTTGCCTGAAACTTAGCTATCACGCTATATGAAGTCATTTCAAAACTGTTAGAGGTTACAGTAAAGCACGATTTTCATTTATTTTCGTATTTTAACCTGGTGAATCTAATAAGGCATGTCTCAGGCGTGTATCTGCAGTAGTTTTCCAGATATTCCAGAGAAATTGGGATAATTTGTAATTTATTGACTACTTGGCCTATTACTTTAAAATTCCAGACAATTGTATTAAGTTTTCAACAGAATGCAGGGAGAATTTAATTTTGGATGGTAATAAAGTTTACTAAAACTGTATGAATGAGCGAAATAATCTACTTTTTTTAATACCATAAGACATGTGAATACATGTTGAATCTGAAAGAACAAAGCTCAGTGTGAAGGAGGTCGTACAATGTATAGTGTGAAATTGTAGTGAATTAATTTCTATACAACTTCTGTTGAAAACTTTGTACAATTGTCTGGAATAAAAAAAAAATAAATAAATAAATAAATAAATAAAAATGGGCCAACTAGTGATTGAATTACAATTTTTACCAACTATTTCTCTGATCCTCTGTAATTTCTGAAAAAATACTGCAGATACACATCTGGTGCAAGTTTTATTAGATTCACCAGACTATAATAACAACTAAATAAATGGAAATCTTCTCCTACTGAAACCTCGTACAGTTTTGCGATGGTTTATATTAGCAAGATTACTATATTTCAGGCAAAATATTTTATTCGCTGTCCTCCGAACCAAACTTTTGCGGACCTATGTTTATATCAACTTTTTTCTTCAGTTTTACTTGTAGAATAAAATATTAAAATATTTGCACACCTTCTTGAATGCTGGTCGTTTTCGCCTGCAAAAGTCCGCTCTTGTCTCTACTCGTGCAGTCAGTGTGCCAGCTGTCACCAGTGCCACATCGTAAACAGCGCTAAGTATCTGAATTTAATTTGTGTCAAATTTAATTTGCCAGTCTAGTTCATTTTCGGTAGTACTGTTTTAAGAGGTTTATTTCCCGCGTACTTGCAGATTTCGTTTGTACTACTGTTTTAATTGTTTACTCTATCGAATTTGATAAATACCGTTGTGTTTAGTCTTCGTCTTTGACCGGTGTATTTCAAAACAAGTCAGAGACCGTTACTAAGCTCGTTATCAGTCAGTCCAGTGCCAGCTGTCACCAGTGCCACATCGTAAACAGCGCTAAGTATCTGAATTTAATTTGTGTCAAATTTAATTTGCCAGTCTAGTTCATTTTCGGTAGTACTGTTTTAAGAGGTTTATTCCCGCGTACTTGCAGATTTCGTTTGTACTACTGTTTTAATTGTTTATTCTATCGAATTTGATAAATACCGTTGTGTTTAGTCTTCGTCTTTGACCGGTGTATTTCAAAACAAGTCAGAGACCGTTACTAAGCTCGTTATCAGTCAGTCCAGTGCCAGCTGTCACCAGTGCCACATCGTAAACAGCGCTAAGTATCTGAATTTAATTTGTGTCAAATTTAATTTGCCAGTCTAGTTCATTTTCGGTAGTACTGTTTTAAGAGGTTTATTCCCGCGTACTTGCAGATTTCGTTTGTACTACTGTTTTAATTGTTTATTCTCTCGAATTTGATAAATACCGTTGTTTAGTCTTCGTCTTTGACCGGTGTATTTCAAAACAAGTCAGAGACCGTTATTAAGCTCGTTATCAGTCAGTCCAGTGCCAGCTGCCGGACTCAGTTTTGTTGATTCGTTAGTGTAGTTACCACTGACCACAGTTAAGTCAGCAGCCAGCCGCCTTCATTAGAGTACTAGGCTTCTTTAAAGTTGTAAATTGCTGTTAATTGTATCGATAGGATGGATAGGATGTGTGCCTGCTGTGTGCGGACGCAGGAGGAGTTGGCCGCGGTTCGCGAACAGCTGAGCGTGCTGTTGGCTACGGTCAGCCGTCTTCAGGCTGCTGTCTCGGGGTGGGGAGTCTGGTTCGTCGAGTGGGACACCTCAGGTGTCTCGCGATACGCTCTCTGTCCCTGCTACCGAGGCACCTTCAGGTGTACCGGACGTCGTCGAGCCGCCTTCTCCACAAGGGGAGTGGCGGGTTGTACGGCGTTCGCGTCGCTCGAGGTGGAAGGCCAATGTGGAGGCTGGACGTCCGTCCGCGCCCGTTCGTCCTGTGAGTGAAAGTGTGGCCACTCCTTCAGCAGGGTCCGAGCAGGTGCACGGGGGGAGGGGATTATTAGTTATTGGGAGCTCCAATGTCAGGCGCGTGATGGAGCCCCTTAGGCAGATAGCGTCCAGATCTGGAAGGAATTCCAACGTGCACTCGGTGTGTTTGCCGGGGGGCCTCATCCGAGATGTGGAGGCGGCCTTGCCGGCGGCTATCGAGGGTGCGGGGTGCAGTCGACTGCAAGTCGTGGCTCACGTCGGCACCAATGACGCTTGTCGCTTGGGTTCTGAGGACATCCTCGGGTCCTACGAGCGGCTGGCGGAATTGGTGAAGGCTGCTGCCTTCGCACGCGGGGTGCAAGCAGAGCTGTCGATTTGCAGCATTGTTCCCAGGGTTGATCGGGGTCCTTTGGTTTGGAGCCGAGTGGAGGGTCTGAACCAGAGGCTTCGCCGACTCTGTGACAGTCATGGCTGCAGATTTCTGGATCTGCGTTATCGGGTGGGGAATTGTAGGGTGCCCCTAGATAGATCAGGGGTGCACTACACTAAGGAAGCGGCTACTCGGGTAGCAGAGTACTTGTGGAGTGCACATGGGGGTTTTTTAGGCTAGGCGCTAACTCTGATGAGCACTCGACTGTCAGCATTCAAACAGCGAATTCAGGCCACGTTCGGAATAAAAATTCGAACATAAAAATATTAGCCGCGAACTTACAAAGTATTAGAAACAAAGTTCCCGAATTTGCAGCGCTGCATGGAAGTTATTGCGCTCAGATAGTTTTAGGCACCGAAAGCTGGCTAACTGATGATGTGACAAGTTCAGAAATATTTAGCGAAGCGTGGAATGTATATCGGAAAGATAGATCTGATACATCTGGAGGAGGAGTGTTCATCGCTGTGGACAAAGATATTGTTTCTACTGAGATCGAGGTTGAAAGTAACTGTGAAGTTATCTGGGCACGCATAACAGGTCTAAAAGAAGTAAAGTTAATAGTTGGGTGTTTTTACCGGCCCCCCAGTGCTGCTGTAGCAGTTTTAGAATCATTCAAGGACAGTCTACACCAGGTAGTGCATAGGTATCCGGGCCATGCAATATTAGTCGGAGGTGACTTCAACCTTAAGAGTATAGATTGGGACCTCGCTAGTTACATTTCAGGCGGTACAGACAAGCAGTCTTGCGAGCTACTTTTGGACACATTCTCCGAAAACTGTCTTGAGCAGTTAAACCGGCAACCCACGCGCAATGGAAATATTCTAGACCTTATAGCCACAAACAGGCCTGACCTTATTAACGATGTCTGTGTAGAGACAGGAATTAGTGATCATGACATCGTCATAGCGTCGATGGTGACCAAAGTTCATAAACCAGTCAAGAAGGCTAGGAGCGTGTTTTTGTTGGGAAAAGCCGACAAGCTAATGTTACGATCGCACTTAGAAAATGAATGGGCATCGTTTAATTCTGGGACTATGGATGTAGAGGAATTGTGGACTAAATTTAAATGCATTGTTAATGAAGGGTTAGAGAAATATGTGCCAGTAAAGACGATTAAGGATGGAAAAGATCCACCGTGGTATAATAATAATGTTAGAAAGCTGCTGAGAAAGCAAAGGCTGTTGCATTCTCGATTCAAAAAAGAACACGCAAATGGTGACAGGCAAAAGTTAGTAGAGATTCGTGCGTCTATAAAAAGATCGATGCGTGAAGCATACAATAATTATCACAGCCATACCTTAGCAAAAGATCTTTCCGAGAACCCGAAAAAATTCTGGTCCTATGTAAAATCGATAAGCGGGTCAAAGCCCACTGTCCAGTCACTAGTTGATCATTCCGGGGCAGTAATAGAAGAAAGCAAACGGAAAGCTGAAGTTCTAAATTTAACCTTTAAGAAATCTTTCACGCAGGAGGACCGCACAAATATACCATCATTTGATCAACGTACTAATTCCGAAATGGGAGACATAGCAACAGGTATTTCCGGTGTAGAGAAGCAGCTGAGAGAGCTAAATACGAAAAAGTCTGCAGGTCCGGATGGAATACCAGTTCGGTTTTACAAAGACTAAGACTATTCTGCGACATTGGCCCCCTACTTAGCTTGCATTTACAGCGAATCTTTAACTCAGCGCAAAGTTCCTAGTGATTGGAAAAAAGCGCAGGTTACTCCCGTGTATAAGAAAGGAAAGAGAACTGACCCATACAATTACAGGCCAATATCGTTGACATCGGTTTCATGTAGAATTTTGGAGCATATTCTCAGTTCGAATATAGTAAATTTCCTTGAAACGGAAAAGCTTCTTTCCATGAATCAGCACGGGTTTAGGAAACATCGTTCATGTGAAACTCAGCTTGCCCTTTTCTCACATGACATCTTGCGAGCCATGGACGAAGGGCAACAGGCGGATTGTGTTTTTCTCGACTTCAAAAAGGCGTTCGACACGGTGCCACACTGCAGACTCCTAACGAAAATGCGAGCTTATGGAATAGGTTCTCAGATTTGTGACTGGCTGGAAGACTTCCTAAGTAATAGAACGCAGTACGTTGTTCTCGACGGCGAGTGTTCATCAGAGACGAGTGTATCGTCAGGCGTGCCCCAGGGGAGTGTGATAGGACCGCTATTATTTTCTATCTATATAAATGATCTGATGGACAGAGTAAGTTGTAATTTGCGGCTGTTTGCTGATGATGCTGTGGTGTATGGGAGGGTGTCGTCTGTAACTGACTGTAATAGCATACAGGTTGACTTAGACAAAATCTCTAGTTGGTGCGAAGAATGGCAGCTAGCTCTCAATGTAGAAAAATGTAAGGTGATGCGCATGAGTAGAAAAAACAATCCTATAATGTTCGAATACAGCATCAGTAGTGAGCTTCTTGATGCGGTCGCGTCGTTCAAATATCTAGGCGTAACATTGCAGAGCGATATGAAATGGAACGAGCATGTAAGGACAGTTGTGAGTAAGGCAGACAGCCGACTTCGGTTTATTGGGAGAATTTTGGGAAGATGTACTTCACCTGTAAAAGAGACCGCGTATAAAACGCTTGTTCGACCACGTCTTGAGTATTGCTCAAGTATTTGGGACCCGCAGCAGATCGGTTTGAAAGAAGACATAGAGGCGGTTCAGAGGCGAGCAGCTAGATTTGTTACCGGTAGGTTCGACCAATGCGCGAGTGTCACGGAAATGCTCCGGCAGCTCAATTGGGGATCGCTGGAAGAAAGACGACGCTCTTTTCGTGAATTTCTGTTAAGTAAATTTAGAGGGCCGGAATTTGAAGCTGAGTGTAGTACGATCTTGCTGCCGCCTACTTACATTTCGCGTAAAGACCACAAAGACAAGATAAGAGAAATTAGGGCTCGTACGGAGGCATATAGGCATTCTTTTTTTCCTCGTTCAATTTGGGAGTGGAATAGGAAAGGAAATGCCTAGTAGTGGTACAGTGTACCCTCCGCCACGCACCTTACGGTGAATTGCGGAGTATGTATGTAGATGTAGATGTAGATGTAGAAATATCGTGGAGTAATATTACGATGCGACACGATCGGGGGCACCAGAGATTTCTACTCTCAGTAAGATAACGGTATCCTGCCACTGAGCTGAATTATATACTGCCTCCTACCAACTTCCACCACTGGTCTCCACATTGTATTGTTGTTTTTGAAGTGATTCTCAGTCAAAAGACTAGTTTGATGTAGTCCTCCTCGCTACTCTATCCTTTGAATGTCTCTTCATGTCTGAATAAGAATAGCAAACAACGTCTGCTTAAATCTTTTTACTGCACCAATCTGTTGGATTCCCTCTGCAGATTCTACAATCCAATACAAAATTGACAATGCCTTCATGTCTCAGAGTGTGTCCCATTAATCGATCCCTTTCTCATGGTATGCCACAAGTTAAGTAAATAGCCTACTTAAATTTCCTAGAGAATCTACTCTTCTAATATTTTGCATTCATCTGTGACATCCCGTTTCAAAATCTTCTGTCTTCTTCTTATCTAAAATGCTTTCATCCGCTTTTCACTCTCGTACGAAACTACTCTTGAAAGATGTCCACTCTTTGACTCCATTTGTAATATCAGAGTTGGTGACGTATTGTGTGTATAATCGATAGTTCATTCCAAAGAGTGAATAGTAAGTCAAAGAAGTTACATCTCTTCCTTTATTTGTACAAGACGTTCACAGTGATTAGTTGTGTGCAGAGTCACAGTGTTAAAATGGCTTGAATATTGAGGCTGGCATACCAAGCAGTGGAGGCAGTATTATAAATGAACATTCGTTTTGATGAGGGCACTTACGAGATTATTCTGTTTATAAAAGGAACTTGCAGATATGAAAACATCAAGAAGTAATGTAATAATAATCTGTTCTGCAATTGTAAGGACACTGGAGATATTGTTAGTCTTGTGTGTAAGAGAGGATCTAAATACATTTACAAACCGTAGGTTGCGTTCTTTCAGAAGCTAGTAAGATTTTATTCTCCATTTCACAGAAATTTTTATAAAATTATTTATATTGCATTATGTTGATACTTGTGTGATCGTTTTACACTGCACGTGGTAATCAAGATAAGGGAGACTAATTTTAATTAAATTCTTAATAGAGGCTGATTTGGAAAGGAATAAGTTGAAGGACAAAACGAGCGTTTCGCATGTGCACAGAAAACCACAGTAAATTAGTGATGATTAAAGTTAAGATCCGTTATAGAAGGCACTATTGTATAGATTCATGTGGTATCCATGCGGTACTTTTAGAATTTAAATGGAAAAAATGTATGTAATATTGTCGAGCGTTTGATTTAGAAACAGTATCAGTATGGAGTCTTGAATAGAGAGCTGTAGAAATAATAAAATGTATCTAGAAACCGCGCCAAATTTGCCGACTGCATTACATCGTATTACGCCGGTTATGCTACGGCATATTCTGCGGAATCAGTCAGTCCTTGCCGCGGTGGAGTAGCCGAGCATTCTAAGGTGCCTCGCTACGGAGCGCGCGGCTGCTCGCTGTCGGAGGTTCGAGTCCTCCCTGGGGCGTGGGTGTATATTCAAAAAAATTCTTCAAATGTTTGTATAGTCTATGGGACTTAACTACGGGGTCATCAGTCCCTAAACTTACAAACTACTTATGAACTACTTACGAACTAGGACGGCACAAATATCCATGCCCGAGGGGGGATTCGAACCCCCGACCGTAGTGGCCGTGCAGACCGTGACTGGAGCACCTTAGTCCCCTCGGCTACCGCGGCCGGCGTGGGTGTATGTTTGTTGTCCTTAGGTTAGTTTACCTAGGTTTAAGTAGTTTGTAAGCTACGGAATGATGACCACGCAGTTTGGTCCGATAGATTTACAAACATTTGATTTCAGACACTCCTTCCGGCCGAAGTTGACCAGCCATGTCCAGCTGCGAGGTATATTCCCATGTTGAGTGGCGGACGGCAGCTCACCGCAGTCTAACTTGTCAGTGCAGCGTGAACTTGAGTATTTACCACTTAATCAATTTTTTTACTACTGTGGTTTGCCTCATACCATTCTTCTCGAACACAGTTCGCGTATAGAACAGGGAATGGGGAACAGACAGTTGGACCTGAAGTAGCCACCGCCACACGTTGTAGGGTGGTTTGCAATTAAATCAAAGTTTTGTGAACCTATTGGACCAAATCGCCGTGGTCGTCAGTCCCTAGACTTACTAACTACTTAAACTGATTGATGCTAAGAACAATACACGCACCCATAGCTGACGGAGGCCTCCAACCTCCTACTGGAAACAGACGCCTACTCCGGGTATGGCGCCTTACAGAGAGACAACTCAGGTATTGGTTTTTGAATTTCTTTATATTTTATGGTACGTGAAGTTCAGAACTCAAATAACAATTTGCCAAAGCAATTCGACGCAACTCTCAAAATTTTTCGAGAAAATCGACTTTGAAATTTTGCAAGTACACGTAAGTACTAATAATTCAAATTGAATCAGCTGTCTGTGTAACTCAGGTGGTAGAATTCTGGTATCAAAGCCATAGAGTCGGTTGTAGGAATCACGCTGTGACAAATATTTTTTTCGCTGTTTTCGAATTCAATTATATAAAACTTTCTGGGATCTCTAATTCCATCTGTCGTGTCAATTTTTGTTTATGTGTATACATACAGACTGAACACCTTGTCACGTAAAACGACGACAGAGTAGGTTAGCCGCTTGGAAAGTCATTAGCAGCTATGGTGATGACTTTCGAAAAACAGCGCCGTAGCTCTTCAGAAACTGAACAATGAACGACTACCGTCGTCCACTAATAGTGAAGCAAATACTGTAAAAAATGTAACTTACGTTTTCTTATTGAAATCGTCATTATTAACAAACGTTTATAAAATATAGAAAATTAAGAAAAAAGGCAATTTTTCGTAAAAATATTAAAATTAGATATTAAAACTGAATAAGTATTCGAACATAACAAATAATAATAATAATACCTGTCATTGCAGGAATCGAACCACTGAACCTATGACTGTAAAGCCAAAACCCTACCACCTGAGGAGCTACACCGACAGCTGCTGCAACTCTTTTAATTATTGGTACTTACGTGTACTTGCAATACTTCAAAGTCGATTTTCTCGAGAATTTTTGAAAGTTGCGTCGAATGGCTTTCAGTGATTTAACTTGTTTCTGAATTTCTCGTGCCATAAATATAAAAAAAAAAGAGTCTAAAATCCGATACCCATGTAGTTTCCTTGTTAGAGCGCACAGCTACTCCCGCGCAGCAATGGACAAAAAGATTAAGGAGAGGAGTGCAGGATGTACAGATAGTGGCCCACTGCATGGTCCGTGGTGAGAGGCAAAGTGTGGAATTGTGTAGTCTGGCAACACTATTGACATTATGTTCAAGTGTTTGTAAACCTATTGGACCAAACTGCTATGACAATTAAAAAAAATGTATAGCTTATGGGACTTAACTACGGGGCCATCAGTTCCTAAACTTACAAACAATTTATCAAATAGCTTATCCTAAGGACGGCACAAATATCCATGCCCGAGGGGGGATTCGAACCCCCGACCGTAGTGGCCGTGCAGACCGTGACTGGAGCGCCTCAGTCCCTTCGGCCACCGCAGCCGGCTATGGTCATCAGTTACTAGAGTTAAAAACTACGTAATCTAAGTTACAATAAGGACAACACACGTAGAAATTCAGAGGGAGGACTCGAACCACCGTCTTCGTCTTCGAATGGGTCATATCAATCCCAGCCGGGGTATGATCCACTTCCTAACGGGACACGGCCCCTACCGCACACACCTCACACGTGTGGGTCTCAGTGACAATCCATGCTGTACGTGTGGAGAAATTGGGACCCCAGAACACACTGTCATACACTGTCAGCTCTACAAAACACACACTCACACTATGTTTGACACGAGTAAAGACCTAAACGGATGGTACATAATGAACAGGCTGACGGACGAAGTCTCACTACGAAAAACACACTAGTACACACAAAACGTAAGACGTAATGCAACACGAAACGCCCACAACAGAAGACAAAACACTTATGATGAATCTGACACTGAAAGCACAAACAGTACAAATTACACCACTTTTGACAGCCCCTACACAAAGGACGATATAAACACATGCGAAATGTAACCTACAGATAAGAGTCTCAAAATGAGAAAACTCCAGGATGGCAGGGCTCGAAGTAAATTCCTAGGCCTCCCAACCTGGACTTTCCTCTCTTATTCTTCAGACTATCACTTAAACAAATCTTTCATATCTTCTATTATTCTCTTCTTAAAATAGTTGATGTTTCTAAGTTGCCTTTCCATTTTCCTTATGATAAGTTTTTACGGTTTTCTTTGTATTTTTTATCTAATTACTGTAAATGTACAAAGAAAATAATGTATCATTGTCGCATAAATGTATCACATAGATTTTGTAATCACGACCAGCTGTATACCCAAAGGCAGCTGGTCCGCAAGAAGGGTAAATAAATAAATAATAATAACTCGGACCACCGGCGGGAACTGCTGCTTAGTCCGTGGCATGACGCTTTAGACCACGAGGCCATTGAGCGCGGCGGTGGTTTGCTGAGTTGTCAGGCAGTTTCAGAGTAGAGACGTAGTTGTAGATGGTTTCATTATTTCACCTTTCCTGCACTGCACAAGGGACGCGGTATGGTAAAATGACGGAACACGAGCTGCTGTAAAAAGACAGGGGCCGCCGTACATACGGGCAGCGCATGCGAAAGGAGACGGAGCAGGACGGGTAGTGGCTGCCCGCCGCGAGACAAATGTGCAATATATTCAGGGAGAGGTGTGATCCCAGCCCGGCCCGGCCCGGCCGGCGCGGACAGCGCTGGCAAATGTGCGGGCTTTCCGGCCTCCGCCTCCCTCAGTGGGGCAGCCCCACGTCTGCGGCGTCGCCTGCCGCCTGCCGCCCCTGAGCCGCGCCGCGTAAAATGAGAAATCCCACGCCGTTTGCTCGGAATGAAGTAATATGGAACACGCAGACAGGCGCGCCGCCTCACTAGAACACTCACTCACGCGGGGGCCAGAGAGCTCGAGGAGGGGCGACGGCTCGAGGGTGGGTGGGAGGGAGGCGGCAGGGGTTGCCAGGGGTGGCGCGCGATAGGCGGCTCCTCGAATACGGGTGCTCTGGGGTGGAGTGCCGCAGAAAATTATCCGCGGGTCGCACCATTTTCGACGTCGAGAACGCCCCGAAGCCAGCAGAGAGGGGTGTCCAGGACGGCGTGTGATTTAAATAAAAATAACGCTTCCTGCGCTGAGGCGTCGGTTGTTACGATCCTAGTATAAACATTTTCTCCAGGTGGCCGCTTTCGAGGTAGGGTCTCATCAGTGGCGGCTGGTGCTTCAGATGACTGGGGGTTCGCTTCTTTCAAAGCCGGATCTACAATATTTTCTAACCGGGGCCGGAAGTTGATAGTGGCGCCCACCCTAACCTTACGCATGCGAAATGGCAGCTCTCCGCTACCTCTTTTCAAACAGTTAAATATCTGTTACAACGAAGAGTATAAATGTCATTTACCCTCAAAATCGCGACACATTCGCAAAAACGTCCAATGATATGTAGCAACAAACAATTAAAAAGTCATTGCTGTTCCCGTATCTGATAAAAAGAAGGTTGGATTAAAAAAAAATTTGCTTGCAGTCAGATTCGAATCCATTACCTTTGACACTTAAGCACGATGCTGCTAATCACACGACTACTCTTGCTAGATAGAGGGTAGTGACTTTATTGTTATTCATGATCATATGTTCTGAAAGGTTTTACAGGTGATGCGTCATTAATTAGTACTTTCAACATATTTTACCAAAACTGACGAGTTTTTTATAAATCTTCAATGCGCCAAAAACAAATGTGAAGGGCGGATGTTGCCTTGAAAGAGGATATGTGCATGCGCAGGACGAGGTGCGCAATAGCTCCATTGACTTTGTTTTGGGACCATTCGTGCTTTACCGCCAGAGCTCGGGTCACCAGGAGCTGGCGTCTCCACTAGCATCATCTGCAATGTTAAAACCGGCGTTTCGCCTCGCTCCTCCCTGCCTCGGGAGCGCCCATATGCTGCCTACAGGGAGTTCAGAAGAGAATTTGAACCTCATCCGCGCATGCGTATTGCAACGCTGAGCCACTGCCGCCAAGTTAAGCGCCCACGCTACAACTCATATACGTGCTGTGTATGCGACGTAACGACGTAAAAACACTTTTTATTTAATGTATTTTCTTCACGACTAGCTTTTTTCTGGGGGTTCACTGAACCAGTGAACACATATGACGCGCCGTCACTGGATGTCATCATCCAACAAGTTGGTTTCATTACAAGAAGAGTAGATAAATCAATCTGTAGTGCTTCAGCCGCCAGGGACTTCCGCAGTCTTAGTACCTCTTTGCCTGCTTTACTCGCCAGTCAGGAGGGAGAATGGGGGGAGAGGGGCTAGTTATGCCGGCACACCACACATAGCTCCAGTAAATGCACAAGCAGATCCACAAGTTCGTCAGTTCCAGGAAGTTCAAGAAGAGAGCACTTTCTACGAGAGCCAGCAGTTACTTTGTTCAAGCCAGGACGTTATACTATTGCCTTGCAGAACTGTTCTCTATATAAGAAGGAATTGTACCGACACAATCACATCAAAATTTAAGTATTTATTTCATTGTGTTAATGAAGTTCTTGTGAACTAATCAATGCTTTTAGTTGAGACCCATTTCAGCATCCTTACTTGCCATGGCCCACATCCTTCTACTGCCACATCTCAGAGATATAAAATTGGCAATGAGGATGGAACCCACATTTATATCTCCAGGATGCGGCAGTGGAAGGAGGTAGACCATGACGAATAAGGATGTGGACATGGCGATGAGGATAGGACTCAGTTTTATCTCTCTGGGATGTGGCAGTAAAAGGGGATGGACTGTGAAAAGTAAGGGTGTGGACATGCTGATGAGGACGGGACCCAGTTTAATTTTTCTGGGATGTGGCAGTAAAGGGGAGTGGACCATGGCAACTACGGATGTGGACATGGTGACGATGATGGGACCCAGTTTTATATCTCTGGGATGCGGAAGTAGGAGGAGGTGTACCATGATGAGTAAGGATTTGGATATGGGTCTGCTACTAAAAGCATTGATTAGTACACAAGAACTTTATTAACACAGTGAAATAAATACTTAACTTTTGATGTGCTTCTGTTGGTATAATTTCTTCATACCTACAAAACAGATTTGCAAAGCAACAGTATAATGTTCTGGCTTGTGCTAAGTAACTGCTGGCTCTCGTAGATGGTGCTCTTCTGTTGACCTTCCTGGAACTGTCAAACTTGTGGATCTGCTTCGTACTGTCTAGAACAATGTGTGTTGGACTGGCATAACTAGGTGAGCCCCCTTCTTGCCGTTGGCTGGTGCATCACAGCAACTTTAGACAGTACAGCAGTTCCAGTCAGTATGACGTATATCCAAAAGTCCGATAGTCCCAGGAAGTTCATCAGGGGAGAGCCAGAAGTCTACTTAAGACATAGCAGAGACAACTTCCTGTTAGCTATCAGAACAGTTTATTATTACACTGCAAACTGTGTAATCGTTAAAAAGAAACTTTGTACCACCCAAGCACATCAAAATTAAGTGTTCGTTTCACTGTTGTAATAAAATTATGTAAACTAATTCTTTTAGTTACAGACCCTTGTCAAATCCTTGCTATTGATGGTCCACCTCCATCTACCACCGCATCGCGGAGATATAAAACAGGGGAAGGAAGATTACAGATCAACGTTGCGTTGAGATCGTGGTCATTAGAAACTGATCACACGTTACATCTACAGTTATGTATTCACTCTCCAAATCACATTTAAGTGCTTGGCAGAGGGATCGTCGAACAGATTTCATGATATTTTATACCGTACTATTGTCTAATAGTGCGCGGGAAAAAAGAAAGATATAAATCTTCCGTTTCCGATCAGATTGCCCTTATTTCATCACTGTGGTCATATTTGTCTATGTAAGTGCCTGCTAACAAGAAGTGTTCGTATTTCGAGGAGAAACTTGGTGAAAGAAATTTCGCAAATATTTCTCGTCATAATGAACAACACCTTTCTTTTAACGATTTGCACTCCTAATTGTGCGTCATTTCCATGACACTCTCTCCCTAGCAAATGAGTTGCCTTTCTTTTACTGTCTACTTTCAGTCCTGCCTGGTGTGGATCCCACAACGCGCATCAGTACTCGAAAATAGGAGAGACAAGTGTAATGTAGCCAGATTCTTTAGTAGCACTGTTGTATCTTCTAAGTATTCAGGCAATGAAACGTAGCCTTTCCCAAAATATTTTCTGTGCATTCTTTCCAATTAAATTTCTAATTGTTATTATAATTTCTAGGTATTCAGTTTATATTCGACTTTTTTTATCGTGTAATGGACCTCAGCGGATGAATTAACATTTTTCATTATTTAGGGCAAATTGATAATTTTCACACCATGCAGATATCTTATCTAAATCACTGCTTTCGCTCTTCTGGCGACTTTATTAGCTGATAAATGGCAGCATCATTCGCGAACAGCCTAAGAGGGATACTCAGATTCCAACTCACAAACAACAGTAGGGGCCCTTCTTTCGAGCCGCTTAATATCATTTCCGTTTTACTCGATAATGTTCCCGCAATTACTAAGCACAGTGTCCTTTTTGACAGGGATACATCTGTCAAGGATGAGGAAGAAAATTAGTGCTGCCCTTTGGTACGAAGTATCCAGTTATGTACCTGGAGTGATTCTAGGAAATCACGGAGTACCTAAATAAGTTTACTTCTCTCCATATTTAATGGATAGGGACTACAACATTAGTATAGTGAAAATTTGAGCGGCCGTTTTTAAATCTTTTTAATTAATAAATCGACTAGTTTTGGTGCTTCACTATCACCATCATCAGGCCTCCGTAACGTAACTGTTGCAAGTAACTGTGCATTTAGAAGGGATGGCCGTTATCTACTGTATCCGTAAATTCCTTGTTTCCATGCGTGACAGGTATTATACGTTTGGTACCTGTCATGGAGGGATACAAGGGAAAAGGTAATGAGTTAATAATTATTAGGTTTCAATCTAGGAAAATTATGTAACACAACATTGAAAATCCACTATTAATTGTGACTGACATAATGGGTACAATATTTTTAGCTGCTTTTCCATTGTCAGGCAGCCATATTAATAACAACATGTTATACTGAAGTATACGTTTCTCGTCTTACATTCTATGTTAATGCTCTTGTTAATGGAAGTAAATGTAACCTGAAACAATGTTATATATAATGATGCAGAAATCCTTCATATGAGACTAAACAGATAATAAACAAAGCCCACAGAATATGAAGAAACTTCTCCTGAACACGTTTTTGCACTAAAAACAAGAGTAATTGTGTTTCGTCAAAGCAGGACCATATTTCCATACTATAAAGTGATGATTATTAATGGAAGCAGACAGAGCAAAATATCTTTCTTCTCTTGGAGTGCCATCAAAGGAAACGAGCAAACACAGCATCCTTACACCTACTTCAACAGCGCTAGGAACGCGTCTTGTTAGGAAGTGCAGTAATGAAATGACAGATGCAGAGAAAAAGTAAAAGGAACATTTGCGGAAGTACGGAACGAAGAACAGAGGAAACGGGAAGCGAATGAAAGCGATCGCCACTTTGCTGGTGGGAGGGGGGAGTTCTCGAGTTGAATGAACACAGGAAAGCGCAGCTGAATGGCTCTCGAGCAAAGGAAGAGGGCCCTTAATGAGCTGTCGCAACAGCGCGGAAAGAAACGGGGTGATATAAATGCGGGTATAAGGAAACAACTTCATTATTCGGGAATACTAGCCCACGGCGTCGCAGCCCGGGAGGGGAGCGGGCGACTGATAGAAGATAAAGCGCAGATCCGCTAACAGCGGCGAATAAAGTTTTACGGTGGGAGGGTGGATCCAGCGCAAGGGTAGCAGCATCGGGGGTGGGTGGCATTTGCGTTAACAGCTTGCGCGCGACCGCGGCGCGGATCCTTTCTGTCTGCCGCAGCGTCGGGCACTTCATATTTATCGTTATTGTCAATCACTGTCGAGCCCGGCAGTGGTGACGTGGCGAGCTCGGAACTTATCGTCGGCGGCTCCCTCTGAGAGTCGAACGGTGCTAGAATTTAACGGGAATGCGCGCAGGAAGAGGGATAGCCGCAAATGCGGGCTGGCGCATCAGATAAACGGCCGCCGCAGTTGCCTTTAAAATTCAAAGCGGAGAAACTTTGTGTCGTTTTCGGCGCGGGAATTTTGTTTGCGATTCACTACCGGTCAGCAAGCGCAGAAAAAAAAATGTGAGTGGTGAACGCTGCTTTCATTTCAGTGTCACATAATTCTCGGTTGGATGAGTGTCAATATCTTTGGTTCCGTTTTCCTGTGGAATGCGTACCGTAGTTACTTTTCAGTTGGAAGAAAGAGGAAGGGGGCGTGCTTAAAAGGTCACTTACAACAAGGGAGGGGTTAATACATAACTCTGTCATGTTAATAACCCATTTTGATGGATCATAGGTACAGTAGGTTGGTGAAATAATAACGCCTGAAATAGACACAATATTTATTTATTGGTAAGGTGGTTTCCCATCACTGGTTTTGAGAGGAGCTACAGCTCTTAAACCCCGTTAACACCGAAGCGAACACGAGTGAATGCAGTCGAAGGCGCATTCGTTAGCGAACCTGATAAAGAACCTTGACGGACGAAGTTGCCTCACGCGGCGACTGTGAAACTAACGAATCACATGCTGGCAATGAGACGTTTCCAGACGGGTTAGTACATAACTCTGTCACGTTAATAACCCATTTTGATGGATCATAGGTACAGTGTGTGGATGAAATAATAATACCTGAAATAGACACAATATTTATTCATTAGTAAGGAGTTTTCCCATCGCTGGTTTTGATAAGAGCTACCGCTCCTAAACCCCGTTTACACCGAAGCGAGCACGAGTGAACACAGCCGAATGCGCATTTGTTAGCGAACCTGGTAAAGAACCTTGACGGACGAAGTTGCCTCCCGCGGCGACTGTGAAATAAACGAATCACCTGCTGGCTATGAGACGTGACCAGACAATCGCAGAAGAGACGTTTATCTCTCTAATCCTTGCCCTCCTGTTTCCTTTGCATCTTGATAGTTCATTGATTCTTTTCTTTTACAACCGAGTCTAGCAATGACCATACTTCACTGAACCATCTGTTCCCAACAAATAAGATCGTGTTACTGATCTCCGCACACGTTTTCTGTTTGGATTCTGACTCTTTTCCTTTGATTTATAATTCGCTGTGGAAGCTCACTTTTTTGGTAACCCTAAGGAACTTCACTCGATAACTCTCTAATTATAAGCAGCGACACGAACTCAACATGTTGTTAGTACTTAAGTAATCGTTAAAAGTCACTAACATTAACAGATCTTAAAAGCAACTATTTGCTGTATTTTCTAGAGCTGAAGTATTGTTCATACCTGTACCACATCACTCCGTAACGTCTTTTCCGAAAGTACTAAAATTGGTTGCCATATGCTATATTTACCGCTTGGCATTAATAGCCGGAGTGCTTCCTCTGTTATCTTCAGAGGATGCAGATAAAAGTGAAAACAAAATGTAAATGTGCGACGCAATACTGAGGAAATGAAACAAATAGAAGCCGATCATCACGTTGTCTGGAAAGAGCTCATGCTGTATAAAGGCATCGAAGTGCAGCTGACTGGCTTCCCCACAAAGGAAAGAAGATTCTAATGAGTCGTCGCTGCAGTGGGGGTGAAAAGGGGTAATAAAAATGAAGTTGTAAGAGAACAACTTTTCGTACTATTAAGTATTGCGCTTGGAAAGGAAATCGAAAGTATTATTTGTGCACTTTGAACATATGGGTAACGAGCATTAACACTCAAAGAAACCGATAGGCCTGAAATATCTGAAATAGTACCAAAGGTATCTCTGTGTTTCTAGCAATACTGTTGATTGTATGATCGCATTCGAGCTACACTTCGAGATAGTAGACTATAGATAAAGTTAGTGTACGGGGTGAGCATTCAACGCGCCGACTTACCCTGTAGAATACCAAAAGATCCTGGGTAATCCTCAGCTACAATTGCTAAAAGATGTAGCCCACGCCGAACGGAGAAGGCTGAGATCGAGACATCCTCTCATTGTTACAGGCAAGGACCTTTCGGAAAGCAAGTTCGATGTCCTCCAGTCATAGAGTGAACAATGTGAACAAAACTGCCCTGCACAGTGCCGAAGCCCGCCCTGCATCTAGGAGAAGCCACCAGGGTTCCATCAGCCTCGCGTCATGTGTACAACCCTCAACCGAATACGCACTGGACGTGGGAGATGTGCAGACGCGCTCCACAAATGGGCGAAAACATCTCCTCCCCAGAATGTGACTGTGAAGCGGAGATTGCAAACTGTGCAACATGTTGTGAAGGATTGCAGAAATCGCGCATACTGTGGAACATTCAGTGACTTTTTACTTAGCACTAGTTATTCTATAAAATACACAAAATATCTGGACGTTTGTTTATAAATCAATAACGTCAAAATTGTTATATAATCTAAGATTAATCATTTGTAATTTGTAATCTGTAACACATATGGCATTGTTATATTTCGAAGTTCCATAAGTTAAATAAAAATAAACTTTGTGGACTACCCATGTTGAGTTATCGCTGATGACTGGTTTTCTTTAGCATGAGAATGAATCGAATTGCACCAAGTCCAGTGAGGTCGGTTAAGGAGCGTTTGAACAGAAGCAATTAATATTTGGCGAAACAGTACCATGAACAGGAACATGAACGTAACCTTATATTCTCCATATTGGGCTGTGGTGAGGAAGTACTGCAGTTAATGACAATACAAATTCAAATAAAAGCAATTATCTGCATCAGTCATACTTTTTATTCCTTCCACGATGCGTTTGTTTACAGTGATACTTCCAGTTTTTATAAAAACTAGCTGGATCCTGAAAGTATCAATGCAAACAGAAACCATTGTTCCACCTGAAGATGAGAGTGTAAACTCTCGTAACGCATTGTGCGAATAATAAAATGAATGACTTGTACCGGTAATGGCTTTTAATGGAACTTTTATGAACACGAACTTACTATTAGGGCTTTTGAAAAACACAGTGAATTCATAGGACATTCCAGTAGTATCCATATGCAAAGAAAATATACAAAAAGGTAGGCAGGACAGTGGTTCAAAAATCAGAAAACATGTTCAGAAAACCGAGACTTGGCGATGTTGCCTCTTTGCGAAGTGAGGTGCTAACCGAAGGAGAACGGACGCTAATATATCTGCATGTAGTTGTAGATTCTGATTAAAATCTGATATTTTGAAGGCGGGTAGACTACATCTGTGATTGATTGATTGATTGATTTGGGGTCAAGGGATCAAACTGCACTGGTCATCGGTAGACTACAACTCTCAAACGTATGTGACTGCTTCCAGAAGTAGCATCCTTACCAAGAAAATTTAAAAACATTACAACAAGAGTAGCTGTTCGGCTGCAGGGTACAGTGTGGGGCAAATACCAGTAACAGTGATTCGAAGAACAGCGTTCAGGGTACGAAGAAACACAGCAGAGGAGAGGAAATACAGTACTAATCTGCCTTTATGAAAAGATGAAAGTCATCATAATTCATCACTTAGCACTATTAGGCAGCAAGTCGCTGATGGCAGATCGGAGATGACTCTTGCAAATTCTGTAAACTCATCCGAAATATTCTCTTGCAGTTCTTGAAGTCTATGAAGGTTGCTCCGATACACTTTTGACTTGAGACCTCAACAGATGGAGTAATCGGACACTGACTGACCTCGGTGGCCAGCTAGAGTCGCGAGCAGACTGACCTCTGATAAGAGCTCTGTCAGGCGTGAAGGTTGTGTAAATATCCTCCTAGGTTCGGACGACTGTATGGGCAGTTGTTTCATCCTGTTAGAAGTAACTGTAGGTCTTTTCATCCTCCATGAATGCTGCCGAAAATTGTATCCACTCGTCTGATTCAGTTTTATTTACCCCACACTGTACAATAACGATTATACTGAATGCTTGAAAGCTGTTATTGGTCAGCGATCGTTGATTATCCAAATTAAAAGGAGGACAGCAGTCAGTCGCAAAAATTCTATATTTTAATGCATATCTATAAGATTCAACTGTACACAGACATTGTCAGTACATTGCTTTCATTCGTGTATGTACAAGCTGTACACGATGGTTGATTCTGGATCTGATATTATACGTTACAAGTGGCCTGTACATTTTGTACGAGGGTTGGGACTTCAATAGTGGTAACGCTGCTATGGGAACACTATGCAATGGAATCTACCAGTTTTGCTGATAGCGAACGTTGACATAACCTACCTTACCTCCGAGCAAATGGTCTCGCCCGTTCCACGTCACCGACGTGAGCACAATCAAGGGAAACACAGTCACTTGTGTGCGAGTGGTCTAACGTAACAGTGTCACTAAGTTTTCGAAACAGGAACAACGGAATTGGTTCAAGACTGAACGTGCCTGGGAATAAGAAAAATTGCATCACGATGAATTGCAGAAATGGATGCACTACGACGCTGCTCAGACGCACTTGGAGCGCTATGAGCGGGAAGGAGAGACTTTCTTACGCTGTATCGCGACACCGCATGAGACATGGGCCCCTTAGTACCAGCCAAAACTGTAACGGCAATCCAACGAATGGCGTCATTATGGGTCGCCGCGAAAGTGGAAAACGCTTCAGAGGCTCAGTATGGTGAAAGTTATGATGATTCTCGTGTACGACTGGGATGGTGTTGTCCTAACGCATCACGTTCCTCCACGGCAGTCCGTCAGTGCACAGTATTATTGTTTGGTTTTGGAGAATCACCTGCGACCAGCTTTGAGAAAGATGCAGCAACACTTTCTGCGCAATTCACCCATCATTCTGCACGACAATACGCAGGCGCATGCAGCGCAAGTTGAAGCTGCTCTGTTCGGGGATAGGACTGGGAAGTACTGTACCATCCACCATACTCCTTGTGACTTTGATTTGGTTCCGAAGACGAATGAACCACTTCGATACATTTGCTTCAGGACTGTTCCAGAGATTCGACAGGCAGCAGACCGCTCCATTTGCACCATCAACAGAACAGGCTCTGATAACGGTATACTACGCATTCCATATCATTGGCGATGGATTCTACACAACGCTGGTCACTACACAATGCTGGTAGGGCAGTAAAAGGAGTAAACCTGTAACACTTTTGTATCGGTTGTGAATAAATAGTTGTCACTATTTAAGTTCCAACCCTCGTATACACATCAATGAAAGCAATGCATTGATGAAGACTGTCTACAGTTGAAATATATATAACCGCATGGAAACAGAAAGTTTGCTACTGACTTCTGTCTTTCATTGTATTAGAATTATATTTAATAACTGTAGTCAATAATGAGAATTGTTAGCAGATGCCTATAACGCGGGAGTCGAACCGGAAAAAACTACTGTTTTAGGGTGTTATTTCTCTTGTTGTGTCGCGCGGGAGTAGCTGAGCGGTCTGGAGCGCCCCGTTGCGGATCGCACAGTTTCCCCCGTCGGAGGTTTGAATCCTCCCTCGGGCATGGACGTTTGTGTTGTGTTTAGTATAAATTAGTTTAGAAGTAGTTTGTAAGTTTAGGGACTGATGACCCCGCACTTAAGTCCCATAAGCTTTACAAACATTTGAACTTTTTTTTTTCTCTTGTGACGGTAACACAGTTTCTACTTGACACGGACTTCTTTGTTGCGTATCCAGAGACAGCATAATACAAATAATTTATTGCTGCGTGAAATCGTTCCCCGACAAGTGACTATGTTTCACGCCATAAAGACCACGTGCGCAGCGCGCCGTTACGACCAATGGCGCGTTTTATTGAAAGAATATTAGTTTCTGAACAAAAGGCACACGTGCAGCAGTTTTTTGAGAGGGAAATATCTCACCGTGTGTGGCGAAACCCTCGTATATCTTCCAGCTGGATGATCACCATTGTTGCAGAAATAATGTCTGTAGGTTATGGTGAGTCATACAGCCCCTTTTCCACACGCTAAACGTCACCGGTCTAGCGACTAAATCAAATGGGTCAACAACACCTGGCAGTTCTTATTAGGTGACACTAATATGACTGCTAATGTAATAAATGTATCATCTTTGGTGTGAAATAATTAAATAGCAGCTCCCAATTATTATCGCTGTGATATGAATGAATAAAAAAACAGCTAGCCAAGATTACTTGCACAGACAACGTGTAAGTGTAAGAAACCATGGAACGATTGCAAGGAATTATAAAACTGGAAAAAAATAATAAAATTAAAATAACAAAACAAACTGAAGTTCAGTACACAGTAAACTTGATAACAAATTTCTGCGACGAATATTGTAAAAACTGAAAGTTGAATAAAAAATAAATACGCTTGCCTTACGTAGATGTGTACTTATTCACTCTAACTTTCAGTTTTGTAGGAAGCCTCTTGTAAATTAGATTTTAATAATGCAGAACAAATTTCAAGAATGCTTAATGACGATTTTTTCAGGTGCAGTTTTTCTTCCGTCTAGTTTTAATGATTGCATACGGAAATTCGATTTCAATGGAAATAAAATTGTTATTTTTCACATATCCCATAACGTTGATATTGTGGGTTATGGTACTACCAACAAATTGGAGACATATAGCGTAGTGGTAACATAACTGAATAACTGTTACCGACGGATGTAGTCCCTGTCATGGGGAAAGAACTGCTTCACAAGATTGCATTTTTATCTTTACGAACATAAAACTTTGTGCAAAATGTCACATTTTGTCTACATTTTTACTGTAATTATACTAATCGGCCATTGTTTCTTAGTTGGCACTAATTCAGTAGTTGGGAAATCTGGAACTAACTAGACTTGAATTAGACAGCACCAGCCTTTAGAAACTTCCTGGTTATTCCAATGTAATAGGTCCTCTCCTGCTACTATTACCTTTGCCCACTTACATACAGAAAAGATATGTTAGACGAATACGAAACAGCAAACACTTGCTACAGTATTTCGCCGTGTTTCTCTTTATTGTATATCACTACGTACATAAGGCTGGTAAAGCAGGAATAGATGGAATCTTGTCCGAGTTCCTGAAAAATCTGGGACCAATAGGAAGGAACTGGCTTGAAAAGCTCTTCTCTGAGTGCATCAAGCAGAATACTCAGTATATGGAAATTAGCTGAAGTAATCGCTGTCCTAAAACCAGGAAAGACTGGTGACAACCCGAAATATTTCAGACCAGTTTCTCTTTCTGCACTGTTTACAAACTTCGAGAGGATTTTGGTGTCCAGACTCTCTCCAAACATGGAACCTTCTCCACTCTTGGAGCAAGCAGGTTTTAGACCTAAAAGAAATTTCTGTGATCAAGTCCTTGCCCTCAAAACTTACATCGAAAAAGGTTTCTATGATAAAAAAAAGAAAGGCGTTGTCCTGTCGGATCTAACATCAGCATATGTTTGAGTATGGATAGATGACCTGCTATACAAACTGACAGAAAAAACTCAATGCAGCCAGACCTATAAATTAATGAACATTTTAAATGGAAAAAAGAATGATAGTAGCTTTCAACGGCAAGACCAGCAGATGTATAGCGCTCAACAATGGACTCCCGCAGGGCTCTGTATTGGGCCCCTTATTGTTTAACTTGTATATTACAGATGTTCCAGACACAGTGTCCCGCAAGTTTATATTTTCGGACGACATGACAACAGCTTATCAAAGTTAAACTTTCGTAGAAATAGAGCAAAAACTGAACGAAACTCTAAACCTACTGACCAGTATAACATTAAATGGCATCTTAAACCCAATCCAGACAAAACAGTTAGTGTAAACATACATCTCAATAACAGAGAAGACAAAAGAAAGCTGAATATCTGCATGGATAATCAGACTATAAAACATGAAGATATTCCTCGGTACCTTGGATTAAAGCTGGATCGAACTCTTTCGTACAGAGCACATATAGAGGAGACAAAACAAAATCTGAAAGCTAGAAATGCCATCATTTCCAAACTCACTGGAATAACATGGAGGGTGTGATGCAAATACCTTGCGAAGTTGAGCCTTGGCACTGGTGTATAGCGTAGCGCCTGTATGGGCCAAAATTGCGCACGTATCAAAAATCTGTATCCAACTACGAGAAGCAATGAGGCTAGTATTTGGAACACTTAGACCTACACCTATAGACTGGTTACCTGTACTAAAAACATAGCACCACCTGAAGTAAAAAGTCAGTTACTATCCAGAGAATATAGTAAAATACTGTTCAACCCTAAACTTCCCATAAACCAGGATTTGACACCAATAAACAGCTTGAAGTCAAGGTCTCTCTAGGGAAAACAGGTGAAGAGGTGTTTCCCTATGATACAGCAAAGTCATGGAGAACATTATGGAGCAGATGCACAGTGAAGAACAGAAGCCTGGTTGCTGGTTCAAACATACCAGTGAGGACTTTCATCTTCCGAGAAGGCTATAGTCTACCCTAAATCGTGTGAAGACGGGCGTCCGAACGTACAAGGAGAGGCTGACTACATGAGGCTTTTCGAACGACCCTCATTGTATCTGTGGACTCAATCAATCAATGGACCACCTGATGGAATGCACCATGTATGGTTTTAATGGTGAACTCGAGGATATTCATTAACTTACAGACAATGCCATTGAATGGCTTAAAACAATAAGTCTTATTGTATAAAGTTTTTGTACTATGTAACGTTAATTGTCTCTCGTTTTTTGTTGTAATGCATGTTTAATATTTCGTCTTGTAAATTCCGAACGAATAATAAAAATAATAATAATAAACTACGTGCTCGCAGAATGTTTGTGGCTTGTTTAGGTCAACTACCTGTTATCCCGCGAAGAACTTCACGGAGAGAAACGGAGGAAACAAAAGGAAAGGCGTTCGCGTGTTTCTGCGGGTGAGCTACTTTCGTGACCGCGTGGCAGGGTGCAGATCGCCGGCGACAGATATGCCCTTAAACAATTAGCGTCCACGTCTACGACTCTGGCGCACACAACGCCTGAGGGCAGGAAAGTGACTCTGGGGTGACTTGGCTGCCTCCCCTACCATTTGTCCTAATGTTTTGCGCTCTTTCTCGATCAATAAGGCAACGATAGGCAACTGCAAGAAGAAATTGTCCTTTCTCCACGGTAAGCTTTATGAATTTTCCAAATTTACGCTGAAAATCAGCTAAATATGATTATTTTTAACGTTGGTCAATAGAAAATTGTTAATTACACTGTTCCACAAAAAAAAAAAAAAAAAAAAAAAAAAAAAAAAAAATGTTTTATCAGGTTCACGCGTGATTCATATGGAAACACACCTACTAAATTCAAATTTATAATTAGTTTTTCCGTGTCAGGCACAGTTTTCAAGTTATAGGCGATGTAATATTTGTATGTATATGCTGTGAATAAGAAAATGCGATTTATTACGGTTTTTTTTCTCCTGTGAATAATAGTGTCATCTAGAATGATATTCCAGAAGTAGTGAGCAAGCATTGCAGGCATCCATTCCCCTTCATAACGCTTTTCCAAGAACATTATGTCTTGATGGAAACTTTTACCATGTTCGTCGGAAACATCGCTACGGCTCTCAGGAAAATAGTTTAGGTGTGAATCTAGAAAATCCACTTTTAAAGATATGTTACATCCTAAATCCCCATATGCATTTTTCATTTCTTGAATCAATTGTTTATAGTTGTCAGGCTTTTTCTCCGCAGAAAGTTTTTGGTTACATTCTTAAAGAAAATCAAAATGTTTCAAATGTTTGTATAGCATATGGGACTTAACTACGGGGTCATAAGTCCCTAAACTTACAAGCTACGTATGAACTGGCGCGCCGCAGTCCCCTCGGCCACCGCGGCCGGCTTAAAAGAGATCCACGCATATTTTTTTCTTTGGGTGAAACTCATTTTTTTTGTTCTCTAATCTTGGGGGTCCACAATCAACCCCTCCTTTATTTTTGCTGAAGAAAGTAGAGGGAACTTTTTTGAACGTACATAAACCCTTGTCCACATTCATTCATGGTCTTTACAAACTGTTCATTGGCTACCGATTTCTCATTCTGTAATTTTTTTTTTCTAACACTTTCCAGTTTCTTTGACACCAAAGCTTTCTTTTATAGTGGGTATTTCTGTCACGACTCACCCGCTCACACAGAAAACATCCATATTTCGTGTAGCTCTGTTGCATTCGCAATATCATAACCACAAAATTAATTGCTGCCAACTGCTGCAAACAAATGACACCAATTTTACCACTCCTTTAAATTATCAGTTACATTACACATGTATCTTAACATAACTAAAATACTGCTGCATATAGCGAATTTCTGATTTCAGATTTGACGTCGGCTGCAGTGGCCAAGTGGTCTGCGGCGCGCCAGTCACGTTCTGCACGGCCACTACGGTCGGGGGTTCGAATTCCCTCTCGGGCATGGATATTTGTGCCGTCCTTAGTATTAGCTAGTTCATAAGTAGTTTGCAAGTTTAGGGACTGATGACCCCGTAGTTATGTCCCATAAGCTCTGCAAACATTTGAACATTTTTTTTCAGATTTGAATTTCTCATATGGAAATCCTTTGGAAACACATATTTCCATATGAGAAAAATGACGCTAGTCGAACAATGTTATGCGTGATCCAGTTAATTACTTTCCGGGCGGGTGTAGCCCCGTGGTGTAATGCATCACGATACGCACTGGACGCCAGTTCCCGCCGGAGGTTCGAGTCCTTCCTCGGGCATGTGTGTGTGTGTGTGTGTGTGTGTGTGTGTGTGTCTTTTCTTTGTGTATGCTAGAATAAGTAGTTTGTAAGTCTAGGGACCTATGATTGTTAATTACGTCTTCGCTTCGGTCGCATTCTTTCAGTGTTGTTACTGAATTAGCACTCATTCACCAAACGGACTCCGATTTAACGGGACTAGAGGGCTATGCCGGTGGCAGTGTAACTACCAACAGGACCACCCAAACCGGAGAGGTCTTGACAGATGAGACAGACCAAGTCAGTTACACAACACAGGACACGGAAAACTGTAGAGGTGTGGGAGGCAGTTGAAGGGGAGGCTGCTTCCGTAGGAGAGTACACAGAAATGTCAGACAAGTCAGGAAAGCCGTAAAGTGGCAGCCCGACGACCCAACTATCCCTGTACAGCTGCCGCAAGACGGCCTCGTGAAATCAAAAGTCACTCGCAAATACATACGAAAAGCCGTCGAAAAACCATATCACAAACAGAAAAATAAAGAAATAGTTAATGTTTGTGGCATAGTGGCGTCACAACGTCAAAGGAACATCTACAAAAAAAGGCTCAGACATTGAAGAGGTGCCAAGGGGAACGAAGCAGTGAACAGCCAATGGACGCCGTATTGACAGCATATGTACTGTTCGTCGTGTGCGGAAAGATTCGACAAGAGCCGTTATTGGCAGCGGTCACAGATGTGTCGTCTGCTCGGTGACAGCGTTGTGGTACAATCTGCCTCTGCAGAGGGTCGGTTTTCCTGCTACCTGTCCGCGCAGCAGAGCAGCAAACGCCCCACTGGGAGATTGTGAGCGCTGTGAATATTGACATGTCTGCTCCCAGCCACCGGACCCCTGTCACGCCGAAACCGCCATCACACAAAACGCTGTCCTGCACGCAAAAATGATCAGCCGACAAATATATTTCTTTTTGGTCAGTTCGTTGGCTTTTGTATGGCGGTATGTACGTTCCGCCACTCAGTCTGATTTAACAATGTGGGAATCACGGTTTTAATGTCGCCATTTCACATTTGACATAATTCGTTTGCCAATTAAATCCCCCACGCAGAGTTGGGTAATCTCCATTATGAGATGCGTTAGCAAGCTTTATGAATTTTCCACGGCGACATTTTATTGTACACTGGAACGACGCAATAGTTTAGGATGTATATTTGAGCCGTACCGCAAAAATAAACATTATTAGATATGCATCAGACCACTTTAAACTGAAGAGATGTTGGATGTAATCTTGGAGTGGTTTTTAAGTTCGAGAGAGAGAGAGAAAAATAAGAGAAAATTAATGCTCTTCACTGAGTAGTCAACGATGAAAAAGTAAGATATCAGTAAATAGGAACACCAAACCTTGGAAAATAAATAAGCAGCACATTTCTTACAACTGTTTCCAGAATGAATCTTTTGGAGTAGACTTCTTTGGATACTGGGACAAGTTATGGATGAAACAGAAGATTATGGTTACTCATTGTTATGAAATAGAGAAGTGAGAGGTGACAAAGAATGCTCATTCACTTATTTTTTGGTTCCTTAATGTATTATTCGGCATGAATTCATGGTCATCCATATCGTTTAAATCCAATAGAAAAACGCCTATTCAACTAAATTTATTGTGTGCAATGGCTAATATCACCGTAACCTTTCATTTCCAGTGTTGTTCCTGGACAACAACGTATTAAAATCTGATTTGTACCGTATTTTGTCTATCAGTCTATAAAGTCGCGTGGTTGATGATGAAAAACATGCTTCTAGTACGACATTTTGCAGCTTGTTACGGCATGTAGCCACTTCTGAGGCATGAATTTATCCGTCTTGGATGTTGTGGTACGTTACCGTCTGTACGTGGTTGTGAGTGTAAGCGTGAGTGTGGATCGTGTTATTTTATTTCAGCAGTGAATTGTCTTGTCTTTCGAGCTGTGGAGCAGATATACCCTGCATTAATACGTGACCTACCTTTCGTAAGTTACCGAACGGTACGTGTTGGAGGGTAGCTTACTCTTCGCGCTGAAACCGTTGGACGGAATTAAATGAAATGTTGAATGATGATAGCTTATAACCACTATTATTATATGGGCTGCCTGTCCTAAGCCTCCGTAGATGCATGCCAGAGGATACGTTACAACAAACATCCAAATTGTTTGACTGGTCACCATCAAAGTGAGCACATAAATATATGTTTTATTGAAGGAAATTTTTATAATGTGCAAGCCAGTGAATTTAGTATGGTGGAGGGTACCTTGCGACTAACACAGTTTGCCCAGTCACTATGAAACTTGGGGCATATATGTATGTTTTGATATATAGTATGAGGAGTAGTAGGTGGAGGAGATGGATAGTAAGAGGAGTAAGGCGACGGACAGAGAGAGGTTAGAGGAAGAGGCAGGCGGAGAGATGGGAGAGGAGGAGAATGAGAGAGGGGAGATGGTGACAGACAGGTGAAAGGAGGTAAAAGAAGAGAGAAAGAGAGGGCGTGTGCTATAGGTGATAGATAGCTAGCTAGAAAGAAAGAGAGAGATGAGGAGGAGAGGGGCAGAGAGAGAATGGAAAGTCTGCACGGCAACTACGGTCGGGGGTTCGAATCCCCCCTCGGGTATGGATATTTGTGCCGTCCTTAGTATAAGGTAGTTGATAAGTAGTTTGTAAGTTTAGGGACAGATAACCCCGTAGTTAAGTCCCATAAGCTTAACAAACATTTGAACATTTAGAGAATGGAAAAAGACGAAAAGAGAGAGAAATGGGAAAGAGAGATAAACTAACTTAAGACTGGAATAAATAAGTACTCGGGGAACGTCTCGTTTTACCAACTTCTTAACAGTAATTACTAAAACCACAGTACTAGCCGGATTTTCAGCAAGTACTTTCTAAAATTCATCTTAACATGTCATCAAATCCTTGAAGCTAAATATGAACCATTTGTCCTCCGAATATCTGATAAATAAATCCTGTGCCATACCACTTCAAACACACTACCATCGACCATATCACTCACTTGACTGAGTCGTACAGCTAAGCCACACCAGTGAGGCTCGACAAAACTACAGACTGTGTCAGATAGACATTCAAATATTCAGATGTTTGTAAATCTAGGACGTAACTGCTTGTTTATTAGTCCCTAGCTTACAAACGACTTAAACTAAGTTCAGATAACCTAACGACAACACGTACACCCAGGCCCGAGGGGGGGACTCGAACCCCCGACGGTGAACGGCCATGAGCACCGCAGGACGGCGCCTCAGTACGAACGGCCATTCTGCCGCGGCGACAGTCATTCCAGTACTATCCTATCCAGAGTTTATGCTCCTAAGTCCTGCTGTCATAAAGATTGACAGCCTAAATGATTAAGTGAAACAATTTTGTCCGTCGTAGTTGCACAAATTTGAACTCGGTGATTAGCTTCGGACTCTCCCGTCCATTATCGAACCATTAGCCTTTTTAAAACCGTAATAATCCAATACATGTTACAAATGACAGCTATAATCTTGTACATTCTCCTCTGCCGATACGTATCACTAGTTACATTAAAATTGAAAATGACAGTTAAAATAGGCGATACATCCACGGGCTTCCTGCGTGTACGCCACTAACTAGTGATATGTATCGGCAGAGTAGACTACAAGATTTTAGCAGCCATTCGTAACATGTATTGGATTATTACGGTTTGAAGAAGTTCAAAATTGTGCAACTACGACGGACGAAATAAATTCTTTTACAAAATATTCCCAGTTGCTGATCCTACACCATCATTACGATGAATTTCATAATTTGAGTACTGTGGGCAGGGCGAAGCTGGGAATTTGTATCTGACGGGAGGCGTGCTTAGGTAGTCCTTGCAGGTGCGGTGATCACTGTGTCCCCAGTGGTGTAGGGGTCAGCGCAACTGCCTAGAAGGCAGGAGACCCGGGTTCGCATCCCGGATGGGTACACATTTTCAGCTTTGCCCAATCGCAGTTGATGTCATATATTCTATGTATATTAAATAATAACAACCGCGGGATCAGAAGTGACGTCTGTTCTCTCGCAACAGACGCCACATGTATATATATATATATATATATATATATATATATATATATATATATATAATTTCATAAATGATTAAGATTCCCACGGATGGTGTGTACGCATATGAGATGGCAATGACATCCGATCATGTATTCCATGTGCTTCACTTTTCTTGTCATGGACAATTCGTGAAGTTGCAACAGGTTAAAATTTTGTGAATTTCGTTCCAGCTACCGTGCTTTAAAGGAAGGCCACTTTAAGAAAAATGTCGAGGGAGAAGCGGAGGAGATTGTGGGAGCTCAGACAAAGTGGCCTTTCTTGGCGGTACAGCATGTCGTCGCAGCAGTAGCGGCAGCGGCGGCGACGGGATCAGGGAAGCTAACGTGGCCGCCGCCGCCGCCGCCGCAGAGCCCGGGGCCTAAGCCCCGCGGACAGCGTCCCTCGCGGGGCTGTTAATCGGACAGCAGCTCGGCAGCCTCCCGCCCCCCGCCCCCCGACGCCGCCACCGGCAACCTGCGCGCCGCTCGTCTGCCTAAAAGCGGCCGCCGCCCGCCCCCGGACTCCGCCCCCAGCCCCTCGGATTAAACCATTTCGCAAATTAGCTGTCGGCCGGGTAGCGAGCGCTGCCAACGGTCTGGCGCGGGGAGGGGCGGAGCGGTTGCTGCCGAGAGCGGCGCCGGCATATGGATTACCCAGCCGCCAGCCGCCAGCCGCGTCACTCACTGTACGTTTCGTATGTTCAGCGCTGTGGAAAACAGTACCTGGCGCGCCGCGTAAAATAATTCCTATTGATGCCCAGTGAGGACACAGTACTACACGGTTTCACAAAATATCGTTCTTTGGAGAGAATAAAAATGGTTGAGAGGGAGGGTGGTGGGGGGGGGGGGGAGAAATCTGTCAGGTGCCAACAATTTAACGATTTTGTTATTTATTCTCTACCTGATCCGGTACTTCCTACCGTTGTTGTTGTGGTTTTCAGTCCGCAGACTGGTTTGATGCAGCTCTCCACGCTAACCTGTCCTGAGCAAGTATCTTCATCTGAGAATACTTTCGGCAACCTACATCCCTTTGAATCTGCTTAGTCCCTCGGTCTCACTCTACGATTTTTACCCCACACACTTCCATCTAATGCTAAGTTGACGATTCCTTGATGTCTCAAGATGTGTCCTACCAACCTATCACTTCTCTTATAATACGCCAGCAATTACTTTTCTCCCCAATTCTGTTGAGCACCTCCTCATTAGTTACGTGATCTACCCATCTAACTTTTATCATTCGTCTGTAGCACAACATTTCAAAAGCTTCTATCATCTTTTTGTCTGAACTCCTTATTGTCTACGCTACACTTCCATACAATGCTACACCCCAGACAAATACTTCCTACCATCAATAGTAGATATAGAAGAAAGTGACCTAATGCTCGCTGCCATTTTTCAATTTAAAAATTACGTGTAAACCAAGAGCGTTTAAGTTATCGAAAAAGAACTACATCTACATATAACTCTGCAATCTACCGTAAAGTGTGTCGCGGAGGGTACACTGTACCACCACTAGGAATTCCCTGTCCTATTTCACTCTCAGATAGAACGAGGGAGAAACGAATGACTCTATGCTCTTGTTTTTTGTGACATTTACATCATTTACGCGAAATGTAAGCAGGCGTCATGAAGATCGTTCTACAGTCGGCTTCAAATTCCGGCCCACTAAATTTCCTCAATAGAATTTCTCGAAAGGAACGTCGCATTTCTTCCAGCGATTCCAATTTGAGTCCTCGGAGCAATTCTCTGATTCTCACATTGGTAAAACATACCAGTAACGAACCTAGGTGTTCGCCTCTGAACTACTTCCATGTCTTCCTTTAAACTGATCTTCTGTGGGTCCCAAACACTTGAGCAACACTCAAGACGTGGTCGTACAAGAGCTTTAAACACGGTCTCCTTTACAGATGAAGTACGTCTGCCATAAATTTTCCCAATTAACCGAAGTCGACTGTTCGTCCTACTCACAACTGTCCTTACACGTTCGTTCGATTTCATATCGTTCTGCACTGTTACGCCTAGATATTTGAACGACGCGACTGTATCAACAAGTTCACTACTAATGCTCTATTCGAACATCATGTGAATTTTTTTCCTACTCGTGTGTATCACCTTACATTTTTCTACATTCAGAGGTAGCTACCATCCTCCTCACCGACTAGAAATTTTGTCTAAGTTATCCTGAGTGCTATTACAATGACGACAGCCTCCCATACACCGCAGCATCATCAGCATACAGCCGTAAATTACAAGTTTCTCTGCTCATAAGAACATTTATATAGATAGAAAATAACAGCAGTCCTATCACACCTGCAGCACGCCTGACGATACACGCGTCTCTGATAAACACTCGCCTTCGAGAACAACATATGCGTTCTATTACTTAGGAAGTCTTCCAGTCGGCCGCGGTGGTTAAGCGGTCAGCGGCAGCCCAGTCACGGTCTGCAAGGTCGCTGCAGTCGGTGGTTCGAATCCCCCCTCGAGCATGGATGTTTGTGCCGTCTTTAGTATAAGCTAGGTCATAAGTAATTTGTAAGTTTAGGGACTGATGACTTCTTAGTTAAGTCCCCTAAGCTCTACAAACATTTGAACATTTTTGAAGTCTTCCAGCCAGTCACAAATCTGTGAACCTATTCCATAAGCTCGTATCTTCGTTGCAGTCTGCAGTGTGTCTCCGCGTCAAATGTCTTTTTGAAATCGAGAAAAACACAATCTGTCTGTTGCCCTTCATCCATGGCTCACAAGCTGTCATGTAAGAAAAGGGCAAGCTGAGTTTCACACGAACGATGTTTCCTAAACTCGTGCTGATTCATAGAAAGAAGCTTATCCGTGTCAAGAAAATGTCCTATATTCGAGCTGAGAATATGCTCCAAAATTCTACAGGAAACTGATGTCAACGATATTGTCCTGTAATTCTGTGGGTCAGTTTCTTTTTTTCCCCTTATAAACGGGAGTCACCTTTAACTTCTTCACGGCCTTATGGGCAAATAGTTAAAAACTACGTGTCTCTAATCTCTTAACAGGCACTAAAATATCTGTCACATCTTTGGTTCAATCGGTATGTAATGTATGTTGTGGTGTCGCACAAGTACAAAGTGCGCGCCACCTACTTTCGCCGCGCGCCGCCATGCACGTACGGCGCGGCGTTCTCACGACGACAGCCACGAGCGCCCTCTGCGACAACTCCGCTCGTGGCCACCACGGAAAGACATCGGGTCTCTTCGGACTGAGATAGCAACGAGTTAGGACCTTCGTAATCAGATAGGCAACATTGAAGACTTTGCTATCGTACAGGCACTAGGCAGGCCTCTAACAACTATGTATCAACATTCTGCAGTACTATGTAAAAGTTAAGTATTGTTACATTCTGTGCAATATATATCTCTTTCTAATTTACTCTAGTGTTTATAGTTTCTGGTTGCTCCCCTCCGTACCTGCACCAGCGTGCTATTTTTGTTACTGTGTCGGTCTCGTTCCACTCGGCCACCGACACCCACGACGAGGCTGGGACACAAAAGCGGCGACGAAGTTGGGACGCAAAATATGTGTAGCTCAAATGATGAGGGTTAGTACCTACATGTTTTACGTTGTCTTATGTTCTTTAGCAATAAATGATTGTTAGTTTATACATATAAACGCAGGAAGAACTTTGTGCAATCGATTTGTCTTATCTGAGATTTGTTTACTATGTATGGTGACCAGACAACACCACCTTTTCCCCCTTTATTATCACATATTTAATGTACGAAATGTTTTTCATTTTTTACATTTTATAAGTTCGAATGAATGTGTGGTATTAGGTTAAGAACGCAGATTATTTAGCTTTAACATAGTCAAAAGGAAAGGTGAAGGACGTTTCATCGGCAACTGTGTCATTACAGATGGAACATACGCTCTGCTTTGTGTATAAAATCGGAGTGGCCATTCAAACCATCAGTACCAATATTAACCGTGTGATATTTAATGAGACCCCGAAAAACCTACATTTGGATGATCGTACGTGGTTCTGAACCTCTGTTCTCTCAAATACAAGTCCAATTTTCTATTATGAGTCACCGAGCTGATTAAAGCTTCTGCATACTTGCGGGAATCCCTGTAATCGATCTAGATGCCAGAGTGCTTGACTCAATGTAAAATATCATTTTTCTACCACTGTATATTTTCAATTGCTTTGTATAAGACACAAGACGGTTCTACCGAAGTCTATCAGAACTCTGCCATCGCCTTTGCATGTCAATCACAATTGATTTAAAATTCATACTTTACACTGCTTCTGAAAAATGCTTCAATGTTTGTGGAAATTAGTGCTCTAGCTCGCTGTGTGCCAATTATACACAGAAATTTCGGAATTAGTTTCAGGGAACCAGCTGGTATCGTGGAAAGCGACAGTGAAACTCCTGACTTTGGCAGGCACCGTAGTCACGTTCGAATCCAACTTGTAGGCCGGAGTGCGGCCCAAGTTTCTCCCTAAAGCCTTAAATGCGACTTCAACCGAACTGCCTTAACAAATGACCGCACGTGCTCACTGCAGCTCGTGGCGCAGCAGGAATTGTGTGACCTGCTTCAGCGAACAGCGAAATTGTTCACAAGCGTACTCCAGAGAAGCAGATTACTAGCGCCACTTTTGCTTTTGCATTCACATGTCAGTAGGCAGACATGTTAACTTGTAACCACCACAAATACCTATTTAGCGGTGTGATAATAAGAGCAATTATAGTATAGCAGATTACCTAGTCCGGAATACAGCTTCATTACGGCAATTCAACTGTGATTTGGAGCCACTAATTCGTAAGTGGCTCTGCTAGTTCAAACTGGTTCATACAGTGTTAACGTCACCACAAAAGGCAAGAACCGTTCTCAATAAACAGCACGTACGTATTCACACATTGAGGGTTAAAAATAATGATCTTGATGTTAAAGCTCTTGCGATCTCTGTTCGATTAACAAGTATTTCGTTTTTTTATTGCAAGCGTCTGCCTTGAGGGTTAAAAAGGCCACGGTGCGTTATTTGCCCAATATCAGATAAAATACGGTTATTTTGCATAGGTATTCTGATGCAATTATGAACGCAAAGGGAAACGAGATGCAGTTGAAGGCGATAGTAGCTTGCACAAAACTTTATGGTCTTTTGTTTTCTTTTATTACTTAACTATCGTTGCCTGCGTATGCATTTCTTCCATTCTTATGCTAGTCCATCGACTTCTTCCCCCTCTGTCCATAAACGTCAGTCACACTGTCTATTTCACCAGGATTTGTAGCGAATTACGACCTCTAGTTTCGTTTTCATCCATTTGAGTCCAAGGCTGACGTGAAAGACTATCGTCACGAGCTCTTTCTTATGACGTCATATATCACGAATTGTGTTATGGCGTCGCTATTCGCCACAACTCGGGCGGTCTACGCAAGTCGCAGCGCCAAAATACGAAGAAGCTATAAGTCACTCCATGATACTTCGGCCTCCGGGGGTGCCCGCAGTCTCGGTACCTCTTCGCACTTCTCGCGCACCGAGCCGGAACAATTTTCTGTTGCCTAGCACAACTGTTTATTAGAACAATGAAAAACCGTGTAATCGCTAAGAAGACTTTGTAACATCACAAGCAGAGCAAAGTTAAGTATTCGTTTCAGCTGTAATAAAATTATGTATACTAAGAAATTCTTTTAGTTGCAGACCCATGTCAACATCCTTTGCACGTCACAGTCCACCTTCTTCTACTGCCGCATCCCGGAGATAAATGTTTGTCAAAGGCAATTAGTTGTTGCCTGATGTAAATGAATAGGTGTACTATGTTTGGTTCAAATCGCAGGAGATATGGAAAACACAAACAAACAAAGAATTTCTTTTAAGCGGACTGTGCGTGTACGTTACATACACACTTACGTACTGTGTGGCCCAAATGTCGTCACCACCTGAAAAGTTAATACGCTATGGAATATTGTAACTTCCTGCTCTGGTCTTCAGTACTGAAACTGATTTTATGGTACTCTTTCCTCTACTTTACCAAGTGGAAGCATTTTCCTCTCTGAATAAAGAAAGGCATCGATATGATCCTGTTTACTGTATTCGACTGTTGGTCGAATGCAGCAAATACCACTCACACTTTCCTCCAGTACTAAAATGACAATTCCTTGATGCCTCACTTACCAATCTAATCCTTCTTTTAGTCAAGATGTAATAGAAATGTATATTCCTGCAATTCTATTCAGCACCTTCCATTAGTTCCGTGATCTACACAACTTATCTTCAGAATTCACAAGCACTATATTTCAAAACTTCAATCCTATTTTGTCTGAATTGCATGTTTCACTCTCGTATATTGCTACCCTCTAGACAAATGACTTTAGAAAACATTTAAATAGTAGTCGATGTTATCAAAATTTTGTTCTTTAGAAATGCCTTTCTTCCCCTTACCACTCTGCATTTTATATCTTTTTCACTCTCAGCATCGTAAGTTATTTTATTGGTGATGTACGACAGTCATTATAAATAGAAAAGAAAGGAGATCCGTCCCATAGCCCTCGAAAGACCCATCGCCATGTCATACTCTGCCCGAAGACGTCTTCGAATGCGGTGTGGACGAAGCGTGGTCAGCCTCCCGTACTCCCGGCCGTTATGTCAGATTCCCCAACTGGAGCCGCTACCTACCTCTCAGTCAAGTAGCTCCCGAGTTGGCCTCACATGGGCTGAACGAATCCCGCTTGTAAACAGCTCTCGGCACATCCAGGCGGTTACCGATCCAAGTGCCAGACAAGCCCGACAATCCTTAAATGCATCGATATAGCCGGAACCTGTGTATCCACTGCGCCACAGTCGTTGCCACCCTAAGTAAAGCGTTAAAAGTTAACATATGTCTTTGAAATGACAAGGAGCGTCATCAAAGACAGGGAAAGTCCACAAAATAACAACCAGTTGGCTTATTATACGACAAAAGGCAATAAATATCATATCAGTTTTTAGTCAAGTGGACGTTCTTCTTTATAAGAAGCTAGAGGCCACTCTTCGCTGTGGCTCACTATTATATGAAATTACATCTGTTTATCCATTTCCTGGACGTTTCAGTTATCCTGTATCACCAGAGGCTATTATTCCACACCCAAAAGCTCGATATGTTCATCGTACATTGAGTCATTTGGCCCCTCAGTCGTTTGACTTGACGACTTTCAGGGCTTCGCTTGGTAATACTCAGTATGTAACAGCGAATACTCCATAGACCACCTTCGAGAGAGAAGACAATGGATTGCAACGCGTAATAAATATGAAGAAAAGAAAATGTTTTGAGTGACTGACTGATGAAATGAATGACTCATCTCCGCCGGCCGCGGTGGCCGAGGGGACTGCGGCGCGTCGGTCACGGTCTGCACGGCCACTATGGTCGGGGGATCGAGTCCCCCCTCGGACATGGATATTTGTGCCGTCCTTAGTGTTAGCTAGTTCATAGGTAGTTTGTAAATTTAGGGACTGATGACCCCGTAGTTAAGTCCCATAAGCTATACAAACATTTGAAAGTTTTTTGAACTCATCTCAGCCTCTGATGATAAAAACTTGAAACTTGCAGAGGGTTCTCATCTTACAACGTTGGCGTCGTTTAAGAAGCGATTTTTCGATATTGCGTCCCTAGGAGTGTGTGTGAAGTAGGGGGTGATTTTTTTTATTTTTTTATTTTTTATTTTTATTTAAATACGCTGTTATCCCGTCAGTTTTCAAGCAAGAACTACATAAATTGGAATACGAATTCTTGGTTAGAATTTAAAAAAGGCGTATTTCAGCTTTTTCTGAAAATCAGCCATTAAGGAGGTGAAATAGTGGATGAAAACATTTTTGAAAAATGCTGCTCTAAAGACAGTTTTGAAGCCTGACTTGCAAAAGTTGGTATTAGAAGTCTCGGTTACAATTAAAAAAGTATGTGTATATCACTCCTCCTCCACTTCGTCATTGTCTACCCTTCTTGTGTGTCGTCTTAGATTTCTAACTTGGAACCATGTTTAGTCTAACGTTCAAAATATTATATCTCCGGAAGTTCTGGACTGAATGCTTTGAGATATTGTTACAACGTAGTACTGGATTACGAGCATGTTTTTACATACAAGTTTTTTAAATGTATACAGTATTCGAATTTATTTAAATTCGTCTTTTGGCATATATATAGCTATTTGTGTGTAACGTATTAAATAAATAGGTATCTAAAAACCTTCATGTGGTACAGTGAAACGTTGTGACAAATTTGGAGCTGAATCGCTGAAGAACTTTTTGAGATTTTTTTTTTTTTTTTTTTTTTTTTTTTTTTTTATGGGACTTATCTACGGGGTCATCAGTCCCTAAACTTACAAACTACTTATCAACTACTTACGAACTAGGACCGCACAAATATCCATGCCCGAGGGGGGATTCGAACCCCGACCGTAGTGGCCGTGCTGACCGCGACTGGAGCGCCTCAGTCACCTCGGCCACCGCGGGCGGCTTTGAGATTTTCAAATACACTCAAACCAACACAACATTTTTATACCGGGTGGTCAAAAAGTCAGTATATATTACAAAACTTAATAAATCACGGAATAATGTAGATAGACAGGTCAAAATTGACACATATCTTGGAAAAAAAATTCTTTTTTCTTTTTAGAAACAAAAAGAAAGTTCAAAGATGTCCTACAGATAGCGCTTCATCAGGTCAGAAAAGCAATAATTAGCATAACAAATTAAGACAAAGCAAGTATGATGATCTTTACACGAAATGCACAATATGTTCATCACCATTCCTCAACAATAGCTGTAGTCGAGGAATAATGTTGTGAACATCACTGTAAAGCATGTACGGAGTTGTGGTGAGGCTTTAGCGTTGGATGTTGTCTTTCAGCATCCCTAGAGATTTCGGTCGATCACGATACACTTGCGACTTCAGGTAAAACCAAAGCCAATAATCGCACGGACTCAGGTCTGGGGAGCTGGGAGGCCAAGCATAACGAAAGTGGCGGTTGAGCACAAGATCATCACCAAAAGACGAGCGCAAGAGATATTTCACGCGTCTAGCATACTTTTTTTTTTGGTACCTATAAAACCCCATGTCATTCCAACCAAGTATGCCAATTTTTACCTCTCTTTCTACATTATTCCGTGACTTATTAAGAAATTTATACTGACTTTTTGATCGCCCGGTATGTAGAGATGCTCATCAGGTCAACAGTCATTCACCACCAATAGATGTAGTCGAGGAACGATGTTGTGAACAATTATGCAGAATATATCAGTAGGTATGATGAGAAACTGCCATCGCATGTTGTCTTTTAACATCCAGAATGTTCAAATGTTTGTAAATCTATCGGACCAAACTGCGTGGTCATCAGTCCGTAGCTTACAAACTACTTAAACCTAGGTAAACTAACCTAAGGACAACACACACAACCATGCCCCAGGGAGGACTCGAACCTCCACAGCGAGCAACCGCGTGCTCCGCAGCGAGACGCTTTACACCGCTCGGCTACTCCACCGTGGCTTTTAACATCCCTCTCGAGGTAGATTTGGCGACTTGAGGTCACCGCATTAGACACACCCGAAAGAACAGACAGCTCACCACAGCACGGTGATAAATGAGCAGGAGCGCGCCGCAGTGGACTTGGCCCTCGAGCGCCGTCGATGGCCCGGCAGAGCGCCGATGGCTCTCGACACGTGAGTCACCGCCACGCCGCGCGCGCCACTCGGCCCACCGCCTCCTGCCGAGGACACGGCGTAATGAGCGAACAATGCGCGCCCAACCCCTTGACCTGGCACCGGACGCCTAATCAGCCCGCACTTAATTGGGCCCATTTCGTATTCACACGTAGCGCGTCGAGTGCCGGCCATGCGGGCCGACTCCATTCTTCCCTCTCGTCCTGCGACACTACGATCCGTCCATTACCGACAGCAACAGCGCACTGAGAAAGGCTCCAAACGGTTGCCACGTTTTTGTTCAGGGAGCAACGTAGCAACTTGTACTGTTTCCCTACATCATTACTCTCAACCAGTATACATTTCAGTCTCGACAGGTAGTTGCATAAAGGTATTTCAGTTTCTACCGTCTGTCTCTGTCGTAGTTATATTGTGGCGTACAGTCAGCGCCACACGCCAGACTCGAGAGAACGATCGTAACGAAGGCAGCTGTCGAGCGAAAGCCAATCGCACGCTGGCACCACGTTTCTTTGAGGGAGTAACGAAGACGCGCGCCCTCTACAAGCTGCTATATCTAGGGCGACATGCGTCTGGACGCCAGTCAGAACTCGGCTACGAACTAGGCAGTAACTACGTCACAGCACAGCTAGCATCGTACGGAACACGCTGCGAGAAGAGAGAAGATACAGACATATGTTCTAACGCTGAGTATTCTATTCTTCAGTCAATAACACTAGTAATACTAATCCCTATAGAACTCTTTTAGCTGACCACGATCCTGCACCATTACCTCTCCTGACAACTGGACCGGGACGAGAACTCAGCCGGCCGCAGAGGCCGAGCGGTCTGCGGCGCGCCAGTCACAGTCTGCACGGCCGCTACGGTCGGGGGTTCAAATCCCCCCTCGGGCATGGATGTTTGTGTCGTCTTTAGAATAAGGTAGTTCATAAGTAGTTTGCAACATTAGGGACTGATGACCCTATAGTTAAGTCCCATAAGCTTTACAAACATTTGAACATTTTAAAAAAAAATTTGAACTACTTCAGTTAACAGCCTCGGAAAGCTAGTTTCTAACAATGTCATGCTGAAGCACAGAACGATCCATGAGTGGAGACGTTCACAAGTCGAGAAAGAAAATTTAGCCGCGGCGGAGTGCCCGAGAGTATTGAGGAGCTATGCTACGATGCGCGAGGCCGTTTCCCGTCGGGGGTTCGAGTCCCCCATCGGGCGTGGATGTTTGTGCTGTCTTCAGTATAAGGTAGTTCATAAGTAATTTGTAAGTTTAGGGACTGATGACACCGCAGTCAAGTACCCTAAGCTTAACAAACATTTGAACTTCTGAACGAGAACTCAACAATTGGCAGGGAGGATGATATAACAAGTTCACCTGTTTGTAAAGCGATGCGACCAATTTACGTTGGTCATCAGTACACAGACTTATAAACTACTTAAGCCTGCATTGGTCGCGCTCTAAAACGAATGTAAGTGGTCGCGTGGATTACATATTATGCCATATGCACAGCTATAAAAAAGAGGCCTCTGAATTTTCAGATATTTTCATTGGGTGCTTTATGTATTGTCCATAGTAATATTTATTAAAAACTATCAACAATAAGTTAATACACCACCCCATGTTTGAGAAAACAACATTTTTTTTTTTTACAGAAAGGGACAATTTTCAGTAAGATAACAAATTTGGCTTTCATTTACTTAAAAAAAAAAAAAAAAACCCACACATTTGCGTAAAAATAAATCTAATCATGATTTTTTGATCAAGAAATACAGACGACCTTTGGATGATTTGGGCAAACAAATTCTTTACACACTTTTCTTGTACTTGTATTTCTTTATCTTCCGCAGTAATAGCACTGACCTACAGAACTCCTTTGTGTCATTCGCAAAATTGATGGCTGACTTTCCACCAGGGAATGCCAGAAGAGTCCTTTAGTTTGAAGGACAGCCTTCTTGGTAACATTTTACTGTATAATCTCCACTGAGCCAGAGGTTTCATGCCAGAATTCGACCTTCTTGCCTCTAATCCATAATTTTCCTAAAATTCAATTAAATTCTACTATTACTTCACATATCTATACATTGTAAAACAGTAATGAAAGTATGTAATATATGGCATACGTATTCCAACAAACAAGCGAGAAAAACTAACTAAGAAGAAAAATCTGTATACGAAAATACTTACTGACATATGGAAAGAGATCGGCAGACTAAAGAAAGAAACTAACCACACGGATCATTAGTATCAGAACTTTACAAACGACGACACATATCTCCCACTATTCAGATACTAAAAAAATACTATCTAAACATTCACCTGAATTGCCAAATAATCGAGTGTGAAACGTTCCAGTTTATTTACTTGATCTTCAGTTAAAATTCTCCACCTCCATTTATAGTCACATATTCCAAAAAAGTAAAATTTCTGTAAAGCTATAGGATATAACTGGAGTGGTCATCGGTCCCTTAACTTACAAAGTACGAAAACTAACTGATGATAAGATCACCACACACAGCCATGCCCGAGAGAGGATTCGAACCTCCGACGGGGAACTGCCGTGGACTCCGGTGCAAGGCGCCTTACAGCACATGGCTATTCCCGCGCGGTCACATATTCTACATCGGCAGTTCTGTATACGAGACATTTCCTACCTCCTTATTCTTTCTCTTCTTCTTTTCATATTCCTAGAGATATTCTGTCCTTTGAGGAGGACTGCTTTTTCAGGATTTGGCAAATTTTATGATATTAATTACGTTTGTGTACTTTATGACACCTAAGTCGTTAAGGGAACGTAAGTGTAATATCATGTGTTCAGGAGGTATGACGTCATAAACAATGTTGTACATGACAAATTGCCGCATAACGCTCGATGTAATTTATTAGATCCTTATTACTATTCTATTCACATCACATTTCTTAGTTTCCTAATACTCAACTAGATGTACCTGGTGAATTATATTATTGAACTAGCAGCCCACTCCGGCTTTGCATGGATAGTATGGAACATATGGAACGTACCAAACACGACTCTCCAACTTTTTTCGAAGCTTGTCTCTCGCGGTCCAACGATAAACGAACTTCCCTCTATTTATAACTTCCATTCTTTCTAGCCAAACGCCGTTATTTGGCATCTGAAAAACTTACTTATTTTATGTGAATATTACACGATGGTTTGTCTGAACCGCTATTAAATCTGAATAACGAAACACCCAAGTATCGTATGATGAAACAATTGACGTATTTTGACATGTACGGTAATGTTTATACATAACAGAATATACAGTTCTTCCTAAGAATATTTATTACTGTTTCGCGTATTTTTTTACGCCACACTGAGCCACTATCATGTTCCTCAATGAATTATACACTTAAACCTTCTTTATGATCCTGCTGCCAACGGGTGAAAACCGTACGAAAGCCTTAAGTATTTTTTGAGTTTTGTGTGTGTGTGTGTGTGTGTGTGTGTGTGTGTGTGTGTGTGTGTGTGTGCACTTATGTTCTACACAATCTGATTAAATATAATTCCTACCATGCTGATATAATCTTTAGCGTGTTTTACTCATATTTACGTACTAATACAACAGTCTGCCGTAAAACTTGTTTGGCACTCGTGACTACCCGACAAACCTAGTGGAGAAATGTTCAAACATAACGGCACTATAAATACGGCCACAGGACGACGCTAGCGTTCCAAGCGGCCGGATTGGAGTTACAGAAGAAACCCATGATTCAAACGCTTGGCTCTTTATCCACTTTTAGGGGTAACTGCTGTTCCAACAGCCAGGCATAAACACATCTACTGGATAGGAGACATAACAGACCGATTGCGCCGCGGAACAATAACCGTGCGCACTAAGGCGCCTCGCTGCGGTGCGCGCGGCCGTCGCCTTTGGGGGTTCGAGGCCCCCTAGTGCATGGGTATTTGTGTTGTCCTTAGTATAAGTTACTTTAAGTTAGTTTAAGTAGTTTGTAAGTCTAGGGACTGATGGCCAACATAGCTAAGTCCCTTAGATTTACAAACATTTGAACATTTTGAACAGACGGATTGCGCTGCGTTAAAACGAAACTGAATGAAATAGAGTTTCGGATGCATTGCAATGGTTAGAGGGAGAAGATAATGGCTTGGTATGAGAATGAAATAAATATATTCCAGGCAATACCGGGTACTCCGTCTGAACTGATGATATCGTTAGGAGATCTAGTCATGAAAAAATTGTTCCACCTGGTATGCAAGATGTATGAGACAAGGGAAATACCCTCTCACTTCAAGAAGAATATCGTAATTCCAATTCCAAAGAAAGCAAGTGGAGACAAGTGCGAAAATTACAGAACTATCAGTTTAATAAGTCATGGTTTCAAAATACTAACATGAATTATTTACAGACGAATGGAAATACTTGTGGAATCTAATCTCGAGGAATATCAGTTCGGATTTAGGAGAAATGTAGGGACACGGGAGGCAAAACTTACATTACGACTTATCTTAGAAGATAGGCTAAGGAAGGGCAAATCCACATTTTTGGCGTTTGTAGATTTGGAGAAAGCTTTTGACAATATCGACTGGGATACACTCTTTGAAATTCTCAAGGTAACAGAGGTAAAATATAGGGAACGAAGAATTATATTCAACATATACAAAAATCAGACAGCGGTTATTAGAGTCGAAGGGCAAGGAAGGGACGCAGAGGTTGGGAATGCAGTAAGACAGGGTTGTAGCGTTTCCCCAATGTTGTTCAATCTGTACATTGAGCAGGTAGTGAAGGAATGGAAGGAGAAATTTGGAGAGGGCATTAAAGTAGAGGGAAAAGAAATAAAAACATTGCGGTTTGCCGATGACATAGTAATTCTGTCACAGACCGCAAAGGATCTGGAAGAGCAGTTGAATGGATGGACACTGTCTTGAAATGAAGATATGAGATGACCGTTAACAAGAGTAAAACGAAAGTAATATAATCTAATGTTAGAAAATCAGCTGATGCTGAATGAATTATGTTAGGTAGTGAGACAATAAAAGTAGCAGATGAGTTTTGTTATTTGGGTAGCAAGGTAACTTCTGATGGCCGAAGTAAAGGAGATATAAAATGCAGTATGGCTATGGGAAGAAAAGTGTTTTTAAAGAAGCGAAACTTGTTAACATCCAATATTAATTTAAATGTTAGGAAGTCCTTTCTGAAAACATTTGTCTGGAGTGTAGCATTCTATGGGAGTGAAACGTGGACGATAAGGAGTTCAGAGAAAAGATGATAGAAGTTTTCGAAATGTGGTGCTATAGACGAATGACGAAAATTAGATGGGTAGATAACATAACAAATGAGGAGGTGCTTAACCGAATTGGAGAGAAAAGAAGTTTCTGGTTGGACACATTCTGAGACATGAAGGAATTGTCAACTTAGCATTAGAAGGAAGTGTGTGGGGTAAAACTCGTAGAGGGGAGACCGAGGGAAGAATACAGTAAGCAGATTCAAAAGGATGTAGGTTGCCGTACGTATTCTCAGAGAGACTTGCCCAGGATAGGGCAGCGTGGAGAGCTGCATCAAACCAGTCTGCGGCCTGAAGACCACAACAACAACAACAATAACCGGGTACTGACGCTACCATTCTGTTGAATTACAAGCAGCATACGTTCTAGGCCTTATTACGGTATAGCGTAGTTGCTAGTGCTCCTGAAAAAAACTGGTGATGCTAATTGACAGCAGAGGTATTAAGGAAGGACCCGTGGCTGTTTATCCTCAGCCTCCAGAGAGAGAGAGGCATTGGATTTCAGACAGCACGAGGACGCCGCGGGCGGCCAAACAGCGGAGGCCGCTTTGCATGCGCGACCAGGGGGCGACGCCGGCCAACATGGCGGCCAGCCGACGCCCTGCCCTGCCATGACTGCCGCGACTTGTTGCTCCGCCACCGGCGGCGCCACATGCGCGCCGCACTGCCTCCTGGCGGCACTTCCAGGAAACGGCCTCCCTTACTCCCCCAGTACGGTTTAGGGTACACTTCATACGAACGCGTTATTGAAGTTTAGGACAGCATTGATGTTAAGGCGAAAAAGTACAATTTAAACGGACCTGGACGTGAATGAGCTGCATTTCCATACCTTGCTTTCGGTGCACATTACTCTTGATATAAAATGCGGAGAAAGTTGTTACTTCTCTTTACTGCGAGATCGGACCTTATTTGTTTGTCGTTTTGTGGGTGTATCTGTGTTTGTAGTGGTGGTTCGTCTTGTTTAATGTTATATTTCTATTTTGTATTTATTTCAATTTGGACGTGTTAAGACTGCACCAAAAATGTTCAAATGTTTGTAGAGCTTATGGGACTTAACTACGGGATCATCAGTCCCTAAACTTACAAACTACTTATGAACTAACTTATACTATGAAAGGCACAAACATCCATGCCCGAAGGGGGGGGGGGGATTCGAACCCCCCCGACAGGGAGTGGCCTCGCGCATCATAGCATATCGCCTCAAAGCGCTCGGCCGCTTCGCCGCGGCAACAATGAATGACATTAATTGAAGCTGTAATAGCAAACTTATTGAAATATCTGTTATAGTTTCAGAATTACAATATTTTGCCTACTAGATGATTTTATAATACACGTTCGCATTCTGGAGCCATTTTTTGGTGCATCGTCTGTCTAATAGATGCTTTTCTGGCATCTGTATGACGTCATGGGTCAAAGCAGACGGGTGGTATCCCAGTCTATAGTTATGCCAACACGCAGAAATTACCATAAAACAATTTAAATGACACTAATGGGACAGATGCGGGAATGGAGGGTTTTGGGCGGAGATATTCTAAGCAAGGAAAAAACAAAAAAGGCAACCCAAAACAAAACATAATTTAAAAATATATGAAATACACTAATTAAAACTGAAAACGACCAATTAACTGTACACAGAATCAAATAGTTCAATGAAAGTACAGCTCAATTAATCCTTTCCACCTGAATCTACACAATCGTGAGAGTTCTAATTTTCTCTTTCCCTTCTACCTCACTCTTTTCATATGATTCCAACCGATATGCAATGATCATGTAGGCGAAGAGCTGAGCCTGAACTGTCTTTACATGTTGGTTGAAAGCATACCAGAAGATTTAAGTCGGGGTAAGAAATTACGGGTCAAATCTAGTCTCTGATACTTCTTTGACCAATGACGTCATGTTTTATCTCATTCCGTCTTGCGCATGGTTTCAATACCTGTTACGTGTCTAAAATTTTTGTAGACACCCTAACTTTCACTTTAAAAAAAGGTAAAAGTCTCGACCGGCAACATGGCCTAATGTACTTACGTGACGTAGTGCACTAGGGTTGGCAACAGTCGCTGTGGATACTGGGATGAATGGTGGCACACAATGTTTACAAGATGTGAAAATGAATGTGTTAATATCACGTTTCTGTGATTTTATTTTCGAATCACAGTATTGAAATGTAGAACATTGCACACTGAGAAAACAATGTTCACATTAATCAAAATATCCACGGGTGTACTGCCGGTCTATAGTGCCCGTTGGCAAATACGCCGGAAGAAACTAAAGAATCACATCAATGTTCACATTGTTTTTGTCTCACCGTACCTCTTTCAGAAATTTCCAGTGGCATAATCTTGCGGACCAGCTGCTTCTTTATCCTCTGCCGACATTTTAAGCAGTCTTTTCCTTACTCTGGACTCTTTATTCGTGCCTTCCACTGCCCTTTCTCTTTCAACTAGTCAAAAAAATGTTCAAATATTTGTTAAGCTTATGGGACTTAACTACGGGGTCATCAGTCCCTAAACTTACAAACCACTTATGAACTACCTTATACTAAAGACGGCACAAATATCCATGCCCGAGGGGGGACTCGAACCCCCGACCGTAGTGGCCGTGCAGACCGTGACTGAAGCACCTCAGTCCCCTCGGCCACCGCGGCCGGCTTTCAACTAGTCGATGACGATGTATGGCAGCCGCGGTGGAGTAGCCGAGCGTCCGCAACGAAGAGAACTACGCATAAAATAATAATAATAATAAAGTGTCTCGCTGCGGAGCGCGCGGTTGCTTGCCGTGGAGGTTCGAGTCCTCCCTGGGGCATGGGTGTGTGTGTTCGTCCTTAGGTCAGTTTACCTAGGTTTAAGTAGTTTTTAAGTTACGGACTGATGACCACGCACTTTGGTCCGATAGATTAACAAACATTTGAACATTTTTTGATGTATGGCAGTCAGAGCAGCTATTATAATATTTCCTTGTTGAATGCCTAATTTGTCCATTACTTTTGTCCTGCCAATTAAACCATCATTGAAATAGATAAGCCTCGGTGGAGTAGCAGAGCGGTCTAAGGCGCCTTGCTGCGGAGTGCGCGGTTGCTCGCCGTCGGAGGTTCGAGTCCTCCCTGGGGCATCGGTGTGTGTTGTCCGTACGTTAGTTTACTTAGTTTAAGTTGTTTGTAAGCTACGGACTGATGACCACGCACTTTGGTTCGGAGATTTACAAACATTTGAACATTTTTCATTGTTTCCATCGCTGTGGCAGGGGATGTTTACAGTGATATTCCTTGCCTGAAGCATCAGCGTGGCCAATGTACAGACATCTGTTAAAAAAGCGTTTGAGAGTGTAATAACTATTTAAAAGTAAATAAACTATACATTTTTTGAAAACGAGAGAAATTTGTCTTTCAGATGGAGGCATTTATTTCGATGATTCAGTCATTTTCACGTCCAGGTCCCATTAAAGCGACCTCTACACTTGCCAAGCCTCAGCTATATCCTTTCCTGTTCCAGTAGAAGACGTTCAAATTTTCAAATGTTTGTAAACCTAAGACACCAATCTACTTAGATCATCGGTTCGTAGACTTACAAGTAACTTATGCTAAGAACAACACACACAAGAAACGCCGTTATCAGACTGTAACTAATTTGATAACACATTCGGATGAAACAAGGAAGAAAATCACTTAATTATTAAATACACAACAAACGAAATGTATTGCGAAAAAGTGACTATAATTATAACTTCTACAGTAAATTACAGCGGCTAGATCCGTCTTGGAGGTAATACCATCAAACGTCACTATTGTTCGAATAACGAACGACAGCGATCGACGTTAGACATTAGATTTAACAGGTTATTGCAAGTTATAATTGCTGATGGTGCTGGCATGCAACCAATTCTACCTAAGCATGCGAGAGTCATTATTTGCAGGCGACAAGATTTCTTCAAGCGCAATGCGAGTATGTACACGAACTTCAACTGAAGCTTGGAACTGGCAAAGATGCTTCTCACGTCTTTGTTTAGACATGCGCGACCTACCATCGTTCTTGGGTCGAACTACAGACGGTGACTGTAGTGAAATCTCGAAAACGGGAAAGAGTAAAAATGTCAAGCTTGTATTTATTTGTTAGTTACCACCGTTCCTCATGACCTGCACCCAAAAAGATATTTCAGTCCGTGTTTCACATTCATTTCCATTATAAAGGTACATCCTGCATTAAAAACACTAACATAAGTCGTTGCGTTAGTACCAATTAAATAAGCAGGTTTCAGGCTGATGTAAAGACTGAAAAGAACCCGCGGTTTCCCGAACTGTGATGTAAAATGCTCGAACAGTTGTAATCGTGTGGAAACCCAGCGCTAATTTATCGAGTATGCTGACTCTGCGCATGCGAATGAACAAGGAAGTTCATTTGTACTGGCTGACCTCACCCCTGTTGTAGGAACGGATTTTAAAGGTTGTACCTAGAGCTGGTATTTTTCCTTGTGCTATTCAAGTCGGAAATCTGGTGCTTAATTCTTTGAGCAAAAAGAACAGGAAATGCAGCGTCTGAACATTTCAAAACACCTGTATAAATCTACTTCAGAATGTTCAAATATTTGTAAAGCTTATGGGACTTAACTGGGGGGTCATTAGCCCCTAAACTTACAAACATCTTATGAAATAACTTATACTAAAGACAGCACAATCATCCACGCCCGATGGGGGATTCGAAACCCCGACGGGGAACGGCCTCGCGGATAGTAGCATAGCGCTTCAATACGCTGGGCCACTCCGCCGCGGCTAAATTTCCTTTCTCGACTTGTAAACTCCTGAAACACTAAACGGAAGGTAGTAAATAGGAAAAGCTTTTGACAAAAGGATTACGGGTTTCATTGTTCCAATCCTTAACAAATGCTAAGTGAACGTGGAACCTGCCATAACGAAAATAAAACATCATTGTGAATTTGGAAGATCTTCATCCCATCGTTTTAACTAATTTCTTCCCACCTTTTTCCTAAGTATTTGTAAAGCTATACTTTAGTGATATACATGACTAACAATTGTTGAACACGTTTTCAATCACAATACTTAAATGAAAATTCTTAGTGGCCGTGTTTTAATTTGAAGGTAATAATATTATGTTGTCGTACCTAGGGGGACGTGAATCAGTTGCACGCTTCGCTGTGGTCGCAAAGATGTTACACTAGGTTGATCAGTGAGCATTTTAAACGTACACACGTTGAGTAGTTGATGCGCCCTCTTTGTTTTTTTTGCGTCGTCCATCCTATGACAGGTTTGATACAGCCCGTCACAACTTTCCTCTCATACGCTTACATCTACACCTCAGAGCGGGACTTACACCCTACGTCATCAATTATTTGCTGGATTTATTCTAGTCTCTGCCTTCGCCTACAGTTTTTACCTTCCCCGCCTTCATGTGGTATCAGGAGGTTACTACCTGATGTCTTAGCACGTGTCGTATCATACTGCCAGTTTTTCTCATTAGTGTTTTCCATATCCTCCTTTTTCATCGATTCTGAGGAGAAATTTTTCCTTCCTTATCTCATAAATACTTCAAATTTTCTACATTCTGTGCAACTGAAACATAATTTTGCACGACATTGCGCGGACGCATACTGCGTAAGTTTTGGCCGCTCTGTTCGGGAAGTACTGTGGAAGTACTGTACCATCCACCATATTACCCGGACTGAAGTCCTTGTGTCTCTGATTTGATTACGAAGATGAATGAACCATTTCGTAGCATTCGCTTCAGAACTGTTCCAGAAATTGGACAGGCAGTAGACCGCTCCATTCCCACCATCAACAGAACACGCTCTGATAACAATATACTACGCCTTACACATCGCTGGCAACGGGTTTTACACAACGGTGGTCACTACTTTGATGGACACTAACAGTGAAAGATATGTAACGCTTTTATATCGGTTGTGAATAAATAGTTGCCACTATTAAAGTTCCAACCCTTGTATTACATGAGAGTAATACCACTCTATCCCTGTACCTTCCCGCTGTCTTCCTTAGAATTCCGAACATCTTGCACCAATTTACATTTTAGAGTGATTTTTGTAGAATAACAAATCGTATAAATGGCGTCCTGGAGAAGAATGAAGAGACACTTCCCATAGTGGCCGAAACATCGATCAGTTTCATAGAGATTGACAATGCGGTATTACACCCAGAAGAAATTTATTGATTGCTACAACGGGTGCGAAAGCTACGCTTACACTTCTTCAGTATTCCTTTCTTCTTTAAGCGCAATAAGCTAACTGCGTTTCTGTTGCCTTTCCTTTTCCTAAGCCAAACTGATCGTCATCTGTCAGATAGTCAGCTACTTCTCGGATTCTTCTCTTTATTCTTCTTCTTTGTAGCTTCGATGCACAAGCAGTTACGCTTTGAGACAGATCTCGCAATTAACTACTCTTGAAAATTGTGTGTATGATGAGTCATCATTTATTTGCTTCCTTCCTTTGTGCCAACGTAATTACCCGCGATCGACGTAGGTAGCTAATGGACGGCACATCTGGTTCATTGGCTGTCGAAAGGTTAGAAAAAAATTCTCTGTCACGGGAAGTTTGTCGCAACTTAAGTTGATTGATCACTTCCCCCTCGAAATGGGCAACTAACGCCCCGTCGACAGGGTCGCAGCTGTTCCTACAGCAGGAAGTGGAAAGCAGTGGGTGTCGCGTTGCCGCGGATGACTGTGCCGCTGGCGGCTAAGTGCACCGCTGATGCAATGAGCGACAAAGTGAAAGTTGCCCCCGGCGCGGGGCGTGCAGGTCCGTGCAATCCAGCAAGCTTTTAACTCCTTGTTAAAACAATAACACGGCGCGCGGGGGTCGCGGGGGCGACTAATCTAATGTTGGCGGCCATTAGAAGAACCCTCGCTGGCATCTGCATGCTCCTCTCCGCTTGCAGCGTCACCCTCGCCCGGAAACTTGGTAATTGCCGGTGTCGCTGCGATGCATCATGCCTGCTTTCATGTCGGCTGCGCGCGGCCCATTCGTAGCGATACTCACCCTGCTAGCGTACGTCATGCAGTCACCGAATAATGGAGGAATCGACGGAAGAAAAGTAATGGAAAGGATCTACATCTACATCCATACTCAGCGAGCCACCCTGACGTTGTGTGGCGAAGGGTACCTCGAGTACCACTATCGGTTCTCCCTCCTATTCCAGTCTCCTATTATTCGCGGAAAGGAAGATTGTCCGTATGCCTCCTAATGGTCTCTTCGCGAAATATACGTATCAGGAAGCAATATACTGCTAGACTCCTCGGTAAACGTATGTTCTACAAAATTCGGCAAAAGCCAGTACCGAGCTACAGAGCGTCTCTTCTTCAGAGTCTTCCACTAGAGTTTATCGATCATCTCCGTAACGATTTCACGATTACTAAATGATCCTGTAACGATGCGCGCTGCTCTTCGTTGGATCTTCTCTAACTCTTCTATCAACTCCACCTGGTACGGATCCGACACCAGTGAAGAGTATTCAAGCAGTGGGTGAACAAGTGTACTGTAACCTAATTCCTTTGTTTTCGGACTGCTTGTCCTTAGGAGTCTTCAAATGTTCAAATGTTTGTAGAACGTATGGGACTTAACTACGGGGTCATCAGTCCCTAAACTTACAAACTAGCTAATACTAAAGACGGCACAAATATTCATGCCCGAGGGGTATTCGAACCCCCGACCGTAGTGGACATGCAGAACGTGACTGGTGCGCTGCAGACCACTCTGCCACCGCGCCCGGCTTAGGATTCTTCCAATGAATCTGCTTTACCGACGATATATTTTATGTGGTCGTTCCATTTTAAATCACTCCTAATGCTTATTCCCAGATTATTTATGGAATTAACTGCTTCCAGTTACTGACCTGCTATAGTGTAACTAAATGTTTAAGGACCATTCTTTCTATGTATTCGTGGCACATTACACTTGTCTACATTGAGTTTCAAATGCCATTCCCTGCGCCGTGCGTCAATTCGTTGCAGATTATCTCGCATTTCGATACAATTTTCCATTGTTACAACTTCTCTATATACTACAGCATCATCTGTAAAAAGCGTCAGTGAACTACCGACATTATCCACAAGGTCATTTATATATTATATACGAGGCGCGTCCAGAAAGTAAGTTCCGTTTGGTAATAAAATGAAATTGTACACAGATACAGAAGAAATTTTTATTGCACCAAATTCTACAACTTTTAATCTACTTTTTCACTTAACTGCCGAAATTTTTTAGGCATTTGTCATAGCGTGGCACCAGGTTTTGTATACCTTCTTCATAGAAATCTGCCGCGTGTGTCTTCATGCAACAGTGATCGTGAAATTTGGGGGAAGTCCACTGCGAGAGCACTAATTGTAAACCTACACGGTTTTCCTGGATCTTATCATCAATAGCGTGAACCAGTTCTTCTCTAACCAAAGGTGGGCGCCCGCTTCGTTCTTCATCATGCACATCACTACGCCCGCTATTGAACTGTCGGACCCATCTTCTCACCATCGAATCACTCATCGCATTTGGTCCGTAAAAATCGCAAATTTGCCGATAAATTTCTCTGGGTTTCACTTACCTCGCATTCAGAAACCAATCACCGACCTGATTTCACAGGCGGCGGGATTTTCAATCAACGCCGACATTTCAAACAAGCACAACAAAGCGTACGTAACTGACAGCGATCTCCAAATGGCGCACGTTCTTCTCCTTGATACACGTCACATACAGCGCATGTACGGAACTGCAATAACAGCGCTGTAGCGGAGATAAATTGAAATGGAACTTACTTTCTGGACGCGCCTCGTATTTATATATTTTTGAAGACGTTACAGCGTTCATTTTAATGAAATAAATCGCAATTTGCGATCACTTATGGCATCACTGTACAAGGTTTAGATGGAATACCAAACCGCGGCGAATGTAAATTTGTGTGGTAACAGGAAAGAGACAACGTGCCGAATGGAGAGTTGTGTGTGGCGGGAGACGTGCAGGGAAGAGTCCTCTGCAGTCGGGCTGGTCACTGTGTCCTCGGTGGCGGAGTGGTCAACGCGTCTGCCTAGTAAGCAGGAGATCCCGGCTTCTAATTCCGGCCGGGCACAAATTTTCATTCGTCGCAGTTTGGTATTCCATCTAAACCTTGTACAGTGATGCCATAAGTGATCGCAAATTGCGATTTATTTCATTTATATATATATATATATATATATATATATATATATATATATATATATATATATATATATATATATTGTGAATAACAACGGTTCCAGTACACTCCACTAGCGTGTGTTGTGACGACTTGGAAATGTTTGTTGCTTGTTTCTTTCGTCTGTTCACCAGAAGGCGGTAAACACCGAGAGTTGTAGGCGTTGGAGGGGACGTTTTCAGCGCCGGCCTTTGTGTTTCCCAGTTCGCAGTCAAGTAGCTACTCAATAGGCCACACCAGGGCTGAGTGCACCCCGATTGCAAACATCGCTCGGCAGACCCGGCTGTTACCCATCAAAGTGCTAGGCAAGACCGACAGTGCTGAACTTCGGCGATCTAAAGTGAACCGGTGTATCCACTGCAGCACGGCCGTTAACATTCATGTAACATACAGTAAAATAATCTAACACTTTACTTAATTTTTAACTCTTATCAGTGCAGAGTAACAGAAAGATATGTTCCACTAAAAATAAGTAAACGAACATGGTTCCTGAACAGTAGTAAGCAACGTGTCGTGCAGGCCGAGGGTGGGCTACACCATCAATCATGTGAAGCACTAAACACGATCTGTCCGATGCTGGAAATGTCCGTACGTTGTTATTGGAGTCGACAATTGGGATCGTGGGACTACAAGAGCAGATGGCGGCTGGCCACATGTCACGGGCGTATACAGTGTGACAGTGTATGGAAACCGCTGAATAACTCGTCAGGAATGGATGTCTTTGAAAAACATTAAATAACGAAGTCGTATGTGCACCTTCATGTTTTAGCGGAGCAGTGACTTAATTTTCGGGCGTGCAGCCGCATAAAGCTGACTTTATCTAATATTTCGGCTGAGTACCGTCCAGCCATCTTCAGAGAGAGTCGTAGACAGACGCATTAGCACGCGCTTCGTGCTTATAAATGCGCTTACAGCGCAACTGAGCACGCGGCCACAGATTCAAATCATAAATTTGTAAATCTAAGGGACTTAACTACGTTGGTCATCAGTCTCTAGGCTTACAAACTATTTAATCTAACTTAAAGACGACACAAACACCCATGCCCCGGGAGGACTCGATCCCCGATGGCGAGCAACCGAGTGCTCTGCAGAGAGGCGCCTAAGGAGGCTCGGCACTCACTGCGGCACTTCAGATACACAAGCCACCAAAGACACTGCTCGGAGTTCAGGAAGTACACATATGCATAAATTATGTCTGTGGCTCCACGGTCGATTGTCACGGAGGTATCGATATATTATGAGCTGCGCTGTGGTGCCGTGGCGGGTGCTAGACCATCAGTCTACGATTATCATTGTAGATGGCTGCACCGTACACAGCCGAAATATTAGACGAAGACCAGTTTATGCGACTGCGCGCCCGAAATTTATTTGAATAAAGAAGTATATAATTTTACTCTGGCTTATCACTGACCACCCTGACCATGACCTCAAAAGTCACATCAAGGTAAAATTAATTTTTAACGTAAATCCCCATTTTTATTCCCGATTTGGAAAGAGCACAAAATTTTACGTTGAAATATAGCCCTTACCATGTACTTAACCACAACGTCCAAGCATAATTCCAAGTCAAACATATTTTCTCAGACGAGAACTCTCATTTAATTTTGTGGACTTGTACTTTTATGGGTGAGTTTTCATGAGTGATGTAATCTATATTAATTTTATCTTCATGAGTGATCTTATCTATAAAAATGAGCCGCGGCGAATTAGCCGAGCGCACTGGGGCGCCGTGTTGTGGTGCGGGCGGCCTTCCTCCGTCGGGGCTTCAAGTCCTTCCTCGTCGCGGCAGAGTGGCTGAGCGCATTGAGGCGCAATGTTTCGATGCGCGAGGCCGTTCCCCTCGGGTGTTCGAATTCCCCTTCGGACGTGGATGTTTGCGTCGCCTTTAGTATAAGGTAGTTCATAAGTAATTTGAATGTTTAGGGACTGATGACACCGTAGTTCAGTCCCTTAAGCTAAACAACTAATTTGAACATTTGAGTCCTCCCTTGGGCATGGGTGTTAGTGTTGTTCTTAGGTTAGTTACCTTACTTTAAGCAGTTTGTAAGTTACTGAGTAATAACCATGCAGTTGAATCAGATATATTTACAAACATTTGAACGTTATATATAATCATGCTCAAACGTTTGAACCAGTCGTTGGAGATCATTTTAAAAATATCTACTTGCCTTAATTGACTGGATCGCTAGGTACTCTACAGTTCCTGAAAGTTTTCAACGTTCTTCAATCTTTTTAAAATGATCTTGAAGCATTGGTTCACTGGCAATCGCATGATTATGGATAAGGTCACATATCGAGATAAAATTGCAGCTTTTTGCAAATCCACAATCTAGTTTCGTTTCGAGAATAACATGAATCGTTTTCGGATTGAATAATAACTTAAATCTCCAAAGTAATTGACTGATGTGTACTTCATTTCACACTTCTAGTAGTACGAATGCTTGTTAATAGTTTTATATGATGAAAAATGGTTCCATTGCACCGAAAGAAGAACGAAGTTAATTTGCTAAACATACTGTTCGTTGGCTCTGTGTGAAGTCCGCGATGTTTCCCCGTTATTTGAATAGCCTTTTTGTGTCCTATGTCGGCACACAAAGCTGAAATGTCGCAGGCGGTCTGGACAGTAAGCCGGTGCAAATATGTGTTCATTCGTGAAAGTGGCACATGTTTTATTTTATTTTTTATTCCGAAAACAAAGGCTAGCATACAGCGGCTGACAAAACAAATGAAATTCCCACAAAGCATTTTCACTTCAACAACCTTGCAAATTAATTTAGAACGTGATTGGTTTTCTGCGAAATAGCCGTCGCTGCCATTTAATGAGTTTTATCTCGTTCAAAGAGGGATTAGCTGCAGTTACATTTATATATTAATTTGGAAAAGTTCGTTTCTCGTCTGGAAATCCGATTTGTATCTAATTGTCACCGAATGTCAGTGTCGCTAGCAGATGCTCCTGAAATTAATCGATGCCTGCTGCAGAATTTTATGGAATTGTGATCCAGTATTCAAGTATTATCTCCTGTTACCAGCGATTTTCACATGTAACACTTAGCTGTTGTTCTCAGGCAATTTCATTAAGTGATAAAAATTACGGAACTGTACATTTACGAGGCGCGTCCAGAAAGTAAGTTCCGTTTGGTAACAAAATGATATTGTACACAGATACAGAAGAAATTTTTATTGCATAAAATTCTACAACTCTTAAGCTACTTTTCCACATAACTGCCGAAATTTTGTAGGCACTTGTCATAGCTTGCCACAAGTTTTTGCATGCATCCTTCACAGAAGGTTGCCGCCTGTGTATTCAACCATATGGTAACAGCTCTTTATCATCGTTGAAGTGTTGACCACCAAGGACAGATTTTTAGGTGTAAGAAGAGACGAAAGTCGTTAGGAGAGAGGTCCGAGATGTATGGAGGGTGATCAAACAGGTCCCATTGAAATTTCCGTAAGAATTGTTTGGTGACATTCGGTGTGTGAGGTCAGGCATTATCGCGGGAAAAAAAATCTTTTGACAGTAATCCTCTTCTTACACCTAAAATCTGTCCTTGGTGGACAACACTTCAACAATGATGACGAGCTGAAAGAACATGTTACCACGTGGTTGATTACACACGCGGCAACATTCTATGAAAAAGGCACACAAAATCTTGTGCCATGCTGCGACAATTGCCTACAAAATTTCGGAAGCTTTGTAGAAAAGTAGTTTAACAGTTGTATATATTTGTACAATCAATGTTTTTTCTGTATCTGTTCGTTTTATATAACCAAATGGAACTTACTTTTTGGACGCGCCTCGTATCTTCTACTATCGGTGTATAGGCGTTCTGTACTGAACATGTAAGCTGAAGTTATGTTTACAATACCAATGTTATAATGTATCCATAAAGTACTGAAGAACCTTTACATTCCAAAAGCAATAGCATGTGACATCATCATAATCCTCTCTTCTTTTCACCTATTTACACATCAATGTTGACAAGGTCATGATACTCATACGCTATTGTAAGGCATTTGTAGCTTCCTTTTCCGCTGTTTCCACAATTATTGAGACGTTTTCTGCAGTTTAGGTGTGGTTTCTTAAAACAGGTGAGTGATTTTATTGTACCTACAAATTTGGTTACCATTCTAGACATCAGGATTTTATCATATTGATAACACATTGATTTTTTTTTACTGTTGACAAACACTGTTTTTATTAACCGAGGATGTAACTGCAGATCATCTGTTTAAGGCATTCTTCACTTAGCTTCATTGCGCTTAATTTTGATTTTAAGTTTTACCAGCGTTGGAACTTTAATAGCGACAACTATTTATTCACAACCGATACAACAGCGTTACATGTTTGCACCTGCTACTGTCCTTCAAAGTAGCCACCACGTTGTGTAGAACGCCGGCCGCAGTGGCCGAGTAGTCTGCGGCGCGCCAGTCACAGTCTGCACAACCGCTATGGTCGGGGGTTCGAATCCCCCCTAGGGCTTGGATGTTTGTGCTGTCTTTAGTATAAAGTAGTTCATAAGTAGTTTTAGGGACTGATGACCTCGTAGTTAAATCCCTTAAGCTTCACAAGCATTTGAACATTTTTTATTGTGTAGAACACGTTGCCAGCGATGTGGGTAAGGCGTAGTATAACTTTAGCAGGGCCTGTTATTTTGATGGTGCGAATGAAGCGGTCTACTATTTGTCGAATCTCTGGAACAGTTCTGAAGCGAATGTCACGAAATGGTTCCTTGAATCACAGTCAGAAGGACTTAGGTCCGGGGAGTACGGTGGATGATACAGTATTTCCCAGTTCCATCGACCGAACGGAGCAGACACAGATTGTGCCGTATGCGTCCGCGAATTTTCACGCAAAATTATGTTTGGGTTGCGCAGAAGGTGTTGGACGTCTTTCGCAAAGCTGGTCGTAGGTGATGCTCCAGAAAGGAACACTAATACTGTACATTGACGGTCTGCCGCGGAGCATCGTAATGCGTTAGGATAACACGCATAACACTATCAAATGTTCAAATGTTTGTAATCCTATCGGACCAAACTGCGTGATCATCAGTCCGTAGTTTATAAACTACTTAAACCTAGGTAAACTAACCTAAGGACAACACACACTCCCATGCCCCAGGAAGGACTCGAACCTCCACGGCGAGCAACCGCGCGCTCCGCAGCGAGACGCTTTAGACCGCCCAGCTACTCCACCGCGCCCATAACACTATCACAGTCACACATGAGAATCCTGTGTCTTGGGCAAGCTCACGAATCGTTTGGCGTTGACCACTGTCCACTAACGTGGCAACAGTATGCACTTCTTCAGAGACAGTAGAACGACCTGCCCGATGCACGTCTGCCACAGTTTGCCGACCTTCGTTGAAGGCTTTTACCCAACGTGCCACCGTCCTTTACGGCAATGCCTATTGCCCGTATCTTGATGACACTGTCCTACTGGACTACCGCTGCCACATTCAATATTGATGCGACTCCGTAGTTTCTGTTTTCTAAACACAGTGACGCCGTTATGTTAGACCTGAGGCCAACGAGAAAGACAGGCCCCAGCGAGCACGTCATGCCACGTAAGCAAGATAGTTCTGAGCCGACGCCAGCGCTAGCTCAGTGGCTGCCCTCTACGAGGCAATGGGCTGTGCCCCAGTGGCCGCCCAATCAGCTAGCGATCGCACCGGCTTAGCACTACCCTGCTTACGTGGCATGACGTGCGCGCTGGGACCTGTCTGTCTCGTTGGACTCGGTTAGACCGCTCGCTCACAAGTGTTTCCCTCGATTGTGGGGGACGACGGTGACGTGAGGCGGGGAAGCCCATTTGCTCGGAGGTAAGGGAGGTATTGAACAACGTGTGCTATCAGCGACAATAATACATTCCATTGCATAGTGTCTCCACAGCAGTGTTGCCACTATTTAAATTCCAATCCTCGTAATTTATGGGTAACAGTATCAGCAGCCATTACGTGTTATGACAACTCACATTTATCGTACAGGTCTTACCAAAGCTTTAGAGAGCTTAACTAATACCTGGAAAACATCCGGCTATGCTCCCACACAGATGATAGGCCTACGTACAAAATGGAAATATGAACACTAATAATGGATTACAACTAATCTAGAAAGAATAATCAGGAGAGACGTACTAATTAATGCTGTTTATACCGCCGAACTGTGTTTGGTGGCAGTACTGTTTGGAACTGAAGTAAGAAGAGTGTAGAGGAGAGAAAAAGCAATACCTTATACAAGGAGTTTCCAAAGTAGTATGAGATACGACCCACTGGTGGGTCGTGGGGTCTGTTTAGGTTTGTCGATGGTTCACTTCTACACCTACATCTTCTTACATACTCCGCAATTCACCGTAAGGTGCGTGGCGGAGGGTACACTGTACCACTACTAGGCATTTCCCTTCCTATTCCACTCCCAAATAGAACGAGGGAAAAAGAATGCCTATATGCCTCCATACGAGCCCTGATTTCTCTTACATCGTGTTTGTTATCACCACGCGAAATGCAAGATCGTACTACACTCAGCTTCAAATTCCGGCCCTTTAAATTTCCTCAACAGAAATTCACGAAAAGAACGTCGTCTTTCCTCCAGCGTTTCCCAATTGAGTAGCCGGAGCATTTCCGTGACACTCGCGCGGTGGGCGAACCTACCAGTAACAAGCCTAGCTGCTCGCCTCTGAACTGCCTCTATGTCTTCCTTGCAAACATCTGAGGAAAATATCTTAGCCGCGGTGGAGTAGCCGAGCGGTCTAAAGCGTCTCGCTGCGGAACGCGCGGTTGCTCGCCGTGGAGGTTTGAGTCCTCCCTAGGGCATGGGTGTGTGTGTGTTGTCCTTAGGTTAGTTTACCTAGGTTTAAGTAGTTTGTAAGCTACGGACTGATGACCACGCAGTTTGGTCCGATAGATTTACAAACATTTGAACATTTGAACAAAATATCTTAAGCAAAGAAAAAAATATAAAAAAATAATAAATATAATAAAAAATTGTTAGTTTGTTTGAAGAGGAAATTTTTTAAATGTTAAAAGTAATGTACAAAATCCGTTCTAAACAAAAAATCAAAGTGGCTAATAACGTACCTATGATGAGACGAGAACAACGCAGTCACCTCATTTGTTCGTAATTGCGATAATTGGTACTCCTCGACCTCTCCCATTTGCATAAAGTGACATATGAGTAACCTTCAATGATTTATTACTTTTCTTAGTGCGAGATCGGACCTTATTTGCTGGTCGTTTAGTAGGTGTATCTGTGTTTGTAATGGTGGTTCGTCTTGTTTAATGTCATATTTATATTTTGTATTCATTTCACTTTGGACCTGTTAAGACTGCATCGCCCCGATATCGAAAGGGGAGGAAGAGTATCGAGTGTTTAAATTGGAAGGAACTAATAGCTCCCTAACTACTTAACTGTGCGAGTGCGTAATTCCTACGGAGTTTTTTTCTTTACAAGAAACGAAATTAGTGTATGAAGCGATTTACATGGGTCAAAAGAGTTTTTCCAGAAAAAAATTGTGGATCCCACTACCAGAAAGATGGGGAACCACTGTCCTAGACGGTACCAGTGACTGACGATAACGAATGTCAGGCGAGTTTTCGTCAAGCTCTACTTCTTACAATGGTTCCCGATGCCTATTGATAAATCTCAACCACGTAGTAACATGCAAAGATGCATTAAGCCGATGGAATAGTTCATCACAATTACTTGTATTACGTTAAAGGAAATATATATGCTGCAGTGAATTTGTATCTGGAAGATGAAACTTTATCTTGTAATTGAAAGTTGTAGCTGCGCGGGAGTAGCCGAGCGGTTTGGTGCGCCACGTTGCGGGTCGTGCGGTCTCCCGCGTTGGATGTTCGAATCCTCCTTCGGGCATGGATGTGTGTGTTGTCCTTAGGGTAGTTTGACTTATTTTAAGTAGTTTGTAAGACTAGGGAATGATGACCAACGTGGTTTGGTCCCGTAGAATTACAAACATTTGAACATTTTCGACACTTGTATGCGCAGGCAAAGAGGCCCGTGTAAAACATAATGAAAACTAATGCTGGTGTCAAATACATATAGTTTTCAGTGTTTCTGGGACATTTGTGGTAACCCAACGCCAATAAAATGCAAGACGAGTCGAATGGAATATATATGCCATACTCGGCATAACATTTCGTTTTTGGGAAACTAAAATCCTAGTAGGACACTTTCAGAGGGGAATAAATTTCTCCTGCAGAAAGTTGTTATTGGTATTACTGCGTCTGAACTACAATGTTTTCAGTAGAGAAGAGAACTCTCAACTCGCGTAATTACAGAATATCAGCTGCAACTGAGAAAAACGGGCAGCAAAACATTTCCAGTTAGTCTCTCTCTTTCTCTCTCTCCCAAACACACACACACACACACATACAGAAAGAGAGAGAGAGAGAGAGAGAGAGAGAGAGAGAGGAAGGTAGGTTGCAAGGAAGGAAAACTGCGTAATATATCAGGTATAAATATCAGAGTAAAAGTAGAAAAAAGCGGTGTACAGAATTTAAATTACATAACGAATGGCTGTAGGTGGCAGGTCGTTGGAATAAAAAGAACGATCCAACTAGTCTGAAACCCAATGAAATCTCTTTAGGCCGTAATCTGGGCACTTTACGAAACTATAAACATCACCAAGCTTGCCTATTCATTAAAAGAGAGAGGCCGCGGTGGAGTAGTCGAGTGGTCTAAGGCGCCTCGCTGCGGGGCGCGCGGTTGCTCGCCGTCTGAGGTTCGAGTCCTCCCTGGGGCATGGGTGTGTGTGTGTGTTTTGTCGTTAGGTTAGTTTAACTTTGTTTAAGTAGTTTGTAAGCTACGGACTGATGACTACGCAGTTTGGTCTGATAGATTTACAAACATATGAACATTTGAAAATAGAGAGCTTTCGATTTGCATAAAAAAACATCACTCAGTTAAAACATTACGTAAAATATTTTGCATGCCGACATTACTGACTGGAGAGGGGGTCCTCCCGACGGAATAAAAAGCCATGTTCCCGACTGACCAACATAAAAATGCCACAGTCGTTTACTTGGCTTTAGGCTTCACCAACCGTAGATTTTTGTCCGTCATTACTCCCTCAACAGTTACATTTAACAGTGAAATAACAGCTATTAAGGGATCGAAGTATGGAGTACAGTCATTTTCTCTAACAGGGAAGTGGGGTTAATAGTGGACGTGAATAGTTCTCTTGGTCGTGAATGCCGTCCTATTATATCTCGTATGTCCTTGTTTCATCCATCACGGGATACCTTACTTCCAAGATATCAGAATTACTAAATTTCGTCTGCATCGTGATTACCTGTTCTGATGTTAAGTTTCTCGTTTTTCTCATTTCTGTTACTTGTCATTTCTTTGCATTTCCTGTGTACTCTGTGTCATTTGAAAGAAAAAAAAAATGTTATATTAATAGATAATAGTTAATTCCGTCTAATAGCGATCGTATGAGTGCATCTTGCGCAAATGAACGCGGGAGGCGTAACCGATGCATCTTGGGTACGGGCTTTAGAAGGAAAGGTTACAGGCTCGTCACTCGTGCATTAACCCGACATAACTCGCGCCTTTAAAACTTAGACGCTCGCTGGCGCGTAGAGCATTTTGCTCACACACAACCAGCAGCCTGTAATTTACCTAATGTGTGTAAATTAAGATTGTTTTTGATACTTTTACAATGAAACACTCATAATGTTCTATAAATATTTATCTGCACTACAAAACAATAATTACGTCTATATCATTTATAATAATCTCAGGACAAATGAAATCGCGTCTTCTAAGGAACATAAAGAATTGAAAAAACAAAACAACAATTCCATGTTGGTTAACTTTTGTGCCCTAATCACCATATGTTTGGTCTTTGCACAATATTGCAGTGTGTTCATTTCACAATAACTTTGACAATGTACAGAATGCCAATAAATGCTTTCAAAATGTTCAAATGTTTGTTAAGCTTATGGGACTTAACTACGGGGTCATCAGTCCCTAAACTTACAAACTACTTATGAACTACTTACGAACTAGGACGGCACAAATATCCATGCCCGAGGGGGGATTCGAACCCCCGACCGTAGTGGCCGTGCTGACCGTGACTGGAGCGCCTCAGTCACCTCGGCCACCGCGGCCGGCAAAATGCTTTCACTTCTATAATGTCAGTCTCGTTACAATCCCTATCCCTTGAAAATCGATGCTTGATTTTTCTAATATGAATATCCGTATACGTAACTACTTCAGTTAGCATTTCATGGCCAATAAAAAGCCGAAAACAATCGATAACATCTTTGGCATCTTTTGCCAGAGTTCCTCCCTTGTCTACCAATAACGATATTGTGCGCTCCTTTCCTCACATTGGAACGATCTGAATTGTAACACCACATTGTTTAATTGCCTTTGTCTAAGTAAAATAACTGACCTCTTGATTGTTCAAAATGTTCAACTGTTTGTATAGCTTATGGGAATTAACTACGGGGTCATCAGTCCCAAAACTTACAAACGACTACGATCTATCTAATACTAAGGACGGCACAAATATCCATGCCCGAGGGGTGATTCGAACCCCCGACCGTAGTGGCCGTGCAGACCGTGACTGGAGCGCCTCAGTCCCTTCGGCCACCGCGGCCGGCCCTCTTGATTGGATTGAAGAAATGTTACCTTCACTTCATTCTGACGATTGTTCCGTTTCAGTACAGTGATTACTGTGTTCACTGTCCAAGTCACTTTCTATATTATCAACTCGAGCAGATTCATCTTCAATATTTCCTAGGTCATCATCTTCAAGCCATGACATAATTTTTGCTTCTAGTCTACCCATTAACACAAATTAAAAATAGTGTTGGTTTAAGAATTTCACAACACTTATTCATCGTAAATAAAAACAACGCAATAAACTAAGGGCCGCGGTGGAGTAGCCGAGCGGTCTAAAGCGTCTCGCTGCGGAGCGCGCGGTTGCTCGCTGTGGAGGTTCGAGTCCTCCCTGGGCCATGTTAAAATGTTTGTTAAGCTTATGGGACTAAACTACGGGGTCATCAGTCCCTAAACTTACAAACTACTTATGAACTACCTTATACTAAAGACGGCACAAATATCCATGCCCGAGGGGAGATTCGAACCCCCGACCGTAGTGGCCGTGTAGACCGTGACTGAAGCGCCTCAGTCCCCTTGGCCACCGCGGCCGGCCCTGGGCCATGGATGAGTGTGTTTGTCCGTAGGTTAGTTTACCTCGGTTTAAGTAGTTTGTAAGCTACGGACTAATGACCACGCAGTTTGGTCCGAGAGATTTACAGACATTTAAACTTTTTTTTTTTTTTTTTTTTTTTTAAATAAACTAAGAGCAGTAACCGTAAAGCGACATAGAGCGAAACATATACTTACGTCGATACTCGCGCGATGAGCTAAATGCCGCACGGCGACGACTTGTTCAACCAACTGAACTCTGTCAGTGAAACACACACACCGACACAACAACAGCGTGCAGCGGTTGGGGGAAGGGTAAAACTCAGCTACTGAGCGAACGAGAATCATGCCGGTATTGTTGGGAAAATGGCGATTGTTTTAAAATTTTACTGTGAACAAGATGCTCATAGCGCGAGCTGTCCTGGGTTAAGAGGGGAGGGGGTGGAGGGAGTGTGCGAGGAGCCGGGGAAGAGAACCGGCCCCACACACACACACATCCTCTTCTTATTGTACCCAAACTCCGGAGCAGACAAATTGTCGACGCTGTAACGTCGGTGGCCGGGAGTCCCCGATCGCTCACCCGCTGCCGTGACGGTCACCGATCTAACGACTCGGCATTCGGAGGCCGTCGAGACGAGCCCGTTAACAAAGCGCTGGCACGCGGCGCCGCCCCGCCCCGCCCCGCCCCGCCGCATCTTGTTAGAAGAAAGTTGGGCGTCGCCGGAGATGAAAATCCGTAACAAGTGAGCGACCTGCCCCGCCGTCTGGCTGGCGGGCTACCCTCGGCGCGGCGAGGGCGCAGGTAGTGCAGGGGTGGCGGTGGCGGGGAGGAGGCGCACAATTCAATTCTTCAGTACAGTCGCTGCCGACGACGACGCGCCAGCCGCCTGCGCGTCTGCCGCCCTGCTTCCCAACGCCCTCCATTCGAGCTCTCGTCTCCAATTGCGCCGAGTCTGTTACATCCTGGGGGGAGGGGGGATGGAGAGTCGGTCCCTTAGGTGATTTTAAATTCGTGATGACGTCTGTGATATGTTGTTACAGCTGTAAAGCACAGAATAAATGCAAAGAGTGGATAGTCTTCGCAGACAGTGCGGACAAGTAGCGAGAATTTCCAAAAAGTACTTCTGAGTCTTAGTAAGTCGAACCTTGAAAAATATAATCGGAATCGAACTTCTAGTTAACTTCCTTTAAGAAGGTATTAAACATAAGGAGAGGCATTGAATTAAAATCTGTACTGGGATCTCCTACTTACTAGGTAGGCTCTTTAGACCACTCAGCTAACACAGCGTTGCAGCCAAAGACGCTACACTGACGGTCTTAAAGCACACACATACTTTAATTCTGCCTCGTGTTTCCTGTGAAATGCGTATCAAACTGCCAGGGCTCTCCTGAACTGGAACACCATCCCAGCAAAGAACGTGAATGGGAACAATCTCGCCTTGTTCCTCAGGCCGAGGTGACATACACATCAACAATAATACATTTCCTTGAGACAATATTGTCTCGGTATACCAAAGGTATTAAACATAAGAAGCCTCGTTAAATATTGGTAGTTATATGTGCTGCAGTTTGTAGTATCCCTTAATATCCCTCCACAAATTGCGAGGGGTTGTTTCCCCTGTCGACTGTGGTCAGAGTATGTAAAAAAAAAAAAAAAAAGAAACAACATTAAAGATGCGCCAAGGAAAAAATGACGAGGGCGTTGCATACGGAAGAAGCGTTGAACGGCATGTTTGACATCAGCATTGTTTCCAAAGCGCCTTCCGACGAGAGTCTACTTCAAAAAAGATGGAAGTCACCTGTTGCAAGATCAAGACCGTATGGCGGATAGTGTAGACGCTCCCAACTAGAGTTGCAATATGGTTTTGAGTCGCCGTCGCCGAATGTTGTCTCGCATTGTCATCCAACAGCAGAACGCCAGATCTGAGAAGGCCAGGTCGCTTGTTTCGAATCACCTCTTTCAATTTCGACAGAGTGGCACAGTACTACGCAGCATTGATAGTTGCATCCTCCAAAATGTCCGGCAACAAAACTCCTTGGGCGTCCCAGCAAACGGCGAATAGCACTTTACCTGCAGATGGAGTGCTTTTGAACTTCTTTCGGAAAGGTGATGACGAATGTTTATACTCCATAGATCGGCCTTCGATTCGGGCGTGTAATGGTGGACCCACGTTCAACCCCCGTCACAATACAAAACAGAAAGTCATTGCCATATTCATGGTTGTCATCAACCCAGTCAGTGTCTTGTACGTGCTCGTTCACCTGCTGTGTCGTCTTTCGCCCATAGCCGTCCAACGCTTCTTCCGTATGCAACCCCTAGATATTTACCTGGACGGCTTTTTGAAGCTTATAAAGTGGTTCGACAAATGCCTCAATGTATTTGGTAATTATGTAGAAAAATAAATATATGTCTTATCTTTAATGTCTCATTCTATTTTTCCCATTCATACATAACTCTTCCCACACTCGACAGGGGAAACTCATTTTCCAACTCGTACTTTCCTTTATTTAATTTCAACAAGTATTTCAGACCACGCGAAGTATTCACCGTACATTTTAACTTCGAGGATTGTATTAATTCTCCTAATACCAGCAATGATGTACAAAGAAACTACAGACATCATTACTTCACTTATCCTTATGTCTGGGTTTTAATCGTTAGTGCGTAACATGAATAACACATGTACGAGCATCGTTAAGAGAAGCTATCTTAATGCCTTATCTAATGTCCAAAATTTCGTAAGTTATGTAGAAGATAAGTTAAACAGTTGCAGATTTTTATACAATAAATATTTTTTCTGTATCTGTGCACGTTTGTTTTATATAACCAAACGGAACTTACTTTGTGGATGTACCTCGTATAATCGTATGAAGACTGCATAATAACCGCATTTCAGTATAAACTAAGTGAGTGGATAACACTTTTTCAACTCTGCGAACATATTTATTCAAACTTATGAATTCAAATGTCATAACACCGAGAGATCTATCAGGCTGGAGCAATACTAAACTGCCACACGTCAAATGCTTAATTTGAAACTGTCGGATTTTTAACGTAGTTTTCAATTCAAACGTTTGTAAATATAAGGGATTTCCCTGCTGCGATTATCAGTCCAATAGGCTCACAAACTATCTAAACTAACTTATGCTAATACTAAGGACAACACACACACACCGATGCCCGATGGAGGTTCGAACCTCCTACGGCGAGCAACCGCGTGCTCTGAAGCAAGGCGTCTTAGAGCGCTCGGCCCCTCCACCGCGGCCACGCTGTTTTCCAGAACTGACATTGTTTGATTTTGATTTATAGATCAATGCTCGACATCCCTACGTTTAATTATGATTGTGTGAGAATTAATAATTTCAGAACCAACAATAAGTTTACTACGACGAGGTGTAACAGAATCAGCGGCATCGCATCAACTCATCGAGCTGCAAGATAACGCCGCAACTTTAAGCTAATTACTTTATTTTCAGCACTTTTCATGATATCTGACCCTAACATAATATAGACTTAATACGGAATAACTTATTGAAAAGGGACTTGCATTGGAAGCTAATAATTGCAGTCACACTAAATTTCAAAGAACACATTCTTTAACTATTCCAAATAACCTACAGAAAATATATTTTACAAGTCGACACACGGAATCTCCCATGGGCATAGTGCTGTCAAAATCATGCTTCCTCTGGTCACATAAGGTAAAGCCATTCTTCCTGCGTTGTGCATGCCTGGTGATTAACAACAAAAGCAAACCGTTATGCCGGATGACGTCGTCTTAACCTCGGGGAACGCCTATTCCACTGTCCACTGGGAGATGTGTCTTAGCGCGCCACGTGTTGAAATGAGCAGTTATTTGTTGCAGTGTTGCTCTTCTGTAAGTATTGACGACCCATTTCAGATGTCGATGGTCACTTCCATCAAGGGTGGATATGACTCATGTAGTTCGGCTGTTGAGGATGTGAAACCGTCATTGAACTATTCATGACACACCAATAATGAATAAACGGTTGAACTTTTTGAGCCGAATTCCTGCACCACTACCGAAATATCCGCGGTGGAGTGGCCGTACGCTCGAAGGCGCCTTGCTGTGGTGCGCGTGGTTTGCTCCCCGCCGGAGGCTCGAGTCCTCCCTGTGTGTGTGTGTGTGTGTGTGTGTGTGTGTGTGTGTGTGTGTGTTGTTCTTGCGTTAGTTTAAGTTAAAACAGTTAGTTTGCCTAGGGACTGATAACCACAATAGTTAACTTCTATAAATTTACAAACATTTGAGCTGTTATACTGCGTTCGAATGGCGTCAGCCTACGACCACTTTGTTACACACACACTTGCACAAGCACGTCTCAGTAGGTCTTCTATACAGATGCATATTCCGTAGGAACAGGGTAGTGCGCAAACAGCATAGTAGCGTCATCTGTGTCGGTCTATCCCGTGACAGCAGCTAGTGAGTGTACTACGGTATATAAATCAGTTCAAAGATGTACAAGTTTTTGACCTTCATGGAATAGAATCAGTGTATTACGGTCGTGAATGAGAACTGTAAAATTATTTCAATGGAAGTTTTCAAACTGTCATATCTTTGTTTCTAACAATTCTGAAGCTGAAAATTTGAATTGCTGAACACGTAAAATACGGAAGAAAGAAGCGGTACAAACGACAAAAGTTACCTGATTATTGAAATTCTTCACAAAGTGAAGAAAATACAAAGCTAGTTTATTCCCTTATATTCTGGAAGGCGGTGAAACTCGACCGCTAGCGAGAAATGACTCACTGTTATCTGTCTCATCTTTAAAACATTTTTTAACTCCACTTTCAGATGATTTACTAATAAAGTGTGAGTGCTGATGCTAGTTTGTTGAACTTGGTACGACGGTACAACGCCGCGGTGGGGTAGCCGAGCGGTCTAAGGCACCTCGCTGCTGAGCGCGCGGTTGCTCGCCGTGGAGGTTCGAGTCCTCCCTGGGGCATGGGTGTGTGTGTCTGTCAGTAGTTTAGTTTACCTAAGTTTAAGTAGTTTGTAAGCTACGGACTGATGACCACGCAGTTTGGTCCGATAGATTTACAGACATTTGAAAATTTTTGATGGTACAACAATACTGACCCTTTATATGCCGTTTTAATTTACTCTAAATTTTTACACCAAGAAGAAATGCAGATGATAAACGGGTATTCATTGGACAAATATATTATTCATGAACTGACATGTGATTACATTTTAATGCAGTGTGGGTGCATAGATCCTGAGAAATCAGTACCCTGAACAACCACCTCTGGTCGTAATAACGGCTTTGATACGCCTGGGCATTGAGTCAAACAGAGCTTGGATGGCGTGTACAGGTACAGATGTCCATGCAACTTCAACAAGATACCACAGTTCATCAGTAGTTAATGGCGCATTGTGACGAGCCAGTTGCTCGGCCACCAGACGTTTTCAGTTGGTCAGAGATCTGGAGAATGCGCTGGCCAGGGCAGCAGTCGAACGTTTTCCGTATCCAGAAAGGCGCGTACAGGACCTGCAACATGCGGTCGTTTATTATCCCGTCGAAATGTAGGGTTTCGCAGGGATCGAATGAAGGGTAGAGCCACATGTCTTAATACATTTGAACTGTAATGGTCACTTTTCAAAGTGCCGTCGATGCGAACAAGAGGTGACCGAGACGTGTAACCAATGGCACCCCATACCATCACGCTCAGTGATACGCCAGTATGGCGATGACGATACACGTTTCCAATGTGTATTCACCACGATGTCGCCTAACACGGATGCGACCATCATGCTGCTGTAAACCTGGATTCATTCGAAAAAATGACGTTTTGCCATTCGTGCAGCCTGGTTTGTCCTTGCGTACACAATCGCAGGCGCTCCTGACTGTGATGCAGCGTCATGGGTAACCGCAGCCACGGTCTCCGAGCTGATAGTCCATTCTGCTGCAAACGTCGTTGAACTGTTCGTGCAGATCGTTGTTGTCTTGCAAACGTCCCCATCTGTTGACTCAGAGATCGAGACGTGGCTGCACGATCAATTACAGCCATGCAGATAAGATGCCTGTCATCTCGATTGCTAGTGATACGAGGCCGTTGGGATCCAGCATGGCGTTGCGTATTGCCCTCCTGAACCTACCGATTACATTTTCTGCTCACATCAGTGGATCGCGACCAACGCGAGCAGTAATGTCGCGAAACGATAAACCGCAATCGCGAAAGGCGGAAACGTGGTGGTACGCATTTCTCCTCCTCACACGAGGCATCACAACGTTTATCAGGCAACGCCGGTCAACTGCTGTTTGTGTACGTGAAATGGGTTGGAAACTTTCCTCGTGTCAGCACGTTGTAGGTATTGCCACCGCCGCCAGCCTTGTGTGAATGCTCCAAAAAGCTAATTATTTGCATATCACAGCATCTTCTTCCTGTCGGTTAAGTTTCGCGTCCGTAGCACGTCATCTTCCTGGTATAGCAATTTTAATGGCCAGGAGTGTATTTACTAACATTCATTTCAAATAAGATTCAAAAGACGACAAATAATTTTAACCTTTTTCTTCTTAAGCATTAAAACGCATTGAAAATTATTTTTTTTTTTTTTTTTTGGTTTAATAAATCTGACGTACCTATTTCCGAATCGTATTTGAATATAAAGTTTATGTGTTTACGTTCTTATTTTACACAGCATTCCCTTCTGTTTGTTCGGGAAATGTAAAACGTAAATTCGCTTTTATTTTCAGATATCTTCTCTTTCTAATGGGAGAAGACCAATGAGATAATAGTCAGGCCCTCTTGTAACCTTTGCAACGTATCATGAAATAGAAGTAAGCAACAAAATGAAAACTGGGAAGGCACGGAAGGGCACAACCCATTACTATAACATGAGTGACCTCCACCTCCGATGCTGGTAGATGATGGCCGGCCGCAGTGGCCGAGAGGACTGAGGCGCTTCAGTCACGGTCTGCACGACCACTACGGTCGGGGGTTCGAATCCCCCTTCGGGCATGGATATTTGTGCCGTCCTAGTTCGTAAGTAGTTCATACGTAGTTTGTAAGTTTAGGGACTGATGACCCCGTAGTTAGGTCCCAAAAAAAAAAAAAAAAAAAAAAAAAAAAAAAAAAAAAAAAAAAGTCCCCCGGTTCTGCACCTCTGCAGAGTAAAGCATACTAAACTCCACGATTGACCCAGTCAGTCGATCATTAACGTAACTACCCAGCACAAAACGTGGTTGCTTACTGATTTACGTAAAAGCTCTTTACGCACATTCTCAGCCAATAGACGATGTTTACCTGGAAGTCGTTCGTGCAAAGTAGACTTTATCGTCATACATTGCTTCTTCCGTGGAGAAAAGGCCTGCATTTCTCTTAGCTGGAAGAAGGAAGGAAGGAATGTCTGGGGTTTTACGTTCCGTCGTAGAACGTGTTCATGAGAGACGGTTGTTAGCTGAAGTAGTTTCTGAGTGCTCTAACGCAGAATCGAAGTTCTCTCCAATCTCGTTATTCTCAAGACATTTCTATTTATTTCGCAGCAGTAAAGATGTCTTACGCCGTAATAAATATGCCACTGTAACGCCGTCCTGTGCTAACAAGGAGGGCTAAAGAAGAATGAGACCGAAATGCTGGCGAACATTTCTTGTAAAACGCTGTCTAACAAGGAGGATTTGTTAGACAGTCCACGTTCACCGCCACGGAGTGTACATTCAATCAGTTAATGTAAAGAGAACCGTGACTGTAAAATATTTTGAAGCTCGAGTAAGCTGAATTGATACCACAGTAATTTTTTAGGCACACAAAAGGAAGGCAACAAGGGGAAGGCGGAAGAAGAATACATCCACTTTGCACCCTCTTATTACACACACTAGGGGCGCGAGCACGCGTTATTTACATAAAGAATTTCGCTTTCATCATTCTCGCAGTGGAAAGCTGAGCATACTGAAATAACGATATATCTCTCAGGTCGCTTCCTTTCTCTCCTACCGACCCTTAAGCAAATCCAGTCGAAATGTCACGTCTGGTATCCACTGTAGAAACGCTGAGTATCACGTACTGAATATGATACCCCGAAAAATATTAATATAAACGATTAAAGTTGTCTTCCTCGTGTCTAAAGGTCAAATAGATGTTGTACTTCACTATTTATCTGTCTGTTTTCAGATCTATTTTTAAAAGGGTTATGACGTTATTAAGCACAAATTTATTCTTCTTCATCTTCATACGCACGAGTTTTGGTAAAGTTTTATCATTGTTACGCGGTTAATTTTTAATTTCTGTTGAGTAACAGATGATAAGAGAGAAACATGATCAAGATTGAAGGCATGATGTTAATTGGAAAACCAAAAGCTTACCTTTCCGAGAAAGCCAACCATGATCAGAAATAAACTACAGCAGTCAGCCATGACACTATCGTGCCTAAACTAAGAAGTATTATTTAAAAAAGAAATACAAAACACATGCTTGACTGGTTTAGTTTCGTTTGACTAAAAATTATGGTTAAAAAATGTTCAAATATTTGTATAGCTTATGGGACTTAACTACGGGGTCATCAGTCCCTAAACTTACAAACTACTTATGAACTAACTAACACTAAGGACGGCACAAATATCTATGCCCGAGGGGGGATTCGAACCCCCGACCATAGTGCCCGTGCGGACCGTGACTGGCGCGCCGCAATCCCCTCGGCCACCACGGCCGGCAAATTATGGTTCACGTCACTAAATGTAAAAATATTGTACAATGAAATTATTAATGCAAAAGAAACCTTCGATTATAGTTGGTAACAGAAAACGTTGTTCTGGCATCTTTATGGGGTGTTGTGAATCTCCATATAACGAGCAAGACAATGGACACGTAATCGGCGTAAAGGTATAGTCTCCGTGTAACTGGCATCAAACAGTCCTATATAATTGGGATCACATATATATATTTCTTTTTTTACAGTAATTGTTTTTGTCACACCCTCGCACATATAAATTGTTCACAAGCATGTAAATACAGTATCCACAAAGAAAATACAAATCAATAAATTAAAAAAAAAATGGCGGAATCTTTATGTATAAGTATCGATTATCGCATTGCAACGATATTATGTTGTTTGATTGTTGGCTTTCCTTTAGCACTCGAAAATTTTAAAATTATTGTATTGTTATAAACACAAGATTACTGCAGAGATTTGAGTCATTACGGATTTGTAGTGATATTACAATGTTGTCTGTCTGGTACCTTTTAGTTTGGTACTGGCACATCTATTTATAGATATGTATCGTAAAAAGCCTCGCTCTTGTAACACACTCTTGGGGCACGCCAGAACTAAATTTTACCTCTAAAGGCTTCTCTCCGTTGAGAATTAAATGATGCTCTCTGTTATCTGGAAACTCTTCGATCCAGTCACACAGTTGAACTGAACTTCCTTACGCTCGCAGTCGACGGCGAGGAACCGTATCGAACGCGACGAGGAAGTTAAGAAACACGGCATCTACCCAAAGGGCCTGTATCAACTGCTCTCTGAGTCTCTGGGTGAAAACCGCGAGCCTGGTTTCACATGATCGTTAGTTTCGGATGCCATATTGATTCTACAGAGCAGATATCCGGTCTCTACAAACATTTGAATTTGTTGGAGCATGAGTGGTAGCAAGACGGGTTAAATGATGGTTTCAGTGTACTGTGCACTGTTCATTGTTCTCTAGACGATCACTAGAGGAGAATGGCGTGTGTAGGATATCGCACACCTCACAATGATGCATGATGTGTCCGTTAGAGTGTCCTCCGCTCACGCCCCAACATCGTTCAGCCCGCTACCAATGGTGTCATGATAGGCGCTTATCAAAGGACGAATGGAGACGTTTCGTCTTCAGTGATGAGTGTCGTTGCTGCCTCGGTGCCAATGATGTGTGGTGTCGAGCAGGGGAGTGCGAAAATCTGGAGTGTACACAACAGAGACACCTGGCATCATAATGTTGGAGAGCCATATCCTACACTGGCCATTCTCCTCTGGTGTTCGTTGTGGGAAAATTGAACAGTACACGGTACATTGAAACCATCATTCAACCCGTCCTACCACCGTTCATGCAACAGCAAGGCGATGTGCCTTTGCAACAGGACAGTGCACGTCGACACGTACCCCATACAACCCAACGTGCTCTTCTTAATGTACGTCAACTACCCTGACCATTATTATCCCCAGATCTGTCCTCCATTGAGCATGTCTGGGACCGGAAGAAACGTCACCTTGGTGCGGTCTACAGGACCAGGACGAGATCTGGTCCAACTGAGGCATCACATGGAAATTGCATGGCAGACCATACCGTAAGGCTTCATTAGGCAACTCTACGATCGTTTTCATGAGAAAGTTGCATCCTGCATTGCTGCGAACGGATGGTATACATGATACCAGCTTCGACATTGTGCACGCTCTGGTGACTGTACTGGCGTGCATATGGTTCTGACTGCGTGATCGTGTGTTGTATACGTCCTCAAGAATGTATCGATAAAATTTCGCTCTCCTGGGTTGACGAAATTTGGTGTTCTCTTTTCATTTTCGAGGAGTGTACATGTGAACTAATCAATTGTTTTAGTTCTAGACAGTGGCGCAGCCACGAGGGGGGTAGGGCGCTAATGAGGCTGAAGCGCCCCCACCCCCCAGCACCTCCCAAAGAAATTTATTTTATTTACTTATTTTTTGAAAAAAATCAGTCCGGAACCGAAAATTGAAATAGTATACGTGTGATAAATCATAACGTAACTAGAATTTGCCAAGTACAAGTTAAGCCGCGCGAGAGTAGCCGAGCAGTCTGGAGCGCCACGTTACGGATCGAACGGCCTCTCGTGTCGGAGGTTCGAATCCTCCCTCGGGCATGGATATGTGTGTTGCTCTTTGGTTTAACTTAGTTTAAGAAGTTTGTAAGACTAAGGACTGTGGCGAACTAAGTTTGATCCCATAGAATTAAAAACATTTGAACATTTGATTTGCACACGTTAACGTGACAGTGGCTCGCCAACGTGATACCGTCCCTCAGATCGTGTGCTGCTGATACTATGAGCGGTTTTAATGCCGCCGCAACCAGCTTGATGCCGCCTCTATAGATACTGCTATGCTGAAGTTACGGGCCGATTGTTCATATGCGGCGACTCGCTGCTTAGCAAGTCAGCGACGGCACCGAGTGGAATCTTTTTGAGGCTACCGAAAACTACGAACAACAATAGTGTTATTTTAGTTCAACTTTTACACATAGAGTCTGATGTCAATTAAACAGCTATAAAATCGGCGAGCTTCTTATATCTCTGATAGTGAATGATAAGAACCTTGTAACGTTAATAAATACAGCAGGCCAAAGTTACCCACGGGAGGGGGGGGTGGGGTGGTATGACGCAAATGCGTCATTGAAATTTCTGGGGAGGAGGGGAGTGAAAAATGAGTACTTTTGGCCAGCCTTTTTTTTTGAGGGGGGTGGGGGTTGCTTTTTAAAGCAATTTACAAAACTTGAAATGGTTATATTAAAAGGCAAAATCATTTATATTAGGTGATAAATTAGGAATCCAGGACTTAGTATCTCGGTTGTCAGGGTGGTGGGGGGTTGGTTGTAGTTCGTAGTTAGGGGGGGAGGAGGAGTCTTTGGCCAATGGGGGCAATCGGCTATATTTTTAAAAAATGAGTCTTCCTTCCCAGAACCAAATACTGGCTGTGCCACTGGTTGCAGACCTTGTCCATATCCTTCCTAGGCACGGACCTACTCCTTCTACTGTCGCATTCCGGAGATATAAAATTATTCTAACACAAAACGTGTTCCAAAATTCTACAACTGACCAACGTTAGAGGTGTAGGCCTATAGTTTTGCGCATCCTAGATTCCGACACGTATGTGCCCGTCTGGCATAGACCAGAGCGGGCGTATAAGCCGGCCGTCGATGCTAATGGCAGATTTGACGGGCCAACAGCCGCGTGGGCGTCAGCCGGTGCACCCGCACCCCCTCCCCCACCTGCAATTACCGTCCATTAGCCACCGCTGCTGCCCTACGGTAATGCTCCACCTTGCCTGCAGTACAAATGTGCACCTGGTTAGGGAACTACGGAGCTGGCCAGCTACACACTGCTGATCATCCACAAGAGAACTCCAAGAGGGCCTGGAGATATCTCAGCCAAATTTATTTAAGAGATATTATACCACACGGTTGAAAGTACACTCGCGTGGTTGGGGTACATGATGAAATCACTGTTCAGTATTGCCGTCATTTCTGTCTATAACTGCTACGCTGTCCTCAGTAGTGAATCGCACCGGAAGTAGATTTATCGGTGGGGTGCAGCTGTAACTGCAACTTTCACACGGTACCGAAACTGATCCGGCGTAGTAGCATGGGGTCAGTCGTTCCGCAGTCATCTAAGTGACTGATAAGGAGTCCACAAAGGTATCGAATTTAAGATTTTTGTTACATTTGTGGCATGTGAAGTTCAGAAATGAAATAACAATCAGCCAGAGAAATTCAATGCGACTCTCAAAAATTGTCGAGAAAATCATCTCTGAAGTTTTTCTAGTACAAGTAAGTACCAATAATTAAAACAGTTGAAGCATTTGTTAGTGTAGCCCAATCGTGGTGGATAACAAAGCATCGGCACTCTTTGTAAAACGGACGATAACCATTATACGGCAACAACCCAGGAGCATTACAAAGAACGGGGGACGGCCTCGCGCATTGGAGCATAAAGCCTCAATGCGCTCGGCCACCCCGCTGCGACTAACGACTCTGTGGAATCTATATAAATCAAACAGATCTATGGTAATGATGTAATCTTGTTGATACAGTTACAGACAGATTTACCGGTGGGGGAAACTTAAATAATTGGAAATTGGTGAGAACGTAAATGCATTCGTCACAGGAATCCATTGTTGTATAACTTCCGTTAGAATTTGTACCTGATTGGCCAACATTTAAATTAGTGGGTGGAGCTTACGGTATTTAAAGAATGACTGCACCTACATCTATAGCAGTCAACATTAAACCTGTAGGCAACTCCAGCTATAAACAGCTGGTGGTCAACATTACAGGTATATTTTATTCTTATTTTAAATACTCAATTCAGAAATTATTTATCAATCTAAGAATATATTATGTATCATTACAGTTGTGGTCCGATGATGGTCGTGTAAGTGACCGAAACCGGTTACCATTGAAATAAAATAAATTGCGATCTCGACTGCCTTGTTACTGTTAGTTGGATTAATAAGTTCTGAGACTGACCACATGATGCCCTGTGGTCCGCTATAGCGCATGGGTGGTGCCGTGGTAGGATACTATGACAGTTAGTCTCTCGTCGCTGAAAGAAGCAGTTGAGTGCATGTACTGGAATCCGACGTACGGTCGTTGTCGTGAAGGCGAGTTTATTGCGCCACTCGAATTTTGACAGGTCACTGTTTGCACAACGAGCAAACATCAACTTCTGCAAGAAATTAGGCAAAACCTCTGCCAAAACATTTAAGATGATGCAGCATATGAACGGTGAGGAACCTTGAGTCGCAGTGTTGTGTTTAGCTGGTACTAACAAAATAAAAAAAAAAAAAAAATAAAAAATAAAAAAAAAGGTTCAAATGTTTGTAGAACTTATGGGACTTAACTACGGGGTCATCAGTCCCTAAGCTTACAAACTACTTATCTACATCTACATCTACCTGGGATACTCTGCAAATCACATTTAAGTGCCTGGCAGAGGGTTCATCGAACCACAATTATACTATTTATCTCCCATTCCATTCTCGAATAGCGCGCGGGAAGAAAGAACACCTGAATCTCTCTGTTCGAGCTCTGATTTCTCGTATTTTATTCTGATGATCATTTCTACCTATGTAAGTGGGAGTCAACAATATATTTTCGCATTCGGAGGAGAATGTTGGCGATTGGAGTTTCGCAAGTAACCCACGCCTCAGCGATAAGCGCCGTTATTGTAATGATTCCCATCCCAGATCCTGTATCATTTCCGTAACGCTGTCTCCCCTGTATCGCTACAATACGAAACGAGCTGCCCTTCTTTGGACTCTTTCGATGTCCTCCGTCAAACCCACCTGACAAGGATCCCACACTGGGCTGCAATACTCCAGAAATGGACGGACAAGCGCAGTGTATGCAGTTTCTTTAGTAGTTCTGTTGCATCTTTTAAGGGTTCTGCCAATAAAACGCCGTCTCTGGTTCGCCTTTCCCACGATATTATCTACGTGTTCTTTCCAGCTTAAGTCTGAAGTAATAGTGATTCCTAGGTATTTTGTGGAGTTACGGCCTTCACATTTGATTGATTTATGTTGTAAACAAAGTTTAACGAATTTCTTTTCGTACTCATGTGGACGACTTCACACTTCTCATTATTTAGAGTCAATTGCCAAATTTTACACCATACTGATATCTTATTCAGATCGTTCTGCAGTTGGTTTTGATCTTCAGATGATTTTACTAGACGGTAAATGACGGCGTCATCTGCAAACAACCTAAGAGAGTTACTTAGATTTTCCCCTAAATCGTTTATGTAAATAAGGAATAGCAGAGGACCAATAACACTACCCTGTGGAACGCCCGATATCACCTCTGTTTTACTCGATGCCTTACCATCGATTACTACGAACTGTGTCCTCTCTGACAAGAAATCCCCTATCCAATTGCAAATTTGGGGCGATATACCGTAACCACGCAATTTGATTAAAAGCCGTTTGTGAGGTACGGTGTCAAAAGCTTTCTGGAAATCAAGAAATACGGAATCGATTTGTGAACCTTTGTCGATAGCACCCATCACTTCGTGTGAATACAGAGGTAGTTGTGTTTCGCACGAACGGTATTTTCTAAATCCGTGTTGACCTTGGGTCAATAGATCGTTCTGTTCGAGATAATTCATAATATTTGAATACAGGATATGTTCCAAAACCCTGCTGCAAATTGACGTCAATGAAATAGGCCTGTAGTTTAGTGGGTTACTCCTACTGCCTTTCTTGAATATAGGTGTGACCTGTGCAACTTTCCAATCTTTTGGTATAGATCCTTCTATGAGAGAGCGGTTGTATATGACTGTTAAGTAAGGAGCTATCGCTTCAGCATAATCAGATAGGAATCTAATGGGTATACAATCCGGACCAGAAGACTTGTTCTTATTAAGTGATTTTAGTTGCTGCACTACTCCGATGATATCTACTTCTATGTTACTCATTACGGCATCTGTTCGTAATTCGAAATCTGGAATATTGGTTTCGTCTTCTTTGGTGAATGAGTTTCTAAAAGCTAAGTTTAGTAACTCTGCTTTAGTAGCGCTGTCATCGGCAGGATCGCCATTACTATCACGTAGTGAAGGTATTGTTTGTGACTTTCCCCGAGTATATTTAACATATGACCAAAATCTCTTTGGGTTTTCAGTCAAATTACGAGAAAGAGTTTCGTTGTGATAAATGTTGTAGGCATCTCGCATTGAAATCCTCGCTAAATTTCGAGCTTCTGAGTACAATCGCAAATACTGGGGATTTCGTGTTCGTTTAAATTTAATATGCCTTTTCCTTTGCTTTTGCAACAGTGTCCTAACCTGTTTTGTGTACCAAGGGGGATCGCCTCCTTCTTTTATTAATTTATTAGGTATAAAACTTTCAATTGCTGTCGATACCACTTCTTTGAATTTGAGCCACATCTGGTCTACACCTATGTTTAGTGTTAGAAACGAGTGAAAGCTGTCTTTCAAGAAGCAATGTATTTTGTTTATATCTGCTTTCCTGAACAAATATACTTTGCGTTTATTTTTGGTAACTTTGGGACTTTCGATATTCAATTTCGCTACTACAGCTCTGTGTTCACTAATACCTGTATCCGTTTTGATGCTCGTTATGAGCTCAGGATTATTTGTTGCTAAGAGATCAAGTGTGTTAGCTCATGAACTAACTTATGAACTAGTTAATACTACGGACGGCACAAATATCCATGCCCGAGGGGGGATTCGAACCCCTGACCGTAGTGGCCGTGCAGACCGTGACTGGAGCGCCTCAGTCCCCTCGGCGACAGCGGCCGGCACTAACTTTTTGTCCAAGGACAAGACAGTATGGAAGATGATGTGTGTACTGGTCGAACGGAATGCAAGGTCCAGGAAGTTGTAACGTTGGCGCCTGCTAACCACTCCCAGTCGTTAGACGTTTTCGCAGCAGCAGTAGGGGCCAGCCATGGTACTTACCACAAAATTCTGACGTATTACCTCGTTTCCTGTTACCGAGCGCAATATATGACGAATCCTGTGACAAGACCAGCGTGATGATTGCATGAAGATTTGTGGTGACCTCATCACTCGTGTGGAAGATGATCCGACGTTTGTCATCCGAATGACTGGAGACGAAACATTTTTCCTTACGACTGAAACGACAGTCAGCCATCTGGAGTGCGGCAGCACATGCAACATATAGAATCGTTTGGGCGCCTATCCTCCAAACGTCAAGTCTCGGAACTTATTGACTGTACCACATATATCGCCACGAGACACATATATATAGTGTCACCGAGCAAGGTGACTCAGTGGTAACACTGGACTTCCTTTCCTTCGGTTCAAACCTGCTTCTGTTCATAATCATTTAGGTTTTCTGTGATTTTGATAAATCAGTCCAGGCAAATATAAGGATGGTGACTTTCAAAGGGCATGGCAGATTCCCTTCCCCATCCCTGACAAAAACTGTCCGAGAGTGTGCACCAATGACCACGATGTCGACAGAACGTTAAACCCTAATCTTCTCATATTCCCTTCGCTATTTTATGCCATGTCGTCAATATGTCCCAAGTGTCAGTCTTCCTCTCCCCCCCCCCCCCCCGACACACACACCCAAGTGTGTGGTCTCTGTCTAGTCTCCAGAAACCTGATCACGTCACCTGTCTTAATAAATGTTTCCCTTCTATCGGTAAAAAAAGTTGCCCATCAGTGGAAAGAGGATGAATTATCTGAATTGAATTTGAAAGTAGAAACATGAATTCTTATAGGTTGTTGGATTTCTACAACACTCAAAAATGGCTTTGGAAATCAAGTGCTTAAATACCATCTGCAGCAAATATTTTGTAAATCATTATCTGGGAGAAATTACATCCGAGAGAAAAGGCTTTTAAATTGAATATATTTCAAGATTAGTTGCCAAATAGTTACTGATTGATGACTGAAGAAAGTGAAATGATAGTTTACTAGACTATGAACGTAATTATGAAGAGAATTACATGACAAAACGTCTAGTTTCGTTAGTCATCCAAGTGCCAACACAACAATTTCAAATCACAGCAGTACAACTGTAAACTTGAACGACAATTAGACAATTTGCGAAAGTAAGCCACCGTTGAAATAACTGAAAATACAGCTGGAGAAAATAAGAGGGAGAAAGAGACTTGAATTTTAAAATATGCTCAGGAAAGGACGCATGTAAAAGGAATAATGAGTTGGAGAGCTCGAAAAACTTGAGAGAAGAAGTTCCTCGCGAGGAATGTAAACAAGGTGGCGTTGCGAAAATAATGAATTCGACAGAAGTATTCTGCAAGATGGAGCGAGAGAAGGTAATGGCTATGAATATTCCAGATAGAGTGTTCCGGCGAAAAGGCGGCAATCGAAAAAGCATTCAGAGAAAGCGTTTGCGGTGGTGTTAGCCGGGAATCGTGAATCCGCGGAAATTAGCATCAGAGTGGACAGAAAATAGCACTGGATCCGTAATTTGGTCGCATACTAAATGCTTAGATTTGATCTGTTTCGTGCTGCAGTTCATTATGGATCTATTCGATAATATCAAGCAACTAAGCTACGTTGTTGTGATATCATTTTATTAGGTCAACACATAAGTACTAAGAACTTTTGTTTCCTAAGTTACTCATAACGGAGAATTTAGTCATTAATATAATATTCGCGTTTAAGATTTACAATAGCTGCCATCGCTGGTGTAGTTATTTGAATCCGCAACTGTAGAAATGAAGTGATTTGGGGCGCCACGGCGGATTAGCCGTGCGTACTAGGGCGCCGTGCTCTGGTGCGTGCGGCCATTCGCCGTCGGGGGTTCGAGTGCCCCCTCTATCATGGGTGTCTACGTTGTCCTTAGGTTAGTTTGCCTTAGTTTAAGTAGTTTGTAAGCTACAGACTAATAATCACGAAGTTGAGTCCGATTTTTGAGGCGCTGAACTTATCGAAATACGTCCTGAGTACATCTTCATCTGACAAGAAATTTTCTTGTCGTTTGTTGGATAGACAGCAGGAAGAATGAAAATCGAAAGACGTAGGATCATCCGCGTTGGAGTGGCCGAGCGTTCTAAGGTGCCTTGGTGTGGAGCGCGCGGTTGCTCGTCGTCGGAGGATCGAGTCCTCCCTCAGACATTGGTGTGTGTGTGTGTGTGTGTGTGTGTGTGTGTGTGTGTGTGTGTGTGTGTGTGTGTGTGTTTGTGTGTATTGTCTCTAGCATAACTTAGTTTCAGTAGTTTGTCAGCCTAGGGACTCATAACCGCAGCAGATAAGTCTCTTAGATCTGCAATCACTTGAACATTAAACGTAAGATAAAGTTGGGCGTGGGAAGACTTTCCAACTCATTTTCTCTATAACGTTTTACGTCAGTCTAGCAAAATGTAGGAGTCAGTTATGTCGTAGCATCAGTTCACGCAATCTTCCTGGTCGTTGTTGTTACAGTAAATGTCAGTAATGCTGGTTACACCGCAGGGAGGCATTTCGTAGTACACCAAATGTTAGAATTTCTCGAAATGCGTAACATTATCTTATATGGAATCACAGCTCATGTTAAGGGGAATTGCTGGATTGTTTGAACTCAACCATTCATTATTTTCCGTGTGTTAGTATAAAGACACGATTTCTCTTCACTGCAAACCAGGTTGGAACTGGTCAGTGTTGTTCAGGAGCCAATCGATGAGTACCAAGCACCAATGAAAATATGGCAGCTGATTATTGTGATTTTTGCCTAGTGAGTGCGGTACCCTGATACCCGATTTCTTAACCTAGTGGGTCAATTCGTTTAAATGGTCCTCTTGAAGTAATTTCCACGATATGACCTGTGTCTCCATTATTTTGGTGACAGTGTCGGAAAATGCCTTAAACATTGAAACATACTGGCAGATTAAAATTGAGTGCCGGAACCGGGATTCGAACCTGAGAGCTTTGCCGTTCGCGAGCAAGCGCTGTACCGTCTGAGCTATCCCGGCACGCTTCACGGTCCGTCCTCACAACACGTGAGACGGTACAGCGCTTGAAGCTGGGCCGCGGTCCACACGCTGTAGTTCTATGACACCGGACCTGCCGCTCGACACAGCGGCGCAGCCACCCGCCGGCTGAGTCAACACAATCGCCGCTGGCAGGCGACAACTCCCGCCAGTGTTACGAAATGTTCAAATGTTTGTAGAGATTAAGGGACTTAACTGCGGGGTCATCAGTTCCTAAACTGACAAACCACTTATGAACTAGCTTACACTAAAGACGGCACAAACATCCATGCCCGAGGAGGATTCGAGCCCCCGACAGGAAACGGCCTCGCGCATCGTAGCTTAGCGCCTCAATGCGCTCGGTCGCTCCGCCGTGGCCCAGTGTTACGACCGGCCACCCTCGGAATATTACATGCACAAGAAGACGCAAGGAAAGGCCAACCTGACATGTTATAATGTTAAAGGGAGACAGTAGGCAATTTTTATCCCTATATGGCCAACGCTATTTTACCATTTGAATAGCTATACTGTTCAAAAGACCTATACGTGATAAAACAATGAGACTTTTACTGCATATATATAACAGATATGCCTCAATTTACGAGTAAAATGAACATAACACCTATTATGGTTTTTAAGAAAAAAATGTTTTTATTGTTTCACTAGTAAAATTTAACTTTTTTTAGAACATTAATTATCATAAAACAGTTTGATTGTTTGGTGGTTCTCAATTTACTTTTAATAACTTATCTCCATCTGCAGTACAAATTGACAAAATTTGATGTTTATAACCCCATTAGTTTACAGACAATGGTACCTGAAATAAAATTAAAAAAAAAAATGCTGTTCAGAGAAAAATCCATTTAAAGTTTAATATTGCAATTCTAGTACAGTTATTAATGAGAATTACTGATCACTAATATTTTCCTGCACCATACTGAGCTTCATCTGATTCATACTGATCTTCTTTCCTTCTCTTGGTTCCTCTTCTTTCCTGAATTGCTTGTTTTGTGCATTTTAAATCAGCAACACCTGCTTTGTAGTTTCTCTCTTATCTATTTGCCCCAAGGATTTTCAATATTTCCATTACATTTTATGCACAATAATTCCAAAACATCCAGTTTTCTAGTTACACCATCAATGAAGCATAAGAAAGCATCATGAACACCAAATTTGAGGGTTGTAACAAATACAGTTTTCGGTAAGTGGATGCAAATAACAGAATATACACTTTCATTAAAATTTTTGGTTTCCCCATGAAAACATTTCTTCAAAAATGTATCTTCACAAAGATCTCTAAATATGGGTTTAATTTGATTCATTACTGATGCAGGTAAATAATGTTTGTGGTCATATCTGGCATTTCTCCTGTACTTGCACCAAGTGTCATCATTCAGGCAAAGAGGGTGCGCTGGAGTTTCGTTTGTCGAAAGCTTATGGTAAAAGCCCATACAGCTTTTTTCATGTTTTCTATATTCTCTACATTTCTCCTTATTTCCAAGCCATAATAATTCTGTTTTCTATCTATTTCAATACTTATCAGGCGACCTTTACCACCTATCTTCTTACCATCTTCCAATACTATTTTTGACTTTTTTCTCAATAATCTTCTCAACCTGAAATCCATTCTCTTCTGGACATGCGAAATGCACTCTAATTCAAAAATTGTGACATTAGGACCATAGGGTTGTTCTGCACATACTTGGTCATAAGCCTTGCTGTCACATTCTTTTAAATATAAAGCGTCAGGAAAACTATCAAGACTCACGAAAAAATTATCGTGTTTACAAGAAACAACTGTTTTACGCAGGAATTACAAGGCATTTAAAATATGCTAAAATATAAAAATCGATTTTTTGAGCCCACTTGCCTTCTGTCTCCCCTCAAATAAAGAAAATTTTTTTGCTGAAAAGGAACTGCTGTTTAACTCCAAACCACCACCTCGCAGCAGCCGAATGCCACAGGCCTCAAAACCATTAAAGTAGAGTGCACGCCGGATAAATTGGCCGGTAGATGCGCATACGGCTGGGCAAGAGAGGGCAGAACGGTAGTGTTGGGGGTAGCGCCCAGAGCAGTGAGCGAGCGCTGGAAGGAAAGTGCCCAGCTCACTGGCCGGCAGGCGGGAGTGGACTGACGCCGCCTCCCCTTCCCAACGAAGCAATGAACTCGCCCGCCGCTTCGAACGAAAACTCGTCTCTGCGCATCGTCCACCGTATCCTGCGCGGACTCTATACAACCTCCTTTTGTTATAGTCTGTCGGCTGATAGCAATATTCGAGTACTAGTGTAATGAGTTCCGCGTCAGAGCATGGCGCCCGGATGCTTGCGGTGATCAGGTAGTGTCCGAGGCAGCACGGACACGTCGGAGCGTAGCGGACGTGCGGTCGGCGTGCTGAAACTTGTGCTGCCTGTATAGGAGCGCCCCTGGCGGCTGGCAGGGAAACCGCAGCCGCAGCGTAATCTAATGTTTGCGTCCATTAGCCTGCGCCGCCGTGCCCTCGCCTCGCCTGCCGCCGCCGTCGCCGCTGCTGCTGCAACCTCTGCGCTCCCCTGCCGTCGACGGCAGCGCCACTTTCCGTTCCGAACTTTTAAATTCGTATATATATATTTTTTCCCTCCCCAGACGGCCCCTCCCGGCCGCTCCGCCCGGCGGAGTGCCTTAGTTAAGCACCGCGGCCGAGCCCCGGCCGCATACGTTTGAAGTTTAACGCAGTTATCTGCCGGCAAGAAAGCCCCGGCGCCGCGCCGCGCCGCTCCGCCTTTAGTACAGTCGCGTCCGCGCCGCGGTCACTTCACGCAGCTGGACGCCGCCGCTTTCCACTGTGCTCTTCCGTAAGGGGGCGTCCGTATTAGAGGACCTATATAGGGAGAGAGTGGCCAACCGGCCGGCATCCGCCATGTTTTTACCAGATTGCGCGCGAGACGTGTGTTTACATAGCGCCCTGGTAGAAGTGTAGCCACTTGACGATTGAAATAAGACATGAGTTCCACCCATGAGACCAAAGTACATCTTTTAGATTACTAATCAGCACGTGGTTGAGAAAATGCCATTCATCTATATTCATACATACCTAATAAATTTGTAAGCAAAAAAGTCGCGTGAAACATTTTCTATGGCTTAGGTTTCAGAAATTACTGCAACCAGTCGCCTTTTTTTCTTCTTAATGAAGATTTATTAAACCATGAGCGGTTTCAAGCTGCCTAGTTATAACTATACAAATAAAAATGTTCAAATGTTTGTGTAGTTTATGGGACTTAACTACGGTGTCATCAGTCCCTAAACTTACAAACTACTTATCAACTAGCTTATCCTAGGGACGGCACAAATATCTATGCCCTAGGGGGGATTCCAACCCCCGATCGTAGTGGTCGTGCAGATCGTGACGGGAGCGCCTCAGTCCCCTCGGCCACCGCGGCCGGCAACTATACAAATGTAATTTGCACTAAATGTATACACCATCTGATGATGAGCCGCTAGGCAGCTTGAAACCGGTCATGGTTTAATAAATCTTCATTAAGAAAAAAAGAAAAAAAAGGCGACTGGTTGCAGTAATTTCTGAAACCTATTTCAAGATACAGTCGCAGGTTCCAACACATAATGGATAAAAGCTTTATTTTCTATGGCTGTCGAATGTTAATAACACATTTTACGATGCTCTGGTAACTTCGACAGTTGGCAGTTGATTAATAAGACAGAAAGGTATTTCATGTTATGTATCTCAAAGAAAATAATGCTATTTCAAAACATTCTTTCTGCATATCTATCGCTGAAATAAGCTACATATTATCGCTTTCCGCCCCGATATAATGCAGTTTAAGTGTTCTGTCGATCTTATAACATTTTCCTACACTGGGAAATACCAAAAAAGTCATTAAGTGGCTATTTTTAGGGACACTGTATCACAGAAACTCGGTAAAATACCGATACTATCTCTAGTGAATAATTAAAATGAGGTGACTAAGCCTTCTAAAATCGAAATTCAAATGTTCATATGTGTTAATTTATGGGACTAAACTATTGTGGTCATCATTCTTTATGCTTACAAACTACTTAAAGTAACTTACACTAAGGGCAACACATACAAACCCATGCTAAGGGAGGACTCGAGCTACCGGAAGCTGCCTCTCATTCAGTAGCATAATGCCTTAGACCACGCGACCACTTCTGCACGGCAAAGTGAGCTCCTTCTGCAATAACCAGGCTGTCATCTAGTCGTTAAACTCTAGTAACAAGGCACACTGACACGCATAAAAAATTTAATTGTTGTTCGGGGACATGAAATCCATGAATCGTTGCAGATGGTCTCCATGTAGCCGAACATAATTATTTCCTGCCAGTCATCAGTTCAGTTGGTCCAGAGCACGCAATAAATTCCACATAAAAGCAACTTGCACCGTTGTGAAGTCGCCACCAGCTTTCACAGTACCTCGTTAACAACTCGGGTGTATGGCTCTATGGGGGGATGCGCCACACTCAAACCCTACCTTCTGTTCTTAGCAATTGAAATCGAGACTCGCCTCTCAAAGACCCAATTTCCCAATCGTGTAAAGTCTAACCGATATGCTGACGATCACACAGATTTACAAACATTTGAACATTTTTCATCTGCACATCTCTTTGCACTGAAACCAGTATGAGTCACCTTCGAATGTAGTATTTGTTTTCTGTTGAATATTTATAGATATCATACACTATCATGGGCATCATAAGTAACAAAAACTTCCCAGAACGGTTATTACTGCCGACACTCCTTTGATGTTATTTCTATGTTCTGTGTCCTTCTCTCATCCAAATAAACTACTGCATCCTGTCAGTCAACAAGGCCTCAACGCGTTAACAAACCTATTCTGTGACTCCATATGACGCTAATATTTCACTACACGGTGTTCAATTGAATGATTTTTGAAAGGCGAGTAGAGAATGATATACGTATTGGCCTTTGGCGCCTATGTATGAAAACAACAATAGGTTTCTGCCTTATAGATGTGGTCCCATTTATCTTTACCAATCGTAATATCTCTGGAACTACAACAGCTATTGTAAAAAGACTTTCAGCGGTATCAATGTAAGGTAGGCGCATGAACGTAAATACTTTGAAACATTCTAAAACGAAAGCAGTTGTGTTTTTTAACACAAACTTATATGTTTTTAAATGGACACCCTATATTATTTCATCAGCAATCTACAGCATGACAAATTAGGTAAAGAATGGCCTTGAATGAATCTCAATACGCCAATTCCATCCCGAGATATTGCGAAGCGAAGTTGACAATTGAAATGCGCGGCTAGCGCAAATCCTGAGCAACATGCAGTTCTCGCCTAAGTTTCAGGAAGAGCGTTAGCTGCGCGTTTCCCGTACTTCAAGCATCAAATTCGCTTCCTAATATTTCGGGATGTAATTGGCGTATTGCGATGCAATCAAAGACATAGTTTATGTGATTTGTCATGCGTAGATTGCTAATGAAATAATATTGGGGGGCCGTTTAGAAAGATATAAGTTTTTTTTTTTTAAACATATATATGCTTCCCTTTTAGAATGCTTCAAATTATTTACATACATGAGCCCCTGCCTTACATTGATACCGCTGAGAGTCGTTTCACAATAGCTTTTGTAATACCAGAGATATTTTTAGTGGTCAAAATAAACGGGACACTCTGTATGTAACGTTGGAATACAGTGTGGTTACAACAAATTAGAGAACACTAAATGGGCTTGGAAAATGTAAGTAAGATTTCTGATGAACAGTGCTGCAGAGCAGCTATGTATTGAGGAAAAGAGATTATGGCATACTTTACACATTAAATTTCATAACTTCATTCACTACTGGTTACAGTATACGTGACAGCCTTCAGGTACAAAACTTCAAATCAATGTACATGAATAGTACCTAATTGTCACAGGCCGATTACAGTCTAATAGTGTAACACTAACGAAATTCATATACGTATACAGTAGAATATTTTCGTCAAATGTATGTAGACTGACACGAAATGTACAGGATTGCTTAATTGAGCAGCTGAAGATGTTAATTATAATGTCATTTCTCAGCAAAATGTTGTGTAGAAGGAAGGGCACCGAGTTTTTAATCAACAATTGTTGGGCATTAGAGGCAAACAACTAAGTAGGTTAACGAAGAAACAGGCCAAAGAATGGATTGCGGTTCGTCCTACGTTCCTTCTAGTTGAGAGTAAAACTGAATTACTGATTTCATGTCGAGCGTCCGGCAAATCCGGCTGTTTAAATTTTCACGGTTTTCCTCGTGTACAATTCTCGTGACTACCAAGAACTGTCTACCGTGTGGGCGAACGCACAGGCCTTATATAGACGCGTTGCTGGCTCTGACGTCAGTGATGCTCCATCTATAACTAAATAAGACACTGTTTTGGTTTTACATCCTCCTCTCCAGCTATCGCAATGTGATGGCAGAATCCCACACTGCACTGAATAATTAAGCTGTTTTTCGACGATTCTGTTTCTTTTACTGATTGCAGAGGCATTTTGCTAAGACCTTACTGAAGGTGTCATTAAACTATTTTGCAAGAGAAGTTACCAAAATCTGTGCCCTGGAGACAGCGCAAGTTCGATACCAGCATATTATTTAAAATCTACGTCTATAATCCAGAACTCACGTTGCGGAGGTAATCTCTGCCACTAGACCTGGATGTCCGTTTGTGCCGAAGAATAGAAACTGTGACAAACCACTCGGGTTTTGTATATCTTTCATTGATAGACTGCACTAAGTGAGGATTAATTCACTTAATCTCAGCCTGTCAAATGTCAGTTTGGACAGATTTAATTACTGAATCTCAGTGATCTCTTGAGATGTATTTTTTTCTGAGGCCCTGAGGTCCGACGTCAAATACTGAAGATCTTGTGGCAGACCCACTAAAATAAAACTGCTGAGAAAGCAGGAAACAGACTGAGAATACTAAAAGGCTATCCGACAGTAAATGATATGCTCAAAAGCAATTATTAAATTTCCGTAAGCCTAAATTTTTCACATATTAGCGAAGCATTTGTCATGGTTACTACCAGTAATATAAAAAAATTAGAAATGTACCAATACCAAATTAATGGAGAAAGATCAAATACCTTGATTATTCATGAGAATTCTAAATGGATAATAATCTATAGTTCCCAAAATTGAATGAAAACACTTGTGATATGTGAATACTTGATGCCAAATTGTCTTTCTTCGACGTCCGTTTTCCAGCGGAAATGTAATAAATGCACGTGACTTTTGTTACAGATAGTTTTGTAGTGAGAGCTCTGGAGGGAATCTCTTCAATGATACTCGAAACGACGGCTATTTACCCAAAAGGATTTAATTCAACGTGCCTATATATTTTCTTAACATTTTTAATCCATGAATTTGTTCAAGAAATATGGATTAAAGAAAAGATGAAATAGAACATCCGATTTAGTGACTCATATTCCAAACGGCTGTATTATCTGTGGGAATTGTAAACGGTAGTCTGCTTCAGCTAACAAAAACAAATTAAAAGACATTTTAAACGTACCTTAGATCAACTGGAAAATATCAGAATATTTTGATAAACTCCTGGAACAAATATAACCATTTCGTTTAAAAATTGCGCGTATCGGTCTTTTTCATATTGTTTAAAATTGAAAAAAGAATGTCATGCCAACCTCCACCGCTGCCATAAGTTACTGCTGTGAATTTGTAGTCTACGTATACGCAAGTCAGTTGTTTGAAATCAGAGCAATAATCTGGTTTGATGTTGAGACCTAGAAGAACGATACAAAACTACCACCGTGGTGTACTTTTCCATTACGTCATCATGAATGAAGTTGAAGAGTTCGTTGGTGTATAAACGCGGATTGCTGAACGTGTCTACAGTGAACAGTATATGACTGCTAGTCATGTTAATATGACATAAGAACCATAAAACGCTCCAATTTTGATACCGAATGAACAGACAAAATTTAATTATTCACCTTTTTTAGATTATGAGTAACTTCCACATAGTATAACAATATTAGTAACCTGACGCGGTCATATGCAAGAAGAAAGGTCATGCACAATAAACTGTTCAATTTTTTGAAACACAATAATGATTAGTAATTTCAATAAGAGATGACGTCATTAAATACAATGTTAGTACAATAGATATTTACATAAGGTTATTCTAATAATTTAATGCAAGTGTAATAGTTCCTAAATTGCAATGTAATAATTTCCTTCCAATTTTAAAGTCGATAAACAGAGACCTATAGTAACGTAATGGTTTGTCTTCAGTGGTGTAGCAACTTTGCAATTAGTAAAGTACTTGAAAATAGGCTCATAATCCGAAACCCAGGTCGTACAAATAAAGTTTTGTGAAACAAGGCCACAACAAGTGTTCAGTTATTTAATTCGAAATGTTTAACCAAGAACAGACAGTAGAATCAATCTACATGATCTGTGTTCTATAGAAAATAACTGCGAATATATGGACGGGGTGTACAACTTAGTAAGTAGAGTTACCGCTGTTTGGTAGCCGTTCGGGATTTAGGGATAGCCATCTTAATTAAACTGAGCAGCGTGCTAAGCATACTGCGTTAACAGGACACGGTGAGTCAGCAAAGGAGATTTGTTTATCTAGCTGTCCTGCATTATTCCTAGCGGGATATTTGCGTATAATCAAGTACTGGTCACTTAACAGAGACGGACCGCTGTCAGCTAGAATAGTACTGACGTCTGTTGAGGGGCTACCCAACGCTGCCCCTCTCCCCTCTCTTCCCCCTTCCCGTCGCAATTGTGTAAACTGTCGTTTTGAGGGAGCCAGACGACAAAGTTTGCACCATTTCACACACTTTCACGCTCACGGAAGGCTAGAAGTGAGAAGGGAGCAACAAGTTGCCAGCACCCTTGACAGCCGGCATCTGTTTATTCTGGCCTTGTACCAGCCCGCTCCCGTCAAGGAAGCGGTTGCGTCACTCGAGACCGATGACAATGCCGAGTTGGACAGGGTCGAGCTCGGACACCTACCCTCGAAAACTGAGCCGCTTAAGCAGCTCTTTAGTCTGGTACATAAGGCGAACCTGCCATTACATCGCTCCTTCTAGTTCGGCACTCAACTTTAAGCCTGGAAGTAATACATCGGAAAGATATTTGCTGTTCGGAAGAGCACTGCCGTTATAACGGCGACTGCATTAGTTCAGTGTTCACTGAACATAAGTGGTATCAAAACGGGAATGCTGAGACAGAGAAAGATGATGATGCAGCTACACACCCGCCACTACAGCCTCTTCTAAGGATATCAAATTGATCGACTTACCTGAAATAGCCTCAAACGAATACTACGTACCATTAGGTTCTGCTGCTTCATTTTCAGAGAGCGCAGATTTTACATAGAATTATTTTCCAGTGGCCAGACGTCGGTTAGAAAAATCATTATATATATAAATGAATTGCTGTTCGTTAGTCTCGGTAAAACTCGAGAACGGGTGAACCGATTTGGCTAATAAGCCAAAAGTCCAGGGAAGGTTTAAACGGTGATAACATATGGAAAAGTGGTCCGGAAAAGAGGAAAATCAGGAAAAACTAAAACAGCGTTCTCCAGTGAGCTATAAATACCGTTCGTCCAACTGCGATAAAATTTTGTACATTTCATGTTGAAAGCAAGATGAAGGTTTGCATCAAATAAAAATTTGGAAAAGTCGCCCGGAAATTCGGAAAATGTAGGAAAAACCGAAAGCTATATTTTTCTGCGAATAAATACGAATAAAAATATATTGACACATGGTTGTAAGAGTATCAGTTGAGTACGGCTTGACAGGACGAAGTTTGTATTAATTTTTTTTCTGGAAAATCTACCGGAAAAGTGGAAAATTTGAGAAAAACTGAAAGTGCGTATTTCCATGTATGTTTGATTGAATTGAGCACTATAACTGACTATTCGCACGACGTAGAGGGGTAATTCTTTTGTTGTTTTGTTCATTACGGTCTTGAAAAAGTTATGACTAGAAATAGCGAGACAGTTAAAAAGCAAAGTCGCAAAATTCGAACCAAATTTCTTTTTAAATGTGTTTCTAAATGTACTCAACACTATAAGTTGAGAACCGTTCATCCGCTTGCGATTAAAATTTGATCATTTGTGGATCAACTAAAGATGAACGTTCGTATGAACTACAAATTCGGGAAAGTTACTCGGAATATTTGGAAATTCGTGAGAAACTGAAAGAGCTTTTTTCAATGGGATATCAATATCACTCGTCTGGTTGCGTTAAAATTTTGCATATTTGACGTTCAAAGCAAGAGTAACGTTCTTATGAAATAAAAATTTGGAAAAGTTTCCCGGAAAATTGGAAAATACAGAGAAGAAAAGAATGTGATTTCTCTATGAAATATCAATACCATTCATCTGATTGCGATAAAATTTTGCACATTTGACGTTCAAAGCAAATGCCTTTATAAAGGTACTGGGTCTAAAATGCATATGATTTAAATTAGTATGATTTATATTAAGACGTAAGTGTTACGAAGTTCACCGCGTCATCTAGTACATAATATGCCGATGACGAGCAATGATCTATTCTTCAGTGCGAGCACACCTATGTCGTTACTCCTACGGCAATCAGTTTACATAAGCTAAGAGTTTGATTTCTAGTGGACAGGATAGAGTTGAGAATTTGTATCTGACGGGAGACGCACTGAAGTAATTCCGTGCAGGTTTGGTGATCTCTGTGTGCTCAATGGTGTAGGGTTCAATGCAACTGCCTAGAAAGGAGATGCGGGTTCGAGTCCCGGCTGGGTTCATATTTTCAACTTTATCTAATCGCAGTTAATGTCGTACATTCCTTGATATGAGGAAAAAAAGATGTTTGTGATTGTGGCATACACGTTCGTCACGACTAAATAACAGACGTTTCCACGGCGGAGTTATTGATGATCGTAATTCACTTTACTTTCCTTTTCTAAAAGAGATTTCGGCCACAGTATTTCCCTCTCCAAATACCATGAAAATCACTTAGCTTTTATTAAGTTTCTGTAGTCAAGCAGATTATCTTCCATTCAAAAAATACCTTTACATGATTTTCTAAACCCTCTTACAAACAAAGCAATTATGGAAACATGCAGGTGATTACAAAAAAATACAGATTAACGAAAAGCACTTGGCAACTAACGAAAATAATGCAATTACTTAACTGATTATAAAATTACCAGATACGTGTGTAATAGCTTGCTTTAAGTGTCGTATTTCACCGCTTCTCATATACCTACCCAAGTTGGAAAGTGTAGGAATTATAGAAACCTAGGCCCAAAATATGTGTTTACCATTCTGATACCAATATTTCTATACGAGAACTGAAATATATCTGTGAACCTATTTTATAATCAAATATTCCAATGTTTCATACTAACTTATCCGTTTAGTCTAAGGCTATTTCATATGAGTAGCAATGACATATTTTCTTTTCAGATAACAAATCTGATGACTATACACAATATGAGGTTTACAAATGAAAACTTTCAAACATACGAAATTATAAACATTAAGCAAATTGGAGTATCTAACAGTTTAAGTTCCATTAGTGTAACATGTAAACGAAAGGTTAGTGAAATTATAAAAAGAATAATTAGGGAAAATGTAGGTCAGAACTTAAATTTTTATTAACAACAAGAAATTGAAGTCCATAATCCCCATCATAGTTTCAAAGTAATTAAAGAAGGCATAAGATGTGTCAAATAAATACTTTTGGAAATACCGTTTCGATTTAGCAAAAACAAAGTGGCATATTTAGGAATACAACTTCAACGTAAACCACATATTAGTCGCGGGTCATGTCGAAGAATGTGGGCAAGTGAATATCTTATAAAGGAGCCTCCATCTTCCAGGAATAATACCGGAAAAGAGGTGAAAGGAATTCTGGCTGTTTGTTTAATGCTGCTTCTCTCTTGTGCCTGCGAACTCCGTGGTTACAAGAACTCAATATACGCCTGAATGAATTCTTCGAAAAATATTCCTCTTGGTTTTAATATCGGGTGAAAGGAAAAAATAACATTGCTTACAGCAAAACATAAATATAGCAAAAATGATAGTAAGAAATCTACGTGCATTCACCGTTAGCGAAACTAATAATATAAATTTCGAACGGTCGGGGGTTCTAATCCCCCCTCGGGCATGGTTATTTGTGCCGTCCTAGTTCGTAAGAAGTTCATAAGTAGTTTGTAAGTTTAGGGACTGATGACCCCGTAGTTAAGTCCCATAAGCTTAACAAACATTTGAACATTTTTTTTAAATTTCGAGATGCAAACTACATACTTACATTTATCAGCTGTGAATGTGTCACCTAATCACTCGCATACTTGTAAATGTAAATGAAATAAATTAATTTTTACTGCTTTTTTCACAGTCCTTGTGTATATTGTTCCAACGTTCCCTATTAAAATTACTACTCGCACTTCTTAGAGAGATCACAAGAGTAAATTCAAAGATTAACCACAATTTGTGATTTTTTAATATTCACATAAAAATCAACGATACTTTGATTCTGTAGAGGAGTATCCATACTTTTATTATCCTGACGTCTTTAAATAACTTTTTAACAAGGTTGCTTCAGCACGTCATCATCAGCCACACACTTTACCCTTCTAGTTTTCAGCAAACGTCTGTGGCAGCACATATATTACGCTTCTAATCTCGTCTTGTCTCTAATGTTACTTTACCGTTTCACTTTCGTACAAGGGTAAACTTTTCCTAATTATTAAATTGATATCCTATGTGAACAAATTTATATTTCTAAGAAATATTTTCTTGATATCACCACTCTGCTGAATGAACAATGAATTTTAATTTGCGTTTCGTAGTACACTGATTTAGCCCAATTCTTCTTTCTGTCATACATGACTCCCAAAAATGAGTAACAAGCCAGTGAGCTAAGTACATTTTACCGCGAGTCTTCTGTACATGTGTTTTGAAACGGATGTACCATTAAGAGGTCACGGCATAGTCAGCTCTTAACGAGAAAAATTAGATTAAATTATATATCATTGTCAAAAATTATCGAGAAGTTATCAGCACCCAAATGAAATCGACAGTAAATATTCTGATCGTCACTTGCCTATGGGATTTTTTTCTGCACTGTCTACTTTCAACAAAAATGCACTACACTGCAATTTCAAACTACTGTATGCCCCATATTTATTGTCCTGCTAACAGGAACTAGTGTCTATTTAGAACAATCTTACACGCGCTACACATCGTATTGCTGTTGACTGCAATTTACACATGTGAAGAAAACTAGCATTAAAGACGGGTAGATAAACGATTAGATAATAATTGTACTCTGAGCTATTTCCCTCTCCTATAGTTGCCATATCGTTGACTTTACACTATCATGTCTTAGCTAGAATCTTTTTGCTTCTGAAGCAATCCGCATACTTGACACAAGTTTTTTTCACTATTCCGCATTTACGCTTATGGTAAGAATGCAAATGGACATTACAGATATTTGGCAGTACAAATGAGCGAAATTTTACCTTCGATACAAAACTGCAGTTACTCTACATCGATAGTGAAATGTCTATATCACCAGCTGGCACGCTCGATGATAAATAATTTATCTTCACTGAACCCTTTATCAGTGGTCTCAAATGGTTTCAACGCATGATGTACATAACTAAGATAGCTTCACTCTAAGGACAAGACATATTGGGTTGAGTTTGAATTCGCCATTCGATGTAAATGGGCAACCTGCATATGAAAGTTCTTCGGATCTGCACAAGCACACTTCTAACATTAAGTATTTCATTTATTTTAGGTAACACATATTTGTGTCCATCATCTACGGTATTCTTACATCTGCTGTACGTTAGAACATTAAATTTTGCAGTGAATAGTAACGCCGGCACAGTAATTTTTGGAGGAAAATGATTGCTGCGCGAAACTGTTAAGTACAGTACAGCAAATTTAACTCCAATACGAATAAAAATACAGTCTGTGCATGCAGTCAGTTAAACCTCACATAGCCGGCCGTGGTGGCCGAGGAGACTAAGGCGCTGCAGTCACGGTCTGCACGGCCACTACGGTCGGGGGTTCGGATCCCCCCCTCGGGCATGGATATTAGTGCCGTCCTAGTTCGTAAGTAGTTCATAAGTATTTTGTAAGTTTAGGGACTGATGACCCCGTAGTTAAGTCCCATAGACTATACAAACATTTGAACATTTTTTTTTGAAACCTCACATAAATTATTTTTATGGGTAATGCTGATGTGTGCCTGTTCTTTTAGACGCTTTGTTTGCTCTACGTTTCCATTACAGCCTTATAAATTGTTAATATTGTATTATGAACATCTCTTACACCCACGTTTTGGCTCTGACGCATTATCAGACAGAATTAGATTTTAAAATGCATTTATAACATGAAACGACATCAAAATGGTCGTTCACATCTCAACAGCGTCGTGTTTAAATCCGAGTCGTGTGACTGCTGTTCGGTAAAGCAATAAACGTGGATCAAAGAAGAGCGACACATAATTAAGACACACGAATGACGCTTTACTGTGAATTGGTCTGTCCTCTAATTTGCTTCATCTTATGTGGATAATTAAATCCGATGCACGAAAGCTTTGTGACGCCGATTGTGCTGCTACTGAAAGTTAATTTCTGACGTGAAACACTGAAAAAAAGACTTAGACACGAAATGGATGAGGCACAGAAACAAACAACTCGCCATCTGGAATGCACGACGAATCAAAGAAAAAAGTAATTAAAGCGTATACAATGATTAACTCCATGTGCGCTTCGTATTGCGGAGATGAAGTTTATTGGAAAGAAAATTATATGAAGGTTTTTAATCGAGTTTACAGTGATAAACAAATTAAATTTCGTGTTTGGCAAACCGAAATGTATAAAACGGGGGTAAAATATAGCTCGATTTGTGATTGAAATTAATTTCAGTCGTTTCAAAAGGCTATTTTAATTTACTTTCGCCTTGGGCAACGAACGTTGATTAAAAACGGATTATTTAAAATCAAATAATTATTACCTATAGGTGTTATCTAGTTACATAGAAACTGATTTAAAATATAATAGCTACCAACGGGGCATGTCTGCTTATCAAACAGCCACACATTTTTAAGGAAATCAATTCGCCACACGTATTACAAATCAGTAATTTTTCATTCCCGAATGATATTACGTCCTCTACCAAAGGGCTGCCTTCGAACGTGCATATTATATTTCAGATGCAATTTTCTGTCTAACGTTGTACCAAACGTTTTTATTGAGGTTTTACCGAGCGAGGTGGCGCAGTGGTAACACACTGGAGTCACATTCTGAAGGATGGTGGTTCAAATCCACCTCCGGCCATCCAGATTAAGGTTTTCCGTTATTTCACTAAAACACTCCTGGCAAATGCCGGGATGGTCTATTATGTGCAGAGGCCCTTCAATCTAGCATAGATACTGCAACGTTCATCCACGTATCTAATCACTGCAATAAAGTCTTGATATATCTAACATATATTACATTCCCCCCCTCTCCCTCCCCCACCAACCTTCACAACTCCACACGTGCCATCCATCCACATAGGTCCCTATATTGCCAAATCAACGATTTGTTGACACACTATCCCTCTTTACCCCATAAGTAGACTTTTTTATCCAGGTAGTTTTAGCACATCACCACGTCGCTTATCGCCGCGGCGTGGGCTGCTTACGAAACTCCGATCTCCAACATTCTCCTCCGAATGCGAAAATATATTGTTGACTCCCACTTACATAGGTAGAAATGATCATGAGAATAAAATACGAGAAATCAGAGCTCGAACGAAGAGATTCAGGTGTTCTTTCTTCCCGCTCGCTATTCGACAGTGGAATGGGAGATAAATAGTATAAAGGTGGTTCGATGAACCCACTGCCAGGCACATAAATGTGATTTGCGGAGTTTCCCATGTAGATGTAGATGTAAAAACACGTGTTTCGATATTTTAGGAAATTCAACCTTTAAACGGGTGATATAAGGGGAAATCTGTTAAGGGTGCTACTAAGACTATTCTGACGCTAGAAATACGAAAATTCGGATTTGGAACCATGGTTACAATATATATAAGTATGACATCAATGGTGCAATAGGGGGTGGCAAGTTGTATCAAAGTACTTGATTAGGAAAGCATTTTTAAAGCTAAATTTATGAAAATTAATATTTAGAAGTAGAAACAACCAATGTAGACCATCCAGTCTACGCGTGCGAAGCAGTGGGAAGTAAGCTAGTAAATAATAATAATGAATTCTGGCATGCGTTCGCTGTCGCTTTCCCCCATTATCGTCTTCATTGTCTCCTGCCCGCTCATCCGGCATGCATGTATTCATTGTCTGGGTTCGGTATTTATCTGGCGCAGACGCGGGCGTCCCCAGAGCCCCATCGGCGCCGCCCCCGCCGCCCCCGCCGCCCCCGGCGCCGCCCCCACCGCCCCCGCCGCCGTCTGCCGGCCGGCCCTAATCAGATTTTTATCGCAGTCAATTTTCGGCGAGCAAACAGCGGCGCCGCCTGCCCTGTTGCTGGCCCGCGCGCGTTATCTCGCCACTCCGGTCCCGCACTCGGTCAACACACGGCCGCCGCCCCCTCATGCCAGCGCAGCCCAAACCTGGGCGTACGGGCTACTTGCTGTACTGTGTACCGCGCTGATGGGCAAATTGTCCTCAGAGAGCTAGCCACTTTAGTCCATAGGAGACTCAGAGTAAAATTTGAGTACCGATATAGTAATGTTTTCATTTGATTTTATCCATTAGAAAATGATTTTTTTCTGAAATCTTGCGACTGTGAGACAAATGGATTGGTTTATAAATAATAATACTGCTACCAGTCACGATTTTTTTATTTATTTAGCACGACGCGTTTCGAGAAATAATTCTCATCTTCAAAATGTTCAAATGTTTGTAAATCTATCGGACCAAACTGCGTGGTCATCAGTCCGTAGCTTACAAACTACTTAAACCTATGTACAAAGGAAAACTCCACAAAAATACCTTCAGAAAAGACTACCTAACATTTAAATTAACATTTGACGTTAGCAAATTTCTCTTTATCGGAAACGCTTTTCCTTCTTTGCAATTCTGCGTTTTATATCCTCTTTACTCCAGCCGTCGTATGTTATTTTACAGTTCAAGTAAGAAAACGCATCTACTCCTTTATTGTTTCGTTACCTAATCTAATTCCTTCAGGATAGACTAAATTTCTTACACTAGATACCATTACCTTTGTTTTGCTCTTATTGATGATCACCTTATAAAAATATTCAAATGTTTGTAAAGCTTAAGGTACTTAACTTACTATAAAATGGCATATAAAATGTGCCCTATTTTTATTGTGTACCAAGATAGAGGTGTTAGTATGAAACCAAACAACATTTTCACTGATTTTTCCGTCGGTTCTAGGGAGATATTATTGAAAATAATTACAATTTTGTCTAAGCTCCACAAATTTAATCAAAGTCTTGTAAGCCGAAACCGGGGTAATTAAATCAAAATAAGCTGGTAGAACATGCCTTTAATGCAATATGATGATGTTCTACCAAGAACCGACGGAAGAGGCAGTGAAAATGTCCTCCCGTGCCTTGCTTCAAGTTTGTTTGGGTTACACACTTACAGCTGTATCTTTGTATTTAATAAAAATTGGACACATGTTATATGATTTTTTTATTGCAAGTCGTCGATACTAACACGACCTAAAATATACAGTTTCCCCGAAACACGCTGATAAGCCCAGCGGCTCTCATGTTGTGGGATAAAACATAAAAAATTGCAGGCAGGGCTATAAGACTAAATTCAGAAACGTTGTACAGTAAAATATGCAGACGTAATCTGTACAGGAACATACTTAAAATCAAAGCCAAACGATATATTCCATACTGCAATAGCCGCTGGGCTATATGTAGTCTAATGTGCCCAACATATGATGAAAACCAGGTCCAACTGCACCTTCTGTAGAAGGCAACAATACTGTTATCAAAACCAGGGGCAAGTGTACCTGATAACCCGTTAATTTAAACAATTTAAAATGTACCTCCGGACAGTTACTGAACTACAGCCATATCTGAGATTATAAGGTTATCTGCAGATTTATCAGTTTTTACATTAATAGGGACAGTACGCATGAAATATGTTTGTCGAGAAGATATGTTTCCATAGCGATTTTGTATAGAGAATGGAATACGGAACCATGCTTTCTTGCTGCCACGTCCGTTATTGGCTAAATTATTCAGGCACAAGAAACACTTTCACTTCGGCCAACACTTTCTAAGTCCCGATCAAATGCACGGTTTTAACGTTTCGAAACAGGGTATACGCTGTAAGTGGACTACTGTGTTAAGAACTGATTTACTAATATATTTAGCTAAACCACGCCTTGACTGCTTGTTCCTGAAGAATTTCAAGATACAATATTTTATGAACGCAGAATAGGCAGCCAATATAGAGCACATCCCCTCACTTTCCCCATATTTCTCCCACCACCTCCCGGCACACATACATCAAAGCATTTCGTGTGCAAAGATGTGGAATTTCGATGGCACCATAGCGCGAGTAAAATTATACCCCAACAGAAAACAAGTGTCATCTCACTAAGACGAAGGCTAAACGCAGTTTTGAGCGTGAACTAACGTTTCAGATCGATCTTATGAATTTGCAAAAGGTAGTGCGGCATTTTAGTTAGTAAATGCTATTATTGAGACAGACTGTATAGTTTTTTAATAATCATTGTTTTATAGGAACGAATTTCCATGTTTTCGTACTATGTTTCATATCAATGTTCGACAAAATAACACCAAAAATAAAGGGCTACAGCAAATTGCGTTTAAGCATATGTCTGAACTTGAACTCGGCAGAACAGCAAATCATGACTTCAGTAAGTTTGGTAGTGTTAGAAACAATTGTTAGAAATCCATTAACCTTGACATGACATCGTTCGCAGGAGACGCCTGACTTTTGCTGTGATGCTACCCGCAACGCTCCAACGCTATGCATCACTGGGGATATAGAACGGACGGCGCGCAGAACTACGATGTAGCACGTAAGCGTAGCCTTCCTCATACCGCTGTAATGGATAAACGTCACCCAGGTTGTATTGTTTCTTCATTGTAGCGGAGGAGAGGATTACTCGTCATCTGAGTGCGAAAATATGAAAACTGCCGATTTCGTATTGTGCCATTATTGATTTGTGTTTGTGTTCTGACAAAATACAGAGAAGTGGTAAAGACTAGGTAGGGTGGGAGGAAATCACACAGGAAACATCCCGCTGAGGCCTTTAATGTGGATATTGGCAGAAACAGCGTAGTGGCTACCACAGTGGAATACCATTCAGCATATGTATGCCTCGTCTGTACTATAAATGAAATGATATTCTTTAATGTTTATTCGCTTGTGCTTTAATTTGTCAACCTACCCGCCTACTTACATCATCATTCCATAAACGAGTATAAGACAACAAAATGACAGTATTTTTTAAAAGTTGAAGTAATGCGCAAAATGTCTGATTTAGGACATCTAGGAAACCAGTTGTCGGGAAAGTAATTAAAATGGTTGCAGTGAAGTATTAACTTCATCATTGGGTCAAAAACACAAAGTTTAATTTCGTTATGTTACGCTTCATCTCCCCTACTTGTGACGGTGGTACAGCTACACCGGTATTCCATATAGATATAGTTCTTGTTTGGTTCAGTTCTTGTTTCTCGTCTGTGGACAGCTAAATTAAATGTAGCACTTAAGCTAAAAACAGAGCAGCTCCACAAGTCAAGCAGCCGGTAGTACTAAACCTCCGAGCTCCATTAGATGTTGAGTACTCGCCGGGGTAATATGTGCTGTGGATAGACTGACAGTTTTTGGAGTTTCTGGGCAGTACAAGATAACAGCCTAGAGAACAATGTGGGGAAAATTAAAGTAGTATTTTTCCGTTCACTGTGTCACGCTTCAAATAGTATAGTGTACACGAAGATGACATGGAGTTCTGCTTCGTAGCGATGCGTTTGTGTTGTTGACGTTGTGAACAAGGGAAGGGTTTCTGCTCATGCACGTCAGCAACCGATAACAATTGCAAGTTAGCCAAAAGCGCTAAATAGTGGAAATAAATAATAACAGTCGTAAGCGACTGTTGTTATTGCAGAAAATTTCGGCCATACTGATTTAGGTTTTCCGTCATTTCCCTAAATCACTACAGGCAAATGTGGGATGGTTCCTTTCAAAGGGCACGGCTGATTTCCTTCCTCATCCTTACCAGAAACTCCGACCGTTACATCCGTCTCTAATGACCGAGCTGTTGACGGGACGTTAAACCATAAGCTTCCTTCCTTCCTTCTGCAGAAAATTTATTATAATATGGTTCAGGAAAAATAATAATCAGTATTTATCCTAACATATTTTTACCGGCAAAACTTTATTTTCTCATTTGATTGATTCTTCCGTCTGTTCCAGGTGGAATATTAAACGAAATTAAAATCACGATTTTGTGTACGTTCCACAAGTTTATTTTTATTCGTTAATCGGTTTTGCCTTACAAGGCCATCTTCTGACTTTATTGCTATATCAAACATGTTTCAATTTTTAGATACAGATTTGTAAGGTACCTACTCGTTTACACTTAGATTCAAGCACATAGGAAGAGGCTTTTGGCTTTACTGAGGCAGTACAATTAAAATGTAAAAAATTAAACAATTATCCATAAATATACTGGGGGACCAGGAATAAACTTACCTCTAACCTGAAAAATGTACGTATATAACATTAAAAAAATCCGATAAATGAATTACTTCATACACCGTTGCAGAATTTTTTAAATAGCTTTTGCCGGCCTCGGTGGCCGAGGGGACAGAGGCGCTTCAGTCACAGTCTGCACGGCCACTACGGTCGGGGGTTCGAATCCCCCCTTGGGCATGGATATTTGTGCCGTCCTTAGTTGTAGGTAGTTCATAAGTAGTTCGTAAGTTCAGGGACTGATGACCCCGCAGTTAAGTCCCTTAAGCTTAACAAACATTTGAACATTTTTGGAATAGCTTTTACATAGGATCACAAAATGTGCGAGGTAATGGATAACAAGGAATAAATTTTAACTGTGAATTGAAAAGCTTTACAACTAAAACATTTTAAATACATTAACGATTACAATAAATAAATTACTTGACCAATGTGCTAAGGAATATTTTGTTACTTTGGTGAACAAACCAGGAATAAACTTAAACTTCTAACTAAGTTTACAGTTAAGATTCTTTCCTTGTCGTCCATTACCTCCCACATTGTAAGGACCTATCTACAAACTATTTAAAATATTCTTCAGCAGTATGTCAAGTAATTTGTTTATTTGAAAGGTTAATTCTTTAAAATGTTATACACATGGATTTTCCAGCTTAAAGTTAAGTTTATTCCTGGTTCCCACGCTCCTCAATATTTATTTATAATTTTCTAATGTTTAACATTTTAACTGTACTGTAGGGGTTCTGCGAAAGATGACACTTTCCTGTGAGCTTAAATATAAGTTAAACGAGTAACATACCTTTAAAGTCTGAAGATGTCCTTGTAAGCCGAAAACCGCTAAACGAATTAAAATAAACTTTTGGAACATACAAAAAGTTGAGTTTTTAAGTCAGTTTATTTCCTCGTTAATGAAGTACTCAATTTGTTGCAGGAATTTTTTCTCCTGTATGTTCATAATAACACAGAAATGAGAAGTATTCCAAAGTGTCGTAGTGAAGCGACAATATCAAAAGCGTAGTGCATGGTTCCCAGTCCCCTAGCGCTGGGCACGTGAGGCTCATTGTGTCACCTCCTGATCTGCAGTGTGTTAAGAGGCGGCATTCACTGCGCTCCTACCCCTCGTTCACCCCACCCGGCCGCTGGCTTAACACAACCTGAGACGCCCAGTGTTCGAGCACAGTAGGATTATTCTCGGCGATTGATCGGAGTTTTCAGAACTCCCGTAAGCTGCTTTGCGCCATCCCCAACCGAGGGACTCCTCCGTTACTACAGTTCTTCTCGTCCTTACATAATCTCTCTTTTTCTAATACACTGCCAGACTGTAGGGCCAAGCGAGGGTTTTTTGTTTCTTTTTTTTTTTTTGTGAAGGGGAGCGACATAATTATTCTGAATACAACGGCACTCTCCTATTCCAACCTATTTATTCTCAGTAACACAGTCAGTAGCCGCATTAACTTGTTGATCTTTCTCCCAAGGCTCAGACACTCCTAGTTATTTTCGGAATATGTCACGCCGACGTCAAGGTACGACATCTGTCCGCAGAATATTGGTTGCGGTGGAACAACAAGGACTAAAAAAAGAAAATTATGGGTTCCATAATAAGTTAGAACTACAAGACTGGAGACTTGACGAATGACAGCTGGACTGGGACAGTAGAAATACAGGACGCTGTTTGTAAAATATATAAATCTATCGGATCAAACTGCGTGGTCATCAGTCCGTAGCTTACAAACTACTTAAACCTAGGTAAGCTAACCTAAGGACAACACACACACAACCATGCCCTAGGGAGGACTCGAACCTCCACGGCGAGCAACCGCGCGCTCCGCAGCGAGGTGCTTTAGACCGCTCGGCTACTCCACTGAGGCACGCTGTTTGTACAATCTCCTTTCGTTCATCAGAGACAGGCTCTTAGTCCTTAACCCGTTTCATACACGAAATAGCAAGGGACCCACAGAATTGAGTGACTGTGGTTTTTCACATGCCAACTTCAAGTGGAAGCTAGGAGGCATCGATCCATTCAGGAAGGAATTATTTACCTAATTAGAAATGCTTATGCTTCTAGTTCCTGAACGAAGTCACGAATAATATACGCGAGAATAAAGTAAACAATTTCAGAGCAGCTTTAGAAGCAGAAATACATGTATAAGAAATCTAATATATAAAGCAGAGTGTCCGTATATTTGTACGTGTTGCATACAAATCTGCAGTTTTGTTCCAGTCTTTATGAAATTTTGTACACGTAAGCTACAATCCATGAGGACGGTCGCCGTAAGCGTAAGAATCACATACAATATATAGTTCACGAAATATGACGTCATAAACAATGAGATGCGTGAAAAACTGCTGCATTTTGCGACAATACTGCTTATTTTCTCCTAAACTATAGGACTGATTTCAACCAAATTTGGTACCCACATTCCTTAGCGAGAGGTAACAATTCCTTCATGGTTAAGAATCACATACGGCACAATGTTCAAAAGATATTACGTCATAACCTATATTAATCGCAACAAATGCCACATAATGCGGCGAGACTTTCGAAATACACTGTATGAGAATGACAGTACTTAGCGACTTGCAACAAAATTTAAACATAATTTCAAATCTTTATTAAACTTTTTCTCGCTTACTACTTTTTCGCTGTTTATAGAGTAAAACTACGGCTTTCGGTACGACGTTACAATTTATAATTACTACACTATGAATTGTAGTCGCAGGAAATTTTACAGACAGTATACAGGCATGCAGTTGAATATACCTTCTAAATTGTATCGCAGTATGACACGTAGTTCATCTGATATGACCACATAAACAGTTGCGTTCATGAAAAACCGCCCCATCACGAAGCAACTTTTAATCAATTACTTCTTTTCTAATAATTGAATTCCTAAGAGATTTTACAGGCACAGCCCTTATACAAATTAATATCCACCTGAAAAATGGCAGGAATAAATAAATAAATACCCGGGCAACGCAGGGTTTTCAGCTAGTGTTAATATAAATTAGGGACGCACAACAGGGACGAGCAGGTATGAATGCACGGCGGTAATGCCGACGCTGATGAAGAGACACTGTGTCATTTGTAAAGTGTTGTGCGGTGAATGTCTAAGAGAGCATAATGATTTGTAATTCAGTTTAATAAAGACATGGGTTATTGGTAAAAACGATCATGATGATTCGATGTTCTCACCAATTGGCTAAACGACTGGCCAATTAATCAAAATGTTTCAAATGTTTGTATAGCTTATGGGACTTAACTACGGCGTCATCAGTCCCTAAACTTAGAAACTACTTATGAACTAATTAAGACTAAGAACGGCACAAATATCCATGCCCGAGGGGGGATTCGAACCCCCGACCGTAGTGGCCGTGCAGACTGTGACTGGAGCGCCGCACTCCATTCGGCCACCGCGGCTGGTGCCAATTAATCACAGAAGGCTGAAATGTAAGTTAGTTTGCCATTCAGCACGTGAAAAATTCGAGGGTTTTATATATATTACGAGGGTTGAGCGGACAGTAATCCTTGGCTTTCTTTTCTTCAGCTGAAAACAGTGTTGCCAATTCGACGTTTCGTGAGTCAGAACGCAAAATTTCTGGCTCTTTCGACAGATACCGTAGCTGCAGTGCGGTTTAAAAACTGCAGCTGCAAGTGATGTTCGTTAAATCAACGTGCCGGCATTAAATTTCTCAATGGAGAGAAACAGAACGTACGTGGAATATTCACAAACGTTAAGCAAAATGAATGGAACAACTGCTGTTGACAGGAAGCAGTTAGGTGGAATTCAAAAACGTGAGATCAGAGCTCGAACGGAGAAATTCAGTCGTGTTTCTTCCCGCGCGCTATTCGAGAATGGAATGGTAAATAGTATAAAAGTGGTTCGATGAACCCTCTGCCAAGCACTTAAAATGTGATTTGCAGAGCATTCCGTGTTGATTTAGATGTAGATGTCGATTGGTGTGAAGTCCACAGTGCTTTAATGGGCACACTCGCTCGGTTAGCCGTGTGGTCTAACGCTCCGCTTTCCGAAAGGGGAAGACGTACCGGCCACGGTTCGAATCCGCACGGCAGATTAACGAAGACGTCGGAGTGCCGGCCATTCTGGATGTGTTTTTAGGCGGATTTCCACATCCGCCCTAGGTGAATACCGGGCTGATTCCAAGTCCCGCCTCAGTTTCACGATTCGCGAAACACTTCGTTACACTTTCCACTTTCACACATATAGCACTATACGGAGACTTTTAGGGTACATATTTCCTCCCGGCTGGCGACACGAAGGGCATCCGGCCACCTGGTAAATATTAACATGCCAAATCCGAATTTAACTAAGCCGACTCTGCATGTGCGAGATCAAAAAATTTTCAAATGTCTGTATAGCTTACGGGAGTTAACTACGGGGTCATCATTCCCTAAACTTACAAACTACTTATGAACTAACGAAGACTAAGGACGGCACAAATATCCATGCCCGAGGGGGGAATCGAACCCCCGACCGTAGTGGCCGTGCAGACCGCGACTGGAGCGCCTCAGTCCCCTCGGCCACCGCGGCCGGCTGTGCGAAATCATCGGCAAAGAAAAAGATATATAGTGCTTCACTACGCACGGTGCTGTTCGGAGGTGGTATGCCGTTACCGACCTTCGAATCGACTTCCCCTGCCAAATATAGAGGGACCAAAAGGTTAACGTGGATTCCGAACCACGGTGCTACTCGATATTTTTCACTTCAGCAACATTGCCAGACGTGAAAGAAGTTAAAAGTGACAGATAAAAATTCCAGTAATTTGCGGTGATCTATCTCAAGACCCTTGGGTTAATAGTCTGACACACTATCGCTATGCAAACCTAGTCACGATTGCAAATGAGTTCCAAATTTGTATTTTCAAAACTTATCCTGTCTTTGTCTCGGGCGACTCGTGGCAATTAGAGATCGCAGAATTTATTCAAATGGCGGTTTTAGAATTCCACCGTCGAATATATTCCGGTTACAGAATAAATCGACATTTGGAAAGGAAACAGTTCTCGTCTGACAGGCGTTGTTAACGCGTCTCAAAATTCAAAAATATTTAGAGATGGTGCACTTTATGCGAATGACCGTTTTCGATTTCACGTATAATCCATAGTCAGATGTAAGCTCGTAACAGAACAAATTGCTAGTTGGAAATTTTAAAAAAACATCACATTTTTCATCTTTTTTCTCACCGATAGATGGTGTTACCGAGTCTGAGATATCTCCATAAAAGTAATATTCACAAATTTCTACTTGACTAGGAAAAGTAAATTAAGTGAGCTGATACAGTACTCAATTTATTCCACTTTGATAAAACACTGACCGACTCCTTTAAATTACTCCTGAATTCTATGCTGTTTTTCTATGCTAAAGAGCTGGTATCTGATGATGTACCATCAAGTAGAAACCAAGAATATACCAGATCATCTCCAGTTTGTGATTCCAAATATGAAATTATTGAAAATTTTAGTATCGAATGAGAATGATCTGCAGAGAGGTTTATTTACTACATCAGATCTACGACATTTGAAGCAGATTATGTATGAAAGACGGTGGTCTTCATTCAGCAACAACTGAAATATGTGTGGTGGAAATCAGCCCACAGAAACTACAAGAAAATCTGGATGATATGTGACACAAAACTAAAACAATCTTGAAGAAACCAAACATGCTGCTATTACATAGAATTCGAGACGACAACAGCAGCAGCTCTTCCTGGAAGTATGCAGACGCTGCCCATTCAGCCCACATGACCTTTGAATTACGCACGTGCACCCTGACATTACCAGCGGTGTTTCCCACTAGTAATTCAGCCTGCGATTAAACACAAAGGGAGGCGTAGGGCGCCCACCGTCGCTGCACTCTGTTCACTGCTTTTGTTAGACAATTTAAAGGTCACAAATAAAATTAAGCTTGCTTTGACCATGAGCTTGCTAAATAAATTAAGCATATTCATTGACCATGTGGCAGATACTAACCTTTGCGCGTGAAAACTAAAAGAATCAGTTTGATATGTGGTTTATCAGCTTGCCAAAACATCTACGTCTACATGGGATACTCTGCAAATAACATTTAAGTGCCTGGCAGAGGGTTCATCGAACCACCTTTATACTGTTCATCTCCCATTCCATTGTCGAATAGCCCACGGGAAGAAAGAACATCTGAATCTCTCCGTTCGAGCTCTGATTTCTCGTATTTTATTCTGATGATCATTTCTACTTATGTAGGTGGGAGTCAACAATATATTTCCAAACTCGGAGTAGAATGTTGGTGATTGGAGTTCCGTACGTAGACCAATCCGCAGCCATAACCGCCATTGTTGTCATGATACCCATCCTAGGTCCTGTATCATTTCCGTAACGCTGGCTCCCCTGTATCGTGACAATACAAAACGAGCTGCCCTTCATTGGACTCTTCCGATGTCAAAAAAATGTCTGTAAATCTATCGGACCAAACTGCGTGGTCATCAGTCCGTAGCTTACAAACTACTTAAACCTAGGTAAACTAACCTACGAACAAACACACACACACCCATGCCCCAGGGAGGACTCGAACCTCCACGGCGAGCAACCGCGCGCTCCGCAGCGAGGTGCTTTAGCCAGCTCGGCTACTCCACCGCGGCTTTTCCGATGTCCTCCGTCAAACCCACCTGATAAGGATCCCACACTGGACAACAATACCCCAAAAAAGGTCGGACAAGCGTAGGGTATGCAGTCTCTTTAGTAGTTCTGTTGAATCTTTTAAGGGTTCTGCCAATAAAACGCAGTCTGTGGTTCGCCTTTCCCACGACATTATCCACGTGTTGTTTCCAGTTTAAGTCTGAAGTAACAGTAATTCCTCGGTATTGTGTGGGGTTTGTGGCCTTCACATTCGATTGGTTTATCTTGTAAACGAAGTTTAACGGATTTCTTTTCGTACACGTGTGGACGACTTTACACTTTTCATTATTTAGAGTAAATTACCAATTTTTAGACCATACTGATATCTTATTTAAATTGTTCTGCAGTTGGTTTTGATCTTCAGATGACTTTACTACACGGTAAATTACGGCTTCATGTATAAACAATCTAAGAGAGCTGCTTTGATTTTCTCTCATTTCCTTTACGTTAATAAGGAAGCAGAGGACCAATAACACTACCCTGTGGAACGGCCGATATCACCTCTGTTTTAGTCGATGCCTTACCATCGATTACAACAAACTGTGTCCTCTCTGATAGAAAAGTCGTTTGATTAAAAGCCGTTTGTGAGGTGCGGTGTCCAAAGTCTTCCGGAAATCAAGAAATACGGAATCGATTTGAGATCCCTTGTCGATAGCACTCATCACTTCGTGTGATTAATGAGCTAGTTGTGTTTCGCATGAATGATATTTTCTAAATCCGTGATGACCTTGGGGCAATAGATTATTCTGTTCGAGATAATTCACAATGTTTGAATACAGGATATGTTCCAAAACCCTGCTGCAGTTCTTCGAATTGACTGCATTACCTTTATCTTCGGAAAAGTTCTCAGGGGTAAAATTGGATATATGGAAGATTATAAGAATATTTTCGACAGTGTTCTTCCGTATCACTATTTATTATTATTACAGGATTAATTAATACAAAGATTAATTAATAACAACATCTTGTCGTATTCATGTTATCGTCCACCAAGCCTCTTTATCCAGCGCTTCTTTCTTGTCGATGCCGCGTTGTTCCATCACTCCATTTATCTGGTCTGTCCAAGAGCGTCGTGGTCTTCCGCGCTTACGCTGCCGGGTGGTTTCCATTCGTAAACTTTCTTAGGCCACCGATGATCTGGCATTCTCATCATATGTTCGTCCATTTCAGTGATTTTCTTTCAATTCTATCACTGTATCATTTGCCTGCATTCTAGCTCTTACTTCATCATTAGTTTTTCTTTCGATTCTTGATGTTCTGTCATATCACTATTTCCGAAAAAAAAAAAAAATAAATTGGAGGGAAGGAATAACAGAGGTGTACAAAGAATCCTAAGCCACTCTCCCTATTGTGGTGTACAGGAGTATAGACGATGAAGCGAGCGTAAAAGCCGCTTCGTTTGCCTAGGACCCATTGCAGCGGAATTGTATTGGTGCTCAGGAAAGCTTGCGCCACTGTGCGCGGCAGAGCAGGCGGAGGGCGCGGTGACGTCGCGACGGGTCGCTTAACAGCGTTACGCGCCCGGAGATGCACAGTAGTCGGCGCGGCGCCGCAGGCAGCGGCGGTCGCGGGCGGCGGGCGGCGGGCCGTGGCATGGCGCCAGTTGTGCAACGCAAACACGGTTAACACTCGCATTAACACAATAACGAGAGCGCGCCGCGCTAACTGCATTACCTGCCGTAACTCGATACGGCGCTGCGCGCTGCGACATGCCGGCCGGTCACTGTGCACTGTGCGCTCTGGTCGCAGGTGTGTGCGACCACACAGCGCGAGCGCCTCGCCCACTGAACGCAATGCCGTCTGGATCGCGATGGTGTTGCAGCGTTGCAACCGCTCGTATGTGGCACTTACCGACTAACGTGCAGCACGATGTTGCAGCATATACTTCACTCAAACATTTGTTTTCGGAAATTCTTTTATTTCCTCCATACGCATCAATAAATAATACAATCCCTTGAGACAACATTGTCTCATTATACCAAAGGTATTAAACGTAAGGAGAGGAACTGAATTAAAACTTTTGCGGTGGCTGGGATTCGAACCCGAGACCTCCTACTTACTATTTTTTTTTTACTATGGGTAGTTCTCTTCGTTGCGGTGAGTTGCTGGCTCAGCATTTTTATTACAGAGGGCTTTCATCCCTCTGAGCGGGCGCGCTGAGCTACTGCGCCCGGCGACCACTCAGCTAACACCGCGTTGTAGCCAAAGCAACTACATGAGGCAGAATTAAAGTATATGGTGTGGAGGGAGACGTGCTTTAAGACAGTAGTTGCTTTGGCTACAACGCGGTGTTAGCGGAGTGGTCTAAAGCACCTACCTATAGCCGGGCGCCGTGGCTATGCGCGCCCCGTCAGAGGGGCTGCACGCCCTCTGTAATAAAAAAGCTGAGTCAACTCTTCGACGAACAACAAATAACGAATGAATCAACGACCGCACACGAAATATCTAAATGAAGAGAAGGGAAAAAAAAAAAAAAAACTAGTAAGTAAGAGGTCCCGGGTTCGAATCCCAGCCATCAAATAAATTTTAATTCAATACCTCTCCTTATGATTAATCCTCCATAACCGTTTCGGCTTTTGGTTTAGGTCATCGTCAGTGGATTCTACAAGTTTTGTACTCTCACAGTTTTAATGGTGTTCTTCCCACCTGCTCAGTGACTGAATTTCCGCAGCTTTCTCGATCGATCCCTCTCGTGGACTCCTCACCTCCGCATGGTACGCAAAAACGCCCTCTCCCGCCTCAGTCCGGTAGGAGTGAGGACTCAACCCATCCATCATCCTACACACCTATCGTTCTATTATGCGTCCTGTCCTCTGCCCAGTTTTCAGCCCGCTTGGATTTCCGCCTTCTCCACCCCTGTCACCTATTATAAATCACTCCAATCCCTCGAACACCATGCCCTCCTCCTCGTCTACCTCATCCTTCTCCCCTGTCTCTCGCGGATCCTCTATGACCTAATTCTTTTCTCTCATGTGGGAAATTCTTAGAACATATCCGTATCCTGTACACCTCCTGTAAAATAGATTACCGCAACCTCTGGTCTACCCCAACCTCAGCAACCCTGGACCTCTGGCACGCCTACACTACTGTACCCCTCCCTGCCTCCACTTCCATACTCTCCACATCCTCTCCCATGGTCACTTTCGTCACCTTCCCCCGTCGGATGACGCCATCCGTCCCGATGTCTACCCTTCTTACCAATCATAATCCCCCCCCCCCATAGATCCAACGCCCCCTATCTCCCTCTTTCTACCCTTCCTATCCCCGCTTGGTCTACCTCTCCCTCCCGTCCGTAGGCTCCTTACGCAGCCCCATCCCCTCCACTCCTCTCCTCTCCTCCCCTCCCTCGCACTCATTCCCCCTTTTTCCTTCCCTTCCCCCCTTCAGGGCCAACAATGCAACAGTTTTATGTGCACTGTTCCCAGTGTTGTGTTACACCGTCCGTTATGTGTCTTTTAACTCGTTGATACCGCATGAACTAGAAGTGTCACCAGTGTATTTTATTCAGTGTCTCCATTGTTCGTCGCTACGAGAGCTTGTGTCAATCAGTGACATTTTATACCACCGTGGGCACCATTTTAAAGACTGACTGTATTTTATCATCTGTGGCTATATTTTAATATTCACATTTTCCACCATAAATGTTTTAAAATTTGCCGTTTATTCTCCTTTGTACACTCCTGGTTATTGAAATTGCTACACCACGAAGATGACGTGCTACAGACGCGAAATTTATGCGACAGGAAGAAGATGCTATGATTTGTAAATGATTAGCTTTTCAGAGCATCCACACACGGTTGGCGCCGGTGGCGACGCTTATAACGTGCTGAGACGAAGAAAGTTTCCAACCGATTTCTCATACACAAACAGCAGTTGACCGGCGTTACTTGGTGAAACGTTTGATGTGATGCCTCGTGTAAGCAGGAGAAATGCTTACAAACACGTTTCCGAATTTGATAACGGTCGGATTGTAGCCTATCGCGATTGCGGTTTATCGTATCGCCACATTGCTGCTCGCGTTGGTCGCGATCCAATACGTACTGGATCCCAACGGCCTCATATCACTAGCAGTTGAGATAACAGGCATTTTATCCGCATGACTGTAACGGATCGCTACCCTTGACGGTGCATCACAGGCATGAGCGCCTGCGATGATATACGCAACGACGGACCTGAGTGCGCGAATGGCAAAACGTCATTTTTTCGGGTGAATCCAGGTTCTGTTTACAGCATCATGATGGTCACATTCGTGATGGCGGCATCGCGGAGAACACACATTGGAAGCGTGTTGTCATCATTGCCATACTGGCGTATCGCCCGGCGTGATGGTATGGGGTGCCCTTGGTTACACGTATCGGTCACGTATTGTTCGCATCGACGGCACAGTCTTTTATAAACGAGACGCGAAATTTCGTTGGCATCTTTGTTGGTAGTTTTACTTTTTTAACTGCAATATGCACTTATTTTTCTTTATTCGTACGCTTGTTCCAGAAAAAGAAAATGAAGAATGTGCATCACGTTTCGCTGTATATAAGCTCTTTGCTATTATAGTGTCGAAAGTCACCGCTGGACTTTAGTCCGAATTTTATATAAGCTGGCGATTTTCAACCAAGGAACGACACACCGTTTGCCCTCCACCTTCTTACAGCTGTCGACAAGGAACGCCATGGTGTAGAAATGGAGACTTTGTATTACTACAACACAGAAAGAACGTTCGTCTCAATTGTGCAGTTTTAGCTAAAGGAAAAAATATTGACACCCACACGTTGAATTTCATTTAAGTCGGTAACTTTCAACTCCCATATCTTCCACCCCTTATCGTTATCAACCATCTACTACCATAGTGCACAATGGGGGATTGATATCCACTACCACATACAAACACTATTCGTTTTCGATATGTAGTTTTGGCTGCAGAGTGAAATGTAGGCACGAACACCCCAATAGGTTGGTTGGTTAGATTTTGAAAGGGACTAAACGGCAAAGGTTATCAGTTCTTTGTTCCAAGTGTAAAGAGTACAGGTATGATCGTTACAAAGGCGTATAAGACTATGTGATAAGAAGCGCAAGCAAAGGCGTTAACACGTCACGCAATAAAAGCAGCAAGAATGCAAGGATAGAACAGCGAGAATGGAAAGATATATAAAAAAAAAAGATTAAAAAAAATTTTAAAAAAAAACCCTGAGGATCTTGGCTGGGTGGTCACAGTAATAAAAGCAAAACATCCGGCCACTCTGTGACACAGTAAAACCCCCTACCTAAAAGTGCTAGGTGAGCGGGGAATAAATACATACCGAAAACTCAATAAAATTCAGGTGGAATTATATAATCCACTCGCACGGATAAAATGTAAAACTCTATCTACCATAGAGGCATCGTCTGCTAAAACCGAGCTCAGGGCGTCAGGGAGGATAAAACTCCGCCTCTGGGCTGTGAGGTGAGTTTATTCCAATGAAATGTGAGCAACTGATAAATTTGGTGCCACAGCGGCACTGAGGTGACCGTGTGTCAGCCAAGTATGGCCGATACGGAGCCGACAGAGGACGACAGCGTCCCTGCGAAACACCTCAATATATATATATATATATATATATATATATATATATATATATATATATATATATATATACAGGGTGTTTCACTAAGTGTGCTTGCCTCTGTAACTTATAAAATAATAGGTGACGGGAAATTTTAAGGCGGCAGGTCAACACAAGAAATGTTACACTTTCTGCGGAGCTATGAACATAGTTTATTGTATCATTTTCCACAGAGTTACAGTACAAAGATGTATTTTTAATGGAACAATAGTTTTTTCTATCGTGTATTAGATTCGTTTAAACGAGCTGCGTCCAAATCAATTTAAACTACATTCCTATCACTGTCAGTTTGGGACCTACAACCCTTCAAAGTTTAGGGGGCGGAGGCTGCGATAGTGTAGCTGACTGGCCGAATGGCTATCCCCTGGGGCACGGCCCACTGTTTCGTGACCACCAGCCAGTCAGCAACGCTGTCGTTGCCTGCGCCCCCTAAACTTTGAAGGTTTGTAGCTCCCAAACTGACAGTGATAGTAATGTAGTTTAAATTGATTTGGACGCAGCTGGTTTCAACGAATCCAATGCACGATAGAAAAAACTATTATTCCATAAAAAAATTATATCTTTGTGCTAAACTCTTTGGAAAATGACTCAATAAACTATGTTCATAGCTCCGCAGAAAGTGTAACATTTCTTGTGTTGACCTACCACATTAAAATTTCCCGTCACCTGTTATTTTATAAGTTACAGAGGCAAACACACTTAGTGAAACACCCTGTATATTAAGATTCCCTAACTGTTCTGACCATCATACATCTCCATACTATCCTAGGAATAACACACCGTTTTCCTTTCCTCGGTCCCCGGCCCTCCCGTCGCTGGCGTAGTGACGAGAGCTGCAAGCGAGAACGACGAACTCGATTCCGGCGCGGCGACCGAAGTTGTGGGCGTGACTGCTAGCGCTGTGGCATTCGGCGGCGATATTGCCGCGCGGATGACATTAAACGTCGTTGTCGCGCGATTATGCCGCCAGCCGATAATCCCGGTTGGTCGGTGGCGGTGGCGGTGGTGGTGGTGGGGGTGTGGGTATGTGCTGGGGTGGCAGACAGGGCAGGGCAGGCCAGGCCGCGCCCTGCGCTATCAGCCGGCCGCAACCGCCGCCCTTATCGCAGCGCCGCCGCCGCCCACGGCCTTCCGCCACGTATGGCCGCCTGCCTGCCTGCGTGGGCGCGTCGCACCGCATTATGTAAACCGCTTGTTGGCCGGACGCGCTGGATCATGAGATTAAAACTCCGCCACCCAGAACGGAGTCATTAGGCGCCCTGCCGCAGACGTGGTTTTCCAACCCCTCCTCCGACCACCCCCTTCCCACCCCAACCAGCACCCCCACGCCTCCAGCCACCACCTACACCTCAAGTTGTTTCTTTTCCCCGCCCGTGTCCTGTCTCCAGAACAGGCCTTAAGGATACAGGGCACTTTTCGGCTCAATATTATGTAAAAATCAACACCTACTTCTTTCGGGCACTGTTTATAATGTACTATCTGTAAACCCGGCGTTGCCCGGATGTTTATTTATCCTACTCTCCCGTAGGAGAGAAACTTCCCCCCTTCCCCCCCCCCCTCTTTGCATCCACCTCTTTCTCTACCGTCTCTCTGTTCGTTTCAACCTTTCCCTCTCTCGGCGAAGGTTTCTGCAATATACGCTCTGTCATGTACCATACATTATGTATCCAATGATGTTCCTCTAGGTTTAAAGGTCATGTGTGCAAAAATCCATAAAACTGGAGCAAAATTATGCATTTTGTAAAATTCCGTAAGTTAAGTACCCTCCACCATGCACCGAACGAAATTTTATACAGGCATTGACATTGCTCTTGTTTTTAAGGTAGACTGTGCAAAATTTCATTAATATCGGAACAAAACTATAGATTTGCAAGCAATAGAAACGCATGGTCACATTGTAAAACGCCCTTTGTTGTTCTAAAATATCCAGTTTTATTTAACACAACCCTCTCGCTGAGGGAAAAAAATAAAATAAAATAAAAAATAAAAATAAAAAAATCTGTGAAATCAGTCGGGCCCTTACGGCGCGACCACGGTATTTAAGGATCAATTTTTGTGTTGCAAAGTACCCTCCCCTATGAACCGTATTAAACTCAAGTTTGACGGTGACCTTCCTCTTGTTTTGAATGTCAAGCGTGCGAAATTTCTTGAAGATCGGAATGAACCTGAACATTTTGTGAGTCCATAGGACAAGTGTGCTCCGCCTTGCACCTATTATAAAATACTTTCTTAGCTGACGTTTTCTACCTACAAACTACAATCCCGCCAAATTTCAGCTTCATAGGTGAAGTAGTTTTCGAGATTTCGTGTCCAGTCAGTAAGTGAGTGAGTGTCCTTTCGCTTTTATATAGACAGAGAATAAGAAATCAGATTGCTTTATTTTGAATGAAAGAGAATTAAGGGAGACTTTCAGATAAAAATAAATAGTAACATGCAAATCTGTAATGCTAACTTTATTTTATACGAGGTCATGACTGATGCGACAGTTTTACGACATCTACAGCAAAACTGCTGCGAGAGGTAGACTTCTTTTCGTTTCAACAGTTTGTGTGCGGGGGGCAGGGGGGGAGTCAGTTAGAAAACGCTTCACAAACGTACGAAATTACATGCAAACTTTGTTGTCTCTAACAACTCCCATTTTCCAATAAATGACGCATAAATCTGGGTATTCTCACGCGGTGGCCTCTCATTATTTATGATGACATATCTCCTGAGCTACGTGTCTCTTATATATATATATATATATATATATATATATATATATATATATATATATATATAAAGTCCAGGAGAGTTGCCGCGTGTTGTACAGAGTGCGCAACCCCCCCCCCCACCCTCGTATTTCGGTAGAAGCCGCCAAAATACAAGTGTTGGCGCTTTTTAGTTGCTAGTTGCGCAGTAGACGCTGGGCGGCGAGGCAACTGCTTTTGTTTTACCTGAGGTTAGTGCTAATAAGTAAGGTAATTCTCTATAACTTGCAAGGAAATAGTTTTAGTGTTACGGTTAGTTATTAGATGGTGCTAAATAGTGACATAATTTAAAATATCCGAGTAGCTGCACGAACAGTAACTTGTATTGGGTGCCGTTTGATTCTAGCCCGGCTGTCTTGGCTGGTAGGGTCAGAGAGTCGTAGGGTTCGGCGTCCATCCCTGATAGATTACGATACATGCCGCAGTGGAATCCGATATATATGGCGCGCTTTCTTTTTTTAGTAGAGATACTTGCCGCACAAGTCAAATAAAAGTTACGATCCGGTTAAGATCTCTTGATAAGACACCATGTAAGGAGTGCAAAGAATTGTGAAACCCCTAAAAATGTGACGGTCATGCTGCTTGTCATGTAAGCTTTTGGTTTCCGAAAATTGTACAATCTTATTGTGTACACTGTGGTATGAAAAATAGGAATAAAAGCTATCGATGGAAAGGATTTGTTTTGAAAATCTCTACTAGGCCTAACTTACATCATTAAAAGTAATTATTTAATTTAAAATTTAATTCATTGGTTTTACAGTCTTTGATACTTATTGTGTTGACTGTGGCAGGGAAATTAGGAATAAAACTAATGATGCAAAGTGTTTCTTTTGAATAACTCTGATAGGCCTAAGTTTAATCTCTAAAAATAATTTGAATTTCAATTCAGTGTTTCGATATAATAAAAATAAATGGTTTGTTTGCCAATTTCTCGGTGTCTTTTTTTTTTTATTCCTCAATTGTAACAACCATAAACTAAAATTTTAACGTAATTTGTTTAAAAAATTGTAATTTTCAACAAATATCATCATGCGGCATGTCACCCACAACGGCGCGGTATCTCACCCTTAGCCTGTGGAATAAATGCTGCACTGTAAGGTTTTCTGAATCGTCAAATATCATGACGAACGATTGCATGTAAAATTCTCAGAAAAATATATTGTAAGAAAAACTGGATAGTTTACTTGTAGAAGAAATTATTTGGCTTAAGTGCATTATGGGATTTTTTTATGATTAATTTTGAAAATGTGTGGCATCTCTCCCGGATTTACCCTATGATTTACAGATTTTTGTTGATATCAGGTAATACAGACACTTTTTAAACAAATTAGAAGTATATTGAATATGTTTGAACGTGTTTAGGGATATAAAAAAAAATTACAAGGAAACTGAATTTCTTTCCAAAATGCTTCCTCAAATTTAGGTACTAGTTAATTCTATATTATACATTTGAAGGAGACCATATTTTACCAGATATGTATGACATGATGACTCATCTAGCATACCTATTTAATTCCACCTGATATGTATATTACATAGTAGAAAAATATCAAACCTTACATTTTAATTTTTATATTTTTTCTCCTTATAAAATGCTATTTTTTCTATAGTGTAGTTGAATCTGAAATAAGGCTTTGGTATACCACATAAGTAAGGGCTATTGCAAGTTACAGGCAAAATATTAAAGCAATGCTTGATAAACTGTAGAAAATATTTGTACCTGAATGCTGAAAAATACAACTTGCGCGAAATCTCGAATGAAGACATGAGTCCAATATCGCGATTAGAGTTTGTAGGAAAGATGTAATAAATCAAAATTTCGAACGTTCGTTCGGTGGTATGTGTCTGCAAAATTTCTTGCGAATACAATTAATAGTGTACGAGTAATAAATTGTAACGTCATGCCAAAATGCCGTAATTATATTGCTTGAACGTCGAAAAATTAGTAATCCACAAACGTTTTTTCCTGGAGTTGTAAGCGAGAAAAGGTTTCCTAAAGGTTTGAAATTATATTTAATGTTCGTTGTAAGTCGCTAAGTGCTCTCCTTCTCAAATAGTAAACTGATAATGTCATAATATTACGTATCACAAGACGAAAGTTTTTGACGACATATCTTCTGAATAATAGCCCTGTCGCAAAATTCTTTCTTAGATGGCGTCATCTACCTATAAACTACATTCCTGTCAAATATCAGCTTCATAGGTGAAGTAGTTTTCGAAATTTCGTGTTCAGTATGTGAGCGAGTGAATTACTGTCCTTTCGCTTTTATGTAGATGGAGATTTATTATTATTATTAATATTATTCGATATGCGTCGGCGCCCTGAGCGACCGCCCGGTTCCCCCCACCCTAAAGCCGGCGTTGCCTGTCTCCACATTGTACAGCCTTCCGTAACGCCGTGTTAGGTGCAGCTCTCGACTTGTTCGGTGTCCCACACCCTTTTCTTCCTGTTCTCTCCGCGCAGCCTATGAATAACTGTCGCTCGGCTTACAGGGAAGGGTTCCGCTGGGACGAGGGTGTGTCATCCTTAGTTTTCTGTTGCGCGAGTGAAGGTTCTCCTGCGTCAAAAGGAATTCATGCAGTCAGTGCTCCGCGTTACATAAAAAAGTAAGCTTTCTATATGTTAATGCAGTTTACACCATCGAGATTCATTCTCGAACACTGCATAGAATTTTCACTTGATTTGAACTCTGTCTTGAAAATACTAATTTTTGCGAGCGTCTAATAGAAAATATTATTTTGTACCCCCTTTCGTCCCTTGTAAACTAAAACATGTACTGCAGGGAAATGGCCTAGCGCTCTAAGACGCCTTGTGGTGGAGTGCGCTGTTTCACCCCGCCGAAGTTTCGAATCCTTCCTCGGGCTTGGGTACGTGTATGTGGCCCTTTGCATAAGTTAAAGTAGTTTGTAAGTCTAGGAAGTTATGGCCACTGCAGTTTGATCCCGTAGCTTCACAAACATTTGAACGTTTGAGTGCATCGATCTTGCTCAGTTTTTGTGCAACTTTGCTTGGGACATATCTGAACATTCGCGCTGGGTGTCATCTCTGTAAATAACTTTCAAAATGGTGACTGTAACGGAGATGTGTACCAGCTTATAAACGCATTGATAATAAATTATTTTTATTTTTCTTTCCATCGTACTGACAAAGTTGTGGTTCTCACATCGCTGGGATGTAAATGAAGTTAGCACCTTTAATCTGTGATACGTGTCCGACTACGTTTCTGTTCTCAGTGCGTGAAAAACTTCATCTTTGGATCTTTCCCAAATTAAATAAATGTTTTACTTACTGACATGTTGGATACTCGTGCAGTATCATCATACATACCTGGAAAGAAAAGAGGAGAAACGTATATAAGACATGTTTGAATGTTAGGAAATTCTCAGACTAAGGTACTACACATGAAAAACTATTGGTCAGTACAATAAGTGACACATATAAACTGTACGACATCCTAGAAATTATGTATTTAGACTATGTGAAGTCCGAAGGAGATATTTTTTCTAATAATAAATACTGATTTAATATCTATAGGATTAAAACGAAGTTAGTATCTTTATTGTGAGTTTCCTTTTCCTTCCATGCATGGCAGACATGAAAGGACGTCCAAGCTTAATAGATATGAACATGGACGTCCTGGAAAACATACTGTCCGCACTTGCAGAATGTGTTTCGTCTGAAAATATTATTTTTGCTGAAGCCGTTAATCATATATACGGGGTGTTTCTCATTAAAGTTAAAAACTTCCGAAGCAACGTAGGTGACGCCCAAAACAGCCATTTAATTTAAGCCGGGAAACATCCCAAAAGTGAATTACGAATTTTGACCATATGACGTTAGCAGCTGAGATACTTCGCAGGACGTGCTGCGGATAATCTTATCGGTCTGTCGTACCTGATCATCCTAATACAAATCAAGTATTCACATCGGTGTGATCCCGTGCCTTTTGGGCGATTTTATCGGGTGTTAGAGCCTTGACGTTGGCGAGCATTATTATTATTATTCAAATGTTCAAATGTTTCTAAAGCTTACGGGACTTAACTGCGGGGTCATCAGTCCCTAAACTTACAAACTACTTATGAATTAGCTTATACTAAAGACGACACAAACATCAATGCCCGAGGGGGTTTTCGAATCTCCGACGAGGAACGACCTCGCACACCGTAGCATAGCGCCTCGATGCGCTCGGCCGCTCCGCCGCGGCATTATTATTATTACGTGAGATAATTATGTGCTTATATTGAGGTAAGATTTATTATTTTATTTTTTGGTCTCGCAAGCTTAACCGCTACAGTGCGGCGAGGTATGACACCTATCTTCAACATTTGCATTACGCTTTTGGAGTATTTTCCGTCATTTGCGGCCCATGGTTCTTACATTACACTGGCATTTACCCATGTCATGTCGTCGCACACGCTGATGTCCTTGCATACGCGTCAAACACTGTCGGAAGTACATTACTTTCGCAACTCAATAATAAAGTTGTGACCAGGATCATCAGAATAACAAAAATCCATTTTTCCTGTTTTAATATAATCCGTGCGCCCTTTTTTTTATCGAGATGACAATAAGGATATTATTAATTATCAAAAGAAACTTTTTTTACATCGAGACTAATCCACGGTCTAAAGAATCTATACGTTATACAACGTGTAAATTATGCAGGATTCAAATGTCAACGAAATAAGTTCGGCGGTTTGAAGACATTGTCGTCTTGTGTAAGCATTGTATTCATTATATTTAATCGTATAAGTTGCAATGTATAAACCATTAAAATTATTGATGTGAATGTGATAAATATCAAAACTGAAATAATAAATATCTCCCAAGGTGTCTTATAGCTGTAAGAGAAACTTTGAAACTCAGCCTTCCCATATTTCGAATTATTAACTTAAAACCAACAAATATCTTTATCTACCCACATTCTGAAGGAGCCCATGTTTTTCTTCAGTGTTCAAGCTATCTTCATAACCAATCTAATCAAAATCGGTTTAACGGTGTAGCTGTGAAAGAGTAACAGAGTTTATTTCGCAATTATAATAATAATGTGGATTATTTATCCCATCGTCATCTACGTCGCATCTGGATTCTTTAAACGTAAATAAACAACACCGTTCGTATTTTTCTTGTGCTCTGACGGTATCTGTGGTGTCGCACGAGTCTAAAGTGCGCGCCACCTACTTTCGCCGCGCGCCGCCGTGCAAGCATAGCGCGGCGTTCTTACGACGTCAGCCACGAGCGCCCTCTGCTACAACTCCGCTCGTGGCCACCACTGAACGACATCGTTCACTTGGGACTGAGATAGGAACCAGCTAACACTTCGGAATCAGATAGGCACCAGTAAAAACTTGGCTATCGGACAGGCACTAGGCAGGCCTCTAGCTCAACTATGTATCAGCATTCTGCAGTACTGAGCTATGGAAAAGTTAAGTATTGTATAAATTGTGTGCAATATATATATCGTTCTAATTTACTCTAGTGTTTCTAGTTTCTGCTGTCCCACTGGCTGCTCACCTTCGTACCTGCACAAGCGTGCGTCCTTTATCCCTTTATTCAAGCGTGCGTCCTTTATTCCTCGGCCACCGACACCTACGACGGAAACGAGACACAAAAGCGGCGACGAGGCTGGGACACAAAAGTATCTAAGTTGGAGCCTGCAGAATTCCTACTGCATTTAGTAATTATATATACCACAGACCAATTTGTATCAGTAGAGACGGGAAAACTGCTATTATAAACAAATCCTTGTTAAGCTTTTAAGAATATACACTTTCATTCTTCGCCTAGAAATCCTACCAATGAGTTTCTTAAAGTCGGTTAGTGATGTCATCTAAATTTATTTTAATTTTATTATTAATCTATGAATTTTCGAAACTTTTAATCTGTATGAATTAAGGTACTTCTACGGCTAAACAAACCAAGTTTCTGGAAGCAGTGGTATTTATACTGTGGTAAGCCTCATCTATGAAGGCCACAGAGGGCTCAATAGCTACTGAAACGTCACTATTACGTCAAGCTCTCGAGTGAGTCGATGCAGTAGTAAGCCACAGAATTCTGTGAGACACCAGTTCAAATTCCCGCACGGCCATTCAGGTAGAGTCTTCCAAGATTCCCCAAAATCGCTTTAGCCAATTGTTTGGATCATTCCTTTGAAATGACATACGCGATTTTTTTCTACAATTTTCTCCTCGCCCTTTTCTTCCAACTCAGGTCTGCACCACATTTAGCTGAAATTCCTTGGTAATACGAATTATACATTTATACCACTGTATACTTTGATGGTAGCTATAGTTCCACTATAAGCTCATTTCAACGGTGGGATTGTTTATTCGTTGACCAAAGATAATAAAATTACCAGTAAAGACTAATCAGAGACACAATCCCAACGTTGTTCTAATATCATAATATGTCAGCAAAACGTAACGTAATTTCGTTTCACACTTTCCCTTTAATTTCAAATAAAAACTTTCCCTCAAATCCGCAGAATCAACACAACAACACAAGTCGATTATATAATCTATCTCTTGACATTCATACATATCTATTTTATTTGTAAAAAAAATGCATACATACTTCATGTCTGTAGAGAGGTCAAATCCATAACTTAAGTGAATAATAAACATCTTACGTATGAAAACGAGGTATTATAAGGTATAAAAACATTTCGTCACAATGAGGCTACATAGTATAAATATTATAGAAAACTCATATATTGCAGGCGAAACTCCTAAATATGGCTTCTTAGCCGAAATAAGCTTACAGAAAAATATAGCTAACATGAAAGTATACAGATTAATAAGTATATAATTTATATTATTTAAATATCGTTGTACAACGTCACTAACACTGTGGGCCCTACAGATAACAAGTTACTGAAATTTCTTGAGGTGTCTCCGAATTACGCTTGAATTTACACACTCACCTACGTAAATATATTATGTTTTATCTGTAGATTAAGTAGTTAGAAACTGTGTATGTACAGCTAAAGAACAGCATGGCATTTTATAATCATTCACACAGATTGTAAAGAAAGTAATAACTAAAAAAATTGTACGTCACATTCGTTACTTTTTAAGAAAATTTCCATTAGTACTTTGTTAGCTGTTAGGAATTTTTGTTATTTACTTCTGTCGGGTCTGTCTGTAGTTCAGATTCGTTGATTCTTCGTTTCCACGAAGCACTCTTTTTAATTACTTCTGTTATCGGCGTAATATTTGTACACAAGAGCCTAATTTGAAGCGACCCATATTTGATTACATTTCGAACACGGAGAAGGAAAACAAATATGTCGTGTTTGTTGGCGCACTTCTTGCTTAATTACGCGAAAATTTCCCTTTCTACGGTTCAGCTCTCTGATTTTGCGTTAAACCTACGTCACTGTTTACTTTAGGAGGAGGGATATTGTTGACAAAACAACCGGTTGTACAATGAACATGAGTAAGTACGCTTCATAAGTCAGAAACAACAACAAAAACTGTTATGGAAAGCTGAACATATTCGTTACGACGAAATCTCGTGGAGGCAGCTTATACAAATTTGATTCGTTCTTCGCATTGTATAGTGGCATATACAACATTAAATATCTGCTCATATCGGATCCTGAGTTGTGTTACAATATTGCCGATCCATAGACATAAAAAACAGGGAACCAATTTTTCTGTATTGTACATAGCAGAATGCGGTTACTTTTTAACTGATGAGCGTCATACAACTTTTGAATGACGAATCACGGCTAAGACATTTAAGCAAGACACATGTGTTGCTGTTATGAAGTTATCGTTTGTTTGAAACTACAGCATTTCTGATTTGCCTGTGTGAGCCTGTCTGAGTAGTTTGTAAAATGCCGCATGTACATAAGTATAGAATTGCCTAGCAATATATCGGAATTCTCGAATAATACATTTGTTATTAGGTGAGCCATTATCGTTATTTAAATTCATGATAGAACAGGCACGAGAGTAGCAAGATCCTCAAGGAAATTTTGTGGCGAATACATTCTACAAGAGATTGCGAGATAATATAAACAACAACCCAGGCATTTATATATTTTTATCAATGATTTCAAAAATACAAATGAATGTAATACTTTGAAAACAATTTCTGTTCGAAATCCTACATATTTATAATTCTCAGATTAATTCTATACTCAAATTCCTAAAGATTATTGATCTATCTCTGCAATAAAGAAAAATATGATTATTGACATCTGCTTGGCTAAAACCTAAAGTGCACGAGTTAACATCTTCAAAGTGTGTTAAATACATTTTGGTCCTCATTTACAGAATTATCAATTAGTTGATATAATCATCGTTGTCCAGCATAAACGTATGACCAAAATCATTCAATTTTTTTACCACATTAGTAAGTTCATAACACACGTAATTACCAGAGCTGGGCCGGCCGCGGTGGCCGCGGGGACTGAGGCGATTCAGTCACGGTCTGCATGGCCACTACGGTCGGGGGTTCGAATCCCCCCTCGGGCATGGATATTTGTGCCGCCCTTAGTCTTAGTTAGTTCATAAGTATTTTGTAAGTTTTTAAGATTTTGAAAAGTGTTTAGGATTACTTCAGGCAGCCTGTGATAAATGAAGTGTCAGTACTGAGATCGCAAAACCGTATAGGGTAGAGATGTCATTTGAACTACAGTTTTTGGACGACCAATTTCAACTGTCCTCGAATAAACTTGATATCATTTGTGACGTTAATGTAAAACAGTTCCACAAGGACATTTTTCAAATGGAAGACCGCAATCGATGCAAATGGAATAATGTAATCCTGTGGGGATTACATTAAACGAAGTTAATGTAGCACAGTACTTCTTTTTTACGGAAAAGCATATCTCTGTTACTCTTTATATATTTAACTAGCAGCACAATCCGTGGTGTTGTAAAGGTTTTAGGTAACCGTCCGATACCGAAGTCCTTTCGACCAGATTAGCCACATTAAAAATGTAACGTCTTGTAGCTGATTTCTGCTGGTTAGGTAGCAACTAATTGCAACTCAGTAGGGTTTAATTTCCTAGTTTTGTTGCCGGAGCCGTAGTGAAGTTGTACTCTCAAATGGCGGAACACTAGAGCAGCTTCCACCTTCAGTCTGGAACACTCGGCAATCTAGATACCGCGGGGCTATTAGCACAGTGAGTAACCTCGTTCGCTCGGAAACAGGGTCCCACTCCTGGACGGGTTTCGCTCGCAGTGAAGGGCGGAATGACGAAGACATTTCGCGGCTGCTGCAGCGCCGCAGATACGGTGATAGACCGGTCTAACACGTGCGTACACGCACGCGTATGGACTCTCGCAGGGCGTGATGTCGGTCCGTTGAAACCGGAGGCGTTTTCAGTGCAGCCGCTGGCGCTAACCGCGCTCTTATCGGAACTGTTTAATTAAACTCATATCTGTCCGCGGCTACGGCGGCAGCGGCCGTTCGTGATTTCGCGCTGGCGATCTCTCCCCCTCCCTCCTCTCAGCTCGGCGCCACTTCTCCACAGGCTTTAAATTCGGATGAGCTGTCGCCGTCGGTTGATTTATCCATGGCTGCGGGACACGCTAATGGTTTTCGCCGAATACCACTCTGCAACGCGCTCTGGAGCAGCCGCTTTGGCACTTACTGCAAGATACTGAATTGGAAAGACCACAACAGAGATCACTTTACGACCATTACTTTAGGACGGTGACCTTACCAACAATGGTCGATGGAAAGTTCTAATGTTCTTTCTTGCGTGAAGTTTAGAAAAAAGGTAAGACGATTTATTTCCATATACACTATGTGATCAAAAGTATCTTGCCGGTCGAGGTGGCCGAGGGGACTGAGGCGCGCCTGTCACAGTCTGCACGGCCACTACGGTCGGGGGTTCGATTCCCCCCTCGGGAATAGATATTTGTGCCGTCCTTAGCATTAGTTAGTTAATAAGTAGTTTGTACGTTTAGGGACTGATGACCCCGTAGTTAAGTCTCATAAGGTATACAAACATTTAAACATTTGAAATGTATCTTGACGCACCCAAATGCATAAGCTTTTTATGTTACGTGCATTGTGCTGCCACTTACTGCCTGGTACTTCGTACCAGCGACCTCAGTAGTGATTAGATATCTTGAGAGACTAAAATGGGACGTGTCACGGAACTCACGGACTTTGAACGTGGTCAGGAGATTGGGTGTCACTTATGTCTGAAGTCTGAACGCGAGATATCCACACTCTTGGTCCATTGTTTCTGGCGTGATAGTGAAGTGCAAACGTGTTGGGACACGTACATCACGAAAGCGCACAGGCTGACTTCGTCTGTTGACTGACGGAGACCGCCGACATAGTGTATCCTTCAACACGATCGAGCACCTGTTCATAATGCACGATCTCTGACGGAGTGGTTACACGATAATAACATCCCTGTAATGGAATGGCCTGGACAGAGACCTGACTTGAATCCAATACAACGTGTTTGGAATGTTTTGGAACGCCGACTTCGTGTTAGGCCTCGCCGATATACATCGATACCTCTCCTTAGTGCAACACTCCGTGATGAATGGTCAACCATCGAACGTATGGCTGCGAGAGTGTAAGCTGTCTCAAGGCTTTGGATGGGTTAACACCGTATTGAATTTCATCATTAATGATGGAAAGCGCCATGAACTTTAAAGCCATTTTCAGCAGGGTGTCAGGATACTTTTGATCACATAGTGTATGTCTTTATATACCGTGTCTCCAATTTATATTGAAGAAAGTAACTTTTTTAAGCTCTTCGTACTTCACCGGAGAGCTGTTGTTACCTTGGAAAAGGTGGTTCTTGCCCGTCATATAATGTTTAAATGTTTGTATACCTTATAGGACTTAACTACTTAGCTAACACTAAGGACGGCACAAATATCCATGCCCGAGGGGGGATTCGAACCCCCAACCGTAGTGGTCGTGCAGACCGTGACTGGCGCGCCTCAGTCCCCTCGGCCACCGCGGCCGGCGAAGAGGTATCGATTTAGGTCGATGAGGCCTGGCACGAAGTCGAAATTCCAAATCATTTCAAAGGTATTGTATAGGATTCATGTCAGAAGTCTGTACAGGCAAGTCCATCACAGGTTTATTGCAGTGGTGTAACCACTCCGTCACAGAGCGTACATTATGAAGAGATGCTCGATCGTGTTGAAAGATGCAGTCGCCATCCTCGAATTGCTCTTCAACTGTGGGAAGCCAAAACGTGCTTAAACATCAATACAGATCTGTGACGTGATAGTGCCATGCAAAATAACCACGGCTATAAGCCCCCACCATGAAAAACACGACCGAAACATGTCACCACAGCCACCTAACTTTCCTGTTGGCACTAGACACGCTGGCAAATGACGTTCACCAAGCATTCGTCATACCCACACCATGCTATCGGATCGCCACATTGTATAGCGTGATTTGTTACTCCAGACAACATTTTTCCACTATTCATTCGTCCAACGTTTACGGTCCTTACACCAAGCGAGGCATCGTTGGGCATTGACCTCCGTGATGTGTGGAATTAAGGGCGGTCACTGCCAGTCAGCGGGCGCTTGACTCGCAATCAATATGAGAGGGAAAACATGATGAAGGTTTCAAGATACGCAATCGAAAAAATTTTCAAATGTTTGTTATGATTAAGGGACTTAACTTCGGGGTCATCAGTCCCTACACTTACAAACTACTTAATGAAGTATCTTATACTAAAGACGGCACAAACATCCATGCCCGAGGGAGGATTTGAACCCCAGACAGGGAGCGGCCTCGCGCATCGTTGTATAGCGCCTCAATGCGCTTTGCCACTCCGCCACGGCACGCAATCGAAATACAATGAAACTACGACGCGGATTATGTGGTGGGTGTTCTTTCGGACATATACAAAACGACATATACAAAATTTATAACTAAGGCGAAGACGGCCAACTACCTTTCTCCAGTGCGGATGCACAGCAAGTCCAAACTATCAGAGGTATCGACGAAACACCACCATTAATGAGTAAAAGTGAGCATGGGCACTAGTTGAGTAGTGTGCGATGTGGTAACCCACCTGTATTCATAAATTAAAAACGAACTATTCAGAGACTGTTAATGAGCATTTTTGCTAGTTTTCTTGTATGTGGACGCAGCTGCACTTGTAAAGACTATATAAACTGGTCGTCAGCACGGCCACTACGGTCTGGTGTTCGAATCCCCCTCTCGGGCATGGATATTTGTGCCGTCTTTAGTCTTAGCTAGTTCATAAGTAGTTTGTAAGCTTAGGGACTGATGACCCCGTAGTTAAGTCCCATAAGTTGTACAAATATTTGAACTTTTTTTTTTTTTTTTCAACTGGTCGTTTCTCACATCTATGTCACGGAATGCGAGATACTGAAGAAACGCCTTTATTATTCAAGTGGCGACGATTAACGGAGCTGATCAACGATTTCTCCAACATCCGTATATTATTAACGTGCTCACTGAGAAGGTAAATGGAGCAAGGATACATCAGATTTGCTGATGACTTCGTAATAGTAGTATATTCCTGAAAATGAGTGAATAGAATTTTGTATATCCTGCCATATACTCTTAAACAACGAAAATTAAAACTGTAAAGAAAGAAAAACCGAAGTGCTGGTAGAAATTAAGACTATGGAAAGAATATTAAAACTCATTACAAAAACTGGTGACGGCAGAACTGATCTGGTGATATATGTTTATCATCTCGGCAGTATAACTACAGAGGAAACACATACTTAATCGAAGAAAAAGAAAAGTATTAAATTAGCGATACAGCCGACAAAGAGAACATTTTTAGGCAGACAGTATATGACGATGAATGTCAGAAAATCGTTTGAAAAATCATTTGTATGGCATTTGGCCTCTAGAGAATCGAATTGTAGCAGCTGAAATGTGGATGTGACGAAAACTGGCAATAAATATGTAGGTGGAAGAAATAACAATATGTTTAACGCAAAGACATCGAATACAAGAATAACTTAATAAAATCCAAAAGAGGAAAATAAAATTTGTGGGCACATCATTAGGCACCCTTTACTCATATTCTTATAGAAAAAGTGTCGAGAATGATAGTAAGCGGACGTCTTAGACAGTTATTTGGAAGATATCAAGGAGATGATGAGAAGTGGCATTTGCATGGAGTGAAACGAACAGCCAGTAACAAATGAGAGTAGTGTCATAGGCAACGCATTAGCCCTGAGAGTATATCTTATTAATATTATGTATTGCATACATAATAACATGTATTCGTGTATACCTCAGATGTGTTTCACATTACTGCCTTGTTTCCAATTAATGATTCTTGCTCCAGTAGGGGACTTACTCAGTAACGCAAATTATTAGTTTACCCAGTTCCTTCTATAATTAGTCAGGCTTGATTCCATGGTGGAATTTGTGCTCCACGACTGTATTTGACTTGTGGAAACTTTTTCAGCAATAAGTCGTAAAAATATATTTATTTATTCGCCAATCTAGATTTCCACCACTGTGTGGTCATTATCAATGCTTACTAACAATTAAAATACTTAAACCATCTCGAGTACGAACGGAACCTCCAACATGGAGGTCGAGATGTTTAAGTATTTTAATAGTTTTCAGGCATTGATAATGCCCACACAGTGGTCGAAATCTAGATTTGCAAATAAATACATATATTTTTTACGACTGATTGCTGAAAAAAAATTTACAAGTCTTCTATAATTGTTAATGCCATTTCGTTTGACGTTGACGTGGGACAAATATGGAATACTGCATACTCATAAAAAATTTTAATGGTTTCTCACAAGTGGATAATGTAAATAGTCCCGAAGCGAATGAAGCTTCGTAATAAGTCCGCTCATACAATTTGAACACGTAATAAACAGCCCTCAGAATTGCAGTGAGATACTGCTATAATATACCTAACTCGAAGAACTTCCGAAAACTGTGGCAACACATCTAAAAGTTGAAGTTCACAGTACGGTACTGCAAGATAGAATGCGATTTATTTCACTTGAGTAATTTTAGTATCAGGAAGTTGTGAGTTGCCACTATGTAATGACTGATGATCAAAAGTAGATATGGAAATTATTTCTCCACAACGTTCGATCGTTTTAATCTATCCTACACTGTACGCCTGTTTTTCCTGTGAATATGAGTACGCTCACCACACACGGTGAAAAATAATATATGTAAGTGTTATTCTTGGTTTCCTTTTCTGCAGTGGTATCTCATATTCTGAATTTTCTATCCATACTATTGCGTGAAAGGCCAGTACTGTTTTCCATATTCCTATATATTTGCACAGCGCAAAACGTGGGACGGTGAAACACAACATATTTTTATTAGAGTTTAGTTTATGATAGAAAATGCTGCCAAAATGCTGCCGGTGGGTAAGAAAAGACGTTACAATAGAGTTACGAAGACTGGACCAATAGACTCCATTCTGATTTACTGCGATAAGCACGAGAGACAGAAGCTCATCTCCCCCTAAATTGATTATTCTGGAAACAATGACGCACAATAAATTTATTTTCTTGCATAAGACATTTCCATTACATCAGCCAGAGATGGCAGATAAACGACACATCGTAACTGCACGACAGATTTATGAATGCGTTCCAACGGCCCCATATCACGATTGAAACGAAACGGATATTTCAGTAAAATTCATATTTTATTCGTATGTGTCCCGTCTTACATTCAGTTTCCCTGCAGCTATATAAGTAAGAAGGGACAGGATGCTATGTAGGTCGTTTTAAGTTCGTAAAATAAACTTTTAACATCAGTAAAAAAATCTGTAATTTATTACGCTGAAAGACCTCTAATTACTTCCTTTTCCGATAAAATCAGTAGAAAAAGAGCTGATCTTTTCTTCCGTAGGAGCACTCTTTAGGCTTTCACTTATAATTATTAATATTATTGCATTATCCGTAACAAAGATTTCGCGTAAGTAACAAGCAGTTTTGAATAATTAGAGAGTTTTAATGTGATACTTCTATGATATTCGTTTGAATCTGAAGAAATCGTCAATTTTCTACAGACTCAAAAAACAAGTGCTAAAACTTAATGTACAACACTACTAGTATTACATTCACTCTAAATCTTGCACCTTCACATTGGTAAGAGTTTCACACATCGACAGTTAAAGTTAATAGCTTAGGACTGTTTGTGCCTTACAAGTCATGAATTTGCAACTATCTCAGCAAATGTGCTCATTACCAATAGGCATTTACAAGAAAAAGACAAACTTTCGATTTTCTCTTCTTACCCTTTGCATAGGGAGTGTTCGCTCACAATAGCTGTCTTCACTACATTGACAATACCCAGTATAGTAATCAGGTACAACGGAGACAATGTAAATTAATGTTGTCTTGTAATCCGAAGTAGCTAGTTATCAGACTGCCATACGTGACCAAGAGGACTGACATTACTTACATATCATTAAACGTAGATGTATGCTAAGCTCGAAGTCTTATGCGAATCGACGAAATTGCGCCAGGTATGGGACACTACTGTAGCAGAGTGTGGGTAAGCTGAGAAATAGAGTCTGATGGGAGACACGCTAGGATAGTCGATGAAGTAGTGCCGACCATTGTGTACGAGCGGCGTCGCATCGTGACAGCATAGCTGCCTAGTGTGCAGCTTTTCTATTGCAGTACTTCAGTGCCTCTTAGGACTAATGTCGGTAACTTCTTTCTTAATGATTGCGTCATTAAAAATTGTCTTTCCTTTCCAAACATGTGTAAAGGAACAAACAACATGTTTTATATAAAATTATAAGGTGTTCTGACAAACATCAGTCTCGAAAACAAAAGAACAGATTTACTGAGGAAAAAAAAAAAAACAGATTATACTCTATTTCTCAAGGCTCAAGTACCAATATCGTCCCTGTGCAAAACCTAAGAAACAGGAACAAAATTATCAGGACCCTATGGCTTCCAGAAATTTCCAGTAGGGCATACTTCAATACCTTATAGAGTCAGTTGATTAAATGATACGAATCACTGCTGAGATTTTTACGGAGGAAAAATAATAATAAAAAAAAATAATAATAATAAAATTTTTTTTTTGCAGCGTGAATCGGTAATGTGCTACATTCCTAGTTGAAATGGGAGCCATTCGTAATTTAAGAGACTAGAAATAAGAGTCATGTTATACTTTATACACGTAAGTACACTGATTTTTAGCTCACGTGTACTGAAATTTTTCCCTTTTCTTATTGATGCAAATTTCTCAGTCACCTGTTGATTAGAGTATACAATCTCCATCATAAGATCTCTTTCAGTGGGAAACATCGACAAGGCCGACTATCTATCCTGGAACACATAGTTGACTAAGAATAACTTTATTCTTTTCAAAGCTGCAAAGCATGTTTCTGCTTCGACTGACGTCATGGGATTATGTAAATTAGCTTCAACAGTGTAGAGAAATCAGTGCAACTCTTCCGTAGGTTGTTGATTATTATAAAGCTAACAGCACCAGACAATGATCTAGATTCTCGTTATAGGTTGTTGACAGTATAAGGTGGCAGAGTGACATATCCGAGAAAATTATACCCCTGTAGAGCGGTGCCACCTATCGGAGCACTGGGAACTGCTTCTGAGCCGGCGCGATGGCTAGCTCAGTGGCTGGCCGCTATGAAGCAGTGGGGTGTGCCCCAGCGGCCGGCTAATCAGCTAGCGATCGCGCCGGCTCGGAACTACCTTGCTTACGTGGCATGACATGCACGCTGCGGCCTGTCTTTCTCGTTGGCCTCATATAGACCACGATTGTTATCTGACTCGCTGGCCGCTACGAGGCAGTGGGCTGTGCCCCAGCGGGCAGCCACTAAGCTAGCGATCGCGGCCTACTCGGTATGACGTGTTGCCTGGACTCGCCGCTGCCAGATGTGTAATGGGTCGAGCTGTCCGCCATGAAGTTTCAGCAGAAGGGTAAATTCCCTCAGCTGGTCACGAGGCCGGCAGCGTTTTCGGCGCCTTACGGGCCAACAGGATGTTCTACGACCAAAATCAATTTATTATAACGTATTCAATGGTACACATTAGGCTTCCCAAGCGAAAAAATGTAAAATGGAACGGACATACTATTAAGAAATTGGGAGTTGTGCTACACTGTAACAGTACTACGCACCGCCACTGATGTTGAGTCTGTATGACTAAGTAAATGTTTGTGGGCTCTTTACACGACGAAAGCTGTGGCCGAATACTTCAGTTGTTTCAATATCGTTTTCTTTTCTAATTGCCTACCTGTGGCTCAGCGATCGTGTTTACTGTGACTTTTTTTAAATTGTAACATGTGCTAGGAAGACCTTTTTAGTTATTTTATGGACCTGCGTATATGAATGATTTATGCGGAGTATATGAGTCATCATGACTTGCATTCCGCACTGATGATGTTCCATCGAAATATATATGTCATTTTTTAAATACATGCTTCATATCGTCCACCAACAGGAAAGTTTCTTAATTTTATTACAATATTGAGGTGGGCAGACACAATCTCCATTATGGAGTCAATTAACAAGACGATATTCATCCTGTTATCACAATTATTAATAACTAGCTGAAAACCAGGCGTTGCCCAGATATTTATTCAGTTATTCCAGCCTTGACTTAGTACTTCTCCTATCCCTTCTCTCTTTGAATCTCTTTTTTCTTCTACAAGTATTTTATATTTTTGGCAAAACATGTTAAGAGATAAAGTTGTCTTCCATGACGTACAAAATTATAAGTACTGTATCCAAACAATGAAAGATAGTAATTAAAATGCAAATAGCATAGAAAATTCGTACGAACTCATATTTATTGAAGTATATGTTGTACAATTTTTCAGGTGAATATTCATTTGTAGAAGTACTATATGTGTTTAAAATCTGATTGCGGATACAATTAGTAGTAAAGAAGTAACAGCTTAAAACTTGGTGCATGATGGGGCGGCTTTCCATGAACGTTACTGTTTATGTGCTCATATCACATGAGCTACGTGTCGTACATCCGAAGGTACATTCAGCTGTATGTGTGTATACTGTCTGTACAATTTTCTGCGGCTACAGCTTGTAGTGTAGAAATTATAAATTGTAACTTAATCTCGAATGACGTAGTTTTAGTCCATGTACAGCGGGAAAGTAGTAACCGAGAAACATTTTTACTTTTATCATTTTACTGTGTTTGTCAGGGAAAAAAATATAATAAAGGGTTGAAATTATGTTTAATGTTGGTCTGAAGTCGCTAAGTACCCTCATTCTCATACAGTATATGAATAAAGTCTCGTCGCATTATGTGGCAGTTTTTTTGCGATTCTTATCGTTTTTGACGTCATATCTCCTGAACAATGTGTCACATTTAATTATAATCCTGCAGGACTTGTTATCTCACCGTGAGATTTATTAAATTTGGTTGAAATCGGTCCAGTGGTTTAGGAGGAAATGTGCAATATTGTTTCGTGATGCAGCAGTTTTTCTCGCACCTCATTGTTTATGACTTCATACCCCATGAACTGGGTGTCGTACTATGATAAAATTTCAGACCTACGTTCAGTGGTATATGTGTTTACTGTCTGTAACATTTCTCGCAATTAATAGTGTACCAGTAATAAATTGTAGCGTGATGCCAAATGCTGTAATTTTACGGCATGAACGCGTAGAAGTAGTAAGCAAGAAACTTTTTTTCCGTTCATCATTTTTCTGGGGTAGTCAGCGAGTAAAAGTTTTCTGAAGGTTTGTAGTTATGTTTAAAGTTGGTTGCAAGTCGCTAAGTGCCCTCCTCAAATGTTGGACTGATAAAGACACCCTATCTCGTGCTGCAAGACGGGGAAGTTTTCATTGTTTATGACGCAATATCTCATGAACTATCAGCCCTATCGCAAACTCCTTTCTTAGATGACATCTTCTACCTATTGACTACAATCCTGCCAAATTTCGGTTTTATAGGTGAAGTGAGTGAATGAGAGTGTGAATGAGTGTCCTTTCGCTTTTATATACCGTACATTTCCGCAGATAAGACGATGACTGAAAATAAATAAATAAATAAAAATAAAAATCCGGAGTCGTCGGTCCAAAAAATTTGAAATTGAAATTTAGTCTGTAATTTCGCAGATGTGCTTTATTGCGCGGCTTCGACATCCAAGCGATATATATCGGAGCGGTTAAGTAACGAAACGATACGTATCTGCGAATGTTATGTTTTTTAATGAATATGTCGTGATTTTAAAGGATACGGTTAGGCAGTAACCTATGAGTACAGCTTTCTGGGTAATTTACAAGAATGCTTACACTCGAAGTAGCTCGGCCTAAAATGATATCGAACGTACAACTGTAAATCGATTTAGTGTATCGTTCCGAAACGTATCGATTCCATATATATATATTGATAGATCTGAAGCATTGAATTAAAATTTGTGGTGCGGCCGGGAATCGAACCCGAATCTCAATGCTTACTAGGCAGACGTCTTAACCGTTAGACTACCACACCACTAACGATTAAGGCGCCTCGGAATAGTCTATGTACGATTCCCGGCCGCACCACAAATTTTAATTCAATGCTTCAGATCTATCAATAATGTCTTTGACATATTTGAGACGTAAGTCTGTCTCAGGGATTCTTTCATTGTATTAATTGATATCCATATATATAGTTTGGAAGTCGAAGCCTCGATATAGCCGCGCTATGCAGCACATCTGCAATATTATCCCGATGAAATTTGCGTCGTGGAGGAAAGATTTACGAAAAGAAAGTCTTGCGCAACTTAAAAAAAATTGCTTTTCGACCTTTATTTATTTACTGAGTCGACAAGGTACATACGATAAACTAATTCCATAAAGTAGGAACACAATTAATTATTTACAATGTAGCTTGATTTTACAATGTCGCTTGTCAAAAATAATTTCTCAATATATCGAAAGTCGCCCTGTTTCGATTAGAGTATATTTACTTACGGAGCAGTGAAAGGGTTAAATTATTTCGGAGCTAAACGCAAGAATTGCGGCTTCCTTCGAAATCCTTTATCTTCTGTTCTCGGGCAATTTCGTGTGTTTTCACCCACATAATATGTACATCAGCGCGATTAAATATCGCCTCGGCGAAAGAATTTACATTTTTTTAACTTATCGGTGTAAAAAAAAAAAAAAAAAAAAAAAAAAAATACAAACCGTGCTTCTTCACGATCAGATACAACGCAGCTCTACAGCTCTACACGCAAGGAAGTTCAAGAGCATATCGCAGACACTGCAACAAAGGGTGAAATCCATGTGTACCAATCACTAAAAGTACTTATGGCGGCTAATTATGGCACTTTTCGGAACTTCCTGAAGCTTTGCCTCCGTATCTAATTCGCAGGCGTATTTTTAGATTACGAAAATTGGTGAAAAAAGTGCGGCATGCATTCAGGTAAATACCATAACTTGGGGGATCGTGTTGTAGGCCAGATATATGCTTAAACTACAAAATTTTGATGAAAATTTGTATCTCGTCTTATCTGAAGGTCGTCTTATCTGCGTATTTTTAGGTCACGAATGTTCTTCACGATCGGACACAACGTAGCTCTATACGCAAGGAAGGTCAAGAGCATATCGCAAACACTGCAACAAAAGGTGAAATCCAGGTGTACCAATCACGAAAACTACTTATGGTGAGTAATCGTGGCATTTTTCGGAACTTCCTGAAGCTTTGCCTTCGTATCTAATTCGCAGGCGTATTTTTAGATCACGAATATTGGTAAAAAAAAGTTCAGCATACATTCAGGTAAATACCATAATTTGGGGGATCGTGTTATAGGCCAGATATATGCTTAAACTACAAATTTTGATGAAAATTTGCACCTCGTCTTATCTGAAGGTCGTCTTATCTGCGGAAATATAAGGTAGATAACAAACTTTTTAAGACAGTTTGACATAAAAAAAATTCAGAGGAATTTATTTTCTGGACACTCTCGCAAAAAGGGAATGGGAAATGGAGGCCTTCACTAGTAGCTCCGCAGTGATAAAAATGTGTGCCCGAGACACACTGCTGGGGAGAGCAGCGTAAAACCACACTTGGGACTGAAGATGGCTGCCGCTGCAGCCGCCGCCGCTGTTGACACAGGCGGACGCAGTGGTGCAGAGGCACCGCGGCGACGTCCCTCGGCCTCTACAGAGACGCACCAGCTCCCCAGCCACTGTGCGCTGCAGTAAGACTGCCATCCGTCGCAGCCGGCAGGCAGCCCGTGGGCCGGCGCCGCCGCCCCCTGGGAAATGCGCCGCCCACCGCGAGGAGCAGACCGGCTTTAATTACGTTTTAGAAACAAACTTTGTTACCCCGCATGTCCGCTTTTTTTCGCCCCCGCCCGCTCCTTGTTTTGCTCCTACTTTGCCGCCGGCGCGCCCAATATCCATCCAATTTATTTTTCTTCTGTGGCGCCGCCGCCGACGTCGCGACGCCGCCGCGTCGTTCCTCTCTCTCTCTCTCTGTTAACGAAGCCCGGTCAGCGCGCCCGTGTTGACTTAGTCCCGGCAGAGCAAACGACGAGTGTTCTTAGCCGGCTGCCTTTGATATTCGCCGGCCGCGCGCTTCCCTGATAATTCGGCAGTCGCTTCCTTTGCATCTACTTGCTGCTTCTGGCTCTTCTTCTGGACTCTACACCAGACACAAATTAAAGTGGTCGAAGCTAATATGGAAGCTGAACAGCTCACAGCTGCAGTTTTCTATGCATAATAGCGAGCTTAATTGCAAAGAAATTATGTCTAGACTTCTAGTGGGTATCAGAAACTAAGCCTATTGTGAACAACATGCTTCTAGTACGACATTTTGCCGCTTGGTACGGTGTGGCATTAATATATCCGTCTTGGAAGTTGCGTTACGTTGCCGTCTGTACGTGGCTATGAGTGTGAGCGTGGGTGTGCTTCATTGTTCAAATGTTTGTACAGCTTATGGGACTCAACTACGTGGCCATCAGTCCCTAAACTTACAAACTACTTATGAACTAACTAATACTAAGGACAGCACAAACATCCATGACCTAGGGGGGATTCGAACCCCAGACCGTAGTGACCGTGCAGACCGTGACTGGAGCGCCTCAGTCCCCTCGGTCACCGCGGCCGGCGGTGTGCTTCATGTTATTTTATTTCAGCAGTGAATTATCTTGTCTTTGCTGCTGTGGCGAAGACTGTACTAACATCATTGATCGGAAAGTGTTAACTATCAACAAAATAACGTCCCAAGTAATAAAATACCTCGATAGAAACGTCTTTGTTGTGTTTGAAATACATGAAGTAGAACAGGCTACACGAGTAGAACAGGCTAAGCCGACGACAATACTATAGTGAAAAATAAAACTATTCTCTCTAGAAACGGTAAAAATTCTGATTACGAATGTGTAACGGACAGCGAACACGCACTTCAGAATATTACAAGTTTCAATTTGTACTACAGTAGCCACGCAGGACTCGAACACCTGATTGTGCAGAAAGCACACTGAAATTATTCAAAGTCCGCGATCTGGATAGGCGATCAGCTCCAACCAGACACTTCAAGACAGCACGATCCGGGCTGGCCGCGGTGGCCGAGGTGACTGAGGCGCTCCAGTCACGGTCAGCAGGGCCACTACGGTCGGGGGTTCGAATCCCCCCTCGGGCATGGATATTTGTGCCGTCTTTAGTCTCAGCTAGTTCATAAGTAGTTTGTAAGCTTAGGGACTGATGACCCCGTAGTTAAGTCCCATAAGTTGTACAAACATTTGAACACGATCCGGCCAGTGCGCGATCCAGGCCAGAGTAACTTCTCCCTACACCAAAATTTCACAACTGAAAATCTTCCTCTCAAGCTCCTCCTATCGGTAACGTCAAGCCAATCACAAATTTTGCTTAATGGTCAAACCAATGGAATACAAGAGCTATTGTTCAACACGCCAGGCTCCTTTCCCACGACACTGTTCCACGCTGCATTCTGCACGTAAGCCAACATTTTTCAGAAATTCATAGAAATTGCGGACAATTGGAACGAATCTGCAGACGCTGAAATGACTTTACTGCCAACCAGACGCCAATCTCCCGTCGCGAGAGCGCCGTTCTAACTGCCCCAGAAATCACCTCTGGCAATTTACACGTACATTCGCAGACGCCCGCCCCCGGTGTTCCAAAAACTCGGCCGCCCGTGCAGACCAGAATGACGTCAACTTTTACTGCCTCTGCTCGTTGTACTCCAGTGCCCTTCCGGTGCGTCGTGACCGGAGAGCCTCCCTACACAATACAGATCCGTAGCGTCAAAACAAACTACCTGGACTCAGGCACAGACGTGCCCAACCCAAGTATGTATGTCCAACTGCAGACGGAGTGGTTTCACCACGGGTGGTGGCGGCCAGCGCTCGCCCTCTAGGCGGTGTCGGCAGAATGCCTTGTAAGCTACTTTAGAGAACTTGTCGCCAGCAACCGCCGCCCCCTCGCGGAACCACAAAAGCACCGATCTGCTGGTGTCGCCAGCGCCTTTCGCCTCGGAAGACAACTATCCCATCGGCGATACAATAATAAAAAACAGAGTTATACTCCCAGTGAACAGAAATTTAATCCCAAACTCCTGATAATTACAAGAGAAATGAAAGATATTGAATATAAACAAGATAATAGTAGTACTTACATCCCTCCGGAATAAATCCTGATAATAGTGTCCAAATAAAATGGAGAAAATAATTCTGAAATAGGAGCACCACTTCTCAGTTTCACTCTTCCATTCCCAGTGTTTTTCCGCGACAACAGCGTATTAAAAGCTCATTTATACCGTATTTCGTGAATCAGCCCTTAAGGTCACATGTTGTTGATGAACAACATGCTTCTATTACGACACTTTGCCGCTCAGTACAGTATGTACCCACTACTGAGGCATTAATTTATCCGCATTGGAGGTTGTGTTGCGTTGCCGTCTTTACATCGTTGTGAGTGTGAGCCTGAGTGTGGTTCATGTTATTTTATTTTACCATTGAATTGTCTTGTCTTTGGTGAAGTGGCAAAGATTATACTAGCATCATTGATCGAACTGTGTTAACTGTCAACAACATAGCGTCCCAAGTAATAAAATACCTCGAATGAGACGTCTTTGTTGTGCATGAAATATATGACATAAAAAAGAATAAAATAATAATAAAAAACATTATTTCGCTCAAAAATATTAAAACACATTTTTATGTTTAGTGCACTGTATTAATACAGAAAACACTGAATTTTAATTTTTCCAAATCTGAATTCATGATGTGAGAATGAAAGAGTTAACTGGAGCTTCGAGGTTGATTACAAAATAATTCATTTATTCAGTTACGAAGCGTGCGAAGTTATGACATTTTCTAGCTCTTCAACAAGCAAAGGAGACCAAGCCGTGGCATACCTTCGACACTGGTCTAAACAATTAGGGCATCCTTTCAGATAACTAAGTTCGGAAGTACTGTCATTCGCAGAATGAACTAAAATGGTTCGACGTCATTCTGTCGGTTCTATGGAGTGAAATGTTCAAATGTGGGTAAATCTATCGGACGAAACTGCGTGGTCATCAGTCCGTAGCCTACAAACTACTTAAATTAAGGTAAAATAACCTAAGGACAACACACACACACACACACACACACGCGCGCGCGCGCGCTCGCGCGCGCGCTCGCAAAGGAGGACTCGAACCTCCGACGGCGAGCAACATCGCGTTCCGCAGCGAGGCGCCTTAGACCGCTCGGCTACTCCATCGCGCCTATGGATTGGAGACAACAACTCTACGGCAAACGAGATAGTAGTGATAACAAAAAGTTTATGCGGAAGGGGTTCGTGTTGACTTATTTTTACTCTGCCAAATGAATTACACAAACAGTTGGGTTCAGATAGTGTAATCAGTAAGTAATGCACTGTGATATGAAGCTAGGACATGGAAGACCATAGGAAGATTGGTAGCGGGACAGTTTCATGGCGTAATTTCTAACACGTGGATGCTATTTCAGACATCAGGAACCATTGAAAGAAGACAAGGCCAAGGTCGTCCACGGGTAACATCAGCAAGAGATGACCGATATCTCCAGTTAATAGTTCAAATGTTCAAATGTTTGTAAATCTATCGGACCAAACTGCGTGGTCATCATTCCGTAGCTAACAAACTACTTAAACCTAGGTAAGCTAACCTACGGACAAACACACAACCACCCATGCCCCAGGGAGGACTCGAACCTCCACAGCGAGCAACCTCGCGCTCCACAGCTAGGCGTTTTAGACCGCGCGGCTACTCCACCGCGACTGTTAATAGTCCATCGAGACAGGAGACTGAATGCAACTCAGCTGAAACGGAGTCTGACACCAACACATCACGCAATATCAATACAAACAGTCCGAAATCGCCTTCGGGAATGTGGACTCTACGCACGGAGGCCTATGGCGTTTGTCTGATTAAAACCACGACAGCGTTTAGTCCGCAGAAACTGGGCGGACAATAATAGGGGATTGGAGTCGTAACCAATGTCACCGGGTTTTGTTCACAGACTATTCAAGATTTTGTGTTCAGCCGGACAATGGTCGTTCCCAGATCTGGAGAGAACCTAGAACTCTGAACAATCCTGCATTTGTACAGGAAACACCACCATATCATGGTGGTGGACGAATGGTGTGGGCAGAAGTCAGTGTTAGTGAACGTACTGTCCTCTATGTCGTTCATAATTGGTGATCAGAGTTATGGAGGCGACATCCTTCGACTTTTGTTGTGCCGTAAGCTGGTGCGACAGGAGATGGTTCCTTCTGGTGGACGATTTGCTCGTCTCCACAGAACTACATTGGTGGACAACATGCTTGAAGCTGACTGAATTGAAAGAATGAAATGCCTAATTAAAGCCCGATTGACCATGTCTAGGATTCACTTGGCAGACGCACTGTAGCCAGAGCTGCACCTTCCACAACGGTTGCAGAGCTAGTTATTGCACTCATGGAAGATTAGCCAAATATCACCCATGAAGTAATTGATAACCTCATACTGTGCATGACATGCAGGTGTGCAACGGTACTGGTCGTCTGAGGTGATTACACACCGTATTAGAGGACATCGAGAACGACTTTTTCACTATTATGGTAGCCCCATGGTGCCTGGATCTAAGTAAACGCCATTTAAACCTCAACTAAGCAATATATATAAATTTCCTACTGCATTATACACAAATTACAACAGTAACCTATATCTGAAAAAAATAGATTACCATATATTTATTGTGATGCCATAACTGTTTTGAGCTGTCTATATTACTTACACTGTTTACTATCATCTGTGTATAATGGCTTGGGGCCACATAAACACCAATAAGCAAAATTTCCGTTTGTTGCTCTTATTTTGAACACCATTGTACAAATGTTCAAATGTTTGTAAAGCTTACGGGACTTAACTGCGGGTCATCAGGCCCTAAACTTACAAACTACTTATAAACTAACTTATAATAAAGTCAACACAAACATCCATGCCAGATGGAGGATTCGAACCCCCGAAGGAGAACGGCCTCACGCATCGGAGCATAGTGCCTCAATGCGCTCGACCACTCCGCTGCGGCGAACACCATTGTATACCATAATAATTAGCTTTCAGATGGTACGTATCTGAGTGGAACTGGAAGTAAGGTGACTACTTTGGAGATTGCAAGATACCTGTTAGTATTATGTGTCACATATTTGTTAACGATGTAATTGTCGATTAAGGATTTTATTATGTTATAAATTAATTTCAAGGCTAATTAGAATGTTTGCTGTATTTAATATATATCAAAATTTTACCGTAAAGTATTTTTCAGAATATATAGGACCTCCATGTAATTGCTAGGAAGAGAAAAAGTGGTTGTTCTTTGCTGATAGAGTTTAGAGCATTCTATAGGAGTATGTTATTATTATTGGGATGTTATGGAAAGTGAATCGATGTATTACGAACGCTCAATATATATATATATATATATATATATATATATATATATATATATATATATCAACTTAAAGTAAGTTCTGCTTTTGTCTACAGTTATTTAATCTCTTAAACATGTAATTTTGGTGTAGTAGAAAGAGAGTCTACGGGAGCTACCTCACCTGGAATTACGAACCTGCAGATTTTACACACGGGACTTTATGTGAAGCTAATTATAAAATTGACTGTTATATTAGACACAGATACTCCTGGCAATTCCAGATTGGGTAGTGAATTTTACATTCAGTACATAGAGACCTTCTGTTATCCAAGAAATTAAATTTAAAAGTTTACAGGTCCACACATCATTGCAGACCATGAAGCAAGAAACTACGAGCTGCATAGACACCACAAAGTCTAGCCTGTAGTGGTAAGAAAGAAATAAAATTGTTCCTTTTAAGGAATTTCGCAGCATCTTATCAGAAACTGACCAGAGACTTTTAAAGATACATTTAAATCAAAATAATTGATTATGTCAGACGTAATGAATATCAATATTTAATATATAATTATTTTACAAGATGAAGTAGTGCTGTCGTTGATGGAATCTAAGATGTTCAAATGTTTGTAATTCTTATGGGACCAAACTTCTTTGGTCGTAAGTCTCCAGACTTACAAACTACTTAAACTAACGACAAAACGCACATCCATGTCCGAGGGGAGATTGGAACCCCCGACGCTGGTGGCCGCGCGATCCGTAACATGGCGCTCCACACCGCTCGGCTATTCCCGCGCGGCTGATGGAATCTGTTGCCCTGCAAGCGATGCTGATAAAAAATTCCGAAATTAGAAATAAACTTGGCGCCACGTTGATGGGGAGTGCTGGGAAATGATGTGCTTAATAGAATTTGGTCGGTGACTGAGTACACGCCGGTAATGAGGGGTAATGGCTTGGTACGTGTTCCCAGGATTCGCGCCTGCGCACTAGGTCGGCCCAGCTCGCGCGCGCGTTATTACGTAGTTTGCGCGACGTTTTCACGCATTTGTCGTCCACTGCGCGGCGCGGCCCTTCAATGAATATTAAATGAATGGAGGAATAATGCAAGGCATTCCGGCGGAAAGAGATTTATATGAATTTTAGATGTTATGAAAAATGGATGTAGCCCTTTGATGAAATTCCTATTTTAATTAAAATAATCTGAAATGCATAGCGAGGTATCAGCGTATTGTGTGAAATTGCAGGAAGCCTATCAGGATAGGCGGACTCGGCGATTCAACCACTTTACGCAGTCGTTCGGAGGAATTTACGGCCATTTTCGCCCTGTTCGCCGTTGCGGGGCTGGTACGGTAGAACAGCACATACAAGAGACAACGCTATCCCAGAACGCTCCGAACCGTACGAAACCATTTGTGGAATACAATCTAACAGAGGTAAAGTGTTATTGTTCACTTGAATCCATGGCATTTTCAACGAAAGGATATGCTGGTGACGGACAATGATCCTTTCGTTAGTGGGGAGGGGTGGACAAGTTTGTGGACCTTACTCTTACGGGAATTAGTTTCATAACTACGAGTTTGAGTACTGTGGGCACGGTGAAGCTGGGAATTTTTACCTGACGGAAGGCGTGCTTAGGTAGTCCTTGCAGGTGCGGTGATCACTGTATTCCCACTGGTGTAGGGATCAGCGAAACTGTCTAGGAAGCAGGAGACCCGGGTTCGAATCGCGGCTGGGTACACATTTTCAGCTTTGCCCATTCGCAGTTGATGTCATATATTCTTAGAAAATGAAAATATATTTCTATTTATGTAACCGAGCGGGTTGGTGCAGTGCTAACGCAACGGACTCGTATTCGGAGGGTGTTGGTTCAAAACCACCCACGGCCATCCAGATTTAGGTTTTCCGTGATTTCCCTAAATCACTGCAGGTAAATGCCGGGATGATTACTTTGAAAGGGCACGGTCGATTTTCTTCCCCCTCCTTACCCCAAACTAAGAGCGTTAGCTCCGTCTCTAATGACCAAGCTGTCGACGTGAATTAAACCCTAAGCTACCCTCCTTCCTATTTATGTATGAGTTCCCAAAGTCTCCGCATCAGGTATCACCTCGAGTCCCGAAATCCGCAACTCTCGTAGATGCCTATTACTTGTTTTTGCCGGCCGCGGTGGCCGAGGAGACTGAGGCACTTCAGTCACAGTCTGCACGGCCACTACGGTCGGGGGTTCGAATCCCCCCTCGGGCATGGATATTTGTGCCGTCCTTAGTTGTAGGTAGTTCATAAGTAGTTTGTAAGTTTAGAGACTGATGACCCCGTAGTTAAGTCCCTTAAGCTTAACAAACATTTGAACATTTTTGAATTTGTCTTTCTGTAGTCACTCCTTTCCGCTCAGGGCTTTTATTTATTAATTTACCCTTGTTGCGCACTAGCTGCCTTTGGATATATAGCTGTTCGTGATTACAAATACTATGTGATACATTTATGTGACTGTGATACATTATTTTCTTCATACATTTACAGTAATTAGATAAAAATACAAAGAAAATAGTAAAAACGTATCATAAGGAAAATGGAAAGGCAACTTAAAAACATCAAATATTTTCAGAAGAGAATAATAGAAGATAGGAAAGATTGGTTTGAGTGACAGTCTGAAGAATAACAGTGGAATGTCCAGGGTGGAAGGCCTCGGAATTTACTTCGAGCCCTGCTATCCTGGAGTTTTCTCATTTGGAGACTTCTATGATGGGCTATATCTATAGGTTACATTTCGCATCTGTTTATATCGTCCTCTGTGTCGGTTCTGTCATCTGTGGTGTAATCTGTACTGTTTGCGCTTTCAGTGTCAGATTCATCATAAGTGTTTTGTCTTCTGATGTGGGCGTTTCGTGTTGCATTACATCTTACGCTCTGTGTGTACTCGACTTTTGTTCGTAGTGAGACTTCGTCCGTCAGCCTGTTCATTATGCCACATCCGTTCTTATCTCGTATTAGTTCGTTTAGGTCTTTAGTCGTGTCAAACATAGTGTGTGTGTTTTGTACAGCTGACAGTGTATGACAGTGTGTTCTGGGGTCTCAATTTCTCCACACGTACAGCATGGATTGTAACTGAGACCCACACGTGTGAGATGCGTGGGGTAGGGGCCGTGTCCCGTTAGGAAGTGGATCATACCCCGGCTGGGATTGATATGACCCATTCGACGACGTTCCGCTCTGGGCTACCAGACTGACCGACACCACCTTCCCTGTGTTAGGATACGACGAATGTGTCATCAACGAATTACTGCTGTTTCCCCTTTAGCACCTGCCGGAAATGGGTTAAGTGAAGGGGAAGAAAAGGAACAAGGAGGGCGGGGTGCAATTTCTTGAGCGGGCGCCAGGCGGGGAAATTCTACCGAGTGTTGGGCAGATCAAACGCGCTGGCGACGCGGCGTGGCGTGTGGGGACGGAGAGCTTCGCTCACAGCGCACTCGGCGAGCATCCACGTGGAGAAGCGACCCGCGGGACACGGCCACAATTGATCAGGACTCTGCCAGGATCTTCCTTTTGCCGCGTCCCGCTGCGGAGCAGATCCTCTCCGGATTAAAGGCAGATTACGGTCTCCGCGGGGCTTAGCCACGCCGTTTCATTTACCGAATGCGATATAATGAGGAAAGAAGTGTGGGTGGGAGACAGCGGAGGGTCCGGATGTGGGGCGATCGATGCTGTCGAGGGGTTGCGAGGCGTAGGGGGGAGGGGAGGAGGACGTGGAGAATCAGCTGTCACTCGACGCCACTCCATCACCTCCGTCCGTCTGTCACGTCTGAGCCACGTGACACCGTGTGTCACGCATGGAGGGGCACGCCGCTGTTCGCAAACGGCGCTATAGCCGCTCCTTGCTTAGCGAAGGGGGAGGCCGGAATATGGAAGAGTGGGCCCCCTGCGGTAATATGCGGTTGCAGTGCCTTCTTCATACATAATGTATGAGGCGATTTTTCCACAAACAATCGCCCACAAATAACAGCATTAAGCCCTGGTTATAATATGCAGAGTGGTGTTTGTTTTACGCTGAGGGTGCAACTAAAGATAGCCAGCCTACAGACAATGAGTTGTATCTATTTTCAATAGCCTTTGTATACAGACTATGATGCCATCGCAGCATTACAAAAGTGATGTATATGATGATTAGAACTAAATAGTAAAGTGTAGCATATCTAACTGCTCAGGAAATCTAATGTAAACAACTGGCGCGCAGGAATAGATATGAGCTGTAAGAATAGATATGAGCTGCAGAGTACGCCGTCGTTTCCCGTCGAAGGTTCGAGTCCTCCCTCGGTCATGTGTGGTGTGCTTGTGCGTGCGTGTGTGTGTGTGTGTGTGTGTGTGTGTGTGTGTGTGTGTGTGTGTGTGTGTGTATTTATGTGTGTTGTTCTTAGCACAATTTAGTTTAAGTACTTTGTAAGTTTAGGGACCGATGACCACTACAGTTAGGTCCCAAGGCTTTACAGACGTTTGAAATTAGTTTGTAAACAATTTACTTTCAAGAGACCGATGTGTTGAAATAAAGGCGCAAAATGGCCGATGGTATAATAGCAAAGCTTACTGGACTAAGAAATGTATTAGGAAGCATGTGACAATAGTAAGAAGTAATATATCGGACAAGTGTAAGGGAATTTTTAGATATGTTGCAAGGAGTATACACACATATAAAATAACAAAAAAGCATCTGGAACGTACGTTCGTAACGATAACGTGCCGCCCAAAATAAACGAAAAGGTATCCTCTAATCCGGTTTGACGAAACTCAAATTCACGTCTGCGGACTGAAGACCTTGAAAAAAAAAACCAAACGATTAACAACCAGTATCACTTTAATTAAAACATTGTTAACTAACGTGGAATTTATTATGAAGACCGTGACACTAGTCTTTTACTGAAAAAACAAAAAGTTTCAATAATGATCAAATGTTTATAAACCTATTGGACCTATCTGTTACTCGTCAGCCCCTGAACTTACAAACTGTATAAACTACCTTATACTAAGGACAATACATACATCCATGCCCGAGGGAGGAATTCGAACTCGAATGGGGACGACCTCTAGGCACCATGCTGTGGATGCGAGGAGGATGGGATCGAACCGTTTGCATAACCAAAGCTGTGCTAGTCTTTGACATGATGGGTAGTCGGGTATTCGGCCGGATGTCAGTGTCTACTCTGCTCAATATTTCAGCTACGTAACTCGTAACCTTCATCAGGTGCGATCTGAGACTAGTCTTTGTTTATATCGAACGATGTATACAACTATGGTACTATGAAACACATTGCCTTCTTTTATGTCATTGTTTAAATGTGTGTAAAGTCGTATGGAAACAAACTGCTATGGTCATCGATCCATAGTCTTACATACTACGTAACTCCTCAAGCGTGACGCTGCCTTCTACATGACAGCACCTACAGCGTGAACCTGCGCATGTCCCACCAATACTGCAAATGCTACATCCAGTAAAGTAATGCAAATAACATTCTGAAAAAAGTAGTGTGAACACTTACAGTTATAAGGATTTAATATGCTAGTAACTAGTCTTCCTCATAATAAACACACCTATCAAAATTCACACAAATTAATCTTCAGTCATCCCAGGTATTGCACACAGCTTTCGAAAATCGGAACGCAGATAAAGATAAACGTTCGTAGAAATTGTAGCTCATGCAGATAACTTTATATTAAGTCTGTGTTCATGAAGTAAATTAACGTATGACTCTGTCATCTATCAGCCGTCCTTCAAAATGCATCGGCAGAAATAAAAAATGAAATAAAAATGTGCGGACGGCATGTGACGTCGCAATCGCTGAGCGAGTGGTCGGCAGCAGACGGCATATGCCGTCCAACACGCTGGAGGGTTAAACTAACTTGTCCTATGGCGACACACACGCCTATGCCCGAGGAAGGACTCGAACCTACGGCGGGAGCTTCCGCGCACAAGCAAACTGACGCTTCAGAAAGCAGAGTCATTCCCCCTCGGCGATGTTATTCAACCTACATCGAGACAATTCTTAAAGCATTAGTTTGTGACGAAATATTATACATAATTACCGTTGTATTGTTTTCTTTTCATAAGACATTTGAATGTTCCTTCTAATTAGACTCATAACAATATGAAAGGTCGTACTGCACTGCACCATCCCTACAAGGGTAACTCGCCATCGCAGTCCCCTCAGGTTTACTGGTGAATTGGCCCAGCAGATAGCCCCCCAAAAACTAAACGCAGACCAAACGGAGAAAAAATAGAAATACCGAATGCAGCAAGCAAAAGTCTTGCAATTTCGTGCAACGTGAAAGAAAGGTGGTGTATTGATCAAACAGTCACGGCGTTGGTCTTCGAAACGGGAGATTCGTGCTCACTTGTGTGCATTCACTTTTTAATCAATCCTGAACTTCCTTAACCCTCATAGGTATGTCTCTTCGTTGGATTCCATTTTTGTTACTATCTGACGTGGTGTAATGTCCATTCTATCCATGTACGATAATATGTTATTACTCCTGAGTTTCGTTTTGGAGGTCGTGACCCTTACATTCGTTTGTTGTAACATACTTCACAAACCGATTATGCATTGTTTTCATTTCTGCGACACCTATATGCGCCCATATCCCCGGTCATGACCACATAACAGTGGCTTCCATTTTCCACCAAGTTGTACCGTTTACTGTTTTCATTTTGTTTCTCTTCCGATCGCCTTCTTGTTGTTGTCTTTTTTTATGCTTGATCTGTGTAAAATATTTTATAGGATACTCATTCCGTTGGACTGTCTTGCCATATGTGTGTTTGTGTGTGTGTGTGTGTGTGTGTGTGTGTGTGTGTGTGTGTGTGTGTGTACCTGCTGCGACGATTTTTCATATGAAGGTAATTGTACAATATGTTTCTATGTAGCGAGCTCGTTGTCATCAGGGCGTTAAAGACTGATCTCCTCTCCTTCCTTGTACTGGCAAAACCAGTAATCGAATATGTACTACAATATTTTTAATAATTTGTACATTGTATTATTCAGGCAACATACAGAGTGGTTGGAATAATAGGTACATAATTAATCCCTGAAATACGGTAAATTATCTGTACCACTTCCAATGGCTTGAGAAAGGAAGTACCTGTCATTTTTAAGATGCGTAGACCGTGCTTCTCATTCTCTTTCAGGAACTGCCTGCGTTACCAGTCACTGGTAAAGAATAGGTAATGTAAAAAAATCATCTAATTTCATTTCTCCCTAACAAGAGAAGTCACTATATAGTATGAATCTCTTATCCCCTTGATAGAAAATATACAGAAACAGTCAAGATGGATAACTTTTCATAATAGATGTCATTTGGAAGCATTCATTGCCGACTGGCTTAAGTAGGAAATACCGCTTGCACAGTGAATTTCTCACAGTGGCTGCAGAGGGGCGAATAATTATAGCCACTGAGTGGGCGGCAGACCGGAAGCTTCGATCAGCACACCGCCACATTACTGTGTAATCAGACACAGACCTCAATTTGGCGTGGGACGACCGTACACAGAAACACACATTAGCCTTGATGGCTGCAGAAGTTCGAGGTTTGTGGATTCGTGTTTTATTTATTGGGTAAAGGGAGTGTGGGAGAGGGAAGTGCTCGTGTTAATGTACTGTACATTCAACTGTAATCAAACGTGTGGGGGCGTTTCCTCAGCTATGAACCTGAAGTTTCGGCAATTAGACGAACATTCTGCATTTCTCAGTCTGTTTGAACATTACAGGTCGCAGTATATTAGTAAAAGATCTGTGTTCTCTGAGAATTTTGACGTAATGGTAAACAGTCACCTTTGATATGAAACTACCAGCGGTAACGAGACAACTGTTAACTGACAGTTACCTGCATTCGAGGAGGAGTGAAGTTCAAAGTTCTCTTTGGCCGGTATAAATAATTTTTCTTACATTCAACAGCTCATTTCGGGCGAATACCTGTGTCACCACTTACATGTTTAATTATTGTCTAAGTTAGCACTACGCCTTTGTATTGTAGTATTCTACGGTGAAAAATAAGCTACCTTTCTTTGTTCCTTATAGACAGGAAGTTCTCCTAATCAAACTCCTTAACCCCTGTCAGATTCTACCATTATTTAAGTTCACTCTGTACCATACTCGTATTTTCCATATTTTCATTGACAAATAAAGTGTCTTATTAAAACTAAAATATTTGAATTCTTGAATAGCACTGAATGGTAACAAACGTTACATATGTATATATAATAATGAATGTTTTTCTGTATGTCCTCTAAGTGTTCATAAATCATTCATTCGATTCCAATGAAGCTTTGGTGAACCGTTCACCGTACGCCCATGAAGGTTCCTGACCCAGAAACAAAAGAGCATGACACATAGCTCAGGAGATCGACGCCATAAACAATGAGAGGCCACCACGTCAGAAAACCCAGATTTATGCTTCAGTTATTGTAAAATGGGAGTACTTAGGGACCTGAAACAAAGTCTGGATGTACTTTCGGACGTTTGTGAAGCGTTTTATAACTTACTTCCCTCCTCTCCCTCTCCCACAAAATGATGAAACGAAAATAAGTTTACCGCTCACAATAGTTTCGCTGTAGATATCGAAAACTATCGCATCAGGCATTGTATCAAATAAAATTAGCATTACAGATATACATGTTACTATTTATTTTTGTTTGCAAGTCTCCCTTAATTCTATTCCACCCAAAATTAAGCGATCTGTTTTCATAATCTCTATCTATGTAAAAGCGGAAATACACTCACTCATTCACTCAGTGACTAAACACGAAATCTCGAAATCTATTTCACCTATGAAGCTGAAACTTGGCAGGAATGTAATTTATATGTACAAAACGTCAGATAAAAACTATTTTGTAATAGGTGCATGAGGAGCATACTTCTCCTGCAGACTCATGACATCTACAGTCATTCCGATCTTCACGAAATTTCGCACTCTGGACCTTCAACACAAGATAAAGGTCACCGTCCACCTTACGCTACATACGGTGCATGGGGAGAGTACTTTGCAACATAAAAATGTATCCCTAAATACCTTGGTCGCGCCATATCTACAGAACGGCTCGACCGATTTCACAGATCTTTCTTTTTTCTTTTCTTTTCTTTTCTTTTCTTTTCTTTTCTTTTCTTTTCTTTTCTTTTCTTTTCTTTTCTTTTCTTTTCTTTCCTTTCCTTTTCTTTTCTTTTCTTTTTTTCGTTGTTCTCAGAACAATGGTTGTATGAAATAAAACTGGAATATTTGAGAACAACAAAGTGCGTTTTTCAATGTGACCCTGTGTTTCCATTGCACAGAAATCTATACTTTTGTTCCGATATTGATGAAATTGTGCACACACTACCTTACAAACAAGAGGAATATCTGTATAAAATATCGTTCGGTGCATGGTGGAAGGTATTTACGAAATCTTCCAAAATGTATAGCTTTACTCCAATCTTTATGAATTTTTGCACACATGACCTTTAAACCAAGAGGAAGATCACTGGGTACATAAATGTTTGTATGGTACATGACAGAGGGTACATTGCAGAAAACTTTGCAGAGAGGGAAAGGTGGAAAAGAAAAGAGAGATGGGAGAGGAAGAGGTGGATACAGAGAGAGGAGGGAAGGGGAGGTGGACTACGAGAGTGTAGGATAAATAAACACCCGGGCAACGCCGGGTTTACAGCTACTTAATTATAAAATTGATGAAATAATTAATCTAACACATCATTAAACGAGAATATTACACCACCCCCACCAACCTGACAAAACACACAATAGAATACAATATTGAATACGTGTAGAAAAAGTGTTAAATGCTGCTTATATAGTTTCAGAATGGAAATTAATGCTTATGTGTAACAAACGTTATTGGTAAGAAGAGGCATATCGAACGTCTAGCTGAGAGGACAAGAAACAACTGGTCAGTAGAGTGAACTGAGTCCCTGAGGTCGTTCAGTTCAGTAATGCTGAGGCCAATAATATCCAAGAAGATAAGAATAAAGACACTATATCTATGCTGCAGAGTATTTAATATATGTTGCAATATTTTTTACTTCAGCGCAATTATTATCTACCGCCGAGCAGCTATGTAATTTTGATTGCTACAGGTGTAACGAGCAGATGGGAAACTGCTTTCCACAACAAAACTCGCAGGTACAGTACCATGGGGTGAGAATCGAATGTATGGAGTGTAACTAGTACCAGAAGAGTGTTACTGTTTCTGAAAAAGTATTTTTGCCATTATCTACTGCTCTTTTGCGTGCTGTGTGTTTGTCCTCATCATCAGTTTCATCATCATATTCATCATAGACACGCAATTCGTCGAAATGGCGTCAATAGAAAGACTTGCAGAAGGCGGCCGGACCCCTACGGGGATATCCCGGCCACGGAAAGCCATACGATCATTTAATTTCAGTCCCCATGATTTAATATCACCTTTAAAACTTTCAGTACTAATGATTTCACCGAGAAAAACTTTAATAGACGATTGGTTTAATTAATGTTGTAGTCATGTAAAAAATAGACAAAAAATCCCACCATTCAGTTTTCCAACACTCGGAGCGGTGGAGCGTAGATGGTTCTTCAAATGCAAAGAAAGAAATACGGCTTACATGCCGTTAGCTAAGAAGTCCCAAAAAAATTCTAACTACAATATGAATTGTTACATTGTTCAGTAACTAGATACCGAAGGAAACGATAATAAGGCGCGCGGGAGTAGCCGAGCGGTCTGGAGCGCCACGTTACGGATCGCGCGGCATCCTGCGCCGGAGATTCGAACCCTCTCTCGGGAATGGATGTGTCTGTTGTCCTTAGGTTAGTTTAACTTAGTTTAAGTAGTTTGTAAGACTAGGGACTGATGACCAACATATTTTGGTCCCATAGAATTACAAACATTTGAACATTTGAATTTGAAACGATAATATCAAGCAGCATTTCGCTCCAGCACTGTCACCATAGGACTGTGATAATACGTTATAGTTTTCTGATTCCACCCTGATAAGGCAGAAAGAAAAATCCGATGCGAGTTTGCTGCCCTTGTTGTGAAACTAAGAGGACAGAAATGATGTGATATGTCACTTGTGACGATGTTCTTTTGGCTGCGGTGAAGCGCACACTACGATGAACTAAATACAACAACTGAAACGAAACGTTGAGCCTGTTATATGCTCCACTGTCAGTTGACATGCTTAATGTAAATCTTCGACGCACAGCTTATGTACAGTTATGTAGACTGCAGTGTACTGGTTGTGTTATATAGATTTAAATGATACAGTGAGGCCTGGAAGGAAAGAGGGCAGTACTGTGTTCATCGTAGTGTTTTGTTCCTGCAAAGGTATTCAAAACGAAACTTGTGAGCTGAAAAGTTATGTCACCTGGTTGTATTAACGGCCATATTTACGGACAAATATACGGGTCCAGAAGTTCATTTGCAGCGAGTGAAGAAATATCTTCTGCCGGGGATATTATTAAATTTCTTTATTCACTTTTTCAATTCCGGTCGGTTATTAAAGATCAGGTCAATTGCAAGAAGACATTGTTCTGAAAATATTTAATTAAACTGAAATTGTCTGCAACACAGAATGTAAACTTTTCGAAATTACCTTTTTTCTTCGTTAATGTTATTTCATGCATATCGTCGCGTAAGCGTTAGCTGCCAGCAAAACAAGCATGTCGCTCTTGAGACAAAAGCATTAAAAATACAAATGATCACGAAGCGAAGATGACTGACAGGTGAACATTTTACAAACGTTTGAAAGTCAATATAACTATGAATTTTGTTGACATTGCCCTAAAAGAACTGTATGACATCTAAAACGTAAATTTCAAAAAGATAAATATATATTCAATGTATTTAAAACTGATTGCACAAATGTTGACATTGTTCTAGAAACAGTGCTACACTTTCATTTCTGAATTGAGAGACCGATCTGTAAGAAATAATAATTAAAAAATACAGAAGGAAAAATGTTCCCTATAGTTAAACTGTAGGCGTCCACCATGGTTCGGTTTTATCACCACTGCTGTTCATTCTTGTGATGGACACTGCCACATTAGACCTGCACATGCCACTACCGTGGACATTTCTCTATATTGATATCATGTTGGCTGAGGAGAATAAGTTTGATCTCCAGCGCCAAACACAAGAGTGGAAAGGCCGACTTGCGTAATATAGCCTGCTGCTCAACAAAAAGAAAACTGAGTACATGACATCGGACGGAAGAGAAGCTGGGACCATTAACTTTGGTGGAGATCAACCGTGAGTATCTAAATTTAAGTATCTCGGTACTATAATCAGTAGCGACGGTCAACTCACAGACGAGGTCAATGCAAGAACACAGGCAGCTTTGAAGAAGGGGTGAATGTCAATAGGGGTGACCTGCGATCGTCGGATGAAGGGCCACCTGAAGTCAAAGATTTAACGGACTGTCATCCGCTCTGTCGCTCTCTATGGTACCGAATGCTGCCCAGCTACAACAGAGACAAGACGACGTCTGGGTCTCATGGAGACGAAGATGCTTAGATGGACAGGTGGAGTCACTCACCTGGATCACGTTTCAAATGACAGCATCAGGAAACGTTTTAGAATTGCACCCATCCAAGTGAAAATGCGCGAAAGTCATATGCGATGGTATGGACATGTAATGCGTGCAGATGCAAGTCAATAGCAAAGACTGCTTACTCAATGGGAGTCTTTGGAAAGAGACCCAAGGGACACCCGAGGCAGCGACGGGGCGATACCCTGCACAATGACCTGAAAGTTGTAAACCTACACCCAGACATATCCCATGATCGAACAAAATGGAAACAACGAATCTAATCAGTGCACCCTACCAGCAGGCGGGACAGACGATAAAGAAAAAAAGAAGAAGATAGTCGAATGGTGTGGATAAAAATATAAGGATCCGTTGGGTAGTTTTATGTAGGAGTTGATGTGAATTTTGGAAGACCAGAACATTACATGTGATCTGCAGGTTTGGTAGTACCGTGGTATCTAGAGAAGCGATAGAATTAGGTGAAAATGGGGGAGAGAGAGGGGGGGCGGTGGTAAGCTACGGAATGAAATGTCTGAGAAACAGTCATAGTCGGTAGGATTTCACTGGTGGATTTCACTGTCCAGGAATTTTGAAGAATTTGCAATGAAATGAATTATGAATCAGCCTGCATCGCCGAGGTGTTTATTGATTGGTGAACTGTTTCGACCCTCTCAAAGAAGCATCCTAAGACTCGTGACTGAACAGGCTGGACATTTGCTTATCGGCAGTGTCTCTTTCGATGTACTAAGTATAATACTAAGTATAATACGATAATACGAAATTCAGTAGTTTATTAAACTATGAGCCTTACCTACTCTGGTCATCAGGACAACAAATACACCCAAGGGAGGACTCCAATCTCCGATGGCGAGCAGCGACGCGCTTCGCAGGAAAGCGCCTTGGAACGCTCGACCACTACACCGCGGCCCGATAAGGAGAAACGCGCTGTCTTCCACTTTAACTTTTTCTATGTGCTCATGTCCATTGCTAGTCCCACCCGACGAGTATCGCACACTACATAAGAATACTGCTAACTAGTACGTAATAGAGGAGTGTAGGCAGTTTCTTTAGTAGAACTGTTGCATCTAAGTTTTCTACCAATGAAACGCAATCTTTTGGGTCGCCTGTGTGTTCGCTTCAATCAAACCTTTTGTTATCGTAATTTCTAAGTATTTAATTGAATTTACGGCCTTTATTTGTGACTAATTTAACGTGTAAATGAAGTTGAACGGATTTCTTTTATTTCTCATATGGAAGACATTACACTTTTCATTATTTAAAGTCAATTGTCAATTATCGTTGCATAGAGATATTTTATCTAAATCGTTTTGCAGTTGCTCTTGAATCTTCTTGCGACTTTGAAAAAAGCGGTCAACGATCCTAAGATTGGTTCGAACTAGGCTTGGTCTTATTTGGAAGTGGTATGGCCGCGGCGAGTTAGCCGTGCGTCCCGGGGTGCCGTACTGCAGTGAGCGCGGCAGATCGCCGTCGGGGATTCAAGTCCCCCCTCGGGCATGGCTGTTTTCGTTGTCTTTGGTTAATTTACCTTAGTTTAAGCAGTTTTTAAGATACGGACTAATGACCACGTAGTCGAGTCCGTTAGATTTACAAACATTTTTGGAAATGATACGTCGTTGACTTCCTCCGTGCTTCGAACTGACTTACGAGCCAATTATAGGGTCACCTACAGTTCCGGAAGTTCCGGACCATGGTGCTACTCGATATTTTCACATCAGAAACACTTCCAGAGGTTAAAGCTATACAAAAATACTGATAAAATGCTAGGACTTGGCGGAGACCGAATCCGAGACCTTTGGAGTGACAGTCACCGAGCCACACTTTATTAACCGATAAGCTACAGCATCATCCAGGAACAGTCTGAGGGTGCTGTTCAGATTGTCTGCTAAATCGTTTATGAAGATAAGGAACCGACTCTCATCGATTACGTCCCATAAAGTACTGGCTTGACGCCAACCTATTTTCGTCTGTTTCCACACCTTGAAGAATACTTTAAATGAATCAATTTTCATAGTGATAAAGAGAGGATGTAGAGGTAATGTTGTGAGTCCGACAACTATGGCAAACATTGAATATGCTGGTGTCTCGTCGGAACAAACGTGTTCTACGCTATGGTGCCTGTGTTGAGAATAAGTACGCAGACATAAAGAATGAAGATGCAGATTATTAATAAAGTTTGTTTTATTTAAAAAGGTTTGAAATACTGTGACGTGAAAATGCTGAGGCTTTTCTTCACGCCATCTATAGGTAATGAAAAATTGGAAGCTGTTCGAAATGCCAATTTTATGGATTTAATAACCACGGATTTTCCATCTCATAATATTCTATCGTTTTGTTCATCCCATTCATTATCATATTCTTTATTTTGTTCTTCTTCTACTTCTATCGAAATGTTCAAATATTTGTAAAACTTTCGGGACTTAACTGCGGGGTCATCAGCCCCTAAACTTACAAACTACTAATGAACTAATTTATACTAAAGACAGCACAAAAATCCATGCCCGAGGGGGGATTCGAATCCCTAACGGGGAACTGCCTCGCTCATCGGAGCATAACGCCTCAATGCGCTCGGGCGCGGCCTTCTTCTATCACTTTCATATTAATGAACTATGTATTTTCTGCAGATTTAAAATTTTCATGGTACCGATTTTTCTTCGGTTACCTAGAGAAGCCCACTACTAACGAACTAAAATTTTGCGGCGTGGTATGCGTGTCTTTGTTCGCATACCTGTCTGCGCACGCAAGCGCTGTTGCATGTCCGCCGGTTGTCTACGCACGCCCCGCGCAGCTTGTAATGGAAATATCTTCCGTAGTGACGCAATTACGGCGCAGAGATGGATGTCTGTCGGAAAGGGAAGGATGAAAAGGGGGAATACGGAATGGCGGCCGCATTTACATCGCCCGGCGGCGGTAAACAGTGCACGCGGGGGCGGCTGGCGCCGGGCAGGCGGTTGCCCACCGCTGCACGCGCATTCCCAGCCTCCAGAGACCTGTGTTGGCCCTCGGCACATCCGACGGTAGACGCACTGGCGGTCTGGGCTGCAGATTCCTGGACCTGCGTTGTCTGGTGCCGGTATGTGACACACTTGCTTGATCAAGTGCGCACTACCCGAAGGAAGAAGCTACTGCGGTAGCAGTAGCAGAGTTGAATAACAGGACATCACCAGTTGGGACTTTTTGCGATCCCTCAAAGGCTTTTGATTGTGTAAATCACGGGATTCTTCTAGATAAGCTTAAGTATTGTGGTACGAGTGGGACACTGCACAAATGATATAAATCATACTTAACTGGTGCAGGAGGTTGAAATAAGCAGTTCAGATGACATAAAAGAAACAATTCTTATAACGGGGGAGTATTAAAATGGGGTCCTACAAGGTTCGGTTTTGGGTCCTTTGCTGTTCTTAATATATTTATTTACTTATTATTTAACATGCCCCATTACATAGTAATATTACATGTTTGATGGTTAGATTCAGGCGGTTACATCAAATATTTTTGCAAACACAAGTACAGTATATAAGATGACAGGGTTTACAAAGGAACAAACAATTTTATACATTAGGAAATCTTATTGAATTACTAAAATTGTAAAAGTCTGTAGTGAATTTATGTACTAAGTCATATTTACTGACGGGCCATCCTCCTTTGGCAGCTATTTTTTTCCTGAGAGGTCTCTCTCTTTCAATAAATTGCAGCAGTCAAAAAGCACGTGGTCAATACTTTGGACAGCACGTTCCGTCTTCAATTATTTTGAACCTCTGATAGTAGGCTTTCAGTTTCCCATGACCTGTTAACATAGCTGTAAAATTCGTAGGTATTGGAAGTTTAATCATTAAACGTTGTAGAATCGTAGGAAAATACGGTTTAGTGCTTCCCCCGTTTTTTGTTCTGCGCCACTCAATGTCCCATTTGTTTCTAAACTCTTCTCGAAGTTTCTTCTTTACGGCACTTATAAGTATTTTGTTATAGCGTATTGATTGTCTTGATCGAGCTGCTCTTTTAGCAAGGTTGTCAGCTAGTTCATTTCCCCATATACCTTGATGTGCCTTAACCCATTCGAAATGCATCAGCCAGTTGTGTGTCTGCAACCTTCTGATTTTACATCTTATTTCTTCAATCAACAAGTTGTGGTTCTTCGGATTTCGCAAAGAGTCCAAAATAACCCTGCTGTCGATGTGAATTACTGCAGTTGTATCAGTATTCAAGAGCATTGAGGATGGCAAATTGTTCCGCTTGATTATTTGAGCATTCATTATACAGTTTTAGTTGTATCTGGTAAGTAAGCCTCTTATTAACAGATATTGCTATCCCCGAACCCACTCCGTCGTCTGACTTGCTTCCATCTGTGTATACTTCAAAGTGTAGCCTTTGCGGGCGTCCTTCTCAGTTATCCTCGTAAAGTCTGCCGGGTTTGCCCAGCTTCTGTACTCTACATTCACGAAGATGCTAAGCTAGTTCTTTTTGCTGATGATACAAGTACAGCTATCACACCCGACAAACAGGAATTAACTGATGAAATTGTAAATACTAGGAGAGACTTAATTTCCTTTTCTTTTACTTCCATAAAGAAGAAATAAGGAGCTATTTGTGTCCCATTTAGGTAATGAACGAGCACAATTTAGTAATACAATGTAAGATTTCGCAACTGGTGTTAACCTCATTTGACATTTCATGTCTGGTAGGCACTAGTCTCTTCGTAAAACCTGCCCCTGACGTTTCATCTTCGGCTACGGAAAACATCCTCGGAAGTGGTGGCAGTTCTCCATTTTACTCCTGAGGATGTATTACGCAACAGAAGATGAAACGTTAGGAGAAAGATTTACGAATCCACCACGGCTTATGAGCCCGGAAATTTTAAATGAAGAACATCCTTTAGTCCCGGTACGACTGACGTATAGGAATTATGTAAAAATGGTCTAATGTTCGTAAGGCTATTGGACCAAACTGCAGTGGTCAGCAGTCCCTAGCCTTAAAAAGTACTTATACTATCTTATGCTAAGGACAAGATACGCTGGAACCTCTGATGGGGAGCTAAAGCGCGCTTTAGAACAAGGCGCCTCTTACAGTGACTAGACATTGCGGCTCGGAGAGGAATACTGGACAATGTTTTGAATACATTGTAAGTCAAGCGCTAGGAAGTGTGTGCCGAATAATTTCGTTAAGTATAGAGAAGAATGGCATTGGTTTAATGATAAAACTCGGAAAATGCTAAGGAAGAAAAGACTGTAGCATTCTCCGTTCAAAAAAAAAAAAAAAAAAAATCAAGAAGGGGCAAAAGTTAGTATACATTCGCGCGTCTATAAAAGATCAAGGTGTGAAGGTTATAGTAAGTGCACCGTCATATCTTAGCAAAAGATATGCCCAAGAACCCCAACAAATTCAGGCCATATTTGAAATTGAGAAGTGCGTCGAAAGCCTCAATCCAGGCACTCGTTGATCAGTGTGGGGTGTTGACAGAAGATAGCTCGATTTTACATCGCAGAGAGCGACCAGCAAAGCCGCTGAGCTACTGCGATGGGCCACTCACCTACTGAGCGGTCTGCTTTTCGCTTTGCCGGCTAATAAATGTTCAGCCATAGTCCGCCAGATATAGGGGCAACGGTAAGGACGCCACATTTTCAGTACTAGAATAAAATATTTATTAAATTGCCCATCGTTTTCTCCGCATGTTTCGCTTTTTATGGGGTGATGAATCTCCACTGTTAGCCGGAATGTATTACTCTAACTACCTCAAAATGCTCGCGGTAACACTGGCCTATAACATTCTGCTAAGAGGAATGGGAGTAGTCGCACCGCAAGTTGGATTGTATATAAAGAAATTTGAAAAAGACATGACACTGGTTAACAAGCAAGAAGATGTTAACTTTATTATAGTTAAACTGACTTGGTAGCACATACAATTTTTGAATCTACGGGCAGATAAAATTGTGTGTCAGACAGGGACTCTAATTCAGGACCTTCGCCTTTCGCAGATAAGCGCGTTGACGACTGAGCTACCCGTGCGTGCCTCAAAACTAGCCCTTAAAGTTTTAGTTCCGCCACGAGTCCAGTCCTACCTACTAGACTTCACAGATGATCTCCTGCAAAACTTGTAGGACTAGCAGCCCTAAAAGGAAAGCTATTGTGGAGACATGACTTAGCCACAGCCTAGGAGAAGTTTCCATGCTGAAATTTTCTCTCTTCAGTGGAGTGAGCGCTGATAGGAAACTTGCTGGCAGAATAAAACTGTGTGCTAGCCTCACGAGAAAGCCCGCGAGGGCTCAGGTGGCATGGTACGGATTTCTCGGATTGGATGCGACAATACGTTTTCATCAACGCAGTGCACATCCTCATGCGGTTGCTGCCGCGCGGGAAATGCTGCACGGTCCCCCGAAGAATCGAGTTCTCTCTCGGGCGTGTGTGCTGTCCTCGCTGTAACAATTTGTTCCCCAGACTAGGATGCGAACCCGGAATCTTGTCTTTTTCGAGCAATCGCTCAAGAGACAATCCATTCTTTCGGGTTTGCTAGTCCTACTATGATTGCAGGAGAACTTCTGTGAAGTTAGGTAGGTAGGAGACGAGGTAAACTCTGTTGTAGAGGAAAAATTTCATTCTGGTACACTATCAGCAGCTGCTGCATTATATGTACATCTTCATAGATTCTGGGTAGCATCGTCTCAAACTGTGAATTCAGAGGTCAAGGGTTCGATCCCCGCTAAGACCCAGGACTTTTGTATGGTACTTTTCACTCCTTCCAACTCTGGCAATATTGCTGATGTGAAAAATATCGAGAAGCACCGTGGTTCGGAATCCACCTAAAACTGTTGGGCCGGCCGCGGTGGCCGAGGAGACTGAGGCGCTCCAGTCACGTTCTGCACGGCCATTACGGTCGGGGGTTCGAATCCCCCCTCGGACATGGATATTTGTGCCGTCCTTAGGATTAGCAATTTCATAAGTAGTTTGTAAGTTTAGGAACTGATGACCCCATAGTTAAGTCCCATGAGATATACAAACATTTGAACTTTTTTTTTTTTGAAAACTGTTGGCCCCCTACAAATGGCTGGGTAACACAGTTCCAAGGTCGTAGGAAGGCAACGGGGTAACACATCGAAACAATGCTATTTGTGGGACTCCAGACCACCGAAATGAAATGAAGGGAAGGGAGAGGATTAGGAAGGAATGGGTTGACACTAACTGCATTAGGGCACTGAAATTGTACAACTGCGACAAGTAAAGATGTGAGTCAGACCGGGAATCGAACCCTGGTCTCCCGCTTTGTGCCAGCAGACGCGATAACCTTATATATATATATATATATATATATATATATATATATATATATATATATATATATATCTTCAGGTAGATCTCCGTTGCACTCGTTTGTTCAAGATCGTTCTGGGTTGTTCTTGGCTCTCCCTTTCTCTCTCTCTCTTAAATTTAATTTTTAGTATTCCTCCTTGCCATGTAAAAGTAGTCAATCACATAAAAGTGAAATTTACTGCATCGGGTACATCTTGGATGCTCTACATGCTGACCAGCTATGAACATTTTGTTGCTCGTAGTGCATAATAATTTTAAGGAATTTTTTGTTCAATTTATTTTTCAATACATACGGACTACACAGTAATCTTGGTAGTTTTTATACCTTCAAATAAAAAGACATGCATTCAAGGGTTAAGTGTAAAACGGTATATCATTTCTGTTTGCCAGTTAGACTACCATAAGCACATAGGGTGATATCTGACCAACCCAGCTGTGTCCACTTTATAACACACTAGCTGAAAAGCCGACGTTGCCCGGGTATTTATTTATTTATTCCTCTATTTTTCAGGTATATATTAAGTTGTAGAAGGGGTGTACGTCTGTAAAATCTATTAGGAATATAATTAGCAGTAAAGGAGTAATAGATTAGAACCTCGTGCTTGATGAGATGGTTTTCCATGAACTTCACTGTTTATGTGCTCGTATCTAATAAATTTCGTGTCGTACTGTGGTACAATTTAGAAGGTACATTAAACTGTAGGTTTGTAAATTTCCTGCGGCTACAATTTGTAGTGTCAAAATTTACTCCATAAACAGCGGAAAAGTAGTAAGCGAAAAACTTTTTTCCTTTCATCATTTTACTATGGTTGTAAGCGAGAAGAAGTTTAGTTAAAGTTTGAAATTATGTTTAAAGTTTGTTGCAAGTCGCTAAGTACTGTCGTTCTCATATAGCGAATTTATAAAGTCTCGCCGCATAATGTAGCAGTTTTTGCAATTCCTATTCTTATGACTTCATATCTTCTGAACCATGTGTCGTCTTAACCCTGCAGCAGGTGTTAGCTCACGGTAAAGAATGTTTGTACCAAATTTGGTTGAAATTGGCACAGTGGTTTAGGATAAAAGAGCAGCATTGTCGCTAAATGCATCAATTCCTCGCGCATCTCATTGTTTATGACACCATAACTCCTGAACTGTGTATCATACGTGATACTTACGGCGACCGTCCTCATGGATTGAAGATAACGTATACAACATTTCATAGAGATTGGAACAAAACTGTAGATTTTTATGCAACGCGTACACACAAACAAACTTACGGACACAATGTTCAAATTTTTTTAGAGCTATGGGATTTAACTACGGGGTCACCAGTCCCTAAACTTACAAATTACTTATGAACTAGCTAATACTAAGGACGGCACAAATATCCATGCCCGAGGGTGGATTCGAACCCCGGACGGTAGTGGGCGTGCAGACCGTGACTGGCGCGCAGCAGACCGCTGGGCTTTACGGACACACTGCTTTATATACAAAGGTAAGAATCAGACCTGATACTAGTTATTATCCCTACAAGTAAATGAGCCCCTCACCCTTTTTAAAAGAAAGTGTTGTGTTAAAGAGAATGTGAGACGCTCGGGAAGGAATGAGACACGAGAATAGCCGTCGTATTTCTCAGCCGCTTATGTCGACTAGAAGGGCTCACCAATCTACTTCATGCGGCAATGTCAGCCTGGACATTCCAAGTCAACTGAGCGTGGAAGGATGGGCAGGTTTGATGTTGGTTGAGGAGAGGGGGGGGGGGGGAGGGCCAGCGCGCGCGCGCGCGCGTGTGTGTGTGTGTGTTGACGCCCATATATATATATATATATATATATATATATAGAGGAGGAGCGTCAGCCGAGAGGCAGTAATTTTCAAAATTTGCTGGCGGCGGGAGCTATGACGGAATGCGGCGTGGGCGGGGGAGATTCCAGCTGCGCGCGCGGCGGCAGGAGGAGACACCTTCATAACAGACGCATTCTTCGGCAGCCTACCCCCGGCCGCTCTTTCGGCCAGCAACCCCTCCGGCGGCATCAACAGAGGCGCGCTGGCTGGCAGCGTCTTAGGGCCGCCGCCCGTCTGCAGCGGGATATAAAGCAAGCACGCGCACCGGGGCACGCCCTGCGAGGCGCCACGTGCGCCACGCTCAGGGGCCGAAGCCGACTGCCGTATAAGGGGCGGAGAAATGCTGCGACATGTACGAATGTGTCGCGCTTCTCCAGAGCGCTTTTTAAAAAGTTAATATTTATTTTGCTGTCGTTTACAGTGATCTGTCGTCTGGATGCAAAACAGGTCGTATTTTGCACAGTTAATTGATGTTTCTCTTTTTTCTACACTGAATAATTTCTTCTTATATATAGTTAAATCTAACAGCTTAACTAACTTATGAAATCCGTTGTCCGGGGCCGGCCGCGGTGGCCGAGGGGACGGAGGCGCTCCAGTGACGGTCTGCACGGCCACTACGGTCGGGGGTTCGAATACCCCCTCGGGCATGGATATTTGTGCCGTCCTAGTTCGTAAGTAGTTCATAAGTAGTTTGTAAGTTTAGGGACTGATGACCCCGTAGTTAAGTCCCATAAGCTTAACAAACATTTGAATCGTTGTCCGGGTATTTATTTATTCGTGCCCTGAGTTAGTAGAAAATGTTCAAATGTTTGTAAATCTGTCGGACCAAACTGCGTGGTCATCAGTGCGTAGCTTACAAACTACTTAAACCTAGGTAAACTAACCTAAGGACAACAAACACAGCCGGCCGCGGTGGCCGAGGGGACTGAGGCACTCCAGTCACGGTCTGCACGGCCACTACGGTCGGGGGTTCGAATCTCAACACGGGCATGGATATTTGTGCCGTCCTTACTATAAGGTAGTTGATAAGTACTTTGTAAGTTTAGTTAAGTCCCATAAGCTTAACAACCATTTGAACATTTGAACAACACACACACCCATGCTCCAGGGAGGACTGAGTTAGTACTTCTCCTATCCCTTCTCTCTCTCTGTCCATCTCCTTTTTTCTAAAATAATGTTATATTTATCGAACAGTATAAAAGAAATAACGCTGTCTTGCATGATGTACAAAACAGATCCAAACCAAGAAAGATAGTAGTCAAACAAAAATCTAATATATAAAGCAGTGTGTCCGTATGTTTGTACGCGTTGCATACAAATCTACAGTTTTGTTCCAATCTTTATGACATTTTGTACACGTAAGCTTCAATCCATGAGGACGGTCGCCGTAAGTGTAAGAATCACATTCGATATATTGTTCATGAGATATGACGTCATAAACAATGAGATGCTCGAAAAACTGCTGCAGTTTGCGACAATACTGCTCAATTTCTCCTAGACCACTGGACCGATTTCAACCAAATTTGGTACACACATTCCTTACCGTGAGGTAACAATTACTGCATGGTTAAGAATCACATAAGGCACATGGCTCAAAAGATATTACGTCATAACCAATATAAATCGCAGAAAATGCCATATAATGCGACTAGACTTTCGAAGTATGAGAATGACAGTACTTAGCGACTTGCAACAAACTTTAAACATAATTTCAAACCTTTATTAAACTTTTTCTCGCTGGCAACCATGGTAAAATGATGAAAGGAAAATAGTTTCTCGCTTACTACTCTTCCGCTGTTTATGGAGTAAAACTACGGCTCTCGGTATGACGTTAGAATTTATAATTTGAACACTAGAAATTGTATCGACAGGAAATTTTACAGGCAGTATACACATATATAGTGGAATGTAGCTTCTAAATTGTGTCACATTCCGACACGCAGTTGATGAGTTATGTTCATGGAAAACCAACCATCACGCACAAAGTTTTGATCTATTACTTCTTTACTACTAATTGTATTCCCAAGAAATTTTACAGACATACAGCCCTTATACACATGAATATATACCTAAAAAGGGCAGAAATAAACACATAAATATCCGGGCAACGCCGGGTTTTCAGCTAGTATACATTAAAGAAGAAGTAAAGAATAAGCACAAGTACAGACGTTTATGTTGAAAAAGTAAAGAAAACATGAATGTATCTAATATATAAAAATGAATGTTTGTGTGTTCGTATTTTATGCGCGGCCGTACCGTTCAACCGATTTTGATAAACTTTGTCAACGTATTGCTTGCACTTTCGCGATGGTCATGGGCACAATTGCATGACTGTACAACAAATGGTTCAGGAGATATGACGTATTAAACAATGAAATTCGCGGAGAAGTGCTGTATCATGCGACGTCTGCTTCTAAACCACTGTACCGATTTCAGCCACCGATTTGGTACCAAATGACGTAGGGGAAAGAACTACTCACGACATATAGTTCAGGAGATATGATGTCATAAACAATTATATGCTTGAATACCTGTGGCATCATACGACATGCGAATAAGGACACTTGCCGCTCGGTAAGGCGTGTAGTCACTTCTGAGGCATTAAACTATCCATCTTGGAGGTTGTGTTACGTTGCTGTCTGAATATGGCTGTGAGTGTAAGCTTGAGTGTTGTTTATGTTATTTTATTTTAGCAGTGAACTGACTTGTCTTTGGTGCTGTGGCGAAGATTACGCAAGCATTATTGATCTGGCAGTGAAACTATCAACATAATAACGTCCAAATAATAAAATACTTCGATACAAACGTCTCTGTTCCACATGAAATAACAATCATTCGATCAAAAATTTTAAAACCCTTAGTTTGAGGTTGAGTGCACTGTATTAATACAGAAAACAATGAATATTAATTTCTCCAAAGTTGAATTGATAATGTTGGACTGAAAGGGTTAATGTGGCTGGTAGCTGTTTTTTCATTCTCAATCCTACCTGGTGATCAAGAAGTCAGTATAAATTTGAAAACTTAATAAATCAAGGAATAATGTAGATACAGAGGTAAAAATTGACACACATGTTTGGAATGACATGGGGTTTTATTAGAACAAAAAAAAATAATAAGTAATAATAATAATAATAAATATAAAATCTCCGACATATCGCGATTCATCTGATCATAAAATAAATAATTAGCATAACAAATTAAGATCAAGCAAAGACGATGTTCTTTACAGGAAATGCTCAATATGTTAACCATCATTCCTCATCAATAGCTGTAGTCGAGGGATAATGTTGTGAACAGCACTGTAAAGCATGACAGGAGTTATGGTGAGCCACTGGCGTCGGAAGTTGTCTTGCAGCATCCCTAGAGATGTCGGTCGATCACGATACATTAGCGACTTCAGGTAACCCCGAAGCCAATAATCACACGGATTGAGGTCTGGGGACCTGGGAGACCAAGCATGACGAAAGTGGCGGCTGAGCTCACGATCATCACCAAACGACGCGCGCAAGAGGTCTCTCACGCGTCTAGCAATATGGGGTGGAGCGCCATCCTGCATAAAAATCGTATGTTCCAGCAGGTGTTTATCAACGAGACTGGGGATGATGCGATTCTGTAAGATATCGGCGTACCTCTCACCCGTCACGGTAGCAGTTACAAAACCAGAATCACGCAGTTCCTCGAAGAAAAAAGGCCCGATAACGGTAGATGCGTTTCTAATAAAACCCCATGTCATTCCAAGCATGTGTGTCAATTTGTACCTCTCTGTCTACATTATTCCCTGATTTCTTAAGTTTTCAATTTATACTGACTTTTTGATTATCCGGTATATTAGGAACAGTCACGGAGTTCAACATATCCATCATGGATGAAACGCACATTTTGACGTCCCTGCCTGGGCTAGTTGCAGTAGCCTCAGGTGCTCAGTCGACATACACCATGGGAGGTAGAAACTGGGCACAATACGTCATAATGACGTCACGCATTAGGATGTGTTGCGGTGGACCTACGGTCCCCCTACTTTCCCTGTACAGAGGTTTAGACGCGCAGGTGTTGTCGGCGCTATCTGGCTGGGGCAGACGGGTTCAGCGTCCGCCACCCCAGCGCAGAAGCAGCGGAGGCAGCACGTGCGTGCCGCAAGGGGCGGAAACATGCAGACGTGCCGCGAATACCACGGCCGCCGGCGCCGGCGCTGCTGGCGGCGCGTTTTTATGGCGCGTCGACAGCTGGGTCGTTAGGGCCGGCCGGCCTGCGCGGGATTAGAGCGGCCGCGCCTGGCGCGTCTAATAACAAAGTGTCGCGGGGGGGCAGGCTACACCACCAGATTAGGTGCGGCGCGCGCACTCGTTTTGATAAGCCGCCCCCACAATAAAGCCGCAGGCCCGGCGCGTTACAGCAAGTGGCGTTGATGACTCTTGTCGGAGATGGCGCCATATTCCTTAGCGAGCGAACGTGACTTGAGTGAAACAACGCTTTCGGTTTCTCTCGTAAAAGTGGGGACGCATTAAATACTAGGGCAAAGCCAGCTATTACGAAATTTTGAATTTCGTTTCTCACACACTTCAGTGTGACTATCCGCCCGGTTAACAGCGTGGTCTAACGCACCGCTTTCCGAGACGGGGAGGCGTATCGACCACGGTTCGAATCCACTCGGCGGAATATCGAAGGGGGTCGAAATGCCGGCCAGCCTTGGAGGTGGTTTTTAGGCGGTTTTCCACATCCACCTAGGTGAATACTGGGATGGTTCCGCCTCAGTAACACGATTCGCAAACATTTCATAACACTTTACACTTTCGCACACGTAACACTATATGAAGACATTTGGGGTACACATTTCCTTCCAGGGGGACATGGGATGGCTACAGGAAGGGCATCCGGCCACCCCGTAAATGTTAACACATCAAATACCACATAACCAAAGCCGACACTGCATGTGCAGGAACATGGCTCAAGAGAAAATGTTCAAATGTTTGTATAGTTCAAATGTAAATCTATCGGACCAAACTGCGTGGTCAACAGTCCGTAGCTTACAAACTACTTAAGCCTAGGTAAACTAACCTACGGACAAACACACACACCCATGCCCCAGGGAGGACTAGGACCTCCACGGCGAGCAACCGCGCGCTCCGCAGCGAGGTGCTTTAGACCGCTCGGCTACTCCACCACGGCTGTTTGTATAGCTTATGGGACTCACCTACAGGGTCATCAGTCCCTAAACTTACAAACTACTTACGAACTTGCTAACACTAAGGACGGCACAAATATTCATGCCCGAGGGGGGCTTCGAACCCCCGACCGTAGTGGCCGTGCAGACCGTGACTGGCGCACCGCAGTCCCCTCGGCCACTGTGGCCGGCGCACAAGAGAAAGAAAGACACACCTTAGTGTCACTAGGTGGGGGAAAGTTAAGGCAGAAAGTCTGACGGTAGCCAATGGGACACCACAATGTTGCAACTGATTGAACACTGATAACACAGACATGGGCTATTCCACTTGAAACCGGACGATAAACGAGAAAATTGACCTCGTATTTCGTTGAAATTATTAATGATGTCTATGTGTACCAATTAATGTAAGAGAAAACAACCTCCTCTCGGGATGGCTACGTCTTGCTCAGGGAGTTGCCGTCAAAGGAGGAAGTACTTGCACCATGTAATAGCTAAGAGTTCAGTAATACTAAAACATATATTATAATGGAACTGTCATATAGGTTGAAATTCGGGCGAAGTTCATTTATTTATTCTGGTTTAATTTCTAAAAGTTTTAGAAGTCTGATTTGGGATCGAAGATAATTAAAATTTCATAAAAAATTATGTTACTGATATGAGTTACTAAATAAACGATGGAATTAGGAAAATATTTCAAAGATTTTGAAAGCTATTACGAGTTTTGCCGACGACATAGTAATTATGTGAGAGACAGCAAAGAACCTGGAAGAGCAGTTGAACGGAGTGAACAGTGTGCTGAATGGTGCATATAAGTTGAACATTAACAAGAGTAAAACAAGGATAATGGGGTACAGTCTAAGAAAATCAGGTGATGCTGAAGGAATTAGATTAGGTAACGAAACAATAAAGGAGGTACATGCGTTTTGTTACTTGGGCAGTAAAATAAGAAATTATGGTCGCAGTACAGAGGATATAAAATGCAGAATGGTAATGGGTAGAAAAGCGTTTTTGAAAAAGAGAAATTTGTTAACATCGAATATTGATCTAAGCCAGAGGAAGTCTTTTCTGAAGCATTTTTGTGGAGTGTTGCCTTGTTGGGAGTGAAACATGGACGATAAACAGTGCGGACAGGAAGAGGAAAGAGGCTTTTGAAATGTGGTGCTACAGAAGACTGCTGAAGTTCAGGTGGGTGGATCGCATAACTAATGAGGAGGTAATGAACTGAATTGAAGAGAAAAGGAATTTCGTGCATACCTTGACCAAAAGAAGGGATCGATTGGTAGGACACATTCTTAGACATCAAGGAATTGTGAATTTAGCGTTGGAGGGAAGTGTGTGGGGTTAAAAACCGCAGAGGAAGACCAAGAGATGGATACAGTAAGCAGATTCAGACAGATGTAGGCTGCCAAAACCGCAGAGGAAGACCAAGAGATGGATACAGTAAGCAGATTCAGACAGATGTAGGCTGCCGTTCTTATGTGGAGTTGAGGAGGCTTACTCAGGATAGGGGATTGTGGAAAGCTGCATCAAACCAGTCTGCGTACTGAAGACCACAACAACAACAAGTAATTATCAGTGATGGAAGAGTAAAGTCTATGTGCATTTCTTGCTACCTGGAAGACATCTGCAGAAGCTACAGTATAATAATAGTACACATCTCTCGCAAGATTCTAAACTGGATTTGAATTTTTATTTGTGTCGTAGGTTGTCAGCGTTCGTTTGCTCGCCGCTTGTTTTGCTCACTCTAAATCCTTGTACATGATGGCGACCGCGCATCTGCGGCGTGAACAGCACGGCTGCGGCAGACGCAGAGTCCGGCAGAGGCAGTTAACGTTGATTAAAGCCCCAAGGGTGTTGGGGAGCGCCCAGTTTGTTCTGAGCCCCGTTCCGGCGAGTGGCCACGCTGATTGCGTTCCGCAGAAGCAGAAAGAGGGGCCGGCTGTCCGCCTGTCACGCTGTGCTGCGGTACCCAGTCCTGCCGGCTACCTGCAGGCATTCGTGCAGGTCGCAACTAGGGCACCTGTGTATAGACCGGCATGCGCATCCGCCATTTTTGTTCCTTAGGTTCTAAGCGCGATTTGTAGAATATTCAAGTCGGTACGCTTTCAGCATGGTGGGTTGTGCAGCTCCGAATTGCTCTAGTGGTTCAGAAAATTGTTTCGTGATTTGGCCCACTTTAGGTTACGATAGTAACACTAAAAGTGAGCCTTTGCGATCGTCTTTTGACAGCTCGATATTCAAATGAAAATAACGGCTTAATTATGCATCTGATAACCGAATTTATAGAGGAGACAATTATCTACAACTTTGCTCTGTTCTGTTTTTTCATATCTTGTATCGTTTCAGAGATATTTGCAAAAATAACGGCGATTTTGGGATGTATGTCTGTCTGTCTGTCCGTCTGTCTGTCCGTAACGTATTCCCTGTTTTTAAGACGAACCGTTCAACCGATCAGCACCAAATTTTGCACACATAATTGTAGGCCGCCAGAGACCGGAACCTCGATTTTTCCATTTTTTCAGACAAAAATACGGTAGTAATACAAAAAAATCTGTTTGTAATATATTTGTAATTGCAAACGAACCGTTCATCTGACACGAAAATTGAATAACCTAATTGGTAGAGAACCTAATTGTTAGAGGGTAAAATTGTCTACAACTTCGCTCTAATATGTGTTTTTCATATGTTGTATCGTTGCACAGATATTTGCAAAAATAACGGCGATTTGACGATGTCTGTCTGGCTGTGACGTGTTCCCACTTTTTGGGTCGAACTGTTCAACCGATCGGCACCAAATTATACAGACATAATTGTTGGCTTCCAGAGACCAGAACCTCGTTTTTTTTAAATATTTCGGACCAGAATACGTTAGTAATACAAAAAAAGCCGTATGTAATGTAATATTAATTGCAAATAAACCGTTCATCTGACGCGAAAATTGAATAAACGAATTTGTAGAGGAGAAAATTCTCTACAACTTTGTTCCCTTATGGTGTTTTTTTTTTTTCTTTTTTTTTCATATCTCGTATCGCTTGAGAGATATTTGCAAAAATAACGGAGTTTTGACACCCTCCATTAAATTAACGAAAACCAGCCGTTCGCAGATGTCACGTGACATTCCTCGCACAGAATTCTCTCTGGCATACGCCATCTTGCGTTGCGTATTTCATGATTTTCTTATTGTAACTTACGCGTTGTCATTTCAAAGCAATGGCGCACTGAATAATTAACAAAAACACTTCGTTCTTCGTACGATACATGATAATCTAGTGTCTACAAATGACATATTAGCATCAGTTAACAACGGCCATCAATGGTATAAGATTAAAGAACGCAATTCCTGTTAGCTGTAGCGTAGTTTGCAATGTGTTGGACTGTGACGTTGAAGGTCAGTGGTTCGGAACCCGCCAGTACCTTATTTTTTTTCCTACAAGAGTTTCAGATACTGTTATTAATTTTTTATTATTTAGATTATTATTATGGTCCAAAATATTTGCAGAAACTTATAAAACTACAAATCTAAAGTGGGGCGTAAAACACGTCAGCGCGATTTTTTTCGTTTGCAATGAATCCTGAAAGGCGTAAAATATGGTTAATAAACTGTCGTCGTGCCAAGGTCTTAAAAACTGTGCGAGGTGGGTTAACACATTTGCATTTATATACATGTGGCGTCTGTTCCGAAAGAAACAGACGTCACTTCTGATCCTGCAGTTATTATTATTTAATATTCATAGAATATATGACATCAACTGCGATTGGGCAAAGCTGAAAATGTGGCGTGAGTTCGTTAGTGCGTTTTGTACAGCGGCGGCTTCAGGATCTCTTAAGTTCATCTTTAAAGACGCTTGAAATTCTAGTTGAACCTTCGAGAAATGGTTTGATGATGTTCTTCCTCGGCTTGCAGTTGTTGTTGTTGATAAAAGCGCCGTACCGTTATCCTAGAAAAAGTTCCCAGTGCGAATTCCAATAAGCACGAAATATCAGAGTAGCTGAAATCTAAAAACCTCGATTTTGAAGACGGTATGATGAAAAAATAGCTTTTAGATATATTTCAGAATTACAGAACAGCGCACAACGAATACGTGCTAGATGAAATGGCGAAGAATGCAAGTAAAACTGTTCTTGGAATTCTTCCGTACCGCTGTGAATTAAACGCCATCGAGTAAGTGTGGACCAGAATCAAAGGCTATGTTGTAGCGAAAGAGAAAACATATAAACTGCCGGAAGTTAAAGAACTACACGAAGAAGCAGTAAAAACAGTGACTGCAGCAGTTTGGATCAAGTGCGTCCTCCGTGTCGTATTTTTAGTTGAAAGTCAAATGTGGAAATTGTATAGGAGAGAGAGAGGAGCGGTTTCGTATAAACCTCAATGAAAACAGTTCACCTTGTTTCGACGCCCTTTAACATTATTATTACTGGTAATGTTATTAAAAATTCTGTATGAAAGGAGCGTTTTGTTAGCAATACTGAATAAAGACAAATCTGTTTGTACAGAATGAACTCATTTTCATCGTACTTTTAAAATTATTGTAAATGGCTCTTAATCTTCCATGTCGTGGTTCATGTCTTTACATTGTTGCCCAGGTTTCGCAGGGTCCGCTATGACGTCAACTCGGCAGCCAGCCGACGCCACCAGCTGCAAAACGTGCGCCGAGGATTTTGTACACCCCTTCGTATCACGTGAACACCGAATGCTTTCTCTGGAAACGATCGTAGTGGCTCACGTGACACTTATGTATCGTCCCAGGTCTCGGTGAACGGACTACAGTTGATTTTATTAATACGAGGTACGTCCAGAAAGTAAGTTCCATTTGGTTATATAAAACAAACGTGTACAGATACAGAAAAATATTTATTGTACGAAAATCTGCAACTGTTAAACTACTTCTCTACTTAGCTTCCGAAATATTGTAGGCACTTATCATAGCACGGCACAAGTTTTTGTATGCGTTCTTCATAGATGTTTGCCGCCTGTGTATTGAACCATGTGGTAACATGTTCTTTCAGCTCGTCACCGTCGTTGAATTGTTGACCACCAAGGACAGATTTTAGGTGTAAGAAGAGATGAAAGTCACTAGGAGCGAGGTCCGGGCAGTGAAAGTCCCTTAAGAGCTGCTTGGTCACATTCGCCACTCTCGTGGAAACAAACAGCACCTTTTGACAGTAATCCACTCTCGTGGAAACAAACAGCTCCTTTTGACAGTAATCCTCGTCTTAAACCTAAAATCAGTCCTTACTGGTCAACACTTCAACCATGATGACGAGCGCGAAGAACACGTTACCTCATGGCTAAATACACAGGCGGCAACCTTCTACGAAGACGGCTTACAGAAAATTGTGCCACGCTATGACGAGTGCCTACAAAACTTCGGAAACTAAGTAGAAAAGTAGTTTAACAGTTGTAGATTTTTGTACAATAAATATTTTTTCTGTATCTGTACACGTTTGTTTTGTATAACCGAACGGAACTTACTTTCTGGACGTACCTCGTAATTTTTAATGATAAGTTCACCGAAATAAATGCTACAAAGCTTGTAAACCCCGATCTTTATTTAGGTACGCCTTGTACTTAGAACTGCAGGAACGCGCGGTGCATTGCAGCACGTGTGAGGGTATTTTAATCCGGTGTCTCCGTTCGTGAGCCGTTCCTGCGCTGCGCTCTCACCTGAGCCCGGACGGTCGCCATGAGGCACCCGCGCCAATCACTGTGCTCGGCAGTGAGTCAGTCAGTCCCCCGCCGCCGACGAGGTAGGACGCGCCTGCGAGGCGACGGCATCTGCGTCGCCGGGCGACGAAGGGGCGGCACGGCGGGCGGGGCCGCCGAAAAGGAATCGGCAATGAAGGGTTGCTTGTCCGTCTGCCGCGAGGTGAGGGCGAGGGTAGATTAGCATAGGGGTGGCGGGGGAGGGCCGCATGCAAATGTGGAGGTGGCGGCGGCGGCAAAGGGAATGCCGGAGCAGGCGGCTGCCGGTGCCGCCGGGTTTATCGCTGGCCGGAGGGCCAGTGGCGGCCTGCCTGCCTGTGTTTCCAAGCTCCGGAGGCGAGGCGACCGCAGAATATGACCGGGCTGTGTGGGTGGACGGCATTGTGTCGTGGGCTGTGGAGGCGAGTCCAATGTGTTCACTGGTCCAGTTATCCCTCAGAAAGAAGCCCGTCGCGAAAAAAAAGTAAATTAATACAATAGAAAGCCTTTTTAAACTGTCGTTCTTCATTTAGTACTTCTATCAGATCATCTCCGCCGGCCGCAGTAGCCGAGGGGACTGAGCCGCTCCAGTCACGGTCTGCACGGCCACTACGGTCGGGGGTTCGAATCTCCCCTCGGGCATGGATATTTGTGCCGTCCTTAGTCTTAGCTAGTTCATAAGTAGTTTGTAAGCTTAGGGACTGATGACCCCGTAGTAAAGTCCCAAAGACTGTAGACGATGTGTATCAAGGAGAAGATCGTGCGCCATTTGGAGATCGCTGTCAGTTACGTACGCTTTGTTGTGCTTGTTTGAAATGTCGGCGTTGATTGAAAATCCAGCCGCCTGTGAAATAAAGTACGGTGATTCGGTTTCTGAATGCGAGGAAAGTGAAACCGTGTGAAATTTATCGGCAAATTTGAGATGTTTACGGAGAAAATGCGATGTGGGATTCGATGGTGAGAAGATGGGTCCGACAGTTCAATGGCGGGCGTAGTGATGTGCACGATGAACAACGAAGTGGGCGTCCACCTTTGGTTGCAGAAGAACTGGTTCACGCGATTGATTAGAAGTTCCAGGAAAACCGTGGGCTTACAGTTAATGCTTTTCTGAATGCGAGGAAAGTGAAACCAAGTGAAATTTATCGGCAAATTTGCGATGTTTACGGACCAAATGCGATGAGTGATTCGATGGTGAGAAGATGGGTCCGACAGTTCAATGGCGGGCGTAGTGATGTGTACGATGAAGAACGAAGTGGGCGTCAACCTTCGGTTACAGAAGAACTGGTTTACGCGACTGATGAGAAGTTCCAGGAAAACCGTAGGCTTACAATTAATGCTCCCGCTATGGACTACCCTCAAATTTCACGACCACTGGTGCATGAAATTGTTACCAAACAACTGAAAATCAGTAAACTTTGCTCACGTTTGGTACCAAAGACTCTCACTGAGCACCACAAAACACAACGGATGGGTAGTGCACTTGAGTTTTTGACCCGTTATGCTGAAAGCGGCGAAGAATTTCTGAGACGGATAGTCACAGGAGATGAAACGTGAGTTTCTTACAACACCCCTGAGAGTAAGCGGCAATCAATGGAATGGAGGCACACTTCATCCCCACCAAAGGTAAAGCCGAAGCAAATCATGGCACCTCGGAAAATGATGTGCACAGTGTTCTGGGACTGGAAAGGCATCCTACTCATTGACTTCTTACCAGTCTTTCCTTGGCGGTCATCACTTCACCAATGACAACGGGCTGAAAGAAACTGTTTCCAACTGGTTGAAGACACAGGCGGCAGATTTCTATGAAGAAGGTATACAAAACCTGGTGCCACGGTATGAAAAATGCCTGAAAAATTTCGGCAGTTATGAGGAAAAGTAGTTTAAGAGTTGTAGAATTTTGTACGATAAAAATTTCTTCTGTATCTGTGTACAATTTCATTTTATTACCCAACGGAACTTACTTTCTGGACGCGCCTCGTATACAAATTCAAAGTATTTTTATCTCATCAGAAACGCTTTACACCGCGTATACGAGTCGTAGCGTGGCCGCTTACATCGGCGACAGTGGACGCTGCATTGCAATGCGCATGCACTGCAGAGGTTAAAGTTCTCTTCTGAACTCCCTGGAGGCAGCATATGGGCCCTCCCACAGCAGCGAGAGGCGAGGGGAAACGCCGCTTTTAACATTGGCGTCGGATGTGGTAGACACCAGCTCCTGGCTCCTCGAGCTCTGGCGTTTACACACGAATGGTCCCGAAGCAAGACAATCGAGCTACTGCGCACCTCGCCTTGCGCATGCGCAAATCCTCGATGAAGGCAACATTCGCCCTTCGTATTTGTTTTTGGCACATTGAAGATACATCAAAAACACGTCATGTTTGGTAAGATATCTTACAAATATCAATTAAAGACGCATCTACTGTAAAATCTTTTAGAAGGTCAGATCATGAATAATAATGAAGTCACTAATCTCCACCTACTATGAATAGCCGTGTGGTTAGGCGCATCCCGCTGCGCCGTCGAAGGAAGTTGGTTCGAGACCAATTGCAAGCGAATTTGTTTAAACCCACCCTTATTTGTAACAGATACGGAAAGGAAAGTGACTTTTGTTTTGTTACTTGTCACATATCTCTGGACGTTTCAGTAAATGAGTCGCGATTGAGGGTAAACGATATTTATACTCTTCGCAGTAACAAATATTTAACTGTATGTAAAGTTGTGGGGGAGAGAAGCCTTTGCGCATGCGTGACGTTAGGAGGGCGTGCTGCTTACAGTATCACGTGACCCGAAGGTACCTTTTCACTTCATCGTAACACAATCATTTTGTTAGTCACTTAACGGTGTAATCAGTTACTTACTATGTTTTAGTGTTCATCTGCATATTTATGTGTTCTTGGTATTTATCATCAAAGAAAAATAAACAACGTTCAGAATCTTTTGAAAACAAAAAATGTTCAAATCTTTGTAAAGCTTATGGGACTTGACTGCGGGTTCATCAGTCCCTAAACTTACAAACTACTTATACACTAGCTTTGACTGGAGAGAACACATAGAAAATATTACGGGGAAGGTGAACTAAATGTTACGTTTTATTGGCAGAACGCTTCGAAGATGCACCAGCTCCACCAAAGAGACTGCCTAAATCACACTTGTGCTTCCTCTCCTGGAGTACTGTTGCCCCTTGTGGGACCCTCACCAGGTGGGACTGACAGAAGACATGGAGAAGGTTCAGACAAGGGCAGCTCGTTTTGTTTTAACACTTTACGGGGTGGAAAGCGTCACGGAAATGTTGCACGAATTGGGGTGGAAATCATTAAAAGAAATACATTATTCATTGCGGCGTGATCTGTTTGTGAAGTTTGAATCACCGACTTTTACTTCTGAATGTGAAAATATTTTGCTAGCACCCACCTACTTAGGGAGACAAGACCATCCCAATAAAATAAGAGAAATCAGATCGAAAACGGAACGATTTGAGAAAAGTTATGAAAGTGGTTAATGAACCCTCTGCCAGGCACTTAAATGTGATTTGCAGAGTAACTTTGTAGATGTAGATGTAGACGTGGGATTCGAACCCCCGACAGGGAACGGCCTCTCGCATCGCAGCACAGTGTCTCAATGCCCTCAGCCACTCCACCACGGCTGGAAACAAAGTACTCAGCGTTAAGCTTGGAACAAAAGTGTGAAACATAGGAGCTTTGAAGGCTGACGCCTCAGCTGGAGTTCAAACAAGCGCAAGCAAGTTGAGGTTAGACATTTTGCAGACCTTTTAATGAAAATATATTTAAAGGGTGAGGGGGGACGGGGAAAACCGTGGCGCTTTCCCCCAGCGCCACTCGCAGATGTTCGCTAATTGTCTCTTTCTACGCCAATCTGGTGGGCGGGGGGGGGGGGGGGCGGTGCCACTACCATATCCGGGGCTCAAAGAAGTGGACCCCCAGTCGTGGGGAGAACGCTTTAACGACTACGCTCTGAAACGCTACCTAGACATCGAAACTCCGAAGCAAGTGTTTTGCTTTATTAACAAGTGGCAGAAACAACACTGACCTAGGAGATCATGTGGACTTGTGAGTCACGGATAGACCGGGTGTGTCGCTTGCGCACAAATCTATCCCTGAGCAAGCTGCACTTGTGCAGTAGTCCTTCTGAGACTTGTCTGTGCAGGTGATTTGTGTAACGAGCAAAGTGGTCGTGACCTGACGCCGATCAAACGGGGTAGGGTGGTGGGTGCCCGATAGTTGGGAATTTTAATCTGGCGGTGCTCCTGCAATTTGGCTTAACAGGTTCAACGGGTATGGTGTAGTTTTAATCGTCCAGTCATTTTCTCGTTAAGTTTAGCTTTGCAGTCGAATTACTTCATTATTAATGTGTTTATTATGTTTGTTATAATATTACAAATATTTGGAACAATATCTTTGTGAAATATGTTTGATTTTATGTGTTACATGTTCAACATCGACTACGCAGCGGCACATCGTGAAAGTTTCTCCGCCGACGACAGAGATATGTACCTGGGCGCTGCCTTATCATTGACGAAGGCCTTCGAGGCGGAGAAGATCCTCAATATGCAGTTGCAGTTGCAATTTTTGTTGTTGTTAATAATGTTAAGAAAAATTAAGTTCTGAAGCTCCATTCGAGAAGTAATATTTATTTGATGTTCTGTGAACATTATTATTGATATTAGGTATGAAGAGCTGGCCGCGGTGGCCGAGGGGATTGAGGCGCTCCAGTCACGGTCTGCATGGCCACTACGGTCGGGGGTTCGAATCCCCCCTCGGGCATGGATATTTGTGCCGTCCTTAGTATTAGATAGTTCATAAGTAGTTTATAAGTTTAGGGACTGATGACCCCGTAGTTATGTCCCATAGACTATACAAACATTTATTTATGTGTGAAGAGGTTTTAATATAGTAGTTCAACGGAGGTTCAAGATTAATTTGAATTTATAATGTGTTATCAAGTGATTGAACTAAATTTCAATGCCAGTGATATTTATTTGATGTTCTGTGAACATTATTATTGATATTATGTATGAAGAGATGTTAATATAGTAGTTCAACGGAGGTTTAAGATTAATTTGAATTTATAATGTGTTATCAAGTGATTGAACTAAATTTCAATGCCAATTATTAATGATCAAGGATGGTAGAATTTTGTGGACACTTTGATGAAGGTTTGGGCTGTGATTTAGGTTTGCGCAAATTTTGTAAATATTTTGCGCAGCTGGGTCGTGCTAACAGTTAACTTATTTGTCTTTAATCTTTGAGAAGAATGATTGACAGCTAACATAATAACTTCTGGACGAGATGATTAATTTTGATAGGCTCGAGAAAGAATTTTAATAAGAATTAGTGTAACTGGAAGAACCTGCAAAGACTTTAATTTCGAACTGTTATAAAAGAAAAATACTTTTTAGTATTTTATTTTTCTTTGAGATGGTATCACTCCACGGAGAAGAAGTCCCGAATTAGTTTACAAATATAGGGCTGGATCCACTCCAATGGGAAGGAAAGCATTTGTCAAGAAGACAAATTTGCTGACGTACTATACTAATTTAAATGTTAGGAAGTCCTTCTTGAAAGCATTTCTGACGCGCATGAATGGCGCGTGGTTTGAGGAGCCATGTCACGGACTGAACAGACGCTACCGTCGGTGGTTCTAGTCATCCCTCCGGGTTGGGTGAATGTCGTCTCCTTTGCATAAGTTAGCTGTAGGTGGTTTGGGTACTTTGTAAGTCTAGGTACCGATGACATCAGTTTGGCCGCTTGGATTTATAAACAGTGAACATTTCATTTGAAAGCATTTGTCTGGACAGAAGCAATGTATTGGAGTGAGACGTGGACGAGAAGGATTCCCGGACCAAGTTTAATAGGAGCTTCTGAAATGTGGGATACAGATGAATGCTGAAGATTAGTGTGTTGTGCTGTCGTATCCACTGCACACCAACCAGCGAAACAAACGCCAGGACAACATTTATCAGACGCCAATTAAGCGAATAGGCGCGGTGACGCCCACGGCCGCTGGGCACAGGAGCGCCCTTTATGGCACTGATATAACCAGCCACATAAAGGTGGTCGCCTAGACAGTGGACCTGAGTACCTACGAGCAGCAGCCATAAGAATGAGCAAGTCGAATCAGGCCTAGTTTATGTTTGTCAGTCAGCAGTCTTCCTGTCTTCAAGTCAGAAACATTTAAGTACCGAATTTTCCGGCATACAAGACGCACCGGCGTATAAGACGCGCCCCATTTTTAAGACTTCTTTCTTAGGAAAAATAAATAAATAAATAAATCGCACCTAATATCTCAATTGCAACATAATTCAAATGTTCAAATGTTTGTAGAGCTTATGGGACTTAACTACGGGGTCAACAATCCCTAAGCTTACAAACTACTTATGAACTAATTATGAATAGCAGTGATTTTCCGTCTTTGCAATTACAATAAAAATGCGATTTTTTTCACCAGACGCGTTTCGTTTTATTGAATGTAAAACATCTTCAGTGGTCTTTAATAATAGAAATCTACAGTTTGTTTTGTGTTTGGATCGAAAACAGTTCTTAAATGGACCCTGAAAAGTAGGGCTAATGTTCGGTACTTACGGAAATATTGTCTTCTTTTCGCTTCACATCATGGAATGCCGGTATGTTTAATGCAATACCGCCGGTTCTTCATGCTGTGTCGTTTTCTCACTACTTTCACTGTCACTGTTTCACTGTTCACAGTTGTTTTCCACAGATCAGAAGTGTTTGTTTTTGTTTTTACTGATTCTGCTCAGTGTGTTATTGGAGTGTTGCCAACCTCACAATCACTGCTATTCATAATTATGAAAGCAACTACGGACATTATGGCCACACAAACGAAGAATTTTCACTTATGAACTACCTAATAATAAGGACGGCACAAATATATATGCCCGATGGGGGATTCGAACGCCCGACCGTTGTGGCCGTGCAGACTGTGACTGACGCGTCGCAGAACGCTCGGCCACCGCGGCCGGCGCAACATAATTGTAACACATTTGTTCAGGTGCATCAAATATCTAAGGCAGTGCCTTCAAGTAGTGTTGCGATTAAGAAAACAGATATTTCGACTACTTCTGTTTACAGTGCGTGCCGACTATGACGCGGTGGTTGACAAGAGCGTCGCAAAGGCTTACGACATTGACACCTAGGTGGCTCTGCTTTGGTCCAATCAGACATCGCGCCGAGTATCAGTTCGGGAACTTCGCACGATCAGTAGCCGGTTTTCATGTTCAAAATTACGCGTTTTGTGAATTTGTTGTGAAGCGCAAATATTTATGTAAGTACTTTTGTGATGTTCCATAAACTGTGACAATGATGAATGGTTTGCATTTGTGTACTGGGCGGCACACTGTATGGGGCACAGCATGTTATAATCTTAAAAATACAACTGACAGTCGCAGAAGCTGTGCAAACATCACAAAAATACTTGTGTACATATTTGCACTTGAGAATGCGAATAAATTCCTAAATATCATCAGACGAGACATGGACAAATACGTGAGCAGCATTTCATTATTCAAATAATGAATGTCACAGTTACAGGATTGCCGAAAAAATCGATTATGATGAATGAAATTATGTCGTAAGTTTCTACTTCCTATGAAGTACCTGCTTTCAGTTACGCTTGGCACTAAACATAGTACGAAATTCAGAAAACTTTTCTACATAATATAGCTCCTGACGTGTATTTTTGTGCACATTATGTACATACATATATCAAATAAAAACTACGAAATTGTAAGATAAAAGCTTAAAGCAAATTATCCCGCTTAAAACATTCAAATGTTCAAATGTTTGTATAGTTTATGGGACTTAACTGCGGGGTTATCAGTCCCTAAACTTACAGACTACTTATGAACTACTTACGAACTAGGACGGCACAAATATCCATGCCCGAGGGGGGATTCGAACCCCCGACCGTAGTGGCCGTGCAGATCGTGACTGGAGCACCTCAGTCCCCTCGGCCACCGCGGCCGGCTTTAAAACATTATTTCTCGTATTTTACACCAGTTTTTGAAATCCGTTAAAGACATCGAACTTGTGGGTACCTACTTTAACTGCAAACCGGTGTACAAGACGCACCCAGTTTTTGGACCATTTTTGTAGGAAAGAAAGTGCATCTTATACGCCAGCAAATGCGGTATTTGTTTTCGTTCAGTAAATAAATTGTTCTATTAAACTATATGGCTATTCTAGAATGGCCCCCGTATCTGAATCAGTGTTGGTGAGCCAGCTGCTGTTACATTCTCCAGTACCCGACATTACAATTACATGGGTAGATGAAGTAATGATGAAGTACTGAACAGAACTGAGCAGAAATGTAACTTCTTCCACATAATGACCAAAAAGAGGTATCGATTCGCGGGACACATTCAAAGAATAGTGAATCGTAAATTTAGCATCGGAGGGAAGTGTGGTCTTAAAATAGCTGGGGGAGACAGAGAGATGAATACAGTAAAAAATAGTAAATGTTTGCATAGCGTATGGGACTTAACTAAGGGGTCATCAGTCCCTAAACTTACAAACTACTTATGAACTAGCTAAGACTAAGGACGGCACAAATATCCATGCCCGGGATGGGATTCGAACCCCCGCCCGTAGTAGCCGTGCAGACCGTGACTGGCGCGCCTCAGTCCCCTTGGCCACCGCGGCCGGAATGAATACAGTAAGCTAGTTCAAAAGGATGTAGGTTGCTGTTCTTATTCAGAGATTAAGAGGCTTGCTCATAATAGGGTATCGTGTAGATCTTCATCAAACCAGCCTTAGAACGAAATGCAACTGAAACAACAGCTACTACTAGTACTTTCATCCGATCCACAGGGTATCGTAAATGGATGAATAAATGTGCACAGTCCGTAAGAGACGAACTACCGGCATAATCACTCGGATACGCGTTATCCTCCCACCCGCCTGAGACACCAAGTTGCACACTACGACAAAGAGACCCTATACTGCATCCTCTCTTACGCTCGCCATTTTGGTTTCCCTGACTACGTCGAATGTGATTAGCGACGTAATTGTACAAAACGTCTTCGTCGCCTGGCGATGAGTATGTAGATGGGCGTGGTGTCTTTTCTTTCGATCATGTCCGATATTTATTTATGTACAGGGAGATGCTGCGTACTCGTTTGACACAGGTTCTCAGGACCTGATAAAGTTTTCAAGTGGCTACATTGTGGCCGGCTACTCGATATGTACAGTATGCATATGTTTAGAATGTGACAGTGGTTCGATGGTGCGTCGGCGTGAGAGCGTGTGGGCGTGAGGGCAGTCATACTTGTCACGATTTCGGCCGACCACGTCCGACCACTGTAAGAGAGGATCGTCATAAAGTACCCCGAGCACAACGTACCGTTTGACGTATGCGCCTGCTATCCGCCGAAACGTGTTCCCTCTATTATTATACACTCGTGTTCGAAAAAAAAAAAAAAAAAAAAAAAAAAAAACAACAACAAAGAACAGCTTGGCAGACTACAGGTAGGAATTTCGTATTCACAGGACTTGGTGCCTCTATTTTCCACCCCTCCTCCCCGCCCCCTTTTCCTCTTTTCTTTCGGTCGGACGAGTCGTGGTGCGTAGAGAATCGGTAAGTGCTCTGCAGTCAGCTATCGTCCGACCAACCGAGCCCGACCACAGCGACAAAAAACTACTCCATATGAAAAGGTACAGACAGGCACGTGCCCTGCGCATTGTTACCTTACAGCGCATGCACGGAAAAACACGTCTGTTAAAGCTTCGCGAATTGCCACCATGGTTTGCTGCGTCTCTTCATCTCGTTGTGAACTCATTTCACATGACGCTTGAGATCGGATCTCCTAGTCTTTTCATGTCACTGTAAACGTATTTTCATTGTTATACGGTTTTGAGGTCGTTCATAAATGCTGTAATCCGTGTAATCGGCGAACGAATCGAAACTATATCGCTTCTTGTATTTCAGATGCTATTTTTGCCATATGGGAACTTACATTCCTGTATAACCTTCAAAGTTTGCTTCTTAAACGAGTCTCGGACGCGGTCTTCGTGTATTGCAGATAAAAACGATAGTTTTTTGTTTTTGTTTTTATAGATCCAAGGGACTTAACTCAGTCGGTTTTCAGTCCCTAGGCTTACAAACTACTTAAACTCAATTAAAGCAACACATACACTCATACCAGAGAAAGGACTCAAACAATCGCAGCAAAACTCCTTAGAACGTTCGGCCACTCCACCGCGGCCCTGTAGATAAGTGTAGCAGCTATGTCTCTGCAACTTAGCTTCCGTTAACCAGATATGAGCACTGTCTAGTATTATGAATAATGCAATGTCTTTCCACTTGACGTAAACGTTCACGGAGTATTTAATGATAAATAAAATTACGGGTATTCAACGGTAACCATTTATTTCCTTTCGTCTCTCTTTTTTGGATGTGTCGTTTCATTGTAACACTGACGGTACTCTATAACATAGTGTCTTTCATATGCCGACACATACGGATCTATATCTGCGAGCAGACAGCTATCGTCATACCGCGCAAACTAATGGTATTCTTAATACACTTATATACAGGGCACATATGATTACTGACAAGAATTTGATCACATGGAAAAAGTATTTCAAGATAATGGCTATCTACAGTAGAAGATCCGCAAAGCCTTAAAATTCAAACCTAAAATGAAAGTTATATAGGAAGGAACCGAATATGAAAAGTTCATATCAATGGTCTTCCTGTCATACATCCCATCATTTATCCTCAAAATTTGGTCTCATCCTTTCCAAATACAAAATTGTTTTTCTGTCAGCACCAAAGATATCCACGCTTGTAGGCTCTCTGAAGGATAATATTGTTTTGTGGAAGGCGGGTGCGTATGAAATTCCATGTCAGTGTGGACGTTACTATATCGGACGTCCCTGAACTATTTGCGGAACTCCGACGGCACACTCGCCTGATTCAAGCCGATAAATCAGCGGTGGCTGAACATTGTATTCAAACACGCCACAATATGGATGGTGAGAATGTTCATATGTTATCGTCTAGAATTCGGTTTTTAGAGAGGCGTTGAGATTCGGCAGGTGAATAATTTAATTAATTTGGGAGATGGTTTTATTCTTGACAAAATTTGGAATCTGTCACTCGCAATTGTACACAATCAAAGTAAATGGCATTGTCATCCAAGAGTGTGGTACCATAATATTGTCTATAGATAGCATTACGGTATGTATTACTCTGCCGCCCAAGTTAAGCACAATTATTGTTATATATAATCTCCATGGAGGGCACTACAGCCATATATATTTCTGCCGTCGATTTGCTAGGCTTTCACAGTGTAGAAGGCGGACGGGAACCCTCTGTCTCCTAGTCTGCAGATTCGCTACGATGATGACTGAACGATGTACGGCCGAAATATTAGTAAAAGGTAAATGGTTGCGGCAGAACACCGGAAAGTTTGTCTCTTCACTTGTTTGCTATAATTTCCTTGCCGGCCGCGGTGGCCGAGGGGACTGAGCCTCTCCAGTCACGGTCCACACGGCCACTACGGTCGGGGGTTCGAATCCCCCCTCGAGCATGGATATTTGTGCCGTCCTTAGTATTAGTTAGTTCATAAATAGTTTGTAAGTTTAGGAACTGATAACCCCGTAGTTAAGTCCCATAAGCTATACAAACATTTGATTTTTATAATTTCCTTTGCTTTAGATATACATTTAAGCGTCACAAATGGCTTTATGTTGACATAATGAAATTTGTTGGCGAAGAGAAAGAGAAAGAGTGACAATATTAACAGGAAATGTTGTACAACGCGCAAACAAAACGTTACACCTGAGGGAGTTAACCGTAGGCAAGTTACAATAGGAGTGACACGAAAGTGAGGCGTGTGGGATACTAGAATCTGTGAGGAAGTAGTAGTAGCGAAGTTCATAAAACAAAAAGGCCAATGACGTTCTAGACAACTATATGACCAGGGAGCAATGTCTGTGGCATTATGAGGATACCGAAACCGAAGACAATGGGTTTAGAAGTTATGCATCGGACTGTCGTTCGTCGTTTCAGATCTACATCCAGCAGTTTTTAATTTTTTTCTGTATTCTCCCTATATAATCATCATTCAAGGCGAATAGTGCGTAGATTCAGTGGAAAGAGCACGGCCGAGTTTCTTCCCCCTCGCCACAGAATACAGGCTAGTTTTCCCTCGCTAATGGCTTCATTAGTGATGGTACAATCCAGTCTAGTTTTTTTCTTTCCCTGAATCTTGCGGAAACGTAAAAACTTGGGTCGAAAACAAACGAACAAAACTAGAAAAACAAATTAAAACGTATCTGTAGTATTTAGTTTTTTAAAGCGAAGAGGATAAAAGAGTCGTACGTTTGGTACTAAATGACATAGTTTCAAAAAATATACCCAATATAAAGATAATTCCGAGAAAACTAACAGAAACAAAGGCAGTAGATTACTCCAAGAGACGTGTATCGTTACATTCTCTGCTACAAATCGGTTATTCGACTGACCATCTGAGGGGTTTATTAACTATCAAAAGTGCCAGTAAACATTTGTTGTGGTATAAAGAAAATTGGGTTAATCACGTGTAGCGCAATTCGTTGTTGCCCTACTAATCACGTCTTCGGATTTACGAATACAAAGAGAAGTAGATACCTTGGGGCTAATCACTACGTTTCCATTATACACAAACTGAACACAGTTTACCTGATGTATTTTACTGCTGTCACATTGTTATGTGATGCCTAAATCAATAATATTTATCCTACTAAATATTTTTCTGACGACCAGTTGCTTTAAATCAGTCTTTTTTCAAACTGAGGGTCGCGACCCCCATGGGGATCATAAATTATTGCTGGGAGGGGTCCCATCAGAGGAGGAGGTACTTGAACCATCAGATAACTAGGGGTTCAGTATTACAGAAACATTCTCCTAAGTGAAATATATATTGTTTTACAATACAGTTTGAAATGATGAATAAGCGTAAACTCTGAAAACGTTTTCAGGAAAAGAATTTGATACAATAAGTAATAATGAAAAATTACAAAGGATGATTTACTTCTTTAAAAATTGTCTATAGAGTGTAGTCTTTGTAATTAGGGTAATTCGTTTCCGAGTGTTGCCTGAAATGCGAAATTGTCGTTAAGAAAAATATAGTTTTTTGTCGGAAATCATGCGTAAAAGGGCTAATGTTTTCTATTCCCAATAATACACAAAGAAACTAAGTGCAAGAATTTAAATGAAAGCTGAAGCAAAACAAAAAGGATTAGTTTCCTTTGAGATAACGTAGTTTTGTTACGGTTCGTGATTGGCTAGGGGTAAGAAGAATATTTTTATTTGGAAGGGGGTCTCCAGAATATTTTAACTTGTAAGGGGGTAGCTTATTCGAAAAGGCTGGAGAAACTGCTTTACACGAATGGTATGTGTAGATCAGCTGTTTGCGTTTAGTCAGCACAATTGAGTGATTTTGGTATAGCTATGTAATAGTTAAATGAAGAGATCTATTTAGTTATGGACGTCAGTGAACACTTAGAAGAGAAGGGATCACTGTACATGAGCCAGTGTTTAGTAATCTTATCCGAGCTACTAAATTAATCTGTAATAGTCATTATACTTTCTACACCACGGGTTGGGAATAATTCTAAAGACATTTCTGCTGTAACTTCATTACACTTCATTTTAAGACTTGGAACAATTAGAAAACTTTGGTACTCTCATATAGTTAATTACTGGTATTTGTACGAAAGCCTTTCCTTCAGAAATAAGAATCTGTTTGACAATTCACGATTTAGACAACCAGACACGTTATATGGTTACTAATAGTTCTAATGTGCTAGTTCAATAGCTATGTACGCGTACGTGAGAACCTCTATCTTTATAAAATTAAAGATCTCTTCTCGGTACTTAAGAAAATCATAGCACCTGGTCAATCTAATATCGTAATACAAAATTATCTCCTACAAATTGAACTCATTATAAAGTAAGCAGTGATCTAACAACTCAGTTGCATGCGGCAGGTCATTATCATTCAGGGTGGAATCTGGAACATGACCAACCGTGCACAACCAACATTTCCGAAACCAATACTGAAGTGGTGCCATGACTTACAAGGAACACTTTTTTGAAAGAGGTGTGCGGAACTATGTATGTGGTAAATGAAGTGACTTATAACAGAAAAATATCCGTGGTAGTGAATGCGCAGACCAACTGGCCAGAAAGTTTCATCAATAAAATGTTACAAATGTATGGCATTATTTCTGCTAAAATTCATCGAGGAAATGTACAGTAGAAGTAATTGGGAAGCATTTGCTTCTTAGACAACGACCGAAACCTCCCGAAGAATCGGTATTGTCTCAATAGTGTATACCGTTTCACTGGCGTATTTTTAGTATTATTGCAAACTATATAAAGGGAAACGCCTTTGCGCCGACACAGCCTATTCGTCTCGAGGAACCCCACACGATCCGCCGGGTTTAATACACCTAACCAGAGGTTTGACCACCATCAACAGTGTCACGAGCACTCGCCCCAAGAGCCACTGCGGAGCAGTTTGGAATTTAATCTAGGACTTAGGCACAGACTCCGGTGATCAGGAACTTTACGACCTCTACACCCCTTCGCTCTGCTGCCCTCCCAGTAGTAGCGATGAAAACTTGTCCCACTTCCAGATTTCTACTACCACCACGCATATACGTACGCTGCTGATATTGGCCCTGGATGTGGGTAGCCAACAATGACTTTCGTAGTGCATTATTCAGCGCTAATAGTATGGGCAATATTCGAGGACGTGGAGCGGAAATATGACGTGATACATCACGACACCTTTGGTGTCTCAGCTCAGATCCCAGGAGAACAGAGGTTTCGTAACTTTTAATAAATACGCAAATTTATTAACATTTAACTAATTTCGTACAAGAATATGAAGGAATACAAAGAAGTTGGAAACTTAGAAAAGGACACTCTGCTTTGGCAAACCTTCTGTTTACATAAGGCGATAGTTACAGAAAATGAAGACTTGTCTGCAAATTCATGCCGCAGAAAGGCGATGATACAAGACGATATGTGAAACCTGTTCAGTTCAGTTCGAGGTGGCTTTCATTTGTTGACTTATACATTATTAACGATATTCTAGTTCATTCCACACACAGTGAATGATATTACGTGTAATTGAGTGAATAGAGTCTCAGATTACCTCCTTTCAAAGGCCAGTGTCATTGATGTGAACACTGTACACGCATCGCTTCCCATAATCTTACAAGAAAAAAGTATAGAGGCGTCAAATCTGGGGATCGTGTTGGCCATGCATTAAATCCACCGCTTCCTATCTATCACTAGGGAAATGTGTCGGGAAACATGAAGTCTTACATGGCTTTGATAGAGACTAAAATCAACTTCATTGAAATGATTGAAATTAATATAGATACTCAATTATCACAGTTCCCTTATTCGCAATTACTAAGTGCAAATACTACTGATAATTCCGTTTACACCGTGTTCTAATTTGCGTCACCCAGTAACATGTCTAAATTTTCCCTTACCTTCAATTACTATAGTTTCATCTGCACTGTTAATTTCTTTTTACTTTGTAGAATCACAGCTGAATCACACACTCAGTCTCATTTGCATATCTTACTTCTGTGTACTACTTATTCCATTAAAAGCAGAATTATCTTATTCAGCCAATCCTCATAAGAACACACCACAAAACTTTTTGTTCAGTATTTTTCTTCTCTGAATAATTGTTGTAATGTATTAGTTAACGCAGCATATATTTTATTTTACTTTCAATGCAAATACTTCATATGTTCAGTTAAATAATCCCCTTAGTATTAATCCTAACTAAGATACCATATTATCAATTGTCATCGTTAGAAGCCAATTGAGACACACTGTACATGCATTAGTTTAAAACTTTTTATTCGAAAAATTAATCACAGCAACACATTTTTGTAATAGAGGTAGTCATGGAATACTGGCCGAAATCTTCTCTATATATAAAAGGAAGTGTCCCGACTGACTGACTGACTGACTCATCATCGCCCAGCCCAAACCACTGAAGATAGAAACTTGAAATTTGTGTAGGGTGTTGATCTTACCCTGTGGGCGTCAATTAAGAAGCGATTTTTTGATATTCCGTCAGTAAGGGGGTGAATTAGGGAATGAAACGTTTTTTGAAAATACGTAGCTATTTAGGCAATTTTGAAGCTAGAACTACAAAATTTCGGATTTTAATTCAGGTTTCGAATTTAAAAGACACGTGTTTCGGCATTTTTTGAAATTCAACCAATAAGGGGGTTAAATAGAGGAAGCAAAAAATTGATTTTCAAAATTATGTTGCTGTTCACTCAAATTTCAAGCTATAACTACGAAACTTAAGATATGGACTCTTGATCAGGATTAAAAAGACACGAGTTTCGGTATTTTTGGAAATTCAAAAACTAAGGGGATAAAAGAGGCGATCAAAAATTCTTTTCGAAAACGCTTTTTTGTCAAGACAATTTTGAAGCTATAACTGCAAAAATTGGTATTTGTATTGTTCGTTAGAATTTAAATAATACGTCTTTCGGTATTTTTGAAAATTCAACCATCAAGGGGTTTGAATTGGAGAGGGGAATTTTTCTAAATGTCCAAATGTTGGTTAAGCTTAAGGGACTTAACTACGTGGTCATCAGTCCCTAAACTTACAAACTACTTATGAACTACTTACGAACTAGGACGGCACAAATATCCATGCCCGAGGGGGGATTCGAACCCCCGACCGCAGTGGCCGTGCTGACCGTGACTGAAGCGCCTCAGTCACCTCGGCCACCGCGGCCGGCAGGAATTTTTCTCGAAAATCTTTTGCTAATAAGGCAATTTTGAAGCTACAACCAAAAAACTTGGTATATGTTTTCTTGGTCAGAATTAAAAAGACACGTGTATCGGTATTTTCAGAAAATTAATCAATTAGGGGGTAAAATAGGGGATGAAACATTTTTTTTGGAAAATACGTTGCTACTCAGCCAATTTTGAACCCAGATTACAAAAAATTAAATTTGCATACTTGGTTGGAAATTCCGATGTGGATTCTTGGTCAGGATTTAAAAAATGCGTGTTTCAATGTTTGTAAAAATTCAACATCTAAGAGGGTCAAACAGAGGATCAAAAATTCTTTTTGAAAATACGTTACTATTTGAACGATTTTCAGGCTAGAACTACGGAAATTAATACTTGGCCTGTTGGCCTATTGAAAAAGAAAAAGAAATTATTTAGGTATTTTTGGAATTTCACGTAGCAAAGGGGTGAAAGAGGGGATGAATAGTTATTTGAAAAAATGTTGCTATTATGGCAATTTTGTAGCTACAACTACATAAATTAATGTATGGATTCTTGGTTGCAATTTTTAAAAAATTAAAAAGTACGGGAGCAAACCACATATAGTTGTGCGTAAGTATTTTACAGATTTCCTTTCACATACGACATGCGTCCTTTAAAGATGCGGGTAGACTTTTGCAAAAATAGGTTTAAGAAAACACACCTGTGTTAGAACAAAATTCCAAACGGTCAATAACTTTCAGAACTTTGCCATTTAGAACAATCAAATGGAAAATGTAAATGTTCGTAAACTCTATCTCTTATCTCAAACGAACGAATTGATATTTTTTTACAAGATGTTCCTTTTAAATATGCCCAAGGTTGTAGATCCTTTTTTAATACGTTTGCAAAACCTGTTGCGAATAGATATATCTCTTATAAATATGTTGTAGCCTACGTCATTGAGACAGCGATATTTGCCGCTTTTTACACTTAATTCATGGTGATTCATACCTCCTAACGATTTACTGCCGCTTGGAAAGGTAAGTATCATAAGATTTCTTTTTTAATTAAGCAGAGATGTTATTACAATAATTAGGTAAAATTTAATCAGCTGTAGCGACGAACTGTACTTAACGTGAAGGGGCGTGGCAATGCTTGCAGAGTTCGTTGTGCATACAGGGATTAAGTTGCGCGAGTCCTGTATTTATTTATGAGCATCAAGTGAAACAGCCGTGTATGTAAAAGGGGTAGCGGTTGTGTAATATGCTAATGTTCGCAACGACCGTTGTATGCCCTTTGTAAAGTCAGTCACATGAATTGAGAGAAATAATATTTTGTGTTGTTTACAAAATAAACAATTAACACTGTTCCTAATCCACGGTTGACAGGATCTTGCATGAATCCTTCTCAGGTCCGTAAATTAGTTATTCTCGGAAAGCAACAGTTCGTTGCGAACAAGAGCACATTATGCCGCCGTTGCCTTAAGTGAAATTTATCCGAAAAATGAATGATACATTCGTAATGAAGAAAATAGTAATTACCAACCAGCCTACGCATGCGAAGCAGCGGGGATACAGCTAGTATGTAATATAATATAAAATTATTATGGAATATTAAACCAGTATTGTGTGTCTTTTAAAAGTCCACCTTTAGCTTTGAGCCCACGAAATACTTGTTGAAGCGAAGATACTTTCTAAGTATCGGTATTCCTGGAGCAGAAAGTTCTTTAGGCAGCAAAAGCACGAGCGTCTTTGTTAAATGGGACAAAGAATGTGACGGAAACTTCTGACAGCCCGAGTCCACGGTAGGTCTGTGCACGTTCGTGGTGAACACAAGGCAGAAGAAATATCACGGAGGATTTTCTCTACAAATTGTGTATGAAATAACTTCCATTATGTTGTGTTTTGAGAAAGGAATTTTATAATTCCTATTACAACAACATTTTTGACTTATTGTGGTGAGAGTATTTCTATTAGTTTGTTTTGTTACCGAATCATAACTTGCATAGCGACCAATCGGCAATTCAGTACTTGTTATGCGCCAAACGACCCTACATGCTTCCCATATTCGACCTTTATATGCTCTTACTGCCACAATCGATGTCTTTTTTTTAATGCCTTTTCGACGCGCGGGAGTAGCTGAGCGGTCTGGAGTGCCAAGTTACGGATCGCGCGGCCTCCGGCGTCAGAGGTTCGAATCCTCCCTCGGACATGGATGTGTGTATTGCCCTTAGGTTAGTTTAACTTAGTTTAAGTAGTTTGCAAGTCTAGGGACTGATGACCAACGTACGTAGTTTGGTCCCATAGAATTACAAACATTGAACTTCCTTTTTTTTTTTTTACTTTAATGCCTTTTCATATCCATAATATTGCATGAGTTTGCACAGCCAACAGTTTTGATAACAGGTGGTCACCCAACGTGTGCCATTAGTATTTGACTACGTGTGCGTTCAAGCTGTACATTAAACACCCAGTGTTTTTGGTATTTTGGACTCAGCAGAGATTTTCCGGAATTTTTGTTACTAAGTTTACAGATTACCTGCGTATTTGTCCAAAATTCACAGCCTATCTGCAATGAAGTGAGGTATGTGCTCTACAGAATCAAGTTCATTAAATTTACTGGCAGCATATGAGGTGTATTCAGTGATCATTGAGTCTACGACTTGTGGGGGCAGGTCCACAGAGAAATTGCATTGGGAAATTAGTTACTAATTGAGGTGCTGATTCACATGAGGCCAGTAATGAATAAGATTGATTTTCAATGTACCTCGGTTATGGACGTAACCGACTGATAGTGACTATTATAAAAAAAGAATTCAAATGTGTCAGTAAACAACTAAGTAGACAAATAAAAACCTGGAAATTTCAAATTAAATTATACAGTCTTTTACTACCATATAACACAGTAAAGACTCTAATTCCCAACGTCACTTATAGTGGGCGGAGTTCCGAGATGATGTTAACCAAATTTAGAGGGGTGGCTCCTTGGACTATTGTCCCATTTAACTGAGCCGTTTCACAGGTAGTCGGTGGTGTGGTCTACTCTCCCAGGAATATGCACGGCCGTCTGATATTTGTAAGCTCCCAGTGTTCTTCTACCATGGTTAAGCAATCGGTAGACAGTTATATGTAGTTTTTGGGAGCGTAAAGACATCAGATTCCAAGGGAAAATTAAAACGAAATTAGACGTCTCATTGAACGGCGCAGGTGATCGATTTCCTGAACTGGAAGGGGTCTTTTCCTTGGTGGGAGTGCTGCAACGGGACACATTCATTGTCATGATTACACTTAGTGGGCTGCTTGAGAGAGAAGTTGTTGCTCCATGTCAGTGATGGGAAGGGTCGGGGAGGGAGGGAGGGGTGGGGAGTTGTTGTAGGTCGCCCCGGGGTTCTCGTCTTGGAGAGCGTCGAAATCTCGACAGCTTCAAGATGTAGATATACAGCAGGACCTGAGCGTACTGAAACAAGTTCCAAACAATGCCAAAATACGTTCATTAATTGAGAGACAGTTTGGAGTTACAGGTCCCATACATATGCAAAACGTACACATGTACGTTACCTACACTACCTAAATGTAGATACCTACACTCCATTCGCCTATTCGGGACCGGTAAGCAATGACATACGAAGGGCCGTATAAGCTTAATGCACGGCCTGATCACATGAATCGTGCGGCGGGGGGAGGGGGGAGGAGAGGATGAACAAACCGAAAGCGAGATTTCTCAACAGCGAGACGCTTAGCATACGTAAAACACTGGAGACGGGGAACAATAATGACAATAAAATCTGAAGTTTAAAACACAATCACAAACTCATTCTTTCTTGCTCACTTTGATACAATCGCTTTAGTTGCATCTGAAGACGAAAAGTGAACAAAGAAATAAAACTACACACCAAAGTTTACAGAAGTGATAATAACAAAGGTCTGTTATTGTTGTCGGCATCGGCAATGTCTGCGAGAGCAGTGTGTTTGGGTCTACACCCTTTCACACCTCACCAAATGACATCACTAGCAGAGGATGACATGGCGGAGGTCGGTAACGAAGGACTCGCCAAGGGCAGTAGACGGAGTTAAAGCAGAAACATTACCCAGAGGTACAGATAAATAAATTTAAGAATTTCACGTGATCTTTAAGGACGTAGGGGGGAGGGAGGCAGTTTTTACTACATATTCGTAGCACAGTGGAAGAATGTTAGACTTAGATTAGATTAGATTAGTTGGTTCATTCCATAGATACGTGCTGAGGAGATCCTCTTAGATGTGAAACATGTCCTTTTTTAATGTTGATAATATAATAATACTAATAGAGGTACATACATTTTTACACGCTGATAATATAACAATACTAATAGTATGAATACAGATAAACGCATCATTTAGTTCTAATTAAGAATTCGTCAGTGGAGTAGAAGGATTTGGCTACTAGAAAGTCTTTTGGGTTCCTCTTAAACTGATCCTTATTTGTAGCTTAATTTTTTATGGTTGTCGGTAAATTATTAAAAATACTTGTTCCTAAATAGTGGACCCCTTTTTGAACTAAAGAGTGCTTTGAAGTCCTTGATTAGATCATTTTTGTTCCTAGTATTGTAGGTATGAGCTGTTTGTTAGGAAAGGGATATATTATTTATGAAAAATTTCACTAAGCAATAAATATACTACGAGGCATTAGTTAATATACCCAGTTCTTTGAAGAGGCTTTTGCAGGATATCTGTTAATTTACACCACAAATAATACATATTACACGCATTTCGACCCCAAAGTATTATACCATGTGACATCAGGGAATAAAAGTAAGCAAAGATGCAAGCATTTTTATTTTTAAGTCTCTTCTGTCTGATACTACTCGTATTGCAAATATAGATTTGTTAAGTCGTTTCTGTAGTTCTGTAATGTGCTCCTCCCAATTGACTTTATTGTCAAGCTGTAATTCCAGGAATTTTATACTGTCGACCTCTTCTATCTACTCTTCTTCAAACTTTATGCCTATACTGGATGGGAATCTCTTACATGTTCTGAACTGCATGTAATGACTATTTTCAAAGTTTAACGTCAATGAGTTGGCTTTAAAACATTTATTAATGTTAAGGAAAATATCATTAGCAGACCTTTCCCGAACTATGCTCGACATGCTACTTATTGCAGTTCTTGTATCATCTGCAAACAAGACGAACTCTGCTTCTGGCAGTGTAACTGACGAGAGGTCATTAATGTACACAAAAAAAGGGATGGCCCTAAGATGGATCATTGTGGGACACCACATGTAATTTCTTCCCAATCTGATGATGACTGTTGGTTTAATTCTATGACTATGAATCAAAAGGTTGCGGGTTCAATCCCCACCAGGTCCTAGGATTTTTATCTGTCACATTCCACTTCTTTCACCTTTGGCAGTGTTGCTGATGTGAAACATATTGAGTAGCACTGTGGTTCGGGACCCACGTTAAATTGTAGGTCACCCTATAACTGGCAGGGTAAGTCATTTCGAAGGTCGGAGGAAGGCAACGGCATACCACCGCCAAACGGGACCGTGCCTAGCAGAGCACTGTGGTGTTCAAACCAATCGTCGGATTGTTGACTGCTTTACCTTATTCGATTCAGACTGCATGCCAAAGAAGAACCAGCCATATAGTTTTCGGCAACAGACACAATGCATTACGCAAATTTGTAAAGAGCCGTTGCTACGTTAGGTATATTTGTGGTGCTCATAAAATGTGCAGAGAAAGTATACTTCATATGTGACATGATAGTTTGAAGACATTCCTCAGACGAGGATAATTCCATCTGTTTAAAAATGAAACCACCGGAGCGTCCCGTTTTTTCAAATGTAGCTTTGGCATACATCGACAGACAACTTTTGTGGCGTAACGGTTTTTATTTGCAGGAAATGAATTAAAAGAACAACGTTATGTAAATAATAATTTTTGGGTTAAATTTTAATGTTGCTTACATACAAACATTCATTTTAGCATGACATTGTACATTGTCTATTTACTGTTTACTAGCAGTCACTGTCAAAGCTATTAACTGTTTACTGTGACCATATGCACTTAACACTGATACTGCAAGGTTCATCGATCGCAACACGCAACGTTTGGCTTTGTGCTTTGTTTATGCTCACGGAATAACAAAAGCTCGCCGGTAATTGTATAAACCGAAACGGTACATTGTTAGGAATAAACAGAATTTGGCCTATGAAAACGGAATCAGAATGTAATCAACATCAATGAAATTTTCGAAGTACGGTCAATAAATCCGTTTTCGTATGAACGAACTCAAATCCAAATAAAACATATTAGTTCCGTGAAACAGCCTTCATGACGGTTTTGTGCGAAACAGACATAGCGACGGTTTCAGATAGTTCTTTAAATAACGTTATCTTTTTTCCCAGTGGATCGATTTTGATGAAATAAATCCTGTATGTTGCTCCAATTTACCCGTGAAACCCCCTTTGGAGGTTAATGTGTTCAGACAGACCCGATGTAAAATAAAACTTAAAAATCACAATTTCTTCAGCACTAACCAGTGGAACTACATAATAATAACTTCGTCATAGATGGGTGATGGAAAGCTACCAAACCACGTAAGACTCATGGAGCTGCGAAGTTAGTTTGCAATGTTTTGGCGGAATGTTCAGATAAACCACAAAAACTTTTAGAATAAAGTGCCGTTTATTCGTGACGTATTTATTCGATTTTTATCTTAGTTTATCTTATTCTTCTTCCTCTTTCTATCTATTGCCTCCAACCCCACTCTCTGTCCTTTTCTTCATTTCATGCAGCTCAATCCTTACGTCATATATCCTGAAAAATACGCATTGCAATAATATACCTATAACAGACCATTTCAGGTACGTAGAGTGGGATATTAGGAATCTGTCAGCAAAATGTCCTGTGAATGGAGTTGGTAGTAAGGAGATAATAAATTACTACCTCATACGAGATCGGTAAATTTTTCATGCATCTCATTCCATATGATGCAATTTCTAATAAACTGTTTGTCGTACTGTGATATAACTGAAAGTATTTGCAGTAGTATATGTGCACATTCTCACCAAAATAAGTCCCAAATAAAGTTCGTAGTAAACACGTGATACTTCGAAACCTCATGCCTAGTGGTAGAGTTTTTCCATGAATATTATTGTTTCTGAAATCATTTCCTATGAACTATGTGTCGTAGTGTGATAAAATTTCGAAGGTACATTCAGTGGTTTACGTGATTAGTGTCAGTAAAATGTCTCGCTACGTAAGTGATGTGGAAATAATAAACTACAATAACTTACCGAATGGAGTAATTTTCTTGTATGAACAGCGGATAAGTAGTAAGCGAGAAACTTCCGCCTTTCCTTTATTTTGCTGGAGTTGGCAGCAATAAACTTTTTCGTGAAGGTTTGAAACAATGTGTAAAGTTTGTTACAAGTCGCTACGTGATCCAATTCTTAAATTATGGATGAGTAAAATTTCGTAATCCACGCGTCGCAAGATCTGGCGGTGTTCTCTGGCACTTACACGTCTTAACATCGTAGCTTCTGCACTTTGTGTCGTAGGTGGTTCTTATCCTCTCAGTTATTGTTGCACGACGATACAGAACATGTGCACTACAGTAATAGAACCCAGTACGTTGTCGTCGATGGCGAGTGTTCATTAGAGACTAGGGTATTGCCAGGGGTGCCCCAGGGAAGTGTGATAGGACCGTTATCATTTTTTGTCTAAATGAATGATCTGACGGACAGAGTTATTTGCAATCGGTGGCTGTTTGCTGATGATACTGTTGCCTACAGGAAGGTGTCTTAATTGATCGACTGTAGCAGGATGCAGGATGTCTTGGACCAGATTTCTAAGTGATATGAGGAATGACAGCTAGATCTAAATGTAGAAAAATGTAAGGTTATGCAGACGAGTAGGATGAACAATCCCTCAAGGCTGATACATGTTTAGTACTGTGGTGCTTGACAGAGTTGCGTCAATTAAGTATCTGTAACGCTGTGCAGCGAAACCGAATGGAACGACGAGATAAGTACAGTCGCGGGGAGGCAGATGATCGACTTGGGTTTATTGGGAGAATTTTGGGAAGGTGTGATTCGTCTGCAAAGGAAGCAGTCTTGAGTACTGATCAAGTCTTTGGGATTCCCACTAGATCGTTTTAGATGAAGACAGAAGCAATTCAGAGGCGGACGGGTAAAATTGATAGCGCCATGTTAGATCAATGCGTGAGAGTTACCGAGATACTTCAGAAACTGAAATGGGTCTGTCTGGAGAGAAGGCGACGGTATTTTCGAGATACACTGTTAAATAAATGTTGAAGGTCGGAATTAAAGGAACTGCAGATCAATTCAACTGCCGCCAACTTACATTTCGCGTAAATACCACAAAAATAGAGAGTACTACTTATAGTGTGTTTCACCACTGGGGGAAGGGTTGAATCAGACATATAATTTCAAATAATGGAGGGGTGGGGCAATAGTACCATACATGCTCAGCCCCACCACTCCAAGTCGGCGTTTCTGCCGCAAGGAATAACGCATTTGTTTTAATTATTTCCACCCCAAATCGTGCATCATTTCTGTGTCAATCTCTCCCCTATATCGCGGTAATACAAAACGAACTGCCCTTCTCTGAACTTCTTCTATATCATCCTTCAGTCACGCTTGGTGGGTATCGCACAATGCGCAGTAATACTCAAAAATAGGACGCAACAATGTAGTGTAGGCAGTTTATTTAGTACAACTGGTGCATCTTCTGTTCCGGTAATGAAACGTAGCCTTTGGTTCGGCTTCCCTGCAATATTTACTGTGTGTTCTTTCCAATTTACTTTCCTCTTAATTGTTATTCCTTTGTATTTAGTCGAATTTACAGCCTTTAACATTCAGCGATTTATCTTGTAATTGAAGTTTAACGGGTTTCGTTTAGTGCTCATAAGGATGACTTCACAGTTATCATTGTTTTTAGTAATTTCCAGTTATTGCACCTTGCAGATATCTTAGGTAAAGAATCGTGCAATTGATTTTAATGTCCAGGTGACTTTGTTGTTGATTTGGTCCTCAGTCAAGAGACTGATTAGATGCAGTTCTCCATTGTACTCTGTCCTAAAACGTTCAAATGTTTGTACAGCTTATAGGACTTAACTACGGGGTCATCAGTCCCTAAACTTACAAACTACTTATGAACTAGCTAACACAAAGGGCGGCACAAATATCCATGCCCGAGGGGGGATTCGAACCCCCGAACGTAGTGGCCGTGCAGGCCGTGACTGGCGCGCCTCAGTCCCCCCGGCGTACTCTGTCCTAAGCAAGCCTCTTCATCTCCTCATAAGAACGGCACCCTACATCCATATGAATCTGATTACTGTATTCATCTCTTGGTCTCCATCTGCGATTTTTATCCCACACACGTCCCTCCAATGCTAATTTCACGATTTCTTGATGTCTAAGAATGTGTCCTATCAGTCGATACCTTCTTTTAGTGAAGGTATGCCGGAAATTCCATTTCTCCCCAATTATGTTCAGTATCTCTTCATTAGTTACGCGATCACCCCACCCAATCTTCAGCAGTCTTCTGTAGCATGACATTTCAAAAGTCTCTATTTATTCCTGTTCGCGCTGCTTATCGTCCATGTTTCACTCCCATACAAGGCAAAACTCCACACAAATGCCTTCAGAAAGAACTTCCTTACACTTAAATTAATATTCGATGTTAACAAATTTCTCTTGTTCAAAAACGCTTTTCTTCCCATTGCCTTTTTGCATTTTATATCCTCTGTACTGTGACCGACGCATATTATTTTACAGCCCAAGTAACAAAACTCACCTACCATCTTTATTGTTTCGTTACCTAATCTAATTCCTTCAGCATAGCCCGATTTTCTTAGACTGTACTCTGTTACCCCTGTTTTGCTCTTGTTATTCTTCATTTTATACTCACCTTTCAACTCACTGTCCATTCTGTTCATCTGCTCTTCCAGGTCCTTTTCTGTCTCCTACAGATTTAAAATGTATTCTGCAAAACGCAATGTTTTTATTTCTTCACCCTGAACTTTAATTCCTTCTCCAAATTTCTCCTTGCTTTCCTTTATAGCTTGCTCATTGTACAAATTGATTAACATTGGAGAAAGGCTACAAACCTGTCTTACTCCCTTCCAGACCTCTGCATCCCTTTCATGCCCTTCAACTCTGATAACTGCTATCTGGTTGTAAATAACCTTCCGTTCCCTAAATTTTACTCCTGCTGCATTCAAGATCTGAATATGTGTATTCCAGTCAATATTATCAAAAGCTTTCTCGAAATCTACAAAAGATAGAAAAGTAGGTTTGCCTTTCCCTAATGTATCTTCTCATATAAGCCGTAAAGTGAGGTTTGACTTCCGTGTTCATACATTTCTTCTGGATCCAAACTGATCCTCCCCGAGGTCGGCTTCTACCAGTTTTTCGATCCTTCTGTAAATAATTCGTGTTAAAATTTCACAACCAGGATTTATTAAACCAATGGTTCTGTAATTTTCACACCATTTTGTGCCTGCTTTCTTTGGAATGGGGATTATCACGTCTTTCTTAAAGTCTGAGGGTATTTCACCTGTCTCATACATCTTACGCACGAGGTGAAATACTTTTGTTATGGCTGGCTCTCCCATCGACTTCAGTAGTACTGAGGGAATGTTATCCACTCCAGCGGCCTTGTTTCGACTTAGGTCTTTCAGTGCTCCGTCAAAACCTTCTCTCAGTGAAATATCTCCTATTTCATATTAATCTACTTCCTTTTCACTGCCTACAATATTGTCTCTAAATTCATTTCCTTTGTAGAGCCCCTCTATACAGGGGGAATGTAAATTCGCGCACCCGGGTATCGCAGCGCGATTCCTCACATATCAGCAAAAAAAAAAAAAAAAAAACTTTCTATAAATTTCGTCCTGCGCATGTTTCCGGCAGTAAATGAACGTCGTAGATTCAGATACGTATGTGTCCCATACCTCAGTGTGTTTCAGAATTACACTAATACACCAACAAACTTCTATGGGATGTGGGAGGTGTTTTTGGGAACAAAGTGAGCATGGAAACCCATGCCCCGAAACGCCATTCAACAACACTACGGAGGGTCCAAGTTACAGGCACCAGCTCCTGCCGCTAGACATCTACTCCAGCAATTTCGACGCTCTGTAGCGTCATTGGATGACGTTTCTGGGTATGAGTTTCTATGCTTAATTTGTTCCCCAAGGCACCTCACACATCTCCTAGAATTTTGTTGGTGTAGTAGTGTAATTCTGAAACACACTGACGTATGGGAAACACACCCATCTCAATCTTCGACGTCCATTTACTGCCGGAAATATGCGCAGCACGAAATCTTGTGACAGACTTTTTTTATTGCTAGCATGTGAGAAATCGCGCTGCGAAGCCCGAGTGCACGAATTTAGATTCACCGTGTATACTCTATTCACCTTTCAGCTTTCCATTCTCTGGTGAGAACTTTTTTTCCATTTGAGTTCTTTACTAACAGGTATACGACAGCATAATCCACGAACAGTATAAGAGGGCTTCTCAGATTGTGTCCTAAATCTATATCTATAAATGTGAATGTCTGTTCGGTGTACGTTTATCATGTCTGAACCACAAGACATTAAGAGCTAAAAGTTTTTACAGTTACTAATGTCTACCTGGGTAAGGCTTTAGGCACGGTTTTATGGCGATCGGATAGCTATATATATATATATATATATATATATATATATATATATATATAAATGTGAATGTCTGTTCGGTGTACGCTTATCACGTCCGAACGACAAGACGCAGAGACTTAAATATTTGTACAGTTACTAATTTATACCCGAGAAAGGTTTTAGGCATGGTTTTATAGCGATCTGATAGATATTTAGTAATTTGAAGAATATAAAGCGAATTGCGAAACAATAATTACTCTTTGAAAATTATACTTACTCTTTGAAAATGGTTTTATTGGTTACATTGTTGCTTCAGGATTGATAATGATAAAAGGGTGAAGTATATTGGGATTTAAAGTTATCGGTGTATATAAAATTCTACGTGTGTGTGTGAGTGTTAACATTTCGCTCTGCAGTGAAAACTACGGAACACAAACGAATAATCCGTGTGAATGTGTTGTCCCAAGTCTTCCGTTGTATAACAAAGCAGTTCCATGCCGATAGCTATAAGGGCGTGGAAGATATGGTGGTTGAAACTCGTCAAATTATTTAAAAAAGTGACGTTTGTGACTCTATAGCAAATAGGTGACATACTGAGAACGTCATGCCACAGACCATATCTTTGGTCTATGCGTGCTACAATGTCTTCAGCTCTTTCTCTGTAAGGATAAGCATACGAATAAGGAAATATAAGAATAAATAAATAAAGCTGTAAAAAAGAAATTTCTTTTAATACATCTCTTTTTAAAAAATCGATTTTACCTTTCGCGCTTTACATTAAGTGATCGATCTGTGATATAATTACAATCATTATTGTTGAATTTAGTGATTGGATTGTTCGAAACGAGTTCATTTTTACGTGTGATTTGATCTACCAATACGCGAGCGGAACCGCGGGTTTAAGCTTGTCGTTTATAAAGGTAAAGTAGTTACCCATCTACGTCAAAAATTTCAGAAAAGTTTTACTTTATTCTGTAAAGACTGAATAGTGGAGGATGCTTACACACATAACCTACCTGAACAGCGTCGGAACTTCGGGCATTTCACGTCTGATAACCGACTAATTAAATCAGACTGTAGCATCTAAGCTCTTTCTGACGACCGAGAAGCGTATTACCCAGCAGGCGAGAAAGGGAAACTGATGTGCAGTTGATGGCGCGAATCGAGCGTGGAACGGCACCGCGGAACAAATAAGCAGTGTGAAGCTCGACAGGGCCAGTTTTGAGGCGAGGTGGCGGCAGGTGGAACCGCCGCGGCACGCGAGAGAAAGCCGCCGCGGGATGACTGCGCGCGGACTGGATTTAATGGAACAAACCGTGTTCCGGCGCGAGCCGCTGAATACGTAATGTCTGCCGGTGCGGGAAAAAGAAAAACAGAAAGCAAAAGTATTGCGTTGTGGCGGGATGTGGGGGAGGAAGGGACGAGAACGGGCACGCACGCTCTGCAAGCAAGGCGGCGTTTCCGCTGCCGGAAACAACAAAGGCTTCGGCGGCGACGCGACGCGACGCCTGCTGTATGGATGGGAGGCCGGCAGGCGAGGAGAATATCGGCTCTGGCGTTCCGTTGCCGCCTGCGGTGGCTGCTGTGGTGTGATTGCGTAGGAGAGAGAGAGAGAGAGAGAGAGAGAGAGAGAGAGAGAGAGACGAGGAGGGAGAGGGAGTGCTTCCACCTGACAAATGTGATATTAGCGCTTCTCACAGAGTCAGAAATGCAAGGAATATCCTGCCGTACTAATTTTCTGTCCGTCGTAACCTCCTCAGCGACAACTAAATCCCAATGCAGTGTGCACTATTGCTCACAGACCAAAGTTAGTATATGTTAGTGGTATGCCGCCTTCAGAGGTAGCATACTTCATATACATAAATATAACGCTATTTTGCCTCGGGTGTGTGTGTTGTCCTTAGCTTAGTTTACCTTAGTTTAAGTGGTTTGTAAGCTACGGACTGATGACCACGTAGTTTGGTCCGAAAGATCTACAAACATTTGAACAAACATTTTGTCGAAAACTGGCATTTTGAAAGCGGGCCTGTGTACAAATTACAGGTTGATTCAATTTCCGTTCCTTGAGGCCCGCAGTGTACAGTATGTCTTTGAGGGACATGTTTAATAACACAATAATTATAAATTATTTTTACACAGCTTTTGCAAACCGCGGTGGCCGAGGGGACTGAGGCGCTTCAGTCACGGTCTGCACGGCCACCACGGTCGGGGGTTCGAATCCCCCCTCGGGCATGGATATTTGTGCCGTCCTAGTTCGTAAGTAGTTCATAAGTAGTTTGTAAGTTTAGGGACTGATGACCCCGTAGTTAAGTCCCATAAGATTTACAAACATTTGAACATTTCAACACAGCTTTTGAATTTTTTATTATTTCACAATAACCTTTTTTCGGCTTTAGGCCATCTTCAGATGTACTGTAAATACAATGAGTATTGTGCAGGGGTTGTTACATTCATTCTTATGTCATAATTACGTGATATACATTTTCCAATATTTTACTTACGCTACTATCGGTATATCGATGCTATTTATTTGCTGTACAAATGAATTCATTTTTAATGACGGTGATTTGCTCGTTTCTCGGTGGTTATCCGTATATGTGCAGAAGCACTGGTTATATTAATCGATTTTTAATCCATTTTAATCGATTTTTACAATGGCAGCGAAGTCTAGCATATACAGTTGTAGCACTATTTCGACGATATTGTAAGTGTACATTGTCACCAGTAATTTATACGCTAATATCTTTGCTTTATTTATTATCTTCGAATATGGAGTGTTTACTATCGATTGCGGTTTTCGGCTTACAAGGCCATCTTCAACTTCTTGTCTTATCAAAAAAGTTACAATGCTTACAGACTTGAAAAATAAGTTACTCGTTTATACTTAGATTGAAGCACATAGGAAATGCCATCGTGTCTCAAATGAGGTAGTATAATTAGAATGTTAAAAATTAAATAATCAATGATAAACATACATTCGAGTGAGGACCAGGAATAAACTTTCTGTTAAACTGCAAAGTCTATGCATATAATATTTATTAACAATTAACCATTTTGATAAAAAAATTACTTGACAGACTGCAGAGGAATATTTTTAAAAACTTTTACATAGTGTCTTATAATATGGAAGATAATTGTGAGCTGATAAACTTTACGTATACAACATTTTAAATGCATTGACGATTTTAGTTAATGAGTTACTTGAGAAAAGAGCTAAGGTATGTTCTCTAAATTTCCAAATACTCCTTAGCTATTTGGTCAAGCAATATATTTAAAATATTGTCCATGTAAAGTTTTTCAGTTCTCAGTTAAAGTTTGTTCCAAGTTTTCCATTACTTTCCACAAAGTAAGATCCTATGTGAAAGTTATTTAAAATATTCTTCCGTAGTCTGCAAGATAAATTATTTATCGGAATGGTTTCACGTAAGTGTCCAGCTTAAAATTAATTTGATTGCTGGTCCCCCGCCCCTCCTATATATTTATCAATGGGTGTTTAATTTTCTTAAAAAATTAATTTTACAACCACAGGAAAGCGAAAGGTGACATTACCTATCTGAAGGATATTAAATGCAATCGAGTGACATTAGTTTAAGTCGTGAGGTAAATATTATAACGTCTTTGATAAAATAAAAAAGTTACGTCTGAAAATGGCCTTGTAAGTCTAAAACCGGTTAAGGTATTAAACTTGTGGGACATACACAAAATTGTGATATTGAATTCAGTATGTCCGCAAATGATGATTGAAATAAACTACTTAAAAGTATAAAACACTAATAACGATATAACACACTGTCAGAGATCTTCATAATTATTTTGCTAATTTTTGAAGTTACATGGAAAATCAGAATGGACGGAGGCGGGTTTGAACCACCGTTCTTCAGAATATGCCGCATCGTACCGTTCATGATGTGGGGACGTCAGTCTGTTATCCGTTTTCGGAAAATTGATGCTCTATTGTAGCGACAATTTCTGCATGGTGCGAAAATTGGCAATTGACACTAAATAAAGAGATGTGTGAAGTAATAGACATGACCACTAAAAGAAATCCACTGAACTTCAATTATGCGATAAATCAGTCAAACCTTAAGGTCGTAGATTCTACCAAATACCTAGGAGTTGTAATTACGAACCACTTTGACTGGAGAGAACACATAGAAAATATTGTGGGGAAGGCGAACCAAAGGTTACATTTCATTGGCAGAACGCTTCGAAGATGCACCAGCTCCATCAAAGGGACTGGCTATATCACACTTGTGCGTCCTCTCCTGGAGTACTGTTGCCCCTTGTGAGACCCTCACCAGGTGGGACTGACGGAAGACATTGAGAAGGTTCAGAGAAGGGCAGCTCGTTTTGTTTTATCACGTTACGGGGGGAAACCGTCACGGAAATGTTGCACGAATTGGGGTGGAAATCATTAAAAGAAAGACGTTATTCATTGCGGCGTGATCTGTTTGCGAAGTTTCAATCGCCGACTTTTACTTCTGAATCTGAAAATATTTTGCTAGCACCCACCTACTTAGGGAGACATGACCATCCCAATAAAATAAGAAAAATCAGATCGAAAACGGAACGATTTAGGTGTTCTTTCTTTCTTCCCGCGCGCTAGTAGAGAATGGAACGGTAGAGAAAAGCTATGAAAGTGGTTAATGAACCCTCTGCCAGGCACTTGAATGTGATTTGCAATCTATGTAGATGTAGGTGTAGATTACAGTCGCAGAGAAAGAGAATGTATGTCGCGTCACGTTTCGTAAGAAAAGTTACACTTCGGTATAAGATTTAGAGAATTGCTATCACAAAGAAAGTGTTTAGTAGTAACTGCGGAAGAAATGTTATCGAGTGCTGTTCAACTTTTCAGTAAAGATGCGACACTGTATAACACCGGCATAAGAAAAGAGGGGTGGATGCCGCGAAATCTCGGCACCGCGCAGGAAAGAAACCTGGGGGATCCCTACGGCTTTCGCCTCTTTGTTGAAGCGACTGATAATAGAGAATTAATGTTGTCAGTGGCAGGACGCTGTGAAATACGCGGTCCCCCTCACAAGGTGCGGCGAGGGCGCGGGCCGCTGTTTATCTCCCGCGCGGCTCTGAAGAGCGCGCCGTCCTTAAGGGAGAAGAAAAATAAGCTATTGGTCTCGCTTAGTAAACACGGAATGCGCCAGCCGGTGTCACAAAGGTGTGCCGGCGCAGGAGGGGAGGCAATTTCCGGGCTCAGGCGGGCCGAGATTGCGGCCGTCACCGCCCCACGCCGGAACTAATACTGGCTGCCCGTGCCGCGGGTAACGCACCGAGGCACGACCAGACACCGAGCGACTGAAGGTTGTCAGACAACCCGCACTCTGTCTATACTCTGCCGTCGACCTGCTTTCCGCCACGGAACAGCAGAGACACTGTCTGACGTTTACAGTCACGACACCCCACTGATCTCTGTTACATATTGCTAGTGCTACAAGCCGCCGGCAAGCTGCGTTTATCAATACGATATTTGATGAGTGCGAATAGTATCGTTTATATAAAATTTCGAATACATTTTTTTTTATTAGGGAACGTATGTAGTGCGATAAAAATAGATATTAAATTAAAAACAGCTCCATATTTGCCTTTTTAGGTCGGTATTATACGATCATATTTTTGATCAAATCTTTGACAAAAAATATCAAATATTTATGAAATTTCTTCGACATAAATCTTTGACGTGGCGCTAAAAAGGGGTATTTTATGTAACCCCAGCTATGTCGTAGACCAGACCCTTGTAAATTAATTATAAATACAATTAACGAAATACTGTACATAGTATTACAAAAGTACATGGCAAACCAGAGAAGCTAATGGACCTCCTAACCAACTATAGTTTTACCTCCCCCCCCCCCCCAAACACACATACAAACAGGCACATTTCATACCTGGTTCAAACCAGCTTGAATCTTTTCTCTTAAATTTAAAATACTTTTTCTGTTAGGGAACGTATATAGTGCCATAAAAATAGGTACTACATTAAAAGCAGCTCCACATTTTCCTTTCTTAGACCGGTATTATACGATCATATTTATGATCAAATCTTTAACAAAGGAATATTATCAAATATTTATGAAATTTCTTCGACATAAATCTTTGACGTGGCACTTAAAATGGGTTTTTACGTAACCCCAGTTAAGTCGTAGTTCTTAAAAAGACCAGAACATTGTAAATTAAGTATAATTACAATTAACGAACTACTGTTCGTAGTATTACAAAAGTACATGGCAAACCAGAGAAGCTAATGGATCTCCCAACCAACTATAGTTTTACCGCCCCCACCCTCCCACACACAGATACAAACAGGCACATTTCATATCTGGTTCAAACCAGCTTGAATCATTTCTCTTATCAATTTTTTGTTATCTTCATCCCAAACATTCTTAATTAAAATATTCAGTGTAAGAGTAGCTTAATAGAATGCAAAGACAGTATATTATTGAGAAGATATCAGTGAGACACTTGGATCGGCAGGATTCTCAAGCCACGCCGAAGTGGCGCCGGCCGCGGTGGCCGAGGGGACTGAGGCGCTCCAATCACGGGCTACACGGCCACTACGATCGGGGGTTCGAATCCCCCCTCGGGCATGGATATTTGTGCCGTCCTTAGTATTAGCTAGTTCATAGGTAGTTTGTAAGTTCAGGGACTAATAACCCCGCAGTTAAGTCCCTTAAGCTTAACAAACATTTGAACATTTTTTGGCGAAGTGGCCGAGAGCATTGAAGCACTCTGCTCCGAGGCGCGAGGCTATTCCCCGTCAGGGACTCGAATCCTCCCTCGGGCATGGATGTTTGTACTGTCTTTAGTATAAGGTAGTTTATAAGTAGTTTGTAACTTTAGGGACTGATAACGCTAGAGTTTAGTACCATAAGCTTAATAAACATTTGAACATTTGTTTAGTATTTTCAAATTATTTATTTTCTAAATAATTTGGTTCTGCTGGAGCTCCTCCTTTCTTTTTTGGTCCTAATGACTGGTTAAAGTTCCGAATGATGTTCCTTTCTTCTTTAAAAATTCCCTTGCTACTTTTATGGGGGAGTGCACACATTACAAACATTGACGGCATTGACCGTCGCAACTGGTTGCTAAATAAATGTATTTAACACAGCTGATGGTATTATTTCTTGTTAAAAGATATGCAGCTGAAGCCCCTGATCCGTAATTAAGATGGCCAAAGTCAAATTGCCTCATATGGTGGTCGGGGTACAATTACGTTAGAGAAGTTCTGATGGGGTAGGGCACCACTGGCCCTTACGGACGTGCCGCGCCTGGGTGAGGCTTATGAAGATGTCAGCGAGTGATAGTGAGGAGCGGGAGGTTGGGAGACGGCAGACGCGACGTCCTCGGCGACCGCAGCGGCGGCGACCCCACCCCGCTTGTCGTACCGCGGAGCCGGTGGTGTACACGGCGAGGCGTGGGGGCGGGAGGCCCGGCACAGCGCAGCAGAGGTAATTAAACTCGCTACTTCTGTCGCAGCCGCCCGCCGCCCGCCACCCGCCGACTGACGATCCGTGCTCCGCGCCGCGCCGTGCGCGTCCCTCCGAATCGAGCTGTGGTCGCAGCAGCCGCCGTCAAACAAGTACAGTCGCTGCCGCTCGCCACGGCACGTCGCCGCACTTGTAGGTTGTCCAGAGGTGCCCGACGCCAGCCGATTTCATGTTCTATCCGATCAGGAGACTGTTATGCATTGCCTGCTCCAAAGGAACGGACGTTTGCGATCATCCACAGCAATGGTATATTAGTTCTAGTGATTCTCACTCAGTCCGCAGACAGGTTTGATGCAGCTCTCCCCGCTACCCTATCCTGCGCAAGCCTCGTCATCTGAGAATACGAACGGCAACATACATCCTCTTGAATTTGCTTACCGTACTCGTCCCTCGGTATCCCTCTACGATTTTTACCCCACACGCTTCCTACAAATGCTAAGTTGACGATTCCTTGATGTGTCAGAATGTGTCCCACCAACCAGTCCGTTCTCACAGTCACGAATGCCAGAAACTCCTTTTCTCCCCAATTATGTTGAGCAACTCCTCATTAGTTACGTGATCTACCCATCTAATCTCTATCATTCGTCTGTAACACCAAATTTCGAAAGCTTCTATTATCTTCCATGTTTCACTTCCATGCAATGGTTTCAAAAAGAACTTCCTAAAAATTAACTAATATTGGATGTCAACAAATTTCGTTTCTTCAGAAATTCTTCTCTTCCCGCAGACATTCTGCATTTTATACCTTCTTTACTTCAGCCATCAGAAGTTATCTTGCTACCCAAATAACAAATCTCATCTACTACTTTTAATGTCTCATTACCTAATCTAATTCCTTCTGCGTCGCCTGATTTTCTAACACTACGTTACATTACCGTCGTTTTACTTTTGTCAATGTTCATCTAATATCTTCCTTTCAAGATAATGTCCATTCCATTTAATTGCTCTTCCAGGTCCTTTGCTGTCTCTGACATAATTACTATGTCATCAGCAAACCCCAAGGTTTACATTCCCTCTCCCTGGACTGTTATTCCCTCTCCAATTTTCCCTTGCACTTCTTCACAGCTTGCTCAATGTGCAGATTAAACAACATTGGGAAAAGGCTACAGACCTGTCTTACTCCTTTCCTAACCACTGCGACCCTTCCAAGCCTTTCGACTCTAATAATTGCTTTCTGTTTTTTGTACAAGTTAAATATAACTCTTCTATTCCTATATGTGACCCCTGCTAACTTGAGAATTAGACTCTATTCCAATCAACATTGTCAAACACTTTCTGTAGATCCACAAATGCTAAAAACGTAGGTTTCCATTTCCTCAACTAATCTTATAGGATTAGTCGTAATGTGAATTTTGCCTCGCGTGGTCCTACTTTTTTTCTAAATCCAAACTGATCTTCCCCAATGTCGGTTCCACCAGTTTCTCTATTCACCAGTAAATAATTCGTGTTACTATTTTGCAACCGAGACTTTTTTAAATGATAGTTCTCTAATTTTCACATTTGCCTGCAATTGCTTTCTTCGGAACTAGAATCACTGTATTCTTCTTGAAGTCTGAGGTACTATAGTCTGATTAAAATCACTCGCTAGTTGACACTTCAGGCGCTGGGGGTGCTTCCCTCCACAGAATGACAACTGCATACCATCCTCAGACAAATGGTCTTACAAAACGTTTTAACAAGACGTTAGCAGATATGCTGTCGACGTACTTGAATGTTGAGCAGAAGGTTTGGGATACGATACTGCCAATCGTGACATTTTCTTATAATACCGCAAGGCAAGACACCACACGCTTCACGCCGTTTTTCCTGCTCCATGACCATGAAGCTGAGACGACAATTGATACGCTGTTCCCGTTCCAGCCGGACGACAGTCAGGATGACTATGTGAAGCAGGTCATCATCAGAGTCGACGATGCAAGACAGCTGGCTCGCATACGGACACTGGACGCCCAGGAGAAGGATCGTCAGCTGTATAACGACAAGCACCGACCTATTGTGTACAACCCAGAAGATCTGGTATGGATTTTTACCCCTGTACGGAAAGTTGGGTTATCAGAAAAGTTACTGAAGCGATACTTTGGTCCGCATCGTGTCATACGCCGCCTGTCAGACGTCACGTACGAAGTAGAGGATTATGAGCTGTCGTCGAAACGACAAAAACGAAGAAGCCTTACTACAATACTGAAGAGCAGATAGGCGACAATGGCTTCTTGTTCAAGGACTCTAAGGGCGCTAATGATACTAATGAAACCAAGCTCAAAAATTGTTCAAATGTTTGTTAAGCTTATGGGACTTAACTACGGGGTCATCAGTCCCTAAACTTACAAACTACTTATGAACTACTTACGAACTAGGACGGCACAAATATCCATGCCCGAGGGGGGATTCGAACCCCCGACCGTAGTGGCCGTGCTGACCGTGACTGGAGCGCCTCAGTCACCTCGGCCACCGCGGCCGGCAAAACCAAGCCAAGAACGTCTGTCATCGGTAATCGTGCAGAATGGAAGGATTCTCCAGAACTGCCATAAAGAGGACCCATGAGAAAATCAATATCCAGGACATTGCAGCTGCTCCAAAGGGAACCTAACAGCACGTCGCTGTTTTTTCAGGAGAGGGAGCAATGCCGCAAGACCCCGAGTTAACAGACTGCCGGCGTGGTGCAATGGAGAGCGTCACCGATTGCGGTGGTGACGTCGCCAGTTCAGTCCCGTCCATCGGCAAAAATACACTTCTTTGTAATTATCATTTCCAGAATGTTCTACATGTTTCTTATGTTCACTTGTTATTTCTACTTGTTTCTTATGTTAATTATTCTTCAAATTTATGGTACATTATGTCTGTGTATAAATAGCAGAACGGTCTGCCCGAGAGGCAGTCAGTGCTGCGTGTGTGTTTCAGTTAGCAATAAACCTGCTTTCAGTATAAGAACTGTGTTTGGTTGACAACCCTGCCTTCGAAGTCAACCCTGCTTCCATTTCAACGCGACAATATTGCTGCCTCCTATGTATACCTTGCGAAAACAGCCTAAGGATGAAATAGGGAGCCCAGAGCCTATAGAGAGGAAGTATTTCTCTTCGCACGAACCATGCTCGAGTGGAAGAGAAAAAGGAGTAGTACACAGTGTACACAAAGTACCGTCCATCACACACACCTTAAGTGGCTTGCGGAGTGTGGATTTACTTCAAGAGTTGTAGTATGCATCTGTGACACAGTTTACCTGCTTCACGGATTATGGTAGTTTTTCGTATTTTATTATTTTCATTTTTCGGATCACTTTGTCATGAGAGAGGCACATAACGGTGATCCGTCACCTCTTAAGCGTCCTGTTAGAATCAGCATAAACGTAATTTCGGAACCGTCAGTAGTAAATAAGAAAAACAAATCTCATAAATTACACAGAGTTTGTAATTAAATTTCTGGATATCTTTGGTGTATATCAAATGCTGCAATGTTTGTACATCTATGGGACTTAACTACTCCGGTTATCAGTCTATAGGCTTACAAACGACTTAAAGTAACCTAAGGACAAACACATAGACCCATAGTTGCTGGTAGAACTTCCGGGTTATAAGGCCGTGGTCCATAAAACTTTTCAGTTTCTCCTGATGTTTGGTCCAGAGCTGCGTCGGACATTTTCAGAGATCTTCTTACTTGCGTTGAGTCTTGCCGACTGATGAGTCGGGTGTCTGAGAGCGCCATATATACTGTGAAAAGTGGGTGTGGCCAAGCTGTCGCGTTATCAGCAGAGATAGTCCTTGTCAAAGATAAAACATCACTATCGATTGTAATCGGTCAGAGATAAAACCTGTCGATCTTTCAAAGCTACTGTCCATATGTTGCTAAGTTCCATAGCTCTGGACGAAACGTTAGAAGAAACTGAAAAGTTTTATGGACCACGGACTTATAACAGGGAAGTTCTACCAGCAACTATGACATCTGGTCGTGAAAGCCTTCATCGCATGACATATACCCATGTCCGATGGAAGACTCGCCGGCCGTGGTGGCCGAGAGGACTGAGGCGCTCCAGTCACGGTCTGCACGGCCACTACGGTCGGAGGTTTGAATCCCCCCTCGGCCATGGATATTTGTGCCGTCCTAGTTCGTAAGTAGTTCATAAGTAGTTTGTAAGTTTAGGGACTGATGACCCCGTAGTTAAGTCCCATAAGCTTAACAAACATTTGAACATTTTTGATGGAAGACTCAAACCTCCGACGGTGAGCAACCGCGCGCTCTGCAGCAGGGCGTCTTAGAAATTTCGACTACTGCAGGGTGGCTTTTCAGCGTGTACACAACTTTAACAGTATACGTCCAAATATCAGTGCCGTAAAAGTGTGTTATGGAAAGGCGTGAACGATAGACAGGAAACGCAACACCTTTATTCTCGCTTCGTCGTATGTCGGAAACGAGAAATGGATCCAAAGCGGAAAGCTTTTACCGAAGATGCCTAAAAGGCAGATCCCTCCTGATCTCTCCACCCCCTCCCCCCACCACCCACCCAAAAAAAAAAAAGCAAGGAAACATCTGTGAAGCAGAATTTTGAGTATAAAAAAACGCTCGTATGCGTCAAAAGACACCTTGCGACAGCATCAAACGTAGCGCAGTGAGTCCAATCATTCTGCATTTTACAGGTTATTTTGCAGCAAAGGGTTGACAACACGGCTTTTGCCACGTCAAGGCGTACTCCTTTTCGGGCGAGGAGCGACATGTAGTCCTATATTCATTAACAGAACAGCGTTTTATTTTTATTCTCTCTCTCTCTCTCTCTCTCTCTCTCTGTCTTTCCAGTGTCGGCCGAGCAGAGCGTGGCGGATATGACGGCGAGTTCATTCTCAAAGTGCTGTCACCGCGATCCGCCGTCGCCGCGTGCTTTCCGGCGCCGTGTTGTTCCAGCTGTTAAAGATACACAAAGCGGGCAAACACTGGCGCGGCGCGCTGATATTTTTGCAGGGCTTGCAAAATAGCGCGCTTTGGCACACAGCGCTCGCGGCCCTGCTGCGGGGCCCACAAAGAACGCGCTAGGAGCCCAAGGGCCCGCGGGCAGCCGCCGCAGCCCTTCGACAAGGGAGTGGGGGGCCGACAGGCGGGGCGAAGGGCAGCCGGGGCGGGCTCCACAAGGGCTCAAAGGGCCCTCCCTGCCCGACAGGAAGGCTCCGCTCCAGAGGCTGTCCCCAAATCTTTAGGATCGATATCACGCACGTAATACACACTAAAGGGACTGCAGCCGCGGGACGCCTCTTACACCCAAACCTCTTGATGTCATGACAATGAAGATGAAGATGAGGCAATGAATTAAAATTTGTGACGCAGCCGGGAAGCGAACTCGGATCTCCATGCTTATTAGGCAGACGTCTTACTGTTCAAAAAATGTTCAAATGTTTGTAGAGCTTAAGGGACTAAACTACGGGGTCATCAGTCCCTAAACTTACAAACTACTTATGAACTAGCTAACACTAAGGACGGCACAAAAATCCATGCCCGAGGGGGGATTCGAACCCCCGACCGTAGTGGCCGTGCAAACCTTGACTGACGCGCCTCAGTCCCCTCGGCCACGGCGGCCAGCCGTCTTACTGTTGCACTGTAAATAAAGGGCTAGAGAAATATGTGCCAGTAAAGACGATTGAGGATGGAAAATATCCACCGTGGTATAATAATAATGTTAGAAAGCTGCTGAGAAAGCAAAGACTGTTGCATTCTCGATTCAAAAAAGAACACGCAAATGATGACAGGCAAAAGTTAGTAGAGATTCGTGCGTATATAAAACGATCGATGCGCGAAGCGTACAATAATTACCACAGCCATACCTTACCAAAAGATCTTTTCGAGAACCCGAAAAAATTCTGGTCCTTTGTAAAATCGATAAGCGGGTCAAAGCCCACCGTCCAGTCACTCTTTGATCATTCCGGGGCAGTAATAGAAGAAAGCAAACGAAAAGCCGATGTTGTAAATTTAACTTTTAAGAAATCTTGCACGCAGGAGGACCGCACAAATCTACCATCATTCGATCAACGTACTAATTCAGACTGTCAGATCGGTACAAAAAAAATGTTCAAATGTTTGTATAGCTTGTGGGACTTAACTACAGGGTCATCAGTCCCTAAACTTACAAACTACTTATGAACTAGCTAATCCTAGGGACGGCACAAATATCCATACCCGAGGGGGGATTCGAACCCCCGACCGTAGTGGCCGTGCAGACCGTGACTGGAGCGCCTCAGTCCCTTCGGCCACCGCGGCCGGCTCAGATCGGTACCAAACGTTGTATACCGTTGTATACCGTTGTATACCGACCTATAAACTCCGATGTAATTAGTGTTTTCTGCTTCCGTCTAGGACACTGAACCACGGAGTACAGGAAAGTCGTAACGGTGAAAGCATTCCATGTCGAGGTACTGTGCGTTATTTTAGTACAGAGTTGGCTTGTTTTACCGACGTTCCTGGGTTCAAGACCCAGTCGAGACACTTCTTGTGCAATCTGATATTTCTCCGGCGTATTTCTAATTTAAAGAGTTCTCGGTTGTTCGGCCGGGTCACGTCGTAATTTCTCCACGATATGTCGGCAAACCGACACGTTGCCATCTTCAGGTGGTCCCTGACAAATGCGGTGCCCTTCCTGTCAGTGTTGTATATATAGGCGTTACCCCCTCCACTTCTCCCCCGCGCTGGTGGTCAGCGCGGGCCCCCGGTGGCGTTGGTGTGGGAAGGGGGCCCCTGCAGTGCTGGCTTCTCCAGTACTTGCGCAGTCGCCGTCGCGTGTGGAGGTCACAGGCCGGGGACGCTTCTTCTTAACAAGGCCCAGAGCAGGATTCTATGCCTGACTTAGCTGTAGGCCACTGTCTTTATTAATTAAATTATCTTTTACCCTGATTTTAATGGCGTCTTTGAATACACAATTCAGAAGGAGTAGGCACTGCTGACAACCAGCACGGGGAGAAGTAGATTGGGTAACGCCTATATATACAACACTGACAGGAAGAGCACGGCATTCGTCAGGGAACACCTGAAGATGGCAACGTGTCTGTTTGCCGAAATATCGTGGAGAAATTGCGACATGACCCGGCCGAACACCCGAGAACACTTTAAATAAGGCACTTCCAGTTTTTACTGCAGTACTCTGGCAATTGTTATATGGAAGAATGTATTCCAGAATAGCCCTTTTACATGTCATGAACACGTTGCACCATATAACTATTGCGAGCGTAGTGCAGGGAAAAAAATCATGAGTACGGCTTGAACCCACGATTCTCGGTATAACAATCTAACGCTCGCCCAACCTTTTTTTCTTCCATCATGCTGCGTAACATCCCGTGTTGAAATTTCCCGTAGCGGCGGACTGGAGTAGCACCATAATGTATAACCCATTAATATATAAATTAATGTTTGTCTGTATGTCCTGTATGTGTTCATGAAGCATTCTTTCGATTGCAATGAAACTTTGGTGATCTGTTCACCGTACGCCCACGAAGGTTCCTGACCCAAAAACAAGAGCACGACACATAGCTCAGGACACATGAGGTCATAAATAATGAAAGGCCACCGCGTGAGAGTACCCAGGTTTATGCGCCAATTACAGGAAAATGGCACTAGTTACGGACCTACAACAAAGTTTGCATGTAATTTCGGACGTTTATGAAGCATTTTGTAAATGACCTCCCCCTCCTCCGCCCCACAAAATGATGAAACGAGAAGAAGTCTACCTCTCACAACAGTTTCGCTGTAGATGCCGTAAAACTGTCGCATCAGGCATGACCTTCTAAACAATATAGTTGCAAGAAACTGCCACATAATGTGACGAGACGTTATTCACACACTGTATGAGAATGACAGTACTTAGCGTCTTGCAACCAACTTTAAACATCATTTCAAACATTTATTGCATTTTTCTCGCTCACAACCGTAAGAAAATTATGAAAGGAAAAATGTTTCTCGCTTACTACTTTTCCACTGTGACTGGAGCGCCTCAGTCACCTCGGCCACCGCGGCCGGCCCAGCACGAAATACCCGTGATGCATCGCAGGCGAGATAGACAGCCTATCCACCAACTAAATGCATTTTACAGGAGCAGCAACGATCGACTGCGTGAAGCGGATTGATGGTATCATTAAATTACCAGTCAAATGGGCCATACCAATAGTTTAGGGTCGACCACAAAACACCACCCCGAGGGAGGACCATAGTATGGTGCGTCAAGTAATGACCTCCGCACCATCCATCGACACAAATGTACTCGAGACCGTGCATCACACTACGAGTCCTCACGTAGTGCTCCGACGACGCAAGTGTACCGGCTTGTGGTCCAAACCACCCCACGTGTCACTTGCTATTGGCACGAGAACACCGAAACCAGTTACAAACGGACGAACTGCTGCCGCGCGGCAGAAGCAGTTAGCGCTCCACAGTGCAGACAAATGGGGCCTCGAAACTTACTGTTAGATTAAAATTATATGCTGGAACCGGGATTCGAAACTGGGACCTTTGCCTTTCGTGAGCAATCGCTCTACCATATTAGCTATCGCGGGATGCGTCACAGTCCGTCCTCACGACTTTACTTCTGCCAGTACCTTGTCTCCTACTTTCCAAACTTCCCAGAAGTTCTGCAAACTTTGCAGGATTAAGACACAGCCTAAGGGACCTTTAGAGAATGCAACGATCCCAGATTCGAATCCTGGTACCGACACACAATTTTAATCTGCTCGTAAGTTTCATATCAGGGCGCACTCCACTGCAGAGTGAAAGTTTCATAAATGGGGTCTCTACTGGCACACGTTGTGGTTGCCACCCCGATGGCAGCAGCAGAAGCAGGAGCGAGGCCATCCCTGCACGAGCGGCGTTAGCACAGAGGTCGCCCTTCACACGAGGCGTTTCCCTAGCGTATCAGTCGTTCTCTCAGCATCATGAGTTTGGATACATGTCACTTGTATGAGCACAAAGTGCATCAATGGATCAGTTTTCTTATACATCAGTGTAAAAACACTTGCTTTAGGTTGTCTACACAGGACCTGATTCTATGTTTATACATTGGAATCCGTATGACCGAGTGAGCGAGAAGCAGCGTGGCATCGACTACTCGCATCAGATGTGTTGCTAATCTCAGCAAAAAAAAAAAAAAAAACAAAAAAAACAAAAAAAACAAAAAAAAACAGGAAAATCCGCGCGGGAATAGCCATGTGATCTATGGCAACATGCTACGGACTTAGCAGCCGCTCCGCTGTCGTTACGGTAAGTATGTTTAAGTAGTTTGTAGGTCTAGGAACTGATGACCGTATCAGTTTGTTCTAATAGGTATACAAAAACTTGCAACATTTTTGAAAAAAAAAAAAAAAAAAAAAAAGCGGTGAAGAGTCCCGTGATTCTAATACTTCCGAAGACCGTTCTGTTCCTGGTTGGCGGCGACAAGGGCCTAGGGAACATTGCGCAGTATTGTGAAGAGACAGACAGCCGTAAACCACGGCACTATGGTGCGTTCAGTTCACCTCTAGTCGTGCTTCGGCAGACAATGAAGAGAAAGGGATACGTCAGAAACATTGTACGTCCGAACGTCCTGCCACTGACAGCACAACAGCCTGGGATTGTGTTTCAACAATACAATGCACGCCCAGTCACAGCACATGCGTATACGGACTACCCACGGCACTGAGATGTGGAAAAAATTGCTGTATGATATCGTCGTTTCATGTGTGAGTCCGCAATGCAGCAATGCAACGAATTCCGTCTAGTATTTAGATCGTATACACTGCAGGTATAGGTGGCATCCCTTACCAAACTGACATTGATAGTTAACAGGTCTATATGTGGGATTCAGCATTTAATTAATGCACCGAACCCCGCGCGAAGATAAGTCCCGGAATGTTGTAACGAGATGCGAGTACCTACTCACGTGGCGCCAATGTTCCAACTGCCAATGGCGTTGTGTAATCCTGCCAGTCAGTTCAATAAAGTCGTAGGGTGTTACCTCATATGTTGAATCTTTCGCTTCTAAGCACTCTCTCTGGGTGCAGAGAGTTCTTTTTTGGGCAGTGTACGTCACACGGTTAGCCGTTGTCACCTTTTGTACTACCGGCTTGGGTGACCAAATTTCCATAATCAAAATACGGGATACATGTAGGTACCGAAGATTACGAAATCTCCGTCCGCGGTGGCCAAGCGGTCCGCGGCGCGCCAGTCACGGTCTGCACGGCCAATACGGCCGGGGGTTCGATTCCCCCCTCGGGCATGGATATTTGTGCTGTCCTTAGTGTAGCTAGTTTGTAAGTTTAGGGACTGATGACCCCGTAGTTAAGTCCCATAAGCGTAACAAACATTTGAACATTTTTTTGATTACGAAATCAAGTGTTGGATTTACGTGCGGCGTCATCAACATGGCTGTTATACCTAAAGCTTATAAAAATGATTGCGTTGCTGTCACTCATTAAAGCAGACATAAACGCATGAATTAATGCACACAAAAGACAGTAAGGAACAAAGGCATTATTTCTTTCTTCCCCACCCCCACCCAAAAGCTAATGTGTCATACTTGATGATCCTCTAACATACATTTCCTTCTCTCTATTTCTTGTACAGTGTATTGTGTCCAGAATATACGACTTTTCAGTATAAAAAACACATGAAATCGGGAGGCGGTGGTTCAAATCCACTTCCGTCCATGCAGATTTAGGTTTTCCGTGACTTCCCTAAATCACTCCAGGCAAATGTCGATTATGGGAGAATTAGCACAACTCAAACAGAACTTAAGAAAGAATATGAAACCAAGCGGACAGGCATAAAAATTAAGAATTAAGAAAGTTTTTGTTATAATTCATATTCAAGTGCAAGTGTTTGTAGAGCTTATGGGACTTAACTACGGGGTCATCACTCCCTGAACTTACGAAGTACTTATGAACTAGCTTATACTGAAGACGACACAAACCTCTATGCCCGAGGGGGGGGATTCGAACCCCCGACTGCAGCGGCCGTGCAGACCGTGACTGACACGCCGCAGACCGCTCGGCCACCGCGACCGGCTGTTATAATTATTTCCTTCACAGTCTGCACACTTAATATATTTTCACGATGCATTAACTACTTGTGACAGAGAAGTCAAACCCAGCAACGAACAGTAATTTTTTGCACCAGGTGTCCTCAAAAAGCTGATCTTTACATTATTCTTTCAAAATATGTCCCTCAAGTTCTGGTAATGTTTAAGAACTTTGCTGATCAGACTTGGAAAGAAGACGATAGTTGACGTGCCGGCCGCAGTGGCCGAGTGGTCTGCGGCATGTCAGTAACGTTCTGCACAGCCGCTGCGGTCGGGGGTTCGAATCCCACCTCGGGCATAGATGTTTCTGTCGTCTTTAGTATAAGCTAGTTCATAAGTTATTTGTAAAATTTTGTACTTGTAAAATGTGCTCATGTGATGTCAAACCGTTATGCAGAACGAGTCGGAGAAAATCGGAAATCGGACCTGATTTAAAGCTTACTTTCTTAATTGCTTGACTGCGACCGCATTTGTTATCCATACGCATTACCTTCCTTAGAATCTTGTTATATCAAAATTTCCCGAAAGACTGTTGATATTCACTGCCACTGTGCCGGCCGCGGTGGCCGAGGAGACTGAGGCGCTCCAGTCACGGTCTGCACGGCCACTACGGTCGGGGGTTCGAATCCCCCCTCGGGCATGGATATTTGTGCCGTCCTAGTTCGTAAGTAGTTCATAAGTAGTTTGTAAGTTTAGGGACTGATGACCCCGTAGTTAAGTCCCATAGACTATACAAACATTTCAACTGCCACTGTTTCCATCGCCTCTTCAAGGACTTACCGTAGCACTACCGCTTGCAACGAGTTGTTCGTTATTATCATCCCTATTATCATTAATATGAGTTTGTAACAACAGTATCTAACTAATTCACATATTTCTGTACCATAGCAGATACAAGAAAGCATGCAAATGATTCATGTTCTACACTAATACCATCTTCTCGAAGAAGGGTTCTTCGTAACTTCATCTTAACTAATCGCAATACATTAGCAGGATTGAATAGCAATCGCCGCCCCATCTGACGCTTCACCACACAAATGACATCACAAAACTTAACTTCTGAGGCACACTTCCCTACTGGCGAACCGACAGGTCAAAGTGCAATGGCCGGCCGCGGTAGACGAGTGGTCTGAGGTGCTCCAATCATGGTCTGCACGGCCACTACGGTCGGGGGTTCGAATCCCCACTCGGGCATGGATATTTGTGCCGTCCTTAGTATTAGCTAGTTCGTAAGTAGTCTGTAAGTTTAGGGACTGATGACCACGTAGTTAAGTCACAAAAAAAAAAAAAAAAGGTGCAATGTGGCATGACACACGGAGAGGCCTCTAACGGACGACTGGAGAGTTTTGCAGACGTGGGAGTATCACTAGTACAATAAGGGACCTTTCCATTATCTCTCATACGATATTGGTGTGTATGTGTTTGTTCCAGCCCAAGTACTTTCGTTGCTAGTTTGTCGGGACAACAGGACACTTTGACTAAATACGAGACGTGTGGTCACCCTGTACAAGCCCCTACAGTACTGGCTGCTAAGATAGCGCTGCTGGCTTATTGTTTGCCTGGAGATAGCAGCCGCTGTAGCGAGCCACGCGCCTGTCGCCGCAGTGTCAGGCAGTCGGCGGCGAGCCGTCAGAGCGGAAGAGGAGATGCACAACAACGCCCGCATGCCGGCTCGCCGAGACCGAGACCGAGACAGAGGCGCATTCAGCAGCCGGCCGGCGGGTGGCTGCGCGGGGACCAAACAACGGCCGCCTTCTGTGCGGGAGCAGCCGAGGGCAGAAAAACGCACCGCCGTGCCGCTGCCGGCGACGTCCCAAGGGGGCCGCAGATAAAGGGCGCATGCGGGCCGCAGCACAGGAGGAGGAGGAGGAGGAGCTCACAATTACCGCAAGGAACACAGGGGCGCGCGCACAGGCCGGGAAAGGAGAACCGGCAGCAGGTGTTCACCTCGCCGGGTTCGAGTCCCGGACGGGTCGGAGATTTTCTCCGCTCGTCAACTGGGTGTCATATCAAAGATATTAAAGGTGAAGCATTGATTTAAAACTTGTGCCTCGGCTGGGATTCGAAGCCAGACCTTATAATATCCCCTCTTTTCCCACAAAAACTCGTAGCTTTCCGCACGTGATGAAAACGAGATTATAACACCATTCATTTATTTTTCCATGTTCCTATGCCCATCTTTGACACAGTTATTAACAATCTGCATGCTCGGTGCCATGGATTCGGGACAGTTTCATCTACATCTGCATACATACTCCACAATACACCGTAAGGTGCGTGGCGGAGGGTACACTGTACTACTACTAGACATTTCCTTTCCTTTTCCACTCCCAAATAAAATGAGGGAAAAAGGCCAAATGCCTCCGCAGGGCCGGCCGCAGTAGCCAAGGGGACTGAGGCGCTCCAGTCACGATCTGCACGGCCACTACGGTCGGGGGTTCGAATCCCCCCCCCTCGGGCATGGATATTTGTGCCGTCCTTAGTCTTAGCTAGTTCATAAGTAGTTTGTAAGCTTAAGGACTGATGACCCCGTAGTTAAGTCCCATAAGCTATACAAACATTTGCCTCCGCACGAACCCCTAACTTCTCTTATCTTGTAACACGTATTGGAACAGGGGATTATCAGTTACAACAGGTTACTTCTGAAACAAAATATATTACAAGAAAACAAGTACAAGTAACCAACGATGCGCGGCATGCGCTCTATACGGAATTCCAACTTAGTATGTTGCAACAGCTCCACATAAACAACATATTCGTAGCTGCGATTAACACGAAATGCAATACAAAAATGTTTGTAAATCTATCGGACCAAACTGCGTGGTCATCAGTCCGTAGCTTACACACTACTTAAACCTAGGTAAATTAACCTAAGGACAAACACACACACCCATGTCCCAAGGAGGACTCGAACCTCCACGGCGAAAAACCGCACGCTCCGCAGCGAGACGCTTTAGACCGCTCGGCTACTCCACAGCGGCGAAATGCAATTGAACCAGCTGCTGTCGCCACCTGAACGCTCACACTCGCGGACGCCCTCTGGCGGCCCGTATGGAGACTGCTGGCGTCGTCCATCGACTGCGACCTTTCCAGAGATGTTACGACCTCCATGCTCACAAGGCAGACGTCTTAACCACTAGACCACCGCAACACTAGCGATTAAGGCACCTCGGAATAGTCTAAATCCGTGAAAAGTACACAGCCGTAAATTCAGGTTGAATCGCACACTTTTGCAAATACCACTCGCAGAATTCAAGTTGACGTGGAAAATCGCCTGGTTTCAGGGCTTAAAGCTTCTGAAGTCCGCATGGGTGCAAACCTTCTTCATATTACACACGTCAAATTTCTCGTGCAACACACCGCGAGCGTGGTCAGGGTGTGCTTTCCAACAGTGCTAACGTGCTAACGCTTCCTCTTCAGACTTTGGTGCTTGTACGGTACGTTGACGACCGCGTCCGTCAAGCCTTGGCACCTACAATACATATCGAATACATCAGGTTTCGAAATAGGCCTTAAAGTCACGTGTGCCTTTATCAAAACGAGCCAGTAGAAAACGTACCTCAAGTGAACCTGTCTCTCTTAGGGAGGTGTGGATTGCAGTAAATAAGCGCGGATTAGGAACTCGATTATTCAGAAACCGCTGAACGTACAAACGTTGAGCAGCGTGAGCATTTCCACCAACGACCCGTAAGCACAGTGCATGCCTGCCCTTTCCGTCCAAGAATAGCGCTACGTTTCCTGTTCGCTTCACACAGTAACAAACAAATCAGTGTCCCCGTTTGATGACAAACTGACGCTCGAGAAACCGGACTCTGCAGTGTGCACAGTGGCTGCCGTCTATGCAAAACCTATGAAAAAGGCACTTGGACGGCTTGCAGGTGACTTTGCCTCCCTTGCTGGAAGAAGTGCCATTAGCGAGTCATAGGGTTGTGTGCCTGCCACAGGATGGAGCTCCATCCCACTTCGACGTTAACGTCCGGACGCATCTCAATTGTGTGACTTCCCTGGTCGATGGCCTGCTCGTTCACTGAATCCTAACCCGTGCAATTTCTGGTTATGTGGCAGTCTGAAAACAATCGCGTATTTTGAGCCTATTTCAGATATGGAGACACTGAAACAACGTATTCATGCTGCCTTTGACACTGTTCGGTTGAGGTTTGGACGATATTAACGTGTGAGACAGAACATGCTGCGGCTCGTAATTACATGCATAGAGCCACATGGGAAACAATTTCCAACGTCTTCTGTAACTGTATCTGCATGATACAGCAAGTATTAGTACGCAGTCTCTGTAAAAAATTGATTGGATGAATGGTCTATAGCATGGTAACCATACAAATTTGGACATAAGTATAATTGACCTTTTCTGTTCTGCAACCGCTGATCGATGAATCCCTATAGTATTTTCATGGCAAAAAAGTCACCCTATATATATATATATATAACTCTTGCGGTAATCGGTGACAGGCCGGCAGTAATGTGTGATAATAGGCAGGGGCACTACGTTCATATAATGTGGACAAGTTGTGAATCTGAAACTGACGGGAGGCGTTACAGGGTACCCCTTGCAGCCTGAGGATTTCATGTCCCTAGTGGCGTAATGGACAGCTCGACTGCATAATAAGCAGGAGCATGAGAGTTGGAATCCCAGCTGAGCATAAATTTTCAAGTTTACTTAATCACTGCTCATTGTAAGCTAGCGTCATAAGTACCTTTGAAGGTTTCAATACTTCCATGAATATTATTCGGGAATTTAGCATTTATGTCTTTTTGTAATCCCTAGAAACGTTTAGTCACCTGTTCTTTGCGCATTTTAATAATTAAAAACACTGGGCAAATTTATACTCTCATATAGCAATTTTACGAAAGAGTTAAGTTTATTTGTTCATTTCATACACTCCCCTGTGGAGGTCCCACAAACAATTTTTAAACATTTAATAAACTTTAACTCTGCTGGGCATGATGTCGGTACACGTATGTTACGTAAGCGACCCGCAACGTACGTAAATATGTAAAACCTATATATTTTTTTCATTTATTCGCAGAGATGAAATGTCTCTGAAACACGTGTGTGTGTGTGTGTGTGTGTGTGTGTGTGTGTGTGTGTGTGTGTGTGTCGACTGTCTCACTGCTGGGAGAGCAAATGTCACTGCAGTTTTGCAGCGGTAACGACCATCACAGCATGGACTGTCGCGGCGGTGTCTGTTAAATAGTCAAAGACTAAATAATAACGCCTTTTGTGGACAGTTCAGGTATTAATAGCTTTAGATTGGAATTAGGAGCAATTTATATTAACGTAAACAAGTCTCGGTTCATTAGTAAATTGTCACGATTATTAACCAACAAATTATCTGTTGCTCTGAGCACCTATGCTTGTACAGAAAGTGATTTCAACGTCTAGCAACGTTTGCGAAACAGATGGAGTCGTTACTTAACAGTGATTACTTGTTACATGAAACAACGAAAAGTAGCAATACGAGGTGTTTGATGCGTCTGGTAAATTTGTATGAAAGAACGGGAAATCTTCAGAACCTGCGCTGTTGCTGGTAAGCCTGATATTTCCACGGATATTACAGCAAGTTTTGAACTTCAGATGTTATTAGTTGATTGTTGGCTTTAAGCTGAAGTCGTAACTGCGTAGTTAGTTCCTTAGGATGGAGAAAAACGAAATTCGTGCGGTCACTAAACATTTTCATTCCAGGGTTTGGGCAGCTCCACAGATCAAATCCGAGTCGGATGAGGTCTATGTGGGTTCTGCACCAACATCGAAGACTATTTACTTTTATATCGATGAGTTAAAACATTTTCGGAGAAGCACAGAAGATGGAGCAACCTCCGGTCGGCCCGTTGAAGTCACCACACAGGAATCCATCGATAAGGTGCATTATATGGTAATGGAAGATTAAACCTTTGCAAGATATCTGACATTGTAGGCATCTCAAATGAATGAGTGCATTATATCCTTCATGAAAAACTGACCATGGAGAAGCTCTGTGCACGATGGGTGCTGCACCTGCTCACTTTGGACCTAAAACGGAAAAGAAAGAACATTTCTGCTCAGAATCTCACACTGTTCAGGAGCATTCCACAGGACATTTTGCGCAGTTTGATAACTGCAGATGAAACTTGGATCCACCATTACACTCCAGAGACCAAAAACATTGCAAACAGTGGGCGAAGAATGGGAAGAGTGTACTAAAGAAGACGAAGACTGATTTGTCCACTGAAAAGGTGAAGATCACTGTCTTTTGAGATTCCAAGGGTATAATCCTGATAGATTATTTGGAAAAAGGTAAATCCATAAGTGGGCCCTATTATGCTACTCTGATGGATCGTTTGAAGTAGAAACTAATTTAAAAACGCCCAAACGGAAGAAAATGTTGTTTCATCAGGACAATGCTCCGGTCCACACAGCAGCTATTACAATAGCAAAAATGCACTACTTTGGATTCTAAGTGGTTCTTCACCCACACTATTCACCAGACTTAGATCCGAGTGACTTCTTTTTATTCCCAAACTTGAAAACTTGGCCTGGTGGGAAGAAGTTTTCATCGAATGAGGAAATGTCTGCCACTGTGTTGAAATGTTCAAATTTTTGTTAAGCTTATGGGAGTTCACTGCGGGGCATTAGCACCTAAATTTACAAACTACTTATAAACTAACTCATACTCAAGACAGCAAAAACATCCATGGCCGAAGAAGTATTCGAACCCCCGACGGGGAACGTACTCGGGCATCGGAACATAGCGCCTCAATGCGCTCGGCTACTCCGTCGCGGCCCGTCGCTGTGACATACTATTGTGCAGAGTTTAACAAAGCCTAATTTGCCGATGGAATGAAAAAATTGGAAACTCGTTAGACCAAGTGTATAGCCTTACAAGGAGACTATGTCGAGAAATAAAGTGAGTTTTCGTCTTTAAAAAAAAATTTCTATTATTACCAGACTTATCCAACTGACGTCATACTTATCAAGGAGTATTGACCTCAAAGTAATACAAAATCGCTCGATGTTTTGTAATTATGTTCCGCATAAAATACTCGAGATATTAGGAAGCACTTTCAGTAATGGATGAATTCATCCTGGAAAAAAACGTGAATAATTAAAACAACAGTGAAATCCACCCGCAGACTTTATAATATTCCAAAAACGTACAATATTTTAAGGAAGACCATGGGTTTATATTACGTTTTTTGTAATGAGCCGCCGAAGTTGTTGCTGCTCGCCGCTTCGCATGTCGGGCGGACGGGTAGTATTATTCACTCCGGTAAGCGTCGTCCTCGCTGGCGCATTTTTTTAAAGCCCGTCGGCGTGCTTTAAATAAACTGGGATGCCATTACGAATTAATGTGAGCCTTTTTCATTTCATTTCATTTCATTTTTCTCTGCGTCGTTAAATATGCGGACTGCAGTATCTCGTGCCGTATGCATGCGATGAATTATTCCGGGCCCGGCCCGGCCCGGCCGCCATCTTGGCGGGGCGATCACAGAGGGCTAATTAATATCCAGTCACGTCTGTGGAATACGGAGTGCGTTTTAATCTCGGCACGGTGACACGATTATCTGTTACGCTCCGAGCGGCATTAACGAGAATGTCACAACCAGATGCCGCGGCTTTAGTCGCCGAAACGAGTTCCATCCGAACCGTCTGCGTCCGCTCAGCAGCGACCAATTTTCGCACTCCCCTGCATTCGTATCAGTATTTAACAGTATTTTCTACGCTTTGATCCGTCCCGCTTTCACTTTTTACGCCAGAACGACGTAAATAGGATGGGTTTAACACAGTCTTGATGTACGGGCAAACGATAATGTCACAATAAGTGAAATTTTCATTATGTTTGTGTGGGAAAATTAAATTCTCATAGCCGGCCGCAGTGGTCGAAGGGACTGCGGCGCGCCAGTCACGGTTGCACGGCCACTACGTTCGGGGGTTCGAATCCCCCTCGGGCATGGATATTTGTGCCGTCTTTAGTGTTATCTAGTTCATAAGTAGTTTGTAAGTTTAGGGACTGATGACCCCGCAGTTAAGTCCCAAACATTTGAACATTTTTTAAAAATTCTCATAATTTGCCAGTTTCATGCATCGAATTTAAAAAAGACTAACATGATTGTCGAAAGTAGAAGAAAGGCTGATTAGTGTTAACCCTACAAACACCAAGCCCAGGCAAAAATTGCTTGTACATTTTTCTTTTACTAAAAAATGATAATAAGCAGTATAAAATTCATTTCATAGAAGCGCTACACGATGAAATGTAGCAGCTCTTTAAAACTCCGAGGTTTACTGGAAGGACAGGAAAAATTAAATGGCCAACATATGCAACAGAACTGATGCTGCACATTTTACATCGTGTAAAATATGGAACCTGAAACAGAGGGTATAAATAGGTACAAACAAGATGTAATGTCTCAGAGGATATAGGAAATGTAAAGTGCACGTTGTATAAAGAACTGATGATTTACAACAACTACGTAATATACATCGAGTTTTTGTCCAAGTCAATGAAGTAATTTCGGCACCATCTACGTTCTTCATAAAGTTTAGAAAATGATTCTTAATTATCTGTTTAAAGTAGAAATGAGGAAAAACAGAGTACAAGTATTCTCGGCAGAAGAACGTACAAGAATGAGCCAATGGATGAAGGAGTACTGGCGAAAGAGGAGGGAAGAGAACTTTAGAAAGCGAGAGAAGTTGTGTAAACGTAACCCATAGATAGCTGTAACGAAAGTAAATAAATAATGAAGTAGAAAAACATACATGCAACTCGTGAGTGTTGAAAAAATTCTGTATGTTACTCGTGTTTCCAACATATGAGTTATTGTGATATTGGTATGTAAAATCTTCAGAATTTTACTAATTCGTTTTTTATATCTGCACAATTAAGTGAAGACAAGCCAGAAAATGTATGGGTCAAGAAACCACTTCTAACTTTAGTTTATAGTATTTGTGATTTACTTGTACCGTGCCCGAAAACTAACACTGCATATACTATTTCCAAACAGTCTTTTACCAAATAAAAACCGAGCGAGGTGACGCAGTGCTAACACATGGAACTCGCATTCTGGAGGACGATGGGTCAAATGCGCCTCCGACCACCCAGATTTAAGTTTTCCGTGATTTCCTTAAATCTCTTCAGTCAGCTGCCAGGATGGTTCCTTTGAAAGGACACGGCCAATTACCTTATTTATCATTACCCATAAATCCGAGAGTGAGTTTTGTCTCTAATGACCACGTTGTCAACGGGACGATCAACCCTGATTTTGGTTCGTTCTGAATAACAAGAACACTACGGTCGGGGGTTCGAATCCCCACTCGGGCATGGATATTTGTGCCGTCCTAGTTCGTAAGTAGTTCATAAGTAGTTTGTAAGTTTAGGGACTGATGACCCCGCAGTTAAGTCCCATAAGCTGTACAAACATTTGAACAATAACAAGAACACAAATGAACAAAAGTTGCAAATGATAACGTTTCTGTTGAAATAAAAATAATATATTCTGCTCAACTGTACAACCCAAATATAGTATTACACAAGATGCTTATCTTCCCGAAATAGATAACCATACTCAGATAGGTTGAATGGATGGCGATAAAAAACGGAAAAGATACGAGAGAAAATTAGAGAAAGCCAATTGCAGCGGACTGGAAAATGGCGTAGTAAGTTATGATTGCTACGGTGGAATGGCCGAGCACTAAGCTGCCTCGGTGCGGAGCGCTCAATTGCTCCCCGTCGGAGCTTCGAGTCCTTCTTTGTGTGTGTGTGTGTGTGTGTGTGTGTGTGTGTGTGTGTGTTGTCCTTAGGTTAGATTAAGTAATTAGTTTGCCTAGGGACTGGTAATCACAGTTGTTAAAAATCTTTGAGCATTTTAGTAGCTATGATTATAAAAATTAAGACGCAAGTGTATTATGATCAGTACAAAAGAATGAGTGTCAGCGACTATGGTTTACACTGTGTATATAAGTAATGGACAGCAGCCTCTACTGGTTGCATCTTGGGCCTGGGAGTTGCCGCGAATGCCAAGCAAGTTCTGCCCGCAGGAGCTGTGGCAACACTGGCGAGCTTTAACGGCGAGGGTGTGGAGTTCGACCCCTCGACAGGGAAGCCCTTTCCTCGCGGCGTTTCAATCCCGTAATTAACGGCCCGCGCAGCAGGGGCAGGGGGAAGGGGGAGCTGCAAAGTGGAGGTCAACGCGTCGTTACCAGCTCTGGAATCCGACGGGTAACTGGCTGCTGGTGGCAAGTGTTTGCGTCCGGTTCTTCAGATCAAACTGTTCTACGAGATGACGTTAAAACCAGTGTATGATGTGAATGCGAATACTGAATGAAATTCTCCCATTATTTTATTATAGCCGGCCGCGGTGGCCGAGGTGACTGAGGCGCTCCAGTCACGGTCAGCACGGCCACTACGGTCGGGGGTTCGAATCCCCCCTCGGGCATGGATATTTGTGCCGTCCTAGTACGTAAGTAGTTCATAAGTAGTTTGTAAGTTTAGGGACTGATGACCCCGTAGTTAAGTCCCATAAGCTTAACAAACATTTGAACATTTTATTTTATTATATGTTTTATAGGCAATACGAAGGTAGTGGTTAAGTGTGTATCTTTTAACGGTATAACTCAGTGTATTTCAGTACATTAAAATACAGTTAAAAAGTGATAAAATACCAGACTATTAATTCAAAGGTTTCACACGTTCGGTTCTCCGTCATGAGATGGTAATTAATGTCAAATATGCCGAGTTGATACACAGTTCGGAATCCGTGTTTAACTGTAGATTGCTCTATAAATGGCTTCGTAAGACAGCTCCAAATTCAGCTGGGACGATTTTTGGCGCACATTAGATTACGGTAGTAACACTGAAATCGGGCGTTTGCGATCGCCTTTTGACAGCTGAATGACAATAACGACTTAACAGTTCATCTGACACAAAAACTGAATAAACGAATCTGTAGAGGTGAAAATTCTCTAAAACTTTGCTCTTTAACGTTTTCTTCATATCTCGCATCTTTTCAGAGATATTTACAAAAATAACGGCGATTTAACGATGCCTGTTTGTCTGTTCGTCCGACTGTAACGTGTTCCCCCAACTTTTTAGGTCGAACCGTTCATCCTATCGGCACCAAATTTTACAGACATAATTTTTGGCCGCCAGTTGGCAGAACTTTTTTTTTTCAAATATTTCGGACAAAACATAGGTTAGCAACACTGAAAAAAGGTTGTTTTTGAGAGCCTTTTGACAGCTGGAAATTTAATTTCAAGTAAACTGTTCATATTACACGAAAATCGAATAAACTGATCTGTAGAGGAGAAATTTCTCTACAGGTTTTTCCCTTACTTCTTTTCATAACTAGCACTGTTACAGAGATATTTGAAAAAAATAACGGCGTATTGCCAGCGTCACTTAGTTTTACGTAAACCCGGCGTCTCGCGACATTCCTCGCCCAGAACTCTCTCTGACATAAGCCATCTTGCTTCCTGTATTTTAAGATTGTCTTACTATAACTTACACATTGTCACTTCGAAACAATGGCGCATTGAAGAATTAACAAAAACACGTCGTTCTTGGTGCGATAAATGATAAACTAGTGTGTATAAATGTCATATTAGCATCAGTTAACAATTTCTGTCAATAGTAAGAGAATTACAAACTATCGCCGTAATGTAGTGGGCAGCACGTTATATGCTATTTGCAATACACGTGGTCAGTGGTTCGAACTCTGCCACAACCAAATTTTTCCCCTTTTTTCCTAAAAGAGTTTTAGGCACTCTTATTAATTAAATAGAGCAACGTTCTGCAATGTTTAGAGTTGAGCATATGTAATAGTGCTTCCTCTAAAATGTGCGTTTGTTCTATTTCCTGAACGAGCCGAGAAATACGCAACAACGAATTGAACATATGCACATGAAGTGGGATGATACTGTAATAATTAACGTTTTGAAAAATGAACTGATACTGGTAGTTTCATATATAAAGGAAGTCCTAGATTTATGTGGCAAATGTCGTTCCTTAGTGAAACGGAAGGGAAGTCTGTACATTGCAACCTTTTTATTGTTTCTCTAAGTAATTATTCACTATTTATGGAATACATTGAAAGTCATTAATTAGGATCAATGCGTCTACTAAAATGTTGCTATGGAGGCTTTTGAAGTATATTGTATTACCTTTTCTGTAGTTCGGATATGACTTTGTTTCTGTTACTTTGTTCTGCGCTAAAATAAAGAGCAAATAATCTGTTTCAAACCGTGATTACGTTTTAGTTTAAAGCTAAAATAACTAACGAAATAAGTGTGGTAATACTGAATTACACATAAATCTATTATTTAATATACAAAGTCATTTACAACAGTCATTGTAACAGTATCTACCCAGTTTATGTACATGTGATAAAGAAGTTTATTTACAATTCGATGGTATGTATTTCATGGCATGTTCTCGAAACGGAAAAAATGTACTTTTCAGAGAAAGCGCTGTTACCTTTAAATAACTTGGAATCTTGCAGAATATAGTTGTGTTCAGTTAATTTTGGTTTACGAAAACCTTTTAGGAAAGAAGAGGAACAAAATTGTCAGTGGTGGTTATTTTTATTTTTATTTATTTATTTATTTTTGCCTTCATGGAGATCGATGCTTTACGGTCCTTTGTTCGTGTACGTTCTGGGATGTTCGTTGAGAATTTGCTCAGTTTGTTATTATAGATAGCGTTGGATCCTCTTTCTCTTTTCACTGGTTCTTCGGTTTGATCGGTACTTTGTGGACGTTGATTTATTTTGTTCTGTTTTGATGGTTTAATCGTTAACTCAGACATTTCGTTACAGAGGGTGTCGAGCTACCAATCCGGAAACCATCAGCCACCGCGCCCCAGCAAGTTTCGAACCACCGTCTAACATGTTCGTACATCACAAACTAATCCGTCGCCCATTACGCTACGGTGTGAACACCTGCGATAATAATCCGTAGTTATCGTACCATCGATGGTAGGTGTTAACTGCTAACACGGCTATTTTAGACATTATATTATAATTAATTGTCCTAAGAACGACGTGTTTTCCATAATTTTCAGTGTGCCTTTGCTTTAAAATGACAACACTTGAGTTATAATAAGAAAATCATCAAATACAGAAAGCAAGATGGCGTATGCAAAAGAGTTTAGGGAGAGGGATGTCACGTGACTGATTTCCGAACTCCAAATGCACGCTGTGTTCCATCCACGCTATAGTTATTCGTAACTAGAACAGGAAAAGAATATAACTTTGAGCCAACTATAAAGGAAAGCCAGGTGATAATATTTTAACGGAAAAATATAATGGAAATGTGGGAGAGATATTAAAATAATATTTTAAATAGGTAAAAGTTCAAAAAAGAGTATGTTTGACAAAGCTAAACTCAAATATCAAATAATTTTGGCTGTTTGTTAGAATACAGTCATAAAGAATACTACGTGTCGGTTGCATAGATAGTATTACAATAGTGGAATCGTCATCGTATCGGCAATAATTTTTTTTATTATTTACATTCTTATATTTTTGTCGGAAATGTTTGCAAAGAATCACAGAACTACTATAAAATCTAAAGTGGGCCGTAAAACACGTCAGTGCGATTTTTTCCTTCCAATATATTGAAATGATTCAAACACGGAACTAAGTATGCCGACATAAATAACTCACAATTTTACTCATTTTTATGCAAATTCACGTTTGACCAAAATTAGACGATAACAAAATTATTCTCACTGGAAATAAACTAAGGTTTCTACGTACGTTTCCCTGTATATCCTGCGGAGGCGTATCAACATGAAACACGTACTAATTTCAAGCCTGTCTCCATCCATACAACAGTGAAAACCACATTCAATTTCGTGCAATTTCGTGTTGCTCACTTGACCTGTGTGTGGCCTGCTCCACAATTTTATGTTGTAGACATTGTTTAAATTTTACATTTTATTTCATGACATGGAGTCATCCACATTTTATTTAACAACTATTTTAATGTGAGATAAATGAAATACTTCTGAAGAAGGCAAAAGCACTTTTGCCGAAACCTTGATTAAGATTTATGCATGTAAATCATTTTTATGCAACTGGTCGGCTGAGATTTTGTTGACTTTTGGATCGTGTTCCACCGTTGCCGAACTGCAGCCATGTTTAAAATTTTCAATTTCGTTTAGTAGTTTTATGTGGTTTTCGCATCTGCATATACAGCTACATGTTTTATCTGCAAAACACATCTAAGTGCCTGTCAGAGATTTCATCGACCCACCTTCATACTAATTATCTACCATTCCATTTTCTAATAGGGCATGGGAAGAAAGAACACCTTAATCGCTCCGTTCGAGCTCAGATTTTTCGTGGTTTCTAATGATGACCACTTCTCCGTAAGTAGGTGGAAGTCAATAAAATATTTTTTTCATTCGGAGGAGGAAGCAGGCGATCGAAATGAAACACTCCGTTGTTGTAGTGATCCCCACTATCAATCTGGTATCATTTCCGAGACATTCTCTCCTCTGTATAGGGTTCGTATAAAACGAGCTGCATTACTTTGCACTGTTTCGGTATCCTCAGTTAGTCCCACCTAAAGATCTCACGCCGCGCAGCAATACTCCGGAAGAGAACGGACACTTGTTGTGTAGGTACTGCCTTTAGTAGTTCTGTTGCACCTTTTACTGTTCACCAAAAAAACGCATTTCCCACGACATTGTCTACGTGCGATTTACAATTTATGTGTGTCATAAACGTAATTCGTCGATATCTAGTTGAATTTACTCACTTCAGATTTCATTGCTGTATCTTGTTGACGAGGTGTACGAGATTCCTTTCAGTACTTATGTGGACGACTTCACACTTCTAATTATTTAGGGTCAACTGCTAATTATCGCACCATAAAAGTACATTTCTAAATCGTTCTGCATTTAGATTTAATCTTCATCTGACTTATACTAACTGATAAATGACGGCATTATCCGCAGACTATCCAACATGACTGCTCAGATGGTCTACCAGATCGGTTATGTAAATAAGGAACAGCAGAGGAGCAAGAACACTGCCCTATGGAACGCCAGATATCAATTTCACAAAAATATGTAATCATTTAAAACACAGAGACTTTTACTTTGCATGCGAAGGATAGCCATCTATGGGAACAGACAATTCGAACACACGACATGTTGCTGAAGGAGATAGGTGTCGCTTTAATTATTAGGTATCTGAAGAAAGGCGTGTAATGTCTTTAATAAAAATCTAATATACGAAAATGAATATTTGTTTATCTCTTTCTATGGCATTTTTCTTACATAATTCGCTGCCGATTGCGTTGAATCTTTTCCCACAACTGCTTGCTCTTTCGCGAAGTTTTATAGGTACAATCAATGTACGGGAAATGACGTCATGAACAGTGAGGAAAACTGCTGCGTTATGCATGAGGTTTAAATTTATTATTTCTTTGTTACTGAATGCATTCGCATCGTATATTGCAAAGAGTTTTCATTAATGCCAATGAATGTGCGTACAAAATTACTTCATTGTACGACTTACAGGTTAGGAGATATGTCATACTCATTGAGACGCGTGGGGGAAATTGCATACCATATTTGTTCGTATTATATAGGCTACAGTAACGTTCAACCGACGGCGATGAAACTACAAAAGAAAAAATCACGATCAACCTAATATTTCATACGGTTCATGGCGGAGAGTACCATGCAATAAATTTTGACACCTCCTCACTGATCGTTATGAAAGTTCACAGAGTTATATAATTTTTCACAGATGAAGGAGGCAATTGACTGTGAAGGCGTAGGAGGAGTTCGAGAGAGAGACGCGGAGCTGCTTTACAGAGATAGGGGAAGGTGGAGAAGAGAGAGAGAGAGAAGAGAGAGTGGAGAGAGAAGTAGAAAGAGATGAACAGAGAGAGGTGAGTTGAGGGGATGAAGGGAGACAGGAGGAAATGAACAGAGAGAGGAAGAAAGAGATAGTGGAAGAGAGAGAAGGAAAGACAAGTTCGACAGGGAAACAGGGATGGGAAGAAAAGATGGTATAATTTGAGATATGAATAAATAAATACGCGGGCGAGGTCGAATTGTCAGCTAGTATTTTATAATTATCTGTGGCTGGTTGCGTCATTCACCAACATTCATAAACAGTCACGGAGTACACCAACGCAATACAAATGAAATAGTATCAATTTTTTAACATCATCATGTATTAATGTTTCGTAGGATAGCTGAAGAAATAAAATTATTCCCATTTTTGACGCAGACTGCAAGTAGACACATTTCAGCTCCTTACCGAATGCCCTGCTACGTGTGACGTGTCTTAGCCTCGTGTGCTTACAGTAAGGGTCATTGCAGCTGTCCTGCAAGGTAGCGCTGTCAAAGGGGAATATGTGCGCAGCGGCGGCGCGTCAACCGCCGGCGTGTGCTAATTGAACTGTCTGCTGACGAGCCGGCGTGACGGCCACGACTGCGCCGACAGCCAATGTCTGCACTGCGCATGCGCGCGCCGCCGCTGCCCACGTCAACGCCCCGCTAATTACTTGGCAGTAAGCGCCCCTGTGTTGTGGTCTGCCTACCTGCAAGGCGGACACACAAGACGGCCGAACCGAGCGCTACGCGCCCTTTGATTACGACGTTCGCTAATCTGTTTACTACAATCAGCGCCTGTTCCCCTGAGCACCGCTGCGACGGCGCCGTATGGCAGTGTGTCTAACCTCGATGTTCGGCGAATTAAACAACAAAATAAGTAGAGACCGGCTGAAACATGATTTGTGGCCGAAACCGTAACCGAATATTCGGCTCCTCTTCTAGTTACTGTCGAAACCGAAACTTGCGTAATTAGTTAAAATTTATGTATATTTACGTGATACCACAAATCACTAGTTTTTCCCACATTTTTCAAGATTCTCTCCTTGTACTAAGTCTCTTTGAGTGTGTGTAAGCCAAAGCAGAAGTCCGTAAGAGGTTACATGGGTGGCGAACATATTTAGATTGGTTGGTTGGTAAATTGTTTTAGGGGTAGAAAACTGCGAAGGTCATCAGTCACCCCATTCCAGCACTGGACAGCACAAGAAAAGGCATAAATGTGGAAAAAAACGCATAGAAACAGGTTTAGACGATGCTAAAGATGTGCTCTTACATTCACTGAATGACATGTCTGGGCAAGAGTTAATCATCAAAATATTATTTGCTCATGCCGCAAAAAAAAAAAAAAAAAAAAAAAAAAAAAAAAAAAAAAAAAAATATATATATATATATATATATATATATATATATATATATATATATATATATATATATATATATATTATGTGTGTGTGTGTGTGTGTGTAAATAAAATAAAAAATAAAATAAAATAAAGAAATAATAATAATAATAATAATAATTAAAAAAAGACGACGTCATTTCTGATAGGATGACGGCAGATTCCACATGGGGATTCTGGATGTACGAAATAGAGGTTTCATCGTTGTCCGCCAACACACAGCATAGTGATGTAGCCGTCAGAGCGCCATCTTCACGTACAGTTTCGTAAGGTATGTGTTACAGTCCGACCTGAACATGATTTGCTGGCGAAACCGAAAGCGTAACCAAAATTTGCGTAATTAAGTTAAAATTTCTGTATATTTGCGTTATACCACAGATCACTACTTTTTTCACACTTTTAAAAATCCCCTCCCCGTACTAAGCCTTCTTGAGTGTGTGTAGGCCAAATCAGGAGCCCGTAGAAAGTGACATCGGAGACGAAATGGTTTAGACAAATCGACGGTGCTTTTACTGAAGTACTTCCAAATTGGATTCTTTTCTTCTCATTGTGACATTTTATACCTAAAAAGAAAAAAAAATTAAGTGAAGTAAGACAATAGGGTAACTCGGGCTGATTTGGACCATTCGGTGAGACGGACCAGTGACGTATTTCGTGAATGCGTCCCTAGAGAGCAGCACTGTTCACTTGTGAGTAAGCTCTTAGTTGTACGAACGTCGTGCAAAAGTGTTGTTGTTATTATCGTCTTCGTTCAGGAGAAAAATCACATTTTCTGTTTTGGTAAGTCGAAAAGTTTTATCATGTAGTTACGTTCTTTTAGTATTATGGCGCAGTTTGCACACTATTCCTGTAGTTTTATTACTAAAAGCTTGGCAAATGCGTCGGCATGTACCTAACCTAAAATGGCCACTGAGCTCTAAAACTGCAGACTGAAATTGGGGTTCTCCATCTCTCCCAGACAATCGGGATAGATAGACCAGTTATATTTGTGAGTGATGGACCAAAATTAAATGACCATGGAAATTACACTAATATTTTAAAAGTTTATCGAATTACATGGTTTTGCATAGTTAGTATTTTTCTCTTCAGAAAAATTACAAAGGACCGGATCTTGTGAGCGAGGCAAATGGACCAAAGATAGATCGATGAAGGGTATACATACTGTGCGGGATATCATGGGTGTCAATGTTGCAGCTACAGCTTTTGGTACACCTAAAACTACACTGAAAAGAAGACTGCAGTCAACAAATTATTCTAAAGGTAGTATGGGACGTAAGCCTTTACTGGGTGTTGAGAATGAACGAAAAGTCATCGCTCACATTAAGGAACTTCAAGAGCGAGATTTTGCACCATGTAGAGATTCGGTACGGAGTATGGCATTTGAATTAGCTGAAAGGTTAAATATACAACACACTTTCAATAAAGAATTTAAAAAATGGCTGGTTAAGACTGGATTCGTTCCTTTCTTAGACGCAATCCCAATATTAATCCCTACATTAATCTTGTTCATCATTTGCTAATAAGTGTAAGAGCTGTGGTAGGAGAAAAATATCCGAAAGTTTGCACAAAATCTGCAAATGAATGAAAATCCAGTGTTCGCTTACTATATACGAAAAACTGATAAAATTGTTTGGTCTGAGATGTCTTACTGTATTCATTACTGCACATTCCAATAAAAATACGTGATTTCCATTCACTCTTTTCTTCATGTGTAGCAATTATTTACGTGGTCCATTTCTCCCACTTCACTGTTCCACCTCACCCACTCACCTCCGGGTGAGATGGACCGCTGATGTATATTTTTATTTCGTTGTGTGACTTGTACTTTGAGAGGGAGGGCTCCAATAATGTACTGTTTGTAAGTTTATATGACAATCTATAGGAAAATGCTGCAAGAACTTAAAAAAAAAAAAAAATCAAAATAAAAAAAAAAAAAAAAAAAAAATCCGATGAATTTCACCCGAAAAAAAAAAAAGTGTTCCAACTATCCCTGACTTACCCTAAGTAAACCGAACTCGATACAGTGGATTCTCGATATTTCGAATCTCGGAATTATAAGTTTCCCATAAATACGAGCGTGACATAACAAAACCATAACTGCGAGTACATTCTATCTTCATAGTGTAAATAGTGAAAAGACTTTAAAACCTTTAGGCTGACAAAGTAAATGACTATATAAAAACTTTGTTTTAAAATACGGTCATATTTTTTATACATCTGTATTCATTTCAAAGTCGATGTTCTTCTTTTTCACACGTAAATTTCGCTAGTTCGAGGTGATCCCGATCCTGTTCACCTCCATTTAACGAGACTACTATAGAGATACCACAAATTCCACAGTCCTGCATACATTCATGTAGGAAGATAGTATTCAGTCTTTAGGTACACAACAAACATGATAAATAGATAGTACGATATGCCAGAGCCTTTACTTGACTACCACGATACAAATTCCGCAGAAAGTAATCATTTGTTTGTTTCCATAAGTAGCCTTTACCATTTTCTTCTTGAGAGCGCTATCTTTATACTTCCAGCATCACCTCCGTTTCCTGCAGTTGATTAACAACTTTACATATCGCGTTTTTTGGCTTTTCTGAATACATAGCAGATTCAATCAGTTCTGCAGAAAGTATTTCGTAAAACAGTCAGAGTTCCAACTAACAGTTTCATTGCTGTCAGTATAAATTTACGAAAAGTGAACAGGAAAAGGTGTGTACCACATGATCAGTGTGTCTTAAACTCAACTTGGTCATTCAATAAAAACCTCCTTGCTTTCAAGGATACTCATTAATTATACTTTACACCATAAGAATATGAAAACCCGTTCCATAGCGTAGAAAGCGCCTTCCTACATGACGTCAACTATAGCATTTAAACGGCTAACCGTCAACTGAGGTAAAACGTTATTGTTGATTGAATCAGTAAGTTCCAGAAAGCTAATTTCGGTCAAGCCGAAAATTTGGCTGATTTCTTGGCGAAACAGAAATTTCGGCCGAAACCAATATTTTTGACCGAAACGGAATTTTCGGTCCGTGCTTAAAAATAAGTATTGTCGGCTATTTTATTTGTAACCACTTGTCATTCCGGTGATAAGTATTAAGAAAGGAGGAAATCGATTTCATTAGCAGTGAGCAGTCAGTAATGTTCAACGGTCCATTATGTAGCTTAACAATTCGTCATCTCAGGTATAGGTATCAGTTCAAATGTTCAAATGTTTGTAGAACTTATGGGACTTAACTACGGGATCATCAGTCCCTAAGCTTACAAACTACTTATGAACTAGCTAAGACTAAGGACGGCACAAATATCCATGCCCGAGGGGGGATTCGAACCCCCGACCGTAGTGGCCGTGCAGACCGTGACTGGAGCGCCTCAGTCTCCTCGGCCACCGCGGCCGGCGACTCCACAACAGGAAAGAACTTAGTCTTTTACTTATGAGTCATTCCTGGAAGGAATAGAAGGCGGATACAACTGTCAAGTCTCTGATCCCTCCCACCCCGAACGTGCGCCACCGCCCAAAGACCTCGATAGCCAAACTCGGCAGCCGGCGGTGCGGTTTTGGCGCGGCGCGGCGCGGTTGTCGGGGCATAATTTTATTCAAATCCACTGTGCGTTCGCGCGCGCTCGCGGGCGGGTGTACATTTCTGTGTCGCTCCTCCGCGAATACCTCGGCGCCTCGTCGGCACGCAAATTGCCCCGCGCTGGATGCGTATCTCCGGCCGCACTTAGCAGCCTGCCGCTCCGTGCCGCGCTGTCACCCTAAATCCCTCGGCGTCCTCTTCCGGCAGTTTATTTCTGCGGGCAGCGCGCCCGTATATCGGTGTGTCGCATTATGCAAATGCCGCCCCCGCCGCCCCCCACCCCCCGGGCCTCGCGCGCTTATCGCCGCGCTCCGGCCTGCCTGCAGCCTCGGCGATCCTCAGATGCGTCCGGCCGCTCCTCTTGTTTGTTTTACGGGCCCGCTCCTTCCTCCTCCGATGCTATCTCGCCGTCTGGCCGTCCTCCGTCGCCTTAGAGACCGGCTCATAAATAACGACTGGGACGTTCCGCCCGTCTTCTGACACCTACGGGCACACGGCGGAACCGTGTGAACGACGTATGCGCGGGAAAGAATGTCCTCTTGATTTGTAGTCGACTGCTCGCTCTAAACACGCGATTGTGCATCTGGGTGGGCTTTATGCTCCAGACAGGTCGTATCGCCGTCCTTCTGTATCGGTTCACCAGTAGCGTCTGCCGGGAGAGAGGTACAATGTTTCGCGTTCTTATAGCTTGTCTGTCTTTACGAGCCTTCCTCTCATACCATTTCGACGTTTAGGCGTACTCCGTAGCCACACGCCGTGATCCTCAACACATTGTTCCGGCCGGCCGCGGTGGCCGAGGGGACTGAGGCGCTCCAGTCACGGTCTGCACGGCCACTACGGTCGGGGGTTCGAATCCCCCCTCGGGTATGGATATTTGTGCCGTCATTAGTCTTAGTTAGTTCATAAGTAGTTTGTAAGTTTGGGGACTGATGACCCCGTACTTAAGTCCCATAAGCTATACAAACAAACAACAAACATTGTTCCGGGATCCGCTGAATAGGTCAGGAGTTCACCATACACAGGGAGCGGCTACACGGGTAACGGGGGACGTGTCGCGTGGACTGGGCTGTTTTTTAGGGTTGGGGGGATTTGGGGGAAACAATGAATTGGCTTTCTCAAAGGGTGCAGGTTGATCACAGGCGAAATGAGAAATGTAGATCTATGAACTATTGGCATAACATTTGTAAATCGTCGTAGCTGTGGCGAGAAAGTAACAGAACTACAAGCGTTAATAGAAAGCACCAAAACACACATCATTGCAGGTAGCGAAAGTATTCTTAAGCCGGAAATAAGTTCAGCAGAAGTTTTGGCAAAAAGATGTAACTGTGTTCGCAAAAGATAGATTAAACAAAATATTTGTAGGCATTTTTGTCGCCTTTAAAAGTAGCCTATCGTGTAGTGAAGTTGAAGTTCATAGTTCCAGTGAGTTATTATGGGTAGAGGTTGTACTCGAAAAATCACAAAATGTTTCTAATTGCTTCCTTTGAGCGGCCTCCTGACTGTGACGATACAATAGCAGAAAGGTTCAAAGAAAACCTGTATCACATTACAAACACGTACCCGACTCATACAATAATAGTAGGCGGTAACTTTAATTTACCCACAATCTGTTTATACGCTTAAAACATTGTGCGAAATTGTACTCAACACATTCTCTGAGTAGAAAAATGTAGATGGCACCCGAGCAGATTCGTACAGCAGCAGTTAGTCAGACGGACAGCGCCCGAGTCTGACTCGTGCAACGCTAAAAATTTGTAGCGGCCATCTTGAAACCTGCCCTCAGTTACTAAACACGTAAAATGAAGTAGATGGGTTCTCTGCATTTTGCTGTCATATAATGAGTGGCGTTTCTAACTAGTTGTACGCTACAAAAGATCTTTGTATTTCTCGATCTCTGTTGAATCCTACATTGCTTTCGTGTCCTACCTGTATTGGTCGCACTCTGCAGATTTTTGATATAGCGAATTTACACGAGAGCGATGATTTCAGTGCCGATGAAGAGGAGATAGACGACTCTGATTCAGAAAGAAAAGGTGATTATCTGTAAGAACCATATGTACATTTTTTTGGGGGGGGGGGGGGGGGGGGGGGGGAGATAAAAATAAGATTTACAAAAAAAAAAAAAAAAAAAAATTGTATCTGCTACTTCTAACATTTAATAATTTTTAATATATAAATGAGAGTTCATTGTTTCCTATGAGACTGCCAACTCAATTATTGCATTCATAGTTAGAAAACTGTTAGCTTCAAAAAACAGCAGCGCAGCTGCCCTATCCAGAGTCACTTACGCCATTCTTGAATGTGTTATACACGGCCATCACCTGGCGCTGGCAATACAAGCATGGTGACGGGACTTCAGTGCTGCAAACTTCAGTGCAGCAAATATTAATCCATGAAGCTGGTGCGACGGCATACGCTGTCTACTGCCGACGACCCTCTCAGCGTGTGCGACGACATCTACCGTCCGTGCTGTTTAATCAATTTTTCAGTTCTGCCGATGCAGATTGAAGGTCGGCCGCCAGATTGAGTGTCATACGTTCCCTATCTTCACTTTGACAGATATTACAGTAACTTATTTGTATGGACTAAAATTATAAGAATTTTTTTTATCTTTGTATGCTTGCTGATTTTCGAAAGTTGTGCGCAATAACTGAGCTGATTGTAGATGATGTTTTGTGAATTTTGATAAATGGTTATAATAAGGAAGACGAATTTGTATTGTCTTCTGATACATTGGATATGCTATCATGCTTTGAGCATTCTGTGTCAAAAAGTCTTGTTAGCAATTATTTTTTATAGCTTGATTATAACTCTTTGTGCCTAAAGTGACTTAGCCAATTCTATCCTTATAGTTTCAAGTATTAAGACAACTTTTTCAGGATGTTTATTCTACTACCTCATTAGATCTAGCATTTACAGCAATGGTGGGACCTGCGCAATAGTTGTCACGCTGCAAGTGCTGTTAATTTGAAGGCAGCGTCGCGCCTGAGGCGTTAATGGCATCAGTTGGGCTACACATAAATAAAGCATCAGCTGTTCTGTCATCACTCGTGGAGTCATGTATCGTAGTTATAACACTGTGGAATCGCATTGGGGCGGGCAGTAGTTAAAATTCACCTCCACCTCCGGCCATCCATATTTAGGTTTTTCGTGATTTCCCTAAATCACTCCAGGCAAATGACTGGATAGTTCCTTTGAAAGGAATGTGTGTTCGGTCTGTAATGACCACGATCTCGACGGGATGTCTGCTCTATCAATTCTAGAGTCCACCTTTAACAGCTACTTTCGTTCTCGTCATACTAGGTCCAAAACAAATCTTGCCGTGCAGTCCATCTGTTACGCAATCGTAAAGATGAGCTATTAAATTCGATGATTAATTAATTAATTTTTCTGGCCGTGCAGTCCATCTCTTACGCAATCGTAAAGATGAGCTGTTAAATTCGATGATTAATTAATTAATTTTTCTGTGGCTCATTGGCCTGATGCAAGTCTTTCAAATGGACGCCACTTCGACGACTTGCGTGTCCCTAGCCTACCCCAGTTACCCCAACTGGGAATGGGGACCTACAGCTTAACGTGGAATCCGAACCACGTGCCGTTTCTGGCAGCTCCCCACAACGTTGACAGGTGAAATATGGGTTAAAACGCAAACTGAAAAAAATCTTAAATCCGACCGGATTTAGAACCCGCAACCCTTCGGTTTCAAGTCAAGCGCTTTATCCCAAGACCACCGGACCGACCTAATTCCCTGATGCATTGCATCGTATGAACGAGGAAAGTTGATAATTTCTGCCGGACTGGGATTTGAATCCATCCTTCCAGATGCATTTCACGGCGTAGTATCGGATTGCATACCACGGTAAAAATCTCAAAGGGCTCGACGAAAGGACGCAGGTAATGTGACTAATGAGTAAGGGACTGAGTACGCTGAGTATTTGAGTTGTACGTAATTCGTGTTAGAGCAGTCCGTGCAGTCGTGGTAACCACTGTGTGTGAGAGTGAGTGGCCTAGTGCTCGGCTCCACTGCACAGAACACGGGAGTCCTGGATTCGAATCGAAGCCCGCCATAGATTTTCAAATTTCCCCGTTGTTTTAATTCGATTTTGCACCAATTGTCATTCCTTTTTTTTCTCGTCTACGAATGCATCACAGTTGAAACTTCCTGGCAGGTTAAAACTGTGGGCCGGAATCAGGGTTCGAACGTAGGACCTTCGTCTTTCGCGGGTAAGTGCTCTGCCGACAGAGCTATCCCGACACGCTTCACAGCCCGTCCTCAAAGCTTTACTTCCTCCAGTACCTCTTCTCCTACTTTCCACAGAGATGGGGACGTTTCGTGAAGCGCGCCTTCATAGCGCAGTTGGAAGAGCACTTGCCCCCCCCCCCTCCGCCGGCCGCGGTGGCCGAGGGGATTGAGGCGCTCCAGTCACGATCCGCACGGCCACTACGGTCGGGGGTTCGAATCCCCCCTCGGGCATGGATATTTGTGCCGTCCTTAGTTGTAAGTAGTTCATAAGTAGTTTGTAAGTTTAGGGACTGATGACCCCGTAGTTAAGTCCTATAGACTCTACAAACATTTGAACTTTTTTTTGCCCCCCCCCCCCCCCCCCCGAAAGGCAAAGGTTCTAGGTTCCGGCAAACAGTTTTAAACCGCCAAGATGTTTAATATCAATACATACTCCGCTGCAGAATGAAAACATCGTACCGAATATATGAGAGTTAATTGCCATAATTTAAATAGAGTTGAACGTAATTAGGTACTGGTCAAGGACGTATTGCTAATGATCTGAGCTGAGTACAATGAAGAGTCTCAAATCGTAACTATTAGAACTGACAGCTTCTATCCATATTTATTCGACAACCACGATCGTTTGTATACGTTTTCTCTGAGGTTATTTTTTCAAAGTGTAAGTAATGATGTTCGATTGTCATATCAATGAAGGAATAAGAAAAAAGTAACCAATTTCGCATTGTCTGTGACAGGCATTATGCATGCCGCGGAAACGAGTGATTAAGGGGCGTTTCTAACCAGCGGATGACGTCGGGCGCCAGTTGAAAGAGCACTGAACATAAATAAATGGCCTCACTCCGAAGAAATAAGGATAAATTGGGCGGATGAAAACTGATATGATACATAATTCATGGAGAATTTGGGCGAGGGCTGGAATGAATTCCAATAAACACCGTCTGCCTTGTCGAGGGTAAGAAAAGGGGGAGGGAAAAAAAGAGGAGTAGGAGGGTGAGCGAAGGAAAGGGAGGAAGCGAGGAAGGAAAGCGTGCGCCAGCAGTCGGCGTCGGGAGGGAGGAACAGAGCGCCCTGTTGCTACGTCCGCCGGAATCGCATTTACATCTTTATATGTGGAGGGAGCGCGCCGCCGAGTTCCCAGATTCGATCCCTGGGAAATGCAGTTACCCCGTCTTTCTCGGGCTACTGCAATATGCGGCGCCGGTCGAAATTCAATACGCGGGCGAGTGTACCGAAATTGCCCCAGCTTCGGCTCCCGACGTGCCTTCCTTGAACGTTTGCGCAAACAGTGCTAGGTGGGAAGCTTACAGCATTTAGAGCCGCGTCCCGTAGGATTCACGGAACCCAATTCGATTCCCTCCTCCTTTTAGTCAGGTGCAGAATTACAGTAGCCCATTTTTCGTTGATACAACTACAAGACTGGAAAGTAGAGCAAAACAATTAATTGCAAAAAAGTTTAATAGCAACAAAAGAAAATACACACGAACTTTACACATGAAATATTACGGTAGATTAAAACTGTGTACCGGATGTGGATTCAAAACCGATACTTTTGCCTTTCCCGCTCAACCACCAATTCCTTTTCTATTTTTATTTTTATTTTTTATTTTTTTCAGGTAAAAAGGCGAAAGAGTATTTGAGAACATAAACAAAGGGACTTACACGAATATAAACACACGCTGTCATGAGTTAATGTTGAGAAAAAAAATGTCTCAGGAACCAAACATTTTCCTATTTTATTAGATATTAATTAAAATAATGTAATCATAGTCATCAGCATGATTAATTTAAAAACGGTAGTTATGTAGATGTATAATTCATACTAGGGTAAGGTGGTACAACAAATTCGATATAGTAGAACTCCGATCAACATAAGTTTTCGTGCCATTTGTCAGTATCGTAGTGTCTGGTTGTGTGGCGTTGTAGTGTAGCAGGTTGCTAGTGCTATTCGCTCCTACGCCGGCGGTCAACGCAAGTCGTCGCGCCAGTATAAGACGGGGGTTAAGTCACACTATAGTACTTCGGCCGCCGGGGGCGCCCGCAGTCTATGTATCTCATTTCTCGCTTCGCGTGCCGGCTAATAGGAAGAAGGAGTCTCACCTACTTGTGCCACCGCAACACGACAATAACGACGGTTCGAGCGAAGAGTTCAAGGGAAGAGTTCCATCTACGAGAGCCAGCAGTCTAGCTGTAGCACAAGCTGGAACAGTATACTTAGTGATTCATTGCAGATCTGTGTAATAGAAAGAACTTTGTATCACCACAAGAACAGCAAAGTTAAGTATTCATTTCATCTTGTAACTAATGAATTATTTCAGTTACAGACCCATGTCCACCTTCTAACTAGTCAACGGTCTACCTCCTGTTCCCGCTGCATACCGAGACGTAACATAACATTTCGGGCATTGTATATCATTTAGCATTTCAGCGGTGGGGCCCGGTAGATGGCTTTCTTATAGACCTACACCTAGAGACCCTATAAAGAAAAGGATTGGCAATCCAGCCGATGTCCACCAAGTTTTTACCAGATTGGGTGCGGAACGTGCATTTATATAGCGACCCAAGCAGAAATGTGGGCATTTAAGAATTAAAATAAGACACTAAAAGCACTAAAGCAGTCCGCCAGAAAAAAATGAGATAATCATCAACGAAGCCAAGACACAGCGGCACACAAATTTTTGATGGGTTGGTAGCTTTTAATGAAGTGAGGTGGGTTTCCAAGAGCACCTTTCAGCATCTCTAAACGATGAAACGTTGAGAATATTCACGAAAAAGTCAACAAGGATCGTTGTTTCATGATGGAGGGAATTTCAGTAGAGACGTGAGTGAGTTAGAGTATGCAACAGCGTATTTTGACAGAGGATTTGCAGATTAGATGTGCTACCACTAAATTTGTTGCTCGCCTTCTCGTAGAGCATCGAAAATGTATTACTTTGAATTTGATCGAGGACTTGGAAAACAAGATTGAAAGCGAACCATACTTTTTGATCAAAGCATTACAGCCGGCCGCGGTGGCCGAGGAGACTGAGGCGCTCCAGTCACGGTCTGCACGGTCACTACGGTCGGGGGTTCGAATCCCCCCTCGGGCATGGATATTTGAGCCGTCCTTAGGATTAGCTAGTTCGTAAGTAGTTTGTAAGTTTAGAGACTGATGACCCCGTAGTTAAGTCCCATAAGCTATACAAACATTTGAATTTGAATGCATTACAGGTGACGATAGTTGCTATTAATCACGTCACACGGGAACCAGAGTAAAGCCAGTAGAAGACTCAACCAGATACTAAATAAATAAATAAAATCAACATTAATGAGGTCGATTATAAAGAAGATATTCATTGTCTTATTCCATGGTCGTTGGAGAGTATCCCCCTGGCCAGACTTTGAACCATAAATTTTATTTCCGAGTTTTAACACGTTTTCAAGGGTGTATACGGAGGAAACGGCTAAAAATTTGGCGATCAGGAGGTTAGTGCTTTGATCACAACAGCCCTTCTAACCACAGCGCCTTGTCTGTGAACTACCGTTTGCACTCTCAGGGATGGTCTTTCGTTCCCCACCCACCATATTCCCCAGACCTAGTCACGTAAGACTTTTTTTCTGTCCCCAAGAAAAAAAGAATCTGCAAGAGAGGTGTTTTGGTTATGTGTAAACGATGAAAACATTTTCCAAAGGGCACTGCACTATATCACAGCTGAATGCAGTATTCGTTGCGGCAAGATCCAATTGCAATTTCTTTCATCTATTTTCTTCTTCGAATGGGAACTGCTCAACATATATAGGGAGACATAATCATTATAATAAGACAAGACTACGGTCGGGGGTTCGAATCCCCCCTCGGGCATGGATATTTGTGCCGTCCTAGTTCGTAAGTAGTTCATAAGTAGTTTGTAAGTTTAGGGACTGATGACCCCGTAGTTAAGTCCCATAAGCTTAACAAACATTTGAACATTTGAATAAGACAAGAGAAATCAGATCGCTAACAACAATGTTTAGGTGTTCCTTTTCACCGCGCGTTATTGGAAATGTAACGTTAGAGAAATGTTATGAAGGCGTTTCTCTGAACACTGTGTTAAATGTGATTTGCAGAGTAATGATGTAAATGTAGTTAAAAAAGTTTTACTTGCTGTGGAGACGTAGATTTTGGTCTGAATAGGCTTTGAAAGATCTGTTGAACCTACTTATTTCCTCTTATATGTGTTTTTCCTAAGTTAATAGTGTATACTATATATGACAAATGCTACTAGTCTCTTCAGCGGGTATACTATAAAAAGTGAGAGGGAAGGGCAAATACAAGATATTTGTCTCCATGAGGAATAACAGAGTATTACCATATATCGAACCTTATTTTCTCATACTTTATATCACCGCGGTGGCCAAGCGGTCTGCGGCGTGCCAGTCACGGTCTGCACGGCCTTAGGATAAGGTAGTTGATAACTAGTTTGTAAGTTTTGGGACTGATGACACGGTAGTTAACTCCCATAAGCTAGACAAACATTTGAATATTATTTATTAAGGTTTCATATGATCACATACAAATTATTTTTCACACGAAATAAAATGGGACTTTGGCCTTTCTGAATTGCCAGTCTATTCCGACATTTGTTCTTTTCCCTCACGAGTATAATCCTACCTAGTAATTAACCAAATGTACAAATGTTTGCAAATCTATCGGACCAAACTGCGTGGTCATCAGTCCGTAGCTTACAAACTACTTAAACCTAAGTAAACTAACCTAAGGACAACACACACACCCATGCCCCAGAGAGGACTCGAACCTCCACGGCGAGAAACCGCGCGCTCCGCAGCGAGGCGCTTTAGACCACTCGGCTACTCCACCGCGGCTGGGGCATGGGTGTGTGTGTTGTCCGTAGGGTAGCTTACCTTAGTTTAAGTAGTTTGTAAGCTACGGACTGATGACCACGCAGTTTGGTCCGATAGATTCACAAACATTTGAACATTTTTGAAGAAACGGGCCAGTGATTGGCAATTTCTTTCACGGAAAGCAGAAACACTCCTGGGCGAGGAACTGTTTTTGTGTACGTCACGCAGCGACCACAGAAAATTTGCACTTCCGTTGACGACTCGCGAATTACGTAATTTTTTCCCCCAGCACGCTTTGCAGCGTTGTGTGGCGTGAGATCCGGTAGGGAACGAACAGCCGTTGATTGCTGGCGACAGATATACGGGACCGCTTTCGTCAAAGTAAACAGAGGGACGACGTGTTAATTGGCCGTTGGCGTGATGGCGCGCGATACCGGGTCACGAGTTTGAGCCCAGCTTAGTCTATCGTCACGGAATATCGCGGCCACTCCATGCGAGCACGGGGGCTCTGCTCAGAGCACTCGAGACGTTTTACGAGTGGCGAACAACAGTTTCAAACATAACGTTTCGGCCTACACACAAACTTCGAAATTTAAACCTTCTTTCTTGATAGGGAGATAAAGATATATTTGCAAACATATTTGTTTGTTTGTGGAACTTATGGGACTTAACTACGGGGTTATCAGTCCCTAAGCTTACAAACTACTTATGAACTAGCTAAGACTAAGGAAGGCACAAATATCCATGCCCGAGGGGGGATTCGAACTCCCGACCGTAGTGGCCGTGCAGACCGTGACTGGAGCGCCTCAGTCCCCTCGGCCACCGCGGCCGGCCCGTATCTTGCTTGCTTGACTTTCCGCCAATCACAACGCCATCCATACACAGTGCTCTACGTCACTGCACGTGCTAGCCAAGTACCCCTCCCTTCGGATCTAAAATTTCAACTTATCCACAAACTTGAAACGTAGTGCTTCTACCCAGTAGTTTCATTATTCATGGCATTTCACCGATTTTCGTAAGAGTTTGAACACTGTTTACATCTGCTTTGCAGTGTTTATGCTCGTCATCGCATTAATTTTATATGTGTGGTATCTGTTCTTCAGGACATTAATCACGAATGAAAGTTTTCTGGTCACGGCTCCACAAAAAACGTAGTTGTTTGTTTTCTATATCCACATATATACTCCGCAATCTACCGTAAGGTGCGTGGCAGAGAGTAAACTATACCACTACTAGGCACTTCCTTTCCTATTCCATTCCCAAATAGAAGGAAGAAAAAAAAGAATGTCTACATGCCTCTGTACGAGCCCCAATTTCTCTTATCTTGTCTTTGTGATTCTACGCGAAATATAGGTAGGCGGCTGGAAGTTCGTTCTACAGTCAGCTTCAGATTCCGGACCTCTAAATATCCTCAACAGAATTTTTCGAAAAGGACGTCGTCTTTCCTCGAGGGGTTATCATTTGATTTCCCGGAGCATTTTTGGGACACTCGCGCATTGGTCGAACCTACCAGTAACGGACCTAGCTGCTTGCCTCTGAACTGCTGGCATGTCTTTCTTTAAACTGATCTGCTGCGAATCCCAAATACTTGAGCAACACTGAACACGTAGTCGTACTAGCGTTTTATACGCGTTTACCTTTACTGATGTAGTACATCTTCCCAAAATTCTCCCAACAAACCGAATCAGCTTTTCGCCATACTCACAGCTATTCTTACAACAAATGTTCAAATGTTTGTAAATCTATCGGACCAAACTGCGTGGATATCATTCCGTAGCTTACAACTACTTAAACTAGGGTAAAGTAACCTAAGGACAACACACACCCCGATGCCCTAGGGAGGGCTCGAATCTCCGATGGCGAGCAACCGCGCTCTCCGCAGCAAGGCGCCTTAGACCGCTCGACTACTCTACCGCGGCTTATCCTTATATGCTCGTTCCATTTCATATCGCCCTGCAATGTTACGCATAGATATTTTAACGATGCGACTGCATCAAGAAGCCACTGCTAATACTGTATTCGAAACTATGGGATTGTTTTTCCTTCTCATGTGCATATCCTTATATTTTTCTACATTTAAAGGTAGCTGCCATTCTTCGCACCAACTAGTTATTTCGTCTAAGTCATCCTGTATGCTAATATAGTCAATTAATCACGGCACTTCACACAGCAATATCAGCATACAGTCGCAAATTACAAGTTACTCTGTGCACGCATGGGCGGTAAATCGCTATGAAACTGCTGTTAAACCAATGGTACGGGCTGACCCTAATCATTCCAGGTAAGAAAAGCTTCCGTATGGAATCACCACCCGTTTGCACGGCGCCTGTTGACAGCTTGGGTATGCTTTCACTGTAGTGCCTTTAGTTTGTGATGTCCATGCATTCTGTTGCTTGACATAATTTCATTTACCACTCTACATACACTCTCTCCCCACAAGGGCTACTCGGGCATGGTGATCTCGGGATAAAGCACTCGACAGGAAATTGAAGGCTCGCGGGTTCCAAACCCGCTATGGATTTTGCAACCTGCGTTTAAACACAGCCTTCACTTCTCAACGATGTGCGTAGTCGCCAGAAACGACAAGTGGTTCGGATTTCATGTTGAGTGCTATCGACAAGGGATGTCAAATAGATTACGTTTTTTTCTAGATTTCCGGAACGCTTTTGACACTGTACGTCACAAGCGTCTTCTAAACGTATTGCATGCTTAGAAAATATCGCCACAGTAGTAACACTGCGACGCGGTCGTTAGCGGCTGTCGAGACGGCGAGTATCGGGCAGAGTGAGCAGCCCAGAGTTGTAAACATGCGAAGCACTCTGCGGTTTTACTACCGCCATTGACCACTCCTTCCACTCAGAGGACAAACATTCCCTGACATGAGATTGTACACGCCGTTACCGCCGGCAACGTGTGATTCGCAAGTAATGATACATTTTCACATACATTACGATGGGATTTGTTCTTTATCGTATCTTCCAAACACTGACAGATACAAATCAGCCCATTGGTGCGTCATGTTTTGTATCTATTAATGAATGACATGTCTCGTCGGTATCTTGTTAAATGGTTGACAGATATTTATTATTATTATTATTATTTATCCATAATACACTGAGGGCCGCGACGGATTACCCGTACCCATTGGAGCGCCGTAGTGCGGTGTTCACCACCGTTCGCCGTCGGGAGTTCGATTCCCCCTTCGGTCATGGCGGTTTGTCTTGTCCTTTTTTGGCCGCGGTGGCAACATTTGAAGATTTTTTGAATCAGCTTTAAGCTTGGAAGGAAAGTGTAAAATAAATAAGCTTGGTAGACCAACGGCTCAGCTCGAGTTGAAGAAAGCGCAAGTAAGCCGAAACAAGAGACTCTCTGCAGAAGTTTTAAAGTAAATATATCTAAGGGACGGGGGCAAACCGGGAGCCGGCCGCGGTGGCCGAGGGGACTGCGGCGTGCTAGTCACGGTCTGCACGGTCACTATGGTCTGGGGCTCGAATCCCCCCTCGGGGGTGGATATTTGTGCCGTCCTTAGTATTGGCACGCCGGAGACCCTAGTCGCCGAATTGTAACACCTGATGCTGGACGTGAAGACGAACGGATATTTAGGCAAAGAGGTAAACAGAGTTCTGCGACCAAGAAAGGGCACGCCAAAGTGTGACAGTAAACCCCGCAGTGGAAGATCACGGTTTCTATCCACTTTGACAGAAAGGTCTGTGAACTGATCATAAAAATTAAAAAAATAATGTGGAAAGTATACATCGGAACTACGAAGCGAGGCGTTAACACAAGACTAAAAGAACATAAAATTGTTTGCCGACTGAGGATCTAGTAACGCTTTGCATTTTTTTAAGAAAGTGAAAAAGAATAGCTGAAAATGTACTAAGTTGTTGCAAGTATTCTCCTGAAAATAAAGTCGGGGATCCCAGTTATGATACGTTTATTGTTGACGGCGCTTTAATATAGCCGGCCACGATGGCCGAGCGATCGCGGCGCACCATTTACGTTCTGCACGGCCACTACGGTCGGGGGTTCGAATCCTCCCTCGGGCATGGATATCTGTGCCGTCCTCAGTATTGGGTAGTTCATAAGTAGTTTGTAAGTTTAGGGACTGATGACCCCGTAGTTAAGACCCATAAGCTATACAAACATTTGAATATTCGCAAACCGGGGCGCTTTCCCCTGGTACCACTCGCAGAGTTGCCCTAAATTGTCATTTTGGCACTTTGGACAACGACGGGGGCGGGGGGGGGGGGGAGTGGCGGCAGCTCTGTTATCAAGATTCGGCACTCAAAGAAGTGAACCCCCGGTCATCTGAAACACCAGCCGCCACTGAGTACAACGAAACTGAATAACACATTACGCCTTCTGTTGCGAGGATGCTTGACACTGGTTGCAGGCTCAAGGTTCAGTGCTCATACCGACATCTAAGGGATGTTTTTCTGAAACTCTAGACCATGCCGATTACACCTAGCGCTGTCTCAGTTACCTAGTGACATTTGTCTCAATGTTATTACAGGTTAGAATCGGGTGATTATTTGGGGACACCCTATGTAACGCCCAGAGCAGCAGCAGCACGCCCCCGGGAAGAACAGGTCGGCGCGCGAATCGTGGAAGCGGCTGCGTAATCCCGGGTTTAGCGGGCGGGCGCGCTTTGCCCTGACACTGCCGCAGCGGGCGTAGGGGCCGTTCGTGTGCTCCGCGGGCCGCGTCCTGGAATGTAACTCAAAGCGCGGACCCGCTGCCACGGCAAACACGAGCACACCTGTCCGCCGCCGGCGCCGCGTGCGGACACCGGGCTCTTCGCCGAGCGATGTAGCGTGTACTCGCGCAGCGCGACCGCTGTGACAAGTACGGAAGAGGAATCCTTCTGTATACAGGGCGAGTCACGTAGCACGTAACATGCCTTTTATTTCGTGTACGGGTACGCATATGGAAACGTGGTTTCCGGCATATGCTAGAGCGCCCAGGGGCACAGACAGTTTTGTACGGTGAACGGTTTTAGCACCGGTATCAACTGAGATATTGAAGCAAGTAGGGTAGAGTGGGTTCGGTTGTAAAATAATGTCATCCCCTATTATCATTAAGTGTGTTTGCCTCTGTAACTTATAAAATCAGTTCCTTGTTCCAAGTGTATGATCGCTACAAAGGCGTATAAGACTATGTGATAAAAAGCGCCAAACAAAGGCGTTAACACGTCACGCAATAAAAGCAGCAAGGATATAACACCGAGAAAGGAGAGATAGAATTTAAAAAAATCAATTCCTGAGGATCTTGGCTGTGTGGTCACAGTAATAAAAGTAAAACATCCGGCCACTCTGTGACACAGTAAAACCCCAGACCTAAAAGTGCTAGGTAAGCGGGGAATAAATATATACCGAAAACTCAATAAAATTCAGATGGAATTATATAATCCACTCGCACGGATAAAATTTAAAACTCTATCTACCATAGAGGCATCGTCTGCTGAAACCGAGCTCAGGGCGTCAGGGAGTTTAAAACCCCGCCCCTGGGCGGTGAGGTGAGTAAATTCCAATGAAATGTGAGCAACTGATAAATCGGCGCCACAGCGGCACTGAGGTTGGCCTTCGCGACAGAGAAGGTGATCGTGTGTCAGCCAAGTATGGCCGATACAGAGCCGACAGAGGACGACAGCGTCCTTTTGAATGACCTAAATATATATAGGGTGTTTCACTAAGTGTGTTTGTCTCTGTAACTTATAAAACAATAGGTGACGGGAAATTTTAATGCGGTCGGTCAACATAAAAAATGTTACATTTTCTGCGGAGCTATTAACATAGTTTATTGTATCATTTTCCAAAGAGTTAAACCACAAAGATACAATATTTTTAAATGGAACAACAGTTTTTTCTATCGTGCATTGGATTCGTTGGAACCAGCAGCGTCGAAATAAATTTTTAGCTACATTCCTGTCACTGTTAGTTTGGAAGCTACAACCCTTCAAACTTTATGGGGCAGAGGCTACGACAGCGTATCTGACTGGCTGGTGGTCATGAGACACTGGGCCGTGCCCCAGGAGATAGCGACTCGGCCAGTCAGCAACGCTATCGCAGCCTCCGCCCCCGGAACTTTGAAGGGTTGTAGCTCCCAAACTAAAAGTGATAGGAATGTAGTTTAAATTGATTTGGACGGAGCTGGTTTAAACGAATCCAAAACACGATAGAAAAAAATATTGTTACATTTAAAAAATTATATCTTTTTGGTTGTAACTCTTTGGAAAATGATACAATAAATTATGTTCATAGCTACGCAGAAAGTGTAACATTTCTTGTGTTGATCTACCGCATTAAAATTTCCTGTCACCTATTATTTTATAAGTTAGAGAGGCACACACACTTAGTGAAACACCATATATATGTATTAGTGAAGTCTAAATTTGCCTAAGTAAAACGGTAAAAAAGTTGCCGTTAAGTATTGTGTATTGTGGTTAGATCACAGGAGCAAATACAAAAAAGAAAGAAAAAATTACAACCGACTGTAAGCGTCTGTGTGCTACGTCTTTGACTGTCCGAGGGGTATCGGTTGTTGGACGCGAGCTAGTAGACGAGTTTTAAACAGTAGCAGTTGGTGTGTGTGGCTCAGAGTGGGCGTCAGTGACAAGATGAAAATGGTTATTGTTTAAGCTGGTGCAACTAATTTAACTCTGACTCATATACCTGGTGATCAAAAGTCAGTATGAATTTGAAAAGCTTAATAAATTGCGGAATAATGTAGATAGAGAGGTAAAAATTGACATACATGCTTGGAATGACACAGGGTTTTATTAGAACCACATCTACCGTTTTCGCGCCTTTTTTCTTCGAGGAACTGCGTGATTCTGGTTTTGTAACTGCTACCGTGACGGGTGAGAGGTACGCCGATATGTTACAGAATCGCATCATCCCCAGCCTGACTGACAAACACCTGCTGGAACGTACAACTTTTATGCAGGATGGCGCTCCACCCCATATTGCTAGACGCGTGAAAGATCTCGTGCGCACGTCGTTTGGTGATGATCGTGTGCTCAGCCGTCACTTTCGTCATGCTTGGCCTCCCAGGACTCTAGATCTCAGTGCGTGCGATTTTTGGCTTTGGGGTACCTGAAGTCCCAAGTGTATCGTGATCGACCGACATCTCTAGGGATGCTGAAAAACAACATCCGACGCCAATGCCTCACCATACCTCCGGGCACGCATACAGTGCATTTCACAACATTATTTCTCGACTACAGCTATTGTTGAGGAATGATGGTGAACGTATTGAGAATTTCCTGTAAATAACATCATCTTTGCTTTGTTTTAATTTGCTATGCTGATTGTTGCTTTCTTGAACAGATGAAGCGCCATCTGTTGCACATTTTTTCCAAATAAAGCCCCATGTCATTCCAAGCATGTTTGTCAGTTTTTACCTTTATATCTACATTATACTGACTTTTTGATCACCAGGTAGATTAGCCACGCTATACTATCGTGTATCTATACAGTCAGTAGGAATTTGTATTTCTGTTAAAGTCTTCGCTAACATGTGTCGTGTCGTGTCGCCGAAACAATCAAACGCGCCACGACGGTAATGGTTTTATATACGGAGAGGATCTAAATCAAGACTATCTGGTTAACGAGGAATTTTGATCTCGCAAAAATATAAACTTACGTAACAACCATGACACCAAGATTATCGAGTACCCGCGTCCCGATCGAGCTGTCAATGATTGCTGTAATTAATGTTGGGCTGCAATCGTACGTGAACAGCATATTGGATCAGCATACAGTAGTACATGTGTAATACCTCAAGATCTTATTTATTCTGGAACTGGACAGTCAGTCATTCGCATTGTGTATTACTGATTTAGAACAGTGTGTAAACCTTCAACCTAACTGTTATTAAGTTTGGTTTGCTACGGTACATCCAAATCTTATTGCATGATTTTAAATATCGCGGTTCGAAGTAGAATTAACTAGTAAATGAGAACCATTTATCGACGATACTGCATCAGGGTGAAGTGAATAGTTTCGAAGTGGCTCATAGGTATAATTGCGAGCAGGAACACGGTCAAATGTAACTACATACCCACCTACAATGAGCTAACGTTCGTAATCAAAACAACATTTCATAACTATGTTTGTATACCCCGAGAGCGTTACATGACCACAACCACACCCCAGAAGTGGTTGTGACTGTACTTGGGATCGGTTGTGAGACATTAAAAATGTAGCAAAATGTCTTGAAATTAGTTTTATTGCAATTCTATGTACATAATAGTAAAATAATCTTCTCCTGTAATAATTTATCTCTTATAACGAAAGAAATATCATCTTGGCTCACTTCAATCGCCTATAATGTCCGAATTGATGCTACTGGCCCATCCGTAACAAAAACACGTGGAAATACAAATAAGGAAGGAATAATTTTCCCCACGACATTTGCTGCAAAAGCGCCCGTGACTGATGTGCCTCGCTCAGCTGAAGTAAGAGCTCCGACTTGGCGTACCCCACGTCTTGCTACTACCTTGTCAGGTTTTTGGACAGTAGTTACCCCTGTTCCGTCAGCATTGTAATATTATATCCTGTAGTTCATATGACGTGTTAGTCCATAACAATTTTTAAATTGTCTTAAAAGGGTTTTACAGGTGTTTTGTTAAAGCTCGTTGCTCTTGAGAAGCTAGTAGTCTGACTAACGCAAACATACAGTGAAAGAATTCTGTTCATGAATGAAGAAACCATTCGTCGCCAACTACCTCATTCTCGAGCCAAGTAGGACGTAGCTTCAGTTTGTATACTACGTTCGAAAGCTAGCTTCCGTATCTCTTTTGGAGAAAGGCCAAAATATATTTCTGAGCACGAGTTACGTAAAGTGAAAGCGGCTGTTTTTTTGAGCGTATAGGAACAAAAATTATTTGTGCCACAACGATACCCAGAAAACATCTCACAAAAGTACCCAGGAAACACATCACAACCGTAATAATAAATGATATCACAACCGTACCCATCGCAATGCTGCATACAAAAACCATCGCATTCGAAAAACAAAATACAATATGTCTATGGATATATGACATATCTACCGGCTACGGCTACGCATTTATTTATCTTCCCGGATGTACATGAGCTGAAACAGAGAAATCTCCTGCCGGCCGAAGTGGCCGAGCGGTCTGCGACGCGTCAGTCACAGTCTGCACGGCCGCTACGGTCGGGGGGCATGAATGATTATGTCGTCTTTAGTATAAGGTAGTTCATCAGTAGTTTGTACGTTTATGGACTGATGACCCCGCAGTTAAGCCCCTTAAGCTTAAAAAACATTTGAACAGAGAAACCACCTGTTCATGCTTCGAAAACAAAGAGGTTTTGTTGTTGTGGTCTTCGGTTCGGTGAATGGTTTGATGCTGCTCTCCATGCCACCCTGTCCTGTGCAAGCCTCTTCATCTTCAAGTAAGAACGGCAACCTACATCTTATAGACTGCACAAACAACTAATTTACGAAATGTCTAACTTATAAAAGGAATAATTGACTTGTAATTTTATGTACGTTGTTTTATGTTCCTAAGAGGCACAGCATCTGCTATCGGACAACTGTCTCAATCTACACTGCTCTAAATTACATCATGTGGGACACATTCATTGAACTAAATATTCTAGTAAACATCATTTGGTGACCATCTGTACCCCTCAAAATATATATTCTTCTCAATCAAACGTCGTTTCATGCTGAACGTAAGTGCGTAACGACATTATTACCAGCTATCAAAACACGCTGTCGACGTATTTAACGTTGCAATGCAATTTCGCACACACGCAACTGTAATAAACAATTTACTGGCAATGCTTTGGTAACCACCTATAACGTGCAACATTAGGTTTATCTTACAGAAACAGAACTTTATAATATATTTCAACATGTCTTCAAAATGTTGATCATGGACTGAAAGACACTTTAGCAATACCCGTTCAAAAGAAAGAAGAACAGATGTAATTAGAGTGGATGACATGTTAGAAAATGCACCGGCGATTCGACGACGCATATCGTCTTGCGTAGTTGTGGCTTCATAGATTGTATCTTTGAGTGTCCTTCCTCACCTCCCTCCCCAAAGAAAGAAATCAAAGGCCGGCCGCGGTGGCCGAGGGGACTGAGGCGCTACAGTCACGGTCTGCACGGCCACTACGGTCGGGGTTTCGAATCCCCACTCGGGCATGGATATTTGTGCCGTCCTAGTTCGTAAGTAGTTCATAAGTAGTTTGTAAGTTTAGGGACTGATGATCCCGTAGTTAAGTCCCATAGACTATACAAACAAACAAACAAAGAAATCAAAGGCTGTCAATGGGCTACGTGCAGCCATTTTACAACAGAAATACCTCCTATCCAGCGTCCAGGAAAAGTTTCCTCCAGTATTTGCTTTGCAACTTGGGACGAGTGAGCTGGACAACCGCCATGTTGCAGTCACAGACACTTTCGAATATTCAGTGTCCAACAAGTCGACCGTTAAATGTGCTGAGAATCTGACGCTACGTAGCAAGGAGAGCTTCACCTGACGGTGTTTGCCCTGCTAAAGTCGTTAGCAGCCACGTTGCCCTCAAATTCTAGAACATTTCTCGATTTCTCTTTGCGACAAGTTTCGAAACCAACATTAACAAACGTTGCCAGGCACTTAAATGTGAATTGCAGAGTATCCCATGGAGATGCAGATGTTGTCTCACTGGAATTGTCTTCTCAAGGACTATCGAATGCAGTTACCAAAAGTAAAAGTTTCCATGTAAAAAAAGTATTTGCTTCAATATCTCAGGTGATACAGGTGCTAAGACCATTCAACAAACAAAACCAAACGTGCCCCTCGAATATTCCTTGTAACAGCTTCCCTGTGTGCTCGTATGTAAAACTCGGAGTAAAGGCACTCCGAAACTTCTGGAAATATAAATAAATAAAACGTAATACGACAGGTTGTTTATCCTTGTGTTTTCCCGCAATACTTTTTCGTGTTTGCAAAACATTTCTGCTGGATTGCAGGATGTTCTTGTTAACTGGAGACTACCAAGTTTTACAAGTAATCGCAGAACTCGGCGATTTATCACTCGAAAACTTGCAGCAACACGGTTGCTTCACGTAACCGAATTTATACTTCGTAATTTGTAACTTTTAAGTATCTCGCACAATCGATCAGCACGAGTCCTAACTTCGCCCAACAGGAGGGAGAACTGTCAGAGGAATTTTAAATTAAGATGAGACGATGATAGTCCTGCGTAGTGCAGATCTTTCATGCTCCTATGAACGTAAAATTTGATGTCCTTGTCGCTGAAAGCAATCATAAAACCTCATTTAGATATTCTGCAGACATGGAATTTTTAGGAAGAAGTGAGCTGCATTGCTACAAGACAAGTAATTCGGTCAACTTCCACTATGTTTCAGATAGGAAAGTAGGATTTTAAAACGCATTTAACGGTTCTACTGTTGTTATACGAGGCACGGACATTATTGATGAAACTGGGTATTTTTAGTTAATAACATTCCGTCTTCAGCAACAAATTTTATAAGCAAGGTCGGAGCAAGAGAAGGAAACGGCGGAGAGAAGGAGGTAAAGGCAGGTTAGTGGCGTGTCCCGAACCACGGACCATGTGCATCAAAATCCAACACGGCAAACAATTACAAAATTCGTCGTTAATTTTCGTACTATTGATGTTGTTAACTGATGCTAATGTGGCATTTTTAGGCACTAGATTATCATTTATCGTACGAAGAACGACATGTTTTTGTTAATTCTTCAGTGCGCCGTTGCTTTGAAATAACAACGTGTAGGTTATAATAAGAAAATCATCAAATACGCAACGCATATGCCAGAGACAGTTCTGGGCGTATAATGTCACGTGACATCTGCGAACGGCTGGTTTTCGTAAAATCAATGGACGGTGTCAAATCGCGGTTATTTTTGCAAATATCTCTGCATCGATGCAAGATATGAAAATAATAATAATAATAATAGGGCGAAGTTGTAGGGAATTTTCCCCTTTACTAATTAGGTTATTCAATTTTCGTGTCAGATGAACGGTTCGTTTCAAATTACAATTATATTACAAACGGCTTTTTTTGGTATTACTGCCGTATTTTTTTCCGAAAAATTTGAAAACGAAAGGTTCTGGTCTCTGGCGGCCTACAATTATGTCTGGAAAATTTGGTGCTGAACGGTTGAACGGTTCGTCTTAAAAAGTGGGAACACGTTACGGACAGACAGACAGACATCCCAAAATCGCCGTTATTTTTGCAAATACCCTTGAGACGATACGAGATATGAAAAAAAAAAAAAAAAAACCATAAGAGAGCAAAGTTGTCGAGAATTTTCTCCTCTACAAATTCGTTCATTCAATTTTCGCATCAGATGAACGGCTTATTTGCAATTAAAATAACATTGCAAACGGCTTTTTTTGGTATTACTAAAGTATTTCTTGTCCGAAATATTTCAAAAGCGAGGTTCTGGTCTCTGGTAGCCAACAATTATGTCTGTAAAATTTGGTGCCGATCGATTGAACGGTTCGACCTAAAAATTGGGAACACGTTACAGCCATACAGACATCGTCATATCACCGTTATTTTTGCAAATATCTCTGCAACGAAGCAAGATATGTTCAAATGTTTGTTAAGCTTATGGGACTTAACTACGGGGTCATCAGTCCCTAAGCTTATAAACTACTTATGAACTACTTATGAACTACTTACGAACTAGGACGGCACAAATATCCATGCCCGAGGGGGGATTCGAACCCCCGACTGTAGTGGCCGTGCTGACCGAGACTGGAGCGCCTCAGTCACCTCGGCCACCGCGGCCGGCGAAGCATGATATGAAATAACATAATAGAGCGAAGTGGTAGAGAATGTTCTCCTCTACAAATTCGGTTATTCAATTTTCGGCCGGCCGCGGTGGCCGCGGGGATTGAGGCGCTCCAGTCACGGTCTGCACGGTCACTACGGTCGGGGGTTCGAATCCCCCCTCGGGCATGGATATTTGTGCCGTACTTAGTATAAGGTAGTTCGTAAGTAGTTTGTAAGTTTAGGGACTGATGGCCCCGCAGTTAAGTCCAATAAGCTTAAAAAACATTTGAACATTTTTTTGAACAAATATCCATGTCCGAGGGGGGATTCGAACCTCCGACCGTAGTGGCTGTGCAGACCGTGACTGGAGCGCCTCAGTCCCCTCGGCTACTGGCCGCAGACAACAAAAAGAAAAGTAAGGTATAGGGCTAGATTTGGGGGAACTGATGAAGTGTTCAAAAAATGTATGTAAATCTATCGGACCAAACTGCGTGGTCATCAGTCCGTAGCTTACAAACTACTTAAAAAATGTTCAAATGTTTGTATAGTCTATTGGACTTAACTACGGGGTCATCGGTCCCTAAACTTACAAACTACTTATGAACTACTTACGAACTAGGACGGCACAAATATCCATGCCCGAGGGGGGATTCGAACCCCCGACCGTAGTGGTCGTGCAGACCGTGACTGGAGCGCCTCAGTCCCCTCGGCTACCACGGCCGGCACCGCTCGGCTAGTCCACCGCGGCCGATGAAATGAGAAAATCAATGAAGGTCTATAAAATGTACAGCAATTGCTCATGCATATTTACCAATTGCGAAACTTTGCCGCGTCCATAGTATTTCGTAACAAACAAGAATTTAGACTCTCCAGTTATCAGCGGATACTGAGGTAAAGATACCTAATTACATCACCGTCTACAGGTCCGTTCACGGAAGACATCTCAGGAGGACGCCGACTCCTTTCCACCAGCGTCTCCGGTAGTCGGAGGGATACCAGCCTCTACTTTCTCCTATCGGACGAAAAAAAAGAAGAAGAAAAAGTAGGGAGAAGGCCGTGAAAGGAAACTCATCTCGGCGATGCTCAATGCCGATTCCCGATGGACGAGGGCAGTAAATGTGACCGCGTCGGCGACTCGAGGTGTAATTATGACGTCGGCCGCGGCCGAGGACAACAGACGAGGAGGCGGTCGGAGGCGGCTGCGGCTGCGGCGCCGGTGGCTTGATTAGTGGGGCCCCGCAGCTGGCGGCCGTGTCCGTCACGGCGCATTTCCGCCGCCGCGGAGGCGGAGGCGGAGGAGGCGGCTGCAGATGGCCCGGGGGCGTGGCAGGGGGGGAGGAGCGCGGGGACCACACAGGGCGACGCCAGCGCCCGTACCAGCCACAGCACCGCATTGTTCCGGCCGCCGCGCAGCGCCGGATGCCGGCGGCGGGGAAAGGTACCTGCCCCACAGCCGAGGCTGCCGCTCGATCGGCGTGTGAGTCCCTTTTGTGACCGAGGTGACATGTGGCGGACAGAGGGGCGTGGAAGTCTCCCGTGACGAATGTCGGTGTAAATGAGGCCCGGAGAGTCAGTATGCACCCTCTTGGCCCTTTGAATATCTGAGTAGCTAAATAACTCTCGTGCACGTTTCCACTTCAAAAGGAAGCTCCGTAGAGGCAGGTTGTCCTCTCTTTGTTGCTTCGGTTTACAATGCAGCGGCAGCCCACGCCTGACAGTAACCTATGCTGAGGTCACACCACTCGGGAGAGGGAAGATAAACAGATGTGGGTAAATATGCATATCTAGGAGATATACTGAAGAGCCAAGGAAACTCGTACACGTGTATAATGTAGTGTCGGTACCCCTCCAGCAGCCAGAAATGCCACAACACATGGGATGGATTCTACTAATATCTGAAGTAGTGCCTACTGCAATGGAGCCCGTATATCCGCATGAGGACGAGAGCGTCCCTACTATTCCTCATTTTCATAAAAGACTAGCTGTGAACCCGGCATTGCCCAGGAGTTTATTTATCCCACATCCCCTCCCCTCCCATCCCCCTCTCTCCCGTCCCTCAATCCACCTCTTTTTCTCCCATCTCTATATTCGTTTCCACCTTTCCCTCTCTCGAGAAAGTTTTCTGCAAGGTACCCCTGTCATGTACCATACAAACATCTTCCTCTTTGTTTAAAAGTCATGTGTGAAAAAATTCATAAAGATTGGAGCAAAACTATGAATCTTGTAAAATTCCGTATGTTAAGTACCCTCCATCATGAAGCAAACGAAATTTCATACAGGCAGTGACATTCCTCTTGATTTTAAGGTAGAGTGTGCAAAATGTCATCAATATCGGAAAAAAACTAAAGATTTCTATACAACAGAAACGAATGGTCACATTGCTAAACGCACTTTGTTGTTCTCAAATATTCCAGTTTTATTTCATACATCCCTTATTCTGAGAATAACGAAAACGAAAAGAGACCTGTGAAATCGGTCGACCCGCTCTCAAGTTATGATGCGACCAATGTATTTAGGGATCAATTTTTATGTTGCAAAGTACCCTCCCCAATGCACCGTATGAAACTAAATGTAGACGGTGACCTTCCTGTTGTTTTGAAGATAAAGCGAGCGGAGTTTCGTGAAAATCGGTATGAAATAGTAGATTTCGTGAGCCTGTAGGATAAGTATTTTCTGCCATGCACCTATCACAAAATACTTTTTTAGCTGACGTTTTCTACCTAGAAACTACATTATTGCCAAGTTTCAACTTCATAGATGAAGTTGTTTTCAAGATTTCGTGTTTAGTCAGTGATTGACTGAGTGTCCTTTCGCTATTATATAGATAGAGATTAAGAAAACAGATTGCTTAATTTTGAATGCAGCAGAATCAAGGGAGCCTTCCAGACAAAAATAAATATTAACATGCAAATCTGTAATGCTAACTTTATTTGATACAAGGTCATGCATGATGTGACAGTTTTAGGGCGTCTACAGCGAAGCTGTTGTCATTTTCTATGAGTGTGTTTGTTCGGGGCGGGGGGGGGGAGGGTTACTTACAAAACGCTTCATAAATGTCACAAATTACATGAAAACTTTGCTACAGGTCCCTAACTACTCCCATTTTCCACTAATTGACGCATAATTTTGGGTATTCTCACGCGGGGGCCTCTCATTATTTGTGACGTCATATCTCCTGAGCTGTGTGTCGTGCTCTTTCGTTTTTGGTTCAGAAACCTTCGTGGGCGGTCGGTGAACAGTTCACCAAAGTTTCATTGCAATCGAACGCATGGTTTATGAACACATAGAGGACATACAGACAAACATATATAGATTCAGGAGACAATCTGAACAGCCGTGTTGGTGTAGCCGATCGGTCTAAGGCGTCTCGCTGCGGTTGCTCGCCATCGCAGGCTCGAGTCCTCCCTGGGGCATGGGTGTGTCAGTTGTTCTTAGGTTAGTTTACCTAGGTTTAAGTAGTTTGTAAGCTACGGACTGATGACCACGCAGTTTCGTCCGATAGATTTACAAATTATAGTAATAATAATGATGATAATAACAATCTGAGTAGCTCTCTTAGACCGTCCGCGGATGATTCTGTCATTTATCGGTTAGTAAAATCACCAGAAGATCGAATGCAACTCGAACATGATTTAGATATCTGCATGTTGCAAATTTTGTCCGTTGACCCTTAATAATAAGTGTGTCGTTCCGTTAAACTACAGTTACATGATAAATCAGTCAAACCGAGAGGCAGTCAATTCTACTACGAGTAACGATTACGAACAACTTAAATTGAAATGAACACATCGAAAATATTGTAGTGAAGGCGAACCTATCTCTATATTTCATTGGCAGAAAAACTAGAAGATGCAGTTCTACTAAAGAATTTGTCTAGACTAAACTAGTGCGTCCTGTTTTGGAGTACTGCTGCGCATTGCGGGATCCACACCAGGTTGGACTGACGGACGATTTAGAGTAAATTCAGAGAAGGGCAGCTCGTTTTTTATTATTGCGATGTAGGGGAGAGAGTGTCACGGAAATGATGTACGAGTTGGGGCGTAAATCATTAAAAGAAAGGCGTTATTTGTTGCGGCGAGATCTATTGCGAAATTTCTTTCACAAATATTAAAAAATGCTCAGTCTCTGTTGCAGAATTTTATTTTCCAATAACGCGTTTCGCGCTGTTAGCGCATCGTCAGATTGGGCGGAGTCTTTCACAAACTTCATCTTCCGAATGCGAACATATATTTTTAGCATTCACATACGTGGGAAGACAAGAAGATCAAAACAAAATGAGAGAAATCAGATCGAAAACAGAAATATTTACGTGTTCCTTTTTCCCGCGAGCTATTAGAGAATCTAACTAAAGAGAAATATCGTAAAAGTGATTAGATAAACCCTCTGCCATGCACTTCAATGCGACTTGCAGAGTATCCAAGTAGATTTAGATTTACAAACATTTCAACACTTTTTGTAAACACAGGCAGTAGTAATTAGTATTACATAGCTACTACTACAGTATCGTGAGGCGTGCCCGAGGGGAGTGTTGTAGAACCGCTATTATTTTCTATCTATATAAATGATTTGAAGGGATGTTTAATTTGTAATTTGCGGCTGTTTGCTGATGATGCTATGGTGTATGGGAAGGTATCGTCTGTAATTGACTATAATAGCATATAGGAAGACTTAGACAAAATTTCTAGTTGGTGTGGAAGAATGGCAGCTAGCTCTAAACGTAGAAAATGCATGATGATGCGCATGGGCAGGGAAAACAATCCCATAATGTTCCAATACAGCATTAGAAGTGAGCTTCTTGATGCAGTCGCATCGTTCAAATATCTAGGCGAAACAATGCAGAGCAATATGAAATGGAACGAATATATGAGGACAGTTCTGAGTAAGGCGAACTGCCGATTTCGGTTTATTGGGAGAATTTTGGGAAGATGTACTTCATCTGTAAAGGAGACCGCGTATAAAACGCTTGTATGACCACGTCTTGAGTATTGTTCAAATGTTTGGTACCCGCAGCAGATCAGTTTAAAGGAAGACTTAAAACCCGAACGCTGGAGGAAAGACGTCCGTCTTCTCGGGATATCCCATCGGGGAAACATAGAGGGCAATATTTTGAAGTTGTTTGAAGCACTATTTTCCCGCCACCTACTTACATTTCGCGTATTGATCACAAAGAGGAGATGAGATAAATTGGGCCTCTTTCAGAGACAAATAGACATTCCTTACTTTCCTCGTTGTATTCGGGAGAGGAATAGGTAGGGAAGTGCCTATTGTCCATTTCATAATGATTGACCCCTGATTTTCAGCTCGTATTCTAGTCACATCGCAGGATGAACATCGATGTTTTATATCTCGTCGGAATCGTTGAAATGTCTACTTTCGTTTGGTGTATGAATATTACATTTTATTTGAAAAGGAGACGACATACGCTGTAATATTTAAGAGAAACCGTGCCTTTTCTGGCTTTTTTCGACGAATGTCAACTTCATGAATGCACCGAAATCAGACCGTAATGCACAGTTTAAAGATCGAACCTTGTTATATTTTCTGATTAGTCGTTAAATATAAAACGCAAGAAGCTGCGATTAGGCTTATCGTTATAGGTAATGGAACGGAGAGGGCATTGCTGTTAAGCTTGAAATTTTTTTGGTGACATCAAATGCCATTACTACTATATTGTCTCCGTGTTTGTCAGTTAAAGAGTTTGTAAAGCAACTGCGTTAGTGATGCGTATATGCGACGCTATGGCGGAGCGTAGTTGTCACACCAACTCGCCGCCACTTTGCAATGCGCCAGAAGCGCCTAATCAAGTGTGAAGAACGGCACACAGCACACGCGAGCACGTAGCGCATAGGAACGAAAAAGCAAATAAATTAATTATGTGATATTAGCGCTTGGTGTAGATTTATAAGCATACATATATAACAGCTGTAAAAGGCAAGGAGAGAGTTTGCATTTACACTTTTCGTCTTGTTAAAACGTATCATCGTTAGGCGAACTGCAGCAGTCTACGCCGACCATTATTAGGACAAAACGACTAAGGAGAAAATTACTAAACTCCGTCTGTGAATAGAAGAAGGTTGGATCTTTAATCTGTGCAAAGGAAAACTTTCTCCTAATTACGGTCTGATTTCTGTGCATCATTAAAGTTTACATTCGCCCAAAAAAGCCATAAAAAGCACACTTTCTCTTAATATTACCACTTATGTCGTCCCCTTTTCAAATAAAATTTAATATTCATACATAAAGGTAGACATTTCTACGATTCCGGCGAGGTATAAAACATCGATTTTCGTCGTACGATGTGACCAGGAAATGAGTTCAAAGTCATGGGTCAATCATTTTGAAATGATTAATTTTGACAACATTGTCGGAGGAGAAAAACAGCGATCTATTTGGTATGATCAATATACAAAAAACAGTCTTGATCGCAGAAATTAACAGTTTTAATTAAACGGTTTCGAACTGATGTAGGTCATCTTCGGAATTATAAGTATCCCATGTGGCCAGTGCTGCACTCGGCTGGGATGGGCTGTCCTGGCTGTTCTGCTGCCAGTAGGTACAGTTACTGTACTTGTAATTCCGAAGATGACCTACACCAGGTCGAAACCGATTAATTAAAACTGTTAATTTCTGCGATCAAGACTGTTTTTTGTATATTGATCATTTTGAAATGGCCAGTAGTTGTGGAACATTGTGCCCTCCGACAGGCAATTTAAGGTGGATTGCGGAGTATGTATGAAGATAATAAAATAACAGAAATCAGATCGAAAACAGAAAGATTTAGGTGTTCCTTTTTCCCGCGAGCCATTAGAGAATGTAACTAGAGAGAAATATCATGAAACTGGTTCGATGAACCCTCTCCCGCGCACTTTAGTGTGACTCGGAGAGTATCCATTTAGATGTAGATTTAAACTTGAATAATGATATAAGGTCAAAAATATGCAGAGGACAGCAAAGTGGACATATCGGCAATTGGGAAGTGATGTAGCACGGTAATTTGTGGAGTGGCGACCGGGAACCGCACGCGGCGCTGCATGCAGTCGAACTGCCTACGGCAGCCTAGGCGGTAGCGGGCAGTGCGGCCAGCGGCAGCCGTGTGTGTGTGTGTGTGTGTGTGTGTGCTGGCGACATTAGCGAGGCGCGCGTCGTGTTGGACAGCAGGCCGCGGTCTCGCAATTAACATGGCCGAGCCGGGGGACTGCTACCGCGCCGTGCTGTGGCGTGGCCCTACCGTACGTCTGGATTACCGAACGGGCAGGGGGCAGGCGGCCGGCGGCAGGCGGCCGAGAGACACGTGCGCTGGGCGCGCAGCCCGCGCCACCACATCACACTCTAGCTGATGACGAAGCTAGTCCGTGGTACCTGCTCCCGTAGGACTACTGTAAAGTACGAGGGGACAACAAAAGGGTACCTTCATCTTATTATTTACCGTCCAAAACAATTAGAGAAACAGGTGATTTGTTGTTGTTACGGGCTTCAGTCCGGAGACTGGTTTGATGCACCTCTCCACCGTACTCTATCCTGAGCAAACCTTTTCATCTCCTCTTAAGAACGGCAACCCACATCCATTTGAATCTGCTTACTACATGCGTCTCTTGGTCTACCTCAGCGATTTTTACCCAACACACTTCCCTACAATTCTAAATTTGCGATTCCTCGATGCCTAAGAATGTGTCCTACCAAGCGATCCCTTTCCTTAGGCAAGGGACAAAAATTCCTTCTCTCACCAATTCTGTTCAGTACCTCTTCATTATTTATGCGATCTACCCACTTAATCTTTAGAATTCTTCTGTAGCACCACATTTCAGAAGCCTTTATCCTTTTCCTGTCCTCGCTGTTTATCGTCCATGTTTCACTCCCATACAACGCAACACTTCACACAAATGCCTTCAGAAAGGACTTTCTTACACTTACATTAATATTTCATGTTAGCAAATTTCTCTTTTTCCATTGCCATTCTGCATTTTATATCCTCTGTACTGCGACCGTCATAAGTTATTTTACTGCCCAAGTAACAAAACTCATCAACCAACTTCATTATTTCGTTACCTAATCTAATTCCTTCAGCATCGCCTGATTTTCAAAGACTGCATTCCATTATCTTTGTTTTGCTCTTGTTAATGTTCATTTTCTTCAACACACTGTCCATTCCATTCAACTGCTCTTCCAGGTCCTTTGCTGTCTCTGACAGAATTACGTCATCATCAAAACGAAATGTTTTTAATTCTTCATCCTGAACTTTAATCGCTATTCCAAATTTTTCCTTGCTTTCCTTCACCGCCTGCTCGATGTACAAATTGAATAACATCGGAGAAAGGCTACAACCCTTTTTACTCCCTTCCCAACTAATACTTCCCTTTCATGCCCTTCGAGTCTAATAACTGCGGTCTGGCTTTTGTACAAGTTGTAAATAACTCTCCTTTCCCTGTATTTTACCCCTGCTGACTTCAGAATTTCAAAGAGTGTATTCCAGTCAACATTGTCAAAAGCTTTCTTCAAATCTACAAAACCTAGAAATGTAAGTTTGCCTTTCCTTAATCTATCTTCTAAAATAAGTCGTAAAGTGAGTATTGCCTCCCGGGTTCCTACGTTCCTCCTCAATCCAAACTGATCTTCCCCGAGGTCAGCTTCTACCAGCTTTTCCATTCTCCTGTAGATAATTCGTGTTACAATTTTGCAACCATGACTTATCAAACTGATGGTTGTGTAATTTTCACATATGTCTGCACCTGATTGCTTTGGAATGGGGATTATTACATTTTTCTTAAAGTCTGTGGGTATTTCGTCTGTCTCATACATCTTACACACCATGTGAAATAGTTTTGTCATGGCTGGCTCTCCCAAAGGCTTTAGTAGAAAAATGTTCAAATGTTTGTTAAGCTTATGGGATTTAACTACGGGATCATCAGTCCCTAAACTTACAAACTACTTATCAACTACCTTATACTAAAGACGGCACAAATATCCATGCCCGAGGGGGGATTCGAACCCCCGACCGTAGTGGCCGTGCAGACCGTGACTGGAGCGCCTCAGTCTCCTCGGCCACCGCGGCCGGCAAAGACTTTAGTAGCTCGGAGGGAATGTCATCTACTCCCGGAGCCTTGTTCCGACCTAGGTCTTTCAGGGCTCTGTCAAATTCATCTATCTGAATAGTATCTCCTATTTAATCTAGATCTACTTCCTCTTCCCTTCCTACAACGTTTTCTCTGAGTTCAGTTCCTTTCTAGAAGTGCTCTATGTACTCTTTCCACCTTTCCCTTCTTTGCTGAGAACTGGTTTACAGGTGATTTAAAGTGTTGAGATAGCGAAATATCGTACTGTATCACACACAAATAACAATTGTCACCAATTTCTGGGTAAAATACGTTACCATATGTATATTGTGTACACGTGATTTAACATACACAATATACCTACGGTAACTTACTTTACTCAGAAATTAGTTACAATTGTTATTTGTTTGTAAGATATTTCACTGTCTCATTACTTTACGTGAGGTGTACATGGCGTTTACTTAGAGAAGAGATGCCCACAGGGGGTGATCATGACGCAAATACTTCGGGTGGAGGGGGGTTAATAGTAGTTTGGGGGGCTGGTGAGTCATAGGCCAATGGGGGGAGGGGGGCAGGTGAACACCTCTGACTTAGAGTGAGGCACCATGAAGATACCATAATAATGAAAAAGTAGTTCTCATTGCCTGTAACATGGTGTGTGATCACCTCGGATACACAGAGCAGCTGCACACCTGCATGGCGTGGACAAAATGATGTTAACAATCTGCTTTGGAGGGATATTACGCCGTTCTTCGTTGAGTACAATATCCAGCTCTGCAACCGTTGTAAGAGTTGCTGGTCTGGGTGCAAAGCGTTTACCAAGTGCATTACAGACATGCTCTATGGGTTTTAAGTCCGGTTAATAAGGTGGCCATTCCATTCCTTAAATCCCTCATCTGTAAGCATCTTGTCTATCAGCGGAGCTCTGTGGAGCTAGCTTTATCGTCTACCAGAAGTAACGCATGTCCTATGGCACCAACGTAGGGCAAAACAGACGGTCGAAGGATCTCGTCTATATAACTCTGAGCAGTCAAAGCGACGTTCTGAACGACATAGAGGTCCGTACTCCCGCCAAATACTGACTCCTGGCCACACCATGCAAAAGACGATGTTCTGATGTTTCAATATTGACTCATCTGTGAACAGAACCCGGCGTTATTCTTTACGACTCTAATAATGAGCAGCGACGTAATAGCCGTGCGCACTGAGGCGCGCCGTGCTGCTACCTCAAGCACGGGTGTATGTGTCGTCTTAGGTTAGTTTAACTTCGTTTCAGTAGTTTCTCAGCTAGGGACTAATAACCAAGCAGTTAAGTCCCACAGACTTGCAATAATTTGAACATTTTTGTTCCTCTGTCCACTTTGTGCTGGTTACAAGGTGGACTGGTATTAATGGGACACACAATATAGGCAACCGTCCGTAGAGGTCACATTCCCAAAGGCGATTTCGGACTGTTTATGTTATTATTATGCAGGGTGGGTTCTAGCTGAGTTGCACTCAGCGAGCCGTCTCGTCCGACTATTAACCAGAGATTACGGTTATCTCTCTTGATGCAGTTATCCGTGGACGACCTTGGCCTTTGGGACGATCCAATAGCTGCAGTCACTTCCCTCTGTGTTCATCCCGCTTTCAACCTTCCTATGGCTCTCCTTGCCTTAGCTTAGGGCAAGACACGACGGTGTTGAATTGCACTACCTGCTCACTACACTATGTGAACCCAACTGCTTGTGTAATTCGTTTGGTAAACACAAGTCAACACGAATCCCCTCTGCAGGAACTTTCTGTTATTAAATAGTATCTCAGTTGAACAAATGTTGTTGTCTCGACCCCGTGAACCGACAGAAAATTGTCGAACTATTTTACTTCAGAAAGAAATTTCACTCTGCAGCCAAGTGTGCGCTGATATGAAACTTCCTGGCAGATACATTTTTAATCTGTCAGGAAGTTTCGTATCAGCGGACACTCCACTGCAGAGTGAAAGTTTCATCCTGGTAACATCTCTTAGGCTGCGACTAAGCCATGTCTCCACCAAATCCTTTCTTCCCGGAATGCTAGTCCTGCAAGGTTCGCAGGTGAACTTCTGGAAAGTAGGAGGCAAGGTACTGGCAGAATTAAAGTTGTGAGGACGGATCGTGGGTCGTGTCGGGCTAGCTCAGTGATAGAGCTCTTGCTCGCGAATGGCAAAGGTCTCAGGTTCGAGTCTCGGTTCCGTCACACAATTTTAATCTGCCAGGAAGTTTCATTTTGCTTCATTCTGTCGGTGTACCTCAGAACCTAGAAATCTCAGCTGATCCTCTAAGTTAGATTTGACCAACGTACCTATTTTTATAAACCTTTGCATTACATTTATGCTCGTGAAAGTAGTTTTTCAATATCTATTGTTTATCCAAAAGTATTTGGGGTGAAAAGTAAAGTGTGATACCTTGTATAGTAAGTCGTAAAGTCAGCGCCACACACAAGACGTAAGAGAACGATCGTAGAGAAGGCAGCACTCAACCGAAAGTCAATCATAAGCAGGCACCGTGCGTCGTGGAGGGCGTAACCGAAGTTGCGCGCCTTCTACAAGCGGCTGTAACTAGGCCGACATATGTCTGGACGCCAGTCAGTTACTATTTGGGAACACGACTGTTACTAGTGAGAAGCCCAGCAGTTATTATTCTGAACTGAGTTACTAGGCAGCTATGAAGACAGAACTAGGACAGTACTAGGTCGGAACGCGGCTACGAACTTAGCAGTAACTAGGTCACAGCGCAGCTAGAATCATACAGACGACGCCACGAGAAGCAAGAAGAAACACACTTATGTTTCAGTCACTAAATATCTTGTAATACTAACTATATCAATGTTTTAGATGTCAAAAGATCCCGCACCGGTACCTTTCCTAACAACTAGACCGGGACGAGTACAACAAAGGCGACGAGGTCACAACAAAATCAAATGTTTGTACAATGTTAACTACGGGATTATCAGTCCCTAAAGTTAAAAGCTACTTATGAACTAGCTTATACTAAAGACGGCACAAACATCCATTCCCAAGGGGGGATTAGAAAACCCGACCACAGCGGCCGTGCAGACCGTAACTGACACGCCGCAGTCCGCTCAGCCACTGCGGCCGGCTGGTCACTACAGTAAGCAACTTGTAAGGATGCAGGTTGCCGTTCCTTTTGAAAGATGAAGAGGCTTGCACAGGATAGGTAGCGTGGAGAGTTTAATAAGATCGGTATTTGGACTGAAGACCACAAGAACTATGAAGATTCATATCATCAACAAGAGTTGCGTACATTTTTCTAAGGCAAGTTGCCACTGTGGCATATTTGGTGTAAAATGGTAAAGCAGTCAACAATCCTAAGATTGGTTTGAACACCATAGCGCTTTACTAGGCATGGTCCTGTTTGGAGGTGGTATGCCGTTGCCTTCCTCCGACCTTCGAACTGACTTACCCAGCCAATGCACCTGTGGGTGTTGTGAATGAAACTAAATTACGTCCAGCACAGGCCACGAAAGGCCTTTGTGATACCGAACGGCCGCCGTGTCAACCTCCGCCTGGGGCCCTATTCTGTATCTTTTCGACGCCCCAGAGTTCGGTTCGGTCAGAGAGCGCACCGAGGGGTCGAGTTATCGAAGCAGCTCCGTTAGTTCATTCTGTATGCCTTTCGGTGGCGTTGCGGTACGCCTTTCTGGACACCGTAGCTCACGGTGGCGCTATTGCCAGATCCGCTCGCATCAGCCAATCAGAAGTGCCTGACTGCTTCTCCACGCATGCGCACTGCTGGTGAGCAGCGGGAACGGCAGCCGTGGCCGGCGTTCGCTGCGTTTCCTACCGTGAGAGACAGCCCAAAAAATGTAAAAAATGAAAGTCGTGTATTTCATAAACTGGCGACATAACACGACAGTGTGTTCCGAGAACTACCTATTGAAACTTTTTTTAAATTTAATTACAACTTTTTGTCACTGAAAAAAGAGAATATTTAAACTTTTCATAAAAGTTGTTTATTCATGCTACTCTATGTTTATCAAACCGTATCTCCTAAACTAAGCGTCGCACAGCAAAATAATTTTATTATTGCCTTCAGTGCTATATGTTGTCGATGTCTGCAAACTTTCTGGCCAATATATTCAGTGGTAGTGAAGTAATAAATTAAAATCCCACGTCTGACGCAGAAAATTTACCGAACCAACGTCCAAAATGTAGTAAGCGACAAACTTTTTCTCTTTACATTTTTTTGTGGGGGTATAAGCGAGAAAAAGTTTCGGAAAGGTTTGAATTTATTTTTGCCGTTCGTTGGAAAACGTTAGGTGCTACCGTTTGTCCTAGACGAGAGCAGAATTGTGCGGTTCATTGACGCGGCGGGAGTTCAACGCGCTGGGAGGGAAGACGCGGCGTTAGCAGCAGAGAGAGAGCAGTGCTAGCAGTGAAAAACTTCTTATTTTGGCACTACGGAAGTACATGGAAGTTTCGGGAAACGAAAAGGATTACATATTAGTCCAGACAGCTCTTACAAGCGTCAATGTTTGTGTACTGAAGAAACAGCGTACAATATTTTAATAACAAAACAGTTGTTTGCCGATGCGGGAAAGCTAAAGGAATTTTTTTAGATTCACTCATAACCAGTTTTAGTATTTTATATCGTTTCTTGGACAAAACCTGAAACGCCAGGTTTGATTCCATCTTGAATCCAAGTGCTCAGTGGCTGTTAACATATACGGATGTTGAAGAGCAGTCGCAAATATTTCTTTACTGTCGCAAAATTTGATTTTGGTCGCTGTCAGCCTCTCATCAGTGCTTAAAACATAGTTTGAAACGTACAAACATTTTCAGTCTTCATATTGAAGATTATGTGATCGTCAACATGAAGGCTGAAAACTTTTCTTTGTTTCAAACTGCGTTTCAAGCATTGAGAGTGTTCACACATGAATTATTAGTAACAAGACTAAAAAAAGTAAATGAATAAAAGTCTAAGTTTGTTTCACTCACAGAAATTTCATCTTTTGTTTTATAATAAGAGTGAACCCCGATGTATAAGAAACTACTGCTGGCGCTCGCTCTTACATGTACATGCTAAAGAATATTGCAGATCATGCTTCTCTTACACGACTAGAAAAGAGTTCCAAACAAGATGACTGGTGAAAAAATATTTTGTACCAGGAAGAATTCGAACCTAAAACACTTAGAGTAGGAGGTTGTCGCCTTAACCGCTAGACCACAGCGTCTACAAGAGAGGCATCTCTTAGTTTCCATTGACTTCTTTGCGGAATGATTATCGGTTATTTATACTACTGCTAATTTGTATGATTTCCACTATCAAACTTCACAAACTTCCTTTCCATTTTAACTTAAACGTTGTAAGAGTGTTTTCTGTAAGTAATAAATACTCAGTTTGTACGGAAAACTACGGTAAAACACTACTAAGTACCGTTCAGATACGTCGGTAACGTGCTTGTTGGCACAACAGGTCTTAAGATTGCTGTGAAAATGGCTCGTTTTATGAAGATTTTCAATGCGGTGGAGTATCTGGAGTGCATATTTGAGTAATTCTCACGTAAAAATACGAAAATTTGCCAAATACAACGCGACAGCTTTGCGAACGGCGAAAACGAAGGTGACGCCGTATTTGATGGATTTAGTATTTACACTTCCGTAATATGGGAGTTTGCAGGATAAATGAAACGGCGCATTAAAGACATTACCGAGACACGTATTTTAAGATAAAGTTTATTGCAATAGAGTTTACAGAAGTGCTATGTCGTTATATTAAACTCGATAACACTAGCAATGTTAACGTAATATTCTAATAATATCTGTAGACAACCTTGAAAATTAACGTTTTAAAGTTACTTATTACTTAAAAACAACAGATGTATCATTATCGGAATTTAAAACGACACAGCATTGCTAAAATAATAATTTATCTTCGCAATCTAAGCCCACCGAAACGAACCAAACGGCCTCACCGAAACCTCAGCGGCTTTCGGTGAAGCGCTCGAAATTTCGGTGGCCGTTTCGGGCGGTAGCAGGCCGCAGAAACGTACAGAATAACCATTTTCGCTACCGAACCGAAATTGACGTCACCACCGAGAAAAACACACCGAACCGAACGGTACGAAAGATACAGAATAGGGCCCCAGGCTTCACCGGATGCGGCAAGGAGGGGTTCGTGGTCTGCGACCCGAACACCCGGCCGCTGTGTCGCTTTTCGAGACCGGAGCCGCTACTTCTCAACAGTTGGCCTCACAAGGGCTGAGTGCACCCCGCTTGCCATCAGCGCTCGGCAGACACGGATGGTTACCCATCGTAGTGCTAGTCCAGCCCGACAGTGCTTAACTTGGGTGTTCTACCGGGAAACGATATATTCACTGCGGCACGGCCGTTGACCGTGTAGTGAATAGCGCATCTCATTGGCATTGTTGTTACGATTAACTATTTCCGAACCACGGTGCTACTCGGTATTTTTCACATGAGCAATACTGACAAAGACATTGTTGATGGATGTGAAGCATTGAATTAAAATTTGTGGTGCGGCCGGGAATCGAACCCGGACCTCCATGCTTACTAGGCAGACGTCTTAACCGTTAGACTACCACACCACTAACGATTAAGGCGCCTTGGAATAGTCTATGTACACCACAACACAAAAGTGACAGATAAAAATCATAGGACCAGGCGGGGATGGAACCCGCGAGTTTTGGATTTGTAGTCTGGCACTATACCACTGTGTAACCGAGGCTCACACCAGGAGTGTGCGCATGGGGTATATGAACGTAATTCGGCTGTGTTGTGTGTAATTCGAGAGTCGGCTCAGCAGTCTAGCAGAGTGTGCCACACGCATCAGAAGACCCCGGCGCGGAGTCCATCGCGTCGTCCTGTTATTGGTGCGCGGGCCGGCACGTCGCCGTGCGCGACTCTCGGCCGCTCCGTTTTTCTGGCGCCGCGCGTGGGAAGCCGTCTGGGATGCCGGGGGCGTGGCGGGGCGGGCGGGACGGGGGTGGGGCAGGGGGCGGGGCCCCTGCGCTAATAGGCGCGGATTCCATTCCGGGCGCGTGCCTTGCCGCCACCTGAATAGCGCGCATCGCCAGTCGCAGCGCCGCGCAGCGCCCCGGCGCCGGCTGCGACGCCAGGACCTCGCGGCAGCCGCGACGGCGCATCGCTGGGGGAGGCCGCGTGGCGCAGCCGCCACCCTCGCCTCGCGCCATTATGCATACATAGACTGTTCGATTTCTCTCCCACAGTCCAAATAATGATTTGTATCTGAACAAAAGTTAAATAAAAATGAAATGCACCGAGCCGGCCGTGGTAGCCGAGCGGTCTGCGGCGTGCCAGTCACGGTCTGCACGGCCACTGCGATAGGGGGTTCGAATCACCCCTCATAGGCTCAATTTGGTACAGCCCGGAGTACTTCCAGCGGTGCAGTTTTTATTTCGTCAGTCGTTGCAATCTTCGTCCTTTCGTAGGTATCTTCAGTTCTTCGAACAAAAAAAACAAAAAAATGTCACAGGGGGAATCCGGTGAATATGCTGGCTGAGGCATGAGTGTGGAGTTGATTTGGGCAAAAAATCTCTCACAAGTAACTATGAATGAGTAGGTGCAGTGTAGTGATGCAAAAGCCATGAACTGTATATCCACAATCAACGGTTGTTTCTTGCAGATTGTATCTAGCAAACAGCAAATAACGCCGAGGTAAAACTCCTTATTGACTGTCTGGCAATGAGACAAAAATTCATGATGGACTGCGTCACGGTATTTCCAGAATGAAACTTCACTCTGCAGCGGAGTGCGCGCTGAAATGAAACTTCCTGGCAGATTAAATTTGCGTGCCGGAACCGGGACTCGAACCTGGGACCTTTGCCTTTCGCGGGCAAGCGCACTACCGACCCGGCAAGCGCACGACGTCCCGGTTCCGGCACACAATTTTAATCTGCCAGGAAGTTTCATATCAGCGCGCACTCCGCTGCAGAGTGAAGTTTCATTCTGGAAACATCCCTTAGGCTGTGCCTAAGCCACGTCTCCACCATATCCTTTCTTCCAGGAGTGCTAGTCTTGCGTGTTTGCAGGAGAGCTTCTGTGAAGTTTGGAAAGTAGGAGGCGAGGTACTGGCGGAAGTAAAGTTGTGAGGCGGTATCGTGAGTCGTGTCGGGATAGCACAGTCGGTAGTGCGCTTGCCCGCGAAAGGCAAAGGTCCCAGGTTCGAGTCCCGGTTCCAGCACGCAATTTTAATCTGCCAGGAAGTTTCATATCAGCGCGCACTCCGCTGCAAAGTGAAGTTTCATTCTGCAAACATCCCTTAGGCTGTGGCTAAGCCATGTCTCCACCATATCCTTTCTTCCAGGACTGCTAGTCTTGCGTGTTTGCAGGAGAGCTTCTGTGAAGTTTCGAAAGTAGGAGGCGAGGTACTGGTGGAAGTAAAGTTGTGAGGCGGTATCGTGAGTCGTGTCGGGATAGCACAATCGGTAGTGCGCTTGTCCGCGAAAGGCAAAGGTCCCAGTTTCGAATCCCGGTTCCGGCACGCAATTTTAATCTGTCAGGAAGTTTCATATTTACGTCACGGTAATTTAAAAATAGCAAATCCTCGTCATCTGATTGAACTTGTGTATTTTACGGCCTTGGCTCTCCGGGACGAATGGGCTTCGATTTCGACGTTCTAACGGTAAACTTATGTTTTGTAACCAGATAAGACCCTTTTGAGGAAATCAGGATCATAATTGACGACATTCAGCAGTTCTTTAGTGATACTGATGTGACGGTTCTTCTGATCGGAACTGAGAAGTTTTGGAACGAACTTCGCTGTCACATTTCTCATGTCGAAAACGTATGAAATACTGCCATGACACGAGACGACAGATATGACACCATCCTCAGCAACTTTTCTTACGGCAATTCGATTTTTTTCCGAAACAATTATCTTCAGAACTTCGACCGTACCATCTGTTATTGACGTGCTGCGACATACAGAGCAAGGTTCGTCATTGGAATCTTCTCGACTATCTTGGAAGAGTTTGTATCACTTGGATATATTTTCTTACTTATAGCAAACTTCATGTATGCCACTGTCAACATTTCGAGCGTTTTGAGAATTTTATTCCATTTTTCACATAGAATATGTTGCAAATTCTTTGCTCCATTTTTATAGTAGTACCGAATGGATAAGAACACTAATACACGTCTAACATATTTACCTGTCAAAAACAAACGAAGTATGCTGTGCACTTGAAACTGTGAACATAAGTTCGCGCATTGTACCAACATAACAAAAAATATTGAACGTACTTTACAAGTGCAGTTTGAAAACTAACCTTACATTTTGAACAGCCCTCGTTAGTATACAGTTGTAACGTTCGTTGGTGCACATTATCTCGTACTACTACTTGTAATTTGCATTTCTTCTACTCCAGATATAACGAGGAGGGAAACGGTTACCTGTATGCGCCTGTACATTGTACAAGCCTTAATTTATCTCATCTTTGTTGTTCTAAAGCGGAATGTAAGTTGGCACAGTACTAGAGGCTTTCAAACGAAACCGTACGAAATGTCTACACAACCAAAACCGGTATAAATTTGAATATGATGCTTTGAGACATCTAGGAACGTGAAGCATGCTTCGTCATCGCCTCAAGGCTGTGATATCAGCGGGCAAAGTGATGCTCACCGTCTTTTTCGACGTCCGAGGTCCGATATTCTTCGAATTCATCGAACGCGTAAAAACTATTACCAGTGACGTGTGCTGAGACACACTCCGAATCCTAGCAAGTCCATCACGAGAAAACGGCCTGGACTGCTCACGGAGGGAGGGGTTCTGCTCCATTATAACGCGTGTCCACACGTCCCCAGGCTCACACAAAGTATACTGGCCAAGTTCAAGTGGAAGCAGCTGGAGCATCAGCCCTACAGACCGGATACGTCGCCCTGTGACCTCCATCTGTTTGGTCTGCTAAGAAAATGTCTCAAAGGGAAGCGTTTCATCTTGAACGACGAAATGAAGGACGCCATAGAGAGCTGGCTTTTGACACAGCCATAAGAATTCTGGAAACGGAAATTTCCGAATCGTTAAACCTTGGAATAGTTGGGCTCAGGCGTCGGGTTATTACATTTGAACACAGACTTTAGTTACACCGACAGTACTTCTTGATTTGAAGACCCCTCGTAGAATCGTTCTGCAGTCAGTTTCATATTCAGATCGTATAAATGTACTCCACAGCGTAGCCCATTTGAGTTCCCGAAAGATCGCTGTAACACTCGCGCATTGAACCGGTGACGATCCTAAACAATAGAGTAGTATTCAAGAAGAGACTTCTTATTCGCGGTCTTCTTTACGGATGGACCGCATCTTCCGAAAAATTCACCCAATAAACAGAATTCGACCATCCGCCTGTTCAACGAGTGTTCGAAACATTTCTTATTGCTGTGAAACGTTACCTTTAGATATTTAATCGACGCAGTAGCGACAAACAGCGTACTACTCTATTCAAATATTATGGGATTATTTTTCATACTCATTTACAACATCTGCATATTTCTATGATTAGAGCTAGCAGCTATTCCACAAACCAACTAGAAATTTGGTCCAAGTCGTCTCTCATGCTACTACAGTCACTCAGTTTTGGCACCTTCCCATGTACCACAGTATCATCAGCAGACTGCCGCAGATGCTAATCTCCCTGTCTGTCAGATCATCTACGTAGATCAGTGTTCTTAACCTGTGGGTCACGACCCCGTGAGGGGTCGCAAAGTCGTGCTCGGAGTTTCGCGGTCGCAGGAGGATGCAGTAGCAGCGTATAAAAAAAAAAAAAAAAACAACGTTTCTGACGTTCAGTTACTACGACAGAAGTGTCGTACGGAAGTGACAGAGTTTCGCGAAAGTCTCACAGTTAACAAGTCATCCGGAGGTGAAAAAATGGCTTTGTTGTGACACGTTTCGGATGGCTCTTAATCAGACATCAAAAGTGTTACTTATGATTTTCGATGACGAACCGACCGAAAAACAAATCTATTAAGCCTTTTTACTACCTCATGATGACTTGTTAATTAAGCGACTTAACAGAGTTTGTGGGGTATTGTTACAGCTATTTACAATGCCCGCAATCTTCTAGTAAGACTTTGTCAGATGTTCGAATATTGTTAAGAAAGAAAAACAAATAATAATCAACTTAATATAATTTTTAATCAATACATAACAATAAATTTTAATGTAAATACAAATATATAATCCCTGAGAAGGATTTTCGTCTCAAATATGTGAAAGACATTACTGATAAATCTGAAGCACCGAATTAAAATTTGTGATTCGACCGGGAATGGAACCCGGACCTCCATGCTAACTAGACAGACGTCTTACGCTTTTTATTTTTTCTTCTTCTTCTTTCGTCGTCGGCTTCAAATGCCAGAAACAAAACAGTCCTCTGCTGTAGGCACCAGTGTTGTATTGCAAATCAAATCAATTGCGTCTTCCCTTCAAATCTTAATACAAAAATAAAATGATGCTCTATGGAATGAATAAGAACTACCCACTCTTCGTGTAGCAAGAAGAAAGAAAAGGCTTGTAAATCGCACAAATGAAAATGATATTCAATACGTAAGTGAAACTTTAAAAAGTTTTGGAACAAATTCCTGTATTTGGAACGCTTTTGTAGAACGTAATGCTGGTCGTCAATATAGAGCAGGAAATCTTGTAAGGTAGAAGTTTTCCGGTTAGTCGTATAGTAAATAAACTGTACAAGAAGCCAAGTGTAACTATTATGCTTGGCGTCAGGATAATATTTCCAATCAGGGCGTAGTATGCCGTATAGAGAAATGTTCAGTGCGGTGGTGCGAGTCATAGGAGCTAGTTTTCTTCTAGTCCACGTTCAGATTTTAGTCTGATCTCGACAGACAAATGCGTGCGCTAACGTCCGCTAGACCACCGCATCACTAGGGATTAAGGCGCCTCGGAATAGTCTAAGAACGATTTCCTTCACGTCACAAACTTTAATTCAGCTTCTGTGTTCCATAGAACATTGCCACTACTGCCAAGGCTCTTCATGCAGCGGGATAGCACCTCAGCAATGGACGTATTGGCACATTCCTGTTTAAGGTGATATAAATATCAGTGTAAATTGGTGAGGTGCTATTTCGCTGCATGGAGAGCCTTGGTAGTAGTGGCAATGTTCTATGGAACACAGAAGCTGAATTGAAGTTTGTGACGTGAAGAAAATCGTGCTTAGACTATTTCGAGGCGCCTTAGTCGCTAGTGATGCGGTGGTCTAACAGTAAGACGTCTGCCTAGTAAACACGCCGGGCGCCGTGGCTCAGCGCGCCCGGCCAGAGTGCAGAACGCTCTCTGTAATAAAAAAGCTGAGCCAAAAAACACGTAGAACGAAAACGAACATACACGATCAGCGTCCGCAAGGACAAGAACAATCCAACAAGGAAAAAAAAAAAAAAAAAAAAAAAGTAAACATGGAGGTCCGGGTTCGATTCCCGGTCGCATCACAAACTTTAATTCAATGTTTCAAATTTATCATTAATACATTTTTACTACTGTATCATACTAGTTGGCTGCTGGTAACATATTTTCAATGTAGTATTTTTTGAACGAACTAATAACAAAACAATTCTATTACTGGATCATAATAGTTTGCTGCTGGGCAAGGGTTCTCTGTGTCCTTTCGAGTCGGCCGCGGTGGCCGAGGGGACTGAGGCGCTTCAGTCACGGCCACTACGGTCGGGGGTTCGAATCCCCCCTCGGGCATGGATATTTGTGCCGTCCTAGTTCCTAAGTAGTTCATAAGTAGTTTGTAAGTTTAGGGACTGATGACCCCGTAGTTAAGTCCCATAGACTATACAAACATTTGAACATTTTGTTTGAAGAAGTCCAAAGCTTATGAGCATCCTTGAAATATACATCAGCTTTGATGGGTTTCATGCACGCACATAATATGTCGCCACAAATTACACATTGAGATTTATTACTCATTACAGCAAAACGATACATCAAATACTGGTAACTATATATTTCATTCGTTTCACAGACGTCAGTCGCTGCGCAGATCTTAGATACACCTGAGAGAGAAAATTAAGTACTTTGCCTTTGGACTCACCGACAGAGTTTTAGTACGAGCCAAGGCAGGGGGAAGGTTGGGGGGGGGGTGCGGACGTCGTCAGATATTTTTACTTGAAAGGGGCGTTACGATTTCCAAAAGGATGAAAAACACTGATGTAGACGGTGTGTAATAGATCAGCTAGCGAGTGCGCTTCACGTGACGCGATACTACCTGCTCAGCGGTGCCTTCCGGCGGAAGCACAAGTGGCCCACACGAGGCTCTCGATGGAGTGGTAATGGCCGCCGTCGCCGGCGGGACACACGGGAGAGGGGGAGAGCCCCCCCCCCCCCCCACACCCCTCCTGCAGCCTGCAGACGACAGCCTCTCGTCTGTCGGCGCGGCCACTTAAGGCGCCGGAGCACACTTTGTTTTTAATCGAGTTGAGGCGGGCTTCAAAGTGTCCCCTGCCTGGAGGGCCGGCCCGGGCTCTGGGCCACGGACGCCCTTCAAAGGGCGCGCGTCATCGAAACCGTTTTTCATCCGCCCCGCCGGCGTTCCTCTCCAGGGGACCCTTGGACTACCTCCGTACTTGTTCCGTGGCCGGCTCCTTTCTGTACACACCCTCACGCCGTACGGTTGCTATTTCCCCTCTTAGAACCTCATCCCTAATATCTACTTTTATATTTTACAACTAGCCTAATTCCCGCTGCTTCGCACGCGTAGACTGGATGGTCTGCACTGGGTGTTTCTACTTCTAAATATAAATTTCCATAGATTTAGCTTCAAAAAGTCTTTCCCAATCCAGTATTTTTATAAATGTGCAACCCCTATAGCACCATTGATGAAAGAAGACAAAAAATTCCCGAGGCACATTTTTTAAATTCTAGTCATGGTTCCAATTCCAAAATTTCGCATTTCTAGCATCAAAATAGTCTTAAAAGATTTTCCCTTATTTCACTCGCCTAATGGTTGAATGTCCAAAAATATCGAAACACGTGTTTTCAAAATTGCAATCAAAAATGTAAATCGGAAGTTTTGTATTTCTTGCTACAAAATGGCCGTAATAGCAATGTATTTTCAAAAAACCGTTCATCCCCTATTTCACCCCCTTACGGATAGGAATATCCAAAAATTTCTGATGCCTACGATGTAAGATAAATAACATTTATAAATTTCAAGTTTCAATCGTATGTAGATTCACTCCATATCCTGTCTCTTAGGAACGGATTGAGAAAGCGAAATTTATTTCTTATGCTTTGGCATCTTTCTTGGTAGTTTTACTTTTCAAACTGCAATAAGCACTTTTTTTATACATACGCTTGTTGCAGAAAAACAACGAAAGAATGTGCATTACGTTTCGCTGTATATAACCCCTTTGCTATTATAGTATCAAAACTTATCACTGGTCTTCAGTCCGAATTCTATATAAGCTGACGACTTTCAACCACTATATCTTCCACCCTCTTATACCTATCGACACGGAACTGCTATGATAACAACGGGAGACTTTGTACAACAACACAGAGAGTCGATCGTCTCCATTGTGCAGCTTTTGTAGAAGAGCAATATATTGACAACCACGCGTAGACGTCGGTAACTTTCAAATCACATATTTTTCACCCCCTTATCGTTATTAACAAAATGTTCAAATGTTTGTTAAGCTTATGGGACTTAAGTACATGGTTATCAGTCCCTAAACTTACAAACTACTTATCAACTAGCTTATCCTAAGGACGGCACAAATATCCATGCCCGAGGGGGGATTCGAACCACCGACCGTAGTGGCCGTGCTGACCGTGACTGGAGCGCCTCAGTCACCTCGGCCACCGCGGCCGGCGTTATTAACACTCTACTACCATAGTGTACAATAGGAGACTCATACTTACTACCACATACAAACACTATTCGTTTGCGATGTGTAATTTAGGCTACAGAGTGAAATATAAGCACAAAAATATAAATTTTTTATATGTATCAAGATAATTATTCACGTATGGATCCAATAAGAACGCGCGAAGTACAATATGTTCAAATGTTTGTAAACCTATTGGACCGAACTGCTATGATAATCGGTCTCTAGAATTACGGACTACATAAGATAACATACTCTAAGGACAACACACCACATACACACACATGCCCACACACACACACACACACACACACACACACACATATATATATATATATATATATATATATATATATATATATATATATATATATATACTCGAGGAAATTTTTGAGAACCTTTGTTTATGTTATAACTATAAGAACGTGAAATGAGGTGCTTTGTTAACTGAGAAAATTTAATACAAGCACGCCACCCTAAAGTTTATGATTATAAATATCTATAAGTAATCTTACCATTTTTAGGCAGGTAGCAGCACATCTCAGGACGAAAATATGAAATGGGCCTGTTCCGACAGGACGACTTCGCCCCACTTTGCTGTACATTCCTCGTTTCCATATTATATCATGCCCCACGATGTGATACATTTGCTATCCGTACCGCTGCATAACTGTGTCTAGAGGAAACCTCAAACGTTATCTCACTTCTGACGATGCGCTACCCTCGTAGCTTGTATGCAACTTGGTGGACGTCAGGTTAATAATGACATACCGAGGTGAAATAAAGTAGTAGTTTCTGTGTTTAACTAATTTGATGGTACCAATTGCACCAAACTGTGTATCAAATTCTATGCGCAAACCTGTTCCTTCGTATGTGGCACGAGCTATCAGGTTTTAGTCTTACTGCAGTGAAAGAAAACTGTAGGGCCTATACGTTATTTATTCTGATTACTATACATTCATGTAGTACTGTTGTAAACAGTATTATGTTTGAAGAAAGTACACTTTAACGATTTTTAAAGACATGGGATGTTCAGCTATAGCATCGGGTTTTTGGAAATATCTCGAATTTCTCATATGCACAGTTTAAGTCCAAAATTAATACCATGTGACAGATAAAACTACTATTTCATTTTATCCCTATGTGGTCCCAGTTCTATTTTGTGTGGTCTTCCACGTGCTGCTGTCTCTGCCAAAATTTTATGGTCATCAGCTAACAGCAAAGTTTTTATTCTTCGCTCTGAACATTAATTCCTTCTACAAATTTCTCCTTGTTTTCCTCCACAACTTGCTCAATGTACACACCGAATAACATTAGGGAAGGGCTAAAACCCTGTCTTACTGCATTCTGAACTAGTGCTTCCCTTTCATGTCCTTCGACGCTAATAAATGTTGTCTAGTTTTTGTAAAAAATGAATATAATATTGCGTTCCGTATATTTTACCCCCGTTGACTTCTAAATTTGAAAGAGTTTATTCCAGCCAACAATGTCAAACGTTTTTTCCAAAGCTACAAAAATCAGAAATGTAGGTTTGACTCTGCTCAATCTATCTTCTAAAATAAGTCGTAGGGTGAGGAGTTTTAAGGGGAGGAGTATTGGCCTACGTATTCCTATATTTCTTCGGAATCCAAACTGATTCGCGGCGAGGTCGGCTTCTACCAGTTTTCCATTCTTCTGTGCATACTTCATATTAGAATTTTCAAACAACTCAAGGATAGCTGCCGAGTGACGTCGACAACCGCCGATATTTCGACAGGAGTACACTCTGCCATTTTCAAGGCACAACTGCACTCAAGGAAGCACTGTGTAAGCGAATTTAATATCTCATTTTTCAAAGGGTGAACAATTAAGATAATACACACAGTAAAAGTCACTACATATTCGACACAACCAAAGATGACCAAACATCAAAAATATCGATGGTGACTATTAATAAATAGGTGAGGCAGCATTAATTCTGCCTCTCTGTCTTTTGACGACAGACAGTGCGCCGCGGTGGAGTAGCCGAGCGATCTAAAGCTATCGCTGCGGAATGCGCGGTTGCTCGCCGTGGAGGTTCGAGTCCTCCCTGGGGCATGGGTGTGTGTGTGTTTTTGTCCTTAGGTTTGTTTACTAGGTTTAATTAGCTTGTAAGCTACGGACTGATGACCACGCAATTTGGTCCGATAGATTTACAAACATTTTAAACAAACAGTGCCGGATTCCAAGTGAAATTAAAAAAAAAAAAAAAAAAAAAAAAAAAAAAAAAAAAAAAAAAAAAAAAAATCTCTGTATATAAGGTCGCTTGCAAGTTTAATTTCAACAGCAATCGCAATAGGTGGAAGTGCATGCCAGAATCTCTGTATTGTTGTATTCCATAGGATGATCGGCTCCGAGACAGTGTTCTGTAACAGAGGATTTGTTTGCCTGTTGCACGTGTGTGTAATGTTTGTGTTCAGTACACCGGTCTTCCATAGTCCTGATTGGCCAAGTATGACAACCCACACATGTGTAACTACCGATATTTTTGATGTTGGGTTGTCTTCGATTGTGTTAATTCTGTAGTGACTTGTACTGTGTGTGTTATCTTCCTTATTTACCCTTTGCAAACCGAGGTATTAAATTCGCTTTTACATTACTTCCTTGTGTGCAGTTGAGCCTTGAGAATGGACGGAAGTGCTCCTATCGAAATATAGCGATTGTCGACATCGTCATCCGGCAGCAGAGCCGTAAGTTGTTTGAAAATTCATTACACCGGGAAAGTTTAAGGTTTCACTTCGTTTTAGAATTCTGCATCAGTGACTTATTAAACTGATGGTTTTTTCACACTTGTCTGCGCCTGCTTTGTTTGGAATTGTATTATTACATTTTTGCTGAAGTGATCATTATTTATTGTGTGAGGGTTATTCGCCTGCCTCAACCATCTTGCAGACAAGGTGAAATAGATCTGTCGTGGCTAGCTCTCCCTGAAATGGCAGTAGTTTTGAGAGAATGTTCTCGACTCCAGGCACTGGTACGTATTTTAGCCTGACTTTTCCTACGTTTCGAAATACCTATTTGTAGTCGGCCTACCAGGCTCACTGTACACCGTGTACGGTGCACAGTGTGGGCAGCTACGTGTCAACAGGAAACCCAAGCACCTTCCCGAGATTTCCGCACAGTGGCCTTGCCACCCCCATTTCCCCCCAGTAGCCCGGGGCGCGCTTTAAGCACCGCGGCGCAGCGGCCAGAGGCTCTCGGCCAGGGACCGTCCGCCCCCGCGGCCTCTAGTTATTTGCATTTTTAAGGCGGGGGTGCATAACTTAACGGGCGCTATTGTTGCGGCCGCCCATTGTCACAACCTTGGCTGACCCGGTCGGCCGCAGATTAGGGACAAAAGCGGCCCGGGGCTGTTTTCTGGCGCCATTGTGCCACTGGGGAAAAGCGGCCGAGGCCCCGTTAATATTGCATCGCCTTCGGGCGATTATTTATTTAGAGCAATGCCGTCAAACAGTGTTCGGGGTTCCGCAGTCAACGGGACGAAAAGGAGTGCGGACGGAAAGGGGAACCGTTTGATTTTGCGGTTCGTTAACGGTAATTACACGGCCGCGTGGGCCGCTGTTTCCTAGCTGCCGGAGCTGACGTGCCAACAACTGCCAGCAAGTTTGCAAATGTTTTATAAATGAAGCTCGGACCAAATATTGCGCCGATAGACACCTTTTGTTCAAGGATCGGTGGCTCGTTGCGATCTCCATCAACAATCGTTAACTGAGCAACTGCCATGAAGTTAAAAATGGGCCTTCCCGTTTGTTTTTTTGTTTTTACAATTTTGACCAGTAGTGCAGCCACGGGGGGGGGGGGGGGGTGGAGGGTGGTGGGGGTCTAATGGTGCTGAACCCCTGCCCTCCGAGACATTTTTTTTATTTATTGTTTACTTTTAACCGGCCGGAACTACAATTTGAAATAGTAGTCATGTAATAAATCACAAATTAACTACAATTTTCCAGGCACAGGTTAACGTGACAGTGGGTCACCAACGTGATGCGGCCTCTGAGAACGTCTTCTGCTGTTTCTATGAGTGGTTGTAATGCCGCCACGACCAGCTTTGATTCTTCCTCTATTGTTACTACTATGCTGAAGTTACGTGGCAATTGTTCATATGTGGCTCAGAAGCTCAGCAGCACCACCAACCGATTTTATCACATATCAGAAAATTGGGAAACTGGTGTTGATATTCGTATAACACACACAGAGTTAACGCACAGTGCCTGCCATTATAAATTTTACAGCGAATATATCCTCAGTTACCGTCAAGGGGTCTTTTTTTACCCCAGAATAAACATTCTCTTATTCATCTCTGGAATGGTGACACTCCTGCGCCAAAGATTTTATGTGTTCTCTTAGATGTCAATTCTCTTCAAGGCAACGTGGTAGTGTAAATTGTGACATTGTTTGTTACGGAGTTCAAAATTTTCAAATGTTTGTAATCCTATGGGACCAAACTACGATAGTCATCAGTCCCTAGTATTACACATTACTTAATCTAAGTTATACTAACCTAAGGACAACACACACATCCATGCCCAATGGAAGATTCGAATCGCCGACGCAGGATGCCGCGCGATTCGCAACATGGCGCTCCAGACCGCTCGGGTACTTGTTATGGAGTAATTGGATTATTGGGTGAGACCCCAGGATAGTACTTACGTTCACATTATATCTCATTATTCCTTCGTGTTTACCGAGTTGTGTGTGTAATCGTACAATGAGTAGTGAATCTATTTTCATCGACGGACAAGCGGATGAGCTTATGGACTATTTAGATAATGTAGACAATGAATCTGCAAGAAAAGGACGAAGCCAGGAACGTGATCCGATACGTGTGAAAGGCTGCGTTGAAGTGGCCGAAAACAATGAGGCGCTATGGGAGAGGCCGTTCCCCATTGGGGCTTAGAATCCTCCCTGGGGCATGGATGTTTGTGTTGTCTTTAGTATAAGTTAATTCATAAGTTGTTTCTATGTTTAGGGACTCATGACTCCGCAATTAAGTCCCATAAGCTTAACAAACATTTGATTGATTGTGAAAGTGAACACAGTGCCCATCATACGCACACAATTTCTGATTTTTATGAAATTTCGGCAAATGATTGTAGTAGATAGTACTGTCAGAAAACCAGGTTCAAATGGTTCCACAACCCGCCCAGTAGTTCTAGAACAAGAGAGTCTAACATTGTTGTTTATGGCTGTTACTTTCCTTAATATGGAATAGAAAACTACATTTTTCTTTCAGAAATTATTAGGACCTTAATCATGGGAGATGAAGCAAACATATAATGACTTTTTACTAAAACGAAAAATATGTTACTTTAAATTTTCTCATGCATTGAGCATTGAAAAAAATGTAGACATTAAAATAAACTTGTTTTTTATGAGTGTCAGGCCTTCTTATACTTCATAATTAGGTTAAAGAAGTTGCAAACAAGTTTAAATGAATGTGTATAAAACAATTACCAAAAAATTGAATCAAAGTAAATGGAAATAGTAATAAAATTTGGCGTCACTAATGACGCCACGGTAGTAGTTGAGACAGGGAAAAATATCGATGCTACCTCGTGGTTAAAATAATAACGTAGTGTCATCCATCCAATCAAGTGAAAAGTAAAAATCGCCATATTTGTGAGATTCTTTATATTTCCCCCAGCTCCTGAACAAACTTGTCTCTCCTCACACATCATGTGAGGTGACACATTTATTCAGGGCCGGCGGCGGTGGCCGACGGGGCTGAGGCGCTCCAGTCACGGTCTGCACGGCCACTACGGTCGGGGGTTCGAATCCCCCTCGGGCATGCATATTTGTGCCGTCCTTAGGATTAGCTAGTTCATAAGTAGTTTGTAAGTTTAGGGACTGATGACCCCGTAGTTAAGTCCCATAAGCTATACAAACATTTGAACATTTGATTTATTCAGGAGCTGGGGGAAATATAAAGAAACTCGCAAATATGGCGATTTTTTACTAATCACTTGAATAGATGGATGGTATGACATGAACTGAAGATGGTATTAATGTAACACCGAAACTAATCAAATAATAAAAAAGACATAATTATACGGCTGTTGTTGTATATATAATTACTTTCACTGTCGCGGCGGATTAGCCCTGTGGATTGGAGCGCCGTGCTGTGTACGCGCGACCTTTCGCTGTCGGGTGGTCGAGTCGCCCGTCGGGCATGGGTGTTTGTGTTGTCCTTAGATTAGTTTACCTCAGTTTAAGTAGTTTGTAAGCTACAGACTGATAACCGAGCAGATGAGTCCAATAGATTAAAAAAAAAACTTTGACTTAAAAATATTGAATTTCTGTCCATTTTGATGCTTATTAAAAAGATTTCTCGGCCATTTCATTGCTTTAGGGTTCTGTTATTTCATTACGTGTATTTCGGTGTTGGTCATTTTCAAGTGCTACAACAGAGAAAAAGTCATCATAGTTCGGTATGACATAAGGTATTGCCAAAAATAATACAGTTGTTACAGATTTACGATAACTTGCAACTAGGTGCGAGAATGCCGTCCTACAGGCCTCGATAGCTGCAACAGGTACCGACCAGCCGCCGTGTCAACCTTCGCCCAGGGGTGTCTACAGATGCGGTATGGAGGGGGACGTGATCAGCGCCCCATACTCCTGGCCCTAGTGTTGGTTTTTCTTAACCACAGCCGCTCCATATCAATCAAGTAGCCGATCAACTGACCTCACAAGGGCTAAGTAGCTGCGAGAAAGCATTCGCAATCCACATGCAACGTGTACTCTTGCATATTTCCGCCTTTATGCTGATGCTCTGATGATGTAACTTGCACCGGAATACCAGTATAAAAGTAAAAATATGCAAAGGTACAGGCCTCATTTTATTTTGGGCGCGTTCGCGGACCTACTTACAAGTCACATAAGTAGTCATTCTAAATTATACTGACACACATCGTGAGATGGTAGAGGACGGCTTGAGAAATAAATTGAGGTAGGAAACCCATGTCCGGAAACGTCACCCAACGTCCTACCAAGCCTGAAATTTATAGGTGCTGGCGCACGGCAAGGGAGCAAGGGAGCACTGGATTTATAGGAAACAGGGCCTGCCCATATAGCTGCTAGTTCCATCTTCTCCACCGGCGATCGTTGCAATCACTCGCAAATCCCGAATATATATATAAAAAAAAAAAAAAAAACACCTATCACAGACCTGCCCGTGATCTGTGTGTGCATAGAATGACGCGTTCGAAGCCCGAGGGGTGGCCTAGCGGCAGACGCCAGCACCTATAATTCTGAAGCTCGGTAGCACCGTTGGGTGACGTAAACGGGTTTCCTACCACATTTTGTTGCTCAAACCATCCTCCTCCATCCCACGAAGTTTGTCTTAGAAACACCCTGTATATAGCCACTTTAGCGATTTCAACAATAAATTGGGTCACACCAAAGTCCTATGACTTCCATCATATGGTTTAAAGTTGAAATACGGTTAGTGAAATAAAAAAATTACAGAATCACTCAAATGGAGCCGCAAAATTTCAGTAATTTTATGTGGCTATGAATCTTCAATAAGTAAAAATCATTTCGTTCGTCAAGTTGTAAAGCTGTTCACGATAATAAATTTAAATGATTTGAGGAAATCTTGATATGGTAAGTATTTCAAACAGACTACGTTTTAATACGACTGATCACAGTACCCAATCCTATGTTACTCCGAGTGATCCGAGTACTCAGAGGATCAAGAAATAAAGTTTTAGCAGCGTATATGTAACTTATTAGTGGACATTTAATGTTATTGTAATTAACATAGATTGATCGTAATACGTTTAATTTGCAAATTTTTGGACCCGTGTTTATTTTTCGGTGTTTGATTTATTTTTTGTCTAAGGAAAAATAAACACACTAAGTCTAAGCTAAAAGTACAACTTCGGTTTAGGTCAGTAATTTATTGAAAATTCAACTATTTAGAAATGAACCTCAAGTGAAAAATATTAACTTTATCCATTCTGGCTACAGGAAACCACAGCCATTTTCGTTACTATGCCGTAGTAAATAGATACAGCAACCAATCGCACATTATTTATGAATTTATATATTGCGCCGTTACTAGTTTCGGGCCTGAGCCCATCACATTAATGACCTAAATAAGGCTTTTGTGAATATAGACTACAAGGTTTTCATATTTATGTCGTGAATATAACAAAATTTAAGCATGCATTGCTTACACATAACTTTCATTGTATCTATGCTTCATACATTGCAATACCTTTAGGAAAAAAGCTATCCTTTACATATAATAACTGAGAATACAATTTTTTATCGGTCCATATTGGTGTGGGAGCTACAATAAAATCAAGATTGCGGACTTACGTCAGCTAATGTAAATAACCATGGATGTTTACGAGTTCAAAAAAACTCTGACTCATATAATTTTAATTTCTCCATCCTTTATAGGCCGACTGCATGTACTATATTTACAAGCACCACAACCCAGCCAATAGTACACGTGAAGCTTCGCCGTACGCTGTTCAGAGAGTTTCGCAGTTTATACGTAGATTTAGACTTTATTACGGGGAATTATTGCTTGTCCGACGAGAAAGTAAGAAAGGAAGCTGTGTGTCCTGTAACTTAACTTCCGGAGAGCTGAGTATACGAGGACACACAAGGAAACATTCATGACGCCTGAACTCTTACCAAATGGTGCAGGCTCTCGAAACATCTCTGACCTTAAAATCTCGTATTCATGACACGCGAAGTTACGTAATCCATTACAGGGCGACACATAAAAACTTGTGCCGTAATTCCGTAATGGCCGGACTGCAAATTTAGGTTCCCGTATTCATGGCAGTCGGCGTTAAATCTTCATGCTTGCTCAAGCACTGTCAACATTTCCGCGTTAACGGCCGGGTGATTTCGGCAGTGGATTTATCGGCCGACCACGCCGGTACACGGAAATACTGCGACAAGCGGGGCACACTGTAGGCATCATCGTAAAGCATTGCTCACACTCACTGTGTCATCAATTACGTGTAAAATCAGCCACACTGTTTTAATATTGTTCGTAATATGAAAACACGCCCCCTCTCCTACACACACACACACACACACACACACACACACACACACACATAGACGGTCGCGGTGGCCGAGGGGACTGAGGCGCTCCAGTCACGGTCTGCACGGCCACTACGGTCGGGGGTTCGAATCCCCCCTCGGGCATGGATATTTGTGCCGTCCTTAGTATAAGGTAGTCGATAAGCAGTTTTTATGTTTAGGGACTAATGACCCCGTATTTAAGTCCCATAAGCTTAACAAACATTTACACATTTTTTTGAACACACACACACACACACACCATAATGGAAAACACTGACAATATTATTTAAATAAAAATAAATTTTTAATATAACGCGTTTTTAAATAGGGCAGCTAAGTACAAACTAACTACTCTCCTCAATACTAATTCATAAACCCATGACAGTAGCAGTAGCCTTAACGTTTTCTGTTGTAACTCTTTTCATGACGATTAAAGACTCACAGCCCAAATGTTTCAGTACTATATGTACACTGGGTCAATACTCAAGACGTGGTCGCACAAGCGTTTTATACACGGTCTCCTCTGCAAATGAAGTACATCTTACCAAAATTCTCCCAATAAACCGAAATCAGCTGTCTGGCTTACTCAAACTGTCCTTACATGTTTGTTCCATTTCATACAGCTGTGCAATGTTACGCCTAGATATTTTAACGACGTGACTCCCTTAAGACGCTCACTTGTAATGCTGTATTCGAATATTATGAGATTGTTTTTCCTACTCATGTGCATCCCCCCCATACGCCGCAGCATAATCAGCAAACAGCCGCTAATTACAAATTACTCTGTCCATCAGATCATTTATATAGATAGAAAATAATAGCGTCCTACCAAACACTCATCTCTGATGAACACTCGCCGTCGAGAACAACGTACAGCGCTCTATTACTTAGGAAGCCTTCCAGACAGTCACAAATCTGTGAACCTATTCCATATTCTCGTATTTTCGTTGCCAGTCTACAGTGTAGCACCGCGTCAAAGGCCTTCTTGAAATAGAGAAAAACACAATCTGCCTATTGCCCTTCATCCATGGCTCGCAAGATGTCATGTGACAAAATGACAAGCTGAGTTTCACACGAACAATATTTATTTAGCCCGTGGTAATTCATAGAAAGAAGCTTAATCGTTTCTAGGAGTTTTCTTATATTTCAGCTGAGATTATGTTCTAAACTCTTACAGGAAACTAATGTCAACGATATCGGCTTGTAATCGGCTTGTAATTATGTGGGTCAGTTCTTTTACCTTTCTTATAAACGGGGGTCATCTGAATTAAAAATTTGCGATAAATGAAAATTAAGTATGGGGCCAATGGCGCAGAGTAGTCATTGTAAAACCCAACTGGTATTCCGTCCGGACCAGCTGACTGGTTTGGTATTCAGCTCTCTCAGCTGCTTCTCTACATAGGAAATACTATTAATACATCCTCCATTTGGGAATTAGTGCGTTGATCAAATGATGGTGCATTTTACGGTCATCCTGTGTGAAAGATTTCTTACATCTAGTGCATTATCTGAGCTTCTCCGGTTGTATACTATATTAAAATAAAAGTAACTTTAGTGAATGTAACCACGTGTTACCGTAGATAACTTCCGATTTTACCACAGTTGTAAATACCGAGGTTTTCAACTGATTTGCACAGCGCCTTTTAAATGCCGTTGTTGGACTTGAGTCTGAAAATAAAAGAATGTGCACCTGTCGAAACATCAGCGATTGTCGCATGCGTGTCCCGTATGTAACAATTTATTTCAACTTCTTACGTAGTTGTACAATAAACACTGCCACTAGAAGCGTACCCATCACTGTTTTCCAATAGTTTAGCTTAGATATTCAATAAACGTACGTTCGTCCGTACGAATAACCATTTAAAAATATCCAAAATATGTTAAAAATAAAACGGAAAGAGAGAAAAGAGAGAGAGAGAGAGAGAGAGAGAGAGAGAGAGAGAGAGAGAGAGAGAGAGAGAGAGAGAGAGAGAAGAGAGAGAACGTTTCAGAGCTAGTTTTAGCACAGAATAGAATTAAAAAATTCGACTGCTGTCAACGATTGTTGGCGATGAAGAATTTAAAATTCGGCTTGACATTTCTATTAACCCTTTCAGTCTTGAATTATTTTAAAAATAGAATAAAACATATTCTTGCACTTTTTCGTGTCCATAAGACCCTATATATTGTTCATCTGAGCAAAATTAAAAATTTTCAAACTTCGTTTCCAAAATAAATTCGACAGTGGGTCTGGAAGGCAGTTAAGGATGTGAAGTAAGAAGTCAATAGTTATGTATGTCACTCCATATTTAATGTGGAACTTCTACCGCAAAGTGGAATTTGTGTAAAATTCGTAAGTTAATACATGAAGTAATTTCAACGAATGATTGTAGTATGTCTGACGCACTCCGTAACGGCTCCGCCATGCTCACTGATTTTCATTGTAGCACGCCATTCTGGTGGCAGATGGCAGCAAGAAGCACAAAACTAAAAGCGACAGATGTCCAGAAAACAGGCTAATTTGTCTTAAAGTAAAGCGCATCCGCATAGTGTTTTTAAAATTAGTACAAAATCGGTGTCCATTAGAACAGAAGCCAGGTCTGAAAGGGTTAAAGAAAATATTAATCTCGGCGCTGAAATTCGTATAACTAATAAAGCTGGCATGTTCGTCTCCGTCGCCCTGAAACGAGTGAAAATTGCTAGTTGGGCTACCTGCTTCGTATCAGAGTGAGTGTACACTTCCTTTGAAAGGCGCTCGGTGGGCCCGTGCCACGCAGGTGTAGTAGCCAGTTTCGTACTGAGGGGCAAGTCATATCGTCGCCCATTCTTTTTGGCAATTCATTAGCTGCAGTACAGTTCTCCGCTTTTCACCTTTCGTCGCTTTAAGCCGACGGTATCTCGACGAGCCAGGTCAAGTCTTCCGCCCCGACTCCCACTCTTGAAGGTTTTTGATGTACGATCCCCCACCCCACAGCGGCCCTGCCGCGGCCGTTTCATCAAGGCTTGCGCCGTCGCAGTCTTCTCGGCTCTCCACACCCTCTCCAAATCCCCCTACCCCTATCCCTATCCCGCCTCTCTCACTCTCTCTATCTGTCTCTCTCTTGGCACACACTCACTCACACACGCAGACAGCTGCCCTGGTGCGCTTCTCTCAGCTCAGCACTTTACCATGTAGCTGACACCTCTTTTCGAGGAACGTAATCTGCTTTCTAATATAAATCTTCATCATAAAAAGAGCAAGGAGGTAATGAGCAGTACTGGCAATTTACTTTCTGACAAGTCTTCTAGGCAACAGACGTGGCGCTGTGAGAAGGAAACCGGGGCAGAAACCCAGTGCCGCTTCTGTGCTGAAAAAAAAAGAAGTGTAGTAACTCAGCTATTCATTAATAAAGCCCGTTCTACACGGCAAGTGAGAGCTCACAAGATTACCCATGATGTACCGGTTACGTCGGCCGCGTACCGTGTAGACTCGTCCACTTGCATAAGATGAACGCATACCATCGCTAATAGACGGAATAGGATGGATCCTATTTTCTCGTATATGGAAGTGCTACGCGCATGCGCAGGCGACCCAGTGCGGAACCGAGCTGAGGAACGGAGCCAAGGCGCGAATTTGTTACAGAAATGTGTACTTGTCTCCTGCTCAGGGGAACGTAGTTGTTCGTCTCTCTCTCTCTCTCTCTCTCTCTCTCTCTCTCTCTGTCTATATATATCTTCATTTACATTTTCTCTAAGTTAGTTCGGTTTTCATATTATTACCTATATCTCTGAACTCAGTAAAATTGTATACATGTATATATGTAGAGAGAGAGAGAAAGAGAAAGGAGAGCAGTCTTAAATATATAGGTGATAGTATAGACGAATTGCAACAAAAATTCGAAAGGAGATGTATACAATTTTTATTGAGTACAGAGATATAGGTAATAATATGAAAGCCGAGCAAACTGAGAGCAAATGAAAATGAAGACATTTCCCCGATTTTCCGTCGGTTCTTGATAAAACAATATCATACTAACTTCAAAGTACAATTTTGTGTATGATATATAAGTTCATTTCCACATTAATTAAACGATTTTCGGGTTATAAAGTCATTTTCAAACTTCAAAGGAAGTCGAAAACCAGTTATTTCTCTAATTGTCAATATGATGATCTACCAAGGACTAACGAAGGAATCAGTCAAAATATTCAAATTTGAACTTGCTTTACGTTTGTTTGGATTATCTCTGTACTCAATAAAAATTGTACACACGTTATCTGGCATTTTTATTGCAATTCATCTTTTTACTATCTCCTAAAATATTTGCTATTTTTCCTGAAATATGCTGTAATTAACAGATGAAATATTTGTTTTCATTGAGCATTATTTAAAGCTTTATTTCAGTGAAAGATGTATGTATAGACAGACTTTCATAGACACCTGAGCGCCGGCCGCGGTGGCCGAGGGGCTGAGGCACTTCAGTCATGGTCCGCACGGCCACTACGGTCGGGGGTTCGAATCCCCCCTCGGGCATGGATATTTGTGCCGTCCTAGTTCGTAAGTAGTTCATAAGTAGTTTGTAAGTTTAGGGACTCATGACCCCGTAGTTAAGTTCCATAAGCTTTACAAACATTTGACAAATAAAAAGACACCTGAGCTTGTTCATCATATACATAGGCGCCTCAAACCGCGCGGCCTGGAAGCCACGTAGTTTTGCATGAACTGCACAAAAACAATTAAATAGAGTTTCACAGTGGCACCGTAAAATACAAAGAAAGGAAGAAAATTGTGACAAATGTTTTAATCTTTACAACAATCACAGTATAACTGACAGTGTCGAAAAGTGTACTCGGCGATTCATTTTCTCTAAGTTGACAACAAACGAAGTAGACACGAGAACCAGGCGACTCGACAAATGCTACCGATAAACGCTTCTTTATAGTTCGATGGTCCACCCCAAGGAGCAGTGCAGCTGATAACGACTTTCTTTCGCGTATCGCACATCCCGTATAGAAAGGGCTTAAGGCTGGTAGGCTGCACTAATGATGCATTCGCCAGGACCCGTACATTAGGTTGCTTTAACCGTTAGTGTGAATAGTGCCTTTTCTGTTTTCGGGATGGAATTAATACGATATTAATCACCTGCTCTACCAGTATTCTGTTCATTACGTGTTGTATTAAAACCCAATAGGATTTGTGCGCTTTGGAGGTCTAATCCGTGACCCATAACAAATTCATTACGTTGTCTTTGTTTATTATCAGGCAGTCGCACCGTGAGCTTATTTCCAGGAAGAGGCGGAAGCTCTACACCCGCTCCCTCTTTCTTAATCCGCTTAGTGAGGATAAATTACAATTAAGTTCCCGTCGGCGTCGCTCTGAACAGAACTCACACGACACCTCCCGCCGCAAGTCTGAGAATTAGCGTAAGCAAGGTTAACCGTAACGCGTATTATTATTATTACTAGTATTGCCTGAGGTCGAAATTCAACCAGTTGTGTTGACAATATCATGAAAAAAATTAATGTAATTGGAATTACGAAGAATTAAAATGAAAAGGGAGCTGTGTGAATCGTACCCGGGACCTTAAACTTGGAACTCCAGGGGTTAACTGATTGAGCTAATTTTACCTGTTCTAATATGCTTCCCACAACGGGTCATAATATAGTGCCTAACATATGGAGAATTTTGAGTCTCATCCTAAAATTTATTTTTACAACTATTAATAGCTACGTGCACACACAATTTTTATGTTCGCAACATCTCAGACGATCCGCCTTTCGAATTATGTGCGTTTCATTTAAAAGTCTGTACTCTCAGGTTTGTGTTAGCGCATATATATATACCATTTCTGTGCCCTTTGAATTTACTACTGCGCTGTAAAAGTTAAGCAGGAAGAAGCGGCACACCGGCTACATCACTGGACACACTATTGAGATGATATGGACGTCCAGATATATCTTACTTGGAGTTTCAAAATCATTATAGAGACGTGGTAGGATGGATACTTGGTAACGAGGCTAACTATTCCATTCCGCGTTCTACACCAGTCAGAGCTTCAGAATCGTCTACAACGCCACTTTCAACCGGAGTTTCACCTCTAATAGTTCATTATTCTGCCTTTGGAAATTTTAAGATCTACTTTTTCATTGACGGAGAAAAATGGAACAGTCGCAAGACAAAGTTAAAGAAACGAACCCCAGAGAAGTGTGACAGGACCGCTATTATATTCTTTGTATAAAAATGGTCTGAAGGACAGAGCAATTTGTAATTAGCGGCTGTTAGCTGATGATTCTCTAGTGTATGGGAGGGTGTCGTCATTAATTGACTGTAATAGCATACAGGATGACTTAGACAAAATTTCTACTACGTGTGAAGAAAGACAGCTACCTCTAAGTGTTGAAAAGTGTAAGGTGATGCATATGAGTAGGAAAAACAGTCCCATAATGTTCGAATACAGCATCAGTAGTGAGCTTCTTGATACAGCCGTTTCGTTCAAATATCTAGGCGTAACGTTGCAGAGCAATAAGAAATGGAACGAACATGTAAGGACAGTTGTGAGTACGGCGGATAGCCGACTTCGGTTTATTGGGACAATTTTGGGAAGTTGTACTTCGCCTGTATAGGAGACCGCGTATAAAATGCATGTACGACAACGTATTGAGTATTGCTCAGGTGTTTGGGACCCGACGTAGATCACTTTAAAGGAAGACATGGAAGCATTTCAGATCCAGCTACTAGATTCGTGACTGGTAGGTTCGACCGATGCGCTAGTTTCACGGAAATGATCGCAGAATTCAAATGGGGATCGCTGGAGGAAGGACGACGTTCTTTTAGAGAAATTCTGTTGAGGAAATTTAGAGGCCCGAAATTTGAAGCTGACTGTAGAACGATCTTGCTGCCGCTTACTTACATTTCGCGTGAAGATCACAAAGACAATTTAAGAGTAATTAGGGCTTGTACACAGGCATATAGGCATTCATCGTTCTCTTAGGAAGTAGAATAGGAAATGGCTAGTATTGGTACAGTGTACCCTCAGCCACACACCTTGCGGAGTATACAAGAAGATGTAGATGAAAAGTGAGTTCCAGGGACTCCATCAGTGAAGGTTATAGACTGGCAATTACTGAACTATATGAATTAAAACATACATTAGTTACATACCAGCCGCTTAGACAGTTTACTAAACCTTTTAACGTCAATCCAGGCGTTTGTACTTAGCATATGACATGCTTGATATATCTGCGTTTCGTAGCTATTATGTGACGCAGACGAATAGCGAAATTCTGCATGATTCACTGAAGTGTCGGAATATTAACGCTATAGATGACCTGTTGAACAGCTTTTTTCAGCTTATCAATGATTTGGAGATATTTCTGTACACCTTGACTGTAATATAGACCTAAGAAAAATAGTCGCTTTTGCTTAGATCCTGAGAATATGGCGACCTATAGGGACCCATGCCAGTGACTCCTGAATACCGAAGTGAATGAATGCGGTCTCCAAAGTACTCCTTCAGGACATGAAACACACTCCTGCTTCGATGTGGTCGAACTCCTTATTATGCGAACCACATCTGGTCGAAATCAGGGTCACTTAGTGTAATGAAAACGAAACCGTCTTTCAATATCTTCACGTACCATTTGGTAGTCACCGTGCCATCAGGGATTTTCGCAGCGATTATTCCGTGACTAGAAATTGCATACCACACAGTCACCCTCTAAGGATGAAGAAATTTTGCGATTGCAAATGCAGATACTCCGTCCCATAAACTTCGAACCAATCTAAATTCAAGAGCTTTTCGTCACTAATTCACATTCAGTTCGAATGCGGATACTAATTCTTAACATGCTCCGCGAACAAGCGTCCAGTTTGAACGTCCTAACAAAAAACTGTTTACAAGTTTAATATCATGTAGTGCAATAATTTTCACCGTATATACAGACCAAATGAAACACACACGCACCAGGAAAAAAGTGCAGAAACTGGTTCATCATTACAACCCGAATCCTCGCCATCACCCCTCTAATGTCAGCATAAGCATTTATTCTCGCATGCAAACAATGATAAAACTGTGTAGCCGCACGGGAATGGCCGTGTGGTTCTAGGCCCATGTCAGGTACTGCTCTCCGTCGGAGATTTGAGTTCGCCCTCGTGTATGTGTGGGTGTGTGTTTCAGTTTAGGGCCCTAGAACCACAGTAGTTTGGTTCCACAGTTTTACAAACATTTGATTCTGGAAGGTGTCCAATGTCGTCCTGGGATAGATTGTATCAAAAACCTTGAGCCTTTGGTTTGCAATTTGGCAATGGTTCTTGCTGGTCGTGAAGAACTTAAAAGTTCCTGCTTGGTCATATCGTATGAATTTATGTGTTTATTTGACAAGAGCTCTGGTAACTTAACTAGACTAGAAGATTGCGGTATAGTACGAAACTGTAAGTAAAAGACCACTGCTCTACTCAAAACTCTCATCAAAATCGTGACGACAAAAAGCACTAGAGCGGAGTAAATCCGTGTGCAATGAAGCGGGCATCATAGTCGAAGATGTGGACAATTATTACAACGTGCGTGAACAAACGTTGATTCAAATGGTGAGTAGAACATTTGTAGACTCTGGTGACGTCATAAGTGCAAAATCCTCAGTGAACGATGTTAATTTGAAATGTTGTTGTTGTGATGCCTCGTATAAGGAAGAAAACTGCGAACCATCACGTTTCCGACTTTGATAAAGGTCGGATTGTACCCGATAATGATTGAAGTCTATCGTATCGCGACATTGCTGCTCGCGTTGGTCGTGATACAAGGACTGTTAGCAGAATATGGAATCGGTGTGTTCAGGAGGGCAATATGGAACGCCCAGCTGGATCCCAATGGCCTCGTATCACTAGCAGTCGAGATGACAAGCATCTTATCCGCATGGCTGTTACGGATCATGCAGCCACGACTCGATCCCTGAGTCAACAGATGGGGACGTTTGCAAGACAACAACCATCTGCACGAATAGTTCGACGACGTTTGCAGCAGCATGGGTTGTCATCTCGGAGACCATGGCAGCAGTTACCACTGACGCTGCATCACTGACAGGAGCACCTGCGATGGTGTACGCAACGACGAACCTGGGTGCGCGAAGGCAAAACATCATTTTTTAAGGATGAATCCAGGTTCTGTTTACAGCATCATGATGGTCTCATCCGTGTTTGGCGGTGAACGCAGATTGGAAGCGTGTTTCGTCATCGCCATACTGACGTATCACCCGGCGTGATGGTATGGGGTGCCACTGGTTACACGTCTCGGTCACCACTTGTTCACATCGACGGCACTTTGAACAGTGGCCATTAGATTTCAGACGTGTTACGACCCGTGGCTCTACCCTTCATTCGATCCCTGTGAAACCCTACATTTCATCAGGAGAATGCACGACCGCTTGTTTTAGGTCCTGTACGGGCCTTTCTGGATACGGAAAATGTTCCACTGCAGCCCTGGTCAGCACATTCCCAAGATCTCTCACAAATTGAAAACGTGTGGTCAATGGTGGCTGAGCAACTGCCGCGTCACAATATGCCAGTTACTACTCTTGATGAACTGTGGTATCGTGTCGAAGCTCCATGGGCGTCTGTACCTGTACACGCGTATGCCGAGGCGTATCAATGACGTTATTACGGCCAGAGGTGGTTGTTCTGGGGACTGATTTCTCAGGAACTATGCACCCAAATTGCGTGAAAATGTTATCACATGTCAGTTCTAGTATATTATATTTGTACAATGAATACCTTTTATCACCTGCATTTCTTCTTGGTGTAGCAATTTTAATGGTCAGTAGTGTAATAATAATAACAATTTTAAAAAATGAACCACACTGTTGCACCTATGTAGTGTCTGGTTGTCGATATACTTTTCTTAAGATCTCCATTTATAGAAAATTAATTTGATTTGCACCTATGTAGCGTCTGGTTGTCGATATACTTTTCTTAAGATCTCCATTTGTAGAAAATTTATTTCGAGTTTTTCTTACCTTATTTCCCTCAAGATTGTAAACTATTAGTCATTCTCAACATAGTAAACATTACTCAACCTTCAACCACGATGTTCGTGTGTTCAGTACATATCGTTTGGAGTCCGCGACTTTGATATTCCATGCAGTTTAAAAATTATGGCGCACAACCAGCGTAAGTTTTCACAAAAATATTTAAAAATTTGTTTTTAGGGAAAACGTTCTAGATGTTTCATTTACTATTTCCAACTTCGTGTGCGGTATTCACAGAATAGATTGGTAGTCAAAGACTTGTATTGTTAGCTAATAAACACATTATAAAATTACCTAGAAAGTTATTTTCTAGCAAACATACAATTTTACGAATGGAGCAATGGTTGTTTCTATCGTGCACTGAAATTTTTGACACTAGTTGGGTACAAAGAATTTTGAATGTCATTTTTATCACGTTTAGTTTAGCAAATACAACCATTCACAGTTTTTGGGGCGGAGGCTACGACTGCGTATCTGACTGGCTGGTGGTCATGATACAGTAGGCCGTGCCCCAGGGTCTAGCCACTCGGCACGGTGCCTACCGAACGGTACGTGAAAGTGTTGGAAGACGGTTTCGTGTACATTATACAAAGTGACCCTGATTACGACCAGATGTGGTTCGTACAAGAAGGAGTTCGATCACATCGAAGCAGGAGTGTGTTTCGTGTCCTGAAGGAGCACTTCGGAGATCGCATTCAGGCTCTTCGGTACTCAGGAGTGTGTTTCGTGTCCTGAAGGAGCACTTCGGAGATCGCATTCAGGCTCTTCGGTACTCAGGAGTGTGTTTCGTGTCCTGAAGGAGCACTTCGGAGATCGCATTCAGGCTCTTCGGTACTCAGGAGTGTGTTTCGTGTCCTGAAGGAGCACTTCGGAGATCGCATTCAGGCTCTTCGGTACTCAGGAGTGTGTTTCGTGTCCTGAAGGAGCACTTCGGAGATCGCATTCAGGCTCTTCGGTACTCAGGAGTGTGTTTCGTGTCCTGAAGGAGCACTTCGGAGATCGCATTCAGGCTCTTCGGTACTCAGGAGTGTGTTTCGTGTCCTGAAGGAGCACTTCGGAGATCGCATTCAGGCTCTTCGGTACTCAGGAGTGTGTTTCGTGTCCTGAAGGAGCACTTCGGAGATCGCATTCAGGCTCTTCGGTACTCAGGAGTGTGTTTCGTGTCCTGAAGGAGCACTTCGGAGATCGCATTCAGGCTCTTCGGTACTCAGGAGTGTGTTTCGTGTCCTGAAGGAGCACTTCGGAGATCGCATTCAGGCTCTTCGGTACTCAGGAGTGTGTTTCGTGTCCTGAAGGAGCACTTCGGAGATCGCATTCAGGCTCTTCGGTACTCAGGAGTGTGTTTCGTGTCCTGAAGGAGCACTTCGGAGATCGCATTCAGGCTCTTCGGTACTCAGGAGTGTGTTTCGTGTCCTGAAGGAGCACTTCGGAGATCGCATTCAGGCTCTTCGGTACTCAGGAGTGTGTTTCGTGTCCTGAAGGAGCACTTCGGAGATCGCATTCAGGCTCTTCGGTACTCAGGAGTGTGTTTCGTGTCCTGAAGGAGCACTTCGGAGATCGCATTCAGGCTCTTCGGTACTCAGGAGTGTGTTTCGTGTCCTGAAGGAGCACTTCGGAGATCGCATTCAGGCTCTTCGGTACTCAGGAGTGTGTTTCGTGTCCTGAAGGAGCACTTCGGAGATCGCATTCAGGCTCTTCGGTACTCAGGAGTGTGTTTCGTGTCCTGAAGGAGCACTTCGGAGATCGCATTCAGGCTCTTCGGTACTCAGGAGTGTGTTTCGTGTCCTGAAGGAGCACTTCGGAGATCGCATTCAGGCTCTTCGGTACTCAGGAGTCTCTGGAATGGGTCCCTGCTGGCCGCCATATTCTAAGGAACTAAACACATGCGACTATTTTTGATAGGGCTTTATTACAGTCAAGGTGTTGAGAAATATATCCAAAACCATTGATGAACAGAAATTAGCTGTTCAAGAGGTCATCTATAGCATCAATTTTCCGACACTTGGGTCACGCAGAATTTCGCTGTTCGTCTGCGTCACATAATCGTCTCGAAACGCAGACATACCAATTATGTCATATGCTAAGTACAAATCCGTGGATTGACGGGGGTTCGAATCCCCCCTCGGGCATGGATGTTTGTGCCGTCTTTAGTATAACCTAGGTCATAAGTAGTTTGTAAGTTTACGGACTGGTGACATCGTAGTTAAGTCCCATAAGCTCAACAAACATTTGAACATTTGATACTTTCAATGTAAAATGTAACTGAAAGCATTCCATGTTGCTTATTTTCCAATATTCCTACTGTTACAAAAGGAACGATGTTGTTTATGCTAATCAGTAACACAGTTACAGAATGAACTAGGAGAGCTTCAACATCCAAATCGTTCTAAACGTGATCGTTGAAAATGTAACAGTTTTCTTGAAACATTACAATGTACTGGGAACGTCCGGATAGCTAACATCTAGCGCTATTAATAGTACATTAAATAACTATAATAATGTATTGCTTCTGAGTTGATTTACACACTGTTAAGAGTTTTGTTACGTATGCGTTCTCGGGGGGATTTATTAAGTCTCGTTATATTACTTTCTCTTTAAGATTGAGGTTTATAGCGACTGAGCACGAGAATGGGCTAGACATTGAAAGCTTTTGGAATTGAATATCCTGAATCAATGAAATTTTATGAAAAGAACTGTAAGATTATTTGTAATACATAACAGGAAAGAATAAGGAAGGATGAACATTTAGTGAAGTGTCGGTGGAGAAAAATAGAAAGGATGACGCATCGAAGTCAGCGTAACTAAGGGACCAAACTGCTAGTGTCATCGGTCCCAGTATATACACACTAATGTAAACTAAGTTAGAGCAACATATACTAAGAACAGCACACACACACACACACACACACACACACACACACACACACAAACATATGACCGAGGGAGGAGTCGAATCTCCGAAGGGAGTGGCAACATTATCCGTGACATTGCGTCTCAGAGCGCGACGCCATCTCCGCACGGAGGAAATCTCTTTTTGGACGAGAGGATTAGGAAGCATGAGATGTTGTAAGGATGCTGCTGTTGATACTACTAAGATACATCGAATCTTATTCGTACTCTTCTCGTCTATCACAATAACAGCTTCTAACACACACGTCTAACTGCTTCTGGTGCTTAGAGAATTAATGAGCAAAAGCAATTCATGGCATGAATACGTTTTATTGCGCCCCTACATTGCTGATAGTAAGAATTAGAGGTTACAATTTTTTTCAATCCGAGTCATATCGTGTAAAACGAATAAGAATATTTTTCGTAAAAAACAAAAAAAAAAAAAAACAAAAAAAAAAAAAAAAAAAAAAAAAAAAAAAAAAAAAAAATAGAACGAATACAAACTTAAAGGTGCAAATGTGCAAATGCTAACTCGAGAGAAAATTTGAATAATGTGTGCGTTCCTGTAAGGTAAATGTATTAATAATTACGTAGGAATCTTCTTCATGAACTTAAAATATATCGAAAATCAATCGTACAATACTGAATTTCAAAATGTTCTGTCATTACAATATTTTCAGTAGGTTAGTTGTATTGCAAACTGAGGTAGTAGTCTGAGAGTACACGTGTGTCAAATGAAGACAGTATTTCTGAATTTGTTGCACGTTGTATGGAATTACTGTATGATCCGATGTCGAAACAAAACAACTGTTAATAAAGGTCAAGCAAACGAATATTCCAATGAACGTTCGAAAGGTTCGAACGTAAGGTGTGCTTTTCATTGGAATTATCAGTGATCAGTAGAATACCTACATTTATTTGATTCGACAAAACTCCTACTGGGAATTTAGGAAGGTTACAAAGAACTCCAAATATGAAGATTTCTCAAGTATTCTACGGAGTTTCTAATCAAGTATACGGGAGTGTGAGGGGTGACAGTCTAGGGCACTGTAACTACAGAAATGATCGGGTTCTCTCTTTGCAAAAAGCTCTCGACATCTAAGAAACATTAATTCCTCTTCCACGCAGTCTCAATTTCCTCTTCTGTGATGCAAATGGTTTTGTGACACGAAAGTACTTTTATCACCCACGACCGACGCGTTCCAGGAAAACCCCGCAGGAAAGTTTCAGACACAAGTTCATGGGGGTGCTGGAAGAGGATTTGAGAGCTATGTAAATTCCGAGGTAACGTAAGGCAAAATCTTTGTCTCTCCCCTGCCGCTTGTCCCTTTGTAGAAAGAATCAGGTCACACGTATAAGGTGGAAGGTAAATATTGTTTTCGGCACCTTAGTAGATTTAGGACCAATTCAACGCTTTTACGAAACATTGTTCCCAGTATACTTATCTTCCGTACAAACAGTTATGAGAACAAATTTAGTCCCTCATTTTTGTACATCAAAATATCATCTATCTGCAATATGCTACAAATAAAATAAAAATATCGCGATGCGTTTCGGCATCATGTTGGTTCGTTAAATACTCTGTAGAATAAGTAAAACACTAAATGATCGATATTTTTGTAGGTGCTATTCAGAACCAGATGGAGATAGCTAATGTGTAGAACGTGCGAGATAGGAGTGGAAAAGATTTACTTTACGCCCAGAAAAGAGCATAAGACTGTTTTCGCCATTATAAAATCCTACTAAGATACTTGTCTGTTTCTCACAGTTACGCATGTAACACGAAATTTCAAATAATAAATACAACTGGATCTGATTATGGGTATATGCCAAAACGAGTAACAATGAAGTAATTAATTCACATTTGATAACCTTTTGCGATAGGGACTACATAATTCCTCACTAAAAAGAAAGGCAATGAAACATAATTTTTAACATTTAAATCTCTAGCTAAATAGGAGAAGGAACGACATGAAAACGAGACCGTTGGAATTTCTAAGGACATGGTTGCGAAAAGTGTCTCAACAGGGCAATACACCAAAGTTAGAAAGTAATTAATTTGTAATGTAACTTGCGGAATGTAGCTGTAAATACTAAGGGTTAATCGGAACTGTGCTCCGAAGGACTATGTTGCTGGTACTGTTGAGCAAACAAATTAATTCGTGGATGCCATAATGGCGGAGGAGGCGTCAGCATAGTCTTCATTAGTCATCAGTGGGAAGACTAGTTTTAATTCGAATAGATACGGTTGATACGTAGAAAATATTTACGAAATTCTCTTACACGGATAGTTAGAACTTCTTAGAATCAGTTAATATTTGAATAATGGAGTGATACAAACTTAAGAATTTTACATACAGTGAAAACTAATAAAAGTAACAAGTTTTCGAACTATCATGACTCACTGATAAAACAAAAATGAAATTTACATCGTACGGCTACACCAATACACCGGATTCGGTTTATTGGGAGAATTTTGGGAAGATGTACTTCACCTGTAAAGGAGAGCGCGTATAAAACGCTTGTACGACCACGTCGTGAGTATTGCTCAAGTGTTTGGGACCCGCAGCATATCGGTTTGAAGGAAGACATAGAGGCGGTTCAGAGACGAGCAGCTAGATTTGATACTGGTAGGTTCGACCAATGCGCGAGTGTCACGAAATGCTCCGGCAACTCAATTGGGGATCGCTGGAAGATAGACGACGTTCTTTTCGTGAATTTCTGTTAAGTAAATTTAGAGGGCCGGAATTTGAAGCTGAGTGTAGTACGATCTTGCTGCCGCCTACTTACATTTCGCGTAAAGGTCACAAAGACAAGAGAAATTAGGGCTCGTAAGGAGGCATATAGGCATTCTTTTTTTCCTCGTTCTATTTGGGAGTGGAATAGGAAAGGAAATGCCTAGTAGTGGTACAGTGTACCCTCCGCAACGCACCTTACGGTGAATTGCGGAGTATGTATGTAGATGTAGATGTAGATTAGATTCTAAACACATAGGCGAAATTTAAAGGAGGGAGTGAACCGTCTGTCTGCAGTGTTTAGTCATACTCATGCTGTAAACGCGAGGAACAGTGACATATACTCAGCTCTCTAACATCAACACCATCATCATGACCATTATAAACAGCAACGCAAATGATTTGCTATGGATGATCGGACATGCAGCGAGCTACATTACTGAGAACAGGGATGTTACACTCCTGCAACACTTCTCATTTATTTACGTGGAATAGTGTCGATTTGCGCCAGATTCCAGTCACAGCAAACTTTTGGCAGTTTTTTGGAGAGTTTGAGCAAGGAATGCCTGCAAGAGCCGTCACGCCGGTCACTAGATAATAGTAATGAGAAAGTAAAAACCACAGAAGAACCACTTAAATTATTATAGCTCTTTCTCGTAGGTAATAGATTTACATGTGAAGAAATATCATAAGACAAACAAGGAAAAAGTTATTATCAAAAACGAAAAATTCCTGATGATCTGCAAAATTATTTATTGACTAACTAACTGGCTTTCGGCTTCTTTGTCCAACATGACGTAACAACTGAATGTCGCTAACAATTCTTCACAGATACGTCACAAAAATATTATTAAGTTATAAATTAGAAAAATTCACATGTCCACAAGAAAGTTTTTATGGCACTGAATTACGTTTACTAAAATTTAAAAAATGTACAAAAATCTGATGTTACATGTTGAGGTACAAACCTTGAATATTGTCGTTAAAAATCAGGGGGGAGAGGAAGGTGGGGGATGTTAGATTTTGAAAAACTGTTCAAAGGTCAGCTCCTCTACAATCATATAATATTTTGTCGTTGTGTTTTCGTATCTGGTCTTCAAACTACACAGTTGCGTTTATCTGAATGACGTTTTCCTTTTATTTAACTGATTTGAAAAAGGTATGCATTTTCTGTGCCTTTAAAACTGAGAGTTCTAGGTTGTTCGAGAGGTGTTTATTTTTTTCTTTTCTTTCATTAAAAAAAATCTGAGTCTGTAACTAATCTTGTACCTCTCCTGCTTGGTCTCAGTTGTTCGTTCTCTTGGCTATAAGAGAACTTCTATTCTCTCTATGTACACTCTCTCTAAATTAGGGCCTGGATAAATTAATAGCCGGCCGCGGTGGCCGAGGGGACTGAGGCGCTCCAGTCACGGTCTCCACGGCCACTACGGTCGGGGGTTCGAATCCCCCCTCGGGCATGGATATTTGTGCCGTCCTTAGGATAAGCTAGTTGATAAGTAGTTTGTAAGTTTAGGGACTGATGACCCCGTAGTTAAGTCCCATAAGCTTTAAAAACATTTGAACATAAATTAATAATGTCCTCATTTTATTTTATTTATGTTGTCATTTATTCTTGTCCTGCAGGAAGATGTTTTCTGTGTGGTGATGAATTTTATATTGGGTGATTATACACGTATCACCAAGTGTTACGGGCTGCTTGACATTTCAATGGGTCATTTTCACAATACACTGACAATTTATTGTACCCGAACTGTGTGATTTCTGGCCTGTAGTTCTCTTCTCTCTTGCTAGAAGGAAGAGATACAGAGATTCAACGCTGGCAACGGCCATAGCAGCAGAAAATTCTCAGGTAAGACTACCTATTAATTGGGGAGCAGAAGTTCGGCAGGTTTATTGATTCTCACCTTTCATCTACTTCGTGCTTTGTGAATGATGATATTTATCTATTCAGATTAACTACCGAAGTCCTCAAAACAAACTTAAAATGTTTTGAAGAGGGACATCCACAGCTAAAACAGTTCATGATGATTAAAAAAGGTCCGTTGCAGCTGTATTGCAACTGCATTATAAATCATGACACGTTGTGTGACCTGTAGTTATATCATGACTTTTAAAACTATTAAAAATATTCATGGAGTACCATGATCTTCAAAATATTCCCCCATTCCTAAAATTCTCTCTTTAAATATATTATCGTATGGAGAAAATCCGTCAAAGAATGTATAAAATGAGTCCAGTGAGAACCAGAAACCTCGGCTGAATCGTTAGGAAACGGGGTAGCGCCGTACCTGAGAGTAAACATCTAACGACTTATTGCATGCATGTCATGTCGAATTGCTACCGTATATGTGTGTGTGTGTGTGTGTGTGTGTGTGTGGCGTTATGGTGCCTGACACTTGGGTTGCCTAAAAGAGAGCCAGCTGGGGTTTTTTAGCCGAACTGAAACACCCAAAGCCGTTTATGTCTACACACGTAGTGAGAAGGCACCACAACTTCAAAATACAGTAGGGGAGGGCGGGGCAAGATAAATAATGGTTTAGTTTAAATTCCCACTTCTAGGTAGCAGCACTGTATGCATACTACTAGCGTTACACACCACTAGGAAGTAGAATATAGCGCACTGACGCCGCTGTTGTCGTATCGTTCCTTGCTAACTCCGATCGAGAATTCTCTGTGATGCGCTGTAGTTTTCTACATCTCTTTGACTAACAGAAAAGGTGCATTTTTTTTACACTTTGTCATACAACTAAAACAACGTGTTTATATCAATAATGTGTACTTGTATGTCGTTCTTTCTTTAAAGTGCTGAATTAATGCAAAGTTTCTAACATTGTCGTGCGGGGAAAAATGGCTGCGGCAACTTGACAACCCACAAACCATGCTCTTGATACAGACAGTCCTACTGAACATGAAAATCCGAGTGAAGAATCTAATGTCCAGTCTTCAGAAAAGCTGAATGAAGAAGAAGGGCCTTCAAGAAGTGCCCATCCGGATAAACCAAAATTATGCAGAAGTATTCTTGACTTTAAACCATTGCCAAAAGGAAAACCAAACATGAGGAAACGTAGAACTCACAATCTGCAAATGTTTTAAGAAGCACACGTATGGAAGATACTTTACCAGAGAAAGAAACGCAGAAGATGGTAGAACAACTTCTAATTCCAACAAAGCCAATAGGCTGGGAATGCATGAAATAGAAGTTTTACTGATACATTACCGTTTTCCTACTGTAATTTAAAGAAAAAACCCAGAGTTGCGTCGTCAACCAATGCTTCCGAAGAAAGTTTAGTTCAGTGACCTGGATGTGAAAAGATCTATGAATATATCCGGCAGAAGACTGGATACAGGTGTTGCACGTGCTTTAGATGGTGGCACAGACTGCTCAAACTGTGAAGTAGAGAAATTTGTATGTATCTTCTGTTGATGTATATACAACAATGAATTACCATTCATAACAAAAAAAAATATTCATGGCAGTTATGTGTCATCTTGTCCCGTGGTAAAAATCATCTTTCCTCAGTACTGAGAGAAGGTGAAAGTTTTGTATTACCTTCTAAAATTAACAAAAAATGATGATGATATGAAATTGAAATTATAGACAATTACGAATATTTCAATAGAAGAATAGTCTAATAATATTACCAATGAAAAAATATTTTCTTCAAAAAATGAGTTTTTTAAAAATCAATGCAAGACCTATTGGTCTTCAAGGAGTTTCTGCGATCGTTATATGAACAAAATTCTAGAATATCCGTCTCCAGATCGCTTTTATTTTCTAAAACATGACCGGTTTCGGGACAGCTGCCCATCTTCAGATCAAATTTTGAAGTTACAGAGTAACCTGTCCTGTGAAGAACGAATGTTCACAGTCGTTACTCAAAATTTGATCTGAAGATGGGCTGCTGTCCCGAAACCGGTCATGTTTTAGAAAATAAAAGCGATCTGGAGACGGATATTCAAGAATTTTATTAAAAATGTTTAATCGTTAACATCGTTATTTTCCCTCTATCCCCCTACGTGTTTTACTGGAGCGCAGTATCACTCAGTATCATACAGCGTCGCCAAAATCTGACATTGCTGTGTAGGAACAACACACTGAATCCTCCTCACAGCATATCAACACTATCATTCTGGTCTGGAGGCGTCGGTTGCGGGTCGTGTTAGCGCGCTTCGGCCCGGACTTTCTGGCGTCTGGACCGACTGACGGGACTAGTCGGAAAGGGTGGGAGGGGGTGGGAGTGGTTCCAGAAAGGCGGCTGAGCGGTTTTAATTAAGTTTCGCCAGCAAGTTTGGACACGTGTTCGGCGGGCTGGCACGACGCACTGGGGCGCCTCGCTCAGTGGCAGGCGGCGCTGCGAGGGGCAGGGGAGGGGAGAGTACACGCCTAACTTAGCTTCATAGGGAACTACATCACCAGAGTGTTAGCATTAACACACGACGAGTGAAAAAGGTTAAACGTTGGAAGCGTTACAGTACCACCTCTGTGCTATAAATCTAGACATATAAAAATGAATGTTTGTCTGTATGTCCTCTGTGTGTTCATAAACCATTCATGCGATTACAATGAAACTTTGGTGAATTGTTCACCGTAAGCCCACGAAGATTCCTGACCCAAAAACAAAATGGCACGACACATAACTCAGGAGATATGACGTCATGAATAATGAGCGGCCTCCGCGTGAGAATACCCACATTTATGCGGCAATTATTAGAAAATTTGCATGTAAGCTAAGAAAGTATTTTGTGATAGGTGCATAGCGGAGTATACCTCTCCTACAGACTCACGAAATCTACAGATTCATTTCCATCTTCACAAAATTTCGCACGCTTTGACCTTCAAACCAAGAGGATTGTCACTGTCTACCTTAAGTATCATACGGTGCATGGGGAGGATGGTTTGCAACATGGATGCCTAAATACCATGGTCACGCCATAACTTGATAACGGCTCTACCGATTTCACATATCCATTTTTTTTAATCCTCAGAACAAGGGTTGTATAAAACAAACCTGGAATATTTGAAAGCAACAAAGTGCTTTTTTAATGTGACCCTGCATTTCTAAGGCATAGAAATCTATAGTTTTGTTCTGATGTTGATGAAATTTTGCACACTCTACCTTAAGAACAAGATCAATGTCACTGTCTGTGTAAAATTTTTTGCTCTAATCTTTATGAATATTTGCATGCATGACGTTTAAACAAAGAGGAAGATCACTGGGTGTATAAATGTTGTATGGTACATGACAGAGGGTACCTTGCAGAAAACTTTGCCGAGAGAGGGAAAGGTGGAAGCGAACAGAGATATGGGAGAGAGAAAGGTGGATGCAGAGAGAGGTGGGAAGGGAAGGCGGACTACGAGAGTGAAGAATAAACAAACACCCGTGAGACGCCGGGTTTACTGCTAGTTTCTTCATAAATCTATCAGCTTCAATTTTATCCATGGTATAATTTTATAGTTTAAAAGAATTCTGGTGGCCCAAAAGTCGGGAAACACCTTCATAAAATCTAAACACAGTAATTTCGCCATATCCATGTTGTATGCCAACTGCGGCTGTAGCGTAAATTGGCGTTTTATTTTCGTTAAAAAATGCAACCAGCTGTTATTATCGATTTTTCTTTTATATTCCAGAACTAGTTTTCGAGCCACTGCAGGATCATCAACAGTGGATACATTAAAGGATCATTTATTATTTTCCACCAAGTGCAGGTTTATGCTGTCATGGTTGTTAAAAGCGTAAACCTATACTTTGTGGAAGAAAATAAATGTTTCTGTAATGTATCCACTGATGACGAGCCTGCAGTGGCTCGAAAACTGGTTATGGAATTTAAAAGAAAAATCGATAAAAGCAGGCCGCGGTGGAGTAGCCGAGCGGTCTAAAGCGTCTCGCTGCGGAGCGCGCGGTTGCTCGCCGTGGAGTTTCGAGTCCTCCCTGGGCTTGGGTGTGTGTGTGTTGTCCTTAGGTTAGTTTACATAGGTTTAAGTAGTTTGTATGCTACGAACTGATGACCACGCAGTTTGATCCGATAACTTTACAAACATCTGAGCGTTTTTGATAAAAGAAGCTGGTTGCATTTTTTGACGAAAATAAATTGTCAATTTACGGTACAGCTGCTGTTTGCATCCAACATGTATATTGCGATGATGAGCCTGAAGTGGCTCGAAAACTAGTTACGGAATAAAAAAAATCATCCATAAAAGCAGCTGGTTGTACTTTTTAACGAAAATAAACCGCCAATCTAAAGAGAGTTGTATATAGCTAAACAAAGTCCCATGACGAAGGGAAGGGGAAATATGCGAGGCACGTCATTTGTAATTTTTAGTGCTTAAAAAATCCATTGGAGGCATTTTCTATGCGTTACATATAATTGGGTATAACTCGGTAATCAATATAACTGTGTTCAAAATAACAATTTCATCCTTTTTCTGGTGAAATTTTCTATGTTTCAAATTAAAAACCATAAAATAAAAGACATTTTATTTCAATATTAAATGGAGAAATAGAACCTAATATCTCGGGTGTGGGTGGGTGGGTTTTGTCGCAGTTTGTGTGTGTGGGAGGGGGAAGGGGTTGAGTCATTGAGGAGGACCTCTGGACAGTAGTGTTGACAAGTTTGCGCTCTGAAGTGCACACGGATGCAGACGATAGCTATAGAGTTCTATAGAGTTATAAGGAAAGGAAGAGAAAAACAGTAAATCCAACCAATACCCATTATTTACGACAGATCTGGCTGGCTCTTAACTGCAAGAGAATACAGCTTCCAGTGAGACTTGCATTTTCTATAACGATTAATACACTATAGGGCAATCTATTCAGTACTGTGGAGTGGATTTGACATGCCCATGTGTCTCACACAGAAAACTTTATGTCACTTGCTCAGGGGTGACCTCACCAAAGAAATTATTCATATTAGATCCTGGACAAGTAACAAGAAATATTGTTTATAGTCAAGTTGTGAGTTAAATGATTGTATGATTGTTATTTATTATTTGTATTTTGATTACTGTCTTTCTTCGTATGGATACTGTACTTAAAATTTTGTGTACTATGCAAGACAGCTTTATTCCTTATAAATTCACCGATAAATATAACATGTTTTTATAAAGAAGGGGATGGACAGAGAGAGAAGGTATTGGAGGAGTACTAACTCAAGGCTTGAACAAATAAATAAATACCCGGGCATGCCAGGTTCTCATCTAGTTACGAAATAATGTAGTACTAGAAACAGTAAAGGGACACAATACCAAACGGAAGAAAAACTTAAATCGTGAACACGATTGTACTAGCACTGTTGAAAAAGAGCAACTTTTGGCCTGCAAAATAAATAATTTTGTATTTGAATACTGCGATTTGGAGAGTATAAAATTTCAGTTTCAATAAAGGAAAAAAAATCAGCTTATACGTTTCATTATTTTTGTTTTGTTTTTATATTTTTACGATTGATTGTTGATTGTTGAGAGGAATAGCCTATCTATTTTACAACATTAGGCGATGGTGAACTAGGATAGTCCGCACGGGCGCTGTATAAATAGTGCCAGGGTAGTGTAATTGGTAGTGAAACTGCCTAGTAAGCAGGAAACCTGGCTTTTGTAGACGTTTTAATTCAATACTTCAGCCTATATTCATTTTCAGAGGTCATGCGAGTACTAAATCTGTCTAAGGGTAAAATAATTACATGATCCGAGTAAAGAAACTGTAGTTACAAACAATAACACTTCCTTAGCGATGACAGAATATTTACTCTATTTATTTATTTTGGCAAGACGACCCAATAATAGTTGCTTAACAAACTCACATAAAGAGTTAGTCTCATCGTCGTTGCTACATCAGCACCCCCCATTGCAGCCAGAGAGGTCAGTTCATTTTATTTTCAAGAAAGTCACATAAGCTTTGCCATCTACTCCTCGGATAAACAGGGCGGATTTAATATCCTTTATGGCGAGACGACACAAAATTTACAACAGAACGATTTCTCAGATGGTAAGTAGAAGACAGGATTCGTTTCCATCTAGACTTAGAGATCTGCAGGAAAAGCAATTCCGCACTGAGTTAAGATAGTCGCGTTATTAGAAATTGCTTCGCTCGTACAGTGTTTCGCCCGAAGAAGGAAACGTTTTATTAGTCGCCAGTGTCTTTACGTATTGCTGGACGGCAATCTGCTTCGTTCTGCAGCCCTGCTGAGATGAGCTGCAGCCGGAACTGTTGCCAGCTCCACAGAGCAGGGAACGTGATGGAGTGGCGAGTCGCGGGATTTGAAAGAACTGCAGGGGCCGCCGTGTTTGCTTTCGCGCGCCCCACTTACTGTAAAACTGGAAACACTCATACTGCACGGCGAGCGTTGATATCGCACTGCACGTTGCAGCTCGCGTTACTTTTTCTCGTTGGTGCAGCAGAGAATTCGTGATACATATACATGTGGCGTCTGTTCCGAAAGAACAGACGTCACGTCTGAGCCTGCAGTTGTTATTATTTAATATTCACAGAAGGCGTGCTTAGGTAGTCCTTGCAGGTGCGGTGATCACTGTGTCCCCAGTGGTGTAGGGGTCAGCGCAACTGCCTAGAAAGCAGGAGACTCGGGTTCGAATCCCGGCTGGGTACACGTTTTCAGCTTTGCCCAATCGCAGTTGATGTCATATATTCTGTGAATATTAATTCGTGATACGTTGATATAACGAACGGTCACAAGCGCGACAAAAACTTGAGCAACTGATGTACACTGATGAGACAGAAGTTGGGAGGTAACGATGTGCATACACGCAGATGGCGATTGTATCGCGTACACAACGTATAACAGACTTGTGCGTTATCAGGACTGTCATTTGCGGACGGATGAATCATATGTAAGGTTTTCCGACGCAATATTGGTCGCACGATGGAAATTAACAGTCATCGAGTAGTAGTTGGAGCTAGATGCGTGTGACATATTGTATCATTTGTGATAATCAATTAACTATAATGAAATACTGTGAACAGATTGTGCCAAGAAGTATGGGTCACAGGTGCTACTAGGCACACTATGCTGGTGGCGAGACCTACACTTTATAATCGAGAATAGCCACGTCTAAATAGAGTTATCAGTCCTATCAGACAAGCGATATTGTCGGAAATTATAATATGCAGATTTTGGTTTGCATGAACCTTCTATGTACTTGAAATAAAACAACGTTTTTTGTCATACACATATCGCCAGTATTTAGAAGACAATTTCAGTGGCCTTGAATATATACATGACTATGTTTTATATTATTTCGTGTTTTACGTATCTTGTAGTTAAGGTTACAAACACTTCTTTCGCTTTCTCCAAATATGACAAATATATTTTGATTTTGTTAAGAGTTACAGGTTTTGTAGATATTGTTTCATATGTGTTGCTGCCTCTGCTTGGCTTTTTTACTTATTTCGTATATCTCATTGTTATTTTTGTTTCCGACCTTCGGCACATACCAATTCGTTTATATAATGTTTGTCTTTGATGGTGTTATAAAGAAATGAATATCTTTTTTATGCCAGTGTTTGTGTGGGCGGGGGGGGGGGGGGAGGGGGAGGAGAAGGGAGTGTGCGTGCATGAGAGAGAGAGAGAGATGCATAGATGAATGGGAGGAGGGGGGTTGTGTGTTACCCTATATATATATATATATATATATATATATATATATATATTGTTAAGAGTTACAGGTTTTGTAGATATTGTTTCATATGTGTTGCTGCCTCTGCTTGGCTTTTTTACTTATTTCGTATATCTCATTGTTATTTTTGTTTCCGACCTTCGGCACATACCAATTCGTTTATATAATGTTTGTCTTTGATGGTGTTATAAAGAAATGAATATCTTTTTTATGCCAGTGTTTGTGTGGGCGGGGGGGGGGGGGGGAGGGGGAGGAGAAGGGAGTGTGCGTGCATGAGAGAGAGAGAGAGATGCATAGATGAATGGGAGGAGGGGGGTTGTGTGTTACCCTATATATATATATATATATATATATATATATATATATATATATATATATGCTTGTGCAGTGCGTATATGTGTGTGTGTGTGTGTTTGAAGATATCCCTTTCTCAGTTCACTAATTACGCTTAGCATTGAGTTTTCATTGATGTTTGTCTGCTGACTTATTACTTGTTTGTTCTCGGTTATTGCTTTCTGGATGTGGTAGTTTACTTGTATTGATGTAAGGTGTTGGCTTTTGTTGTTGTTTGTGCTGATGATTGTCGTGTCTTGACCTATCTGGACCCATACTAGTTGAATGATGTTTGTATTAAGTGTTTCGCAAATGTGGAGTGATTTGTTGCATACTTGCAATGTGTGATGTGTACTTTCGAAACGCTGTAACTAGGTGAAGCATGAAAGACACGTGGCGAGACATATGTCTACAGCAGTTCTGAACCAAGAAAGTTGGAACTATGCAAATAATACCTTCTTTATGATCACAGATTCTAATTCCAATTTAAATTCCGAGGAAATTGATGACAAACCCAGGATGATCAATTAATTAATGAACTTTAAAATTTCATTGCGACGTTAACACTATTAAACTCATTGTCCCAGACCCACACACTCTACTAATTTATTGTCTACACAGAAGAGCATCAGTGGGAGCGGGCAAGATAATTTTTGAATTCCCTATTTTATATTGAAAACGCCCAAAGCGGATGGAAACCAGTTCGGTTTCCTGGCCGTCATTTCAAACCGACTATAGAAGACGCGGTGGCGAAGGGAGAAGAATTCGCGCCGGTCTAGGAGACCCAACCTGAAGGCCGGAAGTTAGCTGCTGTTTGCGGCCAGGAACACCTGTACCGGCTACCCTTCCCTCCCTCTGTTAGGTTTGCTACACACTGCGGAAGTGTACGTCAGTCCGGTGGCCGCGACTTTAAATAACCAGGAGAGCAGCTCTACAGTCCCCATTTTGTTGCAATTTTTGGCGGTGTCAACATCAGGAGGACGGCGTGCTTCAATTTTCGTCATTGACTAGCATGTGCTTGTCATTACCGTTTGAGCAATCTATCTTAGCCAGCTGCGACGGACTCGTGATGTATCATGCTTCGATGTATTCCGCTATTGCGACGGTTGCGATAGTGCTATCGTCCGCGGTCGAGCGGTCGACCTCATCGAAGCACTATGATCCGATGCGCGAGGCCGTTCCCCGTCGGGGGACCGAAACCTCCCTCAGGCTGCCGTCTGGGCTCATTTGATAAAGCTACAAATTTTCATTTATCTAGGGTCTAACTGATATGACGACATTTCGTGTTACGACCATTTGTAGGTTACATTAATATAGCACACAAAGGTTAAAGGATATCTGTTTCGAAATGTTATCATTATTTAGAAAACAATGTTCAAATGTCTGTAAATCTATCGGACCAAACTGCGTGGTCATCTGTCCGTAGCTTACAAACTACTTAAACCTAGCTAAAGTACCCTAAGGACAACACACACACACACACACACACTCACTCACACACACACACCAATGCCCCAGGGAGGACTCGAACCTCCACGGCGAGCAACCGCGCGCTCCACAGCGAGACGCTTTAGACCGCGCGGCTACTCCACCGCGGCCGTGGAACTTCTTCGAATGTAACATGAACGTTATCCTGGACATGTGTGCGTGATTTGCCCAATCTTTTCGCCCACTATCCAATCCAATATTTGTTCAGCTTATGGGACTTAACTACGGGGTCATCAGTCCCTAAACTTACAAACTACTTTATACTAAGGACGGCACAAATATCCATGCCCGAGGGGGGATTCGAACCCCCGACCGTAGTGGCCGTGCAGACCGTGACTGGAGCCCCTCAGTCTCCGCGGCCACCGCGGCCGGCTCGCCCACTATCGAGCCGATACTTAGTCTATCTGATGATACCTTTATAAAGATACTAGGTCTAAAATACATATGATTGAAATTTATTTATTTTTATATTAAGAGGTAAGTGATACGAAGTTCACTGGGTCAGCTAGTTAATTAGTAAATTAGAAACGAATAATGTTTGTTTGCAGTAATGGGAACTAACTTGTAACAAATCGTAGTTCCACAGTAACAGAGACCAGCCCCTTACGTAGCATCTCGTGTCGGACGGAAGTGCAGGAGGAGAAATTAAACCTGGAAAAGCAGTAGGAGATGACGTCAGAGAGAGGCCGGCTGCGACGCCTCCAGGGGATCCGTGGCGGCCCACTCGCCTCCTCCAGAATCCCGGCCGGAGTTCTGTGTAAACAGGCGGCGGCCGAGAGCAAAAACAACGGAGGCGCGATCGTTGTCTGTCCGGGCGCAGCGGTGGGCGGCAGCGGCCGTCTGGCAGGAAGCACAGTGCCGCCCGCGGTCGCGACCACCCACACCCAGGGTCCTCCAAGTCTTTCGTGCAGAACGGGTGGTAATGAAATGTCACCAAAGATTTTTCGCAACGCATGAGTGGTATTATTTTAAGAAGGTGGTTTTTATTTAATTTACTACTTCAGAAAGACATACGAGGCGCGTCCAGAAAGTAAGTTCCGTTTGGTGATAAAATGAAATGGTACACAGATACAGAAGACATTTTTATTGCACAAAGTTATACAACTCTTAAACTACTTTTCCAAATAACTGACAAAATTTTGTAGGCACTTGTCATAGCGTGCAACAAGTTTTTGCATGCATCGTTCACAGATGTTTCAAAATGTTTCAAAGGTTTGTATAGCTTATGGGACTTAACTACGGGGTCATCAATCCCTAAACTTACAAACTAGGCCGGCCGCGGTTTCCGAGGGGACTAAGCCGCTCCAGTCACGGTCTGCGCGGCCACTACGGTCGGGGGTTCGAATCCCTCCTCGGGCACGGATATTTGTGCCGCCCTAGTTCATAAGTAGTTTGTAAGTTTAGGGACTTATGATCCCGTAGTTAAGTCCCATAGACTATACAAACATTTGAACAAACTTGCTAATACTAAGGACGGCACAAATATCCATGCCCGAGAGGGGATTCGAACCCCCGACCATAGTGGCCGTGCAGACCGTGACTGGAGCGCCTCAGTCCCCTGGGCCACCGCGGCCGGTCTTGACAGATGGTTGCCGCCTGTGTATTCAACCATATGGTAACAGCTCTTTATCATCGTTGAAGTGTTGACCACCAAGGACAAATTTTAGGTGCAGTAAGAGATGAAAGTCGCTAGGAGAGAGGTCCGAGCAGTATGGAGGATGATCGAACAGGTTCCATTGAAATTTCCGTAGGAATTGTTTGGTCACATTCGGTGTGTGAGGTCAGGCATTATCGTGAAAAGAAAATCTTTTGACAGTAATCCTCTTCTTACACTTAAAATCTGTCCTTGGTGGACAACACTTCAACGATGATGACGAGCTGAAAGAACATATTACCACATGCTTGAATACACAGGCGGCAACATTCTATGAAAAGGGCACACAAAACCTTGTGCCATGCTATAACAATTGCCTACAAAATTTCGGTAGCTATGTAGAAAAGTAGTTTAACAGGTTTAGATTTTTGTACAATCAATATTTTTTCTGTATCTCTACCCGTTTGTTTCATATAACCAAACGTAACTTACTTTCTGGACACGCCTCGTACATCAGTCATTCTTTTTTTACGTGTAGGATTACCCAAATGTTTGTCAAAATTTTAACATCAACTAGTCAAGCAATATTCTAGGTACGGGATAAGAAATTCCCAAACAAATTTGAAATTAAATGGGGTTGTATTGATATCCACAACGAGTGCATAAGCAATGGAACGTACGACGTTTGACAGTAACTCGTTACTGGTACCACATTATACATACTGTTAGTGACACTTAAACTTTCCATGTGTTCGGATGCTCCTCGTCTGAGGTTCGAGTCTGCTCTCGGGTATGGCTGTATATTTGTCCTGAGCATAATGTAGTTTAAATACCGGGTGATGAAAAAGTCAGTATAAATTTGAAAACTTAATAAATAACGGAATAATGTAGATAGAGAGGTAAAGATTTGACAGACATGCTTGGTAAGACTTGGGGTTTTATTAGAACAGAAAAAAAGTATTGTTAGACGCATGAAAGATCACTTGCGCGCGTTGTTTGGTGATGATCGTGTGCTCAGCCGCCACTTTCGTCATGCTTAGCCACCAAGGGACCTAGACTCAGTCCGTGCCATTATTGGCTTTGGGGTTACCTATGTCGCAAGTGTATAGTGATCGACCGTCATCTCTAGAGAAGCTGAAAGACGACATCCGACGCCAATGCGTCACCATAACTTCGGATATGCTTTACAATGCTGTTCACAACATTATTCCTCGACTACAGCTATTGTTGAGGAATGATGGTGAACATATTGAGCATTTCCTGTAAAGAACATGATATTTGCTTTGTCTTAATTTGCTATGCTAATTATTACTTTTCTGATCAGACGAAGCGCCATCTGTCGGATACTCTTCAATTTTTATTTATTTATTTTTGTTCTGATAAAACCCTATGTCATTCCAAGCATGTGTGTCAATTTTTACCTCTGTATGTACATTATTCCGTGATTTATCAAGTTTTCAAATTTATACTGACATTTTGATCACCCGGTAGTTTCTAAGTCTAGGGACTGATGACCCTTAAAGTTTGGACCCATTGCTTTAGAAACATTTGAAACATTTCATCTAGAATATCTCTGGGACAGCATTAGACATTGAAATACGATTCTTACAGGAATGACATTACAGCAGGGGCTTATGAAAGTAATTAGTATTGACGAATGTAAACAAATATTATTTTCATCACAAACTTGTAACTTTTTAAATGGATATTCCAAATTATTTAGCCGCGGCGGAGTGGCAACGCACATTGAGGCGCAATGCTCCGATGCGCGAGGCTGCTCCCCGTCCTGGGGTTCGAATCCCCCTCGGGCATGGATGTTCGTGTCGTCTTTAGTATATGGTAGGTCACAAGTAGTTTGTAAGTTTAGGGACTGATGACATCGCAGTTAAGTCCTTTAAGTTTCAAAAACGTTTGAACATTTTTGAACAACTTATTTATTATGCTATTAACAACATGAAAAATTGCGAATAGAATGGCGTTGCTTCCCTCACAAGATTTTGAGAAGCACATTTGACGTTTGAATTAATCAGGCGCACAGCTAGCGCACGGTTAGAGGCAGCACGTGGATCATGCTCGAGTTTCAGAAAGCACGCCAGCTGTGCACCTCATTAGTTCAAGTGTCAATTTCGCTTCCCAATATCTAGCGACGTAGTTGGCGCGTTGCGATGGAACAACGCCTTTCTTTCTGCGATTTTTCACGCTGTAGATTACATAAGAATGAAACAATGTGGGGATCAATTTAAAAAGACGAAGCCTGTGTTTAAAGTAATATTTGTTTTCTAGTTATAATGTTTCAAATTCAAATGTTCAAATGTTTCTTAAGCTTATGGGATTTGATTCCGGGGATCATCAGTCCCTAAACTTACAAACTACTTATAAAATAACTTATAATAAAGACAACACTAACATCCATGCTCGAGGGGATTCGAACCCGCGACGGGGAAAGGGTTCGCGTATCGGAGCATATCACCTTGATACGCTCGTCCACTCCCACAAGGCGTTATAATGTTTAATATTATTAATTTTCAGAAACCCCTGACGATAATTCATGTCTGTGAAAGCTATTTTTCAATATCTACTGTTTTTCTAGAGATATTAAGTGTTCAAATGTTTGTAAACCTATTGCACCAAATTGCTATGGTCATCGGTCCCTATACGTACCAACAATTTTAATTTCGCAGACAATTCACTGACATTCTCCTCAGCGTTACTGTAAAAATTCTGTTATTGGAGGGCAAATGTTTCAGATAATACGTTGTCGTATGTATTGAAGTTTGCGAAACGAAACAGTAGGGTTAAAATCGCTATAGATCCAGATGGGATGGATATAATGTATTCCAGAAGATGATGGATGAACAGCGGAAGGAGATGGACTATCAGAAGATCGGAATAAGTAAATAATGGACAATGCTGGTTACTGAGGCTGGCATCACTATAAAACACATAACTTCGTTTTGACAATAGTTCCCTCGCGTCTTCTACTCGAGGACGTTGTTGAGTGTAACTTACGGCTTCATCAACCCACTGAACTATACAGTAAGGTCACTCTATTTTGACAGAACCACTAGCCAAGAAACATTACTCACCTCGCCGTCCTTTCGTGACGACAAGAAAAGTTGAGCCTTTTCTTTCTAGAAAAGTAGTTTGACAGTTGTAGATTTGTAAACCTATTGCACAAAATTGCTATGGTCATCGGTCCCTATACGTACCAACAATTCACAGTAACTTTCACTAAGGACAATACACACATCCATAGAAGGCGGTATTAAAAAGTAGAATAAATGTGTCTTAGGAGGGGGAGATGTCTACAGGCTCCGCCCGCCTTCGTATTGCGCAGCCAGTACGCTGGTGTCAGTGACACAATAAGGACAGGAAATTCTAACTTCAACAGTGGCACCATGATAGGCACTCCAAATACACGTAATAGAAAGCTCTTTTAATAAGAGAGAAGGCGCAGTGTTTTAGAGTGACACAGTGCGCCAAGTGCGCGTGATGGAAACTCTTCCCTAACAACAGAGAGAGAGAGAGAGAGAGAGAGAGAGAGAGAGAGCACATGACATTGAGACAGGAATAATGGACTCGGAAGGGGAAATACGCATCTTGAACAGCCAATCAAGGACTAGACACGTATACCCCACACCAGGCTTACATTCCCCCACCCCCTATTTCCTCTAACCCGCCTCTGAGACTTCAATGAGGCGCAACATGCCTCTCCACATCTAGGTACGTCGAACTGACGGGGATGTAGGGAAAAAGAGAATAAAACTGAGGAGCACAGCGCCCCTAGAGAGAGAAGCGAGAGGTGAACTGCTACTAGATGTTACTGTTGTAGAGGTGCGGAAGCTGAGAATAGGTATTAGTGGGCCGATGGAAATTTTTTGTATTCAGATGTCGTACTGAATGAACTGAGATACTTGTCTGCAGGAAGCGGCGAAGTAGGCAGCTTATATGACAAACTGAATAGTTAGAGGAAGGAACTCCGTATGTCATAGTGGGGACACAGCAGATTTGTTACCAACATTCAATACACGTTAGAGCGGCGTCTGTGATGCACCGTCTCTTCACTCAGACTTGGTATTTTGGTGGTTACTATCCTCAATAGACTATTGTACTCATACTGATCTCATAGAAGTAAAAAAAATGTTTATTCTCAAATTGTGTCAAGAATCTTCGCTGATACTTGCATACCTTAACATACGTTTTCAAGGAGAAAAGTCCTATTTGGTTGGAACATGAACTGCGCAAAGAGTGTCAAATAAAAGGAGCAGGTTGTCTCAGATTCACCTATGGTGATAAAATCAGCTCATTCCTAGATTCGACAGAAAGGTAAGAATCCCCCACTACGAATATGGAGGCGCTTAAATATATTTAAGTTTCCTCGCGGATGGTGTGGTGTTTTGCAGCACAAATGGGGCGTGTAAGACTTTCCAGCTTGTGATGGCGGAGAGGAAAGGCAGACTACGGACCACACAATTAGTTAGTGTCCAAAACTCTGTTTTCTTGGAGGGCCGCAAGAACTGAATTTGACATCTTCTGCAGCAATAATTTGGACACGAACATCTAGACACACAGCCATGGGTAATGTATGCTTTCACCCACTGCTTTACTGACATTACGTTTTCATAACCTTCTACATTCTCATACTGATAATTACCATATTCGTAGCAGACTTCTTAAAGTATTCTATGACACGTTCAGTTGACTATTACGTTATCCGTAGCACATTTGTTGTGGCGTCGCTATTCACCATAACGCCTACAGTCTTCACAAGTCGCCGCGCAACTTCAAAAAGAGGCGGCAAGTCGCTTCACAGTACTTCGGCCGCCACGGGCGCCCGGCGCCCACAGTCTCGTTACCTCTTTGGCTGCCTCTAGCGCCGGCCAATAGGAAGAAGGGGGCTCGAATAGATATACGAACGCACCACAGCCACGACAGTGAGTTGGGAGAGTAAAGAGTAAGATGTTCCAGTCAGTTCGAGGATGCCCCAGGAATACTACAGTTCCAGAAGTTCATCACAGAAGAGACAGCCTTCTGTCTATGCACCAGTCAGAACAGTTTTTATTCCTTAGCAGAACTTTTTAATAATAGGAAAGCTTGTGCCAACAACCACATAAAGTTTAATTATATATTTCTTCTGTCAGTAAAACCTTGGGAACTAATCACTTCTTTTAGTTGCAGCCCACATCATTACAAGCCACTGCCCACCTCCTTCTCCTGGAAAGAGTTTTTAAATCCTTACGAATATGCGACCCTTTCCAAGTAAAATTTTACTGGCGACCCCATCCCGAATAAAAATATCTAGGTGACTTTCCTCCCCTCTACCATTTATGAACCATAAGGAAACTAAGTTATCTCATAGGGAACATATTTAATATCCTTTCTTTTGCTACAGTTTTCTTTTACATTCGTTGATAATGTTTTGATGTCTTTCTCAGAATGGAACACATTACCTCATTTTGAACATGATTTCCGACAGAAAAATATATTTGGTTAAACAATTCATAATTAATGTTACACAATGAAATCCGTAATTTTAACAGTAAATAAATTGCACGTATTACTGAACCTTTAGTTATTTTATTGTACAAGTACTTCCTCTTGTGACGACGACCCCCCAGAGCAAGACTCTGAGAAACACTGTCCTTGAGCATTTCGATGTTACAATACTTTGGACAATATGCTCTTCGTAATATACCGTACCTATATTAAATGTTACAGCTGTTTAGAGCTCTATTTTGTGGTATTTCTCATACGAAATGTACGCAATCTCCTCGCTGCTGAAATTCGTCTGCTAATAGCTACAGGTTTCGCAGAAGAGCGTACGTTCAGAACTAAGAACGTACTGTCCATCAGAACTAGTCGTTCCGCCTGGAGCGGAGCTGAGAAGCATGCAGTAAGAGAGCGAGGTACTGACCGGTGCTGGCTGGAGATGGTGTTGTTCTTGGAGGCGGCGATGCTGTCCGCCTGCAGGAAGTCCTTGGCGCCGGCGGCGGTGACTGCGGCCGCCGCGGCGCCTGCGGGCGACTTGGGCGGCTTGGCCGGGTAGGTGCGCGGGCTGCCCGACATGAGGTACTCTGCGGACAAAAAAAATGTTCAAATGTTTGTAAATCTATCGAACCAAAATGCGTGGTCATCAGTCCGTAGCTTACAAACTACTTAAACTAAGGTAAACTAACCTAAGGACAACACACACACACCCATGTCCCAAGGAGGACTCGAATCTCCACGGCGAGCAACCGCGCGCTTCGCAGCGAGACGCTTTAGACACCGCTCTCTCTCTCTCTCTCTCTTTTTTTTTTTTTTTTTTTTTTTTTTTTTTTTGGCAGCGGACGCTGATCGTATTTCTTCGTTGATGTTCGAAGCGTTCTTGGCTCAGCTTTTTTTATTACAGAGGGCGTTGAGCCCCCTGACCGGGCGCGCTGAGCCACGGCGCCCGCTCGGCTACTCCACCGCGGCCTCTGCGGACACACGGCCACCAACAACGTCAGCAACTCACAGGACAACAAAATCAAGTGTTTGTAAACCTACTGGAACTAACTGATATTGTCAAAATGTTTCAACAAATCATAACATCTACATTTCTTTTTCTTTTTTGTCTCCTATGCAGATGTAGGTCGGTGCCAACAAAATATATTTTCGTGTTTGGAAGAGAAAATTGGTAAAAGAAATTTCGGAACTAGATCTCGTCGCAATGAGTAACGTCTTGCTCTTAATGATTTCCACCCTAACTCGTGCATCAGTTCCGTTACACTCTCTCATCTACATCGCGATAAAATAAAACGAGTTACCCTTGTCTGTCTATCTCTAAATCGTCTGTCAACTACACTTGGTAGAGGACCCACAGTGCGCAACAATACTCCAAACAGGGACGGACAAGTGTGGTGTAGGTAGTTTCTTTAGTAGAATTGTTGCAACTTATAAGTTTTCTGCCAATGAAACGTAGTTTTTGGTTCGCTTTCCCTACAATATTTTCTGTGTGTTATTTCCAATAAAGCTGTCTGGAGCGCTACTTGAAGGACCGCGAGGCCTTTCTCGTCGGAGGTTCGAATCGTCCCTCGGGCTTGGATGTCTTTATTGTCCTTAAATTAGTTTAACTTAGTTTAAGTAGTTTGTAAGCTAGGGACTAAAAACCAAGCAGTTGACTCCCACAGATTTACAAACATTTGCAATTTTTCTCAATAAAGTTGTTTGCAATTGTAAATCCTAGGTATTTCGTTGAATTTACGGCTTGTGTTTTTGACTGATTTAGCGTGTAAATGAATTTTAATAGGCTTCCTTTAGTGGTTATTTGGATGAGTTCACACTTCTCATTATTAAGTGTCAATTGCCATGCTTTGCACCATGCAGATATCTAAATCATTTTGCAATTGCTTTTGCATCGTCCGCGAACGTCTGTTTATACAGAGCGCATGGAGGGCGCCACCACTAGTAACATGCTGCCGTCTATGAAGCTATCACCGACCAGCGTCATCTCTTTAGATTTCAGATTTATTTATTTAACTAGCTTCATTCTCGCTGCTTCGCACGCGTAGACTGGATGGTCTGCATTGGTTATTTCTGTTTCTAAATATAAATTCTCTTAGTTTTAGCCTTAGAAATGCTTTCCTAATGAAGTATTTTGATACATCTTGCCACCCCCTATTGCACCATTAATGGCAGAATTCAAAACACCCCGAAACACATTTTTTTAAATTCTTACAATGGTTCCAAATCCAAATTTTTGCATTTCTAGCAACAAAATAGTCTTAGCAGCACCCTTAAAGGATTGTCCCTTATTTTGCCCGCTTAATGGTTGAATTTCCAAAAATATCGAAACACCGTGTTTTTAAAATTCCAGTCAATAATCTAAATCCGAAGTTTTGTATGTCTTGCTTCAAAATTGCCTGAATAGCAACGTATTTTCAAAAAACCCTTTATCCTCTCTTCCACCCCCTTGGGGATGAGAATAGCGAAAAATCGCTGATGCCTAGTGTGTAAGATAAACAACGTGTACAAATTTCAAGTTTATATCGTCTGCAGATTCACTTTTCAGTGCCGTTTCTGTCTTTTAGAAACGGATCAAGAACGCGAAACTTCTTTCTTACGCTTTGGCATCTTTCTTGGTAGTTTTACCTTTCAAACAGCAATACGCACTTAGTTTTCTTTATTCCTACGCCTGTTGCAGAAAACAACTGCAGAATGTGCATCACTTTTCGCTGTAAATAATCTCTTTGATATTATAGTGTCAAAGGTCATCGTTGGTCTTCAGTCTGAATTTTATATAAGCTGACGACTTTCAACCACTATATCTGCACCCTCTTAAGCTATCGACACGAAACTGCTATGGCGTACAACGGGAGACTTTGTACTTCTATGACACATAGAGATCGTTCGTCTCCATTGTGTAGTTTTTGTTAGAGAGTAAAATATTGACACCCACACGTAGAATTTTATATAAGTTGGTAACTTTCAACTCCCATATCTTCCACCTCCTTATCGTTATCAACCCTCTTTCACCATAGTGCACAATGGGAGACTAGTACCTACCACCATATACAAAGTGAACACCGATTACAGATAATCTATGGTCACATCGTTGCTGCAGAGTCGACCTGCATATCTTATCTAATTTTAAACCACCTTCTATGCTGTTGTATTTATTGTGATTCTTCTGGATGTCATGGCGTCTCTATATATGCGCGTACAATCATTGTAAAGATATGTTCCGCTACAGCTGACTTGTCGATGTGTCCTAGCTGACAATTTCTTTGATATTCCACTAAGCGAAGATTAACATTTCTCTTTGCTGTTGCCACAGCTAAACGAAATTTTATACACCTCAGGCTTAATATGGGGTGTCGTGCATCTTTCACTGATCTTAAATATTCACCAATATTCTTCGTAGGTCTAAAGATTGTTTCCACTTGAAACTTCGCCAAAACTTCGACAAAACAGTCCATGAGTGGATAAACGTAAGAAAACTTTTCCAGCATGATTTCGGACACATTTCTTCTAGAATGGGAGATAGATCTATCTCTGTATCATCGTATCCATTTTTCTTGAAAGCCGGTCGCAAATGGTTTAATTTATCTTTCAAATAAATTGGCTCATAGGTATTATTTGCTCTATTCACCAATGTTTTGAATACATGTCGGGAGAGAGAAATGTTATAGATGGAACACATAAAAAGAAAGTCGTTTCCCTTGTGTAAGTTGTACCTATGATTGTGTACATAGATTCAAATGTTTGTAAAGCTTATGGGACTTAACTACGGGGTTATCAGTTCCTAAACTTACGAACTAGGACGGCACAAATATCCATGCCCGAGGGGGGATTCGAACCCCCGACCGTAGTGGCCGTGCAGACCGTGACTGAAGCGCCTCAGTCCCCTCGGCCATCGCGGCCGGCAGTACATAGGTTATCGACACTGTTATAAAATGTATTATATGTAATAAGATACATGGCTTATCAAAAGAATGACGCTATAATGATGACTTCATTCCTATTAGTTTCTATTACTCTGATTTTTTCCATTCGTTCGAACATCTGTCATTATGCTAAACAACTAGTGTAGGATGTCCATGTGTACGTATCAACATTCGTAGTTCTGTGGTGTTTATGAATTATTTTCTGCAGTGCATCGAATGTTTACATTGAGACACACTTGCGTTAGGGAAGTCAGCGTCTAGAAACTCGAGAGGCTGATAATAATCTCACACTATTTTGTAATATGACCAGTTCTCTGATTAGTTATTTTTGCAACCACATGAAAATCAACTAGAATGTCAAAAAAGTTTTTAGTTATTGCAGTTACTGCTTTTGAAATCATTACAGAGATGCAGAGTCCACTTCTGTCATTTGCACTAACATTGTGTTTACCATAAAATACTCATAATCGATATATTAACTATGGTATCGCACTGCGGAAAAGCATAATGAAAAATCACAAACTAACATTATGAGACAAAAATTATTGACAGTTCGCGATATTCAAATTGTCATTGCTTTTTAATGCCTTATTTCTATATCTGAGATTCCCCCCCCCCCTAACAATAAAAGGTAGGCACATTAACCGATACGCAAAAATTATCTGTTGGGGCGTGATTGCAAACTGTTACTAATACTCGTAATGAAATTATCACTCTGTGGAGTGGAGTCTGATATGAACTTTTCACACTTCAAAAAGAAATCTGGACGTTATAATCTGCTAATTTACTGACATTACAGGTGCTGTTCTTGTGCAGGTATTGGCCGGGCAGGTAGTTTGTGGGAATGGCAGACACCGCTGCTTTCGTTTAGCCGTCGTATTTACATGTAGATCCAGATTAATATTCAGTGGTTTATGTTTATGTAAGCCATGCAGATTACACATCATCCATCTCAAATTCTAATGGGAATTGGAGCAGGTTGCAATTAATCGCGTCGATACAGGATTTCGTTTCACGCACTTTGTAGCATGTTTATTCTCAGTGGACCAAGAATGTATTTGCAAAATCAAATTGAACCGTACTAACACAGTATTCCTGGCTTCCCAACCTCCCTCGATCGTCATAGCAGGTTGTTATATTCGTCTAAGAGGAGGCGTGGTATTTTCTGTAAACTCTTGTCATTCTAAAAAAAGGAATGAGAAGTGAATTCATGTTCCTTTATTGAAAAAATAAATAAATAAGGATGACGTGAAAGGTAAATTCATATAAGAAGTATTCAGATAGTTGCATGTTTATCTAAATAATAGCTGTTGTGACCAACTACTTGTCCGTAATGTTATATTTGGAATAAATACATTTTAATGATATTGAAAACGTATCTGCACTTTCGAATTGTACCATGTATTGAATAGATGTATTAAAGTAAATTACACCATAAAGAATAAAATCTTTGTAGCACAAAGTACTAGTCTCTGAGCATATTACTTTGATTTAGGAATGATGAATTGATGATTTTTAATTAATTAATTTAATTATTTATTTTTTCGGTTTTAAGCAGGTAAGTTTAGAAAGAAGAACTTAAAATTCCGTAAGAACTACAATGATTCAAAATTTATGAAAAAAACCAACTGATGTGTAATTGTATAGGACCTGATTCAGATGCAGATAGTAAAAACTCGTCGAGGAAATGAACATTTTCTTCAATATTATTCAAAATTGTTGTGATTAATATTTATTGAAATAGTAAGTTTTTTGTTTAAATATATACAGGGTGAGTCAGGAGCAAAGGTACACGACGTGAGGGGTGATATTTCTGGTGATTATGAACAAAAAAACGCCCAATAAACTTATTCCATTATCTTAACCGTTTCCGGCAAATCAATGATAACAACTACACGGGAGAGGTGAAGCCCCGCCTACAAGAGCAGAAAAATGCATTGAAGTAGACGATGGACTGTTTGAATATTTTCTAAGAGTAAACTTACACATTTAAACAAACCATAACATAGCAGTCCCTTCGTTTATTGTCACCTGCTCTTCTCGTTCCTAGTTGTTTTCAATGGTGATCCCCAAAACGGTTAAGAAAAAGGCATATGTTTATTGGAAGTTTTTTGTTTAAAATCAGCAGTAGTGTCACTCCTCGATGCATGTACCTCTCCTCCTGACTCATTCTGCATGATGAGGCACGACGTTATAACATAGTCTTCAATAACCCGTAGGTTTGCCTTTTGAACGCTACACAACGTTTCTGCCCGACATAGATTCAAGAAGTCTCGTAATGTGAAAATGTCTACTGGAAGATCATTCAATTCCCGGTAAATACGGAACTGAAATTGAGTGGGAGCTCAGTTGGCGCTCCCGAATGGTTTCGTTTGGAGCACGCGTGGGAGACTTTGGTGGCCATGACATTAACATTGGTTCTTTATTAGGTAACTAAAACTATTATACTACATTTAATTACACTGATGGGAGATGTAAACGCTGTTGGTTGTAACAACAAGGTAGATGAACCCCATTACATAATACTCTTCTCACCAGAATTCACCTCTGACACTGTGCGTTCTCGGAGCAGACGTCCTGCCGCATGACGCACTGTCCGAATATATCAATCGATCTGGTTTAAGAAGAAGCGTCATTCATAATGCTCGCGCAACATGTTTTTGATAACAGGTGGTCATATATTGTTGACCAGTGGTATACGAGAACATAACTGGCAGCCTCACAGAGTCAGCAGGTTAACATTTGGAGCACTTTTTGCGGGGATGCCCTCGTGTTTGACAATGTGAACTAAACATTTGAGCCTGCCTGAGCGTTGTATTCTGCTATGTGATTACGGCATATACCGCTTTACAAATGTGCTGAACTTCCGTGGACCTCGTTCTGTTAGTAGGAGCCGAAGTCCTATCCTTTTCGTTTTACCGTCGCTCAAACACATTCAAGAGATGCTCGTGACGACAGATATAACAAATTAGACAAGTTTCGACATTTTCGTGATATTCGTTGGTAAGCAACTGTTAATGACAATCTTCCCTTTGTGAAATTCGCTGAAGCTTAGCATATATCTCTATACGGAGCCACTTGTTGTCAGTGAAATGTCTCCTGATTTGCGTCTTTTCCGCTTAAATACTTCCATTACTGCGTCATGTTCTGCTAACTGTACCAGGTAGCTGCCAAACTGGTAATGTGAAGAGGTCATAATCAAAGCAAATAAAATTGTTTATTGCAAAATATTGAGCAGAATAAATTATTTGACGCTCAGCTGGTAACGCCTGAACCCTGAGGTCGTGCATAGAACACGAGTGCCACTGATTTTTTAGTACTGCTCAAGTGTTTGGTACCCTACCACATTACATTAATAGAAGAAATTGAAGCTATTCATAGGCCGACGTCAAGATTTGTTACTGGTAGTTTCGATCAAGATGCAAGTTTTCCTAATGTGGTTTGGGGACTAAAGTGGAAATCCTGGACGGGAATTTCTTCCGAGGAACAGTGTTGAGGAAATTTAGTGGGCCAGCATTTCATTTGAAGCAGACTGAAGAACAACAATTTTGCCGCCAACGTATGTAACGTAACGACCACCTAGGTAAGATAAGAGAAATAAGGGCTCGTACGCAGGGATACAACTAGCCGCTTTACCTTCGCTCAATTTGGAAGTTGAATAGGAAAGGAAATGAATTGTAGTGGTACGAGTTAACCTCCGTCACGTACCATAGGGTGGCTTGCGGAGTATTTATGTAGATTTAGATAAAGAGGGATGAGAATGTGACTATTTTAAACCCGAGTAATCACCTAGATATATTTTCTGCTTCGGAACATTTTTCTTACTATACTAGTAACTATTAAGGAGTTGAGGAGTACTTTATTCAGAGGTCTGGTAGAGCAGACTAAATACATGTTTTGGATGGTGTTTACATCAAGCATCAGGAGCCACTGGAAAATGACAATGACACAGTGAAATTCGTAGAATTGCATGCTGAACATAATGAAAAGTAATACAGACATAAGAAAAATTGTTTATACTGTGCAATTTACTATTAAAAATGCACTGTTTACAATTCTATATCATTTTAGTTAATTCTAAGGCACTGTAAAAGGTCCGTCACTAATGATCGCGGTGTCGACGGGACGTTAAGCCCTAATCTTCCTTCCCTCTCTGCAGGAAATGGAACACAATAAGATCTTAACGATCCGCTAAAATTCTGGAGTATAGGCTCGCAATGGAATAGGAGTAGTAAAAAAAAAAAAAAAAAAAAAAAAAAAAAAAAATCATGTTCCTTCGAAAGAACTGTCGTCGCAGTTTGCCTTATGTGAATTTGGAAAACTAATACCTAGTCCTGAATGTACAGACGGTGATTTTAACAGTTGTCTACGGAATACGACTAGTTCTTACAGTTAAAGTCATTTTGGGATAATTTTCGTGGAGACTTTATCAGCTAATAATTTAAGTACGCCCTATTGAAGACAGAATGATCACAATCTAGTGATTTTTAGTCCTCTCTCTTAATCAACGGGAAAACTAATTACAATGAAACGAAAAGGAGTGAAGATAACGTAACTATCGCAGATCCCACTATATGCTTAGCAGTCAGTGGTGCGCTTTGTCTGTAGGGACCTTACTATTTCTTTCCAATTCAGGTAATTTGTTAGGTGAAAGGGTAGCATGTATTCTACTACAAAAGAGTCAAATTTAATGTAATTCCAGTAGTTCGGTGCGAAACCAACATTCAGTGAACTGGATTATTGGCCAATATTTGTAGACGTGTCCGTAGATTTGTTGATGGAACAGCGTGGATTACTAGCAGCTGTCTGGCACATTAGCAGTTGTAGCAATGTACTCCCAGCGGACACTGGCTCAGTTCGCTACTAGAATAGTTCAATTTGCTAATTAAAGCGGATACCTGTGTGGCAAGCTTCTCACTGCTGTAGCGCGATTCAGCGCCGCAGCGGACAGGCAGAAAGGGTCGGAGGGTTCGCATAGGCGTGCGGTGCGAAGCCCCGTGGGCAGCTAACATTAACGCTAATGAAATGACGCCGTATTATCTACCGGGATAAGCAGCGGCCTTCTCCCAGTTGCTTTTGCCAGTTCCAGTCGTCAACACTTGCCTGTATTACTAGGCTATTGCACTGTGTAACCTTTGTTAAATGCAAGCTGCGAACAAGTCAAAGGATCGGAACCGTGCAAGTGAAGTATGTGCAGGGAGCGCCTCCACAATGTGGTGGACCTCAACAGCTATCCTCTGGTAACATGGTCAGGTTGGGTACGCGAGGGAATGCGTATTACAACGATCTGATTTTCTTCTCCAAATGGAGTCCCTTGTTACGTGTGATACAGCAGTCTGCAGTCTCAATCTACTGGGTAAGTAGAGTAGAATTATAATCGTCAGTGGTGATATCCCCTTGAGATTAGCTTACAACATAACAGCTATAGTGGATAAGGTGGGCTGCAGAAGGAGAGATCAAAAAACCACGAATGGAAGTACAGTGATGCAGAATTCGTGCAGTATCAGAGACAACAGTGTTCGCAAATCTAGCGCTCTGTGCAGGTTCAAACTGGTGGTTTTATATCTTCAAATGGAAGCAATTTAATCAATAGGAAATGTTCGTCTGTAAACCTATTGGACCAAACTGCTATGGTAATCAGTTCCTAGACTTAGAAATCACTTAAACTAACCATCAGTAACGACAACACACACACACCCGTGCCCTATAGAGGACTCGAAACTCCGACGGTGAGCGACTGCGCCCTCCGCAGCAAGGCGCTTTAGAGAGCTAGTTCACTCCACGGCGGTTTTCTATGGGATAGAGAATAGATTGAGATTCATTGCAGTTGAGCTAATCGTATAATTTCTTTTGAAAATCATTGTTGGAGCCCATAGAAATGGTTGAAATTTAAGAAAGGAATGTCGGTAGAATTACTACGGCGATTGGCGATTCACATGTTTTGTCAATTTATAAATTTAATTTTATATTATTTCTATTTTGTATTAATTATAATTTTATTAGATTTGTCCGAAATATTTAAAAATTGGGCCGAAAAACAGGCCAGCGCGACTGTTATAATTTATTTTACTGTTCACACATTATCGGAAACCTATTCAGATAAACTCAATTACAGCAAAAATCCACATATTTGGAGGGCTCATTCCAAAATAACGAATCAATTCCGAAATAATTATTAATCATGATATTTGTATAATTTTTTATTACATTATAAAAAGTTATCTTCCTGCGATACATTCATCCATAGACAAAGTAACAGCTTGAAACTGTTCTTCGAATCTTCGTTAAAGGACATATAGCAAATAAATGTGATGGTAAAGCCTTTTGAATAGTTATGCGATATCTTGTTTTCGTGTGTACCAACTTTCAGAAAATGTTGAAATGTTTGTAGAGCTTATGGGACATAACTACGGGGTCAGCAGTCCCTAAGCTTACCAACTACTTACGACCTAACTAAGTATTAGGACGGCATAAATATCCATGCCCGAAGGGGGATTCGAACCCCCGACCGTAGTTGCCGTGAAGACCGAGACTGAAGCGCCTTAGTCCCCTCGGTCACCGCGGCCGGCCCAACTTTCAGATTCATAATATATAAAATTAAATAAATAAATAAAATTCAAACAAAAGTTACTTGATACTAAATTCTAAATAACTCTGACTTTAAAATTTTTTCGATCAGACATACAGTAGCTGAGATGGGTCATAGTGCCGACCTATGGTGATAGAGGGAATTTCTGTTCACTGGTGGTCATTGGTAACGATCGGTTAGTAAGCGTACAGTATGCTACATCTTTGATTGTCCGAACGATATCGACTGTCGGACGCGTGAGGAGAGTCGAGTTTTAAAGAGTGGCACTTCGAGTGGTAAGGTTGAGAGAGGGCGGATCAAGCTAATTACAATAGTGGCCAAACAAACTGCTATTATTGAAGGTGGTGCAACTAATCTAACAGTGAATCATATTTATCAGACACACTAAACTATCGGCAATCTTAATAATCCGGGGAAATGTGTATATTTGTTAAAATGTTCACTAACATGTGTCATATCGTAGAGAAATAGAATCAAGCGCGCCGCTACAGTAACGGGTTTTTATATTAACTGGATCTAAATCAAGACTATCTGGCTGCCATGGAATTTTGATATCACAAATATGAACTTTCGTTTTTATAACTACAACTAAATATATACGCATATGCGCCACGAGCGTTACAGGTTGAACGTCGCGACCTAAAGAGTGGGAAGAGGTTACAGACACACAGTCAGTGCCAAATCACCGTTAGTTTTGCAAATATCTTTGAAACGGTGCAAGTTATTGTAATACGTAACATGGTAAAGATGAAGAGAATGTTCTCCTCTCCAAATCATTTTATTCCATTTTCGTCTCAGGTGAACGGTTAAGGCGTTATTTGCAATTAAATTTTGAGTCATCAAAAGGCAATAGCAAACGGCCCAATTTTGGTGTTCTAGCTTAAAGTGGGCATAATTGACACCTAAAACGTTAAGTCATATTTAAATTTATCGATTTTTTTTTTTTTTTTTTTTTTTTGTGAAAAGGTTTCTTACTATTGTCAGTCTGAATTTCATAAGGTAAGGTGGTACAAATTCGATATATGTACATTTGCAATATAAGATTTAGCGCCATTTGTCAGTCTCGTTGTGGTGTTTGTACTTGCCTTTGGGTGGCGTTGTAGTCTTCAGTAATACACCACTTTGTGCTTCGGAGATATAATTTTTTTCCTTTTAAGAGGTATGTCAAGCTATTTAGTCTTACGCGCTCTTATATAATCAGTAGCTAAGGGTGACTGGATTAGCTGCCGAAAACGAAATGTTATGTACCACGAAGTATGCGTTGGTGCCCTAGGAAAAAAGTGCTTTTTTATGGAAGACGCCAGTAATCAAAGTTGTACCAGGAAGTGATCACAATTGTACTTAGTGTGGTACATTTTATATAGATTTTCCTCAATTCTGTATCATTTTTTTGTGTTTATACCAACATTTGTGTTACATATTCATTAAGGAACCAAGAACAAGTGACATAGTTAAAATTGTTCGTTTTCTTAATATAGTTCCAGTTACAATAACATTTGGCGAAATGATCGCACTTGCACCACCATACCCTCTCTCTTTTCTGCTGGCACCATGAATCATTTTGTTCTGCAGTCAGAAAAAAGACGTATCGTGTCTATTTATTAATCCACTTATCTGAGTGTCACTACTCTACACTTTAGTAGCATTATTTTACTTTAGCTGAGGTTCATTTAACCCGTCAGCGTTGTCAGCTTATCCACCCTATTTACGGGAATGTCAAACACAATTGTCGTCTCTGACAGCACAAAAAATAACATCCTACAGTATAAATACATAATATCTTATTCCTCAAGCTGAATTATTTTTAATTTCTAATTACTACTAAGAAAAGAATGAAGAATAATTCTCTCCATAATTAATGGGCTGGGACTACAGCAGATAAATGTGAAGTCTGAAAGAAAGTATCAGCAGCTGTGTTAAGCGACCGGTTTCAGTGCTATATTCGCACCTTCTTCAGGCACCCGTTGCGTAACTGTCAATAACAGCGCAATTAAAAGGAGTGGCCGCTGACACCGGAAACCGTAAATTTCCTCGTCTTTGCATGTCAGAAATCAAACGACAACTGACGTATAAGGTATAAAAAGTGACTGATCCAAAGATGAAAGTTAATCATAAAAAAAGATTTATCAGCGACCACTCCTTTTAAATGGGCTATTACTGACAGTTACAAAACGGGGGCCTCAATATTGTGTGAATATAGCACCGAAACCGGTCTCTTAATTAATTAAAGAAAATTCACACAGCTGATAGTACTTTCTTTCAATCTTTACGAAGAAAGATTAGGTTTAATGACTCCATGGACATTAGAGACGGAGCACATATTAACGTAATTTCCTACATCTACATAAATACTGTGCTAGCCATATTTAAGTACATGGCTACTCGTTTCTTATTTTTATAGGTACACTTGGCCTACCTTAATACCACATGTAGTTATGTTTGTGGTTCTGGTATTAAGGTAGGCCTAGTATACCTATAAAAATAAGAAACGATTTATAGTAGTCTCACAATTATCTGTAGTTTTTACTGTTAATGTACAAAAAGTAACAATCATTTCTTTGTTAATTTGACAGACAATATGAATTAAACATCCCACTGATGATGCTGCAACGCCAGCGAAACTTGCATGGGAGAAATCAAAAAACATTTGTGTTAGCTCAAGGCGGACTTTACCTATAAAGCAAATTTATCTTGTAAGGAAACACGGAGTTTGAAGAGCTTTTCAAACCTCAAGATGAATAGATTTTCCTTTGGGGTTTTAAAGAAATCACCCTAGTTCGAACTGCCGTCCTCCCGAATGCGACTGCAGTGTAATTACACGTAAATTCCGATAGCTGGAGAAATTGCGCCGTCACACGCAACGTAAATGCTTTACGGCAGCCGCATCGGGCGACCACATATTAACGCACAGCCTGAAGCGGAGGAGAATGCCCCGCGGGTGACCGCGGACCGCACGGACGCGCGGAGGCAGACAGTGGCCGACCGACCGCACCTGTTCCCTGCCGACCGCAGCGCCGAACGCCCGTCGGAAAGAAAGGCCGGTCGCGTCCAATTATCCGCGGCACAAATGGGCGCCGCGCACGCTTATTAATGGCGCATTACGCGCTGCGTGCAACTCCCATCACGCGCGGTCGTCTGCGCGACCGCACCGCGCAGACCAATCACTGCCCGCGCCTGTCTGTAGGCAACCATGCGGTACGCCTCGCCTGCGCGCAGGCTACCCCGCGCTACACCTGTCACTAACCTGCAGCTCCAGTCCCCAGCTGGCCCTGATGGACCACTCTTCAGCGTGATACAGTATTATTCGAAAAATAGCCCTGATGCTGTCAGTCACAAGCCCCTATCATATTCATGTTTACGGTATATTGTTTCCACAATGAATTTCTGAAATCTTTGGCCCTCTGATTTTTGTACAGTATTTCACAATCGTTAGCGATTTCTGCTGCGTTCTGACCATCATTCGCACACACGTCCATTTCAGGTAGCTTTAGAAATCGTAATCAGGCGAACAACAAATGGCATTTCAAAAGATATATTTTGGTTTCAGGCAAGTGAACGTAGTTTAGTTTTGGGATACACCAGTTCAGTAATATATAAAACTAGCGGAAAACCCGACGTTGCACGGGTATTTATTTATTTATCCCTGCCATTATTCAGGTATATATTAATTTGTATAAGGGCTGTATGTCTGTAAAATATCTTGGGAATACAATTAGTGATAAATCAGTAATAGATTAAGAACTTGGTGCGTGATGGGACGGTTTTCCATGAACATTACTGTTTATGTGCTTATATCTCATAAACTACATGTCGTACTGGAAGGTACACTCAACTACATGCATGTATACTGTTTGTAAAATTTCCTGCGGCTGCAGTTTGTAGTGTAGAAATTATAAATTGTAACGTCATAACGTATGCCATAGTTTTAGTCCATGAACAGCGGAACGTTACTGTATATGTGCTCATATCTCATGAACTACGTGTCGTATTGTGATACAGTTTATTAGGTACATTCAAATATATGTCTGTATACTGTCTCCAAAATTTCCTACGGCTAACATTTGTAGTGTAGAAATTATAAATTGTAGCGTCATACCGAGAGCCGTAGTTTACTCCGTAAACAGCGGAAAAGTAGTAAGCGAGAAACTTTTTTTCTTTCATCATTTTACCATGGTTGCCAGCGATAAAAAGTTTAACAAAGGTTTGAAATTACGTTTAAAGTTTGTTGCAAGTCGCTAAGTACTGTCACTCTCATACAGTGTATTTCGAAAGTCTCGCCGCATTATATGACATTTTTTGCAATTTCTATTGGTTGTGACGTAATAACTTTTGAACCATGTGCCGTATGTGATTCTTAACCATGAAACAACTGTTACCTCACGGTAAGGAATGTGTGTACCAAATTTGGTTGAAATCGGTCCAATGGTTTAGGAGAAAATGAGCAGCATTGCCGCAAAATGCAGCAGGTTTTCGCGAATCTCATTGTTTGTGACGTCATATTTCGTGAACTATATATCGTATGTTATTCTTACACTTACGGCGACCGTCCTCCTTACGTGTACAAAATTTCATAAAGATTGGAACAAAACTGTAGATTTGTATGCAACACGTACAAACATACGGACACTCTGCTTTATATATTAGACTACGCCGCTACAGCTTCAGTATACAAGGTGAGCAGCTTAAAACAAACATCCAGGCCTGCACACATGACGGATTCACAGGGGGTACGGTCGTACCAGAAATATTTGTACTTACACTAGATGCATTGGAATTTTTATACTACTAATATTATTTTTACAATAATATTCTTAATAATAATACTAACAATTCTCGAGAAGAAGTCTTTTACGACAGCACTCTTGCATAAAATATTCTTGGACTTCTTGCCGCGTCAAATCTTGATAAAACGTTAAGCTTTTGGCGATTACAACCGTTGCCGTCGTGAGGAGCAACTGACTTGTTGTGTACTGCTGCGGTGGTCTTAAATAGCAAATAGATGGCTTGTGATTCGTCAGCTTCTGATTTCTTGGCGGCTACGTAATGCCACTACGTAATGCCATCTTAGGATAGCCGTAGGATCGAGACGCTGTACGGGATGCCTTTGCCGCTGTTTTTGTTTCCATGCACCACTAAGATTATACCCGCTGTCACGGTTAAAACTGTCCTCTCTCTACCGCCACTTTAATTACAGAATCCCAATATGTGCAAGCCTGGGAGAAAGTTGTTGTTTCATGGTACAAGATTTTGTGTTTGTTTGTAAGGCTGTGCTCAGCAACTGCCGTTTTCTCCAGTTCTCTATTTCCAATGTGCATTTGGTATCCTGTGCAACGGTTGGTAACGGATGGACTGACCGATGTAGTAGCTTCCTCACTCATTTGGTATATTGTAAATACCGGTAACATGTGGCCGAGGCTGTCCTTTACATGACGTGCCATATCTTTAATTTTCCTGGGATTTCAGAAGTTCGATTTACTACCATGCCTCCACAGGACTCTCCTTGTTTTGCCAGATGTAGCACCACGAAACTTAAGGAAAGCCGTCGGTTGCCAATCACGTGAATCTTAAACTTTTTCACTGTTCCTCTTCTAGGCAAAAGCTGTCCTTATGTCCCGTGTACTATAGCCGTTCTTCCGGAACATATACCTAAGATGGTGAATTCCGGATTCCATGTGATCCTCGTCAGAAACTGTTTTTGCTCTATGTAGCAGTGTGTTTAGAACGGCTTTTTCTGAGCTGGGTGATGGAAACTCTGTGCGCTGAGATATGAATCAGTGTGCATTGGTTTACGGCACACAGAGTGGTCGAGACATCCATACAATTTACTTTGTATTAAAACATCCAGAAAAGACAGCCTTCCTTAAAAAAATAATTCTTAAATAATAATTTATAATAATATACTGTGTTGATTATGACTGAACGTTAAGTGCAGAGATTTAAAAGTTGTGAAACAGCAGAATATTTATCTGACTAATATGTTGGTTAAATTCTTGTCAATGAGAGTATATGGTGTACAGTTTAAAGACATTTATAAATCGGTATTTCTATAAAGATTTCCGATTAGATCACCCAAGTACACATTCGAGCCAATTAGCTCAGTAAAGTGTCTTTGCACTTATGACCATCAAAGCAAATGTTCAAGTGCAAAATAGGTATTGTAGGCTATTTTACAACGGAAGAGAGTAGTCTCAAGGTTAGTATCTTTCCTTTTAAACTTGTGAAAGTAAAAATAGCCCTTTCACGTAAAAAAAAATTCATGCAATGATATCAACAGGATGGTCACAGGGAGTTTAATACATTCAAGGCCTGTTTAATTGTTTGAAAAGAACTTCAGCTGCTGGGGGGGGGGGGAATCCAAGATTGAGACGAGTAGCACCGAGAATGAGGGAAGAGCGTGAATGAGGGGAGGCTAAATTGAGGTGGCCTGAAATTGAGGGGGATCAGAGATTGATCACATCCATGATCTCAATTTATGTAAATAACAGTCTCGTTTCTTATAACAAGAAAAGAAATCGACATATGTTAATAGGCAGTTTTCGTGTAAGTAATGCTTTTCAAAGAATCATGGAGTTGATTTTACTTTTACTTAGGTCGGAAAGCTTTGACGTTTACTGTGGTAGTCATTCTAAGAATAATCCAGCGACAGTACAGATTCGCATTTTCTCTTACAATGCTAGATTAAGTGCGGCGTATGGTCCGCGATAGACAGGCAATATTCGGTGACAGCCCACAGTCGATATGAATCTGTTTTCTTTCAACTGTAAGTATTTTAAATGTGATATAAAACGGAACATGATTGTTTTTGTTAAATCCTCGACTTAAAAATATAATATCAGACTTTATGAATCCCGATATACTTGTCAAGAATAATTTTGCACGTGGTACTGCAACAATGTAGTTACACCTCGTAACATAATGCAGGAAATCGTTGCCTTTGTTAAATGTGCAATCTGCATTGATAGATGTGAGTAAGACCTTTATTAAGAATCGGATAACTATTTTGTAATGTTCCGTAGTCTATTTCAGTTCATGGTTCTTTGTATTAGTGCAGGCCTTCATTTGCCGCACACATTCAACATAGTCAAAACAAATGGTAACACTGGCACTATCTTCGTTATCATCTTATAAAAATAAATAAATAAATAAATAAAATAAAAAGGAAAAAAATTATGATATCTACGCTACCCAGTATTCTTACAACTCAACCTTAGGAACATTTTCTATAAATGTGGTCTAGGAGTGTGGGGTGAGCAAATTAATTTTCATCTCTTTCCCAGGTGAAGCTGCATTAATTTTCACGGAATTTCACTTAACCGCACTATACAATGATTAATTGCAGATTGAGGCAAATCAAGTTTTTGAAATTAGTCTAAACTGTATAATAAATGTATATGAAATAGAAATTTTAATAAATTATATGTAGCCATACCTATAGAAGTAGAATAATAATAAATGAACTTCGAAAAAATTCTGAACGATAAGTATTAAAACTGAACGTAATTTTGTGTGTTTTCCTAGAAAGGCCTTGCAATATATCATTGGTCCACTAATGAGCTTATGTACAAGTTGGTTAGTATTTCTTAGAATACGCATAGACAGGAACGACACATTTAGTAACATGTCGGCATTTCCCGTATTATAGCGTTTGAAGATGAAGCCACATAAATTTAAATCTTGACAAACTCAATGTGTAGAGCAAATGTTCCGTATTTTATGTACTGGTATTAATAACAGAGAACTTGTTTAACTCATCTAACAGTTATTTTCAGTCATACGTCTTGGCGAAGCCACGTTCACTTGTGTTAATAAGCTAGCTCGTCATCATACAAACTGATGCCCTTGTAACTACTGAAAAGGCTACTGGCCCTATTCAGGAACCATACGTTTTTCTAGCCTGTCCACAGATAATCCTACGCTGTGGTTGAATCTTCGATACGGCTATCTGTAACGTTAAGGCACGCAAGCCACCATCTCTCGGCAATGTCTATGATTCATGAGGATGGTCTCTTATGGTTTTGACTGAGAATGCAGTTACGTGTGTGCACAAGCTATAGACATACTTTCATTAGCTTTATTGTGTACTAAACAGTTTTATAAATTTGAAAGGATGTATTGAAGTCAACTATGTCAAAGAAAAATCCAATCAACAAATGGTTTAAATGTACTCTTATCTCCAGTGATTCATTCACATGTTTCCAAAACCTTTCCGGTATTGGAGTGGTGGCTAAATAATTGATAGAAAAGTATCATCAGTGCTCTAATCAAAAGTAGTTTCTGTAATGAATTCTTCTTCAGTCCTTTAGATTTATCAATATGGTCAATGTTTGAATAGGTTAACAAGATTAATGTTGTTTAAGGTAGGTAGGATGTAGTCCATTTGAAATGACTGATATGTGTATGAACTTTATTTCTTGTATATCGTTCATGAAATGAAAGTATTTCTTGGTTTGAGGTACATTGCCATGGCGCCCGCCACTGATTTTAACTTCAAAATTTTCCCGAGTTACCAGTTAGTAAAACATTGATTTACAATGTAAGATTTATAACAATCGAAATAAGCTTCATTTGTTAACAAGTTTACAGATAAAAATCGAGATCGGAAGTTCTTGTTGGCTTCTGTAGTTTTAGTGTACGGGCGTTGGTGTATTTAGGAAGTACATAGTCTCAGTACAGTAGTGTGTGACTGTACACGTAACAAAACCTGTGAAAATAGTAACAACGCTCGGGTGGGCAGCAATGGAAATACTGTAAAGGGAAGAGTACCTGAAGACGCTGAGAAACGTGTCTTAAATTGCTCAAAAATTTTCACTGATCATTGCGACATCTTTATAATTTATTCACCCAAGCCACGAAAATGTTAGTATTTTGTATGTGCTAAAACTCGGACATAGGTATTACACAAATATTAAGAGATATTTTATAACGAAACTATAGTCATAACAATTTACTTCTAAATCTATGTCGCAGTGGCCAACCTTCAGATTTAATCTTCACGTTGCGTAAATTAGGCGAATTGGATATATTAATGCAGGTAACTAAGACATAATAATTATATAAATAACTAAATATTTTATTTATTTAATATAAAATAACATTTCTTCTCTAGCGGGATCATTTGGTAGTATTTTAATAATAGCTTTGGAGTGTTATTTATGAGGAGAGAAGTGTGACACATTTCATAAGCTTAAAGAGAAAATGCGCCATGTATTTTCGATGAGTTAGTTTTAATTTTCACGTAGTACTATCGAAATTATGTAGATAAATGCTAGTGGACATATGCTTACTTCACTACCCATTTCAGCTATCCACAGACAATTATAATATTAACCGGGAATACAAAATAAGTAGGCAGAGCTAATGATAATCGAGAGAAATACTTATAACAATATACCTCCTATTAATAAGTACAAAGATTGATGACGATTGTGTTCCAATGTCTTGAGTCTTTTGTTTAATGGAGAGAGATTTTGGTATCTCTCATCTTACTGATTCCGCTGTGTTCCAGTCTCTTAGCTTTCGAAGAGAAATGCATTGTACATTAGAGGGGATTGCATTGACACGGGTGACGCACAAAGCACAAAGCAAAATGCGGAACTCGCGTACAAAATGTCCTGCACATCACGTTTGACGCGCATCACATTAAAATCTGTTAATTAGTCTAAAGCTGAAATCACAGCTCTCATATTTTTTGCGATAATGAAATATTAAATAAAAGCTATAGCTATATAACAGGCTTATGCATACAGAAATTTGATAACCTTAATGAAAGCAGGACGGAATGAAGATTTTGTTTCAAACCTGCAGGCGGTGACCGCGGACGAATAACAATTTCATCGGGCATAAAAGCATTCATTATACACTGTATTTTTTACCATTAATTCTTTTTTCGTGTTCCTGTTCAGTTCATTTGATACACTTGTATAGCTTGTATAGCTAAATTTCGTTATTTTCTTTGTTATACTTTGCGAAATAATGACGAAAGCGGAGCCACGTTTGGCGGCTGAGCGTGTAATTTATTCCTGCTTTCAGGCGATTATTTCCTTTAATATATTATGATGAGTCCATAAAGTATAATTTAACAGTTGAAAAGAGTATTCAAACTGAGACAAAAATAAATATTCCGAATAATAAACATCGAAGACATATCTCTCCTCTTAAAACCCAAAAAACCAAAACCAGTTAATTTTTCATCAATCATCTATGTTATTAAAAGTAATATTCGTTTGATACGTTTCTCTACATTCAATACAATTATTCGTATACTTCTTAACCTTATGAATATTTAATCAGAAGCTTTGCATGTATCTACATTATGTTTTTTTTAATTTTACTAAAATAGACATGCGTACAAAGCACCTAAGCGTCATCTGCCTGATAATTCTCTCATTGAAATTTAGTGTATGTAATTTCCTTAACTTCGTGAACAGAGCAAGTCGACTGGGGCAGGGTTTACATTCAGTTTAATCATTAGCTTACAAGGTCACATGGCAGTCGCCACCTAGAGTGATGTTTTGTTTAAGCGCTTCCCTTTATCTCAGAAACTGATCTTAAATTTTGGTTTTTAATATATTTAGATTTATTGCTATATTAGTAACGTCATCTTCGTGTGTTTTATGTGCCAACCTAGGATGGCAAAACAGTACAATGAACGTATATAGTCGTCTGAATTAACGTTTGGGTGGTTATGATTATTTTGAAGGTGTCTGTTCTTTCGGACATTTCAGATAAGCAAATTATAAATTTTTGCTTAGAGGAAAAAGCGTTTGACTTAGTTGCTATGGGCACTGAAGTTATTTAGTTACTGAATTAAAAAAAAAAAAAAAAAAAAAAAAAAATGTGCCGTAGAGAGGTCGGAACCCGAATCTCCCGCGCAATGAAAGTGTTTGTTCTTACCGCCTAGCCATCTGGATACGTCTTCAGTCGCACCAACATTCCCAAGTTTTTCAAACCTCATTGTTCCCACCTTTTTTTGTCACCTAAATGTATTCCCACATGGTTTTGATGATAGTACGTATTCTCATTGAAGATAGTCGTTTGTGTACCTCCAGGCACATTTCTTCAATTACACACTTGGTACCAGCTCATTAACATCAGCATCTATATAAATACATATCACATTGAAGTGTATGGCAAAGGGTTCATCGAACCGCTTTTATGATATTGCTCTATAGTTCCATTCTCTAATAGCGCGCTGGAAAAACTTGTCGTTTTACATCAGATTTCTCTTATTTTATTATGCTGATCATGTCTCCCGACGAAGATGGTTACTAAAAAAATATGTTTACATTCGGAAGAGTAAATTGATGAAAGAAATTTCTCAAATAAATCTTGCAGTTGAGGATAACGTCTTTCTTTTAATGATTTACATCTCAGTTCGTGCATCATTTACGTGAAACTCTCTCCCTGTATCGTAATAGTACATAACTAATTCCCCTCCTTGAAATTTCTATATATCCTCCACAATGGGCAGTAATACTCGAAAATAAGACGAACGAGCATAGTATAGTTTCTTTAGTAGAATTGTTGCATCTTCTAAGTATTCTTCCATTCGCTAGTTCGCCTTCCCTAGAACATTTTCTATATGTTGCCCTTCCCCAGAAATTTTCTATATGTTGCTTCCAGTTTAAGTTGTTCGTAATTGTCGTTCCTAAGTATTTAGTTGAATTTACGGTTAGTAGATTTGACTAATTTATCGTGAAAGTGAAGTTTAACGGATTTCTTTAAATGCTCAAATGGATGACTTAACACTTATCATTATTTAGTTTCAATTGCCAATTTTTAACCATGAAGATATCTAAACCGTTTTGCAGATACTTTTGATCTTCTGGTAACCTTAGACACCAATAAATAACAGTATCATCCGCGAAAAGTCTAAGAGAGTTGCTCACATTGTCTTCTGAAGGCTGGGAAGTTTATAAAGGAACAGTCGTGGCCCTATGACACTTCCGTGGCGAACGCCAGACATCACTTTTGACTTACACAATGACTACCTGTCAGTTACACCGTGTCCTTTCTTACAGGAACTGGCGAATCCAAACGCACAACCGTGGCGATATTCCTTAAACACTCAATTTGGTTAGAAGCCAATTGTGAGGTACAGTGTTGAAAGTCTTCCAGAAATCTAGAAATATAGAATCGATTTGAGGTTCTTTGTCGACAGTACACATCACTTCATGTGAGTAAAGAGCTAACAGTGTTTAGGAAGAACGATAATTTTTTTAATATGTGCTGAGTATCGGTCATAATGTGTGAGGAATTAATATGTTCTACATTCCTGCTGCAAACCGGCGTCAATGATATAGGCCTATAAGTTTAAGGATCGGATCACTTCTGTTACCTTTCTTGATTGTAGTGAGTGATAATGACCTGTCAAATTTTCCAGTATTTGGGTACAGATCTTTCACTGAGCGAGCAGTTGTATATATCTAGGTATGGAGCTATTGCATTGCCACACTCTGTAAATAATCTTAACTGGGCCAGGTGACTAGCTTTTGTCAAGTGATTTGGATGACTAATACTCCAGGGGTATATACCTTTAAATCACGCGTGGTGGAAACTTTTGTTAATTAGAATTCTGAAGTATTTGCTTCACCTTGTTTGGTGAACTAATGCTGTGTTTAGCAATTCTGCTTTAACAGAAATGTCATCAGTAACATCACCGTTACTATCACGCAGTGAAGGTATTTATTGTGTTTTGCCGGTACTATACTTTAACGTAAAATATTACTTAGGATTTTCTACCAAATTACGAGCCAGGGTTTAGTTGTGGAAATTATTGTAAGCTTCTCGCATTGAAATACAAACTAAAATTCTAGTTTCTGTACAAGATTTCCAGTTTTGTGGATTTTCTGTCTGCCAAAAATTTGGGATACTTTATTCTTTGCCTTTGCAAGTGATCTGATATGATTTCTGTACCATGGCGTGTAGGCCACCTGAATCTCGCAATAGCTGTCGATATTATTGCTTTGAATATAAGCCACATCTTATCTACAATCACGTTCTTAGTTTATATAGACAAAAGATTCTCACTCAGGAAACCATTAATCGAATTTTATCTATATTTTGGGAAAAAATACCTTCGTTCAATTTTGGTGGAAGTGGAAATTTTGATATTAAGTCTCACTACGGTAAGTGTGTTCCCTAATCCCTGTGTCTGTTCTCTTGCTCTTTATTAGCTCCGGATTATTTGTTGTTAGGGGGTCAAGTATGTTTTTACGACATTTAATATTCAAGTGGTTTCATTAACTAATTGCTGGAGACAATTTTCGGAGAATGCGTTCAGTAGAATTTCGGATGACATTTTATGCTTGCCTCCGGTTTTGAATTTGTATTTTTGTCAACATATCGAGGATAAGTTTAAGTCGCCACCGATTGAAACTGGCCGCGGCGGAGTGACCGAGCGCATTGAGGCGCTATGCTCCGATGCGCGAGGCCGTTCCCCGTCGGCCGCACGGTAGTAGCCGAGCGGTCTGGAGCGCAAACGTTGCGGATCGCGCGATCTCCAGCGTCGGAGGTTCGAATCCTCCCTCGGGCATGAATGTTTGTAATGTCTTTAGTATAAGCGAGTTTATAAATAGTTGGTATGTTGAGGGACTGATGGCCCAGCAGTTAAGTCTAATAAGCTTAACAACCATTTGATTTTGAATTAAAATTGTTTGCTTTTGTTACATTTTTTTTAAATTTGATCCATGATTTCTTTGAAATTTTCTGCAATCGAATCGTTTCAGTCAGTAAACATGATCAAGTATTAAATTATTCCAGTTGTGAGGTATAATCTCTACTCATACCTACTATCTATCTACTTCAACTTCGCTACAATATAAACCGCTTGTGACAACAATATATAGGCTACCACCTATTTTATTCAATCTATATTTTCTGAACACCATTTGCCATTTTTTTTTTTAATTTCAGCTGAACATATCTCCAGCTTTAGCCAGCTTTTGCTACATAAAATGATTTGAGCATTAATACTTTGTATTACCGCTTCGAGATCTGGTACTTGTCCCAAACAGCTAAGGCAATTTCCAACCGTTAGACCAATGGTTTTTAGATCTGTGTTCTTCCTATCTGTGACCTGTTTCCTTTGTAAATGAAACTTTTTTCGTGCATTACTGAGGCCCTCTAACATAAAAATAAAATCGCCCAGTCCACGCCACAGAGCTCCCGCTATCCGTGTAGCTGATTCTTGCGTGTAGTGAACGCCTGTCCTAATCATTAGAACCCGGAACCTTACCACCCGATGCCGCTTGGATAGACAAAAACGGCAGTCTTCAATACAGATCTGTATCATAGTTCAACCCCTAGTGGTAAAACTACTTTCTGAGACTACTGGTGCAATATAAATGCTAGCCCAATACTCAAATATATAACCGGTCATATTTTCACTGTACGAAATGAGTACTTCTTGATTTCATTATACTTATTCCCTTCGATGAATTACTATTCATCTATATGCATATGACCCAAGAGGCAACAAATAGTAATTCTGTAGGAGAATGATTATAGATTGTTCTTGAGCCTCTCTCTACTTGTGGCGTAAATAAATGTATGTTGGTACACACACTTACTGAATTCTCTTCTCTATAAAAATGATAATATATTATCGATTGCATTTTTTCTTTTGCTTGATGTATCGTACCAGATATTTTCAGATATAAGAAATAGACTGTACTTTTGGCCTTAAAAACAGATTTTATGAACTTGATAGCGTTGTTAACAGACATCACTAGAGCTGCATAATTTAGATTCCTTTACATGAATTTACTTAATCATCAACGGTAGCTCATGCAAAAACTTTCTAATTCACGTTGCATAATTTTGGTGTTACTTTGACTGAATATTTTGTTATAAATAGAATTCATCTGATCGCACGTTACTGACATCTTACTTGACCGGTACGTCTCAGTTTGTTTGACAAGGATAATCTACAAGGTAATTCGAGTAGTACAGGTTTTAGCTGTGAACTTTCATTCTGATTAACATTGCCCTTACTGTAAAGTTCAAATGTTCAAATGTTTGTGAGTCTTATGGGACTTAACTACGGGGTCATCAGTCACTAAACTTACAAACTACTTATGAACTACTTACGAACTACGACGGCACAAATATCCATGCCCGAGGGGGGGATTCGAACCCCCGACAGTAGTGGCCTTGCAGACCGTGACTGAAGCGCCTCAGTCTCCTCGGCCACCGCGGCTGAACTTACTGTAAAGCGCCCTTGAGATTTTCATTATTTATTTAGTGACTGATTTATTCATATGACGACAAACGCTACACGTAAGTGAAAACGAGAATCTTACAATTGAAGAACCATTATGTTTCGTTGAAAAGGGGCAAATGAACGGAGCTAAGCAATATTTCGAAATTTGGAACGGTTGTCAAGCGTGTTCTGATGACCGAGGCAAACACTCGAAAGTAGAGTGAATTACTCTATAGCCCATAGCAGCTAAGACTAGTGTTTTTCCCCTTTAGCCTTAGAACGGACGGGCAATAAAATTAAAATCTTGGTTAGTATTAGTCAGTGTACTCACGTTTCTGACGAAAATAACGGCATCATCTTCATCTTCATTAACCAGCTTTTAACCACACATTTTACTCTCTGTGGTGAGATCACTATGAGGAACAAAATCAGGATCTACATCTGAATCGTCATTGTCACTTTCCAATGAACATTTTTGACCAGCTTTATAATTCAGAGTCAGTATGAGAAGAAATCTGCGTAAAATAAAGAAAATAAAGTGGAAGAATAAAACCTTACCTTATCGAGCGAACCTACACGAATGATGAAACAAATGATGCCCTCTAGAAACGTTATCTGACAGCTGGGATAAAAGGATCGCTCGTAAGTATTGTATTCTTGCATTGTTATTATTATTATTATTATTTCTTAAATCAGTCTTGGCGTGACTGATTCAGCCCGCCGTTCTAGAGTAACTATGAATAGATAGAAGAAGTTTCGCACCAGGAATAACTTTCAAACTTCGTGACAGTGCTGTGTGCCAGCATGAGTTTTAAGTAATATGCTAAGTTTGATAGTTGAACTATATTGTTTGAAATTTTACTTTTGGCGGTGCCGGGGGAACAGAAGCTTTCAAGCACTTCGTAATGGATAGCGTCGTTTAGAAACACGCTGTGGTCAATCATCTCACATTGTCAGTTGGTGCATAACTTTCACAGTACTGGTACGTATCCAGAACATAAGTGTTCTTCATCGTATTCTCTTGCTTGTTATAAGACAAGGTAACAAAACGAGGCACTTGTATGGCCGTTACTTAAGAGGGAGGCACGCAGTGACTGAAACGTGTGTCCGCCTCGGCGGTCGCTGCCCTGGGGGTCTCCGCTGACTGCGACGCGTCCGCCTGCGACCGGTTCTGTGCGACAAAGACGCTCCGGGCATACAACATCGCGTGCCCCGCTGCACTTCTGCTTGATTTAAAATGTTTTGATCTGACTTAAAGCGCCCACCGCCGCAACCGGAGCAATTTCAGACTAAATAAACTTCTTAAACTCACGCGCTTCCAATCTAGTTTCTCCTTCTGTGGTGTAAAATACCGCTTTCCACATTAATAACACTACTCGAGTGATTTCTCTATACAGTTAGAAACCCCTGGGTGCCGTGATAAAGCGTTAGGGAGGAAAGGTGCACAGCTGACACCCGACACGCTACTAATAAACAGGCTTTATCACTTGCTGTTTACTACTTTTACAGAAAAAAAAGTTCAAATGTTTGTTAAGCTTAAGGGACTTAGATGCGTGGTCATCAGTCCCTAAACTTATAAAACACTTATGAACTACCTTATACGAAAGGCGGCACAAACATCCATGCCTGAGGGGGGATTCGAACCCCGACCGTAGCGGGCGTGAAAACTGTGACTTACGCGCAGCAAACCGCTCGGCCACTGCGGTCGGCAGACCAGCATCTCCCGCAGGGGTTACAGAGCTGGATATATTGCACTCATGGAAGAAAGGCCAAGTATCCCTCAAGAGCTGATTGATAACCTAATACTGTCTATGCCACGCAGGTATACAATTGTACTCTCCCCGTCCGATGTGATGACGCGCCATATTAGAGGGCATCGAGAATGACTGTTTCACTATTACGGTAGTCTCACGATATATCGCTCTGAGTAAACGCCAGGTAAACCTCAAGTAAAGAGTTGAGGCAGCAATATATCGTACTGTATCGTACACCGATTACAATCATAATCAATATATGAACAAAAATCAATACCATATATATTGTGTATGATACCTCAGTTGACCCCCTAATTGTTTTCAGCTATGGAAACCATGCTTTTCCGGACATACAATCCTGGAAAATGAAAAGAAAACACCATTAATTCGTCGACCCAGCAGAGAGAAAATTTATTGGCACATTCTTGAGGATGTATACAACACATGATCAGACAAAGCCATATGCACGTGAGTACAGTCACCAGAGCGTGCGCTATGTCGATGATAGTATCGCGAATACCCTTCTTTTGCATAAATGTACGGAAACGATCGTAGAGGTGCCGAATGTGGACTTGTGGCATGACCCGCCATGCAATTCCACCTGATGCATCACTTAGACCACATTTCGTGCCGCTTATGCAGAGCGTCCAACATGACGTTTCAAGCGGTCTAAAACGTGATCAATGAGGGACAGATCTGAGGATCGTGCTGGCCAGGGTAGTTGACGTACAACTTGAAGATCACATTGGGTGGTACGGTTTGCATCTGGACGTCCAATGTCCTGTCCGAAAAGCATATCACCTTGTTGATGCAAGGGTGATACCAAGATGGGTTGAACGATCATTTCAGTGTACTGTGAACTGTCGAATGTTCTCTAGACGATCACTACGGTAGAACGGCCAATGTGTGATATGGCTCCCCACACCAAGATGCACGATCGTGCGTGCTGTTAGGGTGTTACCCACTCACGCCCCAACATCGTTGATCCCGCCTCCAGTGGTGTCACGGTAGACGCTTATGAAAGGACGAACGTTCACGTGTCTTCTTCAACGATCAGTGTCGCTACTTCCTCGGCACCAATGACGGCGGTACGCGTGAGTGGTGTCGTGCAGGGGAGGGCGAAAATCTGAAGTATGCGCAACAGAGGCAAACATGGCCGACACTTGGCATCATGGTGTGGGGAGACATACCTACACCAGCCGTTCTACTCTGGTGATCGTCGAGGGAACATTGAACAGTTCACGGTACATTCAAACCATCATTCAACCCGTCTTACTAACTTTCATGCACCAACAACGCGATATGGTTCTCCAACAGGACAACTCACGTCCACAGGTATCCCGTACAACCCAACGTGCTCATTTGGGTGTACGTCAACTACCACGCCCATCATTATCCCTAGATCTGTCCCCTATTAAGCATGTTTGGGATCGGATGAAACGTTATGCTGCGCAGTCTGCATGACCGGCTCGAAATCTGGCCCAACTGAAGAACCAGGTGGAATCTGCATGGCAGCCACTCCGCAAGATTACATTCGTCTCCATGGGAGGATTATAGCTTGCATTGTTGCCAAAGGAGGGCATACACGGTACTAACGCCGACATTGCGCACGCTCTGGTGACTGTACTCACGTGCGTATGGTTCTGCCTGTGTGGTCGTGTGTTGTATACACCCTCAAGAATGTGCCAATAAAACTTCCTTTTGATGGGTCGACGAATTCATGGTGTATCCTCTCCTAGATCAATTTCTAGAGGTTGTACAGGTGGGGAATAAAATCTGTCTGAGTGTACTCTCTCAGATGTTTAATTCCAAAGTTGCCACGGAGCAGTTAGTTTTCTGGCTGGCGGTAATGTCAGGTGGCGTAATGAGACGAAGTTGAAGTAACATCATCGACCTGTGACTAAAGCCGGTCGGCAGCAGTTTGAAGCAGGCGGTCGGTGCTCGCCTGGAGGAAACGCGGGACTAGGGCCTAGCCGCCCGCCCCGCGGCATGCAAGTCTCGGAATAATTAGACACGGTACAGCACGCGCCGCCAGCTGGGGACAGTTAGTGGGGCGCGGCACGCACCGCGGGAGTTGGCAGCCCTGCTCGGCTAGCGCCCCCTACTCCCTCTCTCTTCCGTGGCGTGCCCTGCGGCTGCTAGGGCCTGCAACCTTTTATGGCGCCGACCGGCGCACCGCCAGAGCGGGCATTTTTTTAATTTAGCCGGCTGTGTAATCGTTAGGCCGACACGGCGCTCGCCGTCCCTCTGCTACGCTTCAAACCGGCCGCTGCAGCCCCCAAACCACTCGTTTCCCTCTCTCCACTTTGGCGTTTCGTTTCTTGTGGTGTGTGCTCCTGTTCCGCCTCTCCCACAACGTGCCGCGACATGGGTCCCTCATTTGGGTGCGTTCTTCAGTGCATGTCTGTGTGCGTGCGTGTGTGTGTGTGTGTGTGTGTGTGTGTGTGTGTGTGTGTGTGTACATACGCATACGCAGAGGCAGAGAGAGAGAGGAACGGGGTGGTGGGCAGAGGGAAGTTACACAAAGAGCATGTACACTAATATACACGTTGCGCAAACCACTGCGGCCTGAGACCACTGGCAGGGCTCTGAGTACATTACCAGAGTTGTTACGTGTGTTGTGGCAAAACTGAGGACACAGTCTTCCTCATACTTACCTTCGTGGTTATGTTTGAATATACCAGAAACGGAAATTTCATAACTGGTTTTACTTTATGTACTCATATCATCAGCTATATAGACAGGTTGAGGCTGCTAAGTCAAAACACCCCTTGTGTCGTCTTAACCCCAACAGATACAAATATGCCGTTTGGATAGTGAATTGCAGGGACAGGGGCTACCTGAATACATGACATTTCATGTTTGTGCTATTTTTTATTAGAGAGATATCTTTAGTAGTTTCTTTTTTTTTTTTTTTTTTTTTTTTTTTTTTTAATTGAACCCTATGTTAAATTTTAGTGTAACATTTGTGGCTCAAAAAGACGGTTTCAATATGTGTCTATCATAATATTTAGGCAAATAGTTTTTGAAACACAGATATGTTACCATATCGTACTCGTCCTTCGAAGCGGAGTTGTTTGTGTAAGGACGGATTGCGACGTTTGCCTTCTAGTCTACGCAACAGGAAAGGTCGCACTGGACAACGCCGCTTCGAAAGCCGAATACGATAGCTGAACATATCTGTGTCTGAAAAACTGTTCCCCTAAAAATTATGATATACGCATATTTGAAAACGTCTTTATAAAGCCCATCATGTAACGCTAAAATTTAACATAGGGTTCCATTAGAAAATAGATGCCCTCATATCTCTGTACTAAAAATTGCAAAAACTTGAAATATGATGTATTCGAGTAGCCCCTGTCTTTGAAATTCAAATGTTGAAATGTTTGTATAGCTTATGGGACTTAACTACGGTGTTATCAGTCCCTAAACGTACAAACTACTTACGAACTAGCTACAACTAAGGACGGCACAAATATCCATGCCCGAGGGGGGATTCGAACCCCCGACCGTAGTGGCCGTGCAGATCGTGACTGAAGCGCCTCAGTCCTCTCGGCCACCGCGGCCGGCTCTTCGAAATTCACTGCCGGCCGCGGTGGCCGAGGAGACTAAGGTGCTCCAGTCACGGTTTGCACGTCAACTACGGTCGGGGGTTCGAATCCCCCGTCGGGAATGGATATTTGTGTCGTCCTAGTTCGTAAGTAGTTTGTAAGTTTAGGGACTGATGACCCCCTAGATAAGTCCCATAGACTATACAAACATTTGAACTTTTTTTTTTTTTAATTCACTGTCTAAACGGTATCTTTGCATCTATAACAGATGGGGCGACACACTCGTGTGTCGCCCCAACTGTTATAGATGCAAAGATACCGTTTGGGATGGACTTAAATAGTGGCAACACTGTTGTGGAGACACTAAGCAATGGAATCTACTATTGTCGGTGATAGCACACGTTGTTGACATACCTACTTTACCTCAGAGCAAACGGACTCGCCGGTCCCACGTCACTGGCGTATGCACATTGGAGAGAAACATAGTCACTTGTAAGCGAGCAGTCTAGCATAACGGTGTCACGTTTTTTTTCGAAACAGGAACAACGGAGTTCGATCAAGACTGAATGTGCCAGAAGTCCTACAGCACAAAAGTGTCATCAAGGTCTTACAGAGGCGTGCGAGCAATCGGCATCGTTGTACAGAACAATGGCACATTGGGTGAAAGCCTTCAACGAATGTGGAAAAAACTGTGGCGGACATGCATCGGGCAGGCTGTGGAGCATCACCTGTGAACAGCTTTGCAAAAGAAGTGGCAACACTTCCTACGAAACCCACCCATCATTTTGCACGACAATGCACGGACGCATACAGCGCAAGTTGTGGTTGCTCTTTTCAGTCGATGGGACTGGGAAGTACTGTACTATCCACCATACTCCCCGTCTTTAAGTCCTTGTGATTTTGATTTAATTCCGAAGGTAAACGAACCACTTCGTGACATTCGCTTCAGAAATTTTCCAGAGATTCGACAGGTAGTAGACCGCTCCATTCACACCATGAACAGAACAGGGTCTGCCAACAGTATACTACGCCTGCGTCATCGCTGGCAGCGGGTTCTACACAATGCTGGTGACTGCTTTGAAGGACACTAACAGGTACAACATGTGACGCACTTGTATTGATTGTGAATAAATAGTTAGCACCGTTCCATTCAGGCCAAGAGAGCCCATCGGGTACCGATCGGCCGCCGTGTCATCCTCCGCCAAATGCGTCACCGGATGCGGTATGGAGGGCAAGTGGTCAGCGCATCGCACTCCCGAACGTTCTGTCGGTTTTTCAGACCGGAGCCGCTACTTCTGAATCAAGTAGCTCCTCAGTTGGCCTCACAAGGGCTGAGTGCACCCAGCCTGCCAACAGCAGTCCACAGACTTGGATAGTTATCCATACAAGTGTTAGCAAAACCTGACAGTGCTTACCTTTCGTGATGAAAGCAGAACCGGTGTATCCACTGTGACACGGCCGTTGGCAATATATGTCATATTTTTTCTGTTATAAGTAAATTGGATGCATTTGTCATCTTATAAAGGATAACAATTATTGAATTTTATCAAACAAAATGTAAATCAGTTACAAACTAAGATGTGCGCACATCTTATTCAACATTCGCATTTAGGTTTAAAAAATAAAAAATAAAAAAATATAAAAAAAATATATATATAAAAAAAAAAAAAACAAATGGAATCCATCCCATGACATTACTAAGCGTTTGGATACTTACCAAGTAGGAAAAGAACACAAGCCACGCCATATTGTAAATATGGCCCCAAAAGCAATTGCAATTTTCAATGTGGACGCTTTAATACGCTCGATCCCTTGCGGAAATCCAGTATAGGCTGCTGGCTAGACGAACTAATGGACATGGGCACTGCAGTCGTAGTATGCTATAAGTTAACAATTCTGGTTGGATGGGAAACGTGCCTGAATAGGCGACAGATGTCCCGAAGCAGGAAATCCAGGTTTGACTCCCTGTTCAGCACAAATTTACAACTTCGCCGTAGAATTTATTTAAACACCCCGAAACGATCAATTTCCAAACACTTCGTATACATTGTAAAGGTAAACTCTTCATTATACTTTATTGGAGGAAGCACGATAGGTACGTACATTTGAAAACACCTTTTCAAATGTTCAAATATTTGTAAATCTATCGGACCAAACTGCGTGGTCATCAGTCAGTAGCTTACAAACTACTTAAACATAGGTAAACTAACCTAAAGACAAACACACACACCCATGCCCCAGGGAGGACTCGAACCTCCACGGCGAGCAACCGCGCGCTCCGCAGCGAGACGCTTTAGACCGCTCGGCTACTCCACCGCGGCATAGAAATCTCCATTTATCTCCAATTCTCCTCAAAGTGGCATGGCTCCCTCTCTCACTAGACCCCTCAGTTTTTCGTAAAAGTTGTGTCGTTATCTCTGGTGACACAAACTCCGTGAGTACCAGGTTCATTTCCAGTTTTCCATAAACACTGTTCCCAGTATGAGTATGTATTTTTGCTGGAGGAAATTACCCTGGAAGCTAGGCTACTTCTCTGTAGCGGAGGGTAAGGAGCACGTGAGGAAATCACGGGGCCGTGCCGGATAATTAAGCGGGAAGTGGGCGCAGGCGCAGGCGCGGAGGTCGCGTGCCGCGGGGTGCTACGGGGAGCGCCCCTGTGTGGCCTCTTTCCTAATTTAGGGGCCCGCGCGAATAATCGTTAGCCCTCCGCCTGCTGAGCCCCTCCCACTCCAGCTCCCACTGTGCACCTTGCCCCAGTAACGCTGTCTCCGCCTCGTGCCGCAGCGGAAGCTGCTGCTGCTGCTGCAACTGTACATTATTCACGTGCCTGCGAACAGCAGCCGCGCTCCAGGCGCGAGTAAAATACTTCGCTCTTGTAGCTCGTTTCTCTCTTTTTTAGTGTCACCTGTGAATTCTTGAGTTTGGAGCATCCAGCTACGACTTCCTCCACCTCTTCCAACATCGTTACCTCAAAGCTCTACTTGTTCCCTACAGTTGGGTGTACTGCATTCCGTATATTTTTAACGCTCTACACCTCGACCAAGAAGCCCTACAACGGTATTAACTCATAACCCATCTTGCGCCTTTTCGTTAGTGTTTTTCTTAGTTTGCATTCATCGTCGATTCTCCGCAGGACTGCCTCATTTACAACTCTTACCACAACAACTGCAATTCCATAAATATCTACATCTAGTGGCGTAACTAGGACTTGGCTTTGGGGGGGCGGGGATAGATCTGCTTGACGAGCAAAATTTTAGTCAGTTTCCAGACAGACTACCATCTACCACTACCGTTTAAGAATCTAATTCACTCCCATCCAATGAAAGCTTATTGTAAAACACTCCAAGTTTCCAATGTTTACCTTTACCAGATTGCTGTTATGCGATTTTTTATTTTATTTATTTATTTTTTTAATTTTCGGGTTCTGGGGGGGGGTTCTATCCCCCTCATCCCCCCCATAGTTACGCCACTCACACACACACACACACACACACACACACACACACACACACACACACACACACACACACACACATATATATATATATATATATATACAGGGTGTTTCACTAAGTGTGTTTGCCTCTGTAACTTATAAAATAATAGGTGACGCGAAATTTTAATGCGGTAGGTCGACACAAGAAATTTTACACTTTCTGCGGAGCTATAACATAGTTTATTGTACCATTTTCCAAAGAGTTACAGCACAAAGAGATAATTTTCTTAAAAAAAATGGAACAATAGTTTTTTCTATCGTGCATTGGATTCGTTGAAACCAGCTACGTCCAAATCAATTTAAACTACATTTCTATCACTGTTAGTTTGCGAGCTACAACCCTTCAAAGTTTAGGGGGGGGGGGAGGCTTCGAGAGAGTAGCTCACTGGCTGGTGGTTATGAGACAGTGGGCCATGCCACAGCGGATAGCCACTCGGCCAGTCTGCTACGCTATCTCAGCCTCCGCCCCCGGAACTTTGAAGGGTTTTAGCTCCCAAACTAAGAGTGATAGGAATGTAGTTTAAATTGATTTGGACGCAGTTGGTTTAAACGTATCCATTACACGATACAAAAAACTATTCTTCCATTCAAAAAATTACATCTTTATGATGTAACTCTTTGGAAAATGATACAATAAATTATGTTCATAGCACCGCAGAAAGTGTAACATTTCTTGTGTTGACCTACCGCATTAAAATTTCCCGTCTCCTATTATTTTATAAGTTACAGAGGCAAACACACTTAGTGAAACACCCTGTATATACTCCACAATCCACCGTAAGTTGCGTGGCGGAGGGTACACTGTAAAACTACTAGGCATTTCCTTTCGTATTTCACTCCTAGATAGAACGAGGAAAAGATGAATGCCTAATGCCTTTGTAGGAGTCCTAATTTACCTTGGCTTTGTGATCATTATGCGCAATGTATGTAGGCGGCAGGAAGATTGTTCTACACATAGCTTCAAATTCCAGCCTTCTAAATTTCCCCAAGAGGATTTCTCGTAACGAACGTCGTCTTTCCTCCAGCGATCCCCATCTGAGTTCCCGGAGGATTTCCGTGACACTTGCACATTGGTCGAACCTACCAATAACGAATCTAGCTGCTCGCCTCTGAACTGCCTCTATGTCTTCCTTTACACTGATCTGCTGTAGGTCCCAAACACTTGAGCAATACTCAAGACGTGGTCGCACAAGTGTTTTACACGCGGTCTGCTTTACAGATGAAGTATATCGTCCAAAAATTCTCACAATAAACCAAAGTCAGCGGTCCGCCTTACATGTTCGTTCCATTTCACATTGCTGTGCAATATTACGATGTTACAGCTAGATATTTGAACGGCTTGACTGTATCAATAGGCTCGCTACTGATTCTGTATGCGAACATTATGGCATTGTTTTTCTACCTATCTGCATCACCTTACATTTTTCTGCATTTAGCGATACCAACTAGAAATTTTATCTAAGTCATTCTCTATGCAATTACAGTCAATTAATGACGACACCCTCCCACACACCAGAGCATCATCAGCAAGGAGTTCCAAATTAAAAGTTATTCTTCCCATCAGATCATTTATACAGATAGAAAATACTAGCGGTCTCTTCACACTCCCCTCGGGCACGCATGACGATACACTCGTCTCTGGTGAACACTCACCGTCGAGAACACCGTACTGCGTTCTATTACTTAGGCCGTCTTCCAGCCAGTCGCAAATCTGTGAACCTATTCCATATACTCGTATCTTCGTCAGCAGTCTGCAGTGCGGCACCAAATCAAATGCCTTTTTGAAATCAAGAAAAATTAAACAACAGTCGAATTCCAATGAATAGAACTGTTTCAAATGTTTTTAAGTAATCAATCTAGAAAAAGTATTAAAACGTATGACATTGTGTTCACAGTTTATGGGAAGTCATTATGTGCTCTAATTATGCAACAATGTTTGTTTTTAGGATAATTTTTAACCGGATTTTGGATTTCGTGCTAAGATTTTACTAACACAGATTAGTCCAAGTAACTTTCTACATCCTCTTATAACGCCCCCACTGCTTTCCACTCCAAAGCCTCATTCACTCTCTTTTTAACTAGGATCATGATACAGTACCACCATGTAATGCTGTGGTGCAAACGTATACTGTAATAAATATCTTTGGCCTCTTGAGGCTGATGTTTGATAGTAGAGTAGCAAGCGCTCTACCACTGAGTTGATCTGAGCTGAAGTTTCGATAATAGGATGTGAGGTACTGGCAGAACAGAAGTTGTGAGGACGACCCGTAAGTCGTGTTGGGATAGCTCGGTGGTAGAGCACTTGCCCGCGAAAGGCAAGGGTCCCAGGTTCGAGTCCCGGCTCCGGCACACAATTTTAATTTGCCAGGGAAGTTTCGGTTGAAGCGTTATTTGCAATTAAATTTCGATCCGTCGTAAGGTCATTTCAAACGGCCCTGTTTCACTGTTACTAACCTATCGATATAGCTTAAAGCAAATTGCTTCACCTGTAGCCACCTGTAGCTACAGTGGAAGTGTAGGAACGGTAGAGTGTTATCAGTGGCGAACAAAGGGAGGGGGGTAGGAGCGGAGGAGCCGAAACGCCCCGGCTCTCCAAATACCCAGAAAGACCTTTTTTTTTTTTGAGCGCGCTTGGCATTTCGTACTGTTGGGGGCATCCAAGCCTCGAAAGTTATTCTTCTTAGACTGGCCCGTGCATCTCGTCCTGGAAGGGACCTCCAATTCTTTTTTGCAATTACAAGTGAACGGTGAGGCGGGGGGGGGGGGGGGCAAATTTCGTTTCGCCGCCGCTCCGAGCCTCCAACATCCTTAGTTCACCGCTTACAAGGAAAGTACTTGGGCTCGAACAAACACATATACACCAAAATCATATGACAGATAATGTAAAGATCCCTTATTGCACTAGTGATACTCCCGCATCTGCAAAACTCTGCACTCGTCCGTTAGAGGCCTCTGCGTGTGCAATGCCGCAATGCACTTTGCACTGTCTGTTCGCTAGTAGGGACGGTGCAGTGTGCCTCCGAAGTTGCGTTTTGTGATGTTATTTGTGTGGCGAAGCGTCAGATAGGGCAGCGATTCCTAATGAATCCTGCTAATTTATTGCGATTAGTTGAGATGAAGTTACGAAGAACCCTTCTTCGTGAAGATGGTATTAGTGTAGAAGATGAATCATTCGCATGCTTTCTCGTATCTGTTATGGTACAGAAATATGAGCATAAGTTAGATACTGTTGTAACACTAACACATAATGATGATAATAGGGATGACAATGACGAAAAACTCATTGCAAGCGGTAGTGCTACGGTAAGTGCGGGAATAGACGATGGAAGCAATGGCAGTGAATACCCCCAGTCTTTCGGGAAGAAGGTTAAAGTGGCAACTATCATCACGGCTTTTGATGACAATTCGCTAGAGAACATGTACTATGATTATTACATAAGTTATAGTTAAGATATCTGCATTACGTATGGCGTCTACAATTACATCTACAGTGCTATCTAGAGCATGGTTGCAGAGCTTTGCAGAAAAACGACACGCACCAGCACATTGAGGTGTACGCAGAGATCCTGTAACCAAACGTTCATACAGATATGTTTGTTCGAGCCCATGTACTTTCCTTGTGAGTGTTACGAACACCCTTCTTCCAGCGGCAGGGCTGTCGGCTTGGGGGGGGGGGGGGCAAACGCACTGCCGGCAGGCCTCGTCATTCTCCATTAATGATCCGCACATACGAGGCGTGCCCGCACCCCGTGTCGCCCGTAATGAGCACTCGCCGCAGCGCGTCCGGTTGTTTCTGTCTGTAAACTAGCGCCACGTGTGTGGCTTCCGTACGTGTACGTGACAGGCAACGGGGCGACGGCTGTGTGGGTTTCGTACACGTCACGCACAAACATTCGCTGGATGGAAGCGATTTTATGACACGGCACGTCGTAGATCTCACCATGGTTACCTACTGCAGTACACATGCTCTGAAAACCGACGTAAAATGCATAAGATCTGAAACTTGTCTTTGCGCATTACGCTTACAGGGTGACAGTTATTGAACTGTATTAAATGAAGGTATCGGAAGTAAAATATAGGGAGCCAAGAGTTATATTCAACCTATACAACAACCAAACAGCGGTTATTAGAGTCGAAGGTAAGAAAGGGACGCAGAGGTTGGGAAGGGAGTAAGACACGGTTGCCGCGGTGGAGTAGCCGAGCGGTCTAAAGCGTATCGCTGCGGAGCGCGCGATTGCTCGCCGTGGAGGTTCGAGTCCTCTCTCGGGCATGGGTGTGTATGTGTGTGTGTTTGTCTTTAGGTTAGTTTACCTAGGTTTATGTAGTTTGTAAGCTAAGGACTAATGACCACGCAGTTTGGTCCGATAGATTTACAAACATTTAAGACACGGTTGTAGCCTTTCCCCAATGTTGTTCAATCTGTACATTGAGCACGCAGTGAAGGAATGGAAGGAAAAATTTGGAGGGGGAATTAAAGTTCAGGGAGAAGAAATAAAAAGTTTGCGGTTTCCCGATGACATAGTAATTGTATCAGAGACTGCAAAGGATCTCAAAGAGCAATTCAATGGAATGGACTGTGTCTTGAAAGGAAGATATAAGATGTACATTAACAAGAGTAAAACGAAAGCAGTGGAATGTAATGTCAGAAAATCAGATTAGGTAATGAGATAATAAATGTAGTAGATGAATTTTGTTATTTGGGTAGCGAGATAACTTCTGATGGTCGAAGTAAAGAAGATATAAATGCAGAATGGCTATGGGGAGAAAAGCATTTCTAAAAAAGCGAAACTTGTTAACATACAATATTAATTTAAATGTTAGGAAGTCCGAGTTTAGCATTCTATAGCAATCAAACATGGACGATAAGGAGTTCAGACAAAAAAATTATAGAAGCTTTTGAAATGTGGTGCTGCAGACGAATGATGAAGATTAGAAAATGTTCAAATGTTTGTACAGCTTATGGGACTTAACTACGGGGTCATCAGTCCCTAAAATTACAAATTACTTATCAACTAGCTTATCCTAAGGACGGCACAAATATCTATGCCCGAGGGGTGATTCGAATCCCCGACCGTAGTGGTCGTGCAGACCCTGACTGGAGCGCATCAGTCCCCTCGGCCACCGTGGCCGGCGATGAAGATTAGATGGGTAGATCACGTGACTAATGAGGATATGCTTAACCGAATCGGGAAGAAAAGGAGTTTCTTGCATATCCTAACCTAGAGAAGGGGTAGATTGGTAACACACAAGGAATTGTCAACTTAGCATTAGAAGGAAGGGTGTGGGGTAAAAATCGTAGAGAAAGACCGAGGGACGAATACAGTAGGCAGATTCAAAAGGATATAGGTTGCCGAACAAATTCTCAGATCAAGAGACTTGCAAAGGACAGGGTAGCGTGGAGAGCTGCATCAAACCAATCTGCGGACTGAAGATCACAACAACAACTTTAAATGAAATCGCTATAACGTGTAAGCGGTTTGCGTTAGGACGTTCATATTGTACGGATATCCTCAGGGCATAACGAAGAAAAACGAGAAAATGTCCTAGAAAGCTTTTTCCACGCGGCTGTGCTAACACGGTACGAGATATTACAGCAGAGTCGGATCAAAAGGGGAATGCTTTGAGGGGAGACCTCTCTAAAATTAGAGATTTAAAGACGTAAAGATAATAGTTTGTTACATTACAAAATATGCCGTTTTGGCAGATGTAGCTGAATGATGTATACACCTCTATATATTTACTCGATCAGAAAACATTTGTGGTAGGTAGTCGTGGGTGCGCTTGACTACATACACTCCGCAAAGTGAACAGACAGCTTGATGTTCTGGAGAATACTATGCGCAAATACACTCACAATGAAAAATAAAGGAATAATAAAAATAGATCAATAATTGACATTTCGGGAATCTTATATTACTTTGAGGGTAACAATTAATACACTGGGAATTTCTTAGCAAAAATATTGTTCAAGTGATTCGTGACACAAGCTACTAAGTTAAATGTACTAAATATGGTTAAAGAATAACTTTTGAAAGCTTATATATAATTATGTACCTTATACAACCGAACATTTGTCAGCTTACATTTTAACTGAGGTTTTCAGTGGAGGAAGAGGAGGAAATGAACAGAGTTTGGGATAAGAGATGTACAGGGAGTGGAGGAAGCTATGGACGAGGTAGGGTGGAGGATAAGAGAAACATAGGGTGAGGGAAGACGGGAAGAGAGAAAATGAGGGTTTAAGACAGGGGAAAAGAGTGGAAAAAATGATATTCGGCCATGGGTGTCCAGTCTTTCAGGTTAAGGGGTCACAATGGAAAGAGAAGAGGACTTTTGTCCACAGCCATTAGCGAAATCAGAAATGAAAACAACAAGAAAATATATTCATATACAGTGTGTTCCGTTTATCTTGACCAACCAATATATCTCTGTAAAGCCGCGGCAGAATAGTCATGCGCACTAAAGCGCCTTGTTGGGGTGCGCGCGGCCGTTCGCCGTCGAATGTTCGAGCCCTCTCTCGGGCAAGGGCGTGTGTGTGTGTGTGTGTGTGTGTGTGTGTGTGTGCGTGTGTGTGTGTGACCTTAGCATAAGTTACTGTACGTTAGTTTAAGTAGTTTGTAAGCCTAGGGACTGATGACTAATGTATTTGAGTCTCTTAGATTTACAAACATTTGAACAATTTTTATCTCTGGAATAACAACACCAATTGTAAAACGACTTTCTTAAACGTAAACATGTGTGTTTTTTAACACGATCTTGTGTTTTTAAATAGACACCCTATATTATTTCAATAACAATATATGGCATGATAAATCACATAAACAATGGCGTTGATTTCATCGCAATACGCCAATTACATCGCGAGATATCGCGAATCGAAGTTGACGCTTGAAATTACCGAAACGCACGGCTAGCGCACTTCCTGAGCAGCTTGGGGTTCTCTTTTTAGTTTTAGGACTTGAGCTAGCCACGCATTTCGCATATTTTAAGCGTCGACTTCGCTTCGCAATATCTCGCGATGGCCGCGGTGGAGTGGCCGAGCGGTCTAAAGCACCTCGCTGCGGAGTGCGCGGTTGCTCGCCATGGAGATTCGAGTCCTCCCTGGGGCATGGGTGTGTGTGTTTGTCCGTAGGTTAGTTTACCTAGGTTTAAGTAGTTTGTAAGCTACGGACTGATGACCACGCAGTTTGGTCCGATAGATTATTGAAAAAAAAAAATAATAATAAAAATAAATCTCGCGATGTTACTGGTGTATTGTGATGAAATCAACGCAATTGTTTACGTGATTTGTCATGCCACAGATTGTTGGTAAAATAATATAGGATGCCCATTTAAAACACATCAGTTAGTGTTAAAAACACACACATGCTTTGGGTTTAGAATGTTTCAAAATATTTACATTAATGAGCCCCTGCAATACATTGACACCGGTGAAAGTCGTTTAACAATAGGTGTTGTTGTTCCAGAGATATTTTGGGTGGTCAAGATAAATGGGACACCATGTATAAGAAGAAGAGGGGTCTCTGTCTGGCATCAGTACTTTTCACATATGTAATTTAGAATTTACTGATTTTTAACTTCAATTTTTTTAAAAAGCAAGTTGGAATTCATTTGTTACATAAGATATTACAAACAAATTTGTGTGTAAATAATTACGATTTAAAAAATCAATGTGAGTGTTTTACTCTGAATTTAATATACTAATGTAACAATCTCAGGTTCGATCGCAGTGGTTGAATGATCAAGGAGTTCGTCTGAGAATTTTTTTCTCTCTTTCTGTGTTTTACTCTTGATAATAGCTGTTTACAAACGAACGTGCATCAAAACAATAATGAAAAATGTTGTTGTTGTGATTCTGAAGGGACTAAACAGCTAGGTCATCAGTCCCCTCTTAAATATTTAATGCATGACTGTGCAGAAAGCGATATCTGTATTTTTGGTAGGTATCACTTGTCAAAGTCCAACGTTGTCAGTACCCCTGATTGACATCCACTGAAGATTTATATCTCCTACCAACGTGTAGTGATCAGAAGTACGGTGAGATACATAAATAATATAGACTTTCCTTGTACTTCCATGACCTAACTTTGTTGTATTTCTCTAAATCTCCAGTTTCGCAGGTGCAACTGAAGTAGCTCTAAGGTAATAGTCCAGCGTGTATGAAGGAAAATTTATAACTGGAAATATACAGTATTGCCCGGTCCGATAGTTGTAAATAAATGAATTGTTACCTTGTATTTTGCTTCAGTTACTTGTAATTCCTATATGTCGTGTCGCCGCTATTCGCCGCAACGCCTGCGTTCTACACAACTTGCCGCGCCACTTAAAGAAGACGCGATAAATCACTCTATCGTACTTCGGCCGCTGTGGGCGTCTTCAGTCTCGGTAGCTCTTTGCCTGATTCGCGCGCCGGCCAATCGGAAGAAGGGGCCTCGCCTAGATATACGACATGACAGTCAGTACGGGTCAGTGCGGGAGATCAGTCAGTACGAAGCAGCCTCAGGTATACAACAGTTCCAGGAAATTCAAAACAGAACTGCCATACTTTTGTCTATGCACAAGTCGGAAAGATTTCTGTTGCGCAGCAGAACTATTTAATAATACAAGAAGTTTGTGCCAACAGAAGCACATCAAATTTCAGTATTGATTTCTTCTATCAATAAATCTTTTGAGGGCTAAATACTTCTTTTAGTTGCAGACTTTGTCCATACCCTTGCTAGCCACGGTCCACTTCCTTCCCACGCTGCAATAATCGAGGTCAGTGCAGGAGTTCCAGTCAGTACGATAGAGCCTCAGGAATACAACATTTCCAGGAAGTTCATAATAGAACAGCCATACTTTTGTATATGCACAAGTCGGAAAGATTTCTGTTGCGCACCAGAACTATGAAATACTACAAGAAGTTTTTACCAACAGAAGCACATCAAAGTATTGATTTCTTCTGTCAATAAATGTTTTGAGGACTAATCACTTCTTTTAGTTGCAGACCTCGTCCATATCCTTGCTAGCCACGGTCCACTTCCTGCCCTCGCTGCAATAATCGAGGTTACAACACTGTAGATTAGGAGCAGTGGGGAACCTATAGAAGTAGGCAAAATGTACCAGAAGGCAATCCATCTTTAGGGCTAGAGCTGTGTTCAGTAGGAACGTGGTGTCTTCTGTACGCAGTCCGGCATCCGCATTTGGCGATTTCTATGCCTCGTTAGTGGCTGCGGGCTTCCAGTGCCTCCTTCCTGGTCTGCACTGGTGGTGGTTGGAGGTAGAGAGGGTGGAGGCCAGGGCGGCGTCGCGTGGTGACAGTGGCGGCCTTATCTCTCACGCTCCACCAATCAACGGCGAGGCGCTGACTAACACCACCCTCGGGACTGCCTGTTCCACTTGGAGGTGTCGGCAGGCGTCCCTGAAGCGAAGTCGCGTCCCCCGAGGCGCCGCTCCCTCTCTGCTGGACAGTTTTATGAATGCGACTGGGAGCACCACTGGTAATGCGATGTGTCGGCAAACATACAGCTGCTTGTTCTACGAAGGCTCCCTATATATATATATATATATATATATATATATATATATATATATATATATATAGGGTGTTACAGAAAGGTAAAGAAAAGAAAATATGTTATGTGGACATGTGTCTGCTTAATTTCCATGTTAGAGCTCATTTTAGTATTTACTGATGAAGCTTCATTCCAACGTGATCAAATTGTAAATTTTCACAATCAACATGTGTGGGCTTACGAGAATCCGCACGCAATTGTGCAATCACGTCATCAACACAGATTTTCTGTGAACGTTTGGGCAGGAATTGTTGGTGATATCTTGATTGGGCCTCATTTTCTTCCACCTACGCTCACTAGGGCACGTTATCATGATTTCATACGGGATATTCTACCTGTCCTGCTAGAACATGCGTCTTTACAAGTACGACACAACATGTGATTCATGCACGATGGGCTCCTACACATTTCAGTCGACGTGTTCGTACGCTTCGCTACAACAGATTCGGTGACCGATGGATTGGTAGAGGCGGACCAATTCCATGGCCTCCACGTTCTCATGACCTCAACCCTCTTGATTTTCATTTATGAGGGCATTTGAAAGCTGTTGTCTACGCAACCCCGTTACCAAATATAGAGACTTTTCGTGCTCGTATTGTGGTCGGCTGTGATACAATACGCCATTCTGCAGGGCTGCTTCAGCGCATCAGGGATTCGATGCCACGAAGGGTGGATGCATGTATCCTCGCTAACGGAGGACATTTTGAACATTTCCTGTAACGAAGTGTTTGAAGTCACGCTGGTACGTTCTGTTGCTGTGTGTTTCTATTCCATGATTAATGTTATTTGAAGAGAAGTAATAAAATGAGCTTTAACATGGAAATTAAGCGTTTCCGGACACATGTCCACATAACATATTTTCTTTCTTTATGTTTGAGGAATGTTTCCTGAAAGTTTGTCCGTATCTTTTTGTAACAACATATATCTCCAGAACGCCGTCCCCAAGTTCTCCTGCAGGACATCATACCCATATCCTGCTTCGATGGGGTAGACCTCAGTCTTGCATAAACGTTATCTCTCAGAAATCAGTCACTTTGAATAACGATGTTGATACAATATCCCCATACCTTTACGTACCGTTCGGTAGTCATCCTGCCATCAAGAAATATCACAAAGATTATTCCGTACCAGAACATTCCTCACCACACAGTCTCCCGTCGAGAATGAAGAGGTTTCCCGATCGCGAAATGCGGATTCCCCGTCCCGTGCTTATTGACGAAACCAATCAAATTAAAGTGGGCTTCGACAAACAACACTCATATCAAATTCCCGATCGTAAATTCTGCGTACAATATTGTTGCCGAAACACAACCGCATTTCCATGGCAGTGGTGCACAATGATTGACAGGTTTGAGTTTTGCTTGGGAAGACATGCAAGACTTCAACAGTTTAGCGCAGTGTCTACAGTTTCAGTCCCAGCTCCTTTACAAACCATTTAATCGATTTCCGGGACTTAGTTTAAGACCCATCACAAGTATTCTCTCGCCGGCCGCGGTGGCCGAGGAGACTGAGGCGCTACAGTCAGGGTCTGCACGCCCACTACGGTCGGGGGTTCGAATCCCCCCGCGGGCATGAATGTTTGTGCCGTCCTAGTTCGTAAGTAGTTCATGAGTAGTTTGTAAGTTTAGGAAGTGATGACCCCGTAGTTAAGTCCCATAGACTATACAAACAAACAAGTATTCTCTGCCTTTTAGGGCGTTTTAGCCCTTTTCTGACAATTGACATGGCCACACTCGTCGTGAACGCTACCCCTTCTCCCAAAATCGTGAAACAAATTTTAGACTGTTGGCACACACGCGCCGGTTGTCTTCATCTAGAACCCAGTCGCAAACTTGTCTCAAGCCGCAGTTGGACTGTTTTTGCTCGTATAGTGGGCATTCATAAAAGCTCTTCGCTCAGACACGCTGTACATTGAGATTTTTACGTGCCAACAGTCGACAAAAATAAGGCGCTTAATTATGTGCATTAGTATTCCCTCAGTACCCATCGGCCATCCGTGGCGTATTATCGTCTTAAAAATTTCATTTCGTATATTTCAGCAATTGCCGTCCTGTATACTATAGTCAAGCTTTATGAATTACTTTGAACGGAAAGATCAATCGGCCCACCGTCAGTTCTTTCTTGTGAAGCACAGTCAGCTCTTTCTTTATTCGCTCGAAATGAAGAGTGTATCAAAAAGGGATGTCAACTTGATTTTATTTTCCTAGTTTCCCAGAAGGCTTTTGGCACGGTACTTCGGCAACAACTTTAAAATAAATAGTTTTCGAGATTTCGTGTTTAGTCAGTGAGTGAGTGAGTGTCCTTTCGTTTTTATATAGATAGAAATTAAGGAAACAGATTGCTTAATTTTGGATACAAGAGAATTAAGGGAGACTTACAGACAAATATAAATAGTAACATGCAAATCTGTAATGCTAGCTTTATTTCATATAACGTCATGCCTGATACGACATCTGTAGCGAAACTGTTGTGAAAGATAGAGTTTTTCGTTTCATCATTTTGTGTGTGTGTGTGGGGGGGGGGGGGGGGTGTAATCAGTTACAAAACGCTTCATAAACGTCTGAAATTACATGCAAATTTTGTTGCAGGTCCGTAACTACTCCCATTTTTAATAATTTACGCATAAATCTGGGTATTCTCACGCGGTGGCCACTTATTATTTATGACGTCATATCTCCTGAGCTATATGTCGTGCTCTCCAAGCCATACGTTCGGGTAAATGACGTTGTTATTGCATTGCACTAACTGCTACTATTCTATCTGCATTAATGTGCTTGTGTAATTCGTTTGGTAAACACAAGTCAACACCAACCCCCTCTGCAGCAACTTTCTATTATTACCAGGCCGGCCGTCCTAGTTCGTAAGTAGTTCATAAGTAGTTTGTATGTTTAGGGACTGATGACCCCGTAGTTAAGTCCCATAGACTCTACAAACATTTGAACATTTATTATTACCACTTTCTCGGTTGTTGCAATGTTGCCTCCACTCTGCAGCACCGAGAGAAAGACGTCGAACCACTTTAGTTCATTCTGCCGATGACAATACATAAGGACCTAGGTATCTCAATTATTTTACAAAAATAAATATACGTTCCTGGCAACTTCACAACAGTGAGGCTCTTAGGCTCTCTTGTTAAGTAATCACAGAATATATGACATCAAATGCGCATGGGAAAAACTGAACATGCGTACACAGCCGGGATTCGAACCTCGATCTCCTGCTTTCTACGCACACACATTTTCAGCTCTGCCCATGCGCAGCTGATGTCATATATTCTGTGAATATGAAAGAACAACTACAGGATCAGAAGTGACGTCTGTTCTTTCGGAATAGACGACACAAGTATATATAATATGACAGTGACGGGCAATGATCGTCTCGTAAGTGGGGAGGGGTGGGAAAGTTTGGAACCTTTGCTCTTATGTGAATTACTCAATGTTCAAATGTTGGTAGAGCCTATGGGACTTAACTACGGGGTCATCAGTCCCTAAACTTACAAACTACTTATGAACTAGCTAATACTAAGGACGGCACAAATATCCATGCCCGAGAGGGGATTCGAACCCCCGACCGTAGTGACCGTGCAGACCGTGACTGACGCGCCGCAGTCCCCTCGGCCACCGCGGCCGGCTGGGAATTACTGACTCCGAATTTGAATACTGTGGGCAGGGTAGAACTGGAAACTTGTGTCCGACAGGAGGCGTGCTTAGGTAGTGCTTGTAGGTGCGGTGATTACTGTGTCCCCAGTGGTGTAGTGGTCAGCGCAACTGCCTAGAAAGCGGGAGACCAGAGTTCTAATGCCGGATGGGTAAAGATTTTCAGCTTTGCCCATGCGCAGTTAATGTTGTGTTTGTAAATCTATCGGACCGAACTGCGTGGTCATCAGTCCGTAACTTACAAACTACCGAACCTAAGGTAAATTAACCTGAGGACAACACACGCACGCACACACACACACACACACACACACACACACATGCCCCAGGGAGGACTCGAACCTCCGACGGCGAGCAACCGCGCGCTCCGCAGCTAGGCGCCTTAGACCGCTCGGCTACTCCACCGCGGCGCGCAGTTGATGTCATATATCCTTTGAATGTGAAAGAATAACAACTGCAGGATCAGAAGTGACGTCTGTTATTTCGGAATAGACGTCACATGTGTATATCTCTTGTTAAGGTTTGCCTGAATACTGTTTTATTTATTCTTGTACGGATTGGGGCTGAAGTTTGAAAGAGCACTCGTCTTGCGTTCGCGCTGACTCAAGAGGACGCTGAATAATGGGAGATATCATTACGGAATATTGGCGCCACCTGGTTATTTCAGGCCGCCCTGTCAGCAGCGGTGTTTCGCGTTTCAAACGTGACTCACCGCAGCGCCTCGCCCGCCTCATTTGTTTACAGAAATGTCCGCCGACTGTGACAACGCGACGCGACCCGCGCGCGCTTCCTGCCGCCGACAACGGCCCCGCTGCCGCTGGCGCTGTCATTAGGCCCGACATATCGTTTGGTAAACACGAGCCTTAATTAAAACCGGGCAGCGGTACGGCAGCCAGACGGCGAGCCGCCGCCACCTGCTGTCTCTGCGGGTGTCGGCAGCGCCGAATGCGGTCCGCGTGACCCGCGGCGCTGGCGTCTCTCTCACGCGCGCTCTTAACATAAATTCAACACGAGGTTTCGTTTCGATCGGATGTATGCTTTTCTAACAATGGGGCAATTCAAATACAGCCCGTAATAATTCGTTTTATTGTGCACTAGAGTGAGTAAAAGTAGTTTTTACAGTCTCTTTCAAAAGAGATAGATTAGCTGGGCAGTACTTACCTTTTTTCTGTAACGCCGATAGTCACAAGAATAAAGTGAAAGGACGAAAAAATTAGACAAACTTTCGGAACTGGGTTGCTTCATCAGGTAGGAGAGAAATTTTCAAATGTTTGTTAAGCTTATGGGACTTAACTACGGGGTCATCAGTCCCTAAACTTACAAACTACTTATCTACTACCTTATACTAAGGACGGCACAAATATCCATGCCCGAGAGGGGATTCGAACCCCCGACCGTAGTGGCAGTGCAGACCGTGACTGGAGCGTCTCAATCCCCTCGGCCTCCGCGGCCGGCAGGTAGGAGAGAAGGGAAGAAAAAAGAAAAAGGAATGGGAACAGAAGGGGATGGTTTTTCTCGACCTAGTTCATGAGGATGACGTTTGAGGATTGTGGAAGTCAAAGATACTGTATATTAGTACTGAGTCATGCCAAAGAGGATATATATATATATATATATATATATAACCAAAGAGCATAGATCAAGCAGTAAAGAGAAATAAATACGAGTGAAGCGAATGATGCTGTGTGGGGGGTGGAGGAGGTGTGTTATCTAAAAGTTTTTGATTAATAGGGAAAGATATAGAGGACCACACACACACACACACACACACACACACATATATATATATGTGTGTGTGTGTGTGTGTGTGTGGTCCTCTATATCTTTCCCTGTTAATCAAAAACTTTTAGATAACACCCCTCCTCCATAATGATATATATATATATATATATATATATATATATGTGTGTGTGTGTGTGTGTGTGTTTGCAAGTTTTTCAAGATACGACCCCCTTCCAAATAAAAATGTTCCACTGACCCTCACTCCTCACGAACCTTATCTCAAAAGAAAACAAATTTGATCTTACTTTTGTTCCACCTTTCTTTTAAAATTTTGGACGATTTTTTGTGTATTTTTCTGAATGGAACACATTATCCTGTTTTACATAATATACGACAGAAAAATATATTTTGCTCAATGAATGTTTCGTATTTCAGGAAAAACTCAGAAACGAATTATGCTCATTAAGAAAGATAGCATTGTATAGACAATTTGTAAAGGAGTAGATTTTTTTTTTTTTTTTTTTTTTTTAGAATTTCCCAAAATTACTTTTTGTGTCTTGTTCTTTTAGCCCACTTTTCGATCGTCCCTGGAAACAGTATTCACGCTTTGGGCTCATTCATCATTAACACATTGTATTACCAAACAATCTATGATATATTCCAGTCATAATGTTACACAAGGACTCCGTAATTTGAACATTAAATACATTTCGTTTATAAATACGCTTTGTGTTACTGAACCCCTAGTTATTTTACGGTACAAGCACTTCCCCCTGTGAGGGTGACCCCCCGAGTAAGACTTGGCAAAACAAATAGGCTCTGTGGTATAGGAAAGAGACAGGGTGGCGAATGGAGATTTGGGTCTGGCGGTAGACGTGCAGGAAAGAGTCCTCTGCAGTCGGGCTGGTCACTGTGTCCTCGGCGGCGGGCTTGTCAACGCATATGCCTAGTAAGCAGGAGATCCCGGGTTCGAATCACGGCCGGGCACAAATTTTCATTCGCCGCAATTTGGTATTCCATCTAAACCTGGTAGAGTGGAACCATAACTGATCGCAAATTGCGACTAATTTCATTCGACAGGGGAAACTTCATTATCAAACTCCCCCTCATACTAGTATCTACCTTACAAACAATGTGCCAATTTAAATACATGACAAGCTGAGGGTTAAGCCCAAATCGTCCCTCCTCCTTCCTTAACTGCACCATCCGGTGCTCTCAGCCTAATAAAACAGTTGTAAGTAATATTTTCGCTGAATTTTTATCACCAACACTGTGATACGTAGCGATGAAGAGTAAGTACGAGTGCCGGCCGCGGTGGCCGAGGGGACTGAGGCGCTTCAGTCACGGTCTGCACGGCCACTACGGTAGGGGGTTCGAATCCCCGCTCGGGCATGGATATTTGTGCCGTCCTAGTTCGTAAGTAGTTTGTAAGTTTAGGGACTGATGACCCCGTAGTTAAGTCCCATAAGCTGTACAAACATCACATAAGTAAGAGTATTGTTTACACAGCGTCGGAGCCGGAATAAGAGTCTCCCGCCCCCGCGGGTGCCAAAACACAGGGGGGCGGCTGTCAGGAGGGAAGTATAGCTCGGCTGTTGGCCGGCCAAAGTCCGTCGGGAGCAAGGTAAACGCGGCCGGCCGGGCGGCGGACACGCGACGCGGCCCCCGGCTATTTCAATAAACCGCGCCCGTCGCACGCAACCAGATACGGCACTTCAAAGAGGCCGCCGCCGCCGCCGCCGCCGCCGCCGCCGCCACAGTGTAAGCGGCCCCCGGGGAGGCCGCGCGCTGCAAATGCCACGCCGCCCCCGCACGCCGCTCCCCCGCACTAAAGTGCCCGCGACATTTCCGCTGGACGCCGGCGATCAACCCTCGCGCTGTCGTCGCAGCCTAAACGCGCTTATCGTCTGACGGCGAGGACCACTCGACAGGACAGCAAACACTGTGCGTTATACAGAAGCTTTCACACGTCTTCAAACTGGAATATTCAACGGGTTAGGCGCGTCACTTGCAACATGCAGTTATTTAAATGTCTTATCCGTGGCAGCGACTGTGTTTTGTAGGTTAGAAAAGACACAGCCACCGGCTGTGAGATAGCAGATTGATTCACGACTGATTTCGAGCAATTAATGCCCTTCTTCTGGTACCTGTAGAGGATGTTTCAAAAGGGACTTTACAACTTCGAAAATTAATATATAGTTATTAAAAAGAGCTACAGAGATGGTTTTACTGTTGTTTCAAAGGAAAACACATCAAGTTTTGACTCGCATAGTTCGCTAGTGCAGCGCCATTTGTATTCCTTTAAACAAAGCTGCCTACCGCTGCCGCTAAACTGCGTGGCCGGCTGTGACCTCATTTAACCTTGAGCTGCGAAGGCGATTCATGAATGCAGTACGAAGTCGCATTCAAAATGCTTGAAGGCAATGATATCTACGAAAGTGTCATACCAATCGATATATTCTTTTAGTCAAGATATACCAGAAATATCTTATCTGCCTAACTTTCTTCGGTACCCATCATTAGCTACGCTGTCTACCCATCTAATTTTTAGCATTCGTCTGTAGCACCACATTCCAAAAGCTTTTGTCTTTCTTCTGTCTGAACCCCTTGCCATCCACTTTTGACTCCCATACAAGGCTGCACACCAGACAAATTAATTTCAAAGTGTTGGCAGCATGAAGGTTTTTCATCAGCTACAATTGTAATTGATTTCTACGGCACGAGTGTAACGGCTACTGGAGGTGCAACAACATCATGATCAGATATTACGGGCAGAGAAGGACCCGCTCGGTTAGGCGTGCGGTCTAACGCACCGCTTTCCAAGACAGGGATGCGTACCGGCCCCGGTTCGAATCCGCCCGGCGGATTAACGGAAAGGTGGGTCGGAGTGCCGGCCAGCCTGGATGTGGTTTTATGCGATTTTCCACATCCCCCTAGGTGAATACCGGGCTGGTCCCCAGGATCCGCCTCAGTTACACGATTCGCAAACATATCGTAACACTGTACATTTTACACTTTCACACACATATAACACTATACACAGACAAGGGGTACACATTTCCTCCTGGGGGGGAGGGCATGGGGTGGCAGCAGGAAGGGCATCTGGCCACCCTGTAACTATTAACACTTGCCAAATCCGCGTTTAACACAGTGCTGACCATGCTTGTGCGGGAAAGGGCCAAAGAGAGACAGACATATTACGCGAAGAGAGGGAAGTATTTTGATTACTTGTGTCAACACTTGTTAGTTTGCAACCATAAAATTATGTATGTTTGTAAACCTACTTGAACAAACTGCTATGATCATCAGTACCTGGACTTACAAACTACATAAACTAACCTAAGTACAACATACACCGTCATGCCCCAGGGAGGACTCGAACTTCCGACGACGAGCAACCGGACGCTCCACAGCAAGGCGCCTTAGAGCGCTCGGCCACTCTACCACGCACCATAAAATTCGCTTGTAACTGTTGTAGTTGCTGAATATCGAAGTATTTGTTTTCACACCCGATCTGTTTGAACTATTTCTCAATTCGGTTTGATATTTTAGTCATTTTAGTAATGACTTTACTCCTAATCCCGGTATTTCGACATTTACCGTTTTATGAATGTTCATTCTGCGTGATTGACATTTTAATTTTCGCGTACCGTATCTCCTGAATATTAATCTTTCCGAACTGGTGGCAACGTATATTCAGTACATGTTACATATCTACAGATACGGCGCCGATCCTGTCAGGGTTTACTAATTGACACAGATGCCCCTCTTTTGCAGTGGTTGGTGAATGGGCTTATATACAGGTCATGTAGAATTATAGCGGTCATACAGTTAACACTTTTCACATCTTACTTTTCTCGTTGATGTCATGTTAAAATTTTTCTTGCGTACGATCTGTGTATGTGCAACTGCTTCTGACACTGTTACAAGTTTCGGAAGGATACCTAGCAGCTTTCGTCGCGAAAGAGAGGGTGAGAGGAGACATGAATGTAATTAGAGAAGCCATTTCCTGCAGCGTATTAAAAAGAGCAGAAGTGTAAATTAACTTATGATTTCTTAAAGAATCACGGAAGAACAGAAGGAGGCTGGAGTCAGAGATAACTAGGAAAAAATGTTTTGAGATATCGGGAACCGACGTCTAATGAAGCACGCTTCCCTGAAATCAGATTAAAAATTGATGAGAAAAACTTCCTTCAATATAAGAACTCGAGTTAGGAAAGTTCTCGCCCCCCAGTCGGCTGCGTAGCTTATCTGGAAGGGGGTGTCACTCCTCTGGCTGTCGAAATGCGAAAACTCAATATCCTGCTTGTACACAGTCACTGACTACAAGACGAAGGCTCAGACATTGTAAGCTATAAAACTGACTTCTCGTTATTTTATCATCATTTATCATAATTTCGAATGACTATATGCGATCCTCCTCCTCTAATAGTAATAACGTTCGCAATATGTGCAATTACTGCAGCCAATATCATAGACTGTTTGTCATACTGCCTTTGTTTATTTTTGTAATTTTTATTCTGTCGCTACACTCAATGTCCCGATTTATCTGATACTCTTATTATTACACTGGATAAGCCCCACATCTTTCCCTCGTGTTTCTGTTCACGTAATATTAAACACACATGACGCATCTGCATAGGTCTTAATAGTAGTACAAACTCATGAATGTTCCATGGGCTTTTTTGTCTTGTTCAGAGCAAGTATACCAAAATGGAGATTTATCCAGTTGTGTCATCATGCCTTGAGAGCTGGTGAACCTTGGAAAGAAGTTTCTTCAATAGGTCATTAATTATGTAAACAAAAACTGATGTCAATATAATTCGTTAGAGTACTGTGACCGCATTGTCAATTCATAAAGTTGGCCGACGTTTCAATGGGCTGCGTCATATTTTCATTTTCAATAATCTGAAAACTCTTTTCAACCCAAGATCGCTTCAAAACCTTATTTTATGACCAGTTTCGGCAGAACTGTGCTGCAATCCGCGGGTCTTTTAACAACTAACAAAAGTTCGTAATCTTGCAAGTCGCGCAGTGATGTTGCGACGTCCCAAAATAGAAATCATGTTACGATGATGCCCATCGTACCCTTCCACTTAACTTGACGGGATCGCCATTGTATGGATTAAATATGTAAATCTATAAATATTATAAAATGATTGTGTGTGTGTGTGTGTGTATGAGAGAGAGAGAGAGAGAGAGAGAGAGAGAGAGAGAGAGAGAGAGAGAGAGAGAGCTTGTGTGTGTGTTCAACATGTCCTCCTAAAGTACTAACTCGATTTCAACCGAACCTTTTTCACATATTCCTTACCTTGACACATGATATATGTCATAAACAGTGAGTAGCACGAGAAACTGCCACATATGTGACGAATGAATAACAAGAATTTACTCATAAAATGTTTTAGAATCAGAGCACCAAGTTACTTGTGACATATTTTGGACATGCTTTTAAACCTCTACGAAATTTTCTCAGTGGAGCAAGAAAAATTTGAAGGAAAAAAATTTACAGCTAGTTATTTCCACCGTTAATTTAGTCAAATTACGGCTTTTGGCATGACGTTACAGTTCTTTATTTTACACAACTACCTGTATTCATGAGACATTTTATTAACAGTATGCACTTATACCCCTGAATTCACCTCCGAAATTACATCACAGTAGTACTCAAAGTTCGGAAGACATAACGTCATAAATAACGAGAGGAATGAGAACTGTCTGATCACCAATCCGGTTTTAGTTCATTAAGTTCTAATTATTATATGTATCGGTAAAATATTTCGCAAATTTTCCAATATACGTAATTAGAAAAATATTATTGTGTGACACATTGTTCAGGTCTCGGCCAACGATAAATATAGGCCTGAGTGCAGACGAATTTGCCGTCGGCGAAGTAGAGCACTATAGTGTCATATGTAACGTCATAATGCCTTACGCACGCTGTACGGTAAACGATAGAGGACGCATATGGACAATTTTAGCGTAACCAAGTGTGTTAACTGCCCTCTGTGATGATGACGTCGCAACTAATGGTCTCTGAACCTACTCTACTGACGGCACATTCATCAGCGACCTGGTATGTATCTATAGTTGGCCACGCTTCAGGAGGTATGACGTCATATATGCGTGAAAACTAAACAACCTGTCGAAGTTTGGTAAAGGTATGGGTGAAATGGACGGAGCCGCGTGGGAGTGGCCGTGCGCTCTAAGGCGCCTTCCTGTGAAGTGCGCGTCTGCTCCCTTTCGGAGGTTCGAGTCCTCCCTCAGGCATGCGCGTGTGTGTTGTCTTTAGTATAAGAAAGTGTAAGTAATTCTACAATTTTGGGACTGATGAGCACTGGAATTTGGTCCCATAGCTTTATAAACATTTTAACATTTGCATTTTGAAATGGAGGGAGGGTCGGGCATTAGGCAATGAGCAGTTGGGGAAGAAGACGCACAGTGTTTTAATTCAGGAGCGAAGGTTGTATACTAATAAGTGTGCAAAGCAAATTACTTTCGAGCACCGAGCATGAATGGTACACGTTGCTCCATGTAAAAATTGCAAACGTAGTCCATTGAAAATGAATGTTATGGGCAGGGTTTGACCTCAGATACTTAGGTATAAAAAAAACAAGCGCTCTAACAACTTGCCCCATGGCAGCTCAACATAGTATTTACAAGCAGTTAAGCTTTTCCTCTGTTCCGTAGATCAAGTGTTACTTATTATTATAGATTATGCATGTTCTCTTGGACGACAGCACATAGCCCTGTAATTTGGAAGACTCCGTGTATCTCGCAGTTCCGATTGATATCTATCGAACAGTCCACTGTCGAGGTTTTGAGGTGACAAGACGACACAAAAGATTGAATTTTCCCAAAAGGCAATCGCGTGACAACAGAAGTGTTTTGTTATGAAACATTCATTTTAGGAGTGCAATTGCTTTTACTGAGCGTTTCTGAACCAGATATTCGGGCGCCACGCACTGCAAAAAAGACCTATACCTAGCCTTAAGGCTACGCTGGCCTATTGTTGGTTTTGTAGTTATTGATAGTGTGTTAAAATGTTCAAATTTTTGTAAAGCTTATGGGATTTAATTACAAGGTCATCAGTCCCTAAACTTACAAATTACTTATGACCGAGCTTATACTAAAGACGGCACAAACATCCATGAGCGAGAGGGGATTCGAACCCCCGACGGGGAAGGGCCTCGCGCATCGTAGCACAGCGCCTCAATGCGCTCGGCTGCTCCGCCCCGGCGATAGTGTGTTAAAGAATAGTCTGAAAGCATGGTGGAGATATACTAACTTTACTTAAAAAGATCTGTAGCGTAGCCTGAAGTATATTACGTATAGGTTAAAGAAGAACATTTATTTAATACGTGAGGGAGCGTAGCTCCTAAATCTCCGGTTCAGAAACACCCAGTGAAAGTAATTGCCTTTGCTATATATCGATCGCAAATTCGTGATACACCGGAACGTCGAGATACCCGGATTCTTCCAAACTATTCACAGCACGAATTACATCGGAGTTTTGGTTCATTCTCTATCGCAGCGTATCCCAAAGTGTGGGTCGCGACCCACTAGTGGGTCGTGGGATGTTGTCAGGTGGGTCCCGCGGTGACCATTAAAATATCGAAATGATATATGTTATTGCCTCGAAAAATGTATTTTGTAAGTCTTGCACTTTTCATTATATTCATTCAATAAAGAAATGTAATATTTAAGTTGCGTCGCTACTTAATTTGAATGGATAATGGTTACAAGTTAATATTTATAAGATTAATGTCTTTTGGAACTCATACGTTTACTTTAGGCCCACTAAAAGTTTTTTATGCAACAGTATTACGAGGTCATTATTTTATGAGCTATTTTAATTTGTTATTTGTGTATGAGAAATTAGTTTGTAAGAACAATATAAAAACTTAAAACTTTCAGCATCGAACGAAAAACCCCTGATAACACTACTATTTCACACTATCGTGAAAACTTCATTTAATGGCTAAAAATGTATCCCATTTTGGTTCACAGTAAAGGGAAGGTGTCGAGTACTTACAAGTATTGTTTTGAAAGAAGCAGTAATATTCACAAGTACTTACTTATGAGAGAGTGTACTTTCTAACACTATTTTCTGTTTTTCAAAATAAAGAATCAGACATTGTGTGGAACATCACTTACAGCCGAAACCAAAATGCTTCGATCCAGATATAGCTATAAACAATAGGACAAATGTTCTGAGTTCACTAATTCTGGACAATAAATTTCTTAATGGATAAAATATTCTTTCATATCACTAATGATGTTCCCTTCGCCATTTCAAAACTATCACTCAGCAAAGCATGAACCCTTCATTGCCCCTTTTAGACAATATTATATTACTTTTAATTGATGATTAGTAGCTGTATTGGGTCACGAAAATTTATGAAGGGTACGTGTGGGACCCCATTACGAAAAAGTTTCGAAACCACTGCTGTATTGTTATGAAGCGTTTGGTAGCAATCTGACGGACACCTGGAGGTCTGGGTGTGAGCCCGCACACTGCTGACCCCGTGCTGTGCGCGCTGTTATGGTGGGGCACGTTAGAGCGGGCCGCGCTACACGGCCGGACAGCCGCTGTCGCATTACGCGTGGCGCCGCGTCGCCTTCGCAATGCGCGAACACGGGTGCCGGCGAATGTAAATTTGCCGCATTATTCAGATGTGTCCGCCGGCCGGCCGTGTTCCATAGCGTGGCCCATCACGAGCATCGACCAGCACCCACCTGAGCTGCCGGCCGCGAACTGCTCTTTGTGTTCACCACCGCTGCAAGCGCTCCGCCTCCAACCTGCCGTCTGCATACTGCTGCAAACACACACACACACACACACACACACACACACACACAGAGCGAGAGCGAGAGAGAGAGAGAGAGAGAGAGAGAGAGAGAGAGACGTTTGGCACTTGGGTGCACAGAATTTAACAGGTAACACTTTCCTAGCAGGCATAACTGCCATTCGCTGACCGATCTAGATAATACGTCACCAATTCTGACTCCTTGCTAGGCTCTAGAATGATCGGTACTATGAATTAACATCCAGTCGAGCCCCAGCTCGAACATACCGGGTGATCAAAAACTCAGTATAAATTTGAAAACTTAATAAATCATGGAATAATGTAGATAATGAGGTAAAAATTAACAAACATGCTTGGAATGACATGGGGTTTTATCAAAACAAAAGAGAGAGAGAGAGAGAGAGAGAGAGAGAGAGAAGAAGAAGAAGAAGAAAAGCACCCCGTATTGCTAGACGCATGAAAGATCTCTCGCGCCATCGTTTAGTGATTATCGTGTGCTCAGCCGCCACTTTCGTCATGCTTGGCCTCACAGGTCCCCAGACCTCAGTCCGTACGATTATAGGCTTTGGAGTTACCTGAAGTCGCAAGTGTATCATGATCGACCAACATCTATAGGGCTGCTGAAAGACAATATCTGACGCCAATGCCTCACCATAATTCCGGACATGCTTCACAGTGCTGTTCACAACATTGTTCCTCGACTACAGCTATTGTCGAGGAATGATGGTGAACATATTGAGCATTTCCTGTAAAGGACATCATCTTTGCTTTGTCTTAATTTGATATGCTAATTATTGCTTTCTGATCAGATGAAGCGCCATCTGTCGGACATTTCTTGAACCTTTTTTTGTTCTAATAAAACCCCATGTCATTCCAAATATTTGTGTCATTTTTTACCTCTCTATCTACATTATACCTCGATTTATTACGTTTTCAAATATATACTGACTTTTTGATCAACCGATATGTCTCGGTTCTCCTGTTACCAGTCTCCTTTTCTGCTTTTTGTCTAATCCAGAAAATATGAGATGCCATCAGAGCAATTTTTTTAATAAACGCTGTACGTTTTGCTTTAGTAATCCTCCTGCAGGACGGTTTTATAAGTCCGATAAAACAGAATAAAAATTTGTTTTAAAGGCGAAAACTCACTTTATTTCTCGACGTATTCTCCTTGCAAGGCTACACACTTGGTCCAGTGAATTTCCAATTATTTCAACCCATCGGCAAAGTAGGCGCGGTCAAACTCTGCAAAATAGTCTATCGAAGCGGTGGATGAAAATTTCAAATCTGGGAATAAGAAGAAGTCACTCGGAGCAACGTCTGATGAAAAGGGTAGTTGAAGAACAAATTACAATCCCAAGTCGTGCACTTTTGCCATCGCGATAGCTGCTGTGTGGGCTGGAGCATTGTCCTGATGAAACAGAACTTTCTTCCGTGCCAATCTTGAACGTTTTGCAATTAGTTCCTGTTTCAAACGATCCAGCAAAGCAGCATAATAGGGCCCAGTTATATATCTGCTTCTTTTTCAAATAATCTATCAGGAACATACTCTGGAAATCCCAAAAGATAGTGGCCATCGACTTTCCAGATGAAAAAACAGTCTTTGCCTTCTTTAGTGCACTCCCCCCACTGTTAGTCAATTGTTTGGACTGTTGTTTGGTCTCTGGAGTGTGATTGTGGATCCAAGTTTTATCCGAAGCTATGAATCTGCGCAAAAAGTCCTGTGGATTGCGCCTGAACTGTGTGAGATTCTGATCAGAAATTTTCTTACGTTTCTGTTTTCGGGACAAAGTGAGCAGGTGCGGCACCCAGAGCTTCTTCTTGGCCAGTTTTTCACGGAGGATGTAATCCACTGGTTCAGTTGAAATACCTACAATGTCAGCCATCTCGCGACGGTTTAATCTTCCATTACAATATCATACACCTTATCGATGGTTTCAACGGGCCGACCGCAGCATACTCCACATTCCGTGCTTCTCAGAACGCGTTGAAACTCATTGTTCCAAAAGTAACTGGTCTTCAATATTGGTGCAGAACCCACATGGACCTCATCCAACTCGGATTTGATCTGTGCAGGGAGTAGCCGAGCGGTCTGGAGCGCCATGATGCGGATCTCGCGGCCTCCCACGTCGGAGGTTCGAATCCTCCCTCGGGCATGGATGTGTGCGTTTGGCCTTAGGTTAGTTTAAGTAGTTTGTAAGCGACAGATTGATGACCCAGTAGTTGACTCCGATAGACTTAAAATAAAAATGACATTACGAAATTCGTTTTCTCCGTCCTGAGGAACTAACGACGCAGTTACCACTTCAGCTGGCAGAAGACAATCAACTAACAACAGCTACCGTTTGAAACTTGCTGTAATATGAGGCTTACCAACAATAGTGCAGGTTCCGAAAAAATCTCGTTCCTTCAAATTTACCAGACTTATCAAACCACCCCCGTGTAAGTTCTGATTTAACAAAACGAGTACAGTCATAGCAAAAACTTTGCCCTGTTTAATTATTGACGTTAGTATTGACTTTTTCAACTCAATACAAAGGTAAGGCGTAACCAACTAAATGTTCAGGTGTAAAATGCCACGCATTATCCTAGGAGAACACCACGAACACCACGAACACCTTGTCCTTTCTCATAGTAATATCCCTGTGTAAATCTGATAATGGTAATACAAAAGTGATGCTATTCTATCCCAAAGTGCCTATTGAATGTCTGAGAGAAAGTAAAGGTTATATCCTCGTTTATTAACTGAATCCGCCTGATATAGTTACAGCACGTCAAAATTAAATGTGTGTAAATCTGTTTGACTTAACTGCTGTCGTCTATAGTCTATAGTCTCACAAGCTAGTTAAACTAGCTTAAACTAATCTGAAAACAACACAGACACCCATATTCGAGGGAGGACTCGAACCTCCGACGTGGAGCAACAGCGTGCTCCGCACCAAGGTGCCATAGAGCGGTCGGCCATTCCACCTCTCCCTGTTCATTATATCTCTACTGACTTACGTCTGTCAACTTTCGTGGTGATCAGTGAAACACTGTAAAAGTTTATTGCACTCTATAAGATCGACTAACAAGAAGAACACACTTTAGTTTTTATATATATAGTAATCGACTTTAATAAATTCAGTTCTGTGTAACTCCAAGAAATTTTGGTAAAAAATCGTTTTTGAAAATTTCAGAGTTCTTTTAATACCGTGGAATATGGTAAAATTATTATCTGACACATACCGCACATAACACCAATTCCGGGATCGTGCAAACTATTAAACAGTGTTGCATATTTTACGAAATCTTCCGCCGCGGTGGAGTGGCCGAGCGCTCTAAGATGCCTTCCTGCCAAGCGTGCGGTTGCTCGCCGTCGGAGGTTGGAGTCCTCCGTGGGGCATGGGTGTGTATGTGTGTTGTCCGTAGATTAGTGTAATCTTAAGCGTCGGGACTCATGACCATAGCAGTTTAGGCAATTGGTTTACAAACATTTGAACATTTTTGAAAGTATTATTAAAATGGAAAGTACATACACAAAATAGGTCACCTGCTTCAGGACTGGTGATAGTTGGATTCGGTTTCCCTCTTTATTAAACATTTCCAGAATCCAGAAAGCGATCCCAATGCAAGCAATCTCTCTACAACAGGTCCAGAATGTCCATAAAATTATAAATAAATAAATAAATAAATAAAAATACAAATAAAATTTATAAAACCACTTTCATGTTAGGTTATTGAAGGTGCTCTAAACATTAAATGTTCAAATGTTTGTTAAGCTTATGGGACTTAACTACGGGGTCATCAGTCCCTAAACTTACAAACTACTTATGAACTACTTACGAACTAGGACGGCACAAATATCCATGCCCGAGGGGGGATTCGAACCCCCGACCGTAGTGACCGTGCTGACCGTGACTGGAGCGCCTCAGTCACCTCGGCCACCGCGGCCGGCTCTCTAAACATTACGGAGTACATTTTGTCGATAATTTTTCGCGTTTGTATCGAACTGGATTGGAAAGTGATATATCAGGTATCGACTTCACTAGTGTACCTACTAAAAGTGCCTACTCTTTGTTATTTACTTATTTAGATAAATGGGTCATAAGTCATCAACAACACAGCGAACAAACGTCATTTATTCATATAAACAAAACATTAATCTTTTTAATAATAAGCAGTTACTGGCTTGACTATTTTTATCACAATCAGTCTTTTGATACCTGAATACCAATCCAGTTTTCATTCATTATTCCAGGGGGTCCAAAACAATAGCGTACAACAGAACACAACAAGTGAGGTCTAACAGAACATAATAATACATATACAATGTTAAAAAAATGTTCAAATGTTTGTTAAGCTTAAGGGACTTAACTGCGAGATTATCAGTCCCTAATCTTACAAACTACGTATGAACTACCTTATACTAAAGACGACACAAACATTTATGCCCAAATGGGGATTCGAACCTTCGACCGTAGCGGCCAAGCAGATTGTAACTGGTGCGCTGGAGACCACTCGGCCAATGCGGCCGGTGTAAAATTTTCGAAAATAAATTTGTAAATCAGTTTACTGATTACAGCGGTTGAGAGATAACGTGGAGGAATGTTCAAATGTTTGTAAACCTATCGTACCAAACTGCGTGGTCATCAGTCCGTAGCTTACAAACTACTTAAACTAAGGTAAAATAAACTAAGGAAAAACACAAACACCCATGTCCCAGGGAAGACTCGAACCTCCGACGGCGTAATGCGGAGGAGAAGACCACAATAAGGAGCTGGCTGGATCTTGTTGACCGAAATAGGTAGTCACTTAACCATGAAGGGAGAAGAAGATGAAGAAAAGAAGCAAAGAAAGAAGATATGAGTTTAACTTCCTGTCGACAGCGTGGCAATCAGAGACGCAGCACAAACTCGGATTGCTTTTGTTAAGAAAGGGAAAATAATTATACCGTGCCCTTTGAAAGGAACCATTACGAAATATACACGAAGCGACTCAGAGTGACCAAGGAAACCCAAGTATCGATGGCGGCAAGCGGGTTAAGTGTGCGAACCACTACCCCATCTCGCTCTGTGAAAGAAGAAGAAGAAAAAGGCGAAACTAATTTGTCTCCAGACCCATCTCCTTCTTGCCTTACAAGATTGTAAAAAGTCAGCTTAGAAATAAGTAGTCAGCTACAATGAACTTATTTACATATAGATGAATGTAACCTATCTCCCTACAGTTAATTTATTTCTCTTTAAGATTAGAGCTCACCGTATTCGTTAAGGTACCATGATAACTGGCCTCGTTGTCATTGTAAATGAACTACGTCGGGTATTACTCTGAAGATCAAACATCTCACCTCTTTTAAAGATGTCACCTGCCTGCCGCAGTGGCCAAGCGATCTGCGGCGCGCCAGTCTGAGTCTGCACGGCCGCTACGGTCGGGGGTTCGAATCCCCCCGCCGACATGGGTGTTTGTGCTGTCTTTAGTAGAAGGTACTTCATAAGTAGTTTGTAAGTTTAGGGACTGATGACCCCGTAGTTAAGTCCCATAAGCTTAACAAACATTTGAACATTTTGTTGGTTGTGGTGAATTTTAACGTTAGCCAATGAGAAAGACGCATTTTGCGACGTGGGGTTATGTTTTCCAAGCTTGCCGCTAGAGTCTACTGATGCTACTTTGTTTTGGTGCTTCAAGCATCCTGTTGACAACTTTGTGTCGGTAGCAGCCGTTATCAGACAAGAAATAGAAAAAAAAAAAAAATATCGTCAAAACACTTTGCATGTTATCACGTCGAGAAACGACTCCACAGTCTACGGTCAGCATTCTGACGTCGTTTTCTCTGCCGCATTTCTTCAATAAATAAAAACGCACTGATTACTCGTCTACAACGCTTTTCTACCTCTGCTACTTCCGCGTCCATGTTGACACACTGTCTAGAGAGCCTATATAGGGAGAGAGTGGCCATCCAGCCGTTTGCCGCCATGTTTTTACCAGAATGCGTGTGGGACGTGCGCTTACATAGCGACCCAGGCAGAATAACAGATACTTAACGACTGAAATAATCCATCACTTCCACCCATGACATCGAAGCATATCTTCTATCTTACTAATCAGTATGTGGTTAAAGAAATGCCAATCATCTATGTACATACAGACCTAATAAATTTGGAAGCAGATAAGTCTCGTGGAACAGTTTCTATGGCTGTCGAATGTTAATATCATATCTTACAATGTTTGGGTAATTTTGAGCCGCCGCAGTGGCCGAGGTGACTGAGGCGGCCACTGCGGCCACTGCGGTCGGGGGTTCGAATCCCCCCTGGCATGGATATTTGTGCTGTCCTAGTTCGTAAGTAGTTCATAAGTAGTTTGTAAGTTTAGGGACTGATGACCCCGTAGTTAAGTCCCATAAGCTTAACAAACATTTGAACATTTGGTAATTTTGACAGTTAGCAGTTGATTAATATGTTATGTATCTCAAAGAAAATAATGCTATTTCAGAATTTTCTGTTTGAATATCCATCGCCGAAATTAGTACAGTATTATCGGTTTCAGCCCCGATTTTAAGTGTGCTGTCGATCTTATAACATTTTCCTACACTGGGAAACTCCAAAAACGTCATTCTGTAGATACTTTTAGGGACAGAGTATCATAGAAAATAGGAAAAATACCAATACTATCTCTAGAGAAACACGTCACATACCGTAACCAATTATAGGACTGTGAATAGTGAATAATACAAAGCCAAGGTGGAGGTGCCGAAGCAACGTTAAAATGTACCTTGTAGCACAACGTATCAAAAACCAGAACCATGAACTAACAAAACGCTAGCAAATACTGTTTAAAAAATTTACCGCTTATCGGATTCAAACTCGCATCCTTCACGTTATGAATTCAGTTCCTAACCACTTCACCACGCGGGAATTTCACAGGCAGAAGTTCTATTACTGAATTTCGTCAAAGCGTTTCTTGCTTTATAAGTCGCCTTTGCGGTTCCCGCTTTGTCGGTTAATTTTCACTGCCCACTTTTACCGTATATCCTCATTCCTTGCGAACACATGCATCATATGACAATCTTTACTTCGTTTTTTAGAGCCAACAGAGGAAGAGGAACAACGAGCCATTTATCTTGATTGCGCTTAATGATTATGTAAAACACCTTATTAATATTACACTCAGTAAATCACTTTAAACCAACATATAATCTTAAAAACTTTCGGGAAGTTCTAAGGTTATCGTCAACGTCCAACGAATACGTTAATTTACGTAAGTAGAACCGACAAAAGACGTGCAAAGGTGGGGCAGTGCCTACCATAATACAACCTGTACATAGATGTACAGTGAAATGGCTTTCAGAAGCTTTTGAGACACACCACAGTACAGACACGCACACTGTAGCTATTCACACACATGCAACGCCCGCCAAATCTGGTAAAAACATGGCGTCTTGGACTCTCAGCCAATCTGGAGCAGTCTCACTCTGGCCACTCTCTCCCCCATATACAGGCGCTCTAACACTGTCAAGTGTCGCGCGTCATCTACCGATCTAGGGTGAGCGAAGCATCGTGCGTAGCCAAAATCGCACAGAAGCCATCACAGTCGCCAGCACAATTCCACGCTTGACTGCCAGCTGGGAAATCAAGCACGGATTGCAGCAACAAATCAAGCGTTGTACCCAGCCAGTTATATGGGGACCAACAGTTTAAGGTGGATTCCGAACCACTGTGCTACTCGACAATTTTCACATCAGTAACTTTTCCAGAGCTGAAAGAAATGGAAGTTTCTGCTGTTGTTGTTGTTGTGGTCTTCAGTCAGGAGACTGGTTTGATACAGCTTTCCACAATACCCTATCCGGAGCAAGCGCCTTCAACTCCACATAAGAACGGCAACCTACATCTGTCTGAATCTGCTTACTGTATCCAGCTCTTGGTCTTCCTCTGCGGTTTTTACCCCACACACTTCCCTCCAACGCTAGATTGACAATTCCTTGATGTCTAAGAATGTGTCCTACCTATCGATCCCTTCTTTTAGTTAACGAATGCCAGAAATTCCTTTTCTACCCAATTCTGTTCAGTACCTCTTCATCAGTTACGCGATCCAACCACCTAATCTTTAGTATTCTTCTGTAGCACCACATTTCAAAAGCCTCTATCCTCTTCCTGTCCGCACTGTTTATCGTCCACGTTTCAATTCCGTACAAGGCAACACTCTACAGAAATGCCTTCAGAAAGGACTCCCTTAGGCTTAAATCAATATTCGATGTTAACAAATTTCTCTTTTTCAAGAACGCTTTTCTACCCATTGCCATTCTGCATTTTATATCCTCTGTACTACGACCATCATTTGTTATTTTACTGCCCAAGTAACAAAATTCATCCACCTCTTTTGTTGTATCGTTACCTAATCAAATTCCTTCGGCATCACCTAATTTTCTCAGACAGCACTCCATTACTCTAGTTTTTCTCATGTTAATGTTCATATTATATGCACCTTTCAGCACATTGTCCATTCCTTTCAACTGCTATTCCACGCCCTTTACTGTCTCTGACAGAATTGCAATGTCATCAGAAGAACGCAATGTTTTTAATTCTTCACCCTGAACTTACACCCTTCTCCAAATTTCTCCAACGGAAGATAACAGATAAAAGTCCTTGAACCTGGCGAGCATCGAACCCGCGACCTTTGGAGTTGTTTCCTGGCACTGTACCACTAAGCCACACATTTTACACTACGTTATCCCAAAATGGCATATTAAAATTTCAGGCGATTTGATTTCGTACCTTTTCCATTTGAACACTTGATTTAGTAGGAGTAACCCACTAAACTACAGGCCTATTTCACTGACTTAAATTTGCAGCAGGGTTTTGGAACATATCCTGTATCCAAATATTATGAATTATCTTGAACAGAACGATCTATTGACCCAAGGTCAACACGGATTTAGAAAATATTGTTCATGCGAAACACAACTAGCTCTTTATTTACACGAAGTGATGGGTGCTTTCGACAAAGGTTCGCAAATCGATTCCGTATTTCTTGATTTCCAGAAAGCTTTCGACACCGTACCTCACAAACGGCTTTTAATGAAATTGCGAGGTTATGGTATATCGACCCAAATTTGCGATTGGATAGGGGATTTCTTGTCAGAGAGGACACAGTTCGTAGTAATCGATGGTAAGGCATCGACTAAAACAGAGGTGATATCGGGAGTTCCACAGGGTAGTGTTATTGGTCCTCTGCTGTTCCTTATTTACATAAACGATTTAGGGGAAAATCTAAGTAGGTCTCTTAGGTTGTTTGCAGATGTCGCCGTCATTTACCGTCTATTAAAATCATCTGAAGATCAAAACCAACTACAGAACGATCTGAATAAGATATCAGTATGGTGTAAAAATTGGCAATTGACTCTAAATAATGAGAAGTGTGAAGGCATCCACATGAGTACGAAAAGAAATCCGTTAAAATTTGTTTACACGATAAATCAATCAAATGTGAAGGCCGTAAACTCCACAAAATACCTAGGAATTACTATTACTTCCGACTTAAATTGGAAAGAACACGTAGATAATATCGTGGGAAAGGCGAACCAGAGACTGCGTTTTATTGGCAGAACACTTAAAACATGCAACGGAACTACAAAAGAAACTGCATACACTACGCTTGTCCGTCCATTTTTGGAGTATTTTAGCCCAGTGTGGGATCCTTATCAGGTGGGTTTGACGGAGAACATCGAAAGAGTCCAAAGAAGGGCAGCTCTTTTCGTATTGTCACGGTACAGGGGAGACAGCGTTACGGAAATGATACAGGATCTGGGATGGGAATCATTACAACAACGGCGCTTATCGCTGCGGCGTGGGCTACTTGCGAAACTCCAATCGCCAACATTCTCCTCCGAATGCGAAAATATATTGTTGACTCCCACTTACAAAGGTAGAAATGATCATCAGAATAAAATACGAGAAATCAGAGCTCGAACAGGGAGAATCAGGTGTTCATTCTTCCCACTCGCTATTCGAGAATGGAATGGGAGATAAATTGTGGTTCTATGAACCCTCTGCCAGGCACTTAAATGTGATTTGCAGAGTATCCCATGTAGATGTAGAAAATAGGTGCGTTAAAGGGGTGGTGACATGCGTAGTAAACATGTCGATCTCGCACAACAAAAATGATGATGACAGTCTTCCTAGCTTAAGCGCTAAAAGACGTATGACGAGAAAGAGCTAGATGGCAGGTACGCTTACGGGGTTTTGCGGTCTCCGTGAAGAGACATGCGCGAACGTCAGCACTGGCGGTGGCAGTCGATATGCCGCAGGGTTTCATTAGGGAATTGGCGGCGCCTGTGCGAGGTGTCATTACGGCAACGGTCACGGTGTGGCGCCTTTACGAGCTCCTGCGCTGGCGCCAGATGAAGATAAACGCGGCGTCTAATGGCGCCACTAAAGCTGGCACACCGCGATTAGCCGGCGGCCGCGCGCAAGCGCCTGCCCGCTGCCGGCTGCCCGCTCTAGCGCCGGTCGCTCAATTTCTGCTTATCCTTCTTCTGCCTCTTAAAGGTTTTTTTATCCTTTTTTTATTGTACTTGCCTTCACTGAAGGCCACGAGGTAGGACTTGTTTCTAGTTTCTGGTAAAATAAAGTTTTTGTTGCAATAATTTCCTTTTATTAAAGTGTTTCGCCATTTTGGGGCATTATCAGATTCTTATAATAATTTCGAAAAACTTACGGGTATGCTGCCAGGTACCAAAATCGACGACGGCTGATATTTCGGTAGGAGACCACCCTGTCATTTTACAAGGCGAAACTGCAGTGAGGAAGCAATGTGCAACAATCCTTAAAACCTCGGTTTTCAATGAGTAAACAGGAAAGACAACTCACACCGAGCAAGCAAGCACACAGCGCCGACACGCCTACAGATGAAACCGATCAGAATATCGATAATAAATAACAGTTCTCAATGGATGCGGTCGGATTAGTTTCGTCCCTCAAGTGAGAGAGCAACATCCCAAGCTGAATTTAAGCAGAAACCTCCATCCCTATTCATAAGGTTGTCACGTAGTTTTATTTCTATCGCTTCCTTGGTAACACAATCCCAGTAGTTGGAAGTGCATACCAGAATTTCCGTTTTGTTGTATTCAAATCAAATGTTCAAATGTTTGTAGAACTTATGGGACTTAACTACGGGGTTATCAGTCCCTAAGCTTACAAACTACTTATGAACTACCTAAGACTAAGTACGGCGCAAATATCCATGCCCGAAGGGGGATTCGAACCCCCGCCCGTAGTGGCCGTGCAGACCGTGACTGGAGCACCTCAGTCCCCTCGGCCACCGCGGCCGGCTTGTTGTATTCCATAGGATGACCTGTGTCAAGACAGTGTTCGGCCACAGCACATTTGTTTGGCTGTTGTAAACTTGAGTGACGTGACAGTCTTAATAGTTTGACCAACATATGATATGCCACAGCTGCATGGGATACGGTAGACACCCGCCTTGCGCAAACCGAGATCCCAACAGTGCCTTAAGTTTTAGGTGGACGAAACACACATTTTCATTGTCTTTACGCAAAATGCGACCAAACTTGTAGGAAGTGCTGCCAACGTATGACAGGAAGGCTACTGACGGGGTTGCCGACTCAGTGCTATCATTACTAGCCCGTTGCACATGTAGTCGATAGCGCAACGCTCTTTTACTCAGCCCTTCACCATAGCCATTCTATCGAAAAGTGACCTCCAGATGAGACAGCTCAGTGGGCAAACTTTCTGGGTAAGAAATGACGTGAGCCGTATGCACTATAGTTCGAAGAACCCCTTCACGTTGAGCTGGGTGTTGACAACTATCAGCTTGCAATACAAATCAGTATACGTTGGCTTCCTATAAACAGCATGTCCCAATGTACCATCTACCTGTTGAGGACCGTTGTATTGAGCATAAACGTCACACACGTTTACAATAACTAAACGATTCTACTTTGGCCGAACACAGTCTTGACACAGGTAACCCTATGGAATGCAACAAAACGGAAATTCTGGCATGCACTTCCAACTATTGGGACTGTGTTATCAAGGAAGCGATAGAAATAAAGCTAGGTGACAACTTTATGAATAGGAATGGAGGCTTCTGCTTAAATTCCGCTTGGGGCGCTGCTTTCTCACTTGTCAAAAAACAGAAGGACAAAACTAATCCGACCTCATCCATTGAGAACTGATGTTTATTATCGATATTTTGACCAGTTTCATCTGTGGTCGTGTCGGCGCTGTGTGCTTGTCTTTCAGAGTGTGTTGTCTTTCCTGTTTACTCATTGAAAACCGAGGTATTAAAGATCGTTGCACATTGCTTCCTCACTGCAGTTTCGCCTTGAAAATGGCAGGGTGGTCTCCTACCGAAATATTGACCGTCGTCGATTTTGTTAGCTGGCAGCAAACCCGTAAGTTTTCGAAGTTGTTATTCGCCAAGAGAAATAAGGAATCTTATAATAATGTTTTAAATCGGTCAGTTGTGAAAGGATTTCGTACCAAAGTCTTGCAGCCTCAGTATAGAAAGGTAGTACTGAGTGCAGGGCGACATTGAAAAACCTGAAATAAGGTTGTAGCATAAGGTTGTAGAATGATGGACCTGTATATAAAACGGAGTGGGTGAAATTCCTCCTTTAGTTCTATTAACACGCACATTTCCACCCTTGTGAACATGCTACTCATATAGTTCTGTCTGTGGTGAAAATGTCAATATCGATGAGCGCGTATAATGTTGAAAGGAATGTTGCAAGTCCAGTCAATTGAAAAGTCGACTTATAAAACGACCATTACAAATAGCGAAGTAAAATTTCAGAATAGGCCTGCACATAATAGCCTACAGATAGGCGCACACTAACAAATTTGCACATATGACTGAATTCTTACATTTACTCACGTGTGGAACTTTGTTAAAGTGTGCCCTGCCCCCAATGCTATCTTTATATAGGGTGAATCACCTAACATTTGCACCGCAAATATTGCGGAAACGGAAAGTGCGATTGATGTGCGGTTTTCACAGAATGGATTGGTAGTAAGGGACTCGTATTTTTTGCCAACAAACAGATTTTAATATTACTTAGTAAGTGTATTTTTTATGCAAACATACAATTTCTAAAATTGAACAATCGTTGTTTTTATCTCGCACTGGAATTTTTGACACCAGCAGTGTGCAAAGAATTTTGGATGACTCTCTATCAGGTTCAGTTTGGCAGGTTCAACCGTCCAAAGTTTCGGGGGCGGAGGCTGCGATAGCGTAGCTGACTGGCCGAGTGCCTAGCCCCTGAGGCACGGCCCCCTGTCTCATGACCACCAGCCAGTCAGCTATGCTGTCATAGCCTCCACCCTCAAAACTTGGAATGGTTGTAGCTGCCAAACTAAACGTGATAAAAATATCATTCTAAATTCTTTGTGCACAGGTGGTGTCAAAAATTCCAGCGCATGATAGAAACAACTATTGTTACATTTTAAATATTGTATGTTTGCATAAAAAATACACTTTCTAGGTATTTTTACAATCTGTATTGTCTAACAATACGAGTCCTTGACTACCAATCCATTCTGTGAAAACCGCACATCAATCGCAATTTCCCTTTCCGCAATATTTGCGGTGCAAGTGTTGGGTGGTGATTCACCTTGTATAATGACGCTGTGAGGCTTTGGCGTGAAATCATTTCACAACTGGCCGATGTAAAACATTAATATAAGACTTCTGATGGTGCGAAACGAGTTAATAAAAGTAAATTACTGCACCAAATACTGTATTTTATTTGAAATTATGTAGCACTGGCTGGTGTACCAGGCGGCCTGAAAGAGTGGAAAATATTACACGTTTTTCTAGTTTATCTCTTTTCTGGGGATGCGTGAAATTGTTTCATGAAATGAGAACGACGATGACTATGTTGATGTTAGTTGGTTAAATGTAGGAAAGAACACAATATTGTTCTCATAAAATGGATGATGTAAAGAAAAGGACAACGGTATCAAATAAATAAGTTATGCAGCTACAAAAAGTTGTTAAATTGAAGCGTAAATAAAGAATTCAGTGAGCTGACATGATACTGGATGTTCAAGATAAAAACAGCAAGACTTGCACCTAGACTGAATGAAAGAGGAGAAAAAAAAATAAGAAAATAGCTTTAGAAGGTATAGGAATTACATTAATGGAAATAAGAAGCATTCAATTTCACTAAATTTAATGTTATTTATATATACATTCTCGTAATAATCTCCTGGACAATTAGATAAGAAATGAGCAATATAGATTACAGAAACACATTTATTTTGATACGCTGACCCATTACCTTCAATATCGCTTCATACTTCACTCCGGAATAAAGGTAGGGCTATTATAGACTTAGTGATAGGTCTACACATTAATAAAAGCTACAGTAAGCAAAGCTGAGGGATGGAGAATACAAACAAACGATAAACAAAATCAAAAACAAAAGACTAATGCAACCCACCACGCTTTATAAATGGCGAGTTTTAGGCAACTTATAATTGAATTGTAAATAGTGGCTGCACGTGGCAATGTGCTACAAGAAACACATGAAGAGGGCAACATAACAAATGTGAATAGTGTTAATAGTTCATTTTATACAGAACAAAATAAACCCATAGCATGAGAACTGATCATGATCGGATTTAGTAAAAACCACACATTAATGTAACATAAAAATGCTGTTGATGTTCTCATATCAGAGAGGAAGACCTGGTTCAGATGACAAGAGTATTAATAGAAGGGACATTGAGAACAGGCTTCAAGTGGAATATGGATGAGACCAAGTACCTCGAAGCTAGTAGACAAAATGACGACAGACCTCAAAATGTGGATGACAAAGTCTTTGAAAGGGTAAAAGATCTTAAATACCTTGGGGCAGTACTCAATGAAAAGAACGAGATAGAAAAGGAAATTACCGCACGAATACAAGCTAGAAACAGGTCAAGGTTTGTTCTGATAACGCTACTAAAGACCCTGCCAGTATCGAGATCCTCAAAGACTAACATCGACACAACATTAATACAACCTGTAGTCTTGTATGGAGCAGAGACTATTACCCGAAAGATGTAAAGAAAACTCCTGATATTTGACAATGCCATCAAGACAGAGTTTTAGGCCAGTGAATGAGGGAGAAGAATGGAGAAAAATAAAGAACCACGAATTGCAGGAGTTATTCAAGTCAATGGACATCGTGACAGTGATCAAAGAAAGAAGAATAAAGTGGTATGGATACGTAATACGGTGAGAAGGCCGACTCGTCAGGCAGTTATTGGAAGAGAACACCAGAGGTAAAAGACCAAGGAGAAGACCACGACTGCGATGGATTGATCAGATCAGAGAGGATATGTCTGTCTGAAGAAGATTTCAGGGACCGAGGACGCTGGAGGAGGCTGATTGGTGAGGTCAAAGACCGACTGCGGTTTGTGAAGCCAACGCAGGAAATAAGTAAGTAATAATCTTTGTACAACAATCTCTCAAATATCTTCCGATTCAGCTGTTACGGTCCATCTCAGTGTTCCATTTTGCATGGCCAGCAGTGTGCTCTGACAGACTGCAGTTTCATCCCTCGGTGACAGAGAATGGCCCCCTAAGTACATCCCATGTAAATTTTAAGATAAATGTCATCTCCGGAGAAAGATTAAAAGCCTCTGGGAACGATCCAAGTCGCTTGCGATCGCGTCTCGTTCCTGCTGCAACAAGGCTCTCGACAGACCATAAAAACTTCAATAGCGGACGCGCGCAAATCACACTTATAAAACTTTCATTTCGCATCGGCCACCCTCCCCCGCCGACCGCCCCACGCTCATCGTTGGAGGCGCAGATAGCATCCGGGAGATACCTAGTAAAACAGGCCGCCGCCGGAGATATTTCTAATAGCAAGACCACATTTATGACCGCGCTGGAGCGGGTCTGGGAGAATAGCCGTGCCTTCCTTTCCGCCCCCATCTGCAGCCCTTCTATCGAGATTTATCGGACCTCGTCGGCCTTCTACGTCGCCTCACCCCCCCCCCCCCCCACTCCCACCACCTCTCCCCGCCCCTCCCTCCTGCACCCTTCTGGAAGAGGGCAGACCCTCCTGCGAGCCTTCGGACCCGGGAGTCGGACCTGTAATACAGTTTTATACCGATACCGATCTGTGTGGAAATTGGACGGCCAGATTCGGGCTCGTAAACATTCATTAGACGATGCAGGCGATGGTGGAGGGTGTGGGGTATTGGGGGGGGGGGGGTCGGTTATGCGGTAGGAAGAGGGGAGGGGAGAGAGGGAGGGGATGCTGCAGCGGTGGGAGGCACGCCCAGCTAATGCGGGAACACCTGCGAGCCCTATTCGTATTCCCAGCCACCTTCCGGAAGGGCTTATTCACGCTTCGCACTGCTCCCCAACGACCAGTGTTACACGCCGTCTTACAATACGGCGGTCCGCATCACGCGAACCCCCAACCCAGAGCGCGATATTGTCTTCCACCCCCACAGAAACACAAACTCTATGCAGATTCTGTATTTCGGATCTGAACTTGCGGTGCCCTACTTTTTCTTCTTGTTGTGGCGCTGAAGTGAGGTGTTGCTGGAATTCAGGAAAAGGTGTTTTCGCCGCGGTGGAGTAGCCGAGCGATCTAAGGCGCCTCGCTGCGGAGCGCGCGGTTGCTCGCCGTGGAGGTTCGAGTTCTCCCTGGGGCATGGGTGTGTGTGTTGTCCTTAGGTTAGTTTACCTAGGTTTAATCAGTTTGTAAGCAACGACTGATGACCAGTCGATAGATTTACAAACATTTGAACATTTGAAAAGGTGTTTTCAAATGTACGTACCTCTCATGTTTCTTCCAATAAAGTATAATGAAAAGTTTACCTTTACAATGTATACAAAGTGTTTGGAAATTGACCGTTTCAGGGCGTTGAAATAAATTCAACTGCGAAATTAAAAATTTGTGCTGGACAGGTATTCGAACCCGGATTTTCCGCTTCGGGCCATCGGTCGCCTTAACCAATTACGCTATCCAGGCTCGTTTCCCATCCAACCCAGATTGTTAACTTATAGCATACTACGATTGCAGCGCCCATGTACATTAGTTCGTCTTGTTAGCAGCCTATACTGGACTTCCGCAATGGATGGAGCTTATTGATGCGTCCACATTGAAATTGGCAATTGCTTTTGGGGCCATATTTACAATATGGCGTGGTTTCTGTTCTTTTCCTACTTGGTAAGGATCCAAACACTTAGTAATCATGGGATGGATTACACGCATGTTAGTATTACTTAAAAAAAAAAAAAAAAAAAGGACGGTCACACGGCTTAAAAACCTAAATCTACCTGCGGTGAGCGGAACTTATTTTATTCATCGTTATCTCAGGAGTCCTTCCAGCTTCTCTTTGATTTCATGGTACAGTGTTTGGAGGTTCTAAGTACAGCATGTAGAGCATTTGTAACAGTGTCTGTGTGTAGTGCTATATTATGTTTCTTAACCCTTTATAGGATAGTGGTCGATATATTGCCCACCTATTGCCCACCTACCGTAAGTGTGAAACAGTGTTGTTGCCTTCCTTGTTTTCACCTGTTTCATTCTAAATAACAAGTTTACCACCAGAATTTGAATATTTCATAGCCTTTAGTGATGCTTTACTGCTTGACTGTTGGAATGTGTTCAATGTTTGTTATTCATTAAATTATCTAATAAATTGTATTTTCTTTGCATGCTAAATGCCACTTTTTAGTTATCTATTCCAGATATAAAAAGGTAGTCTTTTGAATGACCACCATCCACAGTAGTCTAAGCCCTACCCAAAATGTGGTCTGTACATCAACCGCCTATCCACGTATTTCTTCCTTTCATTCCCAAGTTAAATGAACATAAAATAATTGTTAGTATATTAAATATCCATATAAATCAAATAGGATGCAATAAAAAATTTCCCGATTCAAATTTTCAGAAAAAAAGTTTTGTCCTATGAAGAGTTAAAAAAAAAAAAAAAGAGTGTCTGAAATATATTACAGTCGCATGTACCCTTGAAAAGGTTTCAATTTTTATAAGTGTGTAATGAATTACATGATCCTTTATCAAAAAATGCGAATTGGGGAGTGAGCAACCATAATTATTTGAAGCAGAGTAATAGTTTGAATTTCTATAAATTGCAACTTTTGTGCATATTTTCTGTATTTTCCACTGATAAGTAGGTCTCTCTATATAAGCTCACGGAGCAGAACCATGGAACAGGCTATTTAAAATATGATACAATTTCATCGAAAAGACACAGTTCAATACCATAAATGCTTCATTTCAGTAGTTCTAGTAAATAAATCATAAAATCCGAGTTATAAACTGACGATTTTTCTCAACCAACTGAAAGGTGTCTTGTGTGTTAAATTGGGAACTTCTGCGTTACTGAATGCATGTGGACTAAATGAAAACTAGAAAAGCAATAAAGTGTCAGACACTTACTTTGTTTCACACTGTTCCGCAATGTAACTCCCGTCTGACTTTTTCTCTTAAATCCTTAATCATTCCATAGCGATCCTTGTTCTTATTCCTCTCATAAATCGAACCGAGCCTCTAGCTTGTTGCTCTCTGACTCGATGTTCATGATAGAACTGTAGAGTTATCATACAATTTGACAATTACTTAGCACCGAATACGGGACAATACTATTCTCAAATCATTCTTTCAAGTAGGAAGGAAAGTAAGACAGATGATACGAAGTTGCGATAAGCGCATGAAAGTCTGGGCCTGACTGAGAAGACTCCCCAGTTTCCCATTATCGCCACACGATATACAGAATATTCTGTCTCGGATTTTGCAGGTCATTTGCTGCTCAGACGATAATATCGTCGGCGTGCGAACGCTATTTTTCCAGCGCCGCACAAAAAAATTGTATTTTGCTGCGAATAAATTTGTTTAGTGTGGAACAGCTTTCTTCCCCGTCGGTATACATCGTTACAAAGCATTCTCTGTCAAATATAACCTCTCTCTTTTTAAAGTGGGTTCGTAGCACGCCCCAGTAAAGGAGTTCGGGGGAGGGTAGATTAACCTCTTTAGGAAAAAGAATTCTAGCCATATTTTGCTCCGGAAACACTTGCCTAGCGACGTGGCGCTGTGGTAACACAATGAACTCGCATTCGGGAGGACGGTAGTTTAAATATACCTAGGAACATACAAATTGAGTGTTTCCGTGATTTCCCTAAATCACTCCAGGTAAATGCCAGGATGGTTCCCTTGAAAGAGCATGGCCGATTTCCTGTCCCCTACCTTACCCAAAACATTCCAGCGTGAGATCCGCCTAGATTTCGCTGACGACGAAGGTTTAAACCCCAATCTTGCTTCAGGAAAACATTCGGCAACTGCATAGCAGACGTCAAGTGGAGTAAATCAGTACTGCAAGAGTTTGGAGTCAGATAGTAGGTCCACTACCTATAATGCTGAGATGTAAAAAAAAAAAAAAAAAAAAAAAAAAGGCTGGAAACGCATTTTATTGTGTTATGGACATAACAGCGTACCCCGTATAATAACAACGCAACTCATAGTAATAGTCTTCATAGCGACGACAGCCAGTTTCGGGAAATGTTTGATGGAGGAGAATCTCCATCCCCAACAGATCATACACCAGCGACGATACCCCGCCAACATATCAACGACAAATTTTCCACTTTACCTGGTGTTACTGCTAGGGCTATTGATATTTTTAAAAATGTCAGATACACCACTGGCCATTAAAATTGCTACACCAAGAAGGAAAGCAGATGATAAACGGGTATTCATTGGAAAAAAATATACGTATTACACTAGAACTGACACGTGATTACATTATCACGCAATTTTGGTGCATAAATCCGGAGAAATCAGTACCCAGAACATCCAAATCTGGTGGCAATAACGGCCTTGACACGCCTGGGCATCGAGTCAAACAGAGCTTGGATGGCGAGTACAGATAGAGATGCCCATGCAGCTTCAACACGATACCATAGTTCATCAAGAGTAGTGACTGGCGTATTGTGACGGGCCAGTTGCTCGGCCACCATTGTCCAGACGTTTTCAATTGGTGAGAGATCTGGAGAATGTGCTGGCCAGGGCAGCAGACGAACATTTTCCGTATCCAGAAAGGCACGTACAGGACCTGCAACATGCAGTCGTGCATTACCTGCTGAAATGTAGGGTATCGCAGGGATCGAATGAAGGGTAGAGCCACGGGTCGTAACACATCTGAAATGTAACGGCCACTGCTCAAAGTGCCGTCGATGCGAACAAGAGGTGAGCGAGACGGTAACCAATGGCACCCCATAACATCATGACGGGTAGTATGCCAGTATGGCGATGACGAATACACGCTTTCAATGTGCGTTCACCGCGAAGTCGCATAACACGGATGCGACGAAACATGCTGTAAACATAACCTGGGTTCATCCGAAAACATGTTTTGCCTTTCGTGCACCCAGGTTCGTCGTTGCAAACACCATAGCAGGCACTCCTGTCAGTGATACAACGTCAACGGTAGCCGCAGCTATGGTCTCCGAGCTGATCGTCCATACTGCTGCAAACGTCGTCGAACTATTCGTGCAGATGGATGTTGTCATGCAAACGTCCCCATCTGATGACTCAGGGATCGAAACGTGGCTGCACGATCCGTTACAGCCATTCTGATAAGATGCCTATCATCTCGACTGCTAGTGATACGAGGCCGTTGGGATCCAGCACGGCGTTCCGTATTGCCCTCCCGAACCCACCGATTCCATATTCTGCTAACAGTCATTGGATCGCGACCAACGCGAGCAGCAATGTCGCGACACGATAAACCGCAATCACGATAGGCTAAAATCCGACCTTTATCAATGTCGCAAACGAGATGGTACGCATTTTCCCTTCTTTCACGAGGCATCACAACAACGTTTCACCAGGCAACGGCGGTCAACTGCTGTTTGTATATGAGAAATAGGTTGGAAAATTTCCTCATGTCAGCACGTTGTGTCACCACCGGCACCAACCTTATCTGAATGCTCTGAAAAGCTAATCATTTGATTGTCAAAGAATCTTCTTCCCGTCTGTTAAATTTCTCGTCTGTACGACGTCATCTTCGTGATGCAGCAATTTTAATGGCCAGGAGTGGATATTGATATTCTTTTTAAAGTATCATTATCGGTACTCTATGTATCGGAAGATATTATCGATAAATTGTACCATATTAATATCGTCGTCACATTTTTAATATCCTGCCAGTTTCAGATGTGTATATTTAAATACTGAATTAATATGAAAGTTTGTAAGTTAATAAGGGGACACTTTCCAGATAAAATGCTTGTAATACACTATTTTTGGTCGACTACTGTTTGTTAATTATCAGCAGTATTTCATTCCAGTTGACATTTCAAAATTTTAGATCTTAATTTTTCGTTGGTTACGTGTCCGAATATGCCTATTTGGACGCTATGTAGGAAAATTCACAATTTTTACACTGTGCAATCGTTGCAAGAAGAAACTTTCGAGTGCTTCAAGGAATCTGCTTATGTCTAGAATCTGGCTGGTAAGTTTGTCGCTTTGTTATAGAAATATTAGATATCAAAAACACGTTTATCGTTTGGTAAATGTGTAGTTTTGGGCAACCCTTTCGAAAAATGCCCATGTGTAGAAATAACACACTACTTATGAGAGATGGCAGCCCATCTCTCATCTTTATTAACTGTGTTTATTGCTCCTGTAATGAAATAAAGTGACCAGTACATGCATTTGTCTATTGCTGTAGGGAATGCAGTGCAGGGAAGATTTTTGCTGGGGTGAAAAACCGAGCTGACTTTGTCTTGATGGTGGAGAGTGGAATTCCGGTGGAGGCGGCCGTTACAGGCACTCTCTACCTGCGGCCAGTGGCTATAGTGGTCCTGATAGTAAGGTGCCTCGGTGCTCTGGCCGAGCAGCAGGTTGTAATTGTGTTAGCCGAGTGTCTCAAACTGAGGAGGAGGAGTATTGTCTGTGCTTTTAGAACCGCTCCTTCCGAGTTTAGAAAAAGATAGCCGGCCCCTCCACTGAGACAAGCGCCCAGAATCTTGTCTGCTAAAAAAAGGAAGACGACACTGAAAGTGGATGTTTTTTCTAGAAGCTTGGTTTGCGCTTCAATGGTGATGGTTTGGACCGTATGTGAAAAATCGTGCCAAAAGTGTGTGTGGAAGGGATAGCCGACTCTGATTGGCTGATGTTCAAAGCCCCAGCTTTTTGAAATCGGCGGCCGTTTAGTGAAATTTTACTGGCCGGAGTTAGAGAACTCGATGCTGATTGGCTCTACGAAAAAAAAAAATAATGATAATAAACGGGTTCTCTCGAGGTCTTGCGCGGCAGACGCTGTATCGTGAACTTCTTGCTTTGCTCCGCTGGAGTACGGACGCGTCTGCTCGCGCCCTGTTCTCTTAGTGGACGGAGTAGGAGATTTTGCTTATTGAGCCGATACTTGGACGGGTGAACTTGTATAAGTTTCAGGGTATGCACTGAGATTTGTACTTGAGCTGAAAGTCCTTGTTTTCGGTTTGGATAAGGTCAGCCAGCCAATACTAGTGCACCGAGGTACTAGTCACGATATACTCAACTTCTGGAGTCATCTAGGCCTTCAGTATTTGTGCGTACTTGTCTACGCTAACTGAAGTGGCCCTGATTTGGCAGAACTGCTTGATATCGTAGGCACTGTGTACTGCCGAGCACACCGAGACTGCCGGCCGCGGTGGCCGAGGGGACTGAGGCGCTCCAGTCACGGTCTGCACGGCCACTACGGTCGGGGGTTCGAATACCCCCTCGGGCATGGATATTTGTGCCGTCCTTAGTATAAGGTAGTTGATAAGTAGTTCGTAAGTTTAGGGACTGATGACTCCGTAGTTAAGTCCCATAAACTTAAACATTTGAACATTTTGAACACAGAGGCTGACAGGAGGGAGTTCAGATTCCGAGTAACGGAGCGTGTTTTTATTTCATGGTCGCGGAAATTTTCAGCTTACAGCCACCCTGCGCCAACGCCACTGCAGCGCAGCGCCTTCAAAAGCTCAAAAAAATGTTCAAATGTTTGTAAAGTCTATGGGACTTAACTACGAGGCTATCAGTCCCTAAACTTACAAACTACTTATGAACTACTTACGAACTAGGACGGCACAAATATCCATGCCCGAGGGGGGATTCGAACCCCCGACCGTAGTCCTTCAAAAGCAAGTCGTCAGTTTGGTAATGTATGGCAAAGCGCTCGCCAGCAAAAAATAATCGTTCATCAGGTTCTTCATAATAGTGGGATATTTTAGTTACGAAAATCAACCCTGCACTGATATTCCGGTTCAATTATTCCGTTACGAATATTGTATCAATTCATGGTAGGGTTTTTTTGACTTATCAGTCGGTGTTAAATTCAAGTTTCATAATGATCAGTGTAACGTCATAATCATCTAGATTATTCTTTCATATTTGATGGTAATTATAAACTTGGATGTTCAATTCAGTTTGTGTTTTGTATTGGATTTTCAATGTGAATCCTTTTTTCTGTTTAACGGTAATGATAAGCGTATTGTTAAAAACGAAAGGATGTTTTTCTAAGATTAATAGTTATCAGATCCTACCTAACTTATTAGATTTTTGGTGGGGAGAAATTATTAATTTATATTTTATGCCGCTTGTAGGAAGTGGAAGAGAGACTGTCATTTAGTATTGAACCAGTGCCATATTCTATCAATCAAATAATTTTTAACGTCATGATTTATTATCCCAGTTATTAATTCAGGGTCAGCAGCTCCTGTCTCTCTTTCCAATTTAATTCACACCCCCCACCATATATATTTAGCGTCCCCTGCCAGTTTCCATTCCCCACCCCCCCCCCCCTAAAAAAACACATACCCCACACATTTTACTTACATTAAAAGTCGTTTTTAACACAAATCTCATGATTTTCACACCGCTAGCCTGAAGTACAATTGGGCGTTTGCGCCACGTTCTCGGTTACAAATTCGTAGACAAATGTTAGAGAGTGCCGCGATGGAGTGGCCGAGCGCTCTAAGGTGCCTCGCTGCCGAACGCGCGGTTGCTCGCCGTCGGAGGTTCGAGTCCTCTCTGGTACATCGATGTGCGTAGACTTAGGTTAGTTTAAGTTTGTTTAAGTAGTTCGTAAGCCTAAGGACTGATGATCAGAGTAGTTACATTCCACAGAGTTACAAACATTTGAATAAATCTGAATTTAAATATACAACTCTAAAACTGGTAGCATATTTAAAATCTTAAGACGGTATTTCTATTTCGATATATCGAGTGCCGATAATAATTTTTCTTAAATATCTATGTATCTGATTCCCGATATTCTTCAAAATGTCAGTTTGGTCCAATAGATTAACGAACGTTTAAACATTAAAGGTGACGAAAACTCTTTGACACAATGAAATAAAAATAATGTTATGCTACAATTTTAAAGGAACTTATTAATAAATTCGTGGAAAAATATCGATGCATTGATTATCGGCACTTTGTAAACATCAAAAATGTTCAAATGTTTGTATAGTGTATGGGCCCTAACTACGGGGTCATCAGTCCCTAAACTTACAAACTACTTCTGAACTACATACGAACTAGGGCGGCACAAATATCCTTGCCCGAGGTGGGATTCGAACCCCCGACCGTAGTGGCCGTGCAGACCGTGACTGGAGCGCCTTAGTCCCCTCGGCCACCGCGGCCGGCTTGTTAACATCCCTAAGACATGCGAGATATTCTGCCAATGTTGTTGTACACAGTATCCCGTGTGGCTGCTAAATAATGTGGTTTGAAAACGATGGTTACAAGCCCATTTCGAAGAAGATTTCCGCGAGGAGCTGGACAACACTTTATCTTATAACAGGATTCCAAAAGAAAATCCTGTCCCCTGACGACAGTTCTTCTCTATTTCCGCTGGGGTTAATTCAAGTTGTTGGTGTATGAAAACTCTCGCAGAAACGGATGAAGTTGTGCTAACGTACAAGCTGCTTATCTGCAGGTACAACAGACACCATGTGTTCTTCAGAGAGTGCGGAAGAGCTTCATGCGCCAATTCAAGTCGTTCCGTTAGTTTGAACCTTTACTATGAACTGCGTCGTCGTTTTGGGGTGTACACTGAGTACACCCTCAATACAATAAATATGGGTTCCTTGTCTCAGTATAATTCGTTGTGGAACTACTGCTATCTACTTCAATTTGTCTGAAACTGTTTCAGACACGTTCTGTTTAAACACCGCCTGCAAGAACTGCGCCATTTCACTGATTGTGCGGCCGCTCCCGTTGGAGGTACGAGTCCTCCCTGCAGCATTGGTGCTCATGTTCTTCTTAGAATAAGTAGGTTTAAGTTGTTTGTAAGTCTAGGGATCGATGACCTCAGCAATTTGAATTATTAGGTTTACAAACTTTACAACATTTTAAACTACTCGTATTAATTTAAAATTTGCACTTAAGTACTTCGAAGCTGTGTATAGACATGTGAAACATTTTAATTCCTGCAGCTCTAGTAACATAATTGGTTGTCAAAGACATTAAAGATAAAAGTAAAGCAATTAATTAAAATGTCTTTGACATATTTGAGACGAAGAACCGTCTCAGGGTTTGTGAATTTCTATTTACATTGCTATTAATTGGTTGTGTCTGTGGACTGTTTTGTTGCAGTCCAGTTAGTAGCTCACCACAGGTTTGTGCAACGACCGCAACCAAATCAATAGTCCTTGAAATGGGATTGTAATTCGGCTGGAAACGTGACGTTGTAGTCTCTATCGCGTGGAAATAGGAAAAATTCACCAAAATATTTCTGAACGAATGATGGACTCACTGTTTACTACGAACCAGTTATTCAGCTTCTGTTAGGTTAGACTCGAAGACTGGGAAGTTGATGGCAATAGGAGACCAGTCATCTTCTCTCAGTGTTTAGGTCTGTTCTATAATAAAAAATGACCGCCTTCGTGGTTCAGTGGGCAGCGTGGCGCGTGGTCTCACAGGGGGTCCGGGTTCGATTCCCGGTCAGGTCGGGGATTTTATCCTTTCTGGGAATGGGTGTTGTGATGTCCTCACAATCATCATCGATACTCAAGTCGCACCAGTGGCATCACCTGAAGAATTGCTCTGGACAAGCCAAACAGGATCCCCAATGGTGTCTAACGGAAAATTGCCACACGGTATCATCATCATTATAAAAATATGAAAATACCCATCATTTCAAACTGGGCATATCTAGCACTAAACAGTCGAAACGTCTGTAGCAGTGATGTATAAAATACAATTCTCACTTTCAAAAGAAGGGATTTTTCATACATTTACGTCAAAACATAACTATTTCAATGACAAACTAATGATTACAGCTGCAAATATAAACCAGGCAGGCCGAATATGATCCCAGCTGGGGTCTAATAAAGAAAAATTCCACACGGAATCCTCATCATCATAAAAATTTGAAAATTTCCAACTGGGCAGATCTAGCAATAGCAATGGGAACCTTTGTAGCAGTGATGTATAAAAACACAATTCTCACTTGCAAGACAAAAGATTTCTCATATCTCTATAACAAGACATATCTATTTCAGTGACCAATGATCTGCAAATATAAACAATGCTTACTTTGTAGTTCATACCTTGTTCTCATTATTCAACTGTCACACACTCCAACTGTATATGGATGGACTCATTTATAGATTTTTATTGTGGACAATATCTGTGTGTATTTTTAGCATCTATATTGCAGGGAATATTTTTCATAGTTACTGTACTTCTCGCTATAAACCCGTCTTCTTTTCACCACAATCAGTGACTGTTTTACTAAATCTTGCTCCGGAAGTGCTTTCACCGGCGTCATATCAGCGAAACCCCGCTTCCGCGAGAGATCTCTCTACCCACGTGGGAAGAGGATGGCGGGAAGGATAGAGAGAGCCGCCTGCCAGATACGTAGCGTCCTTTGAAGCTGGCGGCGTTGTTTGGCTGCAGCCAGCGTAACTGCCGGGGCGATCGTTTGACACGGCGCGGCACGGCGCGGCGGTATCGCTTTCGGAACTGTGGAGGAAGCCATGCCCTTCCGCCTCGCGCCTTCGTCCCAGCTGAACGTAACCGGTGCCGAGATCACTTCCTGTTCCGCTGTGTGGCTTCCTGTAAGCGACACAATGTTTCTACGTCTCGACACGGAAGCAGTCTAGTAAAGGCAATAGTTACTTGAGAAGACTAGCGTATCGCTTCAAATGAAAGTATTCACTTTCATCCTTCCCCTTCCAATTCTGCTCCTTTCATATACTTCCCCGAATCTACCTGCCCATCACACATCCTTTCTTTATGCTTATCTTCCTCTTTTGCCCTCTTACACTTATCTCTTCTTTTTTTATAGTCTGATTAAAAATACTTGCTAGTTGACAGTTCAAGCACCGGAGTTGCTTTCCTCTAATCAGGCAGTGGTGAAGTGGCCGAGAGCAATAAGTCGCTCTGCTCCGATGCGCGAGGCCGTTCCCCGACGAGGGTTTGAATTCTCCCTCGGGCATGTTTGTGTTGTCTTTAGTATAAGTTAGTTTATAAGTAGTCCCTTAAGCTTAACAATCATTTGAAAGAAGAAAGAATTCCGCATACGTGGAGAAGCAGTATAGATACAGATGGAAAGGGGATATTCAACACTGTGGCAATTATAGAGGGATTTAACTGATGTCACACACAATGAAGATCTGCAAAGGACAACTGAGAAGAGGTTGCACCTAGAAACAGAAGTATGTGAGAAACAGTTTGGATTTATGCCGGGAAGAAGTACAACTGACGCAATATTTGCACTAAGGCAACTAGAGAGGCGCAGAGAAGTACAAGCCGAACTGCATATGGCCTTTATCGATCTTGAGAAGGCATATGACAGGGTGCCGAGGCAAGAGTTCCTAAATGTTCAAATGTTTGTATAGTTTATGGGACTTAACTACGGGGTCATCAGTCCCTAAACTTACAAACTACTTATGAACTACTTACGAACTAGGACGGCACAAATATCATTGCCCGAGGGGGATTCGAACCCCCGACCGTAATGGCCGTGCAGACCGTGACTGGAGCGCGGCCGATGCAAGAGATATGGAGATATCTGATAAGTAAATACGTGCTACAAAAATATATCAGGGTGATAGAAGACAGGTATGAAGGTGCAATGAATCAAATCAGGAGCAGAGCCGGTGCAACAAAGGCATTTGCAATGAGATTAGGACTACATGGGGGATCTGCTCTCAGACCACATCTCTTTGACCCTGTCATGAATTTACTAGTCAAAAATGTGAAAAAGGAGGCACCTTGGAGCCTGATGTTTGCCGATGATGTTATAATCTGTGAATTCATCCAGGAGGAACTTCAAGACAGGCTTGAACAGTGGAGAAAGGCTCTAGACGAAAGGGGAATGAGAATTAGCAGGGTGAAAACGGATTATATGTGTACAAAGGATGCCCATTATCTATATATTAACCTGCAAGAAGAACAACTTACGCTGATCAAGAAATTTCAATACCTGGGCTCTTACATGGAAAGTGGTGGAGAACTGGTGGCTGAAATACAGCACAGGATAAATAGTGGATGGATGAAATGGAGGAAACTGAGCAGAATACTTTTTGATAAGAAGGTTACCTGTAGAATGAAAGGAAAGCTTTTGCAAATCTGTGGTGAGGTCTGCGACGACTTGGCCAATTACAAAAGCGTAAGAGAAAAAGATGGAAGTAGCAGAAATGAGATTGTTAAGGTGGATGAGTGGGGTCACACTAAAAGATAGAGTCAGGAAGGTAGGAAGCTTGGAGTTTAACGTCCCATCGACAGCGTGGTCATTAGAGACGGAGCTTACGCTCGTATGTTTGGGTAAGGATGTGGAAGGAAATCGGCCGTGCCCTTTCTAAGGAACCATTCCGGCATTTGCCTAAAGTGAATTTAGGGAAATCACGGAAAACCTAAATCTGGATGGCCGGAGATGGATTTGAACCACCATCCTTCCGAATTCGAGTCCAGTGTGCGATAGAGTAAGGGATGAGTACATCAGGGGAACAGTGAAAGTGGGGCCCATAGGGAATAAGATCCAAGAAAGTAGTCTCAGATGATATGGACATGTGCAGAGAAGAGGGGAGTACTATGTGGGGAGAAGAGTTGAAGACTTGGAAATCAAAGGATCAAGGATAAGAGGAAGACCGAAACTGAGATGGAAAGACAAGGTAGCAGGGGAACTACGGGAGAAAGGATGGCTCAGAGAAGAAGCACTGGATAGACATTTGTGGAAAAGAAGGATCCAGCAAAGCAACTCCGACCCCACACGATGAGGGAAAAGGCTTAGTTGATGATGAGGATGATGATGACATTGATAAACACAGTGGTTGCGGCATGTTTATTCCTGATCTTCCCGTGAGGCACTCACAGATCGCTTGAGCTGTTCCGGGCGCCGTGGGAGAGGGGAGTACTTTGTGGGAAGAAGAGTTGAGGACTTGGAAATCGAAGGATCAAGGATAAGAGGAAGACCGAAACTGAGATGGAAAGACAAGGTAGCAGGGGACCTACGGGAGAAAGGATGGCTCAGAGAAGAAGCACTGGATAGACATTTGTGGAAAAGAAGGATCCAGCAAAGCAACTCCGACCCCACACGATGAGGGAAAAGGCTTAGTTGATGATGAGGATGATGATGACATTGATAAACACAGTGGTTGCGGCATGTTTATTCCTGATCTTCCCGTGAGGCACTCACAGATCGCCTGAGCTGTTCCGGGCGCCGTGGGAGAGGGGAGTACTTTGTGGGAAGAAGAGTTGAAGACTTGGAAATCGAAGGATCAAGGATAAGAGGAAGACCGAAACTGAGATGGAAAGACAAGGTAGCAGGGGACCTACGGGAGAAAGGATGGCTCAGAGAAGAAGCACTGGATGGACATTTATGGAAAAGAAGGATCCAGCAAAGCAACTCCGACACGATGGGGCTGAGATGATGATGGTGACATTGATAAACACAGTGGTTGCGGTTTATTTATTCCTGATGTTCTCAGTGAGGCACTCGCAGCTCGCCTGAGCTGTTCCGGCCAGCCGTGTGCAGCGCGCCGCCATATGCAGAGCGCCTGGTGACGGCGACAGCGCCCTGCTGGAGGCGGCCGCGGCGCTCTTCCGGCGCGCTGAATAATTGAGGCGCGGCCTGGAGCGCTGGAGGCCGCTGGAGCCGGCGCTATCGGCCACCGCACGGCGCTTCCTTCCTTCCGGCCGGCAGCCGGCCTTCCGCCCACACCTCCGCCCGCCCCCGGCCCCGCCCCAGCCTCCCACCACCCGCCTGCAGACCAGCGACCGGAGGTCTCCACCGGCGCTGCAGCACGTCCTCGATGTGCGTACGCCGTGCCCCAGCACGTTATCCAGGCCTGTCTACAACCGTAACGGCACTGGACGCTCACACGGCATTCGTGTCCTGTGATTGTTTAAGCGTGAGATTTACGGTTTAAGCGTGGGCTTCCGCAGACGTTGTTACTGTTAATAAAATTATCTCATATATAAAGCAGAGTGTCCGTATGTTTGTACGTGTTGCATACAAATTTACAGTTTTGTTCAAATCTTCATGAAATTTTGTACACATAAGCTTCAATCCACGAGGACGGTCGCCGTAAGTGTAAGAATCACATACGATATATAGTTCACGAAATATGACATCATAAACAGTGAGATGCGTGAAAAACTGCAGCATTTTGCGACAATGCTGCTCCTTTTCTCCTAAACAATTGGACCGATTTCAACCAAATTTGGTACACACATTCCTTACCGTGAGGTAACAATTGCTGCATGGTTAAGAATCACATACGGCACATCGTTCAAATGATATTACGTCATAACCAATAGAAATCGCAAAAAATGCCATATAATGCGGCGAGACTTTCGAAATACACTGTATGAGAATGACAGTTGCTTAGCGACTTGCAACAAACTTTAAACATAATTTCAAACATTTATTAAACTTTTCCTCGCTGTCAACCATAGTAAAATGATAAAAGTTTCTCGCTTACTACTTTTCCGCTGTTTACGGAGTATAAATACGGCTCTCGGTACGACGTTACAATTTATAATTTGAACACTACAAATTGAGCGACAGGAAATTTTACAGACAGTATACACATATATATTTGAATTTAGCTTCTAAATTTTATCACATTCCGACACGTAGTTCATGAGATATGAGCACATATACAGTAACGTTCCGCTGTCCATGGACTAAAACTACGGCATTCGGTATGACGTGATAATTTATAATTTCGATTTTACAAATTGTAGCCGCACGAAATCTTACAGACAGTATTCAAGCATATAGCTGAGTGTACCTTCTAAATTGTATCACAGTACGACACGTAGTTCATAAAATATGAGCTCACAAACAGTACCGTTAATGGAAAACCGCCCCATCACCCACCAAGTTTTACTCTATTACTTCTTTACTACTATTAGTATTCCCAAGAGATTTTACACACATACAGCCCATACACAATTGAATATATACCTGAAAAATGGCAGGACTAAATAAATAAATACGCGGGCAACGCCGGATTTTCAGCTAGTTAATTCATAAAATGCAGCAACCAGCTGCTTTTAATTATTTATTTTTGACGACCGGTTTCGAGCGCTTGAGTGCCCTTCTTCTGGTCTCTATACAGGGAAACGAGTGCATTGGTATTACACTGAAGGATATAAAACGTACGAAAGTCGGTTACAGAAATTTGAAATTGTCAGTATAAAAGTATTCGACATGAGAGTGAAAGTTTATAAAGGTAATACAATGAGTGATGCAGTTTTGAAACAAATAGATTGCAATAAAAGAGATGTTCGTATAAAGGGATACGATTTTGGCTTACATTTTAGTATTGGAGCCTTTATATGAACATCTCATTTATTACAATCTATTTGTTTCAAAACTGCTCAGTGGGGGACAGATCTGGTTGTCGTGCTGGTCAGGGTAGTTGACGTTGTGTTTTAAGGGATTCATGTGGACGTGCATTGTCCTTTTGGAAAAAGCTATCGCCTTGTTGGTGCATGAACGGTAGTAAGATGGGGTGATCAATGCTTTCATTGTACCATGCACTGTTCAATGGTGCATCGATGATCACTAGAGAACGGCCAGGGTAAGATATGTCTCCCTACACGATCGTGGAGAATCTCACCTCCATGTGCCTCTGTCGTATACAGCATATTTCCGTACTCCCCTGCACGACGCCGCACACGCGTAGGACCATTATTGGCAACAAGGAAGAAGCGATTCTGATGACTGAAGACGACACGTCTGCGTTCGTCCTTCCATAAGCACTTATTGCGACACCACTTGAGGTAGAGTGAATGATGTTTGCCCGTAAGCGGAAGACGCCATAACTCCACACATAATCACGCATCATGGTGTGGAGAGCCATATCCTATACTGGCCGTTCTACTCCCGTGATCGTCTTAGGAACATTGAACAGTGCATGGTTCATTTGAACCATCTTCAGCCTGTCTTGTTTCCGTTCATGCACCAACAAAGCAATATAATTTTCTAACAGGACAATGCACGTCGATATGTATCCCGTACCACCCAACATGATCTTCCACGTGATCCCCGGATTTTTTCCCCATTGAACATATTTATGACTGGATGAAACGTCATCTTGCGCGGTCAGCACGACCAGTAAGAAATCTGGCAGAACTGAGGCACAAGGTGGAAATTGTATGGCAGACCATTCCGAAAGACTGCATCTGGCACTTCTACGATCGTCTCCATTGTAGATTTGCATCTTCCACTGTTGTGAATTGAGGGTATACACGGTACTAGCATCGACATTGCGCACGCTCTAGTTACTGAAGACACGTGTAATCGTGTGTTGTATACGACTTCAAGAATAGGTCAATAAAATTTCCCTCTGATGGGTCGACGAATTCATGGTGTTCTTTTTTTCATTTTTCAAGAGGATACCGGGTGATCAAAAAGTTAGTATAAATTTTAAAACTTAATAAATCACGGAATAATGTAGATAGAGAGGTAAAAATTGACACACATGCTTGGAATGACATGGGGTTTTATTAGAATAAGGAAAAAAAATTCCGGCAGATGGCGCTGCACAGCAAAAAGTCAGTGACTGCTACCGTGACGGGTGAGAGGAACGCCGATATGTTACAGAATCGCATCATCCCCAGCCTGGCTGATAAAAACCTGCTGGAACGTACGACATTTATGCAGGACGGCGTGAAAGATCTCTTGCGCGCATCGTTTGGTGATTATCGTGTGCTCAGCCGCCACTTTCGTAATGCTTGGCCTCCCAGGTCCCCAGACCTCAGTCCATGCGATTATTGGCTTTTGGGATACCTGAAGTCGCAAGTGTGTCGTCATCGACCGACATCTCTAGGGATGTTGAAAGATAACATCCGACACCAGTGCCTCACAATACCTCCGGACATGCTTTACAGTGCTGTTCACAACGTTATTCTTCGACTACAACTATTGTTGAGGAATGATGGTGAACATATTAAGCATTTCCTGTAAAGAACATCGTCTTTGCTTTGTCCTAATTTGTTATGCCAATTATTGTCTTTCTGATCAAATGAAGCGCCATCTGTCGGACATTTTTGGAACTTTTGTTTTTTGGTTCCGATAAAACCCCATATCATTCCAAGCATGTGTGTCAATTTTTACCTCTCTATCTACATTATTCCGTGATTTATTATGTTTTCAAATTTATACTCTTTGATCACCCGGTACTTTCACTTATCTAAAATATACACAATTTTAAATTCTGATTTTTTTTTTAACCTAAAGACATATTTGGGCATTAAAGATACAGTGGTTTGTAAACCTAAGGACTGATGACCAATGTAGTTAAGTCCCTTAGATTTACAAACATTTGAACAAATATGTATTGTGAGAAGGAAGGAGTGTTTAGCGCACTTGTGTTAACAGATTCAATGTCCGGTCAGGGGCGCCGTTACCTCGGACGTGATCCGTTGCGCTGGTAGTGGACTTTGCAGGTGTGTAGGCGTGTGGGTCGTGCAGAGGCGGCCTTTGATCGGCCTTGCTGGACGTCATAGCTGGCTGGCGCTGCAGCATGCCCGCCTGGTCGAGATAAAACCGCTCCTGACAGCCGTGAGAGGAGCAAAGAGGCGGCGCGCGGTGGCGTGGAAGACGACGGAGGAGCCGCAGCTAGCATACGGCTAACTGCGCGCCCTGTTAGCACTGGCTGCTGCACACTAGCTGCCTTAAGTACTCCAACTGCTTAACCGTCCAGAGGGCGTGTTGTTGTAAAAAGGACAACAGCGGCGGCTTTTATATACTGCTCAAGACAACTAGAGGATCGCTATAAAATAACAAGTTTATCTTGGTGGGCGACAGTGGCGGCGCGTCCTATGTCTTCACTGGTTCAGTGAACCCTCGGAAAAAAGTAATATATAAGTGGTTTTAAATTAGTTCCTAGTTTCGTTCTTCTATCAAATCATTTTACAAGCACATTCAAAGTATTTTTATCGCGTGAGAAAAGTTTTACGTCACGGAGACAGCACGTATACGAGTTGTAGCACGGCCGCATAAATAGGTAGCAGTGGCCGCAGCGTTGCAATGCGCATGCGCGGATGCGGTTCAAATTGTCTTCTTAACCCTCTGGAGGCAGTATATGGGCGTTCCCGTGGCAGGAAGGGGCGAGGGGAAACGCCGCTTTTAATATTGGCGTTGAGCTGGTACAGACGCCAGCTCCTAGCTACTCGAGTGCTGGCGGTTACGGACGTATGGTCCCGAAGCAAAGACAATGGAACAGCTGCGCACCTCTCCTTTCGCATGCGCAAATCCTCCATGAAGGCAACACCTGCCTATCACATTTGTTTTTGGCGCATCTAAGATTCATCATAAACACGTCATATTTTGAAAATATCTTAATTAATTAATTAATTAATAACAAATTAAATTAAAGACGCGCCAACTGTAAAAGTCTTCAAATAACAACCATGAAACATATTGAACTCACTTCTCTCCACCTTGCAGGAATAGTCGTGAGGTTAGTGGCATCGCGCTGCGCTATCGAAGATAGTAGGTTTCAGAACGACTGCAAGCAATTTTTTTCAACCCAGTGTCCTTTTTAACAAATTCAGGAAAAACAATGTATTGTTACTTGCCTTAAATATTTTGACGTTTTAGCAAATGTGTCGCGCTTTTGAGGGTAAATGGCATCTATGCAGTTTGTTGTAACAAATATTTAACTGTTTGAAAAGATGTGGGGGAAGAGCAGCCTTTGCGTATGCGTAACGTTACGAGGGTGTGCTGCTTACAATGTCACGTGACCGGAAGGTTGCTTGTCTCTTCATCATAACAGATTCATTTTGTTACACTCACTTAACAGTATAATCAGCTACTTAGTGTGTTTTAGTGTTCATGTGCATATTCATTTGTTCTTGGTATTTATTATGAAGAAAACTGAACAACGCTGGCCGCGGTGGCCGAGGGGACTGAGGCGTTCCAGTCACGGTCTGCACGGCCACTAGGGTCGGGGGTTCGAATCCCCCCTCGGGCATGGATATTTGTGCCGTCCTTAGAATTAGCTAGTTTGTAAGTAGTTTGTAACTTTAGGGACTAAAGACCCCGTAGTTAAGTCCCATAAGGTATACAAACATTTGAACATTTTGAAAACTGAACAACGTTCAGTATATTTTAGGAACATATTACTAAATTTTAAGTTTGGAACAAAAATGTGGAATAAAGTAGATTGGCAGGCCGATGCCTCAGTTCGAGTTGAAGCAAGGGCAAACAAGCCGAGGTATGACATTCTGCAGATCTTTTAACGAAAATATATACCCCTGTTGTCACTAGCAGAGGTGCGCCAGTTGGTCTCTTTGGCCGGTTGAGATGGAAGGGGGAAATGGGTGGTGCTGTCGGTGCCACTATCAAGATCCGGCACTCAAAGACGTGAACCTCCAGTCATATTAAGCACCAATGGCCACTAGTGGGTGATATGAAATATTTATTTTAAGAAATTCACATACCGATTTCATTCCTATGATGGACCATCGTCAGTGCAGCTTGTAAGTCTTGATGACTCATGTACTCTGCATTAAACAATCAATGGTCATATCCATAAGACAATCAAAAGGTCTATATGGTACAGGTCCACTTTTTAATTGTTTTATCGATATGTGAACTTCTGTAAAAGAAATACTTCATATCGCCCACCTAGCTGACATTTCTTATTTTATTGCAATATTGTGGTGGGCTGTGCATACTCTCCGTTATGGAATCAAGTTACAATTAGAGGATCAGTTCAATATCTATGTTCTGAAGTACTGTCATCCGCAGAGTGAATTATAATTGTTCGAAATTTTTCTGTCGATTTTACGGAGTGGTGACAACAACATAACGGTTATCTAGATAGTGGTAATAACAGGAAATTGCTGCAGAGGGGTTTGGTGTTTACTCGTGTTTTACCAAACACAAGCAGTTCGGTTGATATATTGTAGTGAGCAAGTATTAAAATGCAACAACGACGTAACCTACCCGAAGCCATGGCATGGGGAGACATAGGAAGGATGGAATCAGGACAGACACAGACGAACGTGTCTGCATCTATTGAAGTCCTTTAAAGTATAATTTCCAGGACCTGGACGCCACTTCAGACAATAAGAAGGGAAGGGAAAGACCGTACACGGGTAACATTAGCAAAAGATGACCATAATCTCCGGTTAACAGCCCGTTGAGTTAGGAGGCTGAATGCAAAAGTCTGAAATTGCTCTCAGGAATGTTGAAATGTTTGTTAAGCTTATGGGACTTAACTACGGGGTCATCAGTCCCTAAACTTACAAACTACTTATGAACTACCTTATACTAAAGACGGCACAAATATACATGCCCGAGCGGGGATTCGAACCCCCGACCACAGTGGCCGTGCAGACCGTGACTGAAGCGCCTCAGTCTCCTCGGCCACCGCGGCCGGCTCTCAGGAATGTCGCGTCTACGCACAGAGGCTTATGGTGTGTATCACATTAAATTCATGACACCGTTTAGCCGGCAGGAAGGGGGCGGAGGAATGTCAGGATTGGAGTCGTACGAATGGTGCCGGGTTCTGTTCACATACGACTCCAGATTTTGTGAACCACTGGACATCTGCAGAAAACATGGAACTCGGAACAATCCTGATTATGTGGTGGACGAATGCGGTGGGCAGGAATCAGTGTTGGCGGACGTAAAGGACTTTATGTCTTTCAGAATAGCACTTAGATTGTTCAGATGTATAGAACCGAGCTCCTTCGATCTTTTGCTGTGCCCTATACTGGTATCAGATGTGTTCCTTCTGGCGGACGACAACGCTCGCCTCCCCAGACTTGCTCTAGTCGACAACGTGTTCAGATCTGAGGGAATTGAACGAACTGAGAGGTTAGCTTGTTCACCGGACTTAAACTAGATTGAGTATTTCTGGGATGCACTTGGCAGACTCATTGCAGTCAGACAATTCCAAAATGTTCAAATGTCTGTAAACCTATTGGACCTAAGTGCTATGGTCATCAGTCTACAGACATACAAACTACTTAATCCCCAAGGAGAATACACAGACTCATGTCCGAGGGAGCACTCAAACCTCCGACGGCGAGTAACCGTACGCTCTGCATCAATTAGCTTTGAGCGCTCGGCCACTCCATCGCGGCAGACCAGTACCTCCCATAACAGCTGCAGAGCTAGATATTGCACTCATGGATGAATGGCCAAATACCCCTCAAGAGCTGATAGGTATGTCGTACTTACTATGCCACGCAGGTGTGAAACTGTACTTGTCGTCCGAGGTGATCACGCACCATTTACGAGGGCAACGAGAATGACCCTTTCAATATTACACTACCCACGTGGTGCCTTGCTGTAAATAAACGCAATAGAAACCTAAAGTAAATAGTTGATACAGAAAATTACATTACCATGTGTTTATTTTGTATGACATTTCCCTGATCCTCTAATTATGTTAAGCAGTGTACTTTTCGATACTTTAAGCTTGTGCTCTTGCTCGACTACATCAATGTATTCCATTATTTACACTATCTCCTAAAAAATTATAGTAGTTCCATTTGGTTTGCTCACTTTGTCAATAGATTTCTTAATTGCAAGACAAGAGGTGTTGAAAGTTTTAAGGCTGTACAAGAAATGAGGCGTTGACTGTTGTAAGAAAGCACACCGCGTTATTTCGCGACAGTTGCAATTTGTGATGTAGTAGTCAACATGGTGAGTTAACTAAAAATTGAATCATATTCGTTTTGTATTTTATTTTATATCTACATACTAGATGTTACTTTTGTTACATTGGGAAGTGAATTTATTCACTTTTCTTATATATTTTAGGCACTTTATCAGTCTTCGAAATTACCAGACTTTTCTGATCTGTGGGAAAATGATGTGGAGTTGAGTGACGAGAAGATTGAATATTACGGTCATGAGAGTGAATCTGAACTTTAAAGATACGTGTTGGTCTAAGAATGAGTAATAACACCCCATTTGTGAATGTATCCCGCTGCTTAGGAAGCACAGAATCAGCCATGGGGTTAGGGAATTTACTCATTGTACGGCATTCAACATTATGTTACAGTTTTATTAATTCTGTACTACTAAGAATATTCGCGAGATATTTTACATACAGCAGGCCTATGCACATACATAACTGAATGTCCAAACGAAAATGTATCATAACATGACCAATAGTTCAAGAGACGTAAGGTCATAAGCCATAAGATTTTTCGAAAAGTCAGCCAATCATTAACGAAATTTTAATGTACGAGGGTTGGAACGTAAATAGTGGCAACAGAGCTGCGGAGACACTACGCAATGTAATCTACTATTGTCGCTGACAGCACACGTTGTTGACATAACCTACCTTACCTCCGAGCAAATGGACTCGCCCGGCCCACGTCATCGACGTGCGCACAATCGACGGAAACACAGTCACTTGTGAGCGAGCAGAGTAACGTAACGGTGTCACTATGTTTTCGAAGCAGGAACAACGGAGTTGTATCAAGATTGTATGTGCCTGTGGTCGTACAGCACGATAGTGTCATCAAAGATTTCGAGAGGCGTGCGGGGAATCGGCATTGCCGTAGAGAACATTGAACGTAATAAAAGCCTTCAACGAAGGTTGGCAAACTGTGGCCGACATTCAATGGGCAGAAGAAGTAAATAATGTTGCTGTATTTATGGACAGTGATCGACGTCAGACATTTCGTTAGCTCCAATACGAATTAGAGCGTAGGACTGTGCTTCCCTTTCAGAAGGAACGCCTGGGCATGCGAAAAATTGCATCACGGTGGGTTCCGCATAAATTGACGGAAATACAGAAATGGATGCATTACGACGCTCTCAGACTTGGAGCGCTATGAGCGCAAAGCAGACGCTTTGTTAGGCCGTATCGTAACACTGGATGAGACGTAGGCCACATCGTACGATCCAAAACTGAAACGTCAGTGGAACGAATGGCGTCATTATGGCTCGCCGCAAATGTCGTAATTGCGTCAGAGCCCCAGTATGGTGAAAGTTATGGTGATTCTCGTGTACCACTGTGATAGTGTTATCCTAACGCATTACATTCCTCCACGGCAGACCGCCAATGCACAGTATTACCGTTCGTTTTTGGAGTAATCCCTGCAACCAACTTTGAGAAAGAAGCGGCAACGTTTTCTGCGCATCCCACCCATCATTTTGCACAATGCGCGAACGCATACAGCGCAAGCAGTGGTTGCTCTGTTCGGTCGATGGGCCTGAAAGTACCATACCATCACCACACTCCCCGGACATAAGTCCTCGTGACTTTGATTTGATTCTGAAGATGAAGGAATCACTTTGAGGTATTCACTTCAGAACTGTTCCACAGATTCAAAGACAATACAACGCTCCATTCGCACCATCAACAGAACAAGCACTGCTAAATGTACACTAACGCCTTCCACAAGAATGGAATTAATACATACCTGGAAAACGTTATCTGCTCGAGCTAGTCATTTATAAATCCTCCGAAACTACTTTTGGCTTTCCGAAAATGATACTTTGTTGAACTTTTTATTCTGCCTATGATAATATCTACAGTAAAAAATATATTTCCGTTTGAAACAGTTAATTTGATGCTGATTCCTCTTTAATAATTCTTCTTGTAATTAAAGGTATTATACGTTCTTACAATTTAACTATTACAGCATGATTGCGGGAAAAATTATGTAAATACTCTCAGTGACTCGCAATCTCCTTTAAAATGTACGTATTACACATAGATGTGATATTGCTTCCTAGTACCGCACAAAGGCATGTAAACAGCACGTTGCGTTCCGTTTCTTGTTTCCAAAGATCTTAACTAATCTAGTAATTTAAATGAGAGGTGAGGCACGTGAATAAGTAATGAGTAACATGCGAAAACGCGGTGCTTCGGTAGCCGCACTGCGGCAGAAATATTTTTAAAAACCTTTGTTGGGTGAAGATTTTCCCCTCACCTGAACACGCGGCAGCTGTATATTTATAGTGTCAAATAGGCGTCCTGCGAAATATGTGAGGGCTCTTTGATCTTGTGCTCGGGTCTGACCGGTCGCCTTCGTCCTTGACATTTAGAAGTCCACCCTAGAATCAAGCCAAAGTTCCACGCTGATACCGTGACCAACGAATTCACCATTCCCAGTGGCTTAACTGTGCTATCTTACGAGAAAATACGCCGTAACTTACACCTAATACACGAGATTATATTTCGGCAGCGACCGAAACAGTATGATACCCTCAATAAAATCTTCACTCTGCAGCGTATTGTGCAATTTTATAAAAAAATTCCCATGTAGAGTAAATATAAACTTCAGTATTCGATGGACAAAACATCGCAAAACGACGTAACCACCAATCGCTGCACCCCATGCAAGTGTACGCTGCTGTTGGCACCTGAAACAAATTCTTTACATACAATATTTTATAGAATGAACAGACTATGTACAGCTTAAACTATATTGTGCGTCCCAGCAGCTAACAAACGGATTCAATACTGTCAATGGTGACTGCATCATATTGATGAATGACAAGTAACTCAAAACTAAGTTTACAAGACCGATGTTCCTGGAGTTTTCGTCGTTATTGACGACTCAGTGGTGTACGGTAATTCAGTTACACGCAACTGGATACTAAACGTTGTTGCAGCCTTCTGCCGCCTACAGCGTTAGTGGTAGGTTATTGCATCATGTCGCGATTCTGTTGGAAAGTTGCTCTCGGGAAGAAATTCACGAAGTTATTAGATTTCTGTCTGAGAAACATTTAATCTCGGCTAAAATTTATCTGCAGGTGCGAGAGATTTACGGAGAGACTGCAAATATCTCGTGTAAATCGACCAATAGGTTGTCAATGCAGTTTCACAGTGACCCCTCCGCCCCTTTCCAACCCGCCATAGGCCCATACTTCGTTGAAAGTCACTTTTACCCTCTTTCTTGCTTGAAGGAGCACCTAGAAGACCGTTGATTCGCTACGAACGAAAAGGAAAGAACACAAAGGAATATCAGGATTTTCTTCCGGAAGTCAATGTGGTCATTAGAGACGTGGTACTAGCTCAGAACGTTTCTGTTACGGATGAGGAAGGAAATCCGCTGTGCCATTAGAAAGGTAACATCCCGTTATTTTCCTGGAGATATTCAGGGAAGTGACGGAAGGCTCAAATCTGGATGGCTGGAAGTGTGTCTGAGCCGTAGTCCTTATGAATCCGAGTCCAGTGCATCAACCAATTTACCACAGGGCTCTGCCCCAGACGAGGAGGTGAAACTCTTTGTGGTCATTTGGCTGTATACGCAAGTAAATGATTTTTACCCAGAGGGTGTATTCAGACTCTCCCACGGAGCGAGAAGCATTTAAAGCGATATGGAAACTACGTACGGTCGGGGGTTCGAATCCCCCCTCGGGCATGGATATTTGTGCCGTCCTAGTTCGTAAGTAGTTCATAAGTAGTTTGTAAGTTTAGGGACTGATGACCCCGTAGTTAAGTCCCATAGACTTTACAAACTTTTTTTTTTTTTTGAAACTACGTTGAATGAGAGCCTAATACATACATTTTGTTGTACTGGTTCCCCTGCTGCCTTTGTAATATTAGTTCATGGTCACCATTGGTACTTCTTAAATATTTCTAGTTTCACACTTGCAAAGAATTAACAGGACTATACTTTCATTTTGATGAAAGGGTGTAAACTTAAGAATAGAATATGAGAGAACATGACGTTTGGAAGATATATCAACTCTAAAGAGACACAAGGAAATAAGGGACGAGTGGAAATGTTCTGTCTGTAGATGTTTCTAATCTGCTCCGTCAGGAGGGCTTTACTGTTGTCACGACGAACGACACTACAGAAATCGCAAACAACGCATTCAGGCCTATGGACTGCCCCTGCTTCTAACATGTAGCATACACAACACGGACGTCCACTTGTTGTGGGGCTAAATCATTAGTGCAGAGAGAACACTTCCAATTTTTGTATTGTGTGCTCCCGTGTGGGATATTCCATTTTAATCGGACGAAAAATAATGAAATTTCTTTAATGAACGATTACTATATTCGTTAACTACTGTAATACCTTCCATACAGTTATGTTTTGAATGTTTACTAGCTTTCGAGTAAAATTTATGTATAGTCTATTTCATATTCCGAAATAACAAATTATCTGCCCTGTAACTCGAGAACGTTTTCTTGAAATTCAGTGGAATACAATTCATTTTTAAGTTTCATGTTTGTTGTTAATCGGGGTATGTAATACTTACCTAATTCAAATGTTCAAATGGTTGTAAAGTCTATGGGACTTAACTACGGGGTCATCAGTCCCTAAACTTACAAACTACTTGTGAACTACTTACGAACTAGGACAGCACAAATATCCATGCCCGAGGGGGGATTCGAACCCCCGACCGTAGTGGTCGTGCAGACCGTGACTGGAGCGCCTCAGTCTCCTCGGCCACCGCGGCCGGCCTTACGTAATTAACACGTTTTTAAACCTTCTCCTCCCGTATAAAGATCAAATATAAAGAGTCTTGAATATCATTTTATCACACATTGATATAACCTATAGGTTTTGTACAACTGCTTGCCTGAAAAGAGAGGAGAAATAACAAAGTAATAAATATTTAAGCACACGCCAAGCTCAGATTGCGATGGGCTGCCTTGAAACGCGAAAAGCTGGAGATCAACAAAGCCCTATTTATGTTTCACGGATGTGATATAGTAAGACGTAACTGTCGCTGTTCCTGTTTGCGTTTTATGTTTTCAATACATACTGCCATAAATTTTACTAGTCAAGTTCTAAATCATACAGTGAAAAATATCAGATAATTTTTATTCATGGTATTAACGAAGCATTGACTTTATATGACAGGAACCTCCAGGATATGTATCGTTTCAGATGGAATGTGATTATGAATCATTTTTGGCAGATCAAACCTAAATTAAAAAAAAAAAAAAGTCAAGGTCTAGAACCAAAAATGAGTTTTCATCTTTAGTATTCTAAAAGAAAACATTTACCACTGCGTCAGCAGCGTTGCACACATTAACATCAGTAATGTAAATACGTGATGGATACGTGACTTTTCTTTGGTGCCAAATTACTACGGAAATTATGCATGGGATGAAGTGACGGCACAGTTATTTCTGTACTGTTAACGTGCAAGGAATCACACTTTGGTGAACGAGTGCGTGAATTTTCTTTATATTAACAACGAAAAATATAAATACATGTGGTAAAAATATACCGTGGTAGCTATCGTAGAATTTTTTGTATCAGTAGCTTGAAATAAAGAAAAATAAATCAAATTCGTTGGATCCTTTCTAGGCTATTAAAATGTTTTACTTACTGTCGGATTGGGCTCTAGCAGCAACTTCATACGTACCTGGAAAAAAATAAACAAAAAAACTGCATTAGTTTTTTGAATGTAGGAAATTTTCAGAAAAAAGTAAGTGGATGAGAATTACCTTTTAAAATACAGCATGAGCAAAGTCTAAGCACACATTTATTTGCCGAAGTCAGAGAAATCTTTGGGAAAAGAGAATATTAATTGGAGACCCTGACACAAACATATGTTCAAATTACCAGTAAAAATAATCTCTGCAAGCAAGACCCAAGTGGTAATTTAGACGAAAATATAATGTAAGATCGATAAAGTCATAGGTGAAACGGTACTGTGATCGTTGTAAGTATTGTGGCTAGTGTAGATGAAAGGGCTGAAGTTCAGTAAAACGTGAGAAAATACCAACTGATGTGTGGCATAATAAGGAGGACATTAGAGAATAAAGTCAGTAAAATGACTGTAACTAAATGGTAAAGAACAATGGAAGTCCCTCGTTTCAGAAACGAGAATTTCTGTGATTCCTAAAGAGAACAAGGGTTGCAATGGATACATACGTTAAGACCTTAATGACATGATGAGCAACTGGAGGTCCGAGTCCTACCTCGGGCATGAGTGTTTGTGTTGTCCTAAGCATAATTTACTTTACATCTGTGAAAGTAGTTTGTAAGCCTAGGGACAGATGACTTAACGAAGTTAAGTCCCTTAGGTTTACAAACATTTGAATTTCACTCTCAAGAAATCATATTAGTAAGAAGGAGGACAATCAACTACGAAGATTGGTGGAGTCCTGCTGACAAGTTACAGACGAATCGTTGGTCGACAGAAGAAAAGCTCCTGGACGTCTAATCGTTGAAGCAGGGACGAAGTAGTTATTTGCTGAACCGCGCCAGTCACTAGATAACTAAGTAAAACAGGGAGACAAAATATTATGAACATCATGCAGTACACTATAGCTTGTTGAAAAATGGCGCATTGCGAATTGTTAACAATGAAACGCAACAGTAGTGGACAATTGACATACGAAGTCTTGGACAGTACAGTATATAATGCGACGCTCAGCACGAATGATCGGTGAAATGCGTCGTCTCTCAGTGTTCTAAAGACGCCAAAGACGCCAACTCGGTGTTGCGCAGATAATGGAAGCACTTGTGTCGAAAACGTCTGTACTGTTTAATGTTTCACTTGCTAAGGTATCCTCGATAATGACAACGTACGCAAAACAGTGTAAGTCATCGCTGGCGAAGAGAACTAATGAACGATACCATAAGGGATTGAAGTTCAGGTTGAAGAAATAAAAACATTGCGTTTGCTGATGACATTGTAATTCTGCCACAGACAGTAAAGGACCTGAAAGAGCAATTGAATGGAATGGACAGTGTGTTGAATGGATCGTATTAAGATGAACATTAACAAGAGCAAATCTAGGGTAATGGAATTCAGTCTAAGAAAATCATGCGACGCTGAAGGAATAAGATTGAAACGTGTCCATAGAAAATTATTTTTATAAGAAAATGTCTAATATTGTGCCTCCTGTTTTGTATCGAGTAACTTGCTTGCAAGAAAATGTATAATATCGCTTCTACTGTATGTATCGATATGTGTAAAGTTTCATCTCTGGCAAAGATCATGTATTGCATAGCATTGTAGCTCGCACTGAGAGAGAGTAGCACTAGTGGTTCAGCTCGCTTAGAGAGCGGTTGGGTTGTGTGTATGGCTCCGATGTAGAGCAGAGGCTGCTTTGCCAGCAAGTCAGAAGTTGTATTATGTAGGTAATGTAATGCTGTTTATCAATAATAAGTAACTTAACCCTGTTTCATATTTCATTTACGTAGTTAGAAAATTAACCCACTTCCTTCATTTGATAATTACTTGATTTAGTGGAGTGTTGATTTGAATAATATTATTGAACATATTTCATTATTGGTGCCATCGTAAGATAATAGTTGATTTGGATTTCAATAATAACTGATCGAGATAAATTCTCACAGTCAAGCATTAAGAAAGTGATTTGTGGTTTTTCTTATATCTTTCTCGCAGTCAAAATTTTTGAGTATAGTCAGTGTCTGTTTCAAAAGGTTACATGTCACAGTTGTTTTGTTAAAATATCCGTTGCGCACATAATCAGTTTAATCCACTGTTTCTTATACATCAATATCAGGGCCATAATTAAACCAAATAGCTGTGTTAATGAACAATTCATTGTCTGATTTAACGAAAGGTTCAACATTCCAAAACACGCGTACAGCTTTTATCTGGCGCCCTTTCTGCCAGGATAGTTCACAAACAGGATCGTGACGTAGTTAGATACGTAGTCTTATTTCAGTTAGTTTGTCTTTTCCACTAACCAACTTACCTTTTGGCTCTTAATTTAATTTTTGTAGCACCATCTTCTGTTGTAGCAACAGTAGCATAGTAATTGTTTCTGTAGTCTGTTACTTACCATTCTTGAGATTGTGTAGTATTGTTTATAGTAGATGAATTGAGTATACAAATAATTGCATTACTACTGAACAAGCCTCTCTTTTATATTGCCTGATGTTTGTTGTGATGAAAGTTCTAGTACCGCGGAACTCGTGTGATAATTAACGGTTTGCGTAATCTCGATTGTGATTGTATGTTGCACTAGCCCGATTCAACCTATTGTTCTCTCATAATTACTGTGTGTAATTTTCAAAAAATCAGCAGTAGGTGAAAATAAATATTATTGGTCACTTTACTGCAAAATTCTGTTAACAATGTCGAAGAATAGGAGAGTCCGCGCTGATGCTAAAACTGCTTCCGAAAATGAGACCTTGAATGAAGCAAGGAGAGAAACTGAATTTTTACAAGAGTCTTCTCACTGCACTGATACAAATACGACAGTAAATACCGTGTCTGAAAACGCGGAACAGATTAGTTCGGGAACAGACAATATGGATAATGACAAAGTACAGGATTCGACAATACAGAATTCCGATTTTTGTAACGTGGTTGCGGAAAATAATGCATCGGTTCCGCCTAGCTCTGCTACAAAAAATACTTGTGCGACGGCTATGGAAAACGTATTACCAAATGATTTCATACAAATTTTATTGTCACAGCTCTCTAAATTAAATGAGAATAGTCAATTACAATCTCAGGAATCTCAGAAATTAAATGAAAAACTTGAGAATAGTCAATTACAATTTCAGAAATTAAATGAAAAACTTGAGGAACAATCTCAGAAATTAAATGAAAAACTTGAGAAAATTGAACAAACGTGCGATTCGAGGTTTGTGAGTATTCAAAGTAGTTTTAATAAGATAAACGAGGACAACAATCGGTTCAGGGAACAACTGCTCAATACTTTCAAACGTGAATCTCAGCAAATAAGACAAGATATTCGCGACGAGATTAACCCGGTAGTGGAAAGCCTAGCGTCACGAGTGGAAAATATGGAAAGCCTTGCGTCACGAGTCGAAAATATGGAAACTACTGAACTCGCTCAATTGAAGCAACAGAGTAATCTAGTTGTTGAAAAGTTGCAGAACTTCCAGTCAGTCACGACGGAACAGATCAATAAAATTAATAAACAGTTTGAGGATATTACTGTTAAGATTACCCAAATTAGTGATAACACTGACAAAAGTTCTGATGTAACGCATCCTACCCCGTTTAATGAAACTAATGAATATCTCGCCCTTGACCGTTTCAAACAAGGTCAAATGACCATTAATCAGCAATACAAGGCTGAGGTCAGAAAATTAGATGATCGTGTGGCGCGAATAGAGAGGAAATTTGACCACACTTGTGGAAATCCATACGAAGATGTGGAAGAAAATTTGAACGAAAATGACAATGATGATTCGAGCCAAGTAGGTCGCTTGGTACGTGAACGAAGTGTACCTCATAGTAACAACAATGAAGACGCAGTGCGTAGTTTACGCTCACTTACGCCGCACGAGCGAAAGGAAGCGTTTGACTACAAGCATTTCCTGACTGTACGTAAATTCAAGACATTTAAAAACTCTCCGAATGACTTGCACCCTAAAGAGTGGTTGCAGCAATTCGATTATTGTCTTCCCCCGAATTGGCCACTTGAGCACAGATTAGAATTTATATGTGGTTATCTGGAAGGCGAGCCAGCCACCAGAATGAGAGCTATTGCACAAGAGTGCTATAGCGAGAATCAGTTCCGACGCTCATTTCTATCCGCATACTGGTCGGAAGCGGCACAAGACCGCGTTAAAAACAGTATTGCGACATTCAAAACTTTTGAGCGATCAAATTTCTCGAGCCCTGTGGAATATTTCCAAAACTTAGTATACAAAAATCAATTTTTATCGGCACCTTACTGCCCTGCGGAATTAATCAGAATTTGTTTGAACAAATTGCCTCTACACTTGCGTCAAATTGCCATTGCGGCACGATGCAAGAATGATATTGAAGCCTTTAGAAATCTCTAACAAGACTTAGAAGAAGAAGACGAGGAAAATTCCTCGCGCAGTCGATATTTTGAAACAAACAGATATGATCGCCGGTCGCAACAAAGCCCGCCGCGTTCTAAACGTCATCCAGAGCACGAGGATCAAACAAAAAGTAATTCTCTCACTAATGAAACTTTAACGACGCACAAGTCGAAAGGCATACACCACATTTCCAATATTAAAATTTTCAAGGCATAAAAATGGGGTAGAGAGTCCATTAATCTGTTTTGGACACACCAAGTGGCGATTGGTGCCCCGTTCTCGAGCTGAGTGTCACTATTCTTCCGCTTTTCCTTAGTGCGCTCTATCTACCTCTTTTTCTCACTGTTACTTTTCTCTAACTATGAATACTTATTCTCTGTGCTACGCTGGGATATTGTCATACGAAACTTTGATTATCTTGCAATTTGCATATAACGAACTCTGTGGCTGTGCAAGACAAATAAAATTAATGGAAGTTTTGATTGTGTAATCTAATCAAGTTCCTATGTTTCAGAAAATATCAGATTTCTCTTCTGTGTTACTAATTGCATAACTTACGAAGTTCTGAGCGAGTAAAGAAGATTTTGAGTTGACATGAGCATTTGGTAAGCCAAGAACGTTATGGAGGATGATGAGTAAGGCAATACACAATATGTCATGGTGGTCTTTAAAATGCATTATTGTTTATGGATAAATGATGGTAAGGAAGGTATTGGTAACAGTCAAAGATGTTTGATAAATGTAATTATGTGGACGAGATTATACAATGATTATGAAGCAATTATGAGAAGAATCGCTATGTTGCTAATGACGACGAGATTATACAATGATTATGAAGCAATTATGAGGAGAATCGCTATGTTGCTAATGATGCTATGTTCTGTTCTTTTCTTATGTGCTTACTCGCACTGCCCTTTTGTGTTTTCTTTTTGTGCTTATGTGCACCATTTAGTATGTTGATGCATTGTGCCTTCAATGGCATGTGTAATTGGTGAGATTCATATCCTTCTGATGATCTGTAATTATTTGTAATTATGTGTAATGAATATTTCTAATTATGCTTGCAGCTATGCGTATTGCTCTTGTAATCAAAGCTTACCGCTATGCTCACTAATTATATACCTAAGCCCTACCACTATGCTAATTAATTTTATAATGAAGCTCAATGACAATGTATGGTTATGCTTATACGTTGCACACAGCCATCTATTTTGCAAACTTGCAGCTATGCCATAAATTGCGCCTAGTTAAGTCTAGAAAGATAATGCACAGAAATATTTTGCTTTTGCTTACTACTATCTTCCAAATTTTATTGATGATCTTGTTGATGAAAATCTGCAGCTATGCCTAACGAATATTACGTCTGTGTTTATGTTATTGGATGATTTACTGTGATGTACATCTAGTACTGTGCCAAAATTTGCACTAATTGTTTTGTTTGACCCTACTGTTGACTCAGACAGACACAGACATGACCTGATGACTTGAACCTCTTTTGATATTCTCACGAAACTACCCTGATGTGTTATACCTTAAGGCAATGAAATATGTAGCTCAGTTAAGACAAAAGCCTGGCCATGGCAACTTATGTAATTTAAGTGTTATAATTTGTGGTAATGTAATCACCACCATAGTGATATATATTAATTTAAAGAGATATGAACTAATGGTAATTGGAATGTCAATTTAAGTTATATCATGCCAAATTGATGACAAGCACCCTCAATGTATTTCATACGATTATGTGTTTGTAAAGCAATATGTACATAGTATGTACAGCCTTGTGCTTATATGAAATGACACTAATGTTGTAGATACTCTAAAATAAGAATTAAATTACTCATTAGTATTCAAATGTATCCGTCTTCAAGACACTACTTGTAATGTAAAAATATGGTTTAATACCATGACCCCATTTGTACCACTTGAATTTGTGGGAAAATATTTCTGTAGATATGTTCTAATCAATGACTTTTCTTTCAGTCTAAACTGAAATATCATGACTATGTTACTTATTTGTGTGTAAAATGCTTTATTTCATGTACTTTGGACACGCATGGGAAGTGGCGATTTCGCACACGAGATTCCAGAATGCACACAGAACAATGGACGAGTTACTATACACCACTGATTTTGGGCCTTTTAATGAAGATGTTTGTTGGATGATGTTTGGCCACACAGTACTGTCCATTGCAGCCTTGGCCACCCACCACCATTTTGCTCTAATTTTGGCTATGCTGATGCAGTCTGCTAATAGCTCTGTTGGTTGGAGCACACTTGGTTGTCGAATTGCATGGAGGAATACATCAGAACCTTTTCCCCATGACTTCCACTTCAATGCAACCAGCCAGCCCGCCTACAGTGTGGTGTAATCTTACAGTGTTTTGTGTTCGTGTGCAGACCTAAAATGAATGTTAGGAGCTAATGTGCTATTCGTGTGCATATACTATTCAGTGCCTCCCATTGCAAACGTTGTCCACAGGTTCATTACCAGTGTTTAGGTATATTTCATGGTTCTTTCACAGTCAGTGACCAAAATAAAATTGTGCTCTTGATAGATACATATACTTAGTCTGAAATGTCATTGTGCCTATTCGATTGACAAACGTTATATTGAAATCCTATTGTGCTGAAGTAGTAACATTATTTTGTACATGATCAGAAGCCTATGTAGTCAAAAATTTTACATGTATGTTCTAGCATCCATGAAAGTATAGCATTTTAAATGCATCACAGAATACAAAACTGACACTTTATCTTATACTAAGTGCACTAAAAATTTACATAGACTACATTGTGCACAAGATACAAATGTTCATTTTATGTTCCCAAAATACTGATCTCTTGTACAAAATGTAAACCCATGGAACTTACACTACTGTGTGTATTACTTGTAATTACCACATTTTCTTTAAAGAATGATGACATTAGTTAAAATAACTTTTGTAAAACTTTGTATATGTTCATGTTTATTATTGTATATTTTTTTTCCATTTGTGTATTACTTCTAGCTATCTCATTTTCTCCACTATATCATTTGTCAAACTATGTTTTCTGAAATTCTATATATATATTTATGTTTACCATTATGTATAATTGTCATATATTCCACTTATTGCTGATGTTCTGTAAATTTTGACATTTGCTTATGCCTGTCACACCCTGTACCTCTCCATGCATGACTTTTGATGGTACTGTTCTGTAAAATGGCATGTATTTATTATGACTGTCACATTTTTTTTTTTTAAATTTTCTATGTACTCCATCTGTTGTTTTGATCTTGTTATATTTTGGATGTCATTAATGGATTTTTGGACTTGAAATTCAGTAATTTTGCTGGCTAGGCAATGCCATTGGCATCACCCACCCTACAAAATTTTAATAGGTAGGAGGGGGGTGATGAAACGTGTCCATAGAAAATTATTTTTATAAGAAAATGTCTAATATTGTGCCTCCTGTTTTGTATCGAGTAACTTGCTTGCAAGAAAATGTATAATATCGCTTCTACTGTATGTATCGATATGTGTAAAGTTTCATCTCTGGCAAAGATCATGTATTGCATAGCATTGTAGCTCGCACTGAGAGAGAGTAGCACTAGTGGTTCAGCTCGCTTAGAGAGCGGTTGGGTTGTGTGTATGGCTCCGATGTAGAGCAGAGGCTGCTTTGCCAGCAAGTCAGAAGTTGTATTATGTAGGTAATGTAATGCTGTTTATCAATAATAAGTAACTTAACCCTGTTTCATATTTCATTTACGTAGTTAGAAAATTAACCCACTTCCTTCATTTGATAATTACTTGATTTAGTGGAGTGTTGATTTGAATAATATTATTGAACATATTTCATTATTGGTGCCATCGTAAGATAATAGTTGATTTGGATTTCAATAATAACTGATCGAGATAAATTCTCACAGTCAAGCATTAAGAAAGTGATTTGTGGTTTTTCTTATATCTTTCTCGCAGTCAAAATTTTTGAGTATAGTCAGTGTCTGTTTCAAAAGGTTACATGTCACAGTTGTTTTGTTAAAATATCCGTTGCGCACATAATCAGTTTAATCCACTGTTTCTTATACATCAATATCAGGGCCATAATTAAACCAAATAGCTGTGTTAATGAACAATTCATTGTCTGATTTAACGAAAGGTTCAACATTCCAAAACACGCGTACAGCTTTTAAGATTAGCTACGAAACAATGAAGGTGGGAGATGAGTTTTGTTACTTGGTCAGTAACAGAGGTTACAAAATGAAGAATGGCAATGGGAAGAAAAGCTTTTTTGAAACAAATAAATTTCCTAACGTCTAATATTAAATTAAGCGTCAGAAAGTCTTTTCTGAAGGCATTTGTATGGAGTGTTGCATTGTACGGAAGGAACTGAAACAGGAAGAGGATAGAGGCTTTTGAAATGTGGCGCTACAGAAGAATGCTCATATTAGGGAGATAGATCACATACCTAATGAGGAGGTACTGAACAGAATTGTGGAGAAAGGAACTTTTGGCATACCTTAACTACAAGAAGGGATCGATTTGTGCAACGCATTCTTAGACGCCAAGGATTCATAAATTTAGCATTGGAGGGACGAGTGTGGGGTAAAAATCGCAGAGGGAGTCCTACAGACGAATACAGTAGTAAACAGATTCAAATGCATTTGGGTTGCCATTCTTACGAGTCAATGAAGAGGTTTGCTCAGGATAGAGTAGGGTGGAGACACACATCAACCAAGTCTCCGGACTGAATACCATAGCAACAAACAACCAGACGTTAACTGATAACCATTGACGAGGACTAAAAACGATTGTAGCCAGACAACACAAAACTACCACGGCAAAAGCGACTGCTAAAATTAACTCACACTTCAGTAATAATGTTTCTATGAAGACAGTTTCGCTGGAGCTTAACTAATGGAAGTACTCTAATGTCTGTAAATCTATGGGGACTTATCTACTGTGGTTATCACTACCTAGTCTTACAAACTACTGAAACTAACTAACCTAGAGACAATACACAAACTCATGACCCGAGGGAGGACCCGAATCTCCTACCGGCAGCAATCGCGCTCTCAGGATCAAGGCGCCTTAGAACTTTCGGCCATTCCACTGCAGCAGTGGAAGGACTACATTTACATAATCCGCAGTAGCGAAAATCAACGGAAATCTGCGAAAAATGTGGTAATACGGTCATAAAACCAGGACACTTGAAGACTGAAAGTACGTACTACGACCCAATGAACCATCGTCTATATTGCTCCCTACAAACAGTCGGATTTATGTATCAAAAACCACAAAAGCAGTTTACAAAAAGGCACTTCTGATTCCTTTAGTCAACTAATAGGGAGGTTCCGCCATCATTTGATCATCTCAACAGATTATCAACTGTTTTTAACATTACCCTTACTGATGGGATAACTGACAGTCAAACAACAAATTGCTCAAAAAAATGTAATATTGTTCATTATTAGAAAATTATCAAACATCTCCCCTGGAGAGAAAATCGCCGCGTGTCAACTTAACTGAACAACGGTCATTGAGAGTTTAATGTAAAGACTGAGAACGAGATACACAGATTAAACATAGTAAAAGTAATTGTGGCGGCTTTGTTACAAGAATGGATAGCATTCTGTTCAACACTGTGAAGAAACTTTACGAATCTGCTACCCAAATAGTTCAAATGTTCAAATGTTTGTGAAGCTTAAGGGACTTAACTACGGCGTCATCAGTCCCTAAACTTACAAACTACTTATGAACTACCTTATGCTAAAGACAGCACAAACATCCATGCCCGAAGGGAGATTCGAATCCCCGTCGGAAACGGGCTCGCGCATCGCAGCATAGCGCCTCAATGCGCTCGGCCGCTCCGCCGCGGCCCCGAATAGTTGCAGCTGCTCCCAAAGCCAATGGTGGACCAAATATTGTTTTTATGTTAGGTGTAAATATTATTTTCCACTCCCTATATGTCTCTTCAGATATAAACTAAGAAACCACATTCACTTAAAACGAAACTACTGTTCCAGTGGTTTACTACTTAACCAGTTCCTTACTTTGTTTCCAAAATGGAGACAGACTCACTTCACTTCAGGAGTAGGAGGTACGCAAAAGCCCATCAGCATTACGTGTAACGCAAGTTATCGAGTCCGCGTATGGGGGAATATATTCAGATCTGTTTAAAAAATTCAGATCCGTTTGATGTCCACATATGGACGTATCTACGAGCAGCATGTAATTAATATCACGGTCGACTAATCCAATCGCTCTCACATCAAAGCCGGCACAATTACGCACAATACACCTGTCCGCTTTCTACTCGAGTGTCACTCGAGTCTGCCATCAATTTCAGCGCAGATGCATCGTCCGTGGTAACTCATTTCGCAAATTAAATTTGTAACTGCACTATAAACGGAATTAGTTAACGGGATTGTACGTCTGAATGCACAGCCGGGCTATCAGGTTCTTTAGTCCGGACAGTTATGTACAAAAGTTCTGAGTTTTATTCAGTTCTGAATCATAATTACAGCGCGTATAACACGTCTATATGTACATATGGCCAACGCCGATATCAGCTTCGGACTGTCCAGTCTGTCGCCAGTAGCGAGAAAGCGGATAATACTGACAGTGAGTACTTCCAAGTATTTCGACATTGTCGCTTTGTAATAAAATCTCACGTCTTTTTTCTGCGAAACTTATAACGTTGCCCATGCTTCGTATGATGCCATAATTGTTAAAAGTAGACTCCGCGATTATATTTTTTGGACAAAGGATTGATGGTACCGAATGTTTGAATTTTGAAATAAGTTAGTTAAAGTACAGCACAAAATGAACATTAAAGCAAGTAAACCGCGGATTGAATATTAAAGTCGGGCACCATACAAGCAACAGCACGTTATAAAACTTACGGAAAACATCTAGCTGGATCCTGCACTTCGTATTGTAGAAGCTGGAAATGATAACTTTTATGTCTTATTTAATAAATGAATGTTCGAGATACTTTCCGTAGGAGATCAATGTTCAAATTGTTCACTTCGCTTTTCATTGTTGTGTGACCGTGGGCGGAACATAAAGCTACTGGTAATGATAAAAAAATTAAAAAAATGATCGGACTTCGTGAAATTACAAAAGAAATGACTGCAGGTTCTAAAATCAAGCAAAGTATAGTATAAGGTTGATTGATTGAAATTTTGCAGACAATGCGAAGCGATTGTAATGGCGTCTGAACATTAAACTATTACGGACGTAGAGGAGCTGAAAACCATAGAAAATAAGTATTTGACGTGGAGGGATTCATTTAAATAAAAGCCAAAGAGAGGGGATGATTTTAAATTTAAGTAATATATTTTTACCACATCTTGCATCACTATTACTTACATTGAATGGATACATGAATGGATGACGTCCGTACGGAACGAACATAGACAAGAGAGTGAGTAAAAAAAATTACTATCTCGGTTTCTTCTTCTCGCTTGTTTGGGAGTAAAAAAAAATGACGAACGAAATTAAATTAGTTGCATTGCGAGTCAGAGGGAGCCGGAGGCGATAAGTATCGCTGATCAAAGATAAACAAAAAATAAATAAAAATTTCAGTGTATCGTTACAAACTGATACCCTTTGTCGTGAATACGTTCACCATTTCCAGCTGAACTTTGGGTATCGTAGAATAGTCAGTGTTCTTATCTATTTACCCTACAAGAATACTTACATGTGTGATACTTTCAAACGAGTTGATGAAGCTACAAAATAATGGAACCTCGATTTTGTCATATTCACCAAAAAATGAAGATATGCGTGATGCTCATCTAGGGTTTCTATATCTTTGATGGAGCGCAATATTCTAGCAATAGAATATTAATGTGCTTGCAACATATGAAACTGTAGTTGGATCTCATAATGATATTACGACTTTGAACAGAATATGTAATTCGTATGTACCGAAAATTCTGAATGGCGTAAGCTGCGTCTGAAATTTGTAGTTACTGTTACAAATTCAATATTTCACTGCGTTATGCAGTAAGTTATTGCTCGCGCGAGAAGTATAGGGTCAGTGAAATCATACAAAAGTTTAACAGTACCTAATTTTCGTTCTAGAACAGTAAGCTTCGGCAGACCCAACACGGATCAACGTCTCTATTCTATTTCGTCAAAAACCTCATTTTCATGTCTTCGAATGGTAACCTGCTGACTCACATCGTAACCTATCTTCTCTTCATCTCTTCCTCTCTTCGTACTACGGTATCCAGCGTACTTCTATAAACAGTGCTGCGTAGTTCAACTACCTTTCCATAATATCTGCTGCTTCCCCCTTGACAAACGACCTGTATGGCTTTGCAGATGTTCCGCTACCTTGCCCCTTCTTCTGATATTTCGAAGATATCTTTCGTTTTCTATTATTTTATCTTTCTTCATGTCATACATTATCTGCCACCCACTGCGCTACTACTGAGGCATTCCAAAATTGATATTAAAGGTTTTCTGACTGTCCTTTCTGGTATCCTTCATCATCTTCGTCTTTGCTTTACCACTAGCTTTATTCTCTATTCTGACGACCTTTTATTTCAAGAGTTATGCACCATTCTTACATTCGTTCAAGAGAGTTACAACTTTTGCGAAACTTCAGCAGTTAGATTCTACTCCTATAGCAAATTACATCTTCTTGATTTCCTCGTCAAGATGTTTGAATTGTTCGCAGTTAGATGCTGCGTACGTAGTGGATCAAATTATATTTAATTAAAGGAAAAAGGCTACTGCAGTCGACAAAGAAATGCATTTAGTGGTACACACACACACACACACATTATAAATATAATTCACTTCTAATATATAATTCACATTAAAGCCGTCGGCTCACTTACACAAAATATTTCCTAGCCGTTAACGCAGTGAGAAGTGCCTGTTCCTCACTGCTTGTAGAGCGTTGTTAGCGAATCGTTAGCGTCATAAAGCCGAGAGAAATATTTGCAGTGCCTGAAGGAATCCTGATGAGAGAGTATTTTGTCTGGCAGAAGAATTTTATCATTTCTGCAGAAGCAGAAACGATAATAAGCAATTAAAATATTTTGTACGAAACAACTTTCTGCCTGGCAAGACGAAGACATCAAGACGAGAATTTTAATTAAAAGCAATTCTAACGCTGCACCGGTACACCTAGATTTGGAGAAACTTTTAATTTCGTAAATATTTCCAGACAGTGGAGGAAACGTGATGGAAATGCAGCAACGGAGAAGCAGCCAGCCGTCTCTTCTAATCCTTGCTCACAGTTTAGAGCCTACTGGCTGAGCCGTGACAGATAGCCGATGAACAGGGAATTCAGTATAATATAGAAATTCGCCCCATAAAATAAAAAGTGAGTGCCGTCGTAAAAAAATAAATCACAGTCACATAACTATCATCCAATAAGAAAAATGATATGTTGCAATCGGGGGAGGCGTACACGATTACACTGGTGTCCAAAATTAAACCACAATTTGAACTGCATAGTTTTGAAGACAATTTGCAGAAACTCCGTTGCGCCAGAAATGCAGATTGATGGACGTATCTCGGTGTACGATAATGCCTGACCATCCTTTACAACCATTCGAAATTTGTCGCAACATTTCTGGGACTCTTCGTATACATTGCGTAAGAAGAATGGAGTGGAAGAAGAAGAAATATCCATCTCCCCGTTACCTACACAGTTCATAAATCTCTTCTATTAACTTGCACTTCCAGTTGATCATTATAACCATATCTCCGTGGAATTTCTTTCTCAGGAATGGTCACGCTTCTTGGAGCTGGTGTGAACGGCTACATAAGTACGCCTGTAATGTGAAACCTTAACTTTTTCTCGGCTTAATGACTTTTCCAACAACTTACGGGTATGCTGCCGGGTGACGTTGTCGACCACCGTAGATTTTCTCCAGAAGAACATAGATTTAGGTGGCACTTCTTTACTATCGTCACTCACCCGTTGCACAGTAGGCTGGCAGCGCAACGCGCGTTTAATCTGCGTCTCACTATAACCATTCTGACGATAGTAACGATGTGGCACATAAATCTATGCCCTTTTGGCCTTACTGAGGACGCATTTTGAACGATATTGATAGTATTTTGCGGGAATATGATGTGAAATGTGTTTTTCGACCACCTTCTAAGATAAAGGCCCTGTCGGGGTCCGTAAAGGATGATCATGGTTTGCGTTAGGCTGGTGTCTGTAGTACTCTTTGCAGTTGTGACATGTCTTATATTGGTCAAACAGGACTTCAGAAGACCGATATATTAAACTCAAACGTCCACACACGCTTAAAACAGCCAAACAGATCCTGTGTTGAAGAAACTTGTCTTGGTACCCGTTATACTATAGAATACAACAACACAGAGATTCTGGCATGCACTTCCATCTATTGGGATAGAGTTATTAAGGAAGCTGTTGAAATTAAACTAGCAAGCGAACTTATAAACAGAGATGGTGGGTTTTGTTTAAATTCTGGTAGGAAACCGTCACTGTCTCTCGTGAGGGACAGAGGGACAGAATTAATGCTGTCTTACCTGTTGATTAATAGTCACTATCGATATTCTTTTATGTTTCGTCATCTTTGTTTGTGTCGGCTCTGTAGTGACTTGTACTGTGTGTGTTATCTTCCTCGTTTACTCTTTGCAAACCGAGGTATTAAATTCGCTTGCACATTGCTTCCTTGAGTGCAGTTGTGCCTTGAGAACGGCAGGGTGTGCTCCTGTCGAAATATCGGCGGTGATCGATGACGTCACCCGTCAGCGTAACAGTAAGTAGTCTGAATATAGCTGTAATGTAGCAATTTTGGTCTTGCAATAGTATCTCTTACGTATAGCTACTGCAGAAAAATGTGACATTCAAACACGCTTTTCAATATTCTTAGTGACGTTTAAATATATCAGATATATTTCCGACCTTGTAGCTCATATCTTCACAACGCAATAAAGACACTTGACATCGAAGCATAAGCAATTCTGTCTAACTACATCATTCGTTTACTTCCCTATGTACTTTTCAACAGCAAATACTCCTCTAGACGTGGTGAAGGTGAACTCTCTTACTTTATTAAACCACTGAATAATGTCTTCAATTTCAGTGAATAAACTACACACATACCAATACAAGAATTTTGTCTACCTTTGTCCTGTATCCCTTACCTTCTTTACAGAGAGACGTCACTCAATTCTGAAGATACTTGTTTTTTATAGTAATCTGTTCTCTTTTGCTCCGAACTCTGTGTTAGATTTTTGAAAAACATCTGATTTTTAGCACCTACAAGTGTACAGGGTGTATCAAAAAGAATGGAGCACACTGAATCGGTTGAAAGTACACGATAATAGAAGCGAAAATGTCCCAGTAAACATGGATCCGAAAACAAGCCGTTTTCGAGATAATTATGAATCCGAGCGGTCTGCGGCGTGTCAGTCACGGTCTGCACGGCCGCTGCGGCCGGGGGTTCGAATCGCCCCCTCGAGCACGGATGTTTGTGCCGTCTTTAGTATAAGCAAGTTCATAAGTAATTTGTAAGTTTAGGGACTGATGACCCCGTAATTAAGTCCCATAAGCTCTACAAACATTGAACCATTTCATTACGAATGTATGGTTCGAAGCCGCCACTGACATCGTTGTAAACATCGCCTAGAAAGTGCATATTTATTTGAAATTTTGAATTTACTATTAAGATTTACATCGCACTTAGTTAACATTTCACATGTTGGTTACCTGTTAAAGGAGGTGTTGAAAGTGTCTTCCTTGCATCTGGCTGCAATACCGGCTGCAATGAATTTCTAATTCTTTCGAAAACCTCTGGATCATTTCGGAATTCTTGACAAGCGTGTACAACTCTCCGCTCCAGTTCTTTAACCGCGTTAACGGGTGTGCTGTACACTTCGCTTTGGGGGTGACCCCAGACAAAAAATCCAAAAGATTTAGATCAGGTAATTCTGGAGGCCAAGGTACAGGTCTGCCTAGACCTATCCGTCTTGGGTCGTATCTCCATCTAACTAGCTAGGGCGATGTTTGCAACAAAATCAGTGAAATGTGAACTAAATGCGATGTATAATTCAATAGTCTAGTCTAAATTTCAAATTAATATGTACTAGCTACGACGAAGTTTATAATGACGCCAGTGGCGGCTTGGTACCATAAATTCGTAATTATCTCGCAACGATTCGTTTTTGGACCCATGTTTCCTGGGAAATTTTTGCTTCTATTATCATGTAATTTCAAACGTATAAGTTTGCACCATCCTTTTTATACACCCTTAATATTGCTCGAAGCATTATTATCATTATTACTGTTATCATTATAACTTAATAACTTAATATAGCTACAACTAACGGTATTGGTTACTACTTCTGTAAAAATCAATGAAAAACGTTGACAGGTGGAATGCCTTTGAGATTTCAAATTCATTATCATGCAGCAGGAATATTACAAACAGGACTCAATTGATGATGTTGTAGTCGATATTACAAGATTAAGAGTCGTCTGATACAGAGACGTGGGCAACTGCACAGAGAGGTACAAATAAGATGAATATATTTGAAACGGACTTTTCCTGAATATCCACAAGAATTTTAGTAAAGAAAGTAAAGACAAAGACATTGGATGTCAAACAAGGAAATTGCAGTGTCAAGTAGGAAAAATAGAGGAATAAAAAATATCAAAACTTATAATGGAATGGGAAACTCAGGCAGAAGGGAGAAGAGGACTATCCGCGACTCTCTGCGTCCAGAACATGAATCTGATAACAAGAAAACTTGTAAGAGAAGAAGAAGATATACCAGATCGAAACACAGGTAGGCACCATGAGTGCCATATATCTGCGTGCTAATGCTTCAAAATTATGAGCTATTGTATTGTTGGGGCAAAACCTTCAAGTAAAGGGGAAGTCTCATTAATAACAATAATAGAACTAATAATCATAAAGATAGTATAATTAGGATTTAATTATATATTAGCAACCAAGAAGCGCTGATTAAATATTAGACAGAAAATTAGAAGTGTATTATGAGTAACTGAAACAGGTAAATGGAAATATATGGAACTACTTGGATATGAAACAACTGCTCCAATAGCGATGCAGCTGAAACGACATGTATATTGGTATGTTGTCATTGTGCCTTTCCATACAAGAAAAAAATCCTAACGTTTCGGGCCAAATATGTCACTAGATTGAAGAGTCTCTAGCATAGAGGACACAGAGTTTCGTTGCCAGTGGAGAAATATTCTGTGATAAAAATTTAAAAAAAAAAATGGCTGTCTCCAAGGGAAAGCTACAAATTAAATAATAATAATGATAATAAAATAAAAAGAAATAATTTTCTGAATCTATGGACCCAAACATTCATTTGTATGCCTGTAAAAATCTCTTGAGAATACAATTAGTACTAAAGAAGTAATAGAGTAAAACTTTGTGCGTAATGGGGCGGTTTTCCATGAACGTTACTTGTACGTACTTATATCTCATGAACAACGTGTCGTACTGTGATACAGTTTAGAGGATACATTCATCTTTATGTGTGTATACTGTCTGTAAAATTTCCTGCGACTACAATTTGTAGTGTAGCAATTACAAATTGTAACGTCATACCGAATGCCGTAGTTTTAGACCATGAATATAATTTTGCTGTGGTTGTCAGCTATAAATAGTTCAATAAAGGTTCGAAATTATGTTTAAAGTTCGTTGGAGGTCGCTAAGAAATCTCGTTCTCATATACTGTATTCATAAAGTCTCGTCACATTATGTGGCATTTTCTTGCAACTCCTATTCCTTATGCCGTTGTCTCTCACGAACCGTTTGTTGAATATGGCTATTACGATTACAGAATTGGTACCTCACAGTAAGAAAGATGTGAACCAAATTTGGTTGAAATCGGTGCAGTAGTTTACAAGGAAATGTGCAAAATTGTCGCGTAATGCAGCTGTTTTTCTCGCATCTCATTGTTTATGGCGTCATGTCTCGTGAACTATGAGTTGAATGTGATCCTTACATTTACGGTGACCTTCCTCGTGGATTGAAGCTTACGTGTGCAAGATTTCATAAATATTGGAACAAAATTACAGATTTGTATGCAATACGTACATAGACACACAAACGCACAAACATACGGACACTGCTTTATACCAGGTGATAAAAAAGTCAGTATAAATTTGAAAACTTAATAAATCACAGAATAATGTAGATAGAGAGGTAAACATTGACACACATGCTTGAAATGACATGGGGGTTTCATTAAGAACAAAGAAAAAAAAACTGAAAATAGTTCAAAAATTTGTCCGACAGATGGCGCTTCATCTTATCAGAAAAGCAATAATTAGGATAAAAAATTAAGACAAAGCAAAGATGATGTTCTTTATAAGAAATGCTCAATATGTTCGCCATCATTCCTCAACAACAGCTGTAGTCGAGGAATAATTTTGTGAACAGAGCTGTAAAGCATGTCCGGAGTTACGGTGAGGCACTATCAGTTCCGATCGAAAGATTCACTTGAATGCCAGTCTTGTTTAGACAACTGTATTACAGCACTGGTGCATACACTGTTACCGAAACATTAAACACCAGATTAATCAAGGGTAAAACCTATGACATAGAAGGATTTTAGTAGTGAGAGGCTTGTCATATGCTGCGACTCTCATTAATGTTTTCCTCCGTCTTTTATTTTCTTTTTTGTATTTCTTGTATTTATTTTTATTTTTACATTTTTTTTTTTTTTTTTTTTTTTTTTTTTTTTTTTTTTTTGTGTTCTAATAAAACCACGTGTCATTCCAAGCATGTGTGCCAATTGGTATCTCTCTATATACATTATTCCGTGATTTATTAAGATTTCAAATTTATACTGACTTTTTGATCACCCGGAATATAAATATTATTTTCAAATATTTAGTTTTATATTATTTTACTGTATTTTACATTTAATATTATAATTTTTTACTTCTTAAATTTTATATTAATTATTGTTTTCTTACTCTTTCGTCCAAAATATTTGAAAATTCACAAAACCGCAGTAAACCCTAAAGGTGGCCGTAAAAGACGCCAGTGCTGATTTTTTTTTTTTTTTTTTTTTTTTTTTTTCCTGATTACTCTCTGCGTTGTGTGCTAGCAGACGACGGACGAAGTAGCCCATCTCAGGGCAACGGTTCGGTGCACGCCACTGCAGCTACCTGCGGTGAACGCGAGGCCACATAACGCACGGTAGACGCTCCCCGCGCCACGCATTGTTCTCCTGAAATAGCGAGCGAGCGCGCGCTGATGAGGAAGCCTCGCAGGCGGCCGTATCGGCTGCGGACTGCGGCCGCGAAGCACCCTCCGCCACGCGCCTCGCCAGACGCGCGGTCGTTGATAAAATTCTCGTTCGCTGCCGGGCGGATTATTCCCTCGCTCGCCCGGCGTTTTCCGTCTTTAGGGCCGTCCGCTGCCGCGCCACAATTTTCGCCCGCGCTGAATCTTCGCAACAATAAGGGTATTAATGGAGGCGGCGGGAACAGCGGAAGGCGCACACGGCTGAAGGCTTTTGTTTCCCGACGTCCGAACGGACCGGCGCGGCGCGGCGGTGGGACCGCTTGCAAAAATCCCGCTCTCGACTACACGGGCGAAAGAAGTGGATATTGGATTCTCTAAACATTTGACGCACTTGATAATATACTACTTAGTGTATTTAGTCGCACAGCAGTAATGATTCCTTGCAGCAGGTCCGAGAACGGGTATTATTTACTTTGGGGGAGACTGTATATAAAATTCGATGAAACTGTGCCATTCCATAATATACTTAAGTCTCTTCTAAGCATTTTGGTATACAATATAAAGGGTGAATCTAAATTCGCGCAACGGGCTGCGCATATTTCCGACAGTAAATGGATGTGTGTGCCATATGTGAGTGTGTTTCAGAATTACACAAAAAAATGTTCAAATGTTTGCTAGGCTTACGGGACTTAACAACGGGGTCATCAGTCCCTAAACTTACAAAGTACTTACGAACTAGGACGGCACAAATATCCATGCCCGAGGGGGAATTCGAACCCCCGACCGTAGTGGTCGTGCAGACCGTGACTGAAGCGCCTCAATCCCCTCGGCCACCACGGACGGCCAGAATTACACAATTACATCTAATAACTTCTGGGGGATGTAGAAGGCGTCTCGAGGAACAATGTGAGCATTGAAACCCATGCCCGGAAACGCCATTAATGCCGAGTCAAAGAAGGAAAATTAGGGGGGGGGGAATTCGTCTAGTCGCAAAATTATGTACAGACAATGAAGACCAACGCCATGGAGAGTCCTAGTTAGAGTCTCCGGTTGCTGCCGCTAGACATCCCGTCCAGGAACTGCGACGGTCTGCAGCGTAGTTGGATAACGTTTGTGAGCATGGGTTTCTGTGCTCATTTTGTTCCTCAAGACGCCTTCTACATCCCCCAGAAGTTTGTAGGTGTAATTGTGTAATTCTGAAACACACACTGACGTATGGCACATACACTCATCTCAGTTTTAAGACATCCATTTACTGCCGGAAAATTTTGCGAGAGACTTTTAATTATTGTTGGCATGTGAGGAATCACCGTGCGAAGCCCGAGTGCGTCAATTTAGATTCATCCTGTATATGAGAACTACACAATTTTAAGACAGTATATGCATGACAATTTTCAGTGCCTTGTACACAAGTCAATAGCTCAACAGTCTTTCTTCTTCTTCTTCTTCTTCTTCCATAGTGGTCAAAGCAAGGTTTGGTTTGCAACAGCTACAATAGCAGTTTGTCTCCATTCTGTACGTTTTTCCGTTTTTCTCTTCACTTCTTTATAGGTCTCACATCCCACATATTTCACGATTTTATCCATGAATCTCAGGCGCGTGCTTTCTCTCGGTCTTTTTTCCTCGACTTATCCGTCTATGATTGTGTTCAGCTTCCATACCTGGTAATCTTACTGCTCAGATAAGTGAATCAATCGACTTGTTTACATCTACATCTACATAGATACTCTGTCAATCACATTTAAGTGCCTGACAGAGGGTTCATAAACCACCTTCATAACTTTTCTCTGCGGTTCCATTCTCTAATAGCGCGAAGGAAGAAAGAACACCTATATCATTCCGTTTTCGATCTGATTTCTCTTATTTTATTGGTGTGGTCAAGTCCCCCTATGTAGGTGGGTGCTAGCAAAATATTTTCACATTCGCAAATAGATCTCGCCGCAACAAATAACGTCGTTATTTTAATGATTTCCGTCTCAAATCTGGCAACATTTCCTGACGCTTTCCCTCCTATAACGCGATAAAACAAAACGAGCTTCCCTTCTCTGAACCTTCTCAATGTCTTCCGGCTGTCCCATCTGGTGAGGGTCCCACACTGGGCCACAGTACTCCAGAAAGGACGCACAAGTGTGATGTAGGCAGTCTGTTTGGTTGAACTGCTGCATCTTCGAAGCGTTCTGCCCGGGTGCGCGAATTTAGATTCACCATGTATAGTTTGTTAATACTGCAGTTTCTGTACTTCCACGTTTATTAAAAGGAGAGTGGCATCCGTCAAGTACAAATATAATTCTTTCATCAACATACTTCCTTGCTAATTATCCTGACAGCGTCGAGATAAAAAATCGACGACTTATGTGCCCTCTTCTGCTTTGGAAATACAGGGCGAAAAGACAACTGGTTCCTGGCCAATGTTATTTACAGACTGCGCACTTCACTCAGGGAGGCTCAAGCAACTAGGCACCTTAAGGATATTGCACTTTCGTTCGTTATATATGAATTCATTTACTTAGTAATTCTTAATTTTTGTGAACCTATTGGACCAAATTACTGTGGTAGTAGGTACCTAGACTTTCAAGGTACTTAAAATAGCTTAAACCTATCCTAAGGACAATACACAGACTGATGCCCCAGAGAGAACTCGAACCTCCGGTGGGAGCGGCCGCACAATCCTTCACATTGTAAGGGTAAAGACAAATTTTTGAAATTTTGTCTTTCAAAAGAATGGAACCTTACATTTAAACCTCTAAACAAACAAGTCGTGTCAAATAGGTGTTTGGAGGGAGGCAATTTTAATATATATATATATGTGTTTCCTTTTAACTTTAGTGTAAGGAATTTTATTGTATATTTTCTGTTGCTTTATTTCTTTTATAATTTCTTTTGCTATGGTGTTGGGCTTCGTGCGGCCGTGCGGTTATGTGACGTCACACAGAGTGGCAAGGAAACTGGAAACTGCAATGCCGTACGGAGTTCTGTGAGCACAGAGGATTTGAAGGAAAAGAATAAATAAGGGAAAAAGAACAGAAAAGGAACGTGATTTTGTTTTAGTTGATAGGAGGTCACAGAACCGATAAGATATACATGTATATATCTGATTGTAAAATAAATTATAATAAATACAGTTTTGAAGATTTAAAATGGCATTTAAAATCAGTATGTCTATTTAGATCGAATTTGGAAAAAGTTGTTAAATTTCCATCTGTTGCGAGGCTGTGCGACGAGCACGGAGCCTACAAGAACAAGTTTATAAAAGTTTATAAAGTTTATAAAGTTATAAAGTTTATAAAATATTGGTCGTGCGGACACCTTGCAACATGGCGGCTAGAACTACATGGCCATTCAATTACTCGTTACCTATGTTAACATAGAAGATGTAGTGGAAAGAAGAGATGGGAGATCCTTCCACTAGTCCTCACTCTCTCTAGAATAGGCATGGCCAACATTTCCACCCGGCGAGCGCGTCTGCGCCCCGCGGGAGGAGTAGACTGTAGTTCACCGCCCCTACCGTGACCGTGTGTCGCTAGTGTCGGCAACGGAGCGAGAGAGATAGCTGCGGAAAGAGTGAGACCGCACAGCACTGCTCTCCGCTGGAATGTCCCGCCGTCAGATCCAACGTAAACTATCTAATAGAGGAAGTGCAATCTGTAATGTGATCGAAGAACGGTAAAACAAGCAAACCATTTACTGTTTAGGTAACAATTATTGTTTGTATCGCAGAATCACTACGCGAAGCCTTAAAAAATATCCAAAAACGAATCAAAGAAAAAGCTTAGTAATTTTGTGACCAAAATTTGATTATATTAGTTTTGTACATGCACACTCGTCATGTATAAAGTAGGCTTCTTCTGAAAGATATATGTTTCTTAAACGGACTAGTATCAGAAATATGCTATTTGAAAAATATTTTATGTAAGGGCTATAGAGTATCACTCTTACGAGTAAATATTTTTTGTTAAAACAGAAATAGAAAACTAACAAAAAAGGATTGGTTTTAGGTGCATTTTCCTCCAGCACCTCTGAAAAAATGCTAGCGCACTTCGGGCACGAGCCGTTTTGACGGGTGCACTGCTTCCCCCACCACTGCAATGCCTGCAGCATGTGTGGGAGTGAGACGGGTATATGGCAAACGCTGCAATGGGGAAACGAAGGAAGGCATGTTTTGCAACGTGTAGAGCTGGCAATGTCGTACTTTTATAATGGGGATTTTAGCAATAATATATATTTTGCCTTTTTTTATTCGCCAAAGTAATAACTATTATTTAATTAAATAAGCACATTATAAAGTATTCATATGGTTAGCAGAAATAAATATCTCTCCTGAAAGAAAAGAAAAAAAATTAGAAAAGTACAATTTGCAATAAGCTGTTCAAAATATTTAGAAACCTTTACAGAATTCATTAAAAAGAAATGATAATTCTCGACTCCTCAAGTTCAAAACGACAGAGATATTACGTAACTCTTAAAATTCAGTTTTAGTCTGCCTGACTTTAGCGGATTACTTCGTCTTCCTGCTCGCCACTCTGCTCCATACGCCGCTGCGCATTGTCTGCGGGGTAATGGCGCGGCAAAGGCCGCCCGCGGGGCGTTGTTTGGTCATGCCCACTCTATAATAACAATTCACAATAGCGAATACATTTCTTGTAGAATGTTACTATTCTTAGGGCACCTCTCGGCAGATTCTCGTGGGAAATGGTGTTACAGAAGGGAAGACTCGCACCTACCCAGAGCTGCCACTCCACTTCCCAATTCTCCCCGGCGCCAGCGAATCAATTAGCGGAGCGGGGTTTTGTCAATAGCGTGAATGAGGAGGACACCGCCAAAGAGTCTGCAGCGCGCACTGTCAGCGATCCTCCGCCGCGGGAAGCGCCGCCATTCCGCCATAAATTGAATTCGTATTTTCCTTAAACAAAGGCGTTGCCCTCGGAGACCGCAGTCGCAGAGACAAGTTGCCAGACGTATTCGGAGGAATTAATATTTGTTTTGTCTCGACGTCGATGAGCAAGCCCCGTCTAGAAGGATAGTCTCTCGCGCGGATGAACTCTCTGGGAACCTGGAAACGAGTTCGGGCGATTAACTAACGTATGAGGGGTGGGGGGTGGTATTTGATCTCCATAAGAGAGTCAGATGTGGACTAGCAGTACGGCCCTCATCCGCAGTTCGCCATTATGTGCGTGTGTGTTTGTTTAGGTTCAGTCCTATTGCATGCTCACTCAAGTTGTCATGCAGATATCAGCACTAATTTTCTCTTATTCGCCGCGGTGGAGTAGCCGAGCGGTCTAAAGTGTCTCGCTGCGGAGCGCGCGGTTGCTCGCCGTGGAGGTTCGAGTCCTCCCTGGGGCATGGGTGTGTGTCTTTGTCCTTAGGTTAGTTTACCTAGGTTTAAGTAGTTTGTAAGCTACGGACTGATGAGCACGGAGTTTGGTCCGATAGATTTACAGACATTTGAACATTTTTTTAACATTTTTTCTTCTTCCTGCTGAACCTACAATGAGATAAGTGGCGTGGGCAAAGTAATATGTACACCTAACGTAGAAACACTAATAAGGAGGTGGCCTACAACTGGATTTGAGAACAACTGCAAATTTTTTATGAACAGATTTTGAAAACGGGTTTCCAGTTTACAGCAAATTTTACCCAGTCTTTTACCAAAATATCCGCCAAGTACACTCAACGATATTGGAGCTGTAAATCTGATTATTACACTCTGCTTCACAACTTCCCATAAAGTTTAAGTTATGTTGAAATACCGGGAATTTCATATACGTAATTATGTTTTGTTTATTTGGCCTGCTTCTCCGCAGTTGCAGTTATACAGTTTGTGTAGGTTACTTTACTGACTCTTGCAACTGCAAATCAGTCTACTTTAGGACATACACGTTTCGCTTTATTTTAAAGCATCTTTAGTTGTCAAGTTTTTTTATGTTTGCCTCTTCATCTGTTTCTTGCAGCAGGCTTCAGAAATAATGAGTTTTCTCCACCTTTTATATAAAAAAGTGGAATTGTAAATAGTGTGATTGTAAATAGTGACAACAGGTGGTAATGTACTACAAGAAACACATGAAGAGGGCAACATAAAAAATGACCACTTAAGATGCTTTATAATAAAGCGGAACGCGTATGAAGTAGTCTGATTTACAGTTGTAAAAGTAGGCAACCTAATCTATAAAATCCGCGAATATTCATTTACTTCAAAGTTGTTGCCTTGGCTACATGCTCTAAAGCTCCCTGTAATGATTCAATTATGCCCAGATAAGGACAGCTATCCGTATTTTGCTATCCAGGAGAGATGATTGGTAATTTTCTGATGCTGGCATACAGGAGTGTCTTAGCAGTAAATAAGAAATGTAATAAAAAGTGATGCTTGATGTGAAAAACTTTTACCCATCGCAGTATATATGATCTCATTTTTACTGAGTTAAATGTTTTACAATTGTACAATTGGGTAAAAGCTTTTTCCATCAGGCACCAAGTATAATTACATCATGACTTCCTGCGTATTTTGTATAGTGGAAGTCATGTCCAGGCTTTACCATTTTGTAGTATCTACTAGGCATGTCTGTTGTGTACCTAAAGAATATCTGCCTACAAGAAGATATGCAGGACTGTGAATTTTTTGTGGTGGTTATACAGTAGAGTCTCGTTAATTCGAAGTGAACAGGGCCGGTACCACCTTGAACAATCGAAATTAATTTGCGAAAAAGAAGTAAATCGACCTTGTAAAGAATACATGTGTCAACAAGTATTAAGTTTTTCGAAATAAAGTGTTTAAATAATCACTGACATTGACGGTCTAAAGGTTTTATAACCTTTTAACTATTTACTTTGCGATATAATGATGGAGTGCGCTTTTCGGCAAAGACAGAATGTACCCACAGTATTTTATTTTTTTTTATTTTATTTTTTATTTTTATTTTTTTTTTTTATTTTTTATTTTTTTTTACGCTTGGATTTATGGGAAATATCGAGTTCCACTGTATCGAGTTCAGTTTACTTCTTCTCTAATTTACTTTTATTCTTTTATGTAGAAAATGTCACAACGAGGAGTACAGAATCCAATTTGGAAGTCTAAGCCTGCTCGCTTCCTATGTCATCTACGGACTCCTTGTTGGGCTTATACAAGCTCAAGCTCAAATTCTTACATAATGACGTAAGTTTCGGTTACGACTTCGACCGAAATTAGAAGAGGAGCCGATTATTCGGTTATGGTCTCGGTTTCAACGGCAAATCATGTTGCGGTCGGAGTCTAATGTGTAATATAATGCGTGTTCAAGATAACGTACGTTGATAAGGCATTGCGATACCCCTCATTGTTTCCACATATACAGTGGCGGCAGCTTTGAGGATGTAGCTTAGTATACTGTAAGATGCTCCTATTATTTTTCTCCAGAACCTTTACAACATGACGCCAGGTTTGTAATAGAATCCGTGATACCAATCCATGATCTTGCTCTCCGCACTTCAGAAAGAATACAGGGTTATTAAATGTCTATACATTAGTTGTCCTTTAGTATTCACCGGGGATGGTACAATTTGTGTCTTATTTCATTTCAATCGGATAATTTACAAAAAATATATCTTGACTTAATATTTTATCCTTAACCATCTTGTCTATCATTTGCCTTTCTGGACCTTCTAATTTCCAATTTTGTTTGGGGTTTTCAAAGGTACTTTGAGTGTAGCATGGTCAACGTAGGATTATATTGAATGAACATCGAATCACGGAAAGAAAAAAATTTCGCAATTATTCTATTTTTAACAGAATTTTCTGTCTCTTTCTCGGAACATACCAATCTGCAAAACTGCTAGATGAATTTACACTGAGTTTTGACCGGTTTTTGAAGAAACCTCGGGGCAACATACAGAATAGGAAAAATATATATTTTGCAATTAAAATTATATTACCATGGTCTAAATAATAGCACGTCATATGGTAGTAGACTACAAAGCCAATAGCTGATACGTTAGTTTCGCATGAGACCAAACAACCACTAAATGGCAATGATGCATTTCTTTTTTTTAATTTATTTTCTTTATTTTGTTTTTATTTTTATTTTTTTAATTTAGCTAACTACCAGTACTAACAGTTTTACAGAAGCTTTACTTAATCAAAATCGGACGAGGAAGCCATCGACATAGAAATTTAAAATTTTAGTAGTCTACTCTATTGTGCAGTTTGACGAAGGGTACTACACGGAAGAACCAATAGCTGGTACCGTTAATTTCGTATTTCGCAAGGATCAGTTCAAATGTTCGTAGAGTTTATGGGATTTAACTACGTGGTCATCAGTCCCCAAACATACAAAGTATTTATGAACTAGCTTATACTAAAGACGGCACAAACATTCATGCCCGAAGAGGGATTCGAACCCCTGTCCGCAGCGGCCATGCAGACCGTGACTGGCACGCCGCAGACCGCTCGGCCACTGCGGCCGGCTAAGAATCAGTACATGGCGCTAAAACATTTTCGGGATCTTATGCCAGCGAAAGAATTAAGGGCGTCGATCTTATCTGTACGAATAGAAACCAAAACCGAATTTAATTTGCCAGAATATACGAATGTACAGATTTCTCTTTGTGTATTGAAAAATTGGAGAACTTTCTTTGCTTCTTTCCTTAGGTTTTACTTAAAAGACTTTATTGAGTATAGGATCCAATAACGTTGGCGGTTCGCCGACTGCGACGCTGAAACCTAAGAACCAACAATATGCGAAGGCCCTAATTTAACTTCCGTTGCGAAGCACGAGCGTATAGCTGGTAATAAAGTAAACGAGGACGAGTGAATAGTGAGGGCAGTACCGTGACCGATGGGGAAGACGATGAAACTCGGAATTCCGTTAGGTAAGGAAGACGGTAGTGAAGGAGGGGGTGGGAGTGAAGGTAGTAAAGGGGGGAGGGGAGGGGATCGATAGGAGGAAGCCCGCACGCACGCCGCTACGCGCTACGTGCCGCTCTGCGCCTGTCTCCGACCGCTGAGTGTCGATGAAATTGGGAAGTAAAGCGAATGATGGGGGAACGGACGGACGGGAGGGTAAGTGCCAGGGGCGCGGGTGGAGGGGTTGTGGTCAGTTGGGGGTGGTGGGCCATAACGAAACTGAACGACTCCTCACAGCGATCGCTATCCGCAGTAGCGTATTTCGCGCTGGTTTTGGAAACTAGTAGTTTGTAGCAGTGTATGTTCAATTCACTTTCGCAGTACGATAGGTAGACGAATGAGAAAAAATATATTTACGTAGTATAAAAATGAGTAGCAATAATTATGACATACTATCACCGGGCTTCATATACATGATTCTTGTTTGCTATTGTATATGGTAGGTTGCCATCATTTGCAACTGTAAATTAGTCCCATTCAGGCCATACGCGTGTCGCTTTATTTCAAAGCATCTTCAGTGCTCAACTATACAGGAAATATAGATTATATTAGACTGAAAGTCTTGGTAGAGGTATGCAACATTAATGATAAAAAATTTTAATTATTCAAAAATTGCTCAGAGATTGCTTGAATAATCACTAGATGTTGTAAGTAGATTATTTATTGTCAATTCATTTTTCAGTAATTAATTTAGAGGATTTCACTGTTTTGACAAATGTGGTATTTATTTTATTTTTGATATTTGTTTAAAATGATGAACTTCATTTTGACCTTGTATGTTGAATAAATAACGCAACTGTTCACCCTCTACTCTAACTTACATGTTACTCATATGATAATGTGCCATAGAATTTTTATTTACTGAAATATTATAATTATTATCTTTATTTTATATCAATATTCTCTTAATCACAATTGATGTTTAATCTTATCTGAAAATACATAACAATAGTATTTTAAACGACAAATTAGAAAGCATCAAAGTTAAATATATATTATATCGGTAAAACTATATGTAAAAATATTCTATATTTTAATTATATATTGAAATATATCGTATATCGGTAAAACTATATGTAAAAATATTCTATATTTTAATTATATATTGAAATATATATATATATATATATATATATATATATATATATATATACTTATCGTATATCGGTAAAACTATATGTAAAAATATTCTATATTTTAATTATATATTGAAATATATATATATATATATATATATATATATATATATATATATATATATATATATATACTTATCGGCTGTGTATGTATCTTACTGACAGGTCGCCAGATGATGCGCCAAGCCCGAAACCTGTTGTGAATTGACAATAAGTAATCTACTACAACATCTAGTGATCATTCAAGCAATATCTGAGGAATTTTAGAATCATTAAAAAAATTGTACAGGTAATATTTTCTGTTTTAATTTTTGTGTTCTCATGCTATCGCTTTATTTTATTCTGAATAAAATGAACTGTTAATATTACTCACGTTAGTATATTAGCCTTTTGATGGGCTGTTTGTAGTACTCACATTGCCACTTATGTTGTCACTATTTTTAATTACAATAAGCAGACGCACAGTGTTGATAAGCTGCGTCGGTTGCATAACTTCATGACGTAAACGATCTATACGAATGCATGCACAGTTTCTTAATGTGACAATATTGCCTTCTGGAATTAAATGACAGAGCGACCAAGGTGATGCTACGAAACTACTTGCCGCAGGAAAACACATTGTTACGAGAGTATAGAGAGATACTGGGTCTCACCATAGTCAATCTGATAATTATGCCATAATTTTATTTCCAATTGTATTTGCAATAGTATCGTCTGAAAAATCTGTGATTGGCGTCTATTGAGTGATTCATTCATGAAGTCGAGACGTACAGCTATATTAGCAGTGGAACATAACGTAATATTGTTAAGGACTCCGAGGTTCTTGAGAGAAAGCCTTCTTTTGCAATAACACCACATCTGCAACTCAATGCGAAAGGTAGAATAAGCACCTTAATTTTAGTTCTCTCCCTGTTATTCGCTAATCAATTCAGTGCTTTGCAAAGCAGATAACTTTTTCTCAATTCGGATCAACTTGGTGTATTTCATTTGACAATATAGAGAGCTAACATTTTCATTTCAAAATTCGAATGTTTTTCAGTTTGCATCAATTTTACTAGTTTACTTCTGTTGAGTTGTGGCAGTCTGTGTGAGATGATGACCTTCTTCAAATCCTTGTGTTTGTTGTTTCAAATCTAACAGAAACGGAATTGTCTGTTACCTAAGAAAAAAATTGGGGAGCAATTGTTGTGTTATTACAGCTACGTTCTCTTTCAATTAAGAAGTGCGCGCGCCACGGGTGTGTGTCTGTGAGTTTATCTTTGAAAAATGTTCCAATGTTTATAAATCTATGGGACTTAACTGCTTGGTTAATAGTCCCTAGCTTACAAACTACTTAAACTAAGTTAAACTAACCGAAGGACAACACATATACCCATGCCAAAGTGGGGGGACTCGAACCTCCGACAACGAACGGCAGCGCACACCGCAGCTGGGCGCTTTAGCGCGCACGGCCTTTCTGCCACGGCTGTTTATCTTTTATTCTAAGATAGGGCAATGAATAAATTAGATATCAATATTTCTAAGTAAATGTAGAGTAATTGTCCTGTTGCTTATGTCAAATGTCTACATATACTATTAGTTTTATATCGAGATAAAGACACACTGGAGAGTTGGAAATCTTATATAGAGTTAGTAAGCCAGAGAAATTATTTCAAATATAAACCACAATATGACTCGAGCCTAAGACTATCATGTAATTTTTTAAATCGGTTATGAACAAAATTTTAATAGCCTGAACTCGTAAACGAGATGTTAAAAATTTCGAGTAGCACCGTGGTTTGGAATCCACGTTCGAAGGTCAGAGGAAGGCAACAGCATACCATCTCCTAACAGCACCACGGCCAGTAAAGCACTGTGCTGCTCAAACCAATCATCGGATTGTTGACTGCTTTACCTTTAACTCGTAAGCTACAGATACTTCGCAACCCAAACACCCCAGAAACTTCTCCTATTTTTATTTTGGTGAGTCCATCAGTTATATTTTTATTGATAGCACGAAACGAGATTCATGACAATTCTGGTGTAACTAACGTGCCAGGATAAATAAAGTTTTAAGAAAAATATTCAAATGTTTGTAAATCTATCGGACCAAACTGCGTGGTCATCAGTCCGTAGCTTACAAACTACTTAATCTAAGGTAAACTAATCTAAGGACAACACACACACCCTTGCCCCAGGGAGGACTCGAACCTCCGACGGCGAGCAAATGCGCGCTCCGCTGCGAGGCGCCTTAGACCGCTCGGTTACTCCACCGCTGCAAAGTTTTAAGAATGTGCACTTTTACAGTAACGCTTATTACCTATTTCGCACTTTTAGTTACGCATGGGAAGTCAACAAGTAGGAAAAACATGGCGTTTCGACGCTCTAGCTCTTCACAGATTTTTTGTAACGGAAATGAAGGTTCCATGCCGTGTAACAGGTTCTGGCTATGTAATACAACCTCAACAACAGTTTTCAAATGCCAGTCTTCAAGGCTCATTTATATATATGTTTAATCGGAAGGAGTAAAGAACTTGTATTGAATAGAGTAGCAAATTCTGACTTCAAACATGAATCACGTTAATTTCATACTTGGCTAAATTTGCTGTTCATTTTTAATCTGGAGTAAATATGTGAATGGTCCTACTGCCATGAGATAAAAAAAAAGTATTCTGAACTGCCAGCTATTACGTTAAAACATGTTGCCGCAAAAAAATTCGCAAAGGCCCGATGTACCCGTAAGGGCTGCAGCCTTGTCATCACCTGGTTAAGAACGCGTAACCACCTGCGCAGACAGGTTTCTACTCTGGGCGTTTCTCGACACAAAGGGGGGCAGAACCGTCATCAAAAATGCACGTGAGTGAAGGGAGAGTACGGGGATGGGGGTGGGTGGGTGAAAAAAAAGAGGGGGAAGACTTTGAGTTATCCCCGTAAATGTGGCCTGTAACGTAACGCGCAGCCCGTTCTCTCGCGGGCGTTTATTTTTTCGCCCTTTGTGAGCCCCGCGGAACACATCCCTCGGCGAGCCTTTTGCTGCTTGCCGTAATGAGCTGCTGCAACGGCAAGCGCCCAGTCACCCTCAGTCTGCCGCTCCACTACCTGCCTGCCCCCCCTTTTTTTTACCTATTTTTTTTCCCTCCCTACTCTTGCTTTGCAGGGTAAGCGCTACGGTATAGGAACAGTGCCGACGCTTTGGCGCGTTCAGGCTCCGGCGGTGACGTCACATCTGTCGGTCCGCGCCGAGGCAATGGATGGTTTACGGCAGCGGCCGCTGTCAAGATGTGCCGCTGGCTGCCGCGTCGCCGCTCGTCTCTTGCTCCGCGCCAGTCGCAGCCGCCGTGCTTTCTCCCATCCCTTTCCGCGTCTGAGCGCCGCGAATGAATGGGCCCTTCGAGGGTGAAACAGGGAGGTGCGGAACAAAGTTGCTCGTATTTTCACTCACGTGCTGGTGCGGCCTGTATTACAGGGCGCACGAATAAAGGGCCATTCATACGCACGCCCATTTAATTAAAACATAAACGCGGAGGCTTTGTGTCGCGCCCTCTCTCCTCCTCACCCCCTGTCTGGTCTCTCCCTCTGACACCCCCACCCCTTACCACCGTCACCTGAACTACCCCCTCCCAGCCACCACCCGCACTCCACTGCACCTCGAATGTCGATACCTTTTGTAGGGCTGTTCTTGTCGGGCCAAAAAAGAAGTGTGACTGTGGCGGAGGTTCTGTAGGTGGGCAGGTATACCGGCGACCTTTAGAGGCGCGTATCCTGTTCCCCTCCCCTCTTCTAAACTTCCTTTTCTCTCCGAGGTGCAGTGATTACCTTGTCCGCCCCGTCTCCTCTTGTTGGCAGAGCGGAGAGGAGAAGTGAGCGAGGGCGGAGAATAGGAAAGGGAAGGGGGCAACGGTAAGGGGTGGGGGGTTGAGGTGGAGGCGCATTGTGAAATCTGAGAAGAGTAATTAGTAATGGTCTGCGAGCACTTCTCGGAGGGAGGGACTCGGATTATTAAACGAAGACAGGGTTCGGCACTGCCGTCTAAGACGTCTGCCCGTGGCAGGAACGGACGTGCTCGACTTCTCTGCACCAGAGCTTCGCAAATTAGGTGTCGCGACATCTCGGGGTGTCGTGCCGTGTCATCTGCACCGATGGTTACCAAACTGCGGTTCGCGGTCGTAAAAAGTATTTCCGGAGTCTTTTTATTTTTATTCCGGTGTATTATTTTGTCCTAGTAAAAAAACAACAATTAAGTTTGAAACGTGTCCATAAAAATTATTTTTGTAAGAAAATGTCTAATATTGTGCCTCCTGTTTTGTATCGAGTAACTTGCTTGCAAGAAAATGTATAATATCGCTTCTACTGTATGTATCTATATGTGTACTTTACTCTGTGAAGTTTCATCTTTATCAAAGATCAAGTATTGCATAGCATTGTAGCTCGCGCTGAGAGAGAGTAGCACTTGTGGTTCAGCTCGCTTAGAAAGCGGTTGAGTTGTATGTATGGCTCCGATATAGAGCAGAGGCTGCTTTGCCAGCAAGTCAGAAGTTGTATTATGTAGGTAATGTAATGCTGATTATTAATAATAAGTAACTTGACCTTTCTTTCCTGTTTCATTTACGTAGTTAGAAAATTAACATACTTCCTTCATTTGATAATTAGGTATTAGTGGATTTAAAGTGCAGTATTGATTTTAATAATATTGTTGAACAGATTTCGTTATTGGTGCCATAGTAAATGATAGTTAATTGACTGTGATACTAAATTTCAATAATCAGAAAGTGATCTGCATAAAATTCTCACTAAGAAAGTGGTTTGTGGTTTTTCTAATATCTTTCTCACAGTCAAAATTTTTTAGTAAGTCAGTGTCTGTTTCAAATGGTGACTTGTCACAGCTGTTCTTGCTTTGTTTAAAATATCCGTTGCGCACATAATCAGTTTAATGCACTGTTTCTTACTTAATAGTATATACATCAATATCAGGGCCATAATTAAACCAAATTGCTGTGTTAATGAACAATTTGCTGTCTGATTTAACGATAGGTTCAACATCCACAACACACACACAGCTTTTAAGTTCTACGACTTTTTTTTATTTAAAACAATAATTGCTACACTTTAGTGCTATGACATTAAGAATTTTACGGAACTAATATTTTTTGCTGTGTCATCAAAACTTTTTTCATTAATGGGCCCGCAGCAGTGAATATATCGTAATATGACATTTTTAATAAGTATGATATCCTTTACTGCTGCTTATTAGCTTTATTTATTTATACACTACAGCTGTTTCGCCGTATTTGACATTGTCAAGTGGTCTGCAATAGTTGAAATAAATTTTGTGAAAATATTTTTTCGAAACAAAAAGGAAGTACATTATAAAGTTTTAAATTTATTACTTACACTCCATTTGTTGGAATGTAAGTAATAAAATGTAATCAAACAAAATCAATGCACTATTCAAACAAACACGAATAGAATTTGCATTCCGTAAAACAACAACTTAGAAACAAAACTCCATAAAGCCATAGAAACCACAACAAACTTTAACTGATCATGAATTTATAAAGTGACTTGCGAAAATTGTAACAAATTTTATATAGTTCAGAGAGGACGAAGTTTTAGAACGGGGTTCAGCGAACATACAAGAATGACAGAAGCAAATCCATCTACTTTCTACCAGCATTTGAAAATTGAAAACCACACCACCACAAACATCGAGGGAGCTTTAAAAATATTACGCAAAATTTCAGCCGGCCGCGGTGGCCGAGGGGACTGAGGCGCTCCTGTCACGGTCTGAACGGCCACTACGGTTGGGGGTTCGAATCCCCCATCGGGCATGGATATTTGTCACATCTTTAGTAGTAGCTAGTTCATAAGTAGTTTGTAAGTTTAGGGACTGATGACCCCGTAGTTAAGTCCCATAAGCTCTACAAACATTTGAACATTTCTTTGAACAAAATTTCAAATGGCACTGAAATGCACATTCTATACATACACATGGAAGATTCAGCTAACGAAATTCTCAATGAACAAAGAGATTTTAAACACATAATTTATTTACAAAATTTTGTCGATCTAATTAGGCTTGACAACGGCTGAATTCAGAGATTTAATGTTCCACAGTCAAGGATAACGCAAAATTTAGATTAACTTACAGTATCTCTGACACCAAAGAAACGCATTTTCATACTCAAAGATATTACAAAATTCCAAATGCCAAGCAATACCTCAGAGACCAAGGAGACATCGTATTTCATAATCAGAGAGACTACAAAATCATGAGTATAAAACATTTGTAAATTCATTGACCTTCAAAGATATCAAAAAATTCAAATTTAATCATCTCACAGAAGCTAGATCATTACCATAGCTATGATGAAATATAAGATCTTTGTAAAGTACCAGCAATCGGCAAACTTCCAGTACGCTTACAACGGCGGCAATAATGACTTGTTGACAAGGTGTTGATATAGATGTTTTGACAAGTGAAGCTATCATATCAGGCAGCCAGTTGATTTTATATGATGCTGTGATTATATGTCATTTTTTCCAAAGGCATGTTACTGTAAAACTTTGCAGATCATAAAAATTTGTAGTGAAGGCCCAAAACAATTGTATGGGTACCAAATTTTTGAATATATATATATATATATATATATATATATTGTATATTAAACGTCCCTCTCTATATTAATGTCACGTTACCTATAACCTTTGCTCTGAGAGGGTTAAATACGCCGACTGCATTGACTGTATTAAGGCACAGCTCCATCCACAACTTGAATTCTGCCTCATTTTCCCATATGTAAAACTCAATATGTGCCTTAAGACAGTCCGTATGGTCAGCCTATTCAATAAGGCATGGTGGATTAGTGATATAGCGCCTGCCTAGTAAGTAGAAGGTAATATAACTATTTCCAATAATGCACATATGATAATTTAAATCGACAGCTTTCGATTATCGTCACACTATTCTGACGATGCTCTTGTCTACAGAGTGAAACCGGTTAATTGAATAAATAATTATAGCAACTTGTGGCTGCTTATAAAATCAAATGTATTTTCAACAGTCGCTTTCCACTACATGCAACGCCTGCTCTTTCTAAGGCCGATATTGCACTATCAAATTTTCTTTGACAAAGATTTTTCGTCAAAGATAACTGGATAGTGTAATATGGAACTTCGGTCGAAGTTCCCTTTCGTAAAAAATTCTTAGATCAAATTTAGCAGCTCACCGTAGATTTGATCAAAGAAAGCTTTCGTCTTATGTTAATTGCGGTGAGAAATGTGACTGCTTGAAGCGCTAGCATCGCAGTAGCAGCTTTTGACGTATTGTTTGAAAACCTGTCCGCGTAATTCGTATTATGTGTCGGTGCAACAACTAAATTTATGCTGTTGTATAAGACTGATTATAGAAACCGGCAGCATCGAGCCGAATGCTAGATGACAATAGCGAAATTAATTAGCGATAAAGTGAGTACTGGTTGCACGGCAGACGACGTAAAAAAGAACATTTGTGGCTTCTGTACCAGTTTTGCAGTCGAGAAAGCCAACGTACATAATGACACTGTAATTCCCTATTATATTTATCCAAACAAATACTATTTACACAAAAGATAACTATTTCAACAGGTTTTGTTTACTCCAAGTGCGACAGAGGGGAAACAGGGCACAGGCTCCTCACCAGCGACAATTGTTCTGGTTCGACCTCTTGCAATTTTTAGAGCAGAATGCCACTGCAGACGTAAGTGTCGCCAATGTTGTCAGTCTTCCAAATGTCTAGGCGTTGCAACTGTTGTACGCCTGCATGTAATCATAGTGTATAAACAGATATTTATAATTTTTTTAATCAACAACTAAGGTTAATAACAAATATTCACCGGCTATTTTCGACACAGTGACAGATTCTTTGTCAAAGAAAATTTGACGGTGTAATGTCACCATTTCACTACGTTAAAGATTCTTTGTCAAAGAATATTGGACAAAGATTCTTTGTCAAAGAAAATTTGATAGTTTAATACCGGCCTAAGGAGAAGATACAAAAAAGTTCAAATGTTTGTACAGCTTATGGGACTTATCTACGGGGTCATCAGTCCCTAAACTTACCAACTACTTATGAACTAACTAAGACTAAGGACGGCACAAATATCCATGAACGAGGGGGGATTCGAACCCCCAACCGTAGTGGCTGTGCAGACCGTGACTGGAGCGCCTCAGTCCCCTCGGCCACCGCGGCCGACTAAGTACAAGGTCCGGGTTCGAAAGGAAGAAGCTTAGGGTTTAACGTCCCGTCAACATCTCGGTCATTAGAGAAGGAAATGTTCAAATGTTTGACCACTTCGTGGTCATCAGTCCGTAGCTTACAAACTACTTAAACCTAGGTAAACTAACCTAAGGACATCACACACACCCATGCCCCAGGGAAGACTCGAACCTCCACGGCGAGCAACCGCGCGGCCCGCAGCGAGACGCTTTAGACCGCTCGGCTACTCCACCGCGGCTCCAGGTTCGAATCCCGGCCATGGCACAAATTGCTATCCAATGCTTCTCCTTCACTTTCATGTTATCTATTGTTTCTTTCTTTAACATAACTTTCAATGCGATTGAAATGAAGTGAAAATCTGAGACATGAGTGTTTAGTAGATGTTTGTTATATCAGCTGGCCTCGCCAGTTCTTCTGAGGTCGGAAACGCACAACTAACTGCTATAATAAATATTGCAAATCGTGCAGATGATACAATCAGTACATATAATGCGGTAAGATTCTTCCAAACGAGCGTGTAAAGTGTCTGCCTCAGCCAGTGCTGCTGATGGCCGGAGGAAGAGGGATCGTTTATCAGTCGCCGGCAGAAACAATTCACGTACGCATGCCGGAGAGCGCGCTTCGGGAACACAAGAGAGAGCGGCGAGGAAGGCGGGTCGCGCTGATGGGGAGGGAGGGAGGAGAGAGAGAGAGAGAGAGAGATGGAGGCTTTAAAGGAGATCGAGACGGCCGCCTATCGACCTGTTACCGGCTGCCTGGCTGTCCCGCGCTGACGGACGGTTCGGCTTTAAAATGCGACTGCCCTGCCACGGAGGGTGCGCGCGCGCGAACCTCTGGAAAACACCTAGCAGCCCTGCCCGCCGCCGGCCGCCTACCCCGTTCGGCCGTTGTCGCGTTGCAGCTGAAGCGGCGGCAGGATTACCTTCTGATTGGACCTTCCGCTTAGGAAGGAAGCTTAAGAGTTTAACGTCTCGTCGACATCGTGGTCATTAGAGACTGAGCTCACGCTCGGATTTTTTGGGTGAGGATGGGTAATGAAATCGGACGTGCCCTTTCGAAGGGACCATCCCAACACGGAGAACTTAAATCTGTACGTCCGGAGGTGGATTTGAACCACCGTTCTACCGAATGGCAGTCCAGTGCGATACCACTGCGTCATAAAGCTCTGTCACCTTCCGCTTAGTCGACGCGCACGGAGAAAAGAGTTGTGGCACAAGTGAGCCGGCCGCGGTGGCCGAGGAGACTGAGGCGCTCCAGTCACGGTCTGCACGGCCACTACGGTCGGGGGTTCGAATCCCCTCTCGGGCATGGATATTCGTGCCGTCCTTAGTTAGTTCATAAGTAGTTTGTAAGTTTAGGGACTGATGACCCCGTAGTTAAGTCTCATAGACTTTACAAACATTTGAATATTTGCACAAGTGAATCGTGCCAGAGTTTAAAATTTTTTCTGTATGTTTTGAAAAGGTGGAGCTACTACGCCTTGAAGGAACATTCGTAATCCTACTGGTGCGTTATGCGGACAACATTCCTATAAAACTGACTAGCTTAGTTCCCGCTGCTTCGCACACGTAGACGTGATGGTATGCACTGGTTATTTCTACTTCTAAATATTAATTTTCATAGATTTAGCGATAAAAATGCTTTCCTAATCCAGTATTTTGATACCAACTAGCCACCCCCTATTGCACCATTGACGGCAGAATTCAAAACATCCCGAAACATTTTAAACATGGCTGCAGTTCAGCAACGGTGGAACACGATCCAAAAGTAAACAAAGTTTCAGCTGACCAGTTGCATAAAAATGGTTTACATGCATAAACCTTGATCTAGGTATGGCAAAAGTAATTTTGCCTTCTTTAGAAGCAGTACATTAGACTCACATTAAAATAGTTATTAAATAAAATGTGGGTGACTCCATGTCATTGAATAAAACGTAAAATGTAAAACATGTCTGCAACATAAAATGGTGGAGCATGGCCACACACAGGTCGAGTGAGCACTCGAGTGCTAAATGTAACACTTCTGAAGAAGGCAAAATTACTTTTGCCGAAACCTGTGTCGAGGTTTATGATGTAAAGCATTTTTATGCAACTGGTTGGCTGAAACTTTGTTGACTTTTGGATCATCCCGAAACACCTTTTTTTTTTTTTTTTTTTTTTTTTTTAAATTCTAACCATGGTTCCAAATCCAAATTTTTCTATCATCAAAATAGCCCTAGGGGCACCCTTAAAATCTTTTCCATTCCTTCTCCGCTTAATGGTTGAATTTCCAAAAATAGAGAAATACGTGTTTTTAAAATTCCAATCAAAAATCCAAATCCGAAGTTTTGTGCATCTTGCTTCAATATTACCTGAATAGCAACGTATTTTCAAAAAAACTGTGCATCCCCTATCTCACACCCTAAGGTATGGGAATATCGAAAAATCGCTGATGCCTGCAGTGTAAGATAAACAACTTGACAAATTTCAAATTTCTATCGTCTGTAGATTCACTTTTCAGCAACGTTTTCTGTCCTTTACAAACGGATCGAGAACGAACAATTTCTTTCTTATGCTTTGGCACCTTTCTTCTTAGTTTTACTTTTCAAACTGTAATTTGCATTTATTTTTCTTTATTTGTAGGCTTGTTGCAGAAAAACAACTAAAGAATGCGTGCCGAGGCGGAGTGGCCAAGCGCATTGAGACGCTATGCTGCGATGCGCGATGCCGCTTCCCGTCGAGCGTTCGAATCCCCCCTCGGGCATGGATGTTTGTGTCGTCTTTAGTATAAGGTAGTTCATAAGTAGTTTGTAAGTTTACGGATTGATGACCCTTAAGCTTAACAAACATTTGAAAGAATGCGCATCACGTTTCACTGTATATAACCTCTTTGCTATTATTATGTCAAAAATCACCGCTGTTCTTCAGTCAGAATTTTATATAAGCTGACGACTTTCAACCACTATATCTACCACCCTCTTATAGCTATCGTCACGAAACTGCTATGTTGTACAACGGGAGATATTGCCTAGTTTTTGCTGAAGAGCAAAATATTGACACCCACACGTAAAATGTTATATAAGTCTTTAACTTTCAACTCCCATATCTTCCACCCCTTCTCGTTATCAACCCTCAACCATAGTGGACAATGGGAGTCTGATACCAAGTACAATGTACAAACACTCTTTATTTTCGATGTGTAGTTTTGGCTGCAGAATGAAATATAGGCGTAAACACCTCAGTTTTATATTTATTATTAAGATATAGTGGATAATTTAACTTGGCCTTTGTGCCAAATGTGTAAATGAGATTCGAACATATAGTGACTTGCACTTGAACTGAATGTCAGAGGGAAATCCTGAACACTATAGCACCCTCAGCGGTATCACAAGCACATAATTTAGCATATAGACTCCAAGATCCAAAGTGTCATTAGCCGTTACATAGTGTTATGTAAATCAGAATTTGACGTAACTGTACAATGTGTTCCATGAGGAATAGGAAATATTTTAGGAGGAGAGATACTGGCAATAAACCTGGCACTACAGCAAGTTTCATTCAGCTCTAAAACATCACTAAATTTTTGTGATACAGGGGATATCATCCTTCCAAATATTTCTAGTGCCTACATAAATAAAACTCTACATTTTCTCGTTTACCGTAACAAGAACTGAATAGCTTTCCATCACACACAAGAATCCATGGGGTTGAAATAGCAGATTTTTTAGTCAAAAACGGAACAATGGCCTCAAAAGAAGAACTATTTTACATCTCAATTAAAAGAATCGTTAACAACAAATCCAAGTTTTATGACAACTTGAGGACACAAAGGAAAGGAAAAACATGCCTCACACTGCTAGAGGATAAGAACGCGCTTCCTAAACGCCCACGAAGGGAAGCTCTGGCAGCACTTAGGAGCATTTCTGGTCCTTGACTGACTTGCGGAAAACTTGCATAGAATTTGAATCTTCTCCTCATGAGATTGTTATATGAGATGAAGTAAACTTTATTATGAACTGGGAGCATCTAAGAATCTACGAAAGACTTTAATGTTGTCACTGGATATCTGATAGTCAGTTGTATTGGGAAATGAGTAGAATAATGATTTTGTATCACAAGTCTGAGTATTGAATAAATAAACAAATACATATTTTAGGAGGTGGTACTACAGATGAGTAACGCAATAAAAATGATGTATTTGTCAAGGTTTTACTCAGTACAGAGATATAGCTATTAGTATAGCAAAGCCAAAATCAGGACGTTCAAAGTCGATTTTCAAAAGTTCCACTACCAACGTCCACGCATTTTGCCTTCTTTTGATAAGTTCTTCTGAAGCAGCACTTGCTTTTTTATGAGGACCTACCTATTCAGAATGCGAACGATCAAATCGGCTATTCTGTTTACATTTTCCTTGCAGACATAGGCAAGAGATAAAAGGCGTAACGTCTAAGAACCACAACGGCGAAGAAACGCGCCATATCTACTGATCTGTCTTCCGCGGAATTTTCAGTTTAGATGTTGTGAGACCTGACGATTTGAGTGTGCAGGAGCTTCGTCTGGTGGAAGATTTTCGTAGTCAATGGAATCTCTTCCAATAATGCTGGAAGCACATTTCAAGAAAGCGTAGATAACGGGATCCTGTAAGACATCGCGGTAACGCAACAGGCCCAGTCAAGTGACTCTATCGATCCACACCACCCATTTACAGAGAAGCATTCGCGAAAATATGTCTCTACAAAATCACGATTTTCTTCGCCGGCCGCGCTCCAGTCACGGTCTGCACGGCCACTACGGTCGGGGGTTCGAATCCCCCCTCGGGCATGGGTATTTGTGCCGTCCTTAGTATTAGTTAGTTCATAAGTAGTTTCTAAGTTTAGGGACTGATGACCCCGTAGTTAAGTCCCATAAGCTCCACAAACATTTGAACATTTGAACAAAAGACGACACAAACTTCCTTGTCCGAGGGGGGATTCGAACCCCCGTCCGTAACGGCCGTGCAGACAGTGACTGGCACAACAAGGCAGATCGCTCGGCCACCGCGGCCGGCCCTCCTAAAATATATACTGTTCCTTCTAAAAGATCCCGTTTACAGTTCATGATTGTGAACATTTAAAAGTGTGATGGGGGGGGGGGGGAATCCGAAACAGAAAGAAAAAATGGGAAGCGGAAAATTAAAGAAAGCTGCACAACTGTTAATACAGTGACCGTGCAGTAACTCAGAGATATACCAGACACCCTAAATATTTCGTATGAAAAATATACCTGGAAAATCCTTTCGGACTTCCAAGCCACGTCAGCCATCTTAGCCTACTAGTGAATTTCCATTTCATTCCCCAGATAAACTCAGTACCTCTTCTGTCCCCTTTCGCAACTCGCATCATCTACCTTAACATTTTCATTTCAGCACTCTCTTATTCTCTCCATAATACGTGGGGAGAAGAGATAGAAACGTACAAACCGAAGGGTTAAGGAGATGAGGAAAACCAAACCTGATGTTCAAACGTTTGTAAAGTTATAGGGCCTAATTGCAGTGGTCATCGGTCCATAAACTTACAAACCACTCAAACTAACTTATTCTAAGAACAACAAACACACACACACACACACACACACACACACACACACATTCCCGAGGAAGGACTGGATTCTTCGTCGGCGAACGGCCGCGCGGACCACAACAATGCGTCTTAGTGCGCACGGCTATTTCGTCGCGGCACCAAATCTGAGATAGAAAGACCAGGTAGCAGAAGAGCTAACAGAGAAAGGTTGGAAGAGAAAAATAAAGTATTTAATAGATATTTATGAAAGAGAAGACTCCAAAGCAACAAAGCAGACTCGACGTGTCGCGCGAAATGGTTAAGTTGACGATGAAAAAGAAGAAGGAAAAAGGAGACATACCACTTAGTATTACGAATTGCGCATGAAAAGAAATATAAAGTTAGGTTTACGTTTTAATGTTGTCCTCTGCACTCAGTTTTACAAACAAGAAACAGAGTAGTAAAACTTTTACCGGGCCGGACCTTTCCTCGCTACATTGTTTGCTTCATTAAGTTGAGTTGAGAGAGGAGCGGTTAACCTGCGCGCGCGCTGCCAAGCGGCGGCTGCGGGGCGCTTAGTCTCTGGACAAAAGCGTGGCCGCGCTTAGTCCTCGGGACAAAAGGGTGGGGCTTGTCGGCGGCTTGCCCGGCTGCCCGAGGCTGCAGCGCGGGGCGTAAGTCGCACTGTGCACAGTGGCACGGCCGTGTCCTCTGCGAGGGCGCGTGCGCGTAAGGGAGGCGGGGAGCAGTCCACCTCCAGCCGTCCGTGTCTAGCTTCGCGAGGCTGCACTGCACTAAACTAGTTACCGCGAGTGGCTGTGTGGTGTGCTGCACTCGAAAAGGACGTGGCCGACTTCATTCTTCGTTATAACCGCTAATACGAGCTTGTTCTCTGTCCGTAATGAGCTCGTACACGGTACGTTATATGCTGCTCTAGCACAGGAAATTGAAGGGGATGTAACACTACATCGCGATCGTAACATTAGAATCGCCATTTACGTCAATTTTGAATTTTCAATTTTTATTAATTTTTATGAGACAGGTTTCAAGTTTTTTTTCTTCATTTTTTATTTATTTATTTATTTTTTATTTTAAATGAAATCAGTTCATATCTTTGTAATACAGAATAGTCAAGGCCACAGAATAAGTTAGACAAACCAGCCTAAATTACGGTCGTCTTTTGTTGGAAAACTAGTATAAATAGTGCCATCAGACGTGTAACTCTCTCTCATGTATTCAGTTCCCTATGTGTTAAGATCTCTGTGCATTCAGCTTTCTATATATTCAAATCTAGATATGTTCAGTTCGCTAGCTATTCAGGAATAGTGACTGGGCTAGTTCAGTATTAATTATTTCGAGATTAATTGATTTCTTAAAGGAGTAAAGACTATGATAGTAAGCGATGAAGTATCGAAGTATTATGCGTTTCGCGATAGCATCATCTATGGACTCTAGATACGGTTTAGGCTACAGAAGATAGTTAAAATTCAGCCTCCCGACCTGATAATCTCAGTATTATTGGGTAATTGTAAGCTATGAACTTTGCTTTAGCACACTTGAAAATATTATGAAGGCTACATTATATCAGAGATATTGTGATAAAAGCTTATTGTGAGGAATCAAACTCCCGAACTGTGAATACTTACGTGTGACTTAGTTCAAGTGTGCTTATTGTAGCTCATTTCTAAAGAAAAAAAATATATATATATATATATATATATATATATATATATATATAGGACAGTGAAATTTTAAAAATGAGAAAAGTGTCTTAACAGAGTTCTACCGTAGTTAGAACCTTTACCAAATCAGTGATATTTCGAACAGTGCTTAAATGAATATCTTGGACTGTGATAGATGGCAATATGTAGTAATATTTACTTAATCCGCTATTCAGTGAAATGATCCTTATTAAAAGAAAACTTCCAAAAATTATTTCATGAAAGGTCTAAATAAATTAATTCTTGAGTAACTGACTTCGTTTTAGTGAACTGCCGGGACAGATAAAAAGGTAAACTTTCAAAACAAATTATCGCCACTGAGATAAAGAATCTGTATGTTCAAACATTTAGTAAAGCTAAGGACATTAAATAGGCTCACGAAAGTAATACTTCACACTACGTTCAGGTGAAATAAGAAACAATAATTCAATTCGATCAATGAAACAGGAGTACCAACCTAAATTTCTGAAGTACAAGCTAAGTAAAATTTTAGAGCCAATTAGACCATCAAGCCGAAGAAGACTAATGTTACGCAATTGACTACCACAAATAATCATCATCAATATTTTAAAGAACAGAAAGTTACCTCAAATACGAAGAACGTTACAACAGGCAAATCCGGTATCTTTCTCTGCCAATTTGTGTTACTTTTCGTCAAAACGGGAGATATTATTTTTTTATTTAGTGCTATAATTATGGAAAATGCGTTTTATTTACCAATTTTACACTCATTTATGTACAGATGGGTGCATCCTTTCTCTTTTCGTATAACGGATCTTAACATTTTTGGTCGTACTTTTTCCTAATTTCAGTACATTTACTTTTTGACAAATAATGTTAGTTTTTTCCCCATTCGATGTTGGTTTTTAGCGAATTATGTGTAATTTATTGCCCATGAGGCACCATTTTCTCAATTTCCTTGAAAATGTTGCCCAATTTGTTTATTTATTATACTGGCCACACAAACCGTTCAAATGTTCAAATGTTTGTTAAGCTTATTGGACTTAACTACGGGGTCATCAGTCCCTAAACTTACAAACTACTTATGAACTACTTACGAACGAGGACGGCACAAATATCCATGCCCGAGGGGGGATTCGAACCCCCGACCGTAGTGGCTGTGCTGACCGTGACTGGAGCGCCTCAGTCACCTCGGCCACACAAACCGTAGCCGGTCCTTGACCGCACTGACTCCAGCTTGCCACACTTTTCCGTCATTCGCATCTTCATCCACCAGACCCAGTATCTGCATGTCTCTAACGGTATTATGCTTCCATCTCATTTTTTTGGCCGTCCCGGTGATCTATTTCCTTGAGCTTCTCCATCCATTACAGCCTGTATTACCGTATTCTCGCCTCTTCTCCTCACATGTCCGTGTCATATTAGTTTCTTAATTTTCACACTCGCTACGATGTCAGGGAGTGTGTATAATTGCTGAATAGACTGTTTTCCCTTATACTTCCCGTTATTTCATTTTTATATCATTTTTTATTTTTATTTTATTTTATTATTGTTACTGTTATTATTTTGTAACTTCATTTTTACTTTTTGGCAGTAAGCTCTAGAAAACTCAATGGAAATAAACAGCGCGCAGCACGAAAACGAAAGCTATGAATTTCAGAAGAGGAGAGGGATATCTAAGACACATCATCAGACATGTGGCCGAATAACCCTATAATTCGTGGCAAGTTTCAACTACTTGGGAGTGACATTACAAACATCTGGAACCACGTTCTCCCTCCATATACAAGAAAGAGCGGTAGCCGCAACAAAAGCCACATATGATATCCAAAAATTACAAAACCTATCCCTGACAACAACTATAAAGCTGTTCAAGCTGAAGGTTATACCTGCGGCTACATATGGCATTCAGATAATATTGCCCTGCTTCACGGCGAAAAATCTGACGAAGTTATAGAATTTAAGAAGCAGATTCCTAAAAAGAGCTCTGTTACTTTCGAAGTTTACGAAAATCAGTTACACTACGTACTGGCACAGGAACCTTTCTTCCTAGGAGATATCAAGAAATTCTTCAATTTTCCAGAGACGCAAGCTTACTAATGCTTCATCGGGGAGAGAGGAAACCAAGCAAGGGAGTTACCGAAGGAAGTAACTGATACTGAAGCGACGAAATTATGTATGTGGAAAGGTCCGAACTGCCAATTCCGGCTCCTCTACACGCGTTATGCTGTTCGCGGTTTCCACGGGAAGATATGCCAGAACGGAGCAGTCCATGATCCCCAAGGAGGATTGCATCTGCAGAGCCATGTCCTAGGTACCATCAGGTGAAATGTTAGGAGCAGACCCCCAACCACAAAGCACACTCGCAAAAGACTGCTGATAACAATAGTTACCGTAACTACTGTAATTTAAACGTAACTTACATGTACACATTTTGTGCTACTTTATCTATATTTTACTGCTTTTTTTTATCATGATTGATGTCATTTTTTTTCCTTTACGGTCATAGTGTGTAGTGAAATTCTTAGTACATTGGGAAATTCTTAGTTATTACAATTGCGACTCCTTTTGCAATTTTCATGTCATTTTGACATATTTTGTGCTATTTTTGCAGGTTTCCCTGTTATTATTTCCAATTTCGATGTTATTATTTATGCCTGTTTCCCGTTTGCTTGGCTCAACCTCCAATTATCCGTTTCGGTGAGCTTTTTCCAAACTGAATTACTTTGCCCAATCATATACTTTTCTTTCTCCCATATTCGTCGTTTATTTTCTGTTTCTTTCTGCTTTGGTGTTTTTATTGCTGAATTGTGTTCTTTCTGAATTTCTATTCTATTTTGGTCAGTTTCACTCCTATTTTTAACGTCACTTCATCGTTCGTTACCAATATGATCCTTAGCTTGAAGCATAAAGATCGCAAAATTCATTTCATTTTTTCATATATTACAGTTGTCAATATTTGCACACTTACCGTACTTTTTGTACAGTAAACTAGCAAATTTCATGTTACTCCTTAAAAAAACCTATTTAATAGTATTTTACCAAAAACCGACAATTTAGAGTTAGAAGAAATTAAAATATTGCTGGCAGATAACAATGTCATTATTTCAGAAAAGGAAAGAAAAAACGATTTAGTTAAGATGCACGGAATTAATAGTTACTTGAAAAGATGCTACGAAATGAACATCAGCACAAGTATAAGTAAATTGAAAATAGTGGATTGTAGTTGAATTCAATCAGGTGATAAAGATCAAATGAAAAATGACACTGATATAGATCACGGCAAAAGTAGAAATGAAATTATAACAGAAGTTGCAATTCTATTTTTTTTTCTTCGTTCTATGGGGTCTTCTACAATTGTTAGACTTCGGTTTATCAGATTTGATAGCATTTCCAAACGTCAGCACTCCAACCGGGACACAGTCCGGGTACCCTACCTGTCTGCGTCCAGAAAAAATGTCACATTCATGCGTGAGGAAATTTCAGATATGTTTGAGTAGCGTGTAAGGCAGTCTGTGAGTGCCAGCTTCCGATTACCAACTCGGTACTCGGTAAACATCGTAAAACCACATCCACATCTATTACTCGAATTCGATTCGCCTCCCCCGAATTTCGGAAGTTATACGGGCGAGTTGAGACAGAAGTACTGTAGTACTAATATAACTTTGACATTTTAAATTTTGGGCATAATGGCCTGATGTTGATTCACCATATCTATTTTATGAGTCAAAATGTGTTATCTTCTCCTACATACGGTCGCACAGCCTACAGTTATGCCACATATTTCTAGTCTGCTACAGTGAAATTTTGTGTCTGAGCTATACGCAAAGGCTGAAACTAATGTCTTAACAGCAACTCAAAGTGAGACGAAAAGTTAGTAAGTAGCATTGCCCAGCGTTCAAGGTATTAAACAACCTATGTCCAGAGAAAAAATTACGTTTCCTCTCCCTCCAACCTATTTCTGTCTTCGTAGATTTGGAACAACGAGGGGACGACAAACGGACGACTTTGATGTAGCCATGACAAATATTATCCCAGCAGTATTCTCTTATTTTAGTCCCGGTTTATAGCGCACCCACAGGCACACACTGGTTCTTACGCCGGAGGGGAGCGGAGCTCCAGGAACCCGAAATAAAACCGCACCGCGCCCCTATATTTACAGCCAGCCTGCTAACGACTGCTTTAGTGCTCTAGTTAACAGTTGCGCCCAGCAGGCCTCAAAACGTCGGCATACTTCCGAGAAACGACGTTTCTTAACCTATTCACGACGTTCGTGGGATTTAGTCGACCGTAGGATTTATAATGTGTTTAGAACTGTCGTCTCTGGTAACAAATTATAATTTTCGGAAACATATTATGACCTTTATTCAGTTGTTAGCATACATACAACGAAAATATTGTCAGTTTTTTAAACATTTTCAATTCACCTAGTAACTTATCTTCAACGTGTACCGTTTCGAACTATAATGGTTTCATATCCGGTGTATGTATGGCATGATTATGTAGTTTATTTCTCTGCAAAAGTGAACTCTGTATTTAGGCTGCAAATATTCGCAATGTGTAAAATATATCTTAATGTATATAAAAATTGAGGTGTTTGTGACTATATTTCACTCTGCAGGCAAAACTACACATCGCAAACGAATAGCGTTTGTATGTGGTAGTGGATATCAGTTTCCCATTGTGCACTATGGTGGTAGAGGGTTGATAACGATAAGGGGTGGAAGATATGGGAGTTGAAAGTTACCGACTTATATAAAATTCTACGTGTGGGTTTAAATATTTTGCTCTTTAGCAAAAACTATATTACAGAGACGAACGAGCTATCTGTGTTGTTCTAGTACAAAGTCTCCAGTTATACACCATAACAGTTCCATTTGATAGCTATAAGAGGGTGGAAGTTATGGAGGTAGAAATTCGTCAGCTTATATAAAATTCGGACTGAAAGCAAGCGATGATTTTTGACACTATAATAGCAAACAGGTTAATATATAGCGGAACGAGATGCACATTCTTCAGTTTTTTTTTTATTTTTTTATTTTTTGCAACAAGCGTAAGAATAAAGAGAAATAAGAGCATCTGGCAGTATGAAAAGTGAAACTACCAAGGAAGATGCCAAAGCGTAAGAAAGAAATTTCGCGTTCCCGATCCGTTTCCAAAAGACAGAAAACGGCGCTGAAAAGTGAATCTACAGATGATAGAAATTTGAAATTTGTAGACGTCGTTTATCTTACAGTACACTGTAGGCATCGGCAATTTTTCGATGTTCCTTTCCCGAAGGGGTTGAAACACAAACCTTCGGATTTAGGTTTTTTGGTTGGAATTTTAAAAACACGTGTTTCGATATATTTGGAAATTCAATCATTAGAAGGATGAAATAAAGGAAAATCTGTTAAGGGTGCTACTAAGACTATTTAGATGCTAGAAATGTGAACATTTGGATTTGGAACCATAGTTAGAAATTAAAAAAAATAATAATAAATATGTTTCGGGATGTTTTGAATTCTGCCATCAATGGTGCACAATAGTGGGTGGCAAGTTGTATCAAATTACTTGCTAAGCAAAGCATTTTTAAAGCTAAGTCTATGAAAGTTTATATTTAGATTAGAAACAACCAATGGAGATCTCCAGTCTACGCGAGTGAAGCAGAGGGAATTGAACTAGTGGTATGATAATTTTAAAAAGCTTCGAAATTTCCTGGAGATAAGATGATGCAAATGCAAGTCTATGCGAATTAACATTAGTAGCGATACGCGGTATGAGCAAGGCTGTATGTCACATTAAACGTAGAACTACTATTGCATGTATGGCACGATCAGATCCTGGAGACAGTTGAAGAATTATTAGCACGATGTTCGGAAAGTTACACGGTAGATTATTCGAATCACCTGTCTTTTACTAATTCTTTACGAGTTTGAAGAGGCGTCACATGATATAATGTCGTAGGAGAGAATAGCATTAAAATCTTCGTCTTTTTGCTGATCTTATCCTACGTGAAACACAGGTTCTACATGTAAATCTGAATTCATTGATGTTGACGGTAGAGGGTATCGAAAAGCTCATTATGTCACCACTATAGAAAATCATTATCGCGCTGCGTAGTCGAATAAAAGAGAACAGAATGCGACTATTATTGTCCCGAACTACGTAAGCCAAGTAGAATTCAAGTAAACGAATAATTTTAAACCATATTCCACATAGATAACGACACAGTTCGCAAGCGACGTGCTGCAGATCGATATAACTGCCCTCCACAGTTTATAGCGGTACATTCATGTGAATGAAGGAAGGGTAAGGAAAGCCTGAGTACGAGGAAGGGAAGCACATAGTGATAATATAAAAGTAGAGACGTTCGTGAAAATACATGTAATGTGAATTTAAAGATTTAAGAGCGAAAACGGTGGTGCACCAGTAACACCTTAAACACTAAGCTGACGGATGAATTACAGAACAAACAGTGGCGCAGTCTTTGACATTACCACTTCATGACCTGTTGGTCGGCCAGCTCGGACAGAGGCACTCACATAGTGAAGCTCTTTCACACACACAAGCCCTACTGAATCAGCCGTCACTCTGATGTTAGGACAGTGTCATCCTTTCATTTACCACAAGTTTCCTGGACTACGTGACTGAGTAATGCTTATACACTGAATGGTAAATAAAGTGAAGCGCCCAGAAGTCTTTGTTGGATGTAATTGTAACTTCGAAAACGAACGCAATATCAGGGATTTGTAAATGATCGCAAATGCAATTCTCTCTAAGAATTGTAGCGTCCACTACAGTGCATTAGCGTAGTTTGTGTACAGTATTGCTTCCAAGCAGCTACTAACAAACGTCAAACAGAGTAATGTACTGACGAGACAAATGGCATGGAATAGCGATGTACACAGATACTGACATTGATAGCATCGCGTATACATGGAAGGTGTCTCGGCATAGCTGTTATTGGTACTCTGGTGATTCAGTTTCCCGACGAAATGGCAACGGGATGGAAATGAAACGTTTTTCAACGAACAGTGTCACTTGGAGATAGACGGATGGAACATTACATTTAAGAATTAATTAGATGTTCCCTGGCAACAGCACAGTAGTTTTTCCCTTATTCACTGGTAGGACTACCGTGTGAGAACCTTCTCGTAATTTCCGTAGCGCGGCACTTTCTATGGGCGAAATGTTGCTCTACCGCTTGTTGAGTGAAACAATGTATCGGAAGATTGATAAAGATCCCACAGCGAAAATTGAAAGTAAAATGGCATCGATGATAAACTTCTCTTTTCTTCCGCAACATGTGACGTAGAGATTGAGGCCACACTGCTCGGTGCCAACCAGGGTATGTGGTCCTCGGAAGATTCACGAAATAGAGCTGCCTTTACGGCCGATTTCCAGCAATATCAGTCATTCTAAGTGTGACTTGGCTATACATCTCGCCTCATTACTGAGACCTTTTGTGGGCAAACGCTCACATCATATTGGAAACTCTGCTGACTTCAATTCTGTGACTCTCATATATTTATGTGCTTTCATGTCGTCTCACTTTTGACTAAGGTTTTTCTCATGCTGTCACTGGCACTCGTCAACAGAAAATTCACAGCCTATATAAGAGCACTTTTCATCACGTCCTAGGCCGCGCGGTAATAGCCGAGCGGTCTGGAGCGCTACGTTACAGATAGCCCGGCCTCCCGCATCGGAGGTTCGAATCCTCCCTCGGGCATGGATGTGCGTGTTTTCCTTAGGTTAGTTTAACTTAGTGCACGTATTTTGTAAGTCTAGGGACTGATGAATAACGTAGTTTGGTCCCATATAATAACAAACATTTGAACATCACGTCCTATTCTCAACCTACTTTTTATTCAGCAATGAATATTTTGAGCAAACTGATTGTGTTGCCTGAGGCAATCTCCCCTCTTGTTGCAACCTTTCTTTTATTTTTATGGAAGACTTTGAGGAAAGGTTACTTGACCCGGTAGAACATAAATCAACAGTTTTCTACCGACGTGTAGATCACACTACTTCCATAGTGTGTTCCCATGGGGAGGAAGAATTGTCACGTTTTCTGCAAACTCTGAAATTAATCCACGAGAATATTCAATTTACAATGGAAATAGAGAAGGATGACTGCTTACCATTTCTGGAAGTCTAAGTTAGCAGGAAAGTTGATGGGACATACAATGTACCCACAAAATTATAATTGTTTATGCCAAAATTATCGTGTATTTCGTTGATTAATTTAATTACTTCAAATAACTATCATTATCTTAATCTCTTCATTTCAATATGTACGTAACCTTCGTATCAACAGGCAAAGAACCGCTGCATATCAGTCTACTGAATCATGGAACCTCCACATATTTTAACAAGACAAAAAAAAAAAAAAAAAAAAAAAAAAAAAAAAAAATCTTACAACTTTCGACGAAAATATACACTGGGAAAGCCATCAACGACATTGAAGATAACATTGTTCGTTTTAAAGAGAGAGAATATTCAATATCTAGACTAAAGCTTAACTATTTTCAGTACGAGAAACATTAGGAAAGTCATCCCGCAAGGATGAAATCGTAAATCGTCTGTTTTCTCTCACCTTATTGTCCACTTCCTGCACCAAACTTTCATTAACGACCAAAGGACACCCACTCCGTTGCTCATCACAAACATTTGTGCGGCGATCTTTAAATGTTCTCATCCACTTTCTTACCATTCCATCACTCACTACGTTTTCTCCGTAAACTGCACAGATCTCACGATGAATATCGATCGCTTTTAGGTCTGTAGCACTAAGAAATCTTATAACAGCCCCTAATTCATTGTCGGCGGGATTCACGATTATCTGAGTCATCTTCAACACTCGGTACACAACGTAAACAAGGGAGAATCTGACCGTAATGACGTCAGTGCGTAGACAAAAGATGTAGGTACCCAGTTAGCATAAAATCAATGCGATATCTTAGCACTGTATTTTTCTCCAAAGCGGTACTTACTTAAAAAACGCCTTGTATTAACACCATTTTTTATTTTTTTATTTTTATTTTATTTATTTATTTTTTTATATTTTTTTATTTTATTTTATTTTATTTATTTATTTTTTTTTGTCATTTCATTCCCTAATATAGGGCAGACTGGCAGTGCTCCCAGGCCTTCTTCAGCCTACAGATTTAAAAAAATGATACGGACGAAATGTAATTGATTGTGAGCAAAACATCTGCTGGAGATGCGGAGGCACATGAGATAAATACAGACGACCAGACTAGCACTGGGCGGCGCCTAGGCGTTGGCTGTTCGCTGTTGTTGAATGAAAACATGTAACCCGAAGAGACACCACACATTCGAAGGAACACACAATATTACCACAGGACACTCTAAGGATTGTTCGACCGTACAGATGTTGTCCACGACTAGATCATTTTGAAATTCATTTATTAAAGGAAGGAATCTTAGGGTTTAACGTCCCGTCGACAGCGTGGTCATTAGAGAGTGAGCTCGGGGGTTTGGTTGAGGACGGGGAAAAGAAATTGGCTGTGCCCTTTGAAAAGAACCATCCCGGAATTTGCCTGGAGTGATATAGGAAAATCACCATTGATTAAAGAATCTTAGGAAATTCGCTTGGCAAAAGATCTTATTTACCGTGACGGCGGTTATCAACTGAACAATGTATTCTAATCTAACCTAATAACGCTGGGACTCAGTGACCTCTTTAACATCTTCAGAGACTGTCTAGTGTCAATTGTTAATGATTTTACACCCAAAATTTTGTGATAAATTTTGCGAGCGAACCGTCAGAGGGCGGATTTGTAGTTTCATATATATATATATATATATATATATATATATATATATATATATATATATATATATATATATATATAAAACGCAAATTGTGCGCTATTTCCTCCCATCTGAAATCCCATGCCATTCACACCGCCACCCTCTTATGTAATCGGACTTTTGTGCCACATATACTTGTTTACTGAGTCCTAGAGAACAGGCGGTACAGACAAGCAGTCTTGCGAGCTACTTTTGGACACATTCTCCGAAAACTATCTTGAGCAGTTAAACCGGCAACCCACGCGCAATGGAAATATATCTTGACCTTATAGCCACAAACAGGCCTGACCTTATTAACGATGTCTGTGTAGAGACAGGAATTAGTGATCATGATATCGTCATAGCGTCGATGGTAACCAAAGTTCATAAACCAATCAAGAAGGCTAGGAGCGTGTTTTTGTTGGGAAGAGCCGATAAGCAAATGTTACGATCGCACTTAGAAAATGAATGGGCATAGTTTAATTCCGGGACTATGGATGTAGAGGAATTGTGGAGTAAATTTAAGTGCATTGTTAATAAAGGGTTAGAGAAATGTGTGCCAGTAAAGACGATTAAGGATGGAAAAGATCCACCGTGGTATAATAATAATGTTAGAAAGCTGCTGAGAAAGCAAAGGCTGTTGCACTCTCGATTCAAAAAAGAACACGCAAATGATGACAGGCAAAAGTTAATAGAGATTCGTGCGTCTATAAACAGATCGATGCGCGAAGCATACAGTAATTATCACAGCCATACCTTAGCAAAAGATCTTTCCGAGAACGCGAAAAAATTCTGGTCCTATGTAAAATCGATAAGCGGGTCAAAGCCCACTGTCCAGTCACTCGCTGATCATTTCGGCGCAGTAATAGAAGAAAGCAAACGGAAAGCTGAAGTTCTAAATTTAACCTTTAAGAAATCTTTCACTCAGGAAGACCGCACAAATGTACCATCATTTGATCAACGTACTAATTCCGAAATAGGACACATAGCAATAGGTATTTCCGGTGTAGAGAAGCAGCTGAGAGAGCTAAATACGAAAAAGTGTGCTGTCCGGATGGAATACCAGTTCGGTTTTACAAAGACTATTCTGCGGCGTTGGCCCCCTACTTAGCTTGCATTTATCGCGAATCTTTAATTCAGCGCAAAGTTCCTAGTGATTGGAAAAAAGCGCAGGTGACTCCCGTTTATAAGAAAGAAAAGAGAACTCACCCACACAATTACAGGCCAATATCGTTGACATCAGTTTCATGTAGAATTTTGGAGCATATTCTCAGTTCGAACATAGTAAATTTCCTTGAAACGGAAAAGCTTCTTTCCATGAATCAGAACGGGTTTAGGAAACATCGTTCATGTGAAACTCAGCTTGCCCTTTTCTCACATGACATCTTGCGAGCCATGGATGAAGGGCAACAGGCGGATTGTGTTTTTCTCGACTTCAAAACGGCGTTCGACGCGGTGCCACACTGCAGACTGCTAACGAGCTTGTGGAATAGGTTCACAGATTTGTGAGTGGCTGGAAGACTTCCTAAGTAATAGAACGCAGTACGTTGTTCTCGACGGCGAGTGTTCATCAGAGACGAGTGTATCGTCAGGCGTGCCCAAGGGGAGTGTGATAGGACCGCTATTATTTTCTATCTATATAAATGATCTGATGGACAGAGTAAGTTGTAATTTGCGGCTGTTTGCTGATGATGCTGTGGTGTATGGGAGGTTGTCGCCTGTAACTGACTGTAATAGCATACAGGATGACTTAGACAAAATTTCTAGTTGGTGCGAAGAATGGCAGCTAGCTCTCAATGTAGAAAAATGTAAGGTGATGCACATGAGTAGAAAAAACAATCCCATAATGTTCGAATACAGCATTAGCTTGCTGTCGCGTCGATCAAATATCTAGGCGTAACATTGCAGAGGGATATGAAATGGAACGAGCATGTAAGGACAGTTGTGAGTAAGGCGGACAGCTGACTTCAGTTTATTGGGAGAATTTTGGGAAGATGTACTTCACCTGTAAAGGAGACAGCGTATGAAACGCTTGTACGACCACATCTTGAGTATTGGTCAAGTGTTTGGGACCCGCAGCAGATCAGTTTAAAGGAAGACATAGAGGCGGTTCAGAGACGAGCAGCTAGATTTTTTACCGGTAGGTTCGACCAATGCGCGAGTGCCACGGAAATGCTCCGGCAACTCAATTGGGGATCGCTGGAAGAAAGACGACGTTCTTTTCGTGAATTTCTGTTAAGTAAATTTAGAGGGCCGGAATTTGAAGCTGAGTGTAGTACGATCTTGCTGCCGCCTACTTACATTTCGCGTGAAGATCACAAAGACAAGATAAGAGAAATTAGGGCTCGTACGGAGGCATATAGGCATTCTTTTTTTCCTCGTTCAATATGGGAGAGTAATAGGAAAGGAAATACCTAGTAGTGGTACAGAGTACCCTCCGCCACGCACCTTACGGTGAATTGTGGAGTATGTATGTATATGTAGATGTAGTGAAGATAATATGATATGTACTACTACAATTTTAAAGTAACAAGACCCTCATGATCTGTTGTGCACAACCCCTGTTCTGAATACTGTAATCTGTATTACACAAGTGCACCAGTACAACCCGCCTTGTGCTGTAGCGCTTCTATTCAGCAAGCCCTGCAAGACAGTCGCACTATCTGAAGCTCCTGGTATGGTATTGCATCAGGGTAGGTAGTGCAAATTGCACTGTGACGACAACAGGAGGGAACTGCTAAGCGCTAGCTGACGTGTGTGTGTACGCGGGTGGCCAAGTGCTATTTGTCACAACGAACCAGAACTTGTTTACGCAGTCCTAGAGAAACACTAGAATTAGGGAAATTTCAAAAAGTTGTTCAAATGTTTGTAAATTCTTATGGGACGAAACTACGTTAGTCATCAGTCCCTAGACTTAGAAAGTACCTAAATTAGGTAAACTAGCCTAAGGACAACACACACACATCAATGCCTGAGGGAGGACTCGAACCTCCGACGCGGGAGGCCGCGGGATCCGTATCGTGGCGCTGCAGACCGATCGGTTACTCCCGCGCGGCTCAAAAAGTTGTAAAACTATTTTACACAGTGAAGTTAAAATGGTATGCTCTACTACAATTTTAAAGTAACAAGACCCTCATGATACGTTGTGCACAGCCACTGTTCTGAATACTGTAATCTGTATTGCACAAGTGCACCAGTACAACTCGCCTCGTGCGGTAGCGCTTCTATTCAGCAAGCCCTGCAAGGCAGTCGCCCTATCTGAAGCTCCTGGTACGGTCTTGCATCAGGGTAGGTAGTGCAAATGGCACTGTGACGACAACAGGAGGGAACTGCTAAGCGCTAGCTGACGTGTGTGTGTACGCGGGTGGCCAAGTGCTGTTTGTCACAACAAACCAGAACGCGCCGCGGCCGCACAGTGGCAGACGGCGCGGCGCTCGCACATTCCCTTTGAGGCCCCGCGGCCGCTCCCTGGAGCCGGCTGCTCGCAGCTGGCGCCGCCCTAATGGGACGCACACGCCACCCAGCAGACATCACACGCCACCGCCCGCGACGACTCATCTTTTCAATTACCCCGCGGAGCGGCGCCGCGCTCGGACGAGTCGTCGACGCACAGTGTCGGAGGGGGCCAGCGGCGGCCCATTGTAAACGCGCCACGACAGCTGCGGGTATCAATGCCTCACACCCTACCACTTTCCGCACCTACGGCGTCGCGTCGCCGACTCGGCTTCACAAGTGAAACAAATGCGTGGGAGGGGCTCCCCGGCAATACCTCCCCCTCGCTGTCGAGTTGGCTGCGGGATGAGGGGCGTCATCCGAGGCTCCACAGCTGGAAGTAAGGCATTGTGCCGAGGAAAAGGAATCCAACGCGGTACTGAAAGCTTGGGAGTGTCGTCGGAAGGTTGCGTTTGGACACTTCCGTTATTCCATTATTATTTCTATTTATGTTGTTGTTGTTGTTGTTGTGGTCTTCTGTCCGCAGACTGGTTTGATGCAGCTCTCCACGCTACCCTGTCATGTGCAAGTCTCTTCATCTGAGAATATGTTCGGCAACCTACATCCTTTTGAATCTGCTGACTATATTCGTCCCTCGGTCTCCGTCTACGATTCATACCTCACACGCTTCCTTCTAATGCTAAGTTGACAATTCCTTGATGTCTCCGAATGTGTCCAATCAATCTATCCCTTCTCTTAGACAGGTTCAAAAAATATTCAAATATTTGTTGAGCTTATGGGACTTAACTACGAGGTCATCAGTCCCTAAACTTACAAACTATTTATGAACTAGCTAATTCTAAGGACGGTACAAATATCCATGCCCGAGGGGGGATTCGAACCCCCGACCGAAGTGGCCGTGCAGACCGTGACTGGCGCGCCGCAGTCCCCTCGGCCACCGCAGCCTGCCTTATTTAGGATATGCCAGAAACTCCTTTTCTCCCCGATTCGGTTAAGCACCTCCTCATTAGTTACGTGATCTACCCATTTAATTTTCATCATTCGTCTGTAGCACTACATCTCAAAAGCTTTATCATCTTTTTATCTGAACTTCTTATCGTCCACGTTTCACTCCCATACAATGCTACGCTCCAGACAAATGCTTTCAGAAAGGACTTCCTAACATTTAAATTTATATTGGATGTTAACAAGTTTCCCATCTTTAGAAACGCTTTTCTTCCCATAGCCATACTGCATTTTATATCTGCTTTACTTCGGCCAACAGAAGTTATCTTGCTACCCAAATAACAAAATTCACCTACTGCTTCTATTGTCTCATTACCTAATCTAATTCCTTCAGCATCACATGATTTTCTGACATTGCATTCCAAAAGCGAAAGGACACTCATTCAGACACTCACTCACTCACTCACTGACTAAACACGAAATCTCGAAAATTACGTCCCCTATGAAGCTGTAATTGGGCAGGAATGTAGTTCATCGGTAGAATACGTCAGCTGACAAAGGATTTTGCGATAGGGCCTATAGTTCAGAAGGTATGACGTCATAAACAATGAAAACTTCCCCGTATTGCGGCATATGATAGTGTGATTCTATCAGTCCACTATTTGAGAAGGAGAGGACGTAGCGACTTGCAACAAACTTCAAACGTAATTTCCAACCTTTAGGAAACTTTTCTCGCTGACAACCCCAGCAAAATGATGATAGGGACAAAGTTTGTCGCTTACTACTTTTTCGGCGTTCATGAAGTAAAATTACGGCATTTGGCATGACGTTACAATTTATTATTCGTAAACTATTAATTGTATTCGCGATAACTGTTACAGACAGTATACACACATATCATTGAACGTACGTTCGAAGTTTTATCTTAGTACGACACACAGTTCATGAGATATGGAGTAATAAACTATTACGTTAATGAAAAACCGCCACATCATGCATGACGTTTTGATTTGTTACGTCTTTCCTACTAACTCTATTCGCGACGTATTTTGTAAAGGTTTCACATATACACCACTCGATGTACCTTCGAAATAATATCGTATAAGACATATAGATCAGGTGCTATGTTGTCAAAGACATTGAAATACATGAAACGTCGCCCTAAAGAGCATGAGGTTGTACTTTACTATCAAATCAATTTACAACACATTTCGCAGGCAGGTCCCTAATATTCCTCTCTAAGAACCTGGTAAATAATGTCTTTGTAGGACCCATAATTCAGGAGATATCTCTATATATATAAAAGCTGAAGGTCACTCACTCACTCACTCAATGACGAAATACAAAATCTCTAAACCTACTGCACCTATGAAGCTGAAATTTTGCCGGTGTGTAGTTTAAAGGTAGAAGATGTTAGCTAAGGAAGTATTTACGATAGGACGGAATGAAGGTGCATGGCGGAGAATACTTTTTCTACAGACAGACTAGATCTACAGTTTCACCGACCCTCACGAAACTTTGCACGCTTGACATTCAAAAGGAAGGTCACTGTCTACGTAAAGTTTCATACGGTGTATGGGGGATAAAAACGGATCCCTAAATATGTTGGTTGCGCCATAATTTGAGAACGGCTGGACCAATATCACAGAGTTTTTTTTTTTTTTTTTTTTTTTTTTTTTTTTTTTTTTTTTTTTTTTTTTTTTTTTAATATATATTCTCAGAACACAGGTTGTTATGGAATAAAACTGGAAAATTTGAGAACAACAAAGTGCGTTTTTCAATGTGACTCTGTGTTTCTATTGCATATAAATCTATAGTTTTACTCCGATATTTATGAAATTTGGCACACTTCACCATAAAAACAAGAAGAATGTCACTGTCTTTATAAAATTTCGTTCGGTGCACTGTTTAGGGTACTTAACATACGAACTTTGACAAAATGAATAGGTTTTCTCAGTTCTTGATGAATTTTTGCACACACGACACTGACACCTAGAGGGAGGTCACAAGATACATACATGTTCGTATGGTACATGACAGAGGGTGCATTGCAAAAAACATTGCAGAGAAAGGGAAAGGTGGAAACGAACAGAGACATGGGGAAGAAAGAGATGAATGCAGATAGAGAAGGGAAAGGGATTGTAGAATAAATGAACTCCCGGGCAACGCCGGGTTTACAGCTACTTAATCATAAAAGTAACACTGAGAAAGTACGTTCGGGGCACAGAACTTTATGGGAGTTTTTAAGGAGTAAGCAAGACTCGCCCTATTTGCCACGTGGTTTAACCCTTTAATCCAGAGTGTAGGTGATCAGTTACATACCTAATTTTTCCATTACATCTCCAACTGATCAACATTTTACCACAAATTCACTTGTAGCTGCTTGTATACATAGTGTTACATATGCAAGAACCACATCCTAGAAATTATAAGTCGCAAAGTGCTACTGAGTCACTTCGACAGTTAGCTGCATTGACTTACTCGTAACATGTGCGTTTTCTTAGTTAGTATACCTCCTTTGTCAGATAAAAGTACTCAATCCCATACTACCGTTGCATTGAGAGTTACTTTATGAAAAGATCAGTGACACAATAGTGACATTTACTGCATCGGGTACATCAAGAAAGCACTATATAGCCCATCTGCATGGGATACTCTGCAAATCACATTTAAATACCTGGCAGAGGGTTCATCGAACCACCTTTATACTATTCATCTACCATTCCATTGTCGCGCGGGAAGAGAGAACATCTAAATCTCTCCGTTCGAGCTCTGAGTTCTCGTATTTTCTTCTTTTGAAAATGGAGGATCTGCTACTAATTGTGTTACCAAACAATTTGTATGACTTTTTCCTATTCAAAGGTACTCGCTTTATGCAAAACTACAAATATTGTAAATCGCAGTAACCAAGGAGATATGAAAAAGTTTGACATAGAGTACATTTGTTGGAAAAATTTTACTTTTATTTCACGATACGATTATTTTGAAAGTAGTACGGGTTTTCAATAATTCTTCGAGTCTAGTGACGCGGTGCATTGTAGGATGAAGTCCCGTAGTCAGGACAATTGGTGTACATTCTGAGGCGATAGTAATTGGATGGTAGTACTTGTACGATACAGTTTGTTCTATGTGCTTGTGGAAGCTTAGTTGGCAGTTTAGCGGTTTTGATACGTTATTGTCGTGAGTAATGCTAAATTCAGGAGTTAGAATTAGGAGCGTCTTGGTTTTTAGTACTAGATTAGCTTGCATACGTTATCTTTGGTAGAAGCGTAGTGCTGAGAGGATGGTAGGGTATGTACGTTAAGAATTGTTGAATCTTAAAATAATTAGTTGGTGCTTTAATGTTTGCAGTTTAAGTTGAAACATATTGAAGTTACTTTGTCCAATTGGTCCTATGATCCATCAAGCATTGAGCATATGTTTGGAAATATTAAGGAAAAGGTAGAATAATTGCCACATGCATTTAGTACCAGAATTTGAAATCAGGCATACTTGATTACTATCAGAACCTGAAAACCCACGCTGACTTCGCACGAATAGTGTAAGTCTATCGTAGTAGTCTCTCTTTCTTCTTCCTTTGTGGTATTTTCGGTTGTATTTATTATTATTATCGTGCCTATTATGATCATCAGTAAAGGATGATTGTTGAAAACGGGTTGAGAAATTGAAAACTGATGTATTTGGTGACAGTATTACATGACGTCATTAAGAAAATTCGCAAGAATCACATTGTTGAAACAATAAACGCATTTAACACATACGGGAATGTTCGCAAGTGAGAGAATATGTAACTTTTGAGTCTATACCTCGGCCACAGTTATTAACGCACCAGGCAAATAGTAAAGCAATTTTACATGGGCCGTAGTAGCAACATAGAACCACGTGGCAGATGGCAAACGACGGCCGGATATAAGCAAAAGTTTAGCAATTCCAAGAAATGTTACCGTTTTCAGTTTATCATGCTTAAAAATGAAATATAATGTTACTCCTCATCACAAAAAGTTCTGTGTAATCATGAGCCAACAGTCATAGCTTCAGAAATGTAGCTTCATAGCTTCAGGAATGTTGGTGCGCTAGGTATAATTCCATGTTTAGTCTACCATTATTCACAGTCGAAGAGTCTACTTCTATATCTTTGTATCTTTTTTTATCATCAGTAACGTGTAATTTAGGAAAACACGTTGAGGTGCTAGGAACTGATGCATTTGATGCCAATATTACACTTCGTCATGTCTTGGTTGTTATTAACGTTAGGGTTACGAAACCGAGAAAGCATCCTATTATGAAATAATAAACGTACTTCCACATATAATGTAAATTTATGTGGTCTTTCTTATGTGTACTTATTTCTCTAGTTCAATGTTTCTTTTTTTTTTCGCGACACTCACATACAGCCCACTCATATTAACAAATTACACACTTCAATATTTTTCGTGAACCACACAGTTCATTGGTAAAACCTGTCTGAAAATCCTATCCGTATTTTTTTAGTTTATTTGGGACATATATAAAGGCGCGAAGGACTCTAATACGTACACACATCTTCATTTTCGATTAATCACTTATTCATGGACGGAGTGCAACGGTACACGAATCCTTTTGACTTAAATGATGCACTATTATTAAACAGCTACCCGTGCATCGTGTTCCTTTTCCACTGTACTGAATCGAAAAACAAAAAGTGCAAGTCCCAGGTAAGAGCAGAAAGTTTCAAACGTTTCATCAAAAGAAACCAATAATAGGTTTTGTTTAAAAAATAACTTTTTCTGCTACCAGTCACGTTTTTATTATTTATTTATACTTTGCACGACGCATTTCGGGATATGAATCCATTATCAAGTGTGTTTTATTGTATACTATGACATTATCTTTAATTTTTTCCTATGTGTGGTGTTTCTGTCGTCTTTGCTGCAATGTAAAGACATGCACAATTTTATGTTGGTTTAAAAAACGAGTTTGTGAAGAAATTTTGATGGGTTTGATCGTAAGTAGAAACCCATCAAAATTTCTTCACAACCTCGTTTTTTAAACCAAAATAAAATAAAATTGCGCATGTATTTACATTGCAGTAAAGACGACAGAAACATCACAGCACCTCACACATAGGAAAAAATAAAAGATAATGTCATAGCACGCAATAAAACGCACTTGATAATGGGATTCATATCCCGAAACGCGTCGTGCAAAGTATCAATAAATAAATAAAACTGACTGGTAGCAGAAGTTGTTTTTTTAAACAAAACCCAACATAACTTACAGTCGCAGGCTTTCACAAGCCATTTATAATGGATCAAATCAAAAAGCAACCAAAATAAATATGTAAATTATTTACACGATATTCTAAAATTCATTTGACAGTGTGACGTTAAGTAAACCCAGATATGAAACTACCTGTTTCTCAAACAATACTCGTAGATATTAAAATTCTTGCCGGTGTACCTGTAGATGGGTCGTGGTAGCCACGATGTCGCCCCTTTGCATCCTGTAAGAAATGGCCACTCACATGAGGGCTTACTTTTACGACGGCCATTTCGCTTTTGATAAATCCTGCAAACTTATTTGGACAACACGGGGCCCAGAGTCATATAACGGAGAGCGCGTCGCAGGGTGGTCGTGGTCGTGGTCATCTCGTCGTTTGAGGGTCGTGTCGGCGTTATTACATTCCTGGGTGGCGAACGGACAGACGTAAGCGAGAGGCAGCTGAGACGGCGGACGAAACGGCTTGCTGGAAGCGCTGCAGACCTCCACTTTAATTCGATACCCTCATCGCTTCCTGATCAAATATTTAAGCCTATGTGCCACTCGGGAAACTGGCTGTTTGCCCCAGCAAGGCGGGCGGCGTGTGTGTGTATCTTCCTGTTTCGTTCGCCGCCGATGCCTACATCTGGGCCACAAGCGGGTAGTACGAGCGGAATTGCCTGCTCCTCTCTTTTTCCCTTGGCGCCAGTACTGTTCCGAGCGCGGTCTCTTGGCATGAAACGTTTGTGAATGACAATTCAGGGCTACATTCAACATTCACAAGATTGGAAAAGATTGCTTCAGGGAGGAAGTGGAAACAACTGAAGGATACACCACTGTCTTTATTTACACGCTCGCTTAACTACTGTATTCAGAACATTGATCATAGGTGAAATACTGATAATGATGAGGATGCACGTTGACGTTTTTTTGTGTAATTCATAATCTTTTGATTACTTTCCCGACATCTGCAGTAACAGATATGTCTATTTTTCTGAAACAGATATCATGGTCGCATTCGCCAAAAAATAAATAAATAATTAAATAAATAAAATAATAAATAAATAACAGTAAAATCCAATTTGAAAATTCTACTGTTTGCTCGTTTCTCACTGAAAAACTTTTGCTCTTCGGGAAATGAACAGGCATATCTCATTCTCGTTTTCGCTGTACCTATTGACAGTGACAAAGGTCGCATAATAGAGAAGGAATTTCTACAAAAAAACAACTTGTAGAAATATTTTACAATACATTTCCGGAGAAAAAGCGACCGTTAATAAAATTATATTTTAAAAAACACAGTCTCGATCGCAAGATAATTTTTATTGTTCTTAGGCTTCCGGTTTCAATCTGCTTGTGAGACCAGGCAGACTGCAATACAGTAATATTACAAATATTAAGAAAGATGTGCAGAATACGGTATTATAGCAATAAATACTAAAATAATAACAATGTGAAAATTTATACACATGGTAGTCGATTGTGGGCGGGGCGGGAAAAGTTGACTGTGGAAATCAAACTGCAATATTCCGCAGTTGATTTCCACAGCCAACGGTTCCCTATCCGCCCACAATTGACTGCCATGGGTATAACTTTTCACATTGTTATTATTTTACTGTTTATTGCCATAATAGCGTATTCTGCAAATCTTTCTTAATATTAGCAATATTACTGTATTGCAGTCGGCCTGAAGATGGTCTCACAAGCAGACTGAAACCGGTTGCCTAAGAACAATAAAAATTCTCTTGCGATCGAGACTGTGTTTTTTGAAATATTATCTGTAGAAACTCACCTAGCGCCCATAACGTCTTACGTAACTGACAATCAACTAAATCATCTATAAAGCAATGAAGAAAGCTAAGTAAGTAGAGCGGAGTTATTAAGTATGCTGTAAACGATTGTAATACTTAGGCTTACTTAATGAGTAAACAAAAAATCATCTGGCTAAAATCTTAACTGCTTGTTTATTGGAATAAAAGGACAACATCTCCACATTCCACAACAAAGAAAATCACATGATTTGAATAAGTACTGTCACACAAGTTTACTTCCTGGTATCGGTAAAGTCACTATAGTAGAGACCAGAGGTTTTCAACCTTTCCATGTAGGTGACCCCTTTTAAGAACAAACATTCTGGCGACCCGCCCCTGAATGGCAATGAATTCAATTTTCTTTCTGTTGTTACAGCTTTCTTGTTCACTGCGTTTTGTGTGTGACTTTTTGTGAATGGAAGACATAACACTATTTTTAGATGATTTCTGACATAAATATGTTGCAGAACGAGTGTTTCAATTCCAGGGCAAGATTCAGAATCTAATTATAGACATTAAGAAACATCCCACTGTAAGTCCATTAGTAAACAAGTTAATTTTTCTTTTTTCCGAGAATTAATATTGCATCACGTTCATTTATCTGTCGATTGGCTCCTCGACACAGTTTTCAGGCTTTGCACTTATTAATCCTTAAAACACTGTATTATAAAACAATCTAAGTTATTTCCATACAGAATTAATGTTAAAGAAGGAATTACATAATTTTAACATAAAATAAATTTCACTTACACTTACGTTTTTTTATTACGGAACACCTAGTATTCAAACATATTCTTGGCTGTGTTTTATGGAGCAACTGCCTGTTTCTCTGAGAGCGATCCCCCCCCCCCCCCCCGCCCCCTTCAAACAAGTCTTTGCAACGAACCCTGGGGGTCGCGACCCACGAGTTGCAAACACTGATATAGACCAATAACATCAGTAATTTTCTGGAAAACGCACAGTCATAGAGTAGGTTCGATTCCATAATGCTTATAACAGTCTCCACAACTTATAATATCTGCTTGAAGTAATTAGTTAAACCAATGAATAGGAAATTCCACTAAGCATAGTTTTTATAGTTTCACAGAGGGACTTTCATTTTGCAAGCTAAACTGCTTTCAGTCAGACATTGAACCAAAAAAGGGTGAAAAGTAGTACAGGTACAAAGTACCTAACATGTAAAATATCACGATGGCACAGCACCAAAACACATGAAGGAAGCCTCCATTGAAAGAAGAGTAAATCAGGGTTATACGGGTTTCCCGTTATTCCAAAAACTGTTGTTGAGAGTGCTATGCACAAAATTATCTCAGAAGAGAGGGAAATTTCCAAAAAAAATAAGGGAAAAAGACTAGAACTTGTGATCTGAAGACGATTTAATAGTGCTATCCAAAATTATTACGGATAGCTACTCTCTATAAAAGACTTATGAAATAATGGTAAAAAGTGGTTCTTAAATTTCTCTCTTCAAAATCACGGTAATAAGTGCGTAACGCTAAGTCAACAAGTGTCTAAAAACTGTTAATTTATGGAATTATGTGTGGCAGTTAGACTTTATACTACAGATTTCGGGACAGATGCAGTTTAAGTTGCAACTGAGAAAAGAACGTCATGGAAAGCATAACGCAGTCCGGGCAAATTCTGTGGTGCAAAGAACACTACCAGGTCATGCCTGTCATGTCAGTAGGCCGCGCGGAAGAGAGCTACAGATATAGTAGTCGCTTGGAACATTCTCCCCAAACGATAAGGAGTTACATCTCGATACTTGAATACCCATCACGGCCCTTGCTTAATACCTTACGTTGTCAACAACAAGGTCATTTTATCTTTCAACACTGTTGGATAATTAACGCGGGTTTCGACGGCATTTGCGTGGCAGCTGATGCTAGTGATCTGTGGCATTGTTCGTTTCCTACGCAGTTGTGGCGTGAGAACATTGCACCTTATTATTTTTGGAACAAAAGCTGAAAAAGTATCTACTCGTACTCTTGTATCATAATTTCACTGTGGTTGTCAGCGAGAAAAAGATATAATAAAGGTTTGAAATTATTGTTTATTGTAAGTTGCTAAGTACTCCTATTCTGCCGCGCGGAACGTTAAGGATCGTGCGGCCTCCCACGTCGGAGGTTCGAATCTTCCCTCGGGCATGTATGTGTGTTTTCCTTAGGTTAGTTTAACTTAGTTTAAGTACTTTGTAAGACTAAGGACTGATGACCAACGTAGTTTGGTCCCATAGAATTACAAACATTTGAACTCTCAATCTCATGCTGTGTATGGATAAAGTCTCGTCGCATTATGTAGCAGTTTTTTATTTGCGAATACAATTGTTTATTACGTCATATCCCCAGAACCATGTGTATGTGATTCTTAACTCAGCAGCAAATATTACCTCACGGTAAGGAATGCGTGTATAAAATTTCGTTGAAATCGGTCCAGTGGTTTAGGAGGAAACGGTCAACATTTTGCGTGATGCAGCAGTTTTTCACGAATGACGTAATATCTCGTGAACTATATTTTGTACGTGGTCCTTACACTTACGGCGACCGTCCTCATGAATTTAAGCTAACGTATTAAGTGTGCAAAATTTCATAAAGAGTGTAACAAAACTTTTTTATGCAATACGTACGCACAAACGAACACTCGGATACTCTGCTTTATACATAAACAAAGATACAATATAAAACAATGATGCAGATACAGACTAAACGGAAAAAAATTCTTATAGAATACTTAGTTAATGCACTGAAATAGCTCCATATTGAGCAATATTACACTCCAGTAGACTCTGTTTATATGTCCAATGGTCCGACATTTCTGCGTTAACAAACTGTTTGCTGCTAATAACAAATGCAATACTACGTGTCCGGTTTTGTTCCGTCATAGATGTTCTTCCACACTATGAGCAGTTATACACAAAATCAGTTCCAGTTCCATGCGACCCTTATATTTTAAATTTTCACCCGTCTGCTATTATATCCACGGGTGTTGCACAAATAAATGTTACTAATAATTCAGTTAACTATATGGTCAGTGTACAACTTTTCACCATTATACATTCCGCTCGATTGACTTTCAAATGAATCAGTGTATTCTGGAATATTTAGTTCACTGATGTAAATGAACATTTATCCTGGCATTTCTTTCCTAAATGGAACCTGAGAGATGGGACGAACCATACTCATTGACCATACTTTGAGGGAAGCAAAAATTATTCTATGTTTATGGAAAAGGAAATATGAAAATTCATACAACTCAGCTGTAAAAAAGAAGAATGATGATCAGTACTTTTCGCAATAAAAACAACTATCACACGCAAAAATAGATGAAAATTATGAATTAAAAGTTTAGATGTGAATACGTATTTCAAGAAGTTTGGCTTATCGGATATCAGGATAAAGATCACCTGTAACTTTTCAGATGTAATACAGCTTATGCGAACATTAAAAAATAATTTTAAAGGCGATTCTCACAAAACCAGGTATATTCTGGGAATGGCATGAAAAGACGACAACAGAAATACAGAAATTTGCCCAAAAATTGAATATCGTTAAGATGTATCTACCAAAATTAAGCGTTTTGTGCTGAGAGAAATTGTGACATGCTGTAAATGTGATATACACAGAAATGAATTACATAATTACACAGTAGATTGTTCAAAGCGACAACCACCACTGCCAGTGCATGTATTTTATATCTGGAGTGAGGACAGTTCCAACACCACCTAACAGACATTGCTTGCTGTCTTCCTGATTCATTAGTGTACCTGCGACATATGCAGCCTCCTCCTTGGAGACTGTACGTCTCATTGTCCACGAAATTAAGTGGTATAAACACGACGGAGAAATAGCTCGCTTTCACGCTAATGCACCTGAATGACACGTACCAATATCGTTAGAATAAAATCAAATGTCCTGTCGCACGGTCAGCGCGCTACAAAAAAAAAAAAAAAAAAAAAAAAAAAAAAAAAAAAAAAAAAAAAAAAAAGGCCGCGTGTTCTAAGGCGTCATTATACGGACTGGGCGGCCTTTTCCACCGGAGATTCGATACCTCCATCGTGCATGGATGTGTGTGTTGTCCTGCGTGTAAGTTTAATTAGATTATAAGTCCAAGAGGTTTACAAACATTTGAACATTTGATTGCGTGAACCAGCTTGGTGGAGTGCAAGACAAGAAGGATCTTTGAGAGAGACAGCGGCAGTAATTTGTGCTCCTTTCCCAGTCATCCACTGAGACTGGCGCGCGTCACTTTCAGCTGTTATTCTAAGTTGTTGTTGAGATGTGTATGCTGCTTGTGTCCACAGCAGAGTATATATGTGCTTCTGACCATTGGTTACCTATAGCTATATAATCGTTTGTCGATCCACGATTACCGGTGTCAATCTGAGCCTACAGTTTGAGACAACCTGCATATGCTCGTCGGAAACAAGATACTTTGCATACACGGCGCAGCAACGCCATCAAGCGTGGAATGGAACACTTGATGACCCATTATTTTTAATATACCCTTTTCTTTCCCCGTGAACTAGTCGCCAGATGGTAACTAGACAAGAAAGTTACCGCTTAATATACTGCCTCTGTCACGCAAGGTAAATTCCAGCCGGCCGCGGTGGCCGAGGAGACTGAGGCGCTCGAGTCACGGTCTGCACGGCCACTACGGTCGGGGGTTCGAATCCCCCCTCGGGCATGGATATTTGTGCCGTCCTAGTTCGTAAGTATTTCATCAGTAGTTTGTAAGTTTAGGGACTGATGGCCCCGTAGTTAAGTCCCATAGACTATACAAACATTTGAACATTTCTTGTAACTTCCATATAAGGCATAAAATTTTACTTTACCACTTCGGCACAATTAAATGTATTCACATCGCATATTTTACATAGTATAAACTGGACGTGTCTGGAAAATTATATTATTGTACGACAGTTCAGGGGGCTATGACGTCAGAACAGTATGATACGTGAAAAACTGGTGCATGAAACGTATCGTTTTATTGACGTCAAAACAGTGGAACAATGTGATACGTAAAAAGTTGGAGCATGAAACGTATCGTTTTAATTGATTCATTTTTGCTACCCATTCTATACACAATTCGTCTACAAGACAGTATACATTTTCAAATCAAATGTTCAAATGTTTGTATAGCTTATGTGACTTAGCTACGGTGTCATCAGTCCCTAAACTTACAATCTACTTATGAACTAGCTAACACTAAGGACGGCACAAATATCCATGCCCGAGGGAGGATTAGAACCCCCGACCGTAGTGACCGTGCAGAACGTGACTGGAGCGCCTCAGTCCCCTCGGTCACCGCGGCCGGCAGTATACATTTTACTGAAACACATAATGTACTTCAAACTTCCTGGTATATTAAAATTGTCTACCGGGATAGCTCAGACGGTCAAGCGTTTCCCGCGAAAGGTAAAGGTCCCAGGTTCGAATGGCGGTTCCGGCACACAATTTTACTCTATCAGGAAGTTTCATATCAGCGCACATTCCGCTGCAGAGTGAAAGTTTCTTTCCACAAAATGTACCTGGTAAATCACTGTACCTGTAATTCAGAAGATATGACGTGTTAAAAATTAAGCTGTGTGAAAGGAAAGGAGACATATATATATATATATATATATATATATATATATATATATATATATATATGAGTGGTATATGCGTTATATTTAACTTTCTTTGTCACTACCTTGAATTGAATTGTTAATCCTAACTATGTGTCACGTGTATTTTAGTATAATTAATGTTACTTAAACTGTTGGATATTATGCAGTATTTATTCGGTCTCTTTTGATTGTGCCCTGTTGGGAAACTATAAACACAGGATTTGGCCAGTGTACAGTCATCCCCACCCTTCACGTCTTGTTTAGAAACGGTAAGGTTTCCAGCGACGCTAACGCCATCCTGGTGACAGCGGCCGCATGATTTCAATGGCCAGTACTACCTTGGCCGGTGCCGCGATAACACCGCTTCCACATGGCACGGTAAGGAACCTTATCTCTTTACTAAATGTACAATCGGTTTTCGCGTCGAGTACGGTGTAAATCCCAGACGCTTTTTTAAGATATTGCATTTTGTTATAGGTTTCACCTGCCATCCACCCACAGTATATCTTTAAAACTATGACTATCGCAAGAGCGTTCAAGTTTTATATATTTTTTTAACGAGGACGTAAAATTAGGAAGCATTCAATTGTTTTAAATTTAACGTGAACGCTGGGAAAGGCTTAATGACAGGCATGTATTACTAAGGAATTTTAGTGAGTACTTTTCTAAGATTTATATAATTTTATTTTACAATTAGCAGTTTTATTGTATATTTTCTCTTAACTTCAAAAGACACTCTTGTTAGTCTCTTTCATTTATGTACCGGGTTATCAAAAAGTCAGTATAAATTTGAAAATTTAATAAATCACGGAATACTGTAAATTATATATATATATATATATATATTACACAAAATTTCTGACAGACGGCGTTTCACCTGATCAGAAAAGTGATAATTAGCATAACAAATTAAGACAAAGCAAAGACGATGTTGTTTACAGGAAATGCTGAATATGTTCACCATCATTCCTCAACAATAGCTGTAGTCGAGGAATAATGTTGAGAACAGCACTGTAAAGCATGTACGGAGTTATGGTGAGGCATTGGCGTCGGGTGTTGTCTTCCAGCTTTCCTAGAGATGTCGGTCCATCACGATACACTTGCGACTTCAGGTAATCCCAAAGCCAATAATCGCATGGACTGAGTTCTGGGGACCAGGAAGGCCAAGTTTGAGGAATGTGGCGGCTGAGCACACGATCATCACCAAACGACGCGCGCAAAATATTTCACGCGTCTAGCAATATGGGATGGAGCGCCATCCTGCATAGGATTCGTACGTTTCAGCGGGTGTTAATCAGCCAGGCTGGGGATGATGCGATTCTGTAACATATCGGGGCCGCGGTCTAAGGCGCCTCGCTGCGGAGCGCGCGGTTGCTCTCCGTTGGAGGTCCGAGTCCTTCCTGGGGCATGGGTGTGTGTGTTGTCCTTAGGTTAGTTTACGTTACTGTTAGTAGTTTGCTAGCTACGGACTGATGACCACGCAGTTTGGTCCGATATAATTACAAACATTTGAACATTTTGTAACATATCGGCGTACCTCTCACCCGTCACGGTAGCAGTCACTGACGTTTTGCTGTCCAGCGCCATCTGCCGGACATTTTTTAAACGTTTTTTTTTTTTTTTTTTTTTTTTTTTTTTTTTTTTTTTTTTTTTTTTTTTCTAGTAAATCCCCATTTTATTCCAAGCATGTTTGTCAATTTTTAACTCTTCATCTACATTAATCCGTAATTTATTAAGTTTTCAAATTTATACTTACTTTTTGATAACCTGGTACATTGCAGAACACCTGATGATGCGTCTACAGGACGCGAAAACCGGTGATGCTTTTAAAAATAAATTTAATTGCAGTTGAATCGGATTTGGTCTCAAAATGAAAACATTTGGCTGCGGATGCCCGAAATTCAAGATAACAAACTGGGTGTGCCTCTTACGTAGGGAATGGAGGACAAGGTTGGGGTGTTGGAGACAGACAGAGGGAGAAGTCAAGAGGATTGACAGGTAAGGAGATGAGGACATTTTGGGAGGGGCAGATGGATAAAGAGAGAGAGAGGATAAGAGGTCCCACCTGAAAAGAAGATTATAGTTAAAAATGTATTACAGAATTGTCACGTGTGCGTGGTTTCCCTACAACAGTGTGACTATTGTCATGTCAGTCACGGTCTTCACGGCCGCTGCGGTCGGGGGTTCGAATCCCCCCTCGGGCATGGATATTTGTGCAGTCTTTAGGATAAGCTAGTTCATAAGTAGTTTGTAAGTTTAGGGACTGATGACCCCGTAGTTAAGTCCCATAAGCTCTATAAACATTTGAACATTTGACTATTGTCGAACGTTTGTAAAATAAATTCTTTTTCATTTTAAACATGTATCCTTACTCAGTTTATCTACAGTGAAAAGAGGAAGATGTGATGAGGGGGATGCGAGTTATTATGAAAAGCGGAAAGAGCGAAAGAAAGACATTTAGAAAAAAAAGGAAAGAAAGCAATACTTGCGTTAAAGAGCTGGTAACGGGGCGCTTTGCAGCCTTTCAGCCGCAGCGCTAAAGCGTTCTTTTTGAAGTGCGCTCGAGTACGTAACACGCGGTGGACTGACACAAGAGCGAGCCGGCAATTGTGTGCCGGGATTGGCGCCTAACTGGCGCGCTGCTGGCGCGCTCGTAACGCACTTAGAGGGCGCCAAAGCCAGGGAGAGACACAGAAAGGGGTGGAGGATCCAGTCTGAATCCCGTCTGCCATCAGCGGACGTAGCCACTCGCAATTACGGCCGGCGTGCGGCTTGCGGCGCCCGGGGTGGCTGCCAGCAATTTGCCTGCAAAAATATCGGCGTGTGAGGCAGGCCGAGGCGGGGCGAGGCGAGGAACCGGCGCGCAACTTGTAATGGATTCGGCGTCCTGCGGGCCGCAGGTGCTCCCGCCCTGATTGCCCTGGTCGGCTGCCACGCCGGTCGCCTTGAGACAGCCGCCTCACTCCACCGACAGCGCCATCGCGTCGATAGCAGCGCCACCGGGGATGGTCCGAAGACAGGCCATCTACATCTACACGGGATACTCTGCATATCACATTTAAGTGCTTGTCAGAGGGCTCATTGAACTACCATTATACTATTCATCTCCCATTCCATTCTCCAATAGCGCGCGGGAAGAAAGAACATCTGAATTACATCGTTCGAGCTCTGATTTCTGGTATTTTATTTTGATGATCATTTCTATCTATGTACGTGGGAATCAACAATGTACTTTCTCATTCGGAGGAGAATGTTGGCGATTGGAGATTCGTAAGTAGACAACTCCGCAGCGATAACCGCCGTTGTAATGTTTCTCATCCCTCGGTGAACTAGTATTTGCTGGCTGACCTGATCAAAACTGAAAACTAGGACTTTCAGCTCAAGTACAAATCTCAGAGTGTACCTTGAAACTTATACAAGTTCACCCATCCAAGTATAGGCTCAATAAGCAAAATCTCCAAATCCGTCCACTTAGAGGACTGGGTGCGAGCAGACGCGTCCGTACTCCAGCGGAGCAAAGCAGGAAGTCCACGATACCGCGTCTTCCGCGCAAGACACCACGAAAATCCGTTTTTACGGAAAACTAATCAGCTTCGAGTTCTCAATCTCCGGCCAGTAAAATTTTAGTAAACGACCGCCGCTTTCGGAAAGTTGTCGCTTTGAACATCAACCAATCTGAGTCGGCTACCCTTTCCAAACACACACACACACACACACACACACACACGAACCGCAAACCAAGCTTCTAGGAAAAACAGCTTCGTTCAGTGTTGTCTTCCTTTTTTAGCAGACAAGATTCCGGGCGCTTGTCTCAGCGAAGGGGCCGTCTACCTTTTTCTCAAATTGGAAAGAGCGGTTCTAAAAGCACAGACAATACTCTTCCCCCTCCTCAGTTTGGGACACTAGGTAACACATTTGCAACCTGCTGCTCGGCCAGAGCACCAAGGCACCTTGCTATCTGGACCCCTACAGCGCGGCTCCCACGGCACACCGCTGGTCGCAGGTAGAGAGTGCTGTAACGGCCGCCTCCATCGGAATTACACTCTCCCCCGTCAAAGTCAGCTCTGTTTCTCACCTTAGCAAAAATGTTCCCTGCACTGCATTCCCGACAGCAATAGAAAAATGGTTGTACTGGTCACTTTATATCATTACACGAACGATAAACAGAGTTAATAAAGATGAGAGATGGGCTGCCATCTCTCAACATCTCCATTCTTCCCTTCATAAGCGACTACCATGATACCATTGGAGGCGGTCTGAACGATGTTGGGGAGTAAGCGGAGGGCACTCTAACGGCATACATAATCGTCCATCATTGTGAGGGGAGCGATATTCTACAATAGCCATTCTCCTCTAGTGTCGTCTAGAGAACAATGACCAGTGCATGGTACTTTGGAACCTTTATTTAATCCGTCATGCTATCACTCATGCACCAACAAGGTGATATGCTTTTGCAACAGGACAATGCAGATCCAAATGTATCTCGTACCACTGAACGTGTTTTCTAGGTGTACATCAACTGCTCTGATCAGCAAGATCCCCATTTTCCTCCCCCACTGAGCATGTTTGGGACCGCACAAAACGTCATGTTGGGGGTGCCTGCAGGAGCGGCACGAAATCTGGCCCAACTGAGACACCAGGTGGAAATTGCATGGCAGGCCATTCCACATAGCCACATTCGGAACCTCTACGATCATGAGAATTCAAACTTGCATTGCTGCAAAAGGAGTGTATACACGGTATTAACGACAACATTTCGGACGATCTGGTGAATGTACTCACGTGCGTACGGTTGTGCCTGTGTGATCGTGTGTTGTATACAACCTCAAGAATATGTGAATAAAGTTTCCCCTCTGCTGGGTCGACGAATGCATGGTGTACTTTTTCATTTTCCAGGAGTGTAGACTTATTTATCAGAAAGAAGGGCTTAACACCAAAAAATTGCATACTAAATTACTCACAAAAGACAGAAGTTTATAAAAGTCCATCATCAAAGTTCCATATATCCTCAACTGGCTGCACGGACGACATGCAGTCGATAGGCGAATTTATTCGAAACTAAGAGTAAGGTGACTTCTGTCACTGAAGCTACAGCAGCTGATATTCTGGTTTTTAGTTCATCAGTGTCACGAGGTGAGTCAAGAACTTAAAGACATGGTTTAACATATCCCCACAGGAAGAAAACACATGGTGTTAAATAAGGGGACCTAGGAGGCTAAGAGCTTATAGCCTGGTCTCATGGCCCTGATCAGTGTACACCCAATCTAACGTTGAGGTCTGCACGGCCACTACGGTCGGGTGTCCGAATCCCTCCTCGGGCATGGATATTTGTGCCGTCCTAGTTCGTAAGTAGTTCATAAGTAGTTTGTAAGTTTAGGGACTGATGACCCCGTAGTGAAGTCCCATAGACTTTACAAACATTTGAACAACATTTAACGTTGAGGCACGTTGGCATTGAGGAAACTGCAAACGTTGTTGTGCCAGTGCGGTGGTGCTCCATCTTGTCAGGAGCAAGTTGTGGGAATAACCAGTTGCGAATCATTGTAAGATATCATTTTCCTGTTCCAGTTTCTTCTTCCAAAAAAGTAGGGTCCGTAATACTTGCTTTTCGAAACAACACGAAAAACATTCACTTTCATGTTCAATTGTTTGATGAGGATTTTCGAGCCCCCATACACGCACATTACGACGGTGAACCTTACCACTAATTTGGAAAGTTGCCTCATCGCTGAATATGGACCGTGACATAAAAGAGTCATCTTTCATGTCCTCTAGAATAGCACTGCCAAAGTCCACTCACTTTACTTTGTCAGTATCACCAAGAGCTTGTACCAGTTGTAATTGGCATGGTTTGAAGTCTAAACGAGGCCCTAACATATGTCACACTGTCATGCGCGATAACGCAACTTATTGGCTAGCACGACATGTAGACTTGCGGGGACTCCGGTCAAATGCTCGTCGGGAACGCGTGGCCGGCTAGGACTTTTGCTTTTGCCTTTTGCCTTTACATAGGCACACTATTTTTTTAAACTGTTTATACCACCGTTCTTTGGTGATAGCGTTTAACACGAAATCGAATATGAAAACGCCCGTTGAACTGCGATCACTGATTGAGTACGATTAAATTAAATAACTCAATACGCCTTCTGTTGCGCGGACGCCATATTGCGGGAGACTGGCTGCATGCTCCAGGACGGGACTCTTAGTGACATCTAGCGTTTTTCCCCCCTGAAATTCTAAGCCATGCCGATTACATCCAGCGGTCTTTCAGTTACCTAGTGGCATTTGTCTCAATATTATTCATTTTGGGACACCCTGTACTTTCTATGCGCAACTAACGTACACTGGTGGAAACAATTACGGAAACAGTTGAGATATATAGATTCTGAAATGCTGACATCGGTAAGATGAACTAAAATGATTTGACGCCTTTCTGTCCGTTCTGCGGAGAGCAGGTAACAACATTACGGCAACGCACACGGTGGTAATAACAGAAAGTCGCTGCAGAATGGGATAGGCTTGTGTTTACCAATCGAATTACTCTAACACATGCGTTCAGGAAGTGTAGTGACCAGGTAATGGAATACGACAACAATGTGACTCACCCAAAGCATGGCATGCATAAGAACGTTGGCAGCGGGGCAGACACAGAGGGAGGTGGCTGCAGCTATTGGAGTTTCTCAAACAGTATTTTATAGGACCTGTACCTGTACGTATCGTTATCGCACGATTTTTATGACCTCAGTTTGTAATATGATTATTCAAAAACTGGAAAAAGGGCTACGAACTTAGTCGCACTACATAAAGCGAAGTAGAAGGAACTGTTATAAACTCACGGACAATGAGAATTGTACATCAAGAAATGAACATCGTATCGAAGGGAAATGTGTTAGTCATAACGACACAGCTGAAAGATTTGCTTGATCCCAAAATCAAGAATAGTAAACGAATAAAGTGAATCTTTATCTTTTAGTATTTTTTCATCCTGAAACGAAACAGTCGGCGTTGTTAATATGAATTTGGCTTGGTTAATATAAGGGTGGCCAGATGTCAAAAGTAGTAGATTAATATATTTCGTAAGTTACTAAACACGGGTTGTTTCGTAACATAAGGAGGTGGTAGTGTAGACGAATTTCAATAAAATGCCATGTGTACAATTCTATTGAGTACATAGATACAGTTCTTAATATGTAACCCCAACACACGTCGAGGCACATAAAGGCATTTTCACTGATTCTTCCGTCGATTCTTGGTAGAACTCCATCATACTAATTTAAAAGCACAATTTTGTGTCTGTCCTACGAAGTCTGAAGATGGCTTCTAAAGGTGAAAACCAGTTAACTAAACGAAAATAAACATTTAGGACATACATAACATTGTACTTTCATTCCAATGTGATGATGTTCTACTAAGAACTGAAGGAAGAATCAGTGAAAATGTTATCATTTACTTGAAGTTGGTTTCGTTTAGATACTAACAGCTGTACACCAGTACTCAATAAGAATTGGACACGTATTATATGGTATTTTCTTTGCAATACATCAAGGGATACATAATTGTTTCCAAAAATCAAATGTTTGTTGAGCCTATGGCACTTAACTGCGGGGTCATAAGTCCCTAAACTTATAAAATACATATGAACTAGCTAATACTATGGACGGCACTTATATCCATGCCCGAGGGGGATTTGAACCCCCGACAGCAGTGGCCGTGCAGAACATAACTGGCGCGCCGCAGACCACTCGGCCACCGCAGCCGGCACATTTTTCCATTTAAGTTTATAAAAATATTTCTGAACGCATCTAATGTAATACATCTCAATGGCAAAATTTGTATCCTCTGTGAAAATACTATATTTGTAAGCTACAAGTTAATTTACTTGTGTCTGCAACCCTCAATTTTCACACAAAGATATCCCAAGAGTCCGAAAACCGAGTAGTGAGTGGATATGTACCCATCATACGCACAGAATTTTTATCTTTGTCCCCTTTTTAATATTTATATAACGTTATTTCAGGCTACGACGGAAAAAATCACCGAAAAAATGAAGTTATGTTCGTTCCTGACCTACTAAATTTTTGCCCTGTATTGGTTGGCGTATTCTGCTCAGATTCGTATGCCGTCATTCTCTTCTTGTAAATTTACATTTTCAAAGGTTGGTAATAAAAGGACTAGTCGATCGCGAGCACTCTTATGAAGATCGACAACTTCAAAACGAAATTGTTTTGCTCCTGCTGTATATATACGACCTTTGGGTCCCGATTCAAATATTCGCGCAGTAGCTTCCCCAGGTAACCGTACAAATCTAGAATGGCTCGCAATGCGGTATTAATTCAGTTACCATTGTTTGGTACCTGACACAGTTCGCTTTCATGGCGAAGCAGAGCACAACGCGATAAGGCGTGCAGCCCCCCTACAGCGTTATTTCATTTTGCGCAAAATCAGTTCTTTTGTTTCCTTGGCACGAGGCAGCGAAAAAAGATAAGTCTTTTGTTCGTCAAGAATTTATTTCGACGTGACAATAATATTAGCACTGTGAATGCAACTTTACAGTGCTACTGCCACGAGTTCCCACTCAAAATTCTCGAAAATTATACCCATATGTCGACGCCAGATATTGTTTTTCCGTTTCAAAGTTAATACACGGCACATTCGTTTGAAGTAAAATTGATTCTTCCAAATCCTCGATTAATACTTCTTTTTATTGTATGAAAGATTTGATCAGCTGTCGCATGCCGCAGAACACAATAAGAGACTTGCTGAAAGCAGTTCAGAATTTTAGAAAAATGTAAAAAGATGAACTATCTGTCATGTAGCATGTGTTCACTGCTATAATAAACAATTTTATTAGGGAAATTGTACTAAAATAATGCTAAAGCTGAAATTTGGTATTTAAAATGTTTGTACAAATTATCTATTCTAATTGTTTTAAATTCCAGAACGGATATTTAGGAATACTATTTTAGCTAAGACAATTATTCGTAACGAGAGTCAAATTATTTCTTTTCGACCAAGGCACGAAACTAAATCCCCTCACAAGTATTCAGACTTCTAATTTCAATTGTCCCAATGGCTTCACCATAAAACGATTGAGTGTAACATATGGATAATCTTGCTTTCGTGTGTGAACAATGAAATGAGTACGAAACTGCGTGTATTATTATAGTTAACTGCTTCACTCTTCTTCCCTATTTGCTACACATGCATTTTAATACACATTTTAAGGACTAAATGCTTTTCTAGCTTGACGAACTGGTAAATGTGGACATAAAGAATGTAAACGCAACTGTCTTCTTCACATGCCTGAATACACCATTGTTCGCGCATTGTCGTGCAACATGATGGATGGATGCGCTTCTTTCGTAATGCTGTTCACTGGTGTTGCATCCAGTGTTACGATACGGACTCAGAAAGCCACTTCTTCACACTCATGGCGCTCCAAATGCGTCTGACCATAGTAGTAACGTATCCATTTCTGAATTTCCGTCAATTAATGTGTAAGTACAGTCGTGTGCGCTAATCCAGTTACGTGGGCGAGCTCACGAATCGTCTGGCGTCGATCACTGTATACACTTTTTCTTCAGAGAAGAGAGGACGACCTACACGATGCATATCTGCCACATTTTGCCGACCTTCGTTGACGGCTTTTACCCAACGTGCCACTGTTCTGTACTGGAATGGCGATTCCACGTACGCGTTTTGAATACCTTGATGACACTATCATGCTGTACGACTTCTGACACATTCAATCTTGATCCAACTTCGTTGTTCCTGTTTCGTGAACATAGTGACACCGTTGCGATAGCCACTCGCTCACAAGTGACTGTGTTTCCCTCGATTGTGCGCACGCCGGAGGTAATGTAGGTATGTGCATAACGTGTGCTATCAACGACAGTAAGTAGATTTCATTGCATTAGTGTCTCCACAGAAGTGTTTCAAATATTTTAAGTTCCAACTCTCGTACATCTCTACCTACATTATTTCGTGACTCAGTGCACATTCGAGAAATAACGGACCCTTCGTATCAGCTTACGCCTCAACACACCACGCAAAGTTAATATGACTGGCACACAGATGGAATACACTACTTTCTGTCTTAGGATAACTCCTGACTGTTGCCACAGGAAGAGGTTCCGTTCACAAGGATCAAATACAGTATGTGTCTTCGTAGGTTTTCGCAGTAAATATGATGTATGAAGTTCTCCAGGAGTGCAGTCGGCAGCATGCCTTGAGAGATCTTCATAGAAATACAATATACCTTCCAGACTATATCAACAGCGAACTCAGTATGAATGGTTCACTTAATTGTTTCTCTGTTTATGTTGCACTGTTTTCGTAAGATAATGACTTATCCAAATGTTCAAATGTTTGTATAGTCTATGGGACTTAACTACGGGGTCATCAGTCCCTAAACTTACAAACTATTTATGAACTATTTATGAACTAGGACGGCACAAATATCCAATGCCCGAGGGGGGATTCGAACCCCCGACCGTACTGGCCATTCAGACCGAGACTGAAACGCCTCAGTCCCCGCGGCCACCGCGGCCGGCAATGACTTATCCAGCGAAGCTGAAAGTCCCTTTTCCAAACCTTGACCAGTACAAAAATTGTAAGAAATGATGTCAGTATTTTTGTAGGCAACGAAAAAACAAAAACATAAGAAAGACAAAAAAGTGGATAAGGTGTCTGCCTGGTAAGCAGGAGGTTCCCGGTTTGATTCCCGGCCTGGGCACAAATTTCAACTCAGCGCATCTCTTTCTTATCAATATTTTTCGTATAACCAGACAACATACGGCGCAGGAAATTAAATTATTATTTATCAGGTTACCTGGCACACCGATAAAGGAGGCTTACAGAAAATCTACATCTACATGGGATACTCTGCAAATCACAATTAAATGCCTGGAAGAGGGTTCATCGTACCACCTTTATACTATTCATCTACCATTAGTTTCTCGAATAACGGGTGGGAAGAAGGAACATCTGAATCTCACCGTTCGAGCTCTGATTTCTGGTCTTTTATTCTGATGATCATTGCTACCTTTGTAGGTGGCAGTCAATAATATATTTTCGCATTCGGAGGAGAATGTTGGCGATTGGAGTTTCGAGAGTAGAACACATCGTAGCGATAAATACCGTTGTTGCAATAATTCCCATCCCAGATCCCGTTTCATTTCCGTGTCGCTATCTCCCCTGTATCGTGACAATACAAAAAGAGCTACCCTTCTTTGGAATCTCTTGATGGGTTTGCTGCAGTGGAGTAGCCGATCAGTCTAAAGCGCCTCGCTGCGGAGCACACGGTTGCTCGACGTCGGAGGTTCGAGTCCTACCTGGTGCATGGGTGTTTGTGTTGTTTGTAGGTTAGTTTCCCTTAGTTTTAGTAGTTTTTAAGCTACGGACTGATGACCACGCGCCGCGGTGGAATAGCCGAGCGGTCTAAAGCACCTCGCTGCGGAGCGCGTGGTTGCTCGCCGTGGAGGTTCAAGTCCTCCCTGGGGCATGGGTGTGTGTGTTTGTCCGTAGGTTAGTTTACCTAGGTTTAAGTAGTTTGTAAGCTACGGACTGATGAGCACGCAGTTTGTTCCGATAGATTTACAAACATTTGAACATTTTTTTGATGACCACGCAGTTTGGTGCGATAGCTTTAAGAACATTTGAACATTTTGATGGCTTTCGTCAAACCCACCTGATAAGGATCCCACTCTGGGTAGCAATATTCCAGAAAAGGACGGACAAACGAAGTGCATGCAGTTTCTATAGTAGTTCTGTTGTATCTTTTAAGTGTTCTGCCAATAAAACACTGGCTCTGGTTAGGCCATTCCCACGACATTAAATAGGTGTTCTTTCCAGTTTAAGTCTGATGTAATTGTAATTCATAGGTATTTAGTGGAGTTTACGGCCTTCACATTTGATTGATTTAACTCGTAAACAAAGTTTAATGGATTTCTTTTGCTACTCATGTGGACGATTTTACACTTCTCATTATTTACAGTCAATTACCAATTCTTACACCATACTGATGTCTAGTTTAGATAGTTCTGTAGTTTGGCCGGCCGCGGTGGCCGAGGGGACTGAGGCGCGCCAGTCACGGTCTGCACGGCCACTACGGTCGGGGGTTCGAATCCCCGCTCGTGCATGGATATTTGTGCCGTCCTTAGGATAAGCTAGTTGATAAGTACTTCGTATGTTTAGGGACTGATGATACCGTAGTTAAGTCCCATAAGCTATACAAACATTTAAACATTTCTGCAGTTTGTTTTGATCCTGACATGACTTTACTAGACGATAAATGACAGCGTTATCTGCAAACAATCTAAGAGATCTAGTCAGACTTACTCCCAAATCGTTTATGTAGATACAGAACAGCAGAGGACCAATAACAGTACCCTGTGGAACGCCGGATATCATCTCTGTGCCGCGTGGGAGAAGGCGAGCGGTCTGGAGCACCATGTCGCTGTACGCGCGTCCTTCCGTGTCGGAGGTTCGAATACTCCCTCGGGCATCGATGTTTAGTATAGGAAGGAAGGAAGCTTAGGGTTTAACGTCCCGTGGACAGCGTGGTCATTAGAGACGGAGCGAGCTTACGCTCGGAGTGTTTGGGTAAGGATGTGGACGGAAACCGGCCGTGGCCTTTCAAACGAAACATCCCGGCATTTGACTGGAACGATTTAGGGAAATCACGGAAAACCTAAATCTGGATGGCCGGAAGTGGATTTGAACCAGCATCCTCCCGAATGCGAGTCCAGTGTCTTACCACTGCGCAATCACCTTCTTAAGTATAAGTTAGTTCATAGGTAGTTTGTAAGTTTAGCGACTGATGACCCCGCCGCCAAGTCCCATAAGCTTTACAAACATTTGAACATTTTTGATCTCCTTTGTTTCAGTCGATGCCTAACCATCAATTACTACAAACTGTGTCCTCTCTGATAGGAAATCCCCTATCCAGTCTCAAATCTGGGGCGATATTCCATAACCACGCAATTTGATTAAAAGCCGTTTGTGATGCACGGTGTCAAAAGCCTTCTGGAAATCTAGAATTACGGAATCAATTTGAGATCCTTTGTCGATAGCACACATGACAATGAGGTAAGTGCATTTCCAGCGCATAATTCCCTACTGTCACAGGACGCATCACACACACACACACACACCCACACCCACACCCACACATACACACGCAGGCAGGAGCACTGCGGACGTGCCGTGCACGCGTAGCGGCTCCAGCGCCGGCCGCCAGTGCAAGTATTTACCGTGCGACGATAACTCGTGCGGCTGAATCAATTCCGGTTTCAAACGGAATTCGTTATTAAATTCTGTCGCACCCATTGTCGCGGGAGTAACTGGCCGGAAAACCCCGGTGGGCGGCAAATAGAGAGGGTTCGCTGGCTCGCTCGCGCGGCGGCCCAGGTGGGGTAGTTTTCGATTGCGGCCGGCGGCGCGCAAGTGCTGTTTACAGGCGGGCTAAATGATTAACGGCGGGGTGTGCCCGCGTGTTAACTCGTGTCCGCTGCCACACGCGCTGTCAGCCCGGCCAGCCGCCCCGCGCCGCGCGCTACCGACAGTCCCGCTGCCGCTGCCGCTGCCGGAGCAGCCCGCTCGCCGGATCGGGACACACAACCTGTTCGGCCGACGTGAAAAACGGATCCCGATGAATTAATTACGTGCCGATTCTCGATTTGCTACGGCGCGTTGCCCGCGCTTTTCTGTTTGCGCGTGTAATTTTCCGTGCCCGCTATCCCGTCATTTCATTCTTTTACGTCCCCCCCCCCCCCTCTGTCCTTCGTCACTGTTCTGCGTCAAAACGCGGTACTACTACCCTCCTTTTTTTTTTTTTTTTTTTTTTTTTTTTAACCCTGTTTAATCGTCCAGTAGATTTACGCCGGCAGTGTTGACAGAGTAGCGATTTATCTTCGCCTCGCGCAAACAACGACAAAATTACGACACACACACTACATTGAATCTCGGTATCGTTTTCAAGTGTTCTGTACAGCATAATTTGCTAACATTTGGAAGTAATCAGCGGAAAGTACGTAACATATCGGTCAGCAATACTCTAGCAGATGGCGGACAAGTGAAAAGAAGGTAGACTATTTAGTGTAATTACTGTATATTCCAAGAGTTTGAAAGACGACCGTTTGTCTTCTTCCATATATCTATAAATGTGAATGTCTGTTGGGTGTACGTTTATCACGTCTGAACCACAAGACATAAAGAGATAAAAATTTGTACAGTTAGTAGTGTCTACCCGGGGAAGGCTTTAGGCACGGTTTTATGGCGGTCGGATTGCTATTTATCTATATATATTAATGTGAATGTCTGTTCGATGTACGCTTATTACGTCCAAACGACAAAACGCAGAGACTTAAATATTTGTACAGTTACTAATTTATACCTGAGGAAGGTTTCAGGCACGGTTTTATAGCGATCTGATAGATATTGTCTAATTTGAAGAATATAACGCAAAATGCGGAACAATAATGATTCAAAAAAAAAAAAATGTTCAAATGTTTGTTAAGCTTATTGGACTTAACTACGGGGTCATCAGTCCCTAAACTTACAAACTACTTATGAACTACTTACTAACTAGGACGGCACAAATATCCATGCCCGAGGGGGGATTCGAACCCCCGACCGTAGTGGCCGTGCTGACCGTGACTGGAGCGCCTCAGTCAACTCGGCCACCGCGGCCGGCAATAATGATTCTTTGATAATTACAGTTACTCTTTGAAAATGGTATTATTGGTTGCATTATTGCTTGAGGGTTGATTATGATAAAAGGGTGGAGTATATTGGGATAGAAAGTTATCGGTGCACATAAAATTCTACGCGCGCGCTCGCGCGCGCGCGCGCGCGTGTGTGTGTGTTAATATTTCACTCTGCAGCGAAAACTACAAAACGCAAACGAATTGTGTGTGTGTTAATATTTCACTCTGCAGCGAAAACTACAGAACGCAAACGAATGGTCTGAGTGTAATTGTTGTCCGAAGTCTCCAGTTGTACCATAGCAGTTCCATGTCAATAGCTATAAGGGGGTGTAAGATATGGTGGCTGAAAGTCGACAAACTATTAAAAAAAATCGGACTGAAGGCCAGCGATGACGTTTGCGACTCTATAGCAAGGAGGTTACATACAGCGAAACGTGATGCCACAGACCATATTTTGGTCTATGCGTGCTACAATGTCTTCAGCTCTTTCTCTGTAAGGATAAGCATACGAATAAGAAAATATAGGAATAAATAAATAAAACAGTAAAAAAAGAAATTTATTTTAATACATCTCTTTAAAAATAGATTTGGTTACAATCATTATTGTTGCATTTCGTGATTGGATTCTTCAAAAACGAGTGAATTTTTACGTGTCATTAGATCTCATAGCACAATAGTGAAAGATAGCTTATCCATCATAATCAAGCAACACGCGTGCGGAGCCACAGGCTTAAGCTAGTTCTTTATAAAACTGTAATTTATTTGATGTCGCTGATTAGCATTTTGTGAAGACTAGAACCCCACTCTCTTCGAGGCATGAGGAATCGCACTTTTATTTCATGTTTAAAAAAATTAGTTTCTGAAATGTTACTTAATATTGCTTTGTTATTTTAATAATTTATTATTGTTCCTGTGAGAATGTCTACTTGCTTTACTTTTAAGTTGATGTGCGAGAATGTAATGGCTGTCTGAATGTGGGTAGTAATAGCTCGCTTTGCATGGGTCTCTCTCTGGCTCAGTCGATAATTAGTCGTTACCTATGTCTGCTACTGATGCGACAAAAGAGGTTTCTACACCCTTTGGTTACAAGCTAGTCGACGAGCCTTCTCCAGGGCGAGTCTCACGACCTTCTCTCCCCACCACCGCAGTTATCATGGGTTTTGCCCGGTTTCTGGTAGCTTTCCCGCGGCTTTTGGCCGCTCGGAGGTCATTTTCTGCACAGGCTGCGGTGAGGTAAGGTTGGTTCTGCTCCTGTGCCTGCGCAGATGGTAGCGATTCGTTGTCTAGCATGTTTAACTTATACTCTTGAACTTAGCTTTATTTTTTGGTGTACTCCTTTCGATCGTGCACGACAATGTGTGCTAGTTGTTCAATCCACTGATTCCCAACAGATAAATGCAGTGGTACTAGTTGCAGTTTGATAACGGCCTGCTATATTCAAACCTTTTGTGATTATGTGGTGGTGTATGAACTCGGTGTAAATTCTCTCTGGCTTTGTGAGGACCGATTTCTAACAGAGGATATGTTCATTTTTGTACAGTGCATGTAAAATGTTTCTTATTGTTTCCTTCTGAGAGTGATATGTGTGGCACATGGTCGATTCTTAGAACAAATCCTTCAGCTTCCACTGTTGTTTGTTCCATGCTGAATAGTCAAGTAACTATCCATGTATCCTTCTGATTTCTACTAACATTTCGCGATCTTCTCCCCCACCTATTTTTAATGTTGCTGTTTCTTCTCCAAACTTGTAGTATGCACTCAGTCTTCGTCAGATTGCTTTTGAAATTCTAAACATTCCTATGGGTTGCATGCCGTAGTTTTTATTTTTACGACTATGTAATTATTTCACTTTTCCAGATTTTGAGACAGGACCTCTTCCGTCGGTGTGAACGCTTCCAATCGCATGTTGCTGCATTGCAGTAGCTGCCTTATGAAATCCTACGCAGTTATAGGGATTGCATGCCGTGGAAAATTTTCTTTATTTTTCGGAAATTTGAATTGATACATTTCTATCGGTTTTCGGAACAACGTGTGTCCGAACTCCGACTTCAGGGGTTTGCAGCTAGTCACCTGAATTCACGCCACTTATCATAAAACCAGTGCCTAGGTTGTTTACTCTCGGGTTGCAACTTAAGAGTCCGCCGTGGTTTTGTGTAATGAATCCCATTTTTAACCACTTCACCTTCAGTGGAGTGCGATCATGTAACGTAGCCGTGAGTCGCCGTTGGCGTGTTTGCTCGCGGTCTAATCTAAATGCAACTTAAATTTGCTACACTCACGCACCATCTCAAATCAGGCACGACAGACCAGAGTCATCTTCGGAGTGTTATTGTATATTGTGTTGTGTGGTACCTCCGGGTTTGCTGAATTTCGCCCTCGATATCGGCGCCTGCTTCTGCCTCGTCTCAGCGCGCTGATTTTGTTGAGTTTCTCTGTTGCATTGCATGTGTGTGAGCGAGTGAGTGCTGTTTGTAAATCCCCCCCCCCCAAGCAGCGTTACGTTCTGTGTAATTTACGTTAAATTCAATGCTGGGCATCGTCAGTATTAGACTAAGTACTTGAAATTCATTTTTATTGTATTAACAAAATTGGTTCCCAATTTTGCTTACGTTCGATATGAATAAACAAGCTAAATTCAGTATAATTTTGACTTGACTATAAATTTTAGTTTTCGAGCACCTTCCCCCTTTCTACTTAAGATTGTTTTTCACCAGTGCTGAGAACAAGCACAGATGCAAATATTGTATGTTTAAGTTCCGTTGCGCCATAAATGTTTTTCTTAGCCACCTTTATGAAATAACTTTAATTGTGGTGGCTTGTTTATTAATGCCTGTGTGAAATTTCGTGTGAGCAGCTACGTATATTGGCCACTGTATCGTTAACTTCTTGTTATTAGAGTAATTTGAATCAAGTCAGTTCTCAATTTGGGCCAGGGAACAAAGTTTTAGCAGCAGGTAGTAGCCGCTAGCTTACACGGACCTTTTGCTAATTTTACTGCTAAAATTAAGCTTTTTATATCAGTAAACTCTTATCTGGGTACCTCCTACCAGAATTAAGCTTTTATTCCATACAGCGGCCTACATTTAACTTCTGACATCAAAGCACAGTATTTGGCTCGCCTTTGCCACAATATTTTCAGTTAGGTCCTTCCAGTCATCATTCCTAGGTATAAAGTTAAATTTACTGCCTTCAGATGTGTGCGATGTATCGTGTAAATCAAATTTTGACGAATTTCCTTCCGTACTCAAGTGGATGACATCACATTCGATACGTAAATAAATTTCACAGTCGAAGGTAAAAGCAATTTGAGAGTTTCTTTCTGCAATATTTTAAATATCGTTGCACACATTTGTTAACGGACCATCATCCTCGTACGAAAGTTCATATATGAATCTACATATATTCTCCACAAGTTACCTTTTGGTGCATTGTGGAGAGTAACTTGTCCTACTCAAAAAATGGAGCGAAGGAAAAATGACTGCCAATGCCCATCCGTAGGAGCCCTAATTTCTCTTACGTTCGCGGACTTATGCGAAATAGGAAATACTTTGGCGGCATTAGAATAGGTCTGTAGTCAGTCAAAAATGCTGACCTGTAGCTTGATCGTCGCAACATGTATTCGTCAAATTGGAGAATTAAAATTACGAGGGCAGTTGGATAAGTCCGGTAACAATAGAGTATAAACTTGTATAAAGGCGAAAACTCACTTTATTTCTTAACATAGACTACTTGCAAGGCTATACACTTGGTTCAGGGAGATTCAAATATTTTTCAGTCTATCGACAAAGTAGGCATAATCAGATTCAAATGTTCAAATGCTTGTAATTCTATCGAACCAAACTGCGTGGTCATCAGTCTGTAGCTTACAAACTACTTAAACTAAGGTAAACTAACCTAAGGACGACACACACACACCCATGCCCCAGGGAGGACTCGAACCTCCACGGCGAACAACCGCGCGTTCCGCAGCGAGACGCTTTAGACCGCTCGGCTACTCCACCGCGGCTAGGCTTTATCAAACTCTGCAAAATAGTCTGTCACAGCGGCGAACACTTCCTCATTCAATGAAAATTTCTTCCCACCAAGCCAACTTTTCAAGAATGAAATTTTCACTTTGCAGCGGAGTGTGCGCTTATATGAAACTTCGTGGCAGATTAAAATTGTGTGCCGAAACCGGGAAACATCCCTTAGGCTGTGGCTGAGCCATGTCTCCACCATATCCTTTCTTCCTGGAGTACTAGTCTTGCATGTTTCGCAGGAGAGCTTGTGTGAAGTTTGGAAAATTAGGAGGCGAGGTACAGCCGGAAGTAAAACTGTGATGCGGCATCGTGAGTCGTGTCGGGATAGCTCAGTCGGTAGAGCGCTTGCTCGCGAAAGGCAAAGGACCCAGGTTCGAGTCCCGGTTCCGGCACACAATTTTAATCTGCCAGGAAGTTTCAGATTTTCAAGTTTGGGGTTAAGAATAAGTCACTCATAGCCGAGTCTGGTGAATAGGGTGGACGAGGAATCAATCCGAATCCACAGTCGTGCTGTTTAGTCATTGCAATAGCTGCTGTGTCGGGTGAAGTATTGTCCTGATGAAACAGAACTTTCTCCCATGCCAATCTTGGGACGTTTTTGAATTAGCTCCTGTTTCAAACGATCCAGCAGAGCAGTATAATGCTTCCCAGTTACGAATTTGCCTTTTTCCAAGTAATCTATCAGGATTGTACTCTGGGCATCCCAAAAGATAGTGGCCATCACCTTTCCGATTGCCAAAACAGTCTTCCTACTCTTTCTCCATTGTTTGAACTGTTGTTTGGTCTCTGGCGTGTATTGGTGAAACTAGGTTTCATCGACAGCCATGAATGTGTGCAAAAAACTGTGGATTGCGCCTGAACAGTGTGAGGTTCTGAGCAAAGATGTTCTTTCGTTTCCGGTCCAAAGTGAGCAGGACCGGTACCCTTCACACACAGAGCTTCTTCGTAGTAACTTTATTGTTGAGGATGTAATGCATTCGTTCAGTTGAGATGCCTACAATGTTAGCTTTCTCGGGAACTTATAATCTTCGATCTTCCATTACCACATCATGCACCTTATCAATGGTTTCCTGAGTAGTGACTTCAAAGGGCCGACTGAAGCGTGTTCCATCTTCCGTGCTTTTCCGACCACGTTTAAACTCATTGATCCGAATGTAAATGGTCTTCAGTGTTGTTGCAGAACCCATATGAACCTCATCCAACTCCGATTTGATGTGTGCAGCTGCCAAACCCTTCAAAAGAATATGTTTAATGACCGCATGAAATTCGTTTCTATCCATCCTTAGGAACTAACTACGCAGTTACCACCTCAGCTGACAGCCATCAATCAACTAATAAGATCTGCCGTTCGAAACTTGCTGTAATATATGTGGAAACATCAGGCTTACCAACAACAGTGCAGGTTCCGAAAATTTCCCGCTCTTTTATACAAATTTATCAGACTTATCAAACCACCCTCGTACTGTGGTATTCAGAAACTTGTTGTTTTAAGCCTCTTAAATCAATGTTAAGATTCGAAAGAATGGTTCTTTCTATCCTGGTTGTCAGGCAACTCGCAATACTATAGAACATTATTAATTCCATAGGCACCCATACGTGCAATGGAACAGAATAAATCCCGAAACAGAAGAGAACTTGGGTCACTTCCGACAGGTCTGTATAAAGCCAGACAGTGCGTTGAAACCCGAAAAGTAACGGGCATGGTCTTCGTGGATATTATAGTAGCGTATGATACTGTCCATCATCGATTACTACATGCAAAATTGCACAACTTGATCAATAACGCGCGCGTAGTTAGACTAATCAGCACCAACCTCGAAAACAGCAGGATTTTGTTGAATTTCAAGAACAACTTAGTCGCTGGAGAGCAATAAAAATCCTATAGCTAAGAGGGACCGTCTTGGCTCCTCTTCTCTTTAACGTTTATACCAACGACGAGCCTTTAGCTCCATGCAACAGCAAATACATTAGCTCTTGATACGAAGAACTTATGCATTGCGACAGTGGAAAGAAATGTAACAACTGCTCTTAGAACACTGTCAAATTACTACACTCAGAATCAACTCAAACCAAATCTATGAAAGACACAAATGTGTGCCTTTCACTTAAGGAACAAGGAAGCTAATCGTGACCTACATATATAATGGTCAGGCATCCAACTGCAGCATTATCACTCCCCTAAACACTTGGGAGTTACTCTGTCTATCAAAACCCACAGCGAGAACACTAAAATAGAAATCTCTACCGCTCTTCAGCACTGACACTGTGCTTTTCTATAGCCGAATGTGCTTCACCAGTCTGGTAAAGGTCATCTCATGCCAGACTAGTGGACATTGCTCTCAACAAAACTTCCAGGTTTATCACGGGTTGCTTAAAATTTTCCCCCACCGATAAACTCTCCTATTTGACTGGAATAGCGGCACCAGAGCACGCAGAGTATTAAAAGCCAACAAGGAAAGACTGACAGTGGAACAGAAAGGTGCCCATCCACTGCAAGATCGTAATCAACCATAGCAGCAGCTGAGCTCGCGAAAGAGCTTCCCGAGGACATTCCACAAGCTCACTGTTTCACCAGAGAAGGCAGGACTGAAATTATGAAAGAAGTCGACGCATCATCTTGGCGGATGGATGCCAGAATCTGACGAAATAGCACCTGGACACAATTAAAACTGGCTGGTGTGGAAATGTTTGAACATATTACGATCAGGATTTGGACGATCCAGAGATAACCGTGAGCGATGGGGTTTCATGGCAGAAGATACGTCCTGTGATTGTAGACGAAAGCAAATCATAAGCCACGTGCTTAAGTGCCCTTTGGCGCATACATCGCCCACTAAGAACGATTTCCTGCAAGCCACTCCAAGCAATTTGGAGGGTGCGAAGTATTGGACACTTGTTCATATAAATAGAATTTGTATCTATTTATATATTTATTGATGTGTATAGCTACTTTAAATGTGTATATTTCTGACTCGAGAATAGTAATAAAAGTGCTGACACTCCTCCTTTGTCTTTTAGGAAACTCTTAGACTGGAGGACGTAATACAGGCTCTAGGCTACAACGTTGAGTTGCGTCATGGGATATGACAATGCCTGTGTTACAGCAAATTTGGAGTCATTTCCGGCAGCATAAAGCTTTTTCGAATAGAAAAAAAACCATGTCTCCTTCTGCATTGTGAACAGACTTGTGTACTAAACAACTTCTGTGTTCACTTGCTTCCAGACATTTGAATTTGCCACTTTCCTCGGGAGCAAGTGAGCATAACAGGCCAGCTCATGGACAAATTCAGACACCAATACGAAACCGATTGTCTCCAGATACAACCGAAAAACCGATCTTTTTACAGTGGAACGTCAGGCACACGGGTGGCACACAAGAGATCGAAACATTTCAGTCATCGTGCGAGGAAGAATCTCATTAACATTACGTTTGTTCCGGATAGTTGTGTTTTCTTTCAATTAAAATTGCTTCTGTATATTTTGCTATCACTTACCATGGTCAAAATGTTTCAAAGGGTTTTTTGTATTTCAATTTCTGATCGTAATGTTTCAAGTATGCTGTTCACACAATTTGCAGTTACATATCGAGTAACATACCATATTTCTCTAGGGTGGCCTATGACATGTATCTAAAGAATAAACATTTATGAGGTACAATTTCTCATTTTGGACATTGAGATTGAATTCTTACCGTCAGTAATACCTGCCGCGGGTGAGTGGCCGAGCGTTCTAAGGCGCCTTGCGACGGAGGGCGCAGTTGCTTGCTATCGTATGTTCGAGTCCTCCATGGGGCAAGGGTATATATGTCGTCCTTAGGTCAGTTTAAGTAGTTTGTAAGTGTAGGGACTCATGACCACAGCAGTTTAGTCCAGTAGGTTTAAAAACATTATCTGCTCGTATACTACCTGCTATTAAATGTTTTGAAAGCAAGGGTGTCGCATTACACCAAACAAGTTTCAAAATTGTCAGAACTCTAGTCAAAGAACTCCTTGTAAACACATTGAGCTGTATGTACAAGGATCACTCCAAAAGACATGTACACTATTAAAAATATATAGTTTTCATTCTGCATGTTTTAAAGTTTTACAGCGTTTAGATACATCTATCCCGCTTGTTTTGAAACTTAGTTCAACCTGTTCCCGTGAGTGGCACCGTCACAGCATGTCTTTAATATGGCCGCTACACTTGACGTTCGTCAGAATCAGCGCGCTGTCATTGAATTCCTGTGCTCTGGAAACGAGACAGTGGGAAATATCCGGAAGATGTTGAAAACGGTGTATGGAGATGCTGCTGTCGATCGCAGTACAATTAGTCGGTAGGCAAGGCGGTTACGTGATGCAAGCGGGCGCGGCAATATTCAGGATTGTCCTCACAGCGGGTATACAGGCGCTGGTTCCAAGATGGCGTATGGCAGTTGAAAGGGATGTGGATTATGTGGAAAAATGAAAATATTGTTCCTAAAGGCCTAAAGGTTGTAGCTACACACTGTAAAACTATGAAACATGTGGAATTAAAATTGTATAAAAATAGTGTGCATTTCTTTTTGAGTTACCCTAGTACAATAATTAACAGCCAAACATATTCGCCTATTAAACAATTATGTACATTGTGTACATTCAAATTTATTATTTAATACAAAGAGTGTAAACAATTTTATTTATGTATTTTTTCAACTTAATTCTCTTACTTTTTAATAACTACTGCTGGGGAAATTCGTATTTGAAGTTAATACGTACGTGATTTCGTTATATTTTGTTCTAGAAATTGTAAATAAAAGTTAATAGAACAGTTCACAAGTGTTGCAAGCAGCTATAAATCTGCATACTATACGGAAGACATAAGAACATGCGGATATCGGCTGACATACGAAAAGATTATATTGTCTGAGAGGTAAGTGGTGCTAATTATTTTCTACTGCTACTTTGCATCGACAGCAGAACTACCTACTTTCACAGAAAGATAGTGAAGAAACTCCTGAAGACTCCTTTGATATTTGAAACAATTTTCACTGCACAAGAAATAATATGTGATATAGACGAACTGTGAGCCGATCATATTTATGAGACGCGTGGACAGGAAGGCCATCTTGCAACTTCTGCTCACAAGAACATATTTCTTTTAAAATCTAACAACTTATCCAAGTTCGCAGTTGCAGCATTTGCGCATCTCAACTCCGCGGCAATTAGTACAGGAAAGTTTTCCTATTATTTCAATGTCAGTATTTATCTCCGATAGAGCGAAACGTCCCGAATGATATACGACAGAGTTAGACCGGGTGGATACTTGCGGCAGGTAGCAGGTGTCCCGGACAAGCCCCATAATGAAGCGGGCTCACCTGTCCACCGAGACGAAACTATCTAGTTTAGGCCCTCCCCTCCCGCCTTTCGCACTCTGCTGCCTCTACCTGCTTCCTTCTTCTCTCTCTCTCTCTCCCCTTCCCCTTCATCTACTCCCCTTTCTCTTCTCTCTCTCTTTTCTTCTCTCCCCTTCTGTCCGTAGGCTGCAGCAAGTCCGTCGCCGAAAATTTAATGCGGCCGACGGCCAGGATTATCTCGGAATTACAAAGGGTCTTATTTGCGTAGTAGCGTCTGTACATTTAGATTACAACTGCAGTCATCCCTGCTCTTCATATAGAATTACGGCGGGCTCCCGGGAGCCGCTCCGCTGAAGCGAACTGCTTGGTAGCAAAACAAAGAGAATGGCTAATCACGGGTGCGCACCGCCACGTTGCCCCGGATGGCTTTTCGCAGGCCGTCGCCGCACTCACCGACGAGAGATTTCTTTACCAAACGCGGGAAGCCAAATCGGTAGAGGGGAATTTGCTTTCCTTCATCATTTCGAATTTTATTGCCCGTTTTCGAATCTAATATACTTCCGAGCTGCTGAGATATTTCCGAAGCCTATATTACTGAATAACGTTGGAGAGCCGCGATGGAGCAGTCGAGTGGTCTAAAGCACCTCGCTGCGAAGCGCGCGGTTGCTCGCCGTGGAGGTTCGAGTCCTCCCTGGGGCATGGGTGTGTGTGTTTGTCCGTAGGTCAGTTTACCTAGCTTTAAGTAGTTTGTAAGCTACGGACTGATGACCACGCAGTTTGGTCCGATAGATTTACAGACATTTGAACATTTTAACGTTGGAGGATAAATAGAGGTACATTCCTGGCCATTAAAATTGCTACACCACGAAGATGACGTGCGACAGATGCGAAATTTAACCGACAGGAAGAAGATGCTGTGATGTGCAAATGATTAGCTTTTCAAAGCATTCACGCAAGGTTGGCGCCGCAGCAGTTGACTGGCGTTGTCTGGTGAAACGTTGTTGTGATGCCTCGTGTAAGGAGGAGAAATGCGTACCATCGCGTTTCCGATTTTGATAAAGGTCGGATTGTAGCCTATCGCGATTGCGGTTTTTCGTATCGCGACAGTTCTGCTCGCGTTGGTCACGATCCAATGACTGTTAGCAGAATATGGAATCGGTTGTTTCAGGAGGGCAATACGGCAGAAGAGCCATGTAATAGGGCCCCAGCTGCGGTGCGCGCGACCATACAATGTCGGAGGTTCGAGTCCTTTCTCTGTCATTGATGATTGTGTTGTCCTAAGCATCAGTTACTTAAGGTTAGTGTGAGTAATTTTCAAGTTTTGGGACTAGTTACATCCCTTGGATTTAGAAACATTTGATTTTTTTAATGATACGAAATTGTACTTATATCATTAGCATTCGTTAATAATGTTTGTAAATGTATTGAAAACATACTTTGTTCTAAAGAAGCAAAATATTTAAAGTTCAGTCCTGATGTTGCATATTTAGTGAAAAGACTGCGAAAATGGGATATATCTTCAGTTACGCAGCTTGAACACATGTACAGTGTTTCTAACTTTATTACGTATCTTATGATGCTGCACTTTTAATGAGCTAAATATGGACATTCGAATGCAGGTCTGCGTGCAGTTAAAGTTGATGTTAGAGGAAGATCCGGAGTTTCTTTCAAATGTAATCACTGCTAATGAAACTTTGATACATCATTTTTATCGTGGTAGCAAGTCATCTCATACTTCGATATTCAGGGAATGGCTTATCAACATGTGGTATCTGCACACACATCAGTTACTGGCCAATACAAGAGGGCAATTCCATATTAGTGGAAAAAAAATCATTTATATGAAGCAGGCTGAATTGTGCACCATGATAATGCGGGGCCGCGTTTGCCAATGTTGTTGATGAATATCTTGCACATATCACGGTGAAATGCATCCCTCACCTTCCCTATAGTCTGAATTTAGCCTCATGTTACTTTTCCCCGTTTTCTAAGTTGAAGAAACGCCTTCGTGGGAGGCCTTATCGAGCATGAGGAGCAGTTGCAAATGATAAAGGAGAGGAAGGAAGAAGGATTAGGAAGGAAAGGATTGACAGAGGCTGCTGTAGCGTGCGACTTGTGGGAATTTGAGACGGCCAGGAGGCGAGCACGGGTGGCCCAAATCGGGAGACCCGGGTTCGATTCCCGGTCCGGCCATAGTTTCATTTCAATGCCCTACAGCAGCCTCTGTGAATCCTTGCCGGCCACGGTGGCCGAGGGGACTAAGGCGCTCCAGTCACGGTCTGCACGGCCACTACGGTCGGGGGTTCGAATCCCCCCCTCGGGCATGGATATTTGTGCCGTCCTAGTTCGTAAGTAGTTCATAAGTAGTTTGTAAGTTTAGGGACTGATGACCCCGTAGTTAAGTCCCATAGACTATACAAACATTTGGACATTTGTGAATATTTCCTTCCTAATCCTTCTTTCTTCCTCTCCTTTATCATTTGCAAATGCAATATGGCTGCGAAGCAGGCGCGGTGTCTGTTCTTTCGGACATGTCCGAAAGAACAGACACCACACCAAAATAGTAAGCAGTGTTGAAGGCTGCGAAGCTTATTTTGAAAGATCCTTCAAAAATAGTTTATGTATGTATTTGAAGACTGGCAGAAGGGAGGAAGGATTCTTAGGGCTTAATGTCCCGTCTTCAGCGTGGTCATTAGAGACGGTGCTCGCACTCGGATTTTTCCGGTAAGGATGAAGAAGAAATTCGGCCGTGGCCTTTCAAAGGAACCATTCCGGCATTTGCTTGAAATGAGTTAGGGAAAACATGGAAAACATAAATCCGGATGGCCGGTGGTGGATTTGACCCACCGTCCTCTCGAATGCGAGTCCAGTGTCTTAACACTGCGCCACCTCACTCGGTAAAACCGGCGGAAACACTGGGGCAAGTGTATCGCATTCATGGGAGACTATTTTGAGAAGTACCATCAAATTTATCAGAATACGTAAAGGTATGTTATCGGAAAAAATACCTTATGGTCATTCTTTATTGAACAGCCCTCATGGGTGCTCAATTATCAGACGACACCATAGAAGGAAGACTTTTTGCTTTGCGGAGAAGCTTTACTGTAAAATTTCTGGCGACAAACGTAAATTACGACACAGAGGCTCGTACATTTTCTATATAGACGCTGATACCGATTGTCGTCTTACCGGAATCGGTTTATCGAGGAGACCCCTAGGCGACCACAAGATAATTACGAAATAACGGTATAGGTGTAACGGATTAAAAACGCTTGATTGTGCTCACTGTGCGCCGACTGGGGAGCTTCTAGAGAAGAGGTGAATTTGACGAAGGGAGACGCGTCGTCGCCTTCGGGAAGTTGCAAGCGGTGGTCGGGAACGGAGGCAGACCGCAGCGTAGCGCGCGGCAGGGTGCGACGCGCACGCCCCCAGCAAGTGCGGCGGCGGGCGATGGGACTAGACGTGCGGCCGCCGCTTCACACCAATTTGTCGTAAACGGCGCGCCCGCCTTGTAGGAGCCGCGGGCGGGAGTTTTATAATTAAGAGATTCCCCTCTCCAGGAGGCGGCTGGGGGCGGCGGGGGTGGCTGGGGGCGGCTGCGTCCTTATTACTCTGCAGTGCCCGCGGCGCCGACAATGCAGCCGCCTCCACGGCGCGCGCTGGAAGCCAGGCAGCCGCAAGAACTTGCCCTCTCCGCCAACTTTAAACTCAGAGCGAGCGAGCGAGCGAGCGAGAGAGAGGGGGGGGGAGACCATTGATAAACTCCCCCTGGTTCCTTCTTAAATAAGTTACAGATTTGCACCCAGTATCTTTCAAGTTAGCCCGTGTCTACGAGAACGAGGTGAGAAAAAAAAAAAAAAAAGAAGATTACCCTCGGAACTGGAATCGTGTCGAGAGTAATTTGCAATGCCACGCGTCGCCTTCGGCCAGTCACGATGTGACACTGGTTGCAGAGACAGGTTTTGAATTTTGAAATAAAAACCCGTTTTGGCTGCAGAGTATTTTATTAACGCGTTTCACTGTAACAATAAGGCATCATAATTTTATCTGCATGATAGATGTAACACAAGAATTACTAAATAGTTATAACAGTAAAATGGGGGTTGGTCATGGACTTATTTTGTGCTAAAGAGATATGAATAAAAAGGGAAGAATAATATTATCAGGCGCTATCCGTAGTGTGACAGCGTTCGTTGGCTTTAAGACAGATTAGATTAGATTACTACATGTTCCATAGATCATGAGTACGAGATTCGAAATGATGTGGAACGTGTCACATGAGTAAAATATAACATTACATTACACAATTTTTTATTTATTTTTTCTTTTCTATTTAATTTCATTTATTTACTAGCCGCAAGAACTTGCCCTCTCCGCCAACTTTAAACTCAGAGGGAGCGAGCGAGAGAGAGAGAGAGAGGGGGGGGGAGACCATTGATAAACTCCCTCTGGTTCCTACTTAAATAAGTTACAGATTTGCACCCAGTATCTTTCAAGTTAGCCCGTGTCTACGAGAACGAGGTGAAAAAAAAAAAAAAAAAAGATTACCCTCGGAACTGAAGTCGTGTCGAGAGTAATTTTCGATGCGACGCGTCGCCTTCGGCCAGTCACGATATGGCACTGATTGCAGATACAGGTTTTGAATTTTGAAATAAAAACCTTTTCGACTGCAGATTATTTTATTAATGCGTTTCACTGTAACAATAAGGCATCATAATTTTATCTGCGTGATAGACGTTAACAAGAATTACTAAATAGTTATAACAGTAAAAAGGAAGTTTGGCATGGACTTATTTTGCTCTAAAGAGAACGTATAAAAAGGAAAGAATAATATTATAAGGCGCTATCCTTAGTGTGACAGCGTTCGTTGGCTTTAAGACAGATTAGATTAGATTACTACATGTTCCGTAGATGAGTACGAGATTTAGTAATGATGTGGAACGTGTCAGATTAGTAAAATATAACATTATGTTACTCACTCTTTTTTCTTTTCCATTTAATTTCATTTATTTACTAGCTGAAAACCCGACATCGCCCGCGTACTTACTTATTCCAGTGTTAAGTTAGTCCATCTTTCCTATTTCCAATCTGTGCACCCTCTCTTTCATTTTCTCTCAATCACTGTCCTCCCCTCTTTCTCTCAGTTCATCTCCTCATCTCCCCACTCTCCCTGTTCATCTCCTCCTCCCCCTCCCTTTGTTCATCTCCTTTCATCCCTGTCACCATCTCCCCTCTATCATTCTCCTCCTCTCCCCTTTCTCTGTCCGTCTCCTCCCTCCCCTTTCTGTCCGTCTCCTCCTTCGCCTACTCCTCTCCCTCCTATATATGAAAACATACATAGACAGGCAAAGTTTCATGGTGACTGATCAAACGGTGCCAAAGTCGCAAGGTACTCTCCACCATGGTAAATTAACTGGCTTGCAAATTATAAAAAAACTCCCTCATGAAAACATGCATTTTTGTGCTAATTTTCATGGTGACTAGTCAAATTATTTGGATGTTTGCTGTGACGTACCCTGCGCCGTACACCTAGGGAGACTTCCCAAAGGTAGCTCATGTATTAATTTGGGGTATAAGGTATCTACAAATCTGTGCACCCCTTTCAGCATGAAGATGTAGCAAACACATTAAGTCATTGTAAGGTACCCTCCGACACACACCATATAATGGCTTACGAAATGTAGCCCTTGTATTAATCAGCGCTTTGGTCGTAATTTTTCAAAAGCAGATGACCGTTGAAACTAATACAACTGTCAACAATTCAAATATTTCTAAAACTAGGGGACCAAACTGAAGTAATTATCGATCCCTAGACGTACAAGCTACGTAAACTAACTTATGCTTAGGATAAAACACACACACACACACACACACATGCCGGAGGAGGACTCGAACCTCTGACGGGGAGAAACCGTGCACTCCACAGCAAGGCGTCTTAGAGCGCACGGTCATAACCGAGCGGCGCTACTGTTACGATCAATTTTTATGTAATGAAATTGAAATGGATCGTAAAAGTACCTCAAAAATACAAAAAGCAGACGGTCGTTCATTGTCGGAACAAATTGTCTCCAAGTATTATCAGGCTTCTGAAAAATAAAATAAAATAAAGCAGAATGAAACTGAATAATGTATGAGTGAATACGGCAGGTAAACATTTACAAAAAGATAGGCATACAGCTCTGTTGAATAAATTATTACTTAAAGTCGGCCAGCTAATGGTACAGTTAACTAAAACTTTACACGGCGATGTACAAAACATTATCTGAGAAGTTAATCAAAGGCAAGGGCAAAAAAAAAAAATAATTAGGGAATGCTACTGTATATTTTTGGTAGAGATTATTTGATAATAAAAGTATTTCCGTTCCTCACTTAACAACACTGAACTAAAGTTTTACTTTACCAGAATCTCAGTTTATACATGCATCCCTTAAATATGTAAGGAAAAATCCACAGTAAAGTTTCAGTTATACTAAACGCACAAAGAGCACTAGAGCGAAAATACAATTGCTGCATTAGCTGCTCGCTTCGTCGTGGGGATTAGAGCGCCACTTTCTGAGACGAAAATAACAAAGAGGTTTGGTGTGGCGGCCAGCAAAGAAGTAGTTTTTAATTGGTTTTCCACATCCCTGAGTTACACAATTCGCAGTTTTTAAAAAAATTGACATTTTTACATGTATAAAAACACGCTTACACTTTTGAGGTACGCATATTTCGTCCCGGATGCGGGTGTTAATGAAGTGATGGCAGGAAGAACATCTGGCTCCCACATAAACAAACCGCGCCGAATCCGATTAACCACGCCGACGCAGCACATGCGGGACAGGGCGTAAAACGATGAGATAAACTGCACTTAGCATATCTATCAATAGTACGATGAGTAGCCTAAGTCACAGCCAACATGTCCGAAAGAACAGACACCACTTTTATGTAACTTATACAAGTTGCCGATGACGGGCACTGATCCTTTCTTCAGTGCGGAGGCACATATAGGCCCTTACTCTTTCGGGAATAAGTACTAAGTGACTACGAGTTTGAGTTCTACTAGGCAGGGTAAAGTTGCAAATTTCTATCTGGCGGGAGCCGTGCCCGAGCAATTCCGTGCAAGTGTCATGACCGCTGTGTCCCCAGTGGTGTAGGGGTCAGCGCAACTGCCTGAAAAGCAGAAGACCCGAGTTCGAATTCCGGCTGCGTACACATTTTCCACTTTACCCATTCGCAAGTAATGTCATACATTCCGTGAATAGGAAACATATATGCCGTACAGGACAAATACGATATCGTACCCAAATATGCCACTGTCAAATTACGCGGCATGTTTTTAAGTAAGTACCGTTTTGCCACACCGCGGCCGCAGCGCCACGATCGGCGTTCTGCGCATGCGCACTGGTTACCTATATCTGTTGTCTGCGCACTGACGTCTTCACAGTCTGATTATTCCTTTTTTATGTTGTGTACTGACTGTTGAAGATGCCTCCGATAATCGTGAGTCCCACCGACTGTGAAGTACGGGATGTTATAAGATTTCTTAGTGCTAAAAGCCAAAAGTCAATCGATATTCATCATAATATCTGTGCAGTTTACGGAGAAAACATTATGAGTGATGGAATGGTAGCAAAGTGGGTGAAAGCATTTAAAGATGGCCACACAAATTTGTAGTGAGCGTCCTGCGGTCGTTAATAAAAGTTTGGTGCAGGACGTGGACAATAATGTGAAAGAAAACATACGCTTTACGATTTCCTCCTCGTGGAATGACTTTCCTAATGGCTTCAAGACGCTGACGAAGTCAAAACAGTTGTGATGCAGTTTTTTAAGTCAGGCGGCAGACTTCTAAGAGCAGAGTATTAAAGACTGTTATCCAATGAACATTGTCAAGAGCTCTCTCCAAACCTACAAAAGCTAGAAATGTAGATTTACCTTTCCTTAATCTACCTTCTAAGATAAGTCGCAAGGTCGGTATTTCCTCCCTGTTTACTACATTTCTCCAGAATCCGAACTCACCTTCCACGACATCAGCATCTATCAGCCAGTCCATCTTTCTGTAATTAATACGTGTTAAAATTTTGCAACTATGTCTTATTAATCTGATGTTTGAGTAATCTTCAGACCTGTCTGCACCTGCTTTCATTGGAATGGGGATTATTACATTTTTCTTAAAGTCTGGGGTTATTTCGCCTGTCTAATACATCTTACTCACCAGGTGAAATAGTTTTGTCATGGTTGGTTGTCCCAGTGACTGCAGTAGATCCGAGGGAATGTCAACTAATCCAGGGCTCTTGTTACGACATAGATCTTTCAGTGCTGTGTCACATTAATCTCTCAATAAAGTATCTCCTATTTCATCTTCATCTACTTTCTCTACCTTTTCTACAATATTGTCTGTAAGTTTATTTGCTTTGTAGAGCACCTCTATATACTCCTTTCAGCCTTCCCTTCTTTAGTCAGAACTAGTTTTTCATCTGTGTTCTTGATATTCATACTGCTATTTTCTTAGCCCCAAACTTTATTTTCCTGTAGGTGGTATCTAATTTTCGCCCAGTTATATGTATTTCTACATACTTCCATTTGGCCATTCCAGATTAGCCGTTTTGCACTTCCTGTCCATCTCATTTCTTAGTCGTCTGCACTCCCTTTTACCAGCCTCATTTACTGCATATTTATATCTTCTCCTTTCATCTATTAAATTTAGTATTTCTTGTGATAACCAAGGATTTTTTGTAGTTTTTGCCTTTTTTTCCTATATGGTTTTCTTCTGCCTTTACCATTTCATCTCTCAAAACTAGCCATTCCTCTGCTACTGTTCTATTTTCCTTCGTTTCTGTCAATGGTTGCCTAAAACTTCCCCTGAAATTCTCAAGAACTTCTGGTTCCTTCATTTTACCTAGGTTCCATCCCCTTATTTCCCTATCATTATGCATTTTATTCAGTTTTAGACCATAGTGCATAATGAATAAGATGCGGTCGCAGGCTGTATCTGCCCCTGGATATTTCTTACAGTTTAAAACCTGGTTGCGAAATCTACGTCTTACCATTGTAAAATCTATCTGTTACTTTCCCATGTCTCCTGGTCTCTTCCACATGTTTCTTGAACCAAGTGTTTGTTATAATTAAATTATGTTCCGTACAAAATTCTACCAGGCATTCTTTTCAGAAATTACATAAGGCATCAATGTGCATTCTTAACTTTTCTTATACTTCATTTTTATAATTTTGATTTATATATTTGCTGTGGGCTATTATCGATAAAACTTAGAAATTGCAACACCCATGTGAATAATTTTGTTCCGTATGGGTCCCTTTAATACAGGGTTGGTTTAGAAAAAAAATAATGAATACCGAAAGGGACATTTAAAAAATAAAAATTGGTGGTTATGTAAGGGGAGCATCGCAACTTGCGATAAGGTTCGTGTTTCGTCTTTACCATACCGTTCATTCGACTGTGATGAATTTTGAACACTTGAGCTTCAAAACAAGAGGAGCGACAGACACTGTCTATATAATAATTCGCAAGGTGCAAGGAGGGGATTACTTAACCGTTTCATTTCCATTGTTATTTCTCGACAAAAACGTATTAAAAGCTGATTTATACCGTATTTTGTGTATCAGTCTTTAAAGTCGCATTGCAGTTGATGATCAACTTGCTTTTAGTGCGATATTTTTCCGCTTGGTGCGGCGTGTAGGCACTTCTCAGGCTTAATTTATCCGTCTTGGAGGCTGCGTTACGTTTCCGTGTGTATGTGGCTGTGATTGTGGTTTATGTTATTTCAGCAGGGAAGTGTCTTGTCGTTGGTGCTGTGGCGAAGATTATGGTATCATTATTAATGACAGTGTTAACTATCAACAAAATAACGTCCGAAGTAATAAAATACCTCGATACAAACGTCTGTGTTGCGCATGAAGTAAATGATATAAAAAATCAATAGCTCGATCAAAAATTTTAAAACTCATATTTTGACCTTTAGTGCGTTGTATTAATAAAGAAAACACTGAATTTTTATATTTCTAAAGTTGAATTCATAATGTGGGAATGAAAGGGTTAACAACAAACTTCGGCAACAATCTATAGTTTTATTCCAATCTTGATGAAATTTCGAATCTTTAAATTAAGAAAAGAGAAAATTACTTTCTACGTAATGTGTCGTACGGTGCATGGCCGAGGGTACCTTAATCCAAACTGTAGCGGCATGTGAGCGATCATCAGGAATTTGGCAGGTATTGTAATTGATTATATAGAGGGCAGAGAGGAGATGAAAAACAGAGGGGACAGGGGGAGACTGGCACAGAGCGGGGGAGGTAATGTCAGAGGTAGGGGTATGGATATGTGGACTAGGGGAGTAGGAGGAGGAAGAAAAGGAAGACAAGGGAGAGGTAGGCAAAGAGAAACAGGGAGTGGGGAGAGGAGGAGGTGGAGAGAAAGGAGGGATACGTGAACTTTCTTAATACGGAAATAAATAAAATCCCGAGAAACGGCGGCATTCAAGTAACTAATACAGTGAGAAGCCAAAGTGGATAAATAGGTACGAAACAGCTATAGAAATGGGAGATCATGGAAGGGAGTAGATTCTATATAAGAGTCATCCGGTTCCATAAACTGCTAAACGAATCGTAAGCTGAACGGAGCCAATCACGAAAAATGTGGACAACCAGCATTGTACAAGATAAACGAACTATTCTATTTTCTAAAAGAATAGAAATATCTATTCTTTTACGTGTATTAATTTGTATAATCTCAGACTGACTGTTTTTCTAATATTTTGACACAAAGTTCCCGAATAGCGGATTTTGCAACCGTTTTGGTTTGAGAAACGCTGTATTATTGCGTAGATGTGTGCTCTAATGTTGTATACGCAACGTTTTGAACTGAAGGAAATAAATAATGAAGTAAACAGGTACATATATATTAAAGGTTAAATACCAATTATTTTGAGCAAAAGTAAAGTACTGAAAGTGCCAATTGAATTCACGGAGGTTTGTAAGGTGTCGAATGAAAAAAACAATAAAGCAAAGCAAAATAATTACTATTATGCATTTATTGTAGAACAACACCGTGAACTCCATTACGGAAACAATAATTTGAAAAAAGAACAAAACCTCACATATCACAAAATCACATACTCTGACAGTTAGTTGTTCATATAAACCGGCTACAATCACTGCCGGAACTAAACGTAAGAGAGGTTCAACAAAACCACTAATCAGAGTGCGAAACGATAAGTCTACAACACCTCCGTTATGTCCGTGTCCATCAAGTCGAAATTCTCCTTCGCTCTTTCGTCAGGTCCGTGAACTTCTTGGCCTTGAAAGATTTCAGCATAAAATTTAGGGCCTTCGTGTTGGTCTCGGTTATTATCATAATGCTTACGTAGCAAATCTTTTACATCCTTTACTTTAGCTGTTTTCAATACTGCACCTTTCAGGACAAGAGGAGGTCTACCGGTATCCAACAGGTACTTTCCTCTTTTGAGGAAGCTTTTTGGTTCTTGAATCTCCAGGTTATAAAACTGTTCCCCTCTTACAAGACAACAATTTTTATTCTTGCTTTGGCTATGCTCGTCTTTTTAGTCTTTTGAAAGGCGAAATGCCATAAACCAGTTTCTTTATGTGCACTATCCGCGATTGCTTTCCAGTCCGTAACATCGCACTCATCTCCTAAGGTAACAATCTTCGTATGTTTTCTCATAATTGCAATATACCCGTCAGGGTTTTCGATAACTTCTAGTTTTCTGGATTGTTTTTCCAAAATCCCGAACACTCTGTCTGGGGGAGAAAAGAATGACCTACAATGGGGAACCACATTGCAATCTCTTGCACAGCTGTAAGCGCGCTGTTCAAAATCCAGTGCATTAACATCGCGATCATGGTTTTGTTCTTGTTCTGACCTCCACGGCCATCGGCAAACAAAAGAACCTTTGTACTGCTGTAGAGGTTTGATTCGCACAGTGTGCGGCGCACAGCCGATGCTATCTGGTTTGGCCCCTTTGCGTAGTCACTCTCAAAATGTTCAAATGTTTGTAGAGCTTATGGGACTTAACTACGTGTTCATCAGTCCCTAAACTTACAAACAACTTATGAAATAGCTAATACTAAGGACGGCACAAATATCCATGCCCGAGCGGGATTCGAACCCCCGACTGTAGTGGCCGTGCAGACTGTGACTGACGCGCCGCAGTACGCTCAGCCACCGCGGCCGGCTAGTCACTCTCAAGCCACACATAGGAGTAGACGGACTCTGAGGAGCATGAGAATTGACGATGCAAACTGAGAAGTTATACAGGTACATCTGCCTCGAGAAATACGTAGCTTGATCAGGCAATTTTGAAAGAGGCATGTTCTTTTGGAAATCATAGCTCACAGTGAATATTCCTTCTTCCTCTTCTTCTAACCTTTTCTGGACGAGCTCCGCTTCTAGTGCCTTCCTTTCACGTGGATACTATTCACACTTATTCGAGACCTAAGAACTCGCACATTTTACATTTTACAGAGTTAATATTATTGTCGAATTTCAGATGTTTTATGCAACCTCTGCATAAAACTTCCGTGTTATTTACACGCAAAGACAATTGGCGAAACTGATACATCTTATAGCAGGTCCTGCAGCCGCACACCTTGCAGCGTCTACGTTGCTAGTCTTTTACAGCAGGTTTTGCATCCGTACTTTTTTTGCGTTTAGCAGGTTTTGCAACCGTAGACACATTTTTACTGTCATCCTCAAGTAATTATAACGGGTTTTGTGACTTGGTATATTCAGATTCTTATAGAGGGCTCTGAGACCTTTCATTTGACAATTCTATCTCGAAATAAGATTTTTTTTATTTTTTATTTATTTATTTATTTATTTATTTTTTATTTATTTTTTTTATTTTTTTTATTTTTTTTATATTTTTTTTTGCGTTGAGCGGTTTTTGCAACCGGACGAACTGATTTTTATGTTAATTGACGTTCCTACCACGAATAGGAACCGAAATTTAATATTGGTAACCCATGAGGTGAAGGTAACCAACGTCGGATGAATAAACAAGAAAAATGACCCGTTAGTACAGGCTGGTATATCCTGTATCACATCTATCCGTATTTATATCCCTCTCTCGCGCCTGGGACTAGAGGGAACGCGACAACGAAGTCGTCGCGTGACAAAGAGCTGACGCAACAGGCGTGGAATTTCCAGCGGACGTACCGTAACCGGAGCGGAATATTGGGCAATGGGTGTACTGCAGATTCACAAAAAACCAGCAATCCGAAAGGCGTTCCTCCTCAAAGTAAAATTTATAAACAGATAACGGGGCGATATTTGCCGATACGCGGCAAAGGTGAGCGGCGCGGCGATCAATAGTTAATTTCCTGGCGCCAGTCTCTCCGAGTCCCCAGGCCGGGCGGCGCGGTTACTGCGGGCGCAGCACGGCACGGCACGGCACGGCGGACTCTCGCAGATTCCCTCATCGATTCCGCCGCCGATGAAAGCTGCTGTTCGCCGCCAAAGGGACACCGCCGCGCCCCAGGCCAACTTGCGGAATCGGCCAAAGCCGCCAGCCGCCATCCACCGCCAACGTCAGAAGTTGGATCATTCGGCCGGTCTTCGGGGTCCGAGATCTCGCGAAGGACCAGATCTATACGTACTCGTCGAAAGAAAAATACGACGGGCTTTCTTTCCCTTTGAGGTCCGATTTATAGCGAAACAGGAACCATGTCCGAAATTTTAAATTGTGGTATGTGATTATTATTTTCGTGCCTGTCACCCAGCTTAGCGAGCCTTTTTACGGTGAGTTATTACCTATCCTTCATTATTACCATATTGGAATGATGGTACTATAATACAGCAGATATCTATGTCGGAACGGTGACTGTGTAAAGTCCATTATTGACACTCTAGTCGCATGTTCCATGATACAACACACCAATGTCTTAGTCACAGACACCAGCTGACTGGGCTGTCAATCAGTTCTCAAAGCTGGTTTGCATCTACAGCTACATGTATATGCATACTCCGCAATCAACCCAAAGGTGGCGAACGGTACTCAGTACCGTTACTAGTTACTTGCTTCACTCTTCTACTCTCATACATAACGAGGGAAAAACAATTACTTGTATGCATCCGTACGAGCCCTAATCTTATCCTTGTGGTCTTTACGCGAAATGTAGGTTGGCAGGAGTAGAATCATTATGCAGTCCACCTCAAATTCCGAGCCACTAAGTTTCTTCTCGAAAAGAACTTCACCTCCCCTCCAGCGACTCCCAGATGAGACTCGCGCATTGATCGAATCGGTCAGTTACAACCTAGCCGCCCGCCTTTAAACAGCCCCTATGACCTCCTTTAAACAGATCTGGTGGGAATCCCAAACACCTGAGCAATAATCAAGACGGGGTCGTGCAAACGTTTTATATGCGGTCTCGTTTGCAGACGAATCACACATTCCCAAGACTCTCTCAATCAAGCGAAGTCGACCATTTCCCTTCTCCACGACGTTCCTTATATGCTCGTTCCATTTCGTATCTCTGTATAGCGTTACGCCCTGGAATTTCAATGACGCGAGTATGAAGCACCACCCTACTAATGTTCGATTCCAATTTTACGGTATTGTTTTTCCTACTCATCTGCATCACCTTACATTTTTCTACTTTTTTCACTAGATGCTATTTCCCACACAACTGGTCCACGTCATCCTGCGTCCTACTACAATCATTCAATGACTACACCCTCATGTACACCACAGTATCAACAGAAAATAGCTGGAGATTGCAACTCACTCTGTCAGTCAGATCATTTATATAGATAGAAAATAATAGCGGTCCTATCACACTTTCCTGGAGCACACCTGACGATACCCTAGATCTTGATCAACACTTTTCATCGAGGACAACATACTGCGATCTATTATTTAAGTAATCTACGAGCCACTCAATTTTTTTGATACCTATTCCATAATTTCGTACCTTCGTTAGCAAACTGTAGTGCGGTACCGCGTCAGATGTCTTTCGAAAATCCAGAAATATGTAGTCTATCTGTTGCCCTTCATCAAAATCTTCAAATGCCAGTAAATCTGCTTGGTTATTAGTCCCTATCTTACAAACTACTAACTAAAGTAAATTAATCTAAGGACAACCCAAACAACAATGCCCGAGGAGGGACTCGAACCCCCCACGGCGTACGGCCGCGCACACCGCAGCACGGCGCCTCAGTGCTCACGGCTAATCCGCTGTGGCTTGCCCTTCATCCATAGCACGCAAGATGCCATGCGAGAAAAGGGCAAGCTGTTGCAGAATATGTATTTCAACCATGAGATTGCCTTAGTCAACTTGATAAGACTCAGGTTATGGCAGCCACAAACGGATATTTCGAAAGAAAGTACAGATGGGCTATGGAAATTGTAAAATCCCTAACAATTTCAAAAGGATGGGGGAGGGCGTGAAACTGAATAAAATCTGGATTCCGGTGTTGAAGAAAATTAACAGTCTTCCGCCATGGGATGATGGTAACAACGGACGACGGTAATCGACAACGGCGAATTGCGCACACCTATCCAAAACATCTGACGTCACACCTCTGCGCGCGATCCCGCGTCAACGGAATTCGACTGCAGTCAGTAACGAGCCAAGGTGTGTATCGGACGTTCGAAAGAGTCACGATCCCACTTGAGAATGTCCTTCGTAGATGAGGACGAAACAAGACCACGGCATAACAGCCCGGAAAATTTTAGCAATATCGGGGTTATAGTTGTGGTAACTAATAAGGTAGCCCTTGACCGCTGGGTCTGAAGTTCAGTGTCTACAAATGCTCGTGTGAAAGTTTGTATTTGCGATTATGACAGGAAAAATATTAGTGGTTGAAGACTCACAGCGAGCATTAACAGGGCAATAGAAGATGAGTGAGAAGAAGGAGCAGACATCAATCTTCAAGTAATTGCAGCAACTGTTCAGGTTATAAATTAATAAAATTCAGCAACCAGTTGCTTGTGATTATTTATTTTAGACGACCGGTTTCGGGCGCTTGAGTGCCTTTCTTCTGGTCAATTTTAGTATTGTTGCTTAATGAATGTGCATGCTATTAGGAGAATCAACACTAAGTGCAGAGATTATGCATTGGTCACCGGTGGTGACATTGCCGAGACTACAGATCATGGCAAACCTCCCAACATCGTGTAAAATCCCTGCATAATCTCTGCACTTAGTGTTGATTCTCCAAATGGCATGTACATTTATTAAGGACCAATACTAAAACAGACGAGAAGAAGGGCACTCAAGCGCCCGAAACCGGTCGTCTAAAATAAATAATCACAAGCAACTGGTCGCTGAATTTTATTAATTTACATCAATCTTCATACGATTTGGAGTGGACATTCGGCCATCGCCTACAGCCGCAGTACCAGCTCCCGTGCTTCGCCCTGCTCTCCTGTGCTCCTGCCTTTTTTTTCCTTTTTTGTAAGCCGTGCTCTTCGATTGCTAACGAGGCAGGTGCGAGTATTAAGCACGGATTTACTCGCACGATGTGAACTGAGCGCGGCGCGCTAAAAGCACTCCACGACATAACGGGCCGCTAATTGCATTTGGTACTCATCAGGCGCACTCGCCGGCCCGGCACCATCACAGAGGCGTCTCCAGCGTCGCCATAATGGCGCCGTTGCGATATTTTAGGACGGCGGGAGCTGCCGGTCTCACGATGTGCTCGTACCTCGCCCTCGATGAGAGCGTGAACCGAACTACGCGACAGGCTGTGTCCACGGTTTAGGTAACTCATGTGTGAGTAATCACATTAATGACAACGTGCTAGAAACACCAAGTGGAACTCCAGATAACGGATTTTTATATCAAATTAACAGTAAACTGGTATAACAACCTCGAATCGAAACCTTTCGCAAAGAGACATTTTTTTCCTTCTACAGTTTTCGAAGACATCATAGTGGTAACCAGTGGCGGTGCTTGGTATTGTTGCAGTATTGCAATGATTCCCAGTTTTTTCGAACTCCGAATGTTCCCTTTACTTTATATACAGGGTGTTTCAGTAAGTGTGTTTGCCTCTGTAACTTATACAATAATAGGTGACGGAAAATTTTAATGCAATATGTCAACACAAGAAATGTTACACTTTCTGCGGAGCTATGAACATAGTTTACTGTATCATTTTCCAAAGAGTTACAGCACAAAGATATAATTTTTTAAATGGAAAAATAGTTTTTTCTGTCGTGCATTGGATTCGTTGAAACCAGTTGCGTCCAAATCAATTTAAACTACATTCCTATCACTGTTAGTTTGGGAGCTACAACCCTTCAATGTTCGTGGGGCGGAGGCTACGACAGCGTAGCTGACTGGCTGGTGGTCATGAGACAGTGGGCAGTGCCCCAGGGGATAGCCACTCGGCCAGTCAGCGACGCTATCGCAGCCTCCGCCCCCGGAAATTTGAAGGGTTGTAGCTCCCAAACTAACAGTGATATGAATGTAGTTTAAATTGATTTGGACGCAGCTGGTTTAAACGAATCTAATACACGACAGAAAAAAACTATTGTTCCATTTAAAAAATCATATCTTTGTGGTGTAATTCTTTGGAAAATGATACAATAAACTATGTTCATAGCTCCGCAAAAACTGCAACCTTTCTTGTGTTGACTTACCGCATTAAAATTTCCCGTCACCTATTATTTTATAAGTTACAGAGGCAAACACACTTAGTGAAACACCCTGTATATACAGGGCGTTACTAAAAGGTAGAGTCCCCTTTAAACACCCAACAACAACAACAACTAAAAGGTACGGCCAAACTTTCAGGAAACATTCCTCACGCACAAAGAAAGAAAATATGTTATGTGGGCATGTGACAGGAAACGCTTAATTTCCATGTTAGAGCTCATTTTATTACTTCTCTTCAAATCACATTAATTACGGAATGAAAAAAAAAAACACAGCAACAGAACGTACCAGCGTGACTTCAAACTCTTTGTTACAGGAAATGTTCAAAATGTCCTCCGTTAGCGAGGATACATGCATCCGCCCTCCGTCGCATGGAATCGCCGATGCGCTGATGCCGCCCTGGAGAATGGCGTATTGAATCACAGCCGTCCACAATACGAGCACGAGGAGTCTCTACATTTGGTACCGGGGTTGCTTAGACAAGAGCTTCCGAATGCCCCCATAAATGAAAGTCAAGAGGGTTGAGGTCATGAGAGCGTGGAGGCCATGGAATTGGTCCACCTCTACCAATCCATCGGTCACCGAATCTGTCGTTGAGAAGCGTACGAACACGTCGACTGAAATGTGCAGGAGCTCCGTCATGCATGAACAACACGTTCTGTCGTACTTGTAAAGGCACATCTTCTAGCAACACAGGTAGAGTATCCCCTATGAAATCATGATAACGTGCTCCAGTGAGCGTAGGTGGAAGAACATGAGGCGCAATCAAGACATCACCAACAATACCTGCCCAAACGTTCACAGAAAATGTGTTGATATTATGATTGCACAATTGCGTGCGGATTCTCATCAGCCCACACATGTCGATTGTGAAAATTTACAATTTGATCATGTTGGAATGAAGCGTCATCATGAAGAAACACTAAAATGAGCTCTAACGTGGAAATTAAGCGTTTCCGGACACATGTCAACATAACATATTTTCTTTTTTTGTGTGTGAGGAAATTTTCCTGAAGGTTTGGCTGTACCTTTTTGTAGCACCCTGTATATATTGTTTAGAAAGCTTAATCTACACCATAAAATATTATACAAAAGACTTCTCAATTTCTGTTGGTCTTACAAAGTCCTGTTGGCCGTAACGGGCCAAAATCGGTTGCCCGGCTGCGTGAAAAGCTCGGGAAGTTTGCACTTCTGCAAGTCCCTCGCGGTCAGTTCGATCCATTGTAACTGCAGCGGTGGTGAGTACAGTTCTGTCCGTGGCCCCTTGTAACAAGCGCCAGTTACAGGGAGTTGCAGCCAGAGTGCAAACTCTCTGCCCAGAAGCAGTTTCGAGCGCTCTTCGAGGTCGTCCGCTCTACAAAAGACACTTTCTCCTTGTTCCCCCTGGTGTCTTTTTTGTCCTTGGGTATACCTTCTGCCACTCAAATTTTATCATAATTGAGTGTTTTGCTCTCTGATAGCGCAGTTCTGTAGGTATTACCGCGATTAATACGTTTTGTACAGTTAGTAATGGCTCGTCCCATTATGTTCTATCTTGCGGATTGCAAGTATAAATAAAAATAATAATTATTTTCCCAACTTTCTTGTGGGATGAACCTTGCCGTAAAGAGGCTAAACTGACATTACCAATTTTAAATATTGTGCAGAATATTAATATTGGAGCTCTATGGTTTGAAAGAGCATTTGAGACAGTGATAGGTTATGTGGATGTGAAGTTAAAACTGCTTGTCGGTTGCCATGGTACCCCCGTGTACTCGTATTTCTCTTCTTTCCACCTCTTAAACGACGAATGAATTTAATTTCTACTAGGAATGGCTCATTACTTAACGGTAATAGTTTTCTAAACTGATGATAAATTGTAGCATGCTCTTCCGTATATATATTTTTTTTCATAGATATCTGTAAGTTTTCAGGAAGTCGTGAATCGGATTTGAAATAATTTAATTCTCTGACAATAAACCATGAATTCTAAGGGACGTTTGCATGTTCAAAAACGTTAAAATATTTGTTAATCTATGGGACTTAACTACTGTGGTTATGAGTCCCTAGGCTGACAAACTATTTAAACTAATCTCACACACTCACACACACATACACACACACACACTCACACATGTCCGAGGGAAGACTCTAAACCTCCGACGAGGAACAACCGCGTGCTCCGTAGCAAGGTTTCTTAGAGCACTAGGACATTTACACCGCGGCCGACTTTGGATCATAACAAATGCCGATAAGCAGGTGGTGAGAATGCATTATCTCCTTTCCAAGCGTTTCATATAAAATTCTTGACTAACATTAAAACTTCGTGCAACACCCAACTTCAAGTACCACTGGCCGCCACCGGTGGTGACATTGCTGAGATTACAAATCATAGCAAACCTCCTAATATCGTGTAGAACCCCTTTTTTCGCAGCGAAGTGCATCAGATCGATGTGGAAAGGACTCAACAAGTCATCCAGAGTTGCCTCAAGAATATTGACCCACCTGTCCTCTATAACCGTCCATAATTGCGAAAGCGTTTTGTGTGCTCTCGCTTATGTCCCATCAATATGTATGATTAGATTGGTGTCGTACTATCTGTGGTGCCAAATTATTCACTGGAACTGCCCAGAAAGTTCCACAATAAAATTTCGAATAGTTATGGCCCAATGACATGGCGCGTGGTCGTTAATAGGAATTTTTTAGTTATCTGGAAAAATGAATTCCACGAATGATTGCATATGGTTCCCATGCCACCAAAAATGACCGTTTCTCGTCAGTGATCGGTTCAGTAGGCCAAATGGATTCAGTCCATTCCATTTTCAGAAAAAAAATCCACACTATTATACAGCCGCCAGCAACTTACACAGTGTCTTACTGACTCCTTCAGTCTAGGACCTCGTGGCATCCGTGCCACATTCTAATTCTACCACCAGTTCTTTCAAACTGATGTGAGAACTCATCTGAACAGTCCACGGTTTTCTAGTCGTCTAGGGTCTAGTCGATATGACTCAGGAAACTAACTTATCGTAAGAACAATACACACACCCATGCCAAAGGGAGGACTCGAACCGCCGATGGCGAAGAGCCGCGCGCACCACAGCAAGGCGCCTTAGGCCACGGTTTCCGTGGGCTACACATTCTAGCGACAGCTTCACGCGACAAAAGATGGCCACATGTATCGTTACGGAAGTGTCCTGCGCGAGCGCCGACTGTGGCGCTGCCTGTCGCTGCGTGTCGCGCATTACAACGAGCCACGTTCGAGATTCAAACCGGTTTGAATCTTGTTGCAGTCGGACACGCTACAAAGTATCAAGTTTCGTTGAGAATCGACTCCTTGTAGAGGTTATAAAAGATGTCACAAGAATTCTGCGGGCTAATAATTCCTGGAGTTTATGATACTGCAACTGTTTGTGACATAACAGAAAATAAAAAAATGAAGTTGCACATATAATGAACAGTGCTTCTCGAAAAGAACATCGCCTTCCCTCCAGCTACTCCCAGTTCAGTTTCCGAAGAATTTCGGTAACTCTCGCACATTGATCGAAATTAACAATTACAAATCTCGCCACTCGCCTCGGAACTGCCTCTGTGTCCTCCTTCAAACCGATCTGGTGGGGATCCCAAACAGCTCAGCAATACTCAAGACGGGGTCGTACAACCGTTTTACATGCGGTCTGCTTTACAGATGACTCACACCTCCCCAAAATTCTCGCAATAAAACGAAGTCCACCATTCGCCTTTCCAATGTCTGTCTTTATATGCTCGTTCCATTTCGTATCGCTGTGCAGCATTACGCCTAGGTATTTAACTGACGCGATTCTTTCCAGCAGCACACTACTAATGCTGTATTCGAAAATTACGGGGTTGTTTCTGCTACTCATGTGCATCAAATTAATTTTTTCTACATTTACGACCAGTTGCCATTCCTCACAGTACCTAGAAACTTGATCCGAGTCATCCTGCATCCTACTAAAGTCATTCAATGACGACACCCTCTTGTACACCACCGCATCATCAGCAAACAGCCGTAGGCTGCAACTCGCTCTGTCCGTCAGAACATTTATGTAGACATAAAATAGTAGTGGTCCAATCACAGTTACCTGGGGCAGTCCTGACGCTACCCTAGACCCTGATGACTACTAGCCGTCAAGGGGAAACGTATTAGGTTCTTTTACTTAAGTAATCTTCGAGACAATGCCATATTTTAGTACCTATTCCATAACCACGTACCTTGTTTAGCAGTTTTTATTGCAGTACAACTTTCGAAAATCGAGAAATATGCACTCTGTACGTTACCTTACACCCACAGCACGCAAGATGCCAAGAGAGAAAAGGGCAACCTGTGTTTCTTACGACCAATGCTTTCTAAAGTCGAGGACAGAAGCTTTACCGTCTCAAGGTACTTTACTATATTAGAACTGCGAATATGTTCAGTAATTCTAGAGCAAACTGATGTTAATAATAGAGGTCTGTAATTTCGTGGGTCCGTTCTACTGCCTTTCGTATACACGGGAATTATCTGGTCACAGTGATTTCATTTTAGATAGAGAAATCACTAAACAGATACTGCCAGAAGTGCGAAATTTTCTTTTGGCACCTTCACCAAAAAGAAAATCTTTGTAAACGTAAGGGAGCAAACTTGTCATCATTCCATACACATTTACACTACTTGAAATAACTGATGCTATGGACAACACACGCATCCATGCTGGAGGAAGGACTCGAACCTCCGACGCGGGAGTGGCCGCGCAATCCGTAACATGGCATCTTATCCACGCGGCTATTCTCGCGTGGCACACCTTCACCTTCTGAAGCTGATAAACGTGCGGGTTGTAGTTTCGCAATAACCTCCGAACGGTTGCGTGGTCTATAACCATAGCACGTGCCACAGCTGGCGTAATGATTGGCCGTCACGCCAACCTAACGCTCCCGTGTTCTCACGTCCCACCTGCAACTCTTCCATACCTAGGACGAATATAAAGTGTTTTTCGGACACGTTGTACATGTACATCTATATAAATATTCTGCAAGTCTCACTGAATTGCATGGCAGATAGTTCATCGAACAGCTTTATGATATTTCTCTGCGGTTCCATTGTCTAATAGCTCGCGGGAAAAGGGTACACCTAAACTTTCCTCTTTACGACTTGATTTCTCTTATTTTGTTACGATGATCTTTTCGCCCTAAATCGTCCGTCAGTCGCCCCTGGTGTGGATCCCGTAATGCGCAGCAATACTCCAAAATAGGACGCACAAGTGTAATGTAAGAAACTGTAGGCAACTGCAGTACAACTGTTGCATCTTCTGAGTGCTCTGCCAATGAAACGTCGCCCTCGGTTCGCCTACCACACAATACTTTCCATGTGATCTCTCTAAGTTCTTCGCAATTGCCGCTCCTAGGCGTTCAGTCTATTTGACTGCGTGTAGACTTATATGATTTACAGCGCAAATTAAGTTTAACGGATTTCTTTTAGTTGTCATATGTATGACCTTATACTTGTCAATCCTTGCACTATGCAAACATAAATATAATTTTGCAGCTGCTTTTCATCTTCTGTAAAATAGAACCTAGAGTTGTGGATATCACCTACAATGAATCCGATATTCACAGCTTAAACCAGAAAATTTTTCATTGCTGATGTAAGGGAAATGGAGTCGCATTATAATAAGGATTCGTAACTTATAAACCCTAAATAGTCTCACTTAATGTTTTTAAGTAAAGGTGTTACACTCTGGTGACTAAAGATATGAGACAGCTATATCCACTGATACAGATGGGGGTTATCGGGTACACCACGTATAAAGGGCGGTGAAATGGCAGAGCCGTAATTTGTATTGCGTCGATTCATATTAAACGTGTTGATTGCGGCCGTAGGACAGCACTTAACAGACTTTGAACGCGAAATATTAGTAAGAGCTAGACGAACGGAACATTTCATTTCGAAAATCGTTGGTGAATTACTATTCCAAAATACACAGTGTACAGAGAATACCGACAGTACAAAGTTTCAGGCTTTAGCTCTCCCCACAGACAACGCATGGACAGACGAGCAGCACTTAATACCCGACAGCAGTTTGCCTAGAGCTCTCAGTGCCAACAAAGACTTAATCCTGTTTAAAATCAACTCTTAGATCTCTGTGGGACATATGAAGGTCGTATCTGTTAGGGCATTAATTTGTAATTTGGCGTAATGGGCCATGAGACAGAGAGAGAAAAGGAAAGGAGAGACAGACTAACGTAGAAATTTAATAAACATGTACACGGACGACGCCAGGTGTTCATCTAAAATACGATAAGTTTGGAGATTCTCTTTGAGGAGGACAGAAGTTAGTGCTGGAAATTTTCATTAAACGTATCAGGACATTCATTTATTAAAAGATATTAGGGTAACGTATTCCATATAGGGATAGCAACGACAGCGGATGAGGTTTAGTGTGTTTTTATTTTAAAGGAAAGAACCTTAGAGTTTAACATCCCGTCGAAAGATTGGTCATTAGAGACGGACATAACGCTCGGAGTTGAGTGTAACGAAATCGGCCGTATCCTTTGAAAGGAATCATCCTGACATTTCTGTGGAGTGATTTAGGGAAATCACGGAAAACCTGAATCTGGATGGACAGAGGAGGATTTGAATCACCATCCTCCGGTACCAATGAGCCACCTCGCTCGGTTTTTATTTTAAAAACGGACAGTTAAGATACTTGTTTGGTGAGATGACGTGTTTATTTTATGACAGTGGCACTGGGATGCTTTCGAGTTTTGGCGCCGATGAAATTGTCGTTGTTCATGGCAGTCCCGTTATTTGTCTGGTCACCTACGTGAACTACGTTTATACGAAGCTGTTATATGATCATATCGACGGATTTGCGATGTAACGCTCACAGCCATTCACGAATATTTATACCCATCTATCGTTTTCGCTACTTGTGTTGTATCATCACAACACTGAAGGTGAAGTAGAACGAGCGATTCAACGTGTTTTATTTCCACTTTCTGTGAAAAGATGTTCCGAAACATTTAGAATACACAGAGAAAGTGTAAGTCTTCCCACTCTCGACGTGAGAAGTATTTTCCCAATTTAAATACTCACAGAAAATTACATCCAAATTATTTCTGGTAGAGTATTGGGATGAGTCAAGCAAATCAGGGACAAATATTCGTGTTATTCCAAATGTATTACTTTACGATAGGGCACGAAGATTATTTACGACATTTTTATATTAATTTTAGACCAAGGTTTTTCGCCAATGTTACCACTGAAATTGAGTATTCATTCATCTCAAAATTTTAACATTCCGGTCTGGTACGTAGGTAGAGCTGGAGGTCGTCGGTATGGAAATGAAATATACAGGTAAACAGAACTGATGAAATATCTGGGACACACCGTGGGAAGAAAAGTGAACCTAAGACGGATAGTAGTGACCCGTGTGAAATGTTTCGAAGAAGGGTTTTCATTCCTACATGCAACACTACAACTATATACCTTTAAGTAGCTTCCAGGCCCTTCAGCGCACTGTCTGCCGTATACTTTGACAAAGTTGAACCGCGCGGGTGTATCCGAGCGGTCTGGAGCGCTACGTTGCGGATCGGGCGACCTCCCACGTCGAAGTTTCAAATCCTTCCTCGGGCATGGATGTTTGTGTCGTCTTTAGTATAAGTTAATTCATAAGTAGTTTGTGAGTTTAGGGACTGATGACACACCAATTAAGTCCCATGAACTTTAAAAAAACATTTGAACATTTGATAAAGTTGACAGTACAGTAAGCTTTGCTGAAATCTACTAGGACACTGACGTGGCTTCACGGTCTTTTACGACGTATTTCAGGTCGTCATCTTCCTTACTAGGGACTGATAACCGTAGTCGTTTAGTCCCTTTAAAAATCAAACCATCCATCCATCTTACTTACTTGGTGAAGTGCTTGTACTATGGAGTTTACGAATGCAGAGCGGTAATTTCCAATATCGAGAGATTCAGTCATGGAAAACATCTCAGTTCGCTCCACTAAATCAACAAATGGTGCATCAGATGTGCCAACAATATCAGATGTATTCTGTTACAATACTTTTGCCTTCTGTATCTCTTTCGGTATTCACAAGAGAACGTCCAGAAACAGAAACCTTGCGCTATCGGCGGAGTCGTTAAACCGTCAGCGAAGTGTTCGTGGCGTTGGCCCTTAGGGTGCGCTGCCTGCCGACTTTAACAATTAAAAAATTATGTTCTTTCTTATCTTACTTCCCCTGGAAATAATGAAGGTGCCCCGAACGGCAGTATCTTAATATCTTAGTAATGAGCGAAATTTCATCACGTTAAAATTCTCAAATTATAATTAAATTTAATAGAGGCTCATTAACGAAAATATATCGTTAAGTCACTTAGGCCGATGAAATAAGGAAAGACTGGCGAGTTCTGGAAGGTTTCAACTGAGAACACATACCCTTATACAATCTATGTTTGTATTATGTTAAGAGATTTTACCGGTTTAGGACCTTTAGTGCTGAATGTAAAAAATAATTCAAGCCACTCAAATAAAAGCAAAATAAACAGTTACAAGTAATAATACAATTATTGTGCAACTCGTTGGGCTGCTTTATTATACAATTATTGTAAATTTAGTACGGTTGCTGCAATTTTGATAAAATATGTTTAAAATCGACAAGTAATAATAGAAGTTCTTTAGTATTGTTACAGCGCCAAATTGTGAGAGAGAAACTTTATTTAAAATACTTACAAAATGTATGATAGTTATTTTCAATCTTTGGCATAAATGTTGTATTGAATTTTTCCGTCACGCAGTTATATGTGCCGTTAATATACCAAATTAAATGTTGAAATGTTTATAAATCTATGGGTATTTTATACTGCGTTTATCATTAACCTAACAACAACACACACACGCCTATCCGATGGAGGATTCGAACTTCCGATGGCGATTAACCGCGCGCTGCGCAGCAAGACGCCTTAGAGCGTTCGGACACTCCACCGTGGCGTTTATATACCTTTGACCCTCTTTGTTAATTAAGCTTTTAGACCAACATTCCTAAACGTATGGCTCTTGGACAATAGTTTCATGGACTAGCTCCACTACAAATCCCCAGAATGGCTTTTCCATACGCCGAGGCACGTAATGTGCGGTACAACTTCTACAAAGTTTCAGGCTTGGCTGGTAAAGACTGCTTTATGGCTTTCTCAAAATGAATCCTTTAAGAATTTGAAAACCAGGAGTTAGTTTGAAACGTGTAACGGTCTTTTCGTGTGTGGTGAATTAGTGCAAAATGGCAAGGGGTGGTACAGTTTTACTGGCCGTGGGATTTATAACTTGTAGTGAGGCTGTGTCAACTATTTACATGACATTTGTTTGAAAAGCTAGTAGACCTAATCTTAAGTTAAAATAAAATAATATAAAAAAAACACACTCAAACTTTGGTTTGTTTCCCTCACACAAGCTAGATAAACTGTTAACCGTTAAATTAATGCTGTTTTAAAACTTGTTTGGAAATTCATATTCGCATTTAAGTAATTATAACAATTGTATAGTTAGTTTTTAAAAAGTTTGTATTGGTTAATAAATTCTTTTTGTAAGTCATAATTGCAATGGCTTTAGCCTAACAGTCACAGGGTAGACAATTATTGAAGTCTTCTGGTTAAAAGTACTGCATTGTTTATTATTTTAAAGAATTTTTAACACAATTGATAAAATATATGTACCTAACAATTAAATTTCTGTATTCCCCTAATAAAATACATGGGTTGATTTGCGATCGCTACTACCGGACGGGTAGGGAAATACTGATCAAAACTGTGTTTTTGTTTTGGAAATTCTGTGCTAAAGAAGTGACTATATGAGAATTTTAATCCTTGATGACATGAAATGGGATATAGGGGAAGGTCGGGTAGCCACGGACAAAAAAATGAATTGTTAATAAATCTGCAATTAACAATTTTTCACCGTAAAATTATACCAGTAACTTCTTTAGTCATATCACTTAGAACTACGTATACATAATTTTTTATGAACTAGCTTAAAAACACTTTTGAATTAGTTTGTTGGCACTACAATATTTGGAGGGTAGCCTCGGACCCATCATTCAGCGGTGCTTCAGTTGTTTCTTAGCCTTGAAAACATCACAATAGTAGCAAATATCGGAAGGATCCACATAAACAATCTTCATGGGCCCAGTCCTTTCAGTCATAACTCTGAATCCAATCTTCTTCGAAGTTTTCTTCACATATGATGCATTCCACCTCTTTTCCTTGATATTTGTCGTTGTCTCAACGTTTCTTTAGTGCCTCGTCCTTTTTATGGCATTTAATTTTTCTTCTCTCTTCTACAGCTTTTATATAAGGAGATGTAAAAATTTCGCTCTTTTGGGTTTTTCGACCGTGTATGACTAAACGTTTTTACTTCTTTTCTATATTTTTGATGCATCAGGTACTGATGACAACTGTTTTAAAACATCTGTGGTGGCTATAGGCACCGGTTCAGTTGCACGAAATGCATAATTGATGGAGGGCACTGGAAATGCAAAATGGTCCTCTGAGAAGGATTATTTTCTTCAGATACTTCTGGAGCACCGTCTGTCAACAGGGACGGTATAAAATCTATGTTAGCAAAGATTTGAGGGTCGAAATGATGAAGCTCATAAATTTGTTTAGAAAAGTAACCAGGAAATGTAGGTACAAATCGTCCTAACTTCGGTTGGAAATCAGTCAGTTTGTCACTTTTTAAACATTTCAGGGGATCTTGGTACGTCATACCTGTCTTCCGCTTCTTTTACTGATGAATTTCGTCCCACCACACATTTTACTATTTCTTTCAAATTATTTTTGTTCTATTTTGCCTTATTAGTACTTCTTCCCTTAAAATTCGTCATATTCAAGTCTTCCTGCAACAATAGAAACCCCACTAAAAATTAATTTGCTTTAATAATCGAAATTAAAAACGTTAAACAATGTCTGCAGGTACCCGACATTATTGTATCTGAGGCTACGTGATTATTGTCGTGTAATGTTTTTAGACAGAGCTCTTAAATTGTACGAGAAATGTTACAAATATTACTACAGATGTAACCAGAAATTCACAAACCCTGAGACTGTTATTCGTCTCGAACATTGAAGGTAGAGGTGAAGCAATGAATTAAAATTTGTGATGGGGCCGGGAGTAGTCTAAACACGAATTCCCTCCATGTCACAAACTAATTCAGCTTCGGTGTTCCATAGAATATTGCCATTAGTGAGATAATCTTGCGGTGGCCTAGTAGTAAGACGTCTGCCTTGTGAACAGGGAGATCCGGATTCGATTTCAGGCCGCATCACAAATTTTAATTCATTGCTTCACCTTTATCTTTAATGTCTTTTACATGTTCGACGCGAAACACAGTATCATAATCCATGAATTTCTGTTTACATTGATATTTATATCATCTTAGCCTAAGTTTAAAGGCAGGAATGTTCCAGTATGTCTGTTGCCGAGGTGCTATTCTGCTGCTGGAGAACCTTGGCAGTAGTGGCAACATTCTATGGAACACATAAACTGCATTGAAGTTTGTGACGTGGAGGGAAATGCCGCGACGGATTAGCCACTCGTACTCGAGCGCCGTGTTGCGGTGCGCGCAGCCGTCCGCTGTCGGGGTTCGAATCCCCCCTCGGACATGGATGTTTGTGTCGTCTTTAGAATAAGGCAGTTCATAATTAGTTTGTAAGTTTAGGGACTGATGACCTTTTAGTTAAGTCCCTTAAGCTTTACAAACATTAGAATATTTCGTGGAGGGAATTCGTACTAAAAATATTCAGAGGCGCCTTAATCGCTAGTGGTGCTATGGTCTAGTGGTGCCGGGCGCCGTGGCTCAGCGTGCCCAGTCAGAGGGATCAACGCTCTCCGTAAAAAAAAAAAAAAAAAAAAAAAAAAAAAAAAAAAATGCCGGCCGCGGTGGCCGAGGGGACTAAGGCTCTCCAGTCACGGTCTGCACGGCCACTACGGTCGGGGCGGGGGTTCGAATCCCCCCTCGGGCATGGATATTTGTGCCGTCCTCGTTCGTAAGTGGTTCATAAGTAGTGTGTAAGTTTAGGGACTGATGACCCCGTAGTTAAGTCGCATAGACTATACAAACATTTGAAACATTTGAACCAATCATAGATCTAAATGAAGATCAAGATAAAAACATAAATAAAAATAAAAGTGGTAAGAGGTTTGTCTGTCTAGTAAACATGGTTCGATTCCCGGCCACTTCACAAATTTTAACTCATTGCTTCACCTTTATCTTTATTACTACAGACTTTGAATATATCAAATTTCCTACAACTTAAAATGTTAAACAGTTATGAAAACTGATTTCTTATGGATGAAAGCTGCCAAAAACTCACAGTTTAGAGTAGCTTGCTCTGCCCCCCCCCCCTTTTTTTTTTTTTTTTTTTTTTTTTTTTTATTTATTATTTTTTTTTTTCGCTCCACTGGTCACGCATTACTTAATGCGACGTGCTTGGTTTCTGAGAAATTGAAATGTCCGCGGTTATTCGCCGTCCAGGGCTCCCCGACCTTCCTCTATTTAGTAGGCAAAATTTTAAATTTTCAGATTGACACATTTTGTCGTAGTGATCAATTTCCTTAAGTGATCTGCGCTACCCCTTTCTACCCTACTAATTGTCATTCTCGACAAATCAAATGTTTGTATAGCTTATGGGACTCATCTACGGGGTCATCAGTCCATAAACTTACAAACTACTTATGAACCAGCTAATACAAACGACGGCACAAATATACATGTCCGAGGGGGATTAGAGCCCCCGACCGTAGTGGCCGTGCAGTCCGTGACTGGAGCGCCTCAGTCCCCTCGACCACAGCGGCCGGCCATTTCCGACAGTGTAGTTTTTTATGATGCACACAGCGAGGAATTTTTTCAATAGTTTCTTAAGGAAACCATGCCGAATTCAAATCGAGACTACCGGGTGTGTAACAGATCCTCCTTTCCCGGCAAGTAGAAAACGACGTGTCGAGCATCTCGCCACTCTACAAGCTTGACCTGCAGCGGTGGGCAGAGAGGAAGGAGCGACGCAAGAAAGACAAACGAAGAAGCGGCGGAATGGCTTTTAAGTTGGCAGGCGGCGGGCTCGCAAGTTGGCTTGGCGGACTCGCAGTGCAGCAGTAAGTTCCGGCCGCGGAATTCAGGGCCCTCACCTCCCGCAGGCTCGCGGCAGTAAACGCGGCAATCAGGGGAGGCAGCGCCGGGCCGGGCGGCGGGCGGGGGCGCAAGTTGGCCGTGTCTGCGCGCGCCGCGAGCTGTTATGAAGAGCGCCGGCCGCCGTTATTTGTACAGTTGCCGGCCAAGTATCGGCGTTCCGCGCCGAGCAGCTGCTGCCAACTGCCGCGGAGACAACTTCCCACCCCCCGCCTCCGCCTCCGCCGCAGTACCATAACGCGTCAGCCCACCGAGGCGCGGACTCAGAGTGCGCGCCGAGCCAGCCGTCCAGCCAATACGCAGTACCGCCAACTATACGGCACTTCATACGTGGCACAACTTACTGAATTTTCTCTCACTATGTTCACTGTGGTCAACTTGAAAGGGGTCTGTCTTGTTTTGTTTATCTGCGTGGGTGGTTAAGCGAGCGGGTGTTTTCGTGTGGGTATGACACTATCGAATTCTTCTGTTAGCCTATGCACAACGGAAATAAGTAAACATAAGGCAAGTGGTTCAATTACGTGTATGTGGTTGAACTGGGGATGCTGCGGGCCGGCCGAGGTGACTGAGGCGCTCCAGTCACGGTCTGCACGACCTCTACGGTCGGGGGTTCGAATCCCCCCTTGGACATGGATATTTGTGCCGTCCTTAGTATTAGTTAGTTCATAAGTAGTTTGTAAGTTTAGGGACTGATGACCCCGTAGTTAATTTCCGTAAGCTATACAAACATTTGAACATTTTTGATGCTGCGGAGTTTAGTTAATTTCTCACATCTATGAGGGAGGAAAAGCATTGGAAATTATTCTCTGTTCAGTGGATTATTTTCTACACAAGCTGATTTAAGACGGTTTCACTAATAAACAAAAACCATTACTTCCATGCTACATAAAAGTTCCTATCAAAAAATGTATTTCGAAATTCAATCAGAATCAGCAAACGCATCAGCTATGTCTCTCTGCTGGTGGGAAAGTCGTGAGATCCTAATAGTTTCACATAACTAGGGTTGGCTGCTTAAAACTTATAAACCTGGGAATTAGCAGAAATGCTTTATGCTTTACTCAGGGAAATAAGGAAAAAATCAAATCTACCAAATAGACACTTGCTGCGAACAAGAAGACTAATTATTATTGAACATTAATTTTAAAATTTCCTTGCTCTCTTTGCAATACATTTGTCATACAATTCTCATCAATACTGGTCTTAGTCTGTTCCGTCTCAAAATAGATAATCGGTATATCTCTTCCTGGGGCGTTACTTCCTTCCAACAGGAAAATATGCAACAGGGCTCAGTGCGCCGTGCCGGTACAGCTGTAAACAAGTATCCTGTACTTCACAGACTGATCCCTGGCAGTATTACTCCACGACACTATACATAACGGCGACTGCCACTTGCAACTAGCAAACTCCAACTGGCAACTCGCCACTCCCTTTAACTGACCACTGCCTTCCTTCACTCTGTCTACACAGAAACTATCCACTGACTGTTTACACTCAGCCAATCCGCTGTGACTGACCACGTTCCGACCATGGGCCTCCTGCCTCGCCTGACACCCTCCGACCTTCCTCCACACCACCGCTGCTCTCCGGCGCCGCTATACCAGCCCTCTTTCAGTCACCATGAGCATTTCCTCTGCCCATCCCCAAAGAGCCTACTGCTCATAGTTATGTGGCTGTCGTCTACCAATGTCTTTCACATATACGTTAACTCTATAATAAATTTATAAATGTCCTTCACAAATGTGTAAAAATGTATTATAACTTTAGGTACTGCCGTCTACAGATACAACAAATGTGTTATGGTTTTAGACAGGCTGCTTTCAAACTGAAGCACGGGATGCAACCCGTCGGCTTTGAACAACGATGTCATATGTTACAAGACGTCCATTACATGTGTGAATAAGAGATTATGAAGTGTCTCTGATATGTTGTAAAGGGATGTACCCTGGTATAAGGCTATCCGCTGTTTTAGCTACGGGCCTTGGTTTTAGAGAAAATTGTTGTTGAAGTTCACTGAGCCATGCAAGACGAGTAACGTTAGCCACGTTTCAACCATGTCTGTCCGCTTGGGACAGCCATACTGTGAGGACGTCCGCGGTTGGTGCAGCCACCTCGCTCGCGGGTGGTAAGTCGGTGTGTTACTGCAGCTTTGCGCTGTTGTTCTGTTTATGTGACTATTGCAAGACGGAAACAAGACTCAGCCAAATAGGACACTTTGAAGTCCACTTTCGATAGTACATCTGCTAGACCAAACTCTTACGAATTTAACGTTTTCTTGAAGAACCTGTGAAGATAACCTAAAATATGGGGACGTCAGTCCCTGAAGTTGCAAACTACTTATGAACTAGCTCATACTAAAGACGACGGCACAAACATCCATGCCCGAGGGGGATTCGAACTCCCAAATGGAAATGGCCTCATCCATTGTAGTATATCGCGTCAATGCGCTCGCCCTCTCCGCAGATGAGCTTGTCGGTATCTATTTCTCGATGGTGAGTACAGTTATATACGTCAAACTGAATACAGCAGATCTTTGTGAGAAAGTAGTTCAGTCTAGTGGCGGTAGCTTTAAATTAAATCACTCGAATGGAAACATTTAGATCAGTAAAAATATTTGAATTACCTTTTAAAGTCGCAGGGGAATAAATTACTGCCGTAGTGTCATCTTAGGGCACGGTACTAACAAGGGAATCTTCCCATCGCAAACCCTTCAGATTTAGTTATAAGTTGGCGGAGTGGATAGGTCGTGAAAAACCGAACACAGATTAATTGAGAAATCTGGTAGAAGTTGTGTGAAACTATGAAAAAATAAGCAAAATATAAAAACGGAACGGTCCATGCAGAAGATAAGTAGCGTCGAGCACCTTGTTATGACTGGGGCGCTGTTGTCTGGTGGCTAGCGTGAGGAGCTGTGGAGTGGGAGCTTCTTGGTTCGAGCCTTCCCTTGAAGGAACATTTTAATTTTTTTTTATTTTCCCAAACATATGATATGTCTGTCCCTTCATTGACGTCTCTGTTCACTGTAATCAGTTTAGTTCTCTGTTTTGCGACCGCACAGTGAAACCCGCGCGGTTAGAAGACGGAAGGTAGTGCCTCTCCAATGGGAACCTAAGACATTTGATCGCAAGGTGATAGGTCAACTAATTCCTCCACAGGAAAACACGTCTGATGAAGAGTTTGTCACATAAACTGCAACAAATGAATGCAATAACCTTGCGATCAAATGTCTTAGGTTCCTAATGGAGAAGCACTTCCTTTCGTCTGCTAATCGCACGGTTTTGCGGTGCTGTCGCAAACACACTCTACAGCGAACAGAGATGTCAATGAAATTATCGTTCGAGGGAAGGCTGGAACACAGAACCTCTCTCGCCGCACCTCAGCACGCTAGCCACAGTACCACAGCACTCCTATGCTCACACCGTGCTCGACGTTGCTTATGTTTCGTGCGGACTGGTCAATTTTTATATTTTGCTAATTTTTTCATATTTCCACACAACGTCTTTCTGTTTTATCGATTGATCTGTGTTCAGTTTCTCAAGGCCTATCCACTGTTCCAACTTATAACTAAATCTGCGACATTGCAGAAAGGTAGCCGGCCGCGTATAAGTTTCCAGAATTAATTGGCATCAGACAAGGTCTATTTGCGGAAACGTATCCCGTCCTATATTGACGTGTGTGGCTACCGAGCTATTTTCACGTACGATGGGCAGCCCCGAACGTGCGCGTGGTGTGGAGCAACGGGCCACGTGCGTGCTCAGTGTATGCAGAGACGCGTAGTGCAGCTGTCGGTCGGTGTATCTGTCACACCTCCTTCTATGTCCTCACTGCCGATTACATTCGTAGCGGCTGTCGCGGGGCTCTCACCCACCGCCCCCGTTCTGAATACTTCTCAGGATAACGCTTCTGCTGAGAATGAAACCCCGATGGAAGAAGTTGAGGCCTCGGCGGCAACCTACCGAACATTCAAACACAGCTCCCGTCGACAGAGTCCAGAGAGTTCCTCTGATGGACGTCAATGACCCCTCGGTTGTAGTTTCCGTCGCAACACATCCGACTTAAACCTCCACGGAAACCTCTAGCGACAGAGTACCGTAAAGTTTTCCAAAATCAGATGTATATTCTGCTGACGGAAAAATTCTACCGATTTTGAACGGGAGGGTGCACCATAACACTATCCCAGCTCACCGAAGAGCCGGTCACCCAGAAAAAAGAAGAAACGCTGGATAGCGCATAAAGCGGCTGAAGAAATTGTCCCGTTAATGCGGGAGAAGGTCAAACGAGTGGTACAAAAGGTAAATGAGAGCCCAGGGAAAATTTCCGACCGTACTCAGCCTAACCCGTTTCCCACGGCACCCGGTGGAAGCGCGTTCACTCCCAAGGACGCAAAACAATGTACTTGTGTAGCACCCCACAACCTTGTCGCAGCAAATCCCCGTGACATTGGAACAAGTATGTCAGTTTGTCCATTCCGAAAAATGGGCGGACGAGATCTTCGGAGATGAGGAATAGGGGGAACCTTCGTCATACTTTCCTGTCGCCCCGTCAGACATCTCAAATGGCCAAACACCTCTCCAGAACCAGGCTATGTAGACTGGTCTTGTATCTGATACGTACTGGAGGCTGCGAAATTGAACACGATATACTTGTAAGAAAGAACAGACGTAATGTCCGAAAGAACAGACGCCACACACACACACACACACACACACACACACAGACACACACACACACACACACACACACACACACACACACACACACACACCGATGATGGGCAACGATCTTTTCTTCAGTGCAGAGGCACTCCTAGGCCCTTACTCTTACGGGAAATAGTTTTCAAGAACTCAAACGTTTGTAAATCTATCGGACCAAACTGCGTGGTTGTGTGTTGTCCTTAGTGTAAATTAGTATTATAGTTGTGTAAGTCGAGTCCTCCCTCGGGCATGGATGTGTGTATTGTCCTTAGTGTAAGTTAGTTTTAGTGTGTAAGTATAGGGACTGATAACCATTGGAGTTTCAAAAAATGTTCAAATGTTTGTAAATCTATCGGACCAAACTGCATGGTCATCAGTCCGTAGCTTACAAAGTACTTAAACCTAGGTAAACTAACCTAAGGACATCACACACGCCCATGCCACAGGGAGGACTCGAACCTCCACGTCGAGCAACCGTGCGCTCCGCAGCGAGACGCTTTAGACCACTCGGCTACTCCACCGCGGCATTTCAAGAACTACGAGTTTGTCTTTTAGTAGGTAGGGTAAAGTTGAGAATTTGTATCTGACGGGAGGCGTACTTGAGTAATTACGTGCAACTGTAGTGATCACTGCGTCCCCAGTGTTGTAGAGGTCAGTGCAACTGCCTAGAAAACAAGCGATTTGGGTTCGAGTACCGACTCGGTACAAAATTTCAACTTTACCCATTTTCAGTTAATGTCATACTTTCTCTCCGCTCTTTTTAGCCATGTTCCCGCACACGTAGGGTCCGCTTTTTTAAATTCGGATTTGGTATGTTAATATTTATGGGTGGCCGGATGCCTTTCCAGTCGCCACCCCATGTCCCCGGGGGAAATGTGTATCCCAAATAAATGTGTTATATGTGTGAATGTGTAAAGTGTTAATAAATGTTTGAAAATCGTGTATCTGAAGCGAGACTTGGGGACCAGCCCGGCATTTACGTTGGGGGATGTGGAAAACTGCTAGGCTGGCCGAGACTCTGCCTCTCTTCGTTAATCCGCCGGGTGGATTCGAACCAGAGGCGGTACGCCTCCCCGTCTCGGAAAGCGGTGCGTTAGATCGCGCGGCTAACCGAGCGGGTCTCGCTGTTAGTGTCATACATTCCGTGAATGTGCTTATGCTTGTGTTGCAAACATACGAATATACTCTGCAGCTTTTGCTGCTTTCAAATAAACGAAGCATTTGCAAACTGCCGGTAAACACACTGCTATAAAGTACGGATAGCCCTTTTACATGCAATGAACTTGTTGCCCCATATAACATTTGCCAACGTACTGCAGTAGAAAAAAATGGACCATTAGCAGTGCGTTAACGCAGGATCCTTGGTATAACAAACTGACTCTCTATCAACTTGCCCACTGGAGCGCGACGTGATAGGCACTTACAGGTATGCTTTCCCTCTACTCCGTAGGATAGGTGTTAGCTTATTATTATAGTTTACACATATTGTCTGGCACGGCGGCACATAGCATGAATAGATATACAACGTTTGGTAATGATCTGGCTGACTGACATCTGGAGGTTTGGGTGTCAGCTCGTGGTGATCTCTTGAATGAGCGAACTATGCAAAGGTTTTTGGCTCTGAATTTCTGAAGTTGCACCATTGCAGTCTACGACTGTTGCGCGCCACTGCCGGCGGTACGCTAATATGACGCATTCAAACTACATATTACAAACTTTGTTTCATTAGTCAGCACGTCCCTGTTTGCTGAATTCCTGTAGCGCAGAACAAAGCGATATTACGTGCACCGTACGCTACTATAACTACAAAAGGTAGGAATAAAAACCTCTACTAACCGACCAGTGCCAATAAACGGTTTTCTCCGGCTCTGTGTAAAATATATGAACAAAGAAAACATAAAAAATAGGGAAAAAGCAGTTGTAAACAAATGATTAAATTAATTGCCTGACGTGTAACGTATACCAATGTATATCACATAATATGGATGGAAATCATTTTAAAACTAATCCAAAATATTGACAGCAAATAAGTATTATAAAACATGATGTAATGTACGTAAGAGATCACAGTTCAACTAAGAACAGTAGTAAGTCTCGACATTTTCGCTCCTTTATCATGTCTTCATACCAAATACAAAGTGTCTAATGATTTCTAAACTGAGCTACGGTCCAGAATTTGTTCTGTTTCTGTAACACCAGCATGTGTTCCGCTTACGTGTGTTTTCCTTTCTGACACTAGAGTCAAAAGTACTTTACGACGTTGGGCCATATGAATAAGAAAGAGCACATGCTCCAGAGACGGTTATCAGATTAAACGAACTTTCTCTGAGTAAGTTCTCAATTTCGTGTGAATAAAAAATTCGAAGCGTATACTCTGCGCAGAAGTTCATTCTCGCTCACTCCGATCATTCATAAGTTCTCCGTGTGTCATGTCCGGTACAGATCAGCTGTTCAATCATATATTTCTTTAAACTAGCCCAATCACGCAAATTATTCAGTGTACAAATATGGATGAGGCATCTAGGTATCCAGGTAGAACTGTACTATGTTTATATATTAGTTTCTTGTGTACTAACATATTAAATATGGAATTTTTACAAAAATGTGTTCATCGGACGATGTGACAAAATTTTTGTCAGGCAAGACAATTTTTTAATGAGCAAGAGCAGTACGAAACACAATACTTCAACAACCGGTATTGCAGCACTATTTATTTTATGATACCGACTGTGAAGTTCTGGGATGCAATTTATTTGGAATTAACGTCATAAAGTCTTAATAATATATCCTATTTGAAAACACACAATATATTTGTGTTATGTAGCTGTTTACAACAATAAATATCCACTCTAAACAAATGGGTGAATCACACAGCTGTATTCTCTTGTTTTATTTCAAAGTCGGTAATGAAAAACCACCTCTGACAACACTCTCGTCACTGTCGAAATCGCTTAGAAAGTCACACTTATGATTTTTTATGAACGAAACGACTCGTCAGCATATGTATTTATTTTCATTACGTTTTCAGTTCCTCTCGTATTTCTGTTCCACTCGTATTTCTTCAGACTACGTGCAAAGGAACCTTTTTTTGCCTTCTAAGCAATACAAATTTTATCATTTTCGTTATAAACCCTAGTAAATGTTCGAATGTTTGTATAGCTCATGGGACTTAACTATGGGGTTATCAGTCCCTAAACTTACAAACTACTTGTGAAGTAGCTAACACTTAGGACGGCACAAATATCCATGCCCGAGGGGGGATTCGAACCCCCGACCGTAGTGGCCGTGCAGACCGTGACTGGCGCGCCTCAGTCCCCTCGGCCACCGCGGCCGGCTAAGCCCTAGTAACGCTAATAGAAGTTACTTAGCTCGAAGTATGCTAGAGAGCTCTCTTCAGAAAACGGAAAATGTTCTCCAGTCTTGAGAAAATTCTCTAGTTTTGTACATACGAAATCGGAGAATGTTCTCTGTTCTAACTTCTCCCACCCTGTTACTAACGCTGAGATCATACTCGTTTGAAGTATATTCTCTGACTCGCTTTATTCAAGAGAACCTGAGCATGTTGTCTGCAATCCAGAGTATAAAGCAAATATTCTGTTTTATTCATACGGACCATTAGCTTATAGTCTAGGAAAACAGTCGGGATTCGAATACTGCTCTCTTGATTGTCAGGTAGATGCGCTTACCAGCAAGAAATTGGGTCCCACTGATCACCACAACTGTATGGAGGGCTGTAAATATCCCTTTCTTCAGTGGGGATGCACACCAGCGCCGAACTATTACGGGAATCAGCGAAATGTCGCGAGCAAAGAGTGGAAATTTTCAGGTGCACTAGCAGTGTGTGGAAAAAAAAAATGGTAACTGACGTCTGGCGGGAGGGGTGCTATGGTAATTCGTCCCGTCCTAGTGATCACTGTGTCACAGTGGAGTTGTGGCCAGCGGAAGTACACCTCCGCAGGGGCATAAATTTTCAACTTCCACCATTAATTTACTTCAATGATGAATGGCAGCCCATGCTCGTAAGCTGATTTCTGATTCAGGGCAAAGTGCTACGCAGTGCCGCAAGACATGCTCGCGGACTGAAACTTAGAAATTCTCATGGACAGAAAATGAACTTTGAAATATTAACTCACAAGCCTGGACTTTAGCAATATGATTGTATTTCTACAACGCCAATTATGAGTTTCAATACTACAAATTATATATTCGGAACACAATTTACATTAATGGCAGCTATAGTTCCACTATAAGCTCATTTCGGTTAAGAAGCCGTCTTCAGGTGTTTCACCTGCAAAACTTAAGTTTTACATGATATTTCCTACTATGAAGCCTATTTATTTTGTACAGTCATGCTCGGTGGTCTTGGGGTAAAGCGCTGGGCTGAAAACCGAAGGGTCGTGTGCTCGAAACCCAGTCGGACCTCGGATTACTTCATTCTGGGTTTTAAACCATCCTTCACCTGTCAACAAGTTGAGGAGTCGCTAGAGACGACACGTGGTTCGGATTCCAGGTTAAGCTGTAGGTCCCCTTGCCCCGGTTGGATAACTGGGGTAGGCTAGGGACACGCAAGTCGTCGAAGTGGCGTCCATTTGAAAGACTTGAACCAGGCCAATGAGCCACACGAAGTTAATTAATAATTTTATAGAGAGTAGAAATGAAATTAATACATACTGCATTCTGACAAGCCGTTCATTTTGATCTTATTGTGACGAAATGTTTTTTATACTTTATATTATCTCGTAACGTACAGAATTACGTTTTCATATTATGATGTTTATTATTCACTTAAGTTACGGATTTTGGCGTTTATTTGACAGCTATCCATAGATGTAGTATGTTAACATTTTTTACAAAAAGAATATATATCTATGATAGTGAAGAGGTAGATTACATTGTCGTCTTGTGATTGTGGTGTTGATTCTGTGGATTTGAGGGAAAGCTTTTATTTGAAGTATAATCCACAGAATCAACACCGCACTCTGCAGATGATAATATAATCTACCTCTTGTCACTCATAGATATAGTTTCATTTTGTAAAAAATGTTAACGTATTACATCTCTGGAGATTTGTCAAGTAAACGTAAAAATCCATAACTTAAGTGAATAATAAACATCTTACATATGAAAACGTAAGTATAAAAAATATTTTGTCAAAATAAGATCAAAATTAATGACTTGTCAGAATGTCGTATCTATTACTTTAATTTCCACTCTGTATAAAATAAATAGTGTACATAGTACGAAATATTTTGAAAAACTTATGTATTGCAGGCGAAATACCTGAAGATGACTTCTTAGCCGAAATAAGCTTATAGTGGAACTGTAGCTAACACTGCAGTGTACAATGTTATAAATATATATTTTTCTGTATTAAAATGTCGTTGTACGACGTCAGTAACACTGTGGGCCCTGCTGATAACAAGCCAAAGTAGAGTATTCATCTGTTTGTAATACATTTCACACATGCTACCAAATTTGTTGGATCTTTCTGTAAAAGCTTATGTAAGTCGTCTATCCGATGATAGCCCCACAGCATAACTAAAATTAGTTTTTACAGTAGCTATGAATATCTGTCATAAACAGTCTGAAAATGGTACTGCAGATTAGCTTTTGCTCACAAACAAGTATTAACAAAAAAAGTTATGTACCCAAATTTCTCAGTTAATTAGCATAAAAGATAATCAATAGTGTACAAATACTTGCGCACGCTAATTTAAGCAACCTCCCAGCGACATTGTTGCTAAACCTGGTTTTTGTTTGATTAGTTGTGGCAACAAAGTGATTGGCAGGCTGCATGAATTTGTGCCCGCAACGATCACATTCGCTAACTTTAATGCCAATTAAATTGGAAACAGTGAATTCGTGGGATTTGAATTAAAGAGAATTTCCGATTGCGCTGTAATGTAAATGTTCTGAGAACCCAACATTGACATGTGAGTGTTCGTGACAGGCCGAGACGCAAAGCCAAACTATCGCTCCATGCGAACGGTGCCTTTCAAATTCGGGTATTCTGACACGCTTTCCATATGTCATTTTCTACCTGTCCAAGCCTACTTTGCTGCTCACCGTTTTCCTCCGTATTCCTGCAAGATATTGGGACTGTGGTGTGTATTTTCACTAAAGTAATAATTTTCTCTACAAATATCGTCTGAATGAGAAATAAGAGTTACAAACAAAATATCTTTACTGGCCTTCAAAATAATCGCCATTGGCTTCAATACACTTCTGACATAGTTGGAAACTGTCAGCAAACACTACTTGTCGAATCGCTCGAAGCTCTGAGGTCACGGGGCTGTTGAATCTCAGCAACCGGAACAATAGTGCTTACACTGTCTATGCTGATCTTCAACTCGTCTGCTATCATTCTCAAAGACAGCCGCCAATCATCTGCAAGCATCCGTCGCACTCGTTTCATGTTGTCTGGGACTGTTATTGTGGACGGTTGACCTGAATGTGGCTCATACTCGACACCTTCCTTTTCTTCTCTAAATAAACAACTCGATAACGAACTTTTTACTCACTGCTCCAACACCATACACTTACGCTAACGTACCATGGTTCTACGTCGGCGTTTTGCTTAATTTGAAACAAAACTTGATATCAACGCGAAGCTCCATTCTGCGCTCCATGTTGCAGTGTCACGAGTTGTCACACTGACGCTGTTAGCTGGGTCGCAGCTTGTACCACCGCCTCACTTCCGTGTTTAGCACGATAGTGGCGCTTGTTGACAAGTACATCAATGTGTAGGCGCGGGCACATCATCCTCGCCATCGCGGTTTTTAAATGTGGGATAATTTAGCGAACATTTCAGGCGCACCTTGTATCCTGGCTCCATACAGTTTACACATTGGTGTCTATATATACTAAATAACATGCACCAAAAACGTATGTTCCACACTCTTCCTCCTCTGGAATACCCTTATAACCTCTTGAGACTATTTTTCACAACCCTTTACTCGATGAAAAGTACATAGTTTGTAGTTAAAGATTTTCATTTATATTAATGAAATAGTAAATGTTTATTTGTGCAAAACCGTTAATCTGAGAAAGATCTTGACAGTTTGCTACGATATTTTGACACAACATTGCATTCTAATACAGGAACTCTTTTATATATCCATTTCTCCATTTCTTATATATCAGATTTCGTATAGAAACTGTTGTCGGTAATTACATATTACAGCTATAGTGTATACAGAAGTATAAAAGAAATGATACGGAAAAGGCAAGTAAAGACAAAAAATATATTGATAGTTTACAAGAAGTGCTATAAGAGCGTGGAGTTCTTTCTCTGGGGTCGTATTAAAAGACTGTTGTATGGGAGTTCCGTCACTTCTGAAGAAGATCTAGTTGCGTGCGTGTCTGTTGCTGCTGGACATGTGGTCGGCACGCCTGACGTCTTCTCTGATGTACGCCGATCCATGCACCGGCGCTGTCAATCTTCTGTCTTTCGACGACCTCTTGTAAATAATTATTTTTTGTTTCTTCTTCCGTTTTCAGTTTCCTTTCTTTCATACTTCTGTAAACGCTAGAGCTATAATATATCATAAATGACCACACACACTTATAGGAAATCTGCTCAGTTCGGTCCCCTCTGCCTGCTGTTTAATTTTTTTTATGTACACTTTGTGTGTGTGTGTAACTTATTTTGATTATTTTTAAAAATGTTTTCCCATTAAATATTTATATACGAAATATATTTTAAAAATAGGTACATAAATATCTACGCGTATTCCAGTGCAACGTTGTATGAAAATTTCTAAGCATCGGACAAGAACTTTCGGAGGTGTAAGTTATTGAAACTATCATTAAACAAGGCCTTAGACAACGCTGTAACAGGAGATGAGAAAGGGAGGGGTGACGTAACAGAGAGGGGGAACCCGGAAATGGACAGGAAGGGTGTGAAGATGAGTTGGACCGAGGGAGAAGGTGAATACGCACAGGAACAGGGAGCAAGGACAACTAGCTGGACATAGAGAGTTGGCAAAGGTAGGGAAGTAGATGTAGAAGAAGAGGATGGAGAAGAGGACGTAGACAAGACTTGAGGGAGGAGGACAGTGAGAGAGTGAGGAAGTGGAGATTGGCAAAGAGGGGCGAAGGAGGAGATAGAGTAAGACAGAGATAAGGAGAGCATGGTGTTCAGGGTGTATATCCAGTTCCTATTCAAAAACTATGCGAAATTTCCAATATTACAATTTTGTGCCGTTATACCAAAGGTATTAAACACAAGGAGAGGCGTTGAATTAAAATTTGTGCTGTGGCGCCGGCCGCGGTGGCCGAGGAGACTGAGGCGCTTCCGTCACGGTCTGCACGGCCACTTCGGGGGTTCGAATCCCCCCCTCGGGCATGGATATTTGTGCCGCCCTTAGTGTTAGCTAGTTCAGAAGTAGTTTGTAAGTTTAGGAACTGACGACTCCGTAGTTAAGCCCTATAAGCTCTAAAAACACAACTTTGTGGTTACTCTTTCCTTTTTTTCCATTTAATCTGAAAAAAAAAGACAATAGCAACCAGTGGTCGGATACAAATAGTTCTCGTATAAAAATAGGCTGCGTCCGCTGAATCGAAAAACCAGAGAGTAGTATAGGAAACATTTTCATTATTGAACGACAAGTACATTCTGTTGTTGCAGGCGCATAGATTTCCTCAACGTCGACAGTGACCATACGAAGTGTAGTGTCCGGTTGAATTACTATGCCGGAAGAGGCGGCCACGCATCGGATCGTTAACAGAGCGACAGCGCGCGATGGACTGCCGCTACAAAGACCGCCAATCGGGCAGATCGCGTGTTGATTTAAGGTCAATTATCATATTCTGAAAATGCGCCGTTCACAAATCATCGGCGGGCCGGAGCGTCCGAAAGAGAGGCGCGCATGCAGATGAGTTCTGCGGCCGAAACGCGGCCGGGCCGTCTGTCCACACGCACGGCGCCGCCGCCGAGGAGGCGAATTTATGGCTCGCTCATATAAATTATATTGCCGGACGCCGCGCCGGCCGTGGGCCGTGGCGATGAATTATTTATCGACGCGGGGACACAGCGGGTAATAGATTCGTTGCGCTGCTGACTGAATCGGTTCCAGTTTTTCAGCTCGCGAAGCATGTGCGAACGGCCGGCGACGTCGTTTGACTGCAAGGAGGGAAGTCTTCCGGAGAGAAGAATAAGGGTTACTTTCTTCAGGGTTGCGGTTAGGAATTGGGATAGTTTTCTATTCCTTATTGTCACTGATACAGTAGTGATTCGCGAGTCAGAAGAAAAGAAGAGAGATGATCTGGGTGATTGAAGGCAGTAATATTGACATCAAAGAAAATGCATTATCAGAATAGGATAGACCTTTCAGACAACAAAATAAAGACAATATGGGATATAGTAAAGGAGGAAACTGGTAGAACCGTATACGAAGAGGAGCACATAGCATTAAGAGTAGATGAAAAACGGGTAACAGATGAGTGCAGTGTTGCTGCAATTTTCAACAAGCATTTTCTTAACTATTACCGAAAATATGGGATTATCAGGGTCAGTAACTGCTGCAATGGAATATCTCACACCTGTGACTACAAATAACTGCAGTAATATGAGTATGACACTCACAACACCACTAGAAGTAATGTCCACCATAAAATCCTTAAAATCAAAAAATTCCAGTGGCTATGATAATACATCAACAAATTTGATAAAAAATGTTCTTCCTAGCTTAGTGATATTTTAAGTTACTTGTGTAACCAGTCTGTTATCAGTGGAACATTTCCAGAATGGTTGAAATATGCTGATGTTAAGCCATTACACAAGAAAGGAGATAGAGAAATTCCATCAAATTTCCGTCCAATTTCACTTTTGCCTGCATTCTCAAAAATTTTAGAAAAGATAATGTACAGTCGTCTTCTTAAACACCTTACCACTAATAAACTATTATCCATGTCACAATTCGGGTTTCTAAAGGGTTCTGACATTGAAAAGGCTATCTACACATACAGTGATAATGTACTCAATTCATTAGACAGTAAATTACATGCCACTGGTATATTTTGTGACCTGTCAAAGGCATTTGACTGTGTAAATCACAATATACTTTTAAGCAAATTAGAATATTACGGCGTAACAGGAAGTGCTGCAGAATGGTTCAAATCGTATATCTCCAACAGGAAACAAAGGGTGTCAATAGGAAGGAGAGGTGTACTGAACTATCAGGCCTCATCAAATTGGGAACTAATAACATGTGGGGTCCCCCAAGTCTCCATCTTAGGCCCCCTGCTTTTTCATATATATAACTTTTCATCATCGACATTATCGGAGGCCAAGTTTGTTTTATTTGCAGATGACACAAATATTGCAATAAATAGTAAATCAAATATAGCCGTAGAAAGATCAGCTAATGAAATTTTCATGGACATTGATAAATAGTTCTTAGCCAATTCTCTATCGCTAAACCTCGAAAAAACACACTATATGCAGTTTAGGACTTGTAAAAGGTTTCCTGCCAGTATATGCCTATAGTATGACAACAAGGAAATAGAAGAAGTTGAATGTGTCAAATTCTTAGGAATGTGTAAAATTCTTAGGATTACGGCTGGATAATAAATTTAACTGGGAGGAGCATACCGCAGAACTGCTGAAGCGCCTAAGGAAGTCCCTGTTTACTATGCGAATGTTGTCAGATATAAGAGATATAAAAATAAAAAGCTATCATATTATGCATACTTTCACTCCATAATGTCATACGGGATTATTTTCTGGGGCAACTCATCAGGCGAAGCAAAAGTTTTCAGAGCACAAAAACGTGCGTTACGGATCATTTGTGGTGTCAACTCAAGAACCTCATGTAGAGGGCTATTTAAGGAACTGGGGATACTTACTACTGCTTCCCAATACATTTATTCTCTAATGAAATTTGTAGTTAAAAATATATCATTTTTTAAACCAATAGTTCAGTCCATGGGATCAATATTAGAAACAAGAATAACTTGCATAAAGATTTAAAGTCACTTACTTTGGCTCAGAAAGGTGTCCAATATTCAGCAGTACACATTTTCAATAACATGCCAGCAGCCATAAAAAAAAATTAACTCACAATAAAGTACAGTCTGAAATGAGTCTAAAGGATTTTTTGGTGCCCAATTCCTTCTACTCCATTGATGAATTTCTTACCAGAAGTGATTGATTGTAACTTATTGTATATCATATTCACAAATATGAATACTATGTTCAGTTTGACTTCAGTACAAGTCTTGTGCAGTGATGTAATCATTGTAAATCAGTGTAAAAAATAAAAATAAATAAATAAATAAATAACAAAAAAATAAAAAATGTAATTGCTAAGAATTTTAATATGCACCTAGTAAATTAGTAAGTAGTAATAAGTTTTTGTGGCGTTTAAAATGTAAATATTTTTAAGATAATTGTTTTTCCTGACCAATTCCACATCAACAATGGCAATTACATTTGGGGTCTGTAAAAGGTACATTAACACATATGCTCTCTTTTTGTAAGTATACATTGTGTATTTTGCTGTGACATGTTCTACATCCAAGAGGATTCCCTCAATTCGGATCTACTGGAACGAAAAGTACATCTAATCTAATCTAATCCAAATGCCGCCTTAAGTGTGTGTGATTGGAGCTGTCAAAATTTCTAAATTAATGTGTTATAATTCGTAATTTCATTCAGATAATAAGAATTATATAATTTTAACACTGTATAATCATAATTCGTATTAGTTACACTATAAGCTTATTTCGACTTAAAAATCATCTTCTGATGTTACGCCTGCAATACATAATTTTTCATAACGTTTAGTACTATGCTGCATACTTGTTTGATACAGAGGGAAAAGAAATGATATATACCACATTCTGTTATGGTGTAAATTTTGATATTATTGTAACATGATTTCTTTTTTTTTTCTTCCCCCATTTTGACGTTTATTTTACAGCTCTCCAGAGAGAATATATATCTATGAGTGTTAACAGATTAATTTTGTTGGTATATTTTTATGTAAGATCAACGATGAGATTGTCTCTTTGGATAATCCCACTGTCAATCAAAGATAATAATACAATAACAAAATTACCATTAATGATTATCCAAAGAGACAATCTCATCGTTAATCTGACCTAAAGATATGCCAACAAAATTATGAAAGATGAAAAAAATAAAGAAAACAACATATTTCGTTTAATATGAAATAAAAGCTTTCCCTCAAATGCCCAGAATCGACACCACACTCACAAAACGATCATATAATCTATCTCTTAACACTATATATATATATATATATATATATATATATATATATATATATATATATATATATTCTCTGTGCAATTAATGTAAACATACTAGATCTCTGGAGAGTTGTCAAAGAAATGTCAAAATCCGTAACTTCGGTACAGTACGGGAACAGTGTTTTGCCACAACGGAGTATATACAAATGGATTGAAAAATTCCGAAATGTTCGCAGAAGTGTTACACACGATGAAGGAGCCGAACGACCGTTTACCGCCACAAATGAAGAAACCATTGAGCGTTCACGTGAAATTATTCTCTTAGACAGACGCTCAACTATGGACGAAGTGACACATCGTTTGAAAATTAATCGCAGTACTGCCTACTAAATCATCCACAACAAACTTGGGTTTCATGAACTTTGTGCGAGATAGATCCAACAACAGTTCACACGGTTGCATAAACAAACGTGCTTGGACATCTGCAAAAAAACATTTGGATCGTTATGGAACGAAGGGGACCTCGAAGCTCAACCGAGAACCTTCTTTTATGAGGGCATCAAGATGCTCGCATAACGATGGACCAATTCGATCATGTCAAAAACTGATTTTCTTGTAAATTTCCTGTTTGACTACAACAAAATTTATAACTACTTTGCGGATAATAATTGAATTACGCCGGCCGCGGTGGCCGAGGAGACTGAGGCGCTCCAGTAACGGTCTGCACGGCCACTACGGTCGGGGGTTCGAATCCTCCCTCGGGCATGAATATTTGTGCCGTTCTAGTTCGTAAGTAGTTCATAAGTAGTTTGGAAGTTTAGGGACTGATGACACCGTAGTTAAGTCCCATAGAATTTACAAACATTTGAACATTTTGAATAATTGAATTACCGTCGTATAATAAAATACGATGCGTCCTATCGAATTTACTTCCTCTGGCTAAAGTAACCGAATACGATCGCTGTGTATCGTAATCCGACAGCACAGAGCAGCGTCATTTACATATGCACGTTTACATACATATCTTAGTAGATTGTAAATGGGTCACGTGGCATCTATATTGCCGCGTTGTAAATCTGACCGGCGTGCTCCGAGCCGCAACTAAGGGATGCATGTCTGCAATGGCTTTCGGAAGCCGGCGGCTGATGGCAGGGGAACAGGAAGACCCCTGCGTGTGCCGGACCGCACGCAACCGCCTTGGCACGCACCTCGCCTCACCTGCCCTCAGCACGCATCTCAATGCAGCGCAGCCGCGGGAAATTCTCCGGCTCCTTCCCCCTTTCACTGTCAGTGTACTCCCACAAAGTTCTACAATCTACCGTTTATACACAGCGCAATATAATGAAAGGATCATTTCTCCCAAGAGCCGTAATTATCTCCCACCTGGACGTAGGAGTTTAAAATTTGCCTCCAAGGGGAATGTAACCGTACAGTACGATATGCATGTCACGCAATGGGAAGAGCGTTACATCCCTTCCATCCCACATTTCACCCTCTCTTTCCACGCACCAGGACACATGACGCGATTGCAACACAATCGACTCGTATTCAGGACAGCACATCAGCCGCGATGGAGTGGCCGAGCATTCTAAAAAGAAAGGAAGGAAGGTTATGGTTTAACGTCCCGACGACAGCTTGGTGCCGCGGTGGAGTAGCCGAGTGGCAGTCTGGCCACTGCGGCCGCGCGGTGAGGTCGCGTGCTGCGCGTCTCGCCGTCCGTGTTGTGCGCGAGTTTGTTTACTTCCTTCGAGCGCGAGTAGTTACCTCCACGTTCACTGCAGCGACATGGCTCACCTTAGAAAGAACACCGTCAAGATCACGTTCCAAGCTGAATATCCAAGACCACGAGCTTACGAAGTAGAACAGTTTCTTCGCGAAGAACTACGACTAGATCCACAGCAAATTGTTGGAATACATTTTTCGATCATTGCAAGTGTCGTCTACGTTAAGATGATTACCGAAGAAGCATGCAGAAAAGTGGTTAGCGGAGCAGCAGCAAAACTACAATTCAGACACTCTCAGATGGACATATAGGAGCTGTTAATGTTGAACTTGTAGGACTAGGTATAAAGATCCTCAGGGTATTTGAACTACCCTTTGAGGTAGCCGCCGACCAAGTCATCTCGGCACTTACACCGTACGGAACAGTCATCAACCACGTCGCGGAGAAATGGCAGTCCTTTACGACGTATCCAGTACTCAATGGAGTACGGCAGGTCAAAATCGATCTCCGCAAACATGTCCCCTCCTACCTAAATATTGCCGGCTGCCGTGCCATTATCATGTACGAAGGACAACCAAAAACATGCTCCGGATGTGGACAAGAGGGACATGTCCGCTCTGAATGTATTCAGCGACGTATCACACAGATTCCAACGGGCGAAGAGGTACAAACAGCCCCTCCATCGATTCTGCCAATGACATACGTACAGGCGACTTTGCCCAGGGCGACGGTTGGAAGTGAGCAAGATACACAACCTCCGCTGTCTGACGGACAAGTTGTCGTGGAACATGACAGCCCTCATACGAACGAGACTACAGACGGATCCGAAGACCAACTGTCAGAACACAAAGATAATTCGGAAGAAACCGAACGAATGGAAGTCGACCCAAGAGTAGTACCAACTAAAGCCTTCCTTTCGGGAAGCACTGAAAGATTGGATACACCAGAGCACTCTGACTCGGAGAAGCATGTTCGAAAACAAAAATCGCCCCGCAGACACAAGAAACGCCGACGCACACCGACTGACGAATGTCTTGAGAAGACAGATACAGTCGATCATTCCGATGAGGATTGTGACGTGACACACATCACAACAGAGGCACCGAATGTTACTGCTCCCACTCTCAACACTGACAAGATAAAAATTTCTATACATAACATTCCACGTGGTGATGGAAAGTACGATGGATCACCGTCCCAGCTTCCAGAAAATACGGAAGGGGAGCCCTCAGCAACCGATGTCACGAACCCACAACCTCTTTCCAATAGCCCGTGGCATGAAGAAGTGGAAGAACAAGACATGATGGACACTTTACTTACAACAGAAAGGGATCCCACGCCCCTACACCCACTTCAGACGGAATGACTCTAAGAAAGGGTGGCATCGAGGCGATATCACTCTTTTCCACCACCCACACTGTTGCACGACATGGATTTACAGGGTGAGAAGTAGTCATACCGATTCGCGACTATCAACATCAACACAATTAGGTCGCCAGTGAAGCTGTCATTGTTACGTGACGCACTTTATGCGGCTGATATAGACGTGGCCCTACTACAAGAAGTGTACGTGCTTGGTTTCTCGGACTTATTTGGATATACCACATACATATCACATGCGTCCGATACGGGTAGCGGAGTTGCAGTACTTCTCAAAGAAGGTTTAATAGCCACTGATATACGCTATCTACCTAATGGCAGGGGCATGGCTCTCACAGTGCAAGGGATACACCTCGTAAATGTTTACGCACCGTCGGGTACAAGCAAGAGGCGTGAACGTTCGGTCTTTTTCTCTGTGGACTTGACACAACTATGTCAGGGCAGAATCGATGATATGGTTATCGGGGGAGATTTTAACTGTACACAATCCCCGAAAGACCAAATTCCCCATCACTCACCATGTCCGGCACTCTGCGCTATCATTCGCAATCTCGATTTGGTTGACACGTGGGAAATCATGCACGCTAATAGAACTGGCTTCACGCATTTTACGGAACATTCGTCCAGCAGAATCGACAGGATATATATCTCCCGCTCTCTCATACATGCGGCCACTGCAGCAGAATTGTGGCCGGCAGCTTTTACCAACCACACAGCATATATCTGTAACATCACGCTTGGAAGACAACGAGTGTGGAGAAGTCGTAGCCCTTGGAAACTGAACATTGCTCATCTGTCCTCGCCGGAATGTCGATCGGCGGTGTGCGAAGCGTGGAGCTGGTGCTTACGACGACGTGAAGCGTACACATCAGTCTTACAGTGGTTGTTGGAATGTGCCAAACCGAGACTTCGTCGCACATTGATGACCTTTAGTAGGGAAGCTGCTTCATGGAGACGCAGCACCACAGAGTTTTACTATGCCATACTGAGGGAGTGTTCCGTTATGCCTCCATCTCCAGAACATCAGATGATTGTCAACAGTGCGAAAGCAAAGATCGTAGCTTTGACACGTCGACATTTGGAAGGTACGATCGTTCGTACACGCCAAACAATTGGAATCAATAATGAACGACCCTCTATGTACCACATAGCAGCGGAACGGAAACGCAGGCTGAAGTCCTTAATCCGCGAGGTGACGACAGAAGATGGCGTACGTCACGACACGCAACGAGCTATCAACGACGTATTCTTCAAACACTACTCTCGCCTGTATACAGAGGAGAGATCCGATCCACAACTCATTGATGCTGTCGCTGGGTTAATACAGGACACGATCCCTCTCGAGCTCCAACAAGAATTGTTAGAATCGATCTCTGAAGACGAAGTTGTGGATGCCATTGGAAAAGGAGCACCCAACAAGACACCAGGACTGGATGGCTTACCGCTGGAATTTTATAGGACGTTTCAGGGACTTCTGGTACCTACTATGACGATTATCTGCCAAGAGCTTATGACGCCTACGATAAAACTTCCGGCTGGTTTCACGGAAGGAGTGATTATCCCGATACATAAACCACGTGGAGGATCGCACATCACAGACTACAGACCACTAACTCTGCTGAACTGTGATATGAAAATATTCACACGTTTATTGGCGGCTCGTGTGCGGCGCACGGTATGTCATGTTCTATCGGCGGATCAGACATCGATGGGCGGGACCCATAATATACGCGCCGCCCTGTGTCGCTACAGAGACCTCATTGCCCTTGCCAAGTTGCGTCGCATACCGGGAGCCTTGGCGGCGATAGACTTTAGTCAAGCATTTGATCGAGTCAATCACACGTACTTAAATACTGTTCTGCGGAAAATGCAGTATCCGGATACTTTCATTGAGGTGATACTGCGTCTTCTTCGTAGTGCATCATCAAAAGTACTTGTCAACGGTAGACTGTCAAACCCGTTACCCATCCAACGCTCTGTTAGACAGGGATGCCCACTATCAACGATACTATATGCGCTGGCCTTGGAACCTTTGTTGTGTGGGCTGAGGAACCGCCTAACAGGATTGACTCTTGGAGACTATGTTTTTAGCTGCACCGCGTACGCAGATGATCTAGTGTTAACGATTCGAGACGCACAAGATGTACACAGAGCTATGTAATGGCTTACCACATATGGTAAAGCATCGAGGAGCCGCGTAAACGCACAAAAATCGGCCGCGCTGAATATTGGCACCGGGATGACACCAGAAAGCGTCGCTCCATTCAAACTGTGCGACACAATTTGCTGTCTAGGTATCGAATTCACAAATGACATCTCACGCACGGCGGTGCTTAATTACCGGAAACTATTACAAAATTTCCGTGCCGGACTTATGGATCACCGTCTCCGGGCTTTGGACATACATCAACGAACTGAATTTATAAATGTATATCAAGCATCCCGACTGCCGCATATGGCGCAGACATTGCCTATGCCAAAACACATAGCAAGTAGCCTAATGGCGGCATTCGGATCATTCGTCAGTTACGGAATGATATTTAAAATAAAATACGAATCCCTCACCCTACCAAAGGAACGTGGAGGACTAGGACTTGTTAATGTTCATGACCGAGCGATATCCCTCTACGTAGGTATGCATCTCAAGTTGTGGAAGCGTAGCCCGTCCAGTCTCACGGGCCTACTGATAGAGGCTTTGGCACCGACTTCCCTCGACCCACCGGTGGAGCTGACTAACATACCGACAGTATTTTCCTATTTTGGGAGTTTTTATCTAGAAACCAAAGGAACGTGGAGGACTAGGACTTGTTAATGTTCATGACCGAGCGATATCCCTCTACGTAGGTATGCATCTCAAGTTGTGGAAGCGTAGCCCGTCCAGTCTCACGGGCCTACTGATAGAGGCTTTGGCACCGACTTCCCTCGACCCACCGGTGGAGCTGACTAACATACCGACAGTATTTTCCTATTTTGGGAGTTTTTATCTAGAATACAGCTACATTAAGAGCGTCCTACCTGTTACTCGCTTACCAATGGCCAGAGACATCTATCGCATCCTGCTGCAGCGCCGGGAACCTAATATTATGGAAATGAAACATACCAATGTGCACTGGAGAATGGTTTGGCGCACAGTGAATGCACCAATGCTGGACTCCGACGTACGATCGACTTGGTACGTGACTGTCAACAATAAACAGGTGAATAGAGAGAGACTCCATAAGATTCATCTAACTGATTCGCCAATGTGCGTGAAATGCGACGTAACAGACATTGACGAGCACCGACTATTTTGCGGGCCGGCGGAAGAGATCTGGTATTTTGTGCGCCAAATTCTGGCTCTCTTTTTACGGGTGTCACAAGCTGCTGTCGATTCACGCATATTATTATATCCGGACAATACCTTCTACCCAAGGACAAAATACAATGCTGTCACGTGGATAAGAGGCCACGCAATCCATTACTTGCTTGGAAGTGGTGTCATAGGGGTGATGGATTTCTGGAACTACCTCAACGAACGTCACTGTGCAGTTTTGAAAAATCCGAAGTACGGTCAATATTTTTCGAACTTCTTGAAGAGCATCTTTCACGATCCGCCCCGCAGCTGGATCATTCATGGCAAGAGATGACAATGAAACCAAAAAAAAAAAAAAAAAAAAAAAAAAAAAAAAAAAAAAAAAAAAACGTGAACAGATTAACAACTCCAAAATATTTCGAGAAGACATGCTATGAATGTTTGGCAGCGGAAATCGTGGATCGTGGAGTGAAACGTAGAATGTGCGGGCTTCAAGGACGTTGATTTCTTTTTCATACTTATTTTCTCCTATTTCTTTCCTTTTCACAACAGAAGCCCGCCATAAACAGATGGTTTTATTTTGTTAGTATTACAATCCCAAAATAAAAGAAGTAAAAAAAAAAGTGGTCTAAAGCGTCTCGCTGGGGAGCGCGCGGTTGCTCGCCGTGGAGGTTCGAGTCCTCCCTGGAGCATGGGTGTGTGTGTGTGTTGTCCTTAGTTTATTTTACCTAGGTTTAAGTGGTTTGTAAGCTACGGACTGATGACCACGCAGTTTGGTCCCATAGATTTACAGACATTTGAACATTTGAACAGCTTTGTCATTAGGAACGGAGCTAACGCTCAGCGTTTTGGGTAACGCTTGGGGAGGAAATCAGCCGTGCCCTTTGAAAGTAACCATACCGTCATTTGCCTGGAGTGATTTAGGGAAATCACGGAAAACCTAAATCTGGATGGCCGGTGGTGAATTTCAACCACCATCCTCCCGAAAACGAGTCCAGTGCGTTACCATTGCGCCACCTCGCTCGGTGAGCATTCTAAGACGGCTTGCTGCGAAGCGCGCCGATGTTCGCCGTGGGAGGTTCGAGTCCTCCCTCGGGCATGGGTGCATTTTTTATCCTTAACATAATATAATTAAGCAATTTTTAAGCCTAGAAACTGATAACTCGAGCATTTGAAAGCCATAGATTTACAAACATTTGAAATTGACTGTAAATCAAACCCGCCACTGGCAATTTTCCGACATTTCTGTAAATCACGCTGGTTCAATGCCACGATTCATCCTTTCAAAGGGTGCGGTAGATTATATTCCCTGTCTTTATGAAATATCAATCCGATCGTGTGCTCCGTCTTTAACGACCACGATGTAGACGGGACGTTAAATAATACTCCTCGTTCCTCCTTTCCCTCTTGTTTCGACGCCTCTGCGATGGGGCCCAGAATCTGAATGTCAGCTGTTAAGCAGCGCACTTTCCTTATGGATGGCTAAGGAAAACACTTTTCAGACACACCGCGACGCATTATCGACACAAAAAAGGCTCAGGTTGTGGCAAGAAGGTCGTCAATGGCATCAGCTGTTCCTAAAGCGAGTTGATACCTGAAAATGCTGATGAAAACGACATTTGGCAAGGGAATAAGAAACAATATCTTCTTCTTCTCAATCTCTAACACTGATGAGGCCAGCTAAGATACAAGTATATGGACGGAGATATGTCAATGGATCGAAGAGTTCTTGGACACCGTTCCTCTCGACGACGATTGTTCATCAGGGACAAGCGCATCTAGTAGTGCCACAAGAACCTGTGATAGGACAATTGCTATTTTCCAGCTACATTAATCATCAGACTGACAGAATGAATAGCAATCTGCGGCTGTGCTGTGGTGCTGTGGTGTGATGCACTGCAAAGAGTCGACATTGATTGACAGCAGTACGAATCCCGACGACATAGGCAAAATTTCTAGTTGATATCAGACATTCAGCAGGCTCTTTGGCTTTCATAGTATACAAGGTGAATCACCTAACACTTTCACCGCAAATATTGCGTAAACGGAAAGTGCGATTGATGTGCGATTTTCACAAAATGGATTGGTAGACAGGGGCTCGTATTTTTAGCCAACAAGCAGATTGTAATATTACTTAGAAAGTGTTTTTTTATTTATGCAAACATACAGTTTTTAAATGGATCAATGGTGTTTTATATGATGCACTGCAATTTTAAGCCACCTGTGTAAAAACAATTTGGAATGACATTTTTATCACGTTTCGGTTGGCAGCTACAACCGTTCAAAGTTTCGGGGGTGGAGACTGCGATAACGTAGCTCAGTGGCCCCTGGGGCACAGCCCACAGCCCACTGTCTCATGACCACCAGCCAGTCAGCTACGCTGTAGTAGCCTCCGCCCCCAAAATTTTGAATGGTTGTAGCTGCCAAACTAAACGTGATAAAAAGTCATTCAAAATTATTTGTACAAAGTTGGTGTCAAAAATTCCAGTGCATGATAGAAATAACCATTGTTCCATTTAAAAAAATTGTATGTTTGCATAAAAAATACACTTTCTAGGTATTTTTACAATCTGTTTATTGGCTAACAATACGAGTCCTTGACTGCCAATCCATTCTGTGAAAACCGCTATATATGCGGTACAAGTGTTAGGTGATTCAACTTGTATATATAAGGGCGGCCAGAAATTCAGCACACGTGCAACTTTCGGGTCAGGGCGTGCTCGTCGTTTCTGTCTCCGCTGATGTAGTGCATGTTTGTACCTACAGGGTAGCCAGGGGTAAACAGGACTAGGTGTACAGCAGAGTATGTATGAAGATGTTGATGAAGGTGCACAAGTTGGAATGACTATGCACCTTCCATAACTAAAGGATAACTATGTATGTACAGTCGTCTTGTTTCGTTCCTCCCATGACGATTGTATGGGTATAGAGAGAAATGCTTTAATACTGCTGCGAAGACCACACAATTTGACTACAACCTCCGTACTTCCTTCCCAATTTTTTAGGAAATTTTTCGAACTGCGTTGAACTAACACCCATGGGACGGTGTGGTTTCTCTGAAACCCTCCACGTCTCTCCTGTGGCCTTTTCCTATCGTGTCTGAACAGCGATTTTTCTGCCACAAACATTAAACCACCTACTTAAACACTGTGCTCACGTTTCTGATCTTGGTCGCAAAGGTGTCAAAAATGGTGGTGGGGGGTGGGAGGTTTAATGTAAGAGCGGATTTGGCGGCTTTCCAAACATGTGACACGTACGCGGGGGTGATGGTACTAATTGTAGTGAATTTTGATGCCAATGTAACACAATTAATCCCCCTTACACCTAACATGAAATTCAGCAATCTGGCCGTTTTCACGCACGTGTTGACACCATGTTGTTTGAAATGGTTCGGGCCACGAAGGTGATTTAGAAAGAGGTATACCGTTTGCACAATTGTAGAGGAATGTTGTAAGCACCATAGAGGCAAATTTAAAACTCGTGCGTCCCAATGGACAGTAATAACGCTGTTTCCAAAAGTAATGCTTTAAGTGTGTTACAAAGCGTACTGCCAACTGCAATTTTAGACGCAGATTTTAACGCTGTTAATTTGAATACAGTATTTTAATTCAAATCTAATGCTTACAAAATACAGGGAGTGAACGATCGGATAGTGATTATACAAAGCCAGGTTGAAATCCAGATATATAGAAAGCCTTTTTACAACATGGACTGTTATGATATGTAGCCTACCTCACATGATTTCGGTTTGAAGACAAAAACCAGTCGTTTCTTGCAAATGAAATACCTACTATTGCAAACAGCATGGAGAAAACATTAGCAAAACCACCGTTGCATAACGAACAGCATGTCCATCTTTAGAATTATTACAAAAGTCTGATCATCTGAAAATGAACTGATGTGCTAATTATTATACTTCAAGCATGTTATCAAGAAAACGCTTAGTTATAGAATGAAATTGTATTTAATTCGTGTTGAAAGTCTCTAAGTGTTCTCATGATTAAACACTACATAAATATGCTGTCAATTGCGCTCCGTTCTGCTGTTACACATCTCATGACGTCATATCTTCTTAAATGTCTGCCGTATCGAACTTTTTGCAGGTAGACTGAATGTCATGAAAGGGTAATCGTAAAATATACGTAAAGTTCGTTGGAATTCGTTAACTATTCTTATCCTGAAGTCTGAATCAGCTAATTAAGAGTGGCTCGGTGGAGTAAGCGAGCGGTCTAAGACATCTCGCTGTAGAGCGCGCGGATGCTCGCCGCCGGAGGTTCGAGTCCTCCCTGGGGCATGTGTGTGTGTGTGTGTGTGTGTGTGTTTTGTTCTTAGGTTGGTTTACCTTAGTTTAAGTAGATTATAAGCTGCGGACTGATGACCACGTAGTTTGTTTCGATACATTTACAAACATTTGAACATTTTTTTTTTTTTTTTTTTTTTTTTTTTTTGAAATTACGCGTGTTTTCGTGCGGTCATTTAGGCTACCTGTAAATATAAACAGTTCTTAATTGTAAAATTTTTATTACTGTGTTACACATGTGACGTGATATTATACAACATAGTTAATGAAACATGACACAGTTAAAATTTATGAATTCCTTCAGTAATTACGCGAAACCAAGATAGTAACATTCTGTTGCTTCTAGAAGTCGTCAAAAACTGGAGTACATCTGGCGTATAACGGATACCATGTGCTGGGTCGCGGGAACTGTTTAGATAGTACACAAATCTGTGAAGATGGAAGAAATCAAAATATCTTCAAAAGAAAAAAAAAACAGAAAATCTTACAGAAACGAAAAGTTCGGTGTTCTGTTTACAGTCGTTAAATTATCGTAACAAAGTTTTAGTTTATTTAATTTACACGCCGCTAATATCTACTCGTATGTGCAGTTCTCTAGAGATGGTTTGGGATGATCGTGAGTAATGAAGTTCTGGACAGGGGTGCGGACAAAAGAGGGGCGAGAAATGAGGATACGTCGGTCAGAAAACATGTTTTTTGGTGGTCTGACAGTTAAAAAATATTTTTATCAGTTTTATTCGCGTGTCTCGTGCGTTTAATGCTTTCATGATAATACCCCCATACTGCCATGTGTAACAGCGTAGAAGGTGATATCTTTACCACGCTTGGATGAGTGAAGCGTTCATGAAAGGGTTACGAAATTTTGCACCTCGAATATATTCTGATATGTCGAAATTACGCTTTTCAAATGCAAATGAAATGCTACAAGACCTCTGGTAATTAATCTGAAGATGAAAGGAAAATGTTTTTAACTGAATAAGTTTTATCTTTAACTGTCGTTCCCAGTTGCGTGCTGATAATCATTCTCTCTCCCTTCTAGTGTAAATGGATAAAGCCAGTTTTTCATTCAGACACGGATCATATTTATTATTTGAAAGAAAACTTTAGTAGCCTAGAAAAAAAAAAAAAAAAAAAAAAAAAAAATATATATATATATATATATATATATATATATATATATATAACTTTGTGTTTAACCTATTCTGTTTTACATTTTGTACATTAAAAACTGATATCATAAACAGTCCTGAAATTTTCTACTTGTCTATGATGTGGTAATTTGAACTTTGCAGCATTTATAATACTGTGTATTCTTCTATTTCCTGCTCTACTACTCTGTTTCTTTTGTTTTAACCATGCGAAATTTCAATCTCAGAGTGCTAGGAAATAAAATTTCTTGTGGTCTGACTGTTGAGTTTGTACTTGTGATATCAATTATCTCTCTCTCTCTCTCTCTCTCTCTCTCTCTCTCTCTCTCTCTCTCTCTCTCTCTTTCTTTCTTTCTGTCTCTGTCTCTCTCTCTCCCTCTCTTTTTATCTCTCGTTGTCATGATACTTCTAACGAGCAGGTGCCAGTGATAATCGAATGATCTGAAATCTAACATGAAACTAACCAGTCGAGTAATTTCTCAGCACTGTGTGGCCTTACGCGCCAGCATTAACATCTTGCTAACAGTATGAACACACTACCTTACTGGCAGTGCCATGGGTGGTCAAACGGCGAAATTGATTGTTCAAAATCTTCCAATGATTTTAAATCTAAGGGACCAAACTACCGTGGTCAACAGTCCCTAGGCTGACACACCACTTAAACTAACACAAAACCAAAACACACACACACTTATATATATATATATATATATAAACCGCGGGAGGACTCAAACATCCGGCAGGATCGGCCTCCAGTCCCTGTCATGGTACCTAGAACGTCTTGGCTATTCCCGCGTGGCGAAACTGAATCGTTCCAGTGTTTCTACTAGCTCAGGATTTAATATTCAGAAACAAATATAGCATGAAATTCACAAACAACATAAAACGTGTCTGGAATACGAGTGAGTTAACACCGGAAGTACCAAGTGGGTTATTTTTGATCCATATGGGTGTTCCCAGAGCCTTAACCGTCATCATATTCATATTAGGACCGAAACCTCTCGTGACTTTTAATCATTTATAGAGTTGTTAAATCACGAAACTTTTATCTCTCTAGGTCAGCTAGAAGTATGAAAATTTTATCTGTTGTACCAGTAGTATCGTGTGGGTCATTTTGTACCCATACACAGTTTAACACAATCTGGTATCAGCAACTCCCGTTTTTAGAAGGGAAATAATTTCTCGGCGTGTCTCGGCGTTATGTCATGTTATGACATTTTACGGCAAAAATAAGGAGAAATACGAAAATTTTGAAGTGCGGCTATAGGTTTTCTGTGGTTTGGCGCCATGCAGTCCTATGAAGTGTCAGTAGGAAGTCACAGAATGACCACACCTCTGTCTAAGGACAGCTAAAAGTTCTATGACACGACAGCAGATGTCAGGCGCGTCGTTCTGACAGAAGTCTCCTGTCTATGTATCTTTGCCTTTTGTCAAGCCGAGTAGGCTGTCATTCCGGGTGGCAGCGACGTGAGCTTGTGGTGTATTGTGGCGAGTTTGCGCCATTGCAGCTACGATCGCAAGGCGATGCAGTCTCACGAATGCCGAGATCCTCTACAATCGACTTTTCACCAACGAAATAAAGTAACGAATCCGGTAATGAGACGATGTCATAGGACGACAACGATTTTATTCCAGTGGACACTGCAGACTCAAGTGATTCAGATGGACAAAATGATCGGAAAACAGAATCTGAAGCATATGACAGTAATTTAACTGGTGCACAACGTAAATGTGTACCATTGTACCCACGTTTATGAACTAGTAAGCACGCAGTCCACTGTAAATATTCCATTGTTCTATTTTTCAGGTGTCGAATGTATGGGTGTCCACATTTTGAGTAATATGTATGCTGGAGGTCAGGTCAGTGACAATACTGGGAAGAAACTTTCAGAAACTGTATAGTTTTATAATTAAACCAAGAATGGCAAGACATTACAATGTTCAAGGTGGCTCCCACCGATGGCATGTTCATGTCTGAACTGTGAGTCCACCCCAGCGTGAAAAATACAGTCAACTATTTGTTCCTAAATATTTCCAAACACAATTATATTTCTGTCCCTTGACTGCAATGAACAAGAAATCATATTGCATTTTTTTTGCAATCTCTGTATCTACCTTATCTGTCAGTAAAGTAAAAATACTATTATCAGTCGTATAAATTGTATTTTTTAACTCTGTTTCAATCCTTATGTAAATTTAGGCTTTGTAAAATTATTTTGCTTACTTATTTGAATGATTTTTGATAGAATAATGTAGTATTTCTTCTGTAAAACGCAATATAAAAATATCATTTATTTCTGAACATTTTCTTTTGACTGTGTACTATTCATTTTAGAGGACAAATAATAGTTTTCTTGTGCATTAGAGTCTTC